>CM031239.1:829461467-830752604 GCA_018340775.1 Taxus wallichiana var. yunnanensis
GGTGTCCTATTCTAATTACTTTCTCCTTTTAGTTTTCTTGGGGTATTTTACACCTTTAACTTGCGTGGGTATGGAAACTATCATTCATACTTCTAGCATTTACATAGCTAACTCTATTTACATTCACATCACTAAACACAAGACAAACCTTCTTGAATTGTCCAAAATACTTACATTCTTCCCTTGAATGGTTTGTAAAGTCTCCTTTGCTACTACACTATAACATTAGCATTCTCTCTCTAATAAGGTGCTCCAAAGTATCCATTCTCTTCTCCATTTGTATCGCCATCTGATGAAATTGTCCCATCATTTCTCTTAGCAAAATTTCTTGCTTATTTTTCATCCTTGAGTGCAATTGTGCCATCATTATTCTAATGTCCTCTATAACATTTAAATTTGGATCTGATACCAAAAATGGTGCAAGTGTAATCCTTATTCCTAACCTTGTTTATGTGCATGTGTTACCATTACCTTCAACCAATGCATGGTTTACTCCCTATCCTACCCTTTCTCTGAGGATCCGACTATATAAATAAGAGGTATTCACAAAAGGACATGTGATATACACTTTTTTATATATTTTATTTTGGAAAATTATAAATAAGGACATAGGTATTTATACATGTTGCCTGATGTATCATTCCTACTTCTCTCTATAGTTAACATGGTAGAGATCCTCTCAAGTCCTGGGAACAAAATACACCTTGTCTTATCCTTTCCCTTGATCCTCTCAACTAAGCACTATACCATTCTCAACTAAACTCAATATGTATATAGGTCAACACAAGACCACTAAATTGATTGTCCTATAGCTCCTCACTATCCTAGTTCATCCCCCTGAGATGTATTGTACCTATTCACCTTGATGTTCCTTGAGCATCTCATCTCCATCCTTCATTCACCTATACATATAAATCTACATCATTTATAGTCCATAGACCAAATATATCCTATGATTTCATCACTCCTCTATCCTACCCTATAGCTTTATACCCTGGTTTTCACTATGTACTTCATCCATTATACCACCTCGGACCTTATTCATTCTCTTCTAATCTCATCACACACTTCACCACCATACTCCATGCAAATGCTTCATCCTCATGTCAATGCTCCACTTCATAGGCTCCAATAAAAAACCCTTCTTGGTGAACATTGTATGTTGTCTCTCCTTATATGGCCCGTACCCTAATTTATTCTTCAACCCTAAGTTATTCTTCAAAAGACATTATCTTCCTGACTAGCCTAATAGGCTATAAGGACTCAATAAGCTCAACATTGTACTCGGATTTGTTTCATTTCCAACATTCATGAAATGTTTATTCAAACTTGTTACGATGTGTCTAGACCTCTAACTCTACCCTTATCCTTTAATGCTCTAGGTTCCTTCACACAAGCTCCATACCCTAGTATCCCTCCTTGTACACAAATTCCAAAGTGTATCTTCATTATCCCTTAAACAACTTACCCTTCTTATAACTGATCCAAGGACCCTTTATGGAGACCTCTCTCATATATGAATATCAACCACTACTCCTTTGTACGGAAGGGTGCTTTCTTATTGCCCTAAGGCTCATTTTATGCCTAATTAGGTCTTTTGTAAGCATATGGGTATGAAATGGGGTTCTCGTGTCTGACCTCACCTGTAAAACTATTGAAACACCTCCTCCATGTCTCCAAGATGCTCCATGATAAAACTTAGAACTTGATCCACTTGTTTGCTCATACATGCACTTGTTTCCTCTCAATGCTGTAGGACACGGTTACAATCAAACTATAGAATTACCTCACAACTTCTTCACACGTGTGACTAGGAGTTTGAAACTGAACACTTCTATCACTCACATACATAGAAAATTCCTCAAAGTGTCAAGCAATTCGGATGGGTGCATTTAATTTGGCTTTATGCCTTAGTTAGGGTCGAGGGTATAAAATGGAGTTCTGGTCTAAATAAACCACTTCAAGAGATACAAAAAATTGATAATGCTTTATCAACCTCTATGCACCTCTCAACATTTCACATTCTTCTAATCTCCATTACAACTCTACTACCATATTTCAAGCTCTCGCCCTAAAGCGAGAAGCTTACACTGTTTGGATGGAGAAAACATGGAAATTCTTAAAAAATGCACTATATCTTTGATAAAAACCTTCTTCATTGCTTTATTCATGCTGATCACTTTTTTACATTAATCCTTTTGAGATAATTACATATTAAGATCAAAAATATATCTTATGTTCATGAGAACAAGCTACCCCTAGCTTTACTCAACTAGCTCTTAGGATATCTCAAGCATTCCTAGCTTTAAGAAGACTTTAACAACTCCTAGACATGCTTACAAGACTGATTCCACATGGGAATATGATCTCAAGGTTTTTTTAATTAGTTTTGGCCTTCATACAACAAATAGGCCTTATTTAGGCTTTTACACATAACACTTACAAATTTGACTATTTTAATACTAAACTTGAAGGGAAACTAATAACACACTCCTACGGAAACACCTAAACCTCAATCACATATGACACCTCTTATGACCTCTAAGCCCCGAGGGGCACCTACATCAAAAATGCACCCCACCCTTTTCATTCCTCCCTTTGACCCATTCCCAACGACCCAGGAGAGGGCCAGAGAGAAAGCGGTTAACTTATTACGATCTTTGGTAGATAATTCACAGGATCTTTCGTAAGGATTTAGGATGAAAAAAATACTCATTGGAAATATAAGATAATCCTATACAATTTGGAATCATCATATTTTTAAAAACTCTTGGCACTTTTCAGGGGAGCTCATTATTTGCAGGGACAACCGATGATCTTGATCAAAGGGGAAATTTCATTTAAGATTTTAAAGCATAATAAAAGATGAGACCCATCCCATTGATCTTGGAAGGATGTTTTGAGTCAAAATAATATAAAATTTCACCCAAAAAGACCTCCGGGAGCCCGAGATATGGCATTTTCAAGTCTCTTCCCAAGGTAGCATGTTTTTGTACTTAGTCAATTTTTGAAGGACACATGTCAGCATGAGGATGAGGTGCATTTTCATGTCCCCATTTCACCTTTCCAAAGGGACAAGAGGTGCAAAAAAATTTCTCCCCTCCTTATTTTCCCATGGTTCATCATACGACCGTCAGAGACCTCCAGTGCTTATTTTTAGCTCCCTCCTCTATTCCTCCCAGCTAATGATTGATTGACACTTGACAACACCAGGATTAGGCACATTTTTGTGCACCTATTGTACCCAAAAAAAGGGACAATGGGGACAAAAATTCACCCCATCCCCTCTCTTCATTTTCAAAATCTTGAAAGGCGGGACTTAGCCATTTTTCACTCTTTCTCCCACCATCTCTCCATCTGCTCCCAAAACTTCGCCAAATTTTCAATCAAATATCCCTCACCATTTTCATGCTCCATCCATTGCTTCCCATTTTCCCATGATCAGAAGAATTAAAAACTCAAGAAAAAACCATTTTTGAAGGCTCAAGCTTGTTCTTCGCTAGAATGACTCTGTAACCCGTGAAGTGAAAAATCTTCGTAACTTGAAGACCGGTGCACATATTGACATGGGAAAATTTCTACAAACATGATCCAGTGAAATATTTTTCCATAGTAAAAGAAACTACAATTTCTGGTGAAAAATTTGGAAATTTAAAATCTCTTGTTCCTAACACCAGATTGAGTTGAAATTTAGAGGTGCACTATTGGGAAAAATCCATATCAGAAAGTTCGTTTCATCATGAAAACCGATGCCCAAACCTACTTTCAAAAAAAAATATAAGCCTTCTTATACGAGTACTAGGCTATTTTTGGTAAGCCATCTCCAAAAGTAGTTGTGGTGAAGATGGTGTGCACTAGAGATAATCGGGAGATCAAGAATGGTCAAGTGTGCCAAAAATAGTGAAAACAACTATTTTTAAAAATAGTAAGTTAGTATAGCTATAATTACCATATAAAAATAGTAAGTCATCTCAAGAGTGATTTTAGGGGGCCATATACATGGGAAATTGAGCAAGCCAACTTCACCGATTGGGGTCACGAAGGGTGAAATATAACACTTACTAAAAATAGTAAGTTATCCTTTTTTAGTGTAGTAAGGTGTCCAAAGAAGCATGAAATTCTAGTTCTCCGAGGTTCTTATGTTTTCATTTGTTAAACAACTCTCTTGCAAAGGAAGGATAGTGTATCGAGAATGAGAAATATTCACTTTGATCAATGATGTATTATCGGTGCTAATATGTAAAAGTATATCATCCCATGATCCATCTTTGTCGGTGGAACATGGTAGTATTGCAAAGAGTCATGACCAGGTCATTTGAGCTTGATCTCTTGAGAGGAGATCTTCATGAGCAACACCCGTGATCACCAAAGGAGTCATTTGACAGTGTTTCTAAACACTTAGCCCATGTTGTATGCGTGTCATCTAAAAGAGTTTTCTCATGGTGTGAGACATTTAAGGGTTGAAGTTCACTAAAGTTGAGCACTTCATCGAGATTATCTAACAAAGGTCGTGGACTTCATCAGAGGTGGGTTCTTCTTCATTGGCACTCCTCCTTCAGTCTCTTTCCCTTTCTCTCTCCTATCTTCCCCCACTTTCTCTCTCCTCTAATTCTTCATTGGGGTTGCATTTTTTCATAATGCCTTTAATTAATTTAAAATGACTTTATTTTTTAATGTAATAAGTCACCCTTAAGTCATAAAAGGGGACTTAATATTTTCCTAAGGATGTAAAAAGTCATAAGTTGTAATAAGGCATATGAAAAGGCATTGGGGGTAGATGAAGAGTCATCTCTCATTCTATAAATTGTAAAGGCATTATCTTTTCAAAGGGTTGGTGATCAATTTTGTAAACTCAAGAGTGCATTGTGCTTAAAGAGAACAAAGGAGATAGTTATTTTCTTCCATTCTCCTCTTGCATATGTTTCCTCCTTTTCCCTACTTTGTATAACTTTGTTGAAATGCTAATTAAGGAATAAGTTTTTGTTTTCTCATGCGCATGAATGTGTCCATATATGTATGCATGGTTTCATCTCAACATTAGTGTTAAAGCATCGTTGTTTTCTTTCTATGAATATGTGTGATGGTAACTTCTATTTAAAAGTTGCGAATTCGATTTTCTACCTATAACGGTAATCCCTATTTTCTCATTTCTCACTTCCTTTCCCGCTCTCCAAGCAAAGTCTTCTTTGGTGGGTAACCACAAGATTTTTCCACAGAGTCGGTGGAGTGCCGTGTTGGATTCCCGATTGAAAGGCCACTTGAACAACCCATTTCATCGCACATATGAACACGGAGCTGCACCGTACAAGTAGAGGGAATTCGATTCCCATAGCTTTGGCAAGAAATCCATATATTTTCCACCTAAAAAATTTTCTCGCTAACACAAAGCAATATTAGTTGACTAGTATTAATATTTACAATTTTCAATTTGCAAGGTGTGTCAAAAATGTCGAGTGTAAAACCTAGCTTAGAGTAATTTTCATTATAATAGTCTTTCTATTGTTACCATAGTTACCATAGGTAATTATTTCAGGTAATTAATTAATTGGTTAATTATATTATTATATGGTTTTATTATTGTAACCATGTAATTGACTTATTCATTCATGTATGCATTTTTGGTTGGTTTGTTGGTAAAACCAATTGGTTTGTTTGTAGATGGATTTAAAATACTTATAAGTATTACAATCTCCCATTTCTCTGTAATATGATTATTCTTGATCAATAAAATATCAACGGAGTTGTCTCATTATTTCTCCCACAACATTTTGGTATCATAGCGGGGCTTGCCTGAGAAGGAGAGTGTAGGAGAAGGTTGCGACAGAATAGGCGCACAAAGAGGAGTTTTAATAGCAAAGAGGATCCATTGCAGCCCTCTTCCACTTCCTATCTCCATTCTCAGCCTCACACATTCCATACAACTCTCTGATAGCTTGTGCGAGTTTTTTCAAGCATTTTATAGGAGATTTAAAGTTGTGTTGTGGTGGGCAAGGAGGAGTCACCTAGGAATTTCCTCCCACACTAGGAAACTCTCATTAAAAAAATCAGGATTTTTTTAAAGGAATTTTATTTTCCCATCATGGGTTTTACCTTTAAATTTGGAGACAATCTTATATAGTCTTTTATTTCCCAATAGAACATTAAGCGTGTTGGCACCTCATTCAGCGAGGTTGAACGCTCACAAGCGCACATAACTATCAATTCCCTCCTTTGTGTTTCTTTTCAAGATGTTAGCATGCAGATACATGATGATATTTAACCAAGTACTCATTCAATCATAATAACCTATTGCATACATTCAATTGGAAACACATGTAATAAGGAACATAATAGTTCTAGATAATAACTAAGATCAATTACACCATGAATTCACCATAATCAGACATGTCAATGATCATAATCCATCCTCTATAATCCATTATATTAAATTCTTACATAACAAAATCTGAATACATATGCATACCAAGGAGTTGGAACATGCACAAGCATAAAACCTAGGTAGTGTGACTATGTACAAGACTCCAAGACTATACTGACTCTATAGAGGTACCAAAACAATGGGTAATAATAAGTATATATAGGGGTGGGAATTTCCCTTCACCGCCTATGCACTCTCAAAATAGACTACATGCTCAAAATAGCCATGTGTACATTACATGCATTACATCCCAAAATAACCATGCATTAAAGCTTGCATTTCATTTAATAATAGAATATCCTATAAATATATTTCTCTTTGATGCTATTATTAGCTCGATCTATGCATGTCCTTTCATCTTCGATCTGCATGTGCTTTTACCCAAAATAGACTTTCCTTGGCTGCCCAATCCTCCTTGATTTTCTCTAGTTCTGAATCATTGCTTGATTGACACTCTAACTCATCTTTCTATTTTTAGCCCATGGTACACAAAATCGGCTAAGTCCCAAAGGTTCCTTGCTCAAGCACGAACCTCTACACACTATACCATTCTACATGTGCATGCCCCTTCGTGCCTACCTTACGTGCACCCTAGATCCTCGCATGTGGCATGTAGTTAGTCAATTTAGTCATGAAACATTAACCCATACTAATCTAGATTGTCGTCCTCGACAATGGTTTGCCCAACTTGTTCCTCCAAAGAATGTATGAATAATCAATAAAAGAATAAACAATTCAATACCCAAAAATAATCATCCCACCTATACAAAATTCAAATTAGGCCTTAGGTTTTTGAATAAGTTTTGGGAACTCGGCATTCATCTCACCCCCCAATTTCTTCCACTCATTGAGTTCTTCCAATGCTTTCCCTAACTCTGCGAGACACTCCTTTGATCATATCCATGTGTTCCAACACCATATTTTGAAATTGGATTATCTCGGAGCTCTAGTTTTTCCTTTTTGGCCTTAATTAATTCTTTCTATTTTATCACATCAGCCATAACCTTAGTGCGCTCTATATTTTTAGTCGGTGTATTTTCTGTATGACCACGAGTTCTATTTTTTCATTACTTACCCTTGCGTTGAGGATAGGGTCACACTTCTAACACCTATGAAAGCTAAATCATCTTTACTACTTGCCTCCTTGAGTTGGGTGAATAGATCCTCAAGTTCATATATTATGGCCTTATGACTATCTTATTTTCTTCATTTTCCTTTTCAATTCCTCGGTTGTAGGCCCCACGCCGCTTTTGATATTCACTAGAAGCATCCCTATCAAGTCTTCAAGTACTCCATCTCATCATTATAATAACATATTTTCTAGCTCAACAATGTTGGCCATTGACCTAAGATATTATTTACCAACGTGTTTGCTCTTCATATGCTTCCTTGGTGCACTTATGTTCTCCTGGATATCCTTCTTAATATTTTCAATCTCACGCTCTTTATCCTTTTTATCTACTACCATCACCCTCATTGTAGCTCCGGTATATAAATTCCTACACGTAACATCCATGACTATCTTGTTCAAGGCATTACATGCCTACTCATCTATCAAAAACATAGGATCTACTTGCTTGTATTTTTTCAAAGTCATTCTTGACTCTATAACATTGAGGGAATTATTACTTACTTCAAACTTAGGCTCCTCCGTATTTGTATGAAAATTCCAAAATAACATATTTTTGGTGCGCAAGATGCCTCCATGTTTATCCATCAAGTCTCGATCATATAATTTGTCTATAACTATTGTGCTCTAGAATCACACCCTCAAGACCTTTTTAGGGTCATCTACAAAGTCCATATGTGGTGACCTAGGAGTTTACCTCTTCTGATGGCCTTCACCTTTCTCTATGCTTCCTTGGAGTAAAGGGGCATGTGTTAGTCCCACCTTTCATGCCCTTATCTTCCTTGATGAAAAAAGTTTCACGAGCTTTCTTCTCCTCATGCACCTCCTCACGTCTTGGTGATTTTTCCTTGGGTAGACTTTTGTTCGTTTCTTCCTCCTGGCACTAGATTCTTCCTATTTTATTATCTTTTTCTTCACCGGTTGTTCGGCCCATTCGTGCTCCAACTCTTCTAGAAAATTTTCGTCCTTCTCTTTCTCGCTAGACTCCTCTTCCCTAGAAACCACATGCCCCCACCATGCTTGACCATTTTCTTTTCTATCTCATCCTTGGGTGGTGAGAAGTCTCTGCACCATCTTCATGTCTCCTTCTAATATGATAGGTTTTTTGTCTTTGTGAGTGATCAAGTCCACCCTCCTCTTTTTCTTCTTCCTTAGGATATTCTTTGAATGCTCTCTTAAGTGGTGGTATAATAGTTCTCCACTGGTTGTGGAAGAAAAGTTTCTATAACCTCCATCTCTATTCAACTTTGGGTTTTGGTCTTAAGATGATAAAAACTCGCATATCATTCCCTTTATCGTGATGTTCATCTGCGGATGCAAGTCCAAAGTATTTGGCTCTAGATTCTACAAATATACAAATATAGAACCATACCTATAGGTGGCGTGCAAAGTTTTCTAGTCGGCTTCCACCATATCAACATCAAAGTTCAAATTTTACATGTCCTTTATTCGGTTCCTTTGTGCACTTTGAAATATTTTGTCGTGAATGCAAACAGAAACTTACACTAAGGGCTCATTTCTCTGTCTTCCATCTTGGTAATGCGAGAATGTCGTGTTGCATTACTACAAACTTTATTTTTCTCCAACATATCTTTGGTAATTTTGTAGAATGCGCCATTCATTCTCAAACACGATGCACATCCTATTGTACCACTTTTCTAACATGGATTTATACACATTAGATATTGCACCATCACATGTATATCCTATAACTTTTGTGGGGACTTATTAACTTGAAGGTAAACCCATATGTTCTCATCTAGCCCATCTAAGACTCCACTTTACTTGAAAATAATTAGTACGAGCATCGAGCTCCAAGTAATTTTTTATCCATCCTCATTCAGTTCCTTGGTCCCCTCTATTATCCCATTAGCAACATACGACACTATGTTGTACTATGTTTTGTGTGCCATTTCGTGTGTGATACATAATAACTTCTTGTTCACATTGGTCCTAACTGCTGACCTTAGTCACGAGATTAGTGAGATTTTTTGATACCCAAGGCCCTTCCTCCTTCCCATACGTAATTATATGGCTAACTCATCAATATTGTCATTGGCACATAGGTTTAGTTCCATGTCTTCCCTTGTACCTCATAGCCCAATAACTTTTTTAATAATTTATCTTGTGATCCTCATACTTCATCTCACAAAATAAAAATAATCCTCATGTACCCTATACATGAGCCACTTTGGAAATAAATGTGTGCGTTTTGTGAAGAAGGGTAATTCAAATAACTTGAGGACCCCTACTTTCTCCGAAGTCTCCTCACTTAGTAAATCTGACCGATGCGACCCTCTTTATTCTTTTATGAAATATCATGTAACATGTCCACCTTCAAGGTCACTTCATGTCCCAAATACCTATGATTATATTCTCTAATTTTATAGTTTGGGAAATGTGACTTCCATGTCTCAACCTTGTTGGTACCATTTTGAGCTTACACCATGTTGCCCCTAAATTTTCAAATCCTTTGATTTGATGGTCTGTAATTCTTCCCCTCCAATTGAAATGCTTTAAAAATGCTCACAAACTTGTTGTTTTGCCCTAATTTGAAAGAATAATCCAAGTTTTCCCTTTTTGTGCCCTAGTTTTTCCAATTTTGGGCTATGTCATTTTCCCTTTGCCAGATCATGGAAAAATCAAAATTGATCAAATCATACTTGTTTGTATTTGAAAATCCAAATCCTAGATCGGGAATGTTGTAAAAAACATGGTTCAGTTGATTTAAAATAAAAAAATCTACCATCCTTGGTGAAAAAAATTGAATTCTAGGGCATCCTTTGAATTTTTTGTGTTTTGATGGTCATACGGGTGTCATTTTCCCATCAAATTCATCCTCAGAAGGTATTGGCAATGTGGCGGGTTTTCATTGGCTGAGGGTGCGGTGGGAAATGTTTCTAACTTGTCATTTTTTTTTTTGGCAAAGTGGAAAATTTGGCTCCACGCCTTTTCAAAGTTTGCCTACGTGGCATGTTCTTATTGGGTGAGGAGAGGTGGGGAGTGGATCTCCTTTGAAAATTTTGGCTTTATTTTGTAAAATTTCCTAAGTCAAAATTTTCCTGAATCATGTGACCAACGAACATCCTGAACAAAATGGACGGGAAGAGGACACATGTCCTAAAAGTCAAAATAAAGGAGTTTCGAGAGGTTTTGGTGACTTTGAAGTTTTTGTTTTTCAAATGGATAGAAGTCAAATTTTGGGTGAAAGCCTCACAACAAATTAGGAAAGGACACGTGTCTAAGAAGGCAAAAATGGGAAGTGTGGGACCATGAAGTGGAAAAAGAATTTTTTCCCCATTTCAAAAAAGGAGTTCCAAAAGCTAAATGGAAAATTTTGGGAATTTTGACTTTTTGCCTTTGTTGTCTAAAAGAAAAAATCTAAATGGGAAAGGGTGAAAAATGGCCCCTAGGAATGAAATTTTGGGATCTTTAAGGACAAAAGGAGTTAAGTGAAAACATTTAAGGTTAATGGGTCTTTTGGGAAAAGGTGACACATGGTGGGAGGAGTGGGTCGGTGGAGGTAGGAGAGATTTTTTTCCTGGAGGAATTTTTCCCTTTTGCAAAAAAGGCTTAAAATCAAAATCAAAATTTGGCAAAATAATCATGGCCCATGACGAATCACAAGGAGACACGTGGCGAGGGAGAAATCGGAGGTGCGGGCCCACGGGGAAAAAAGTGAAAATTTTCAATTTTCCAAAAAGGTCAAAATGCGTAGAATTGAAGTGTGATCCCAATGGGACCCACCATGTGCCACGTGTCGCTCAAAATTCAAAGGCGGAGGGGGGAAAAAAAATAAAAAATTTTTCCATTTTTTCAAAAGGTCATAAAGTAAATGTTTTAAAACTGGGCCCGATCCAATCATTTTTGCCACGTGTTCGGCCTTATCCAAAAATTAAAAAGGTAACTCAAGCTTATTTCTAAGTCTGCATCTTCCACGTGGAGGGCGAGATTAAAAGATGGATAAGATCGATGGTTGTTGTGCATCCATTTGTTTGACCACCATGGGAGCTCCAGGAAGCTTGGAATCATGATTTTTGCATCAAAATTCATCAAATTTATAGTGATTTTGTGTCGTCTTGGCCTTAGGATCATTGGCATCACTTTCATGGCTTAATTCTTTGATCTGAGGTGGTTTTGAAATAAATTTTCCCTAATCCATCTAAAAATGTGAAATGACAAAATCAAAAGTTGTAGAGGTAATTTGAAAAGGTAAAAAGGTGAAAATGATGAGTAAAAGGTGTTTGCATGCCTCAATGATGAAAAACATGCCTCAGGATGGATAATGATCTAGATATTTGTAATGATTTAATCTTTTTGGGCACACCTGGCAACCTGCGAATGTTTTTCTGTTTGATGTCATTTTCATTGAATCATGAGGATTGTTTTGTAACAAACTTGATCCCATGGCATATTCTTTGCTTGGGAAAGAAGGCTCCAATGTGGCATGAGGTATATAATGCATTTTGGAGAAATTGTAAAGGGAGGAGAAAAAACTTAGAATTTCATGGGAAAATTTGGGAAGAAGCCCATTCTCTGAGAAACCGCCTGAGAACCATTTCTAATTCCCTTTTTGCATTAGATTTTTATCATGTTGAGTTGGTTTTAGTTGTAAAGCCATCAAAAAGCTCTGAGATTGTTCTTATAACATTCCCCTGCTGATAGATTTGATCATTCCTAGATTATTTTGTGTTGTCTCTTGGAAAAATTTGCATATACTTATGTTTCAGAATGTTTTCAATTTGTGTTTCTTGCTCTGTTGTAGTCTTGTGTTTAAAATATCTCTTGATCATACATGGTCTCATTTCTTGTTGATAGTTTAGTGGCATCTGCAATCTCACATTCAGAAGAGCTTTCATCTGATAAAGAGATAAACAAATTTAAAATCACTTTACCTTCCTTGAATTCTAAGATTGTTTGTAAACCTTTGGGTGCACCTTAGGTCATGATAAAATAGAGATTTCTGGATACTTTGTTGGTTCATCTGCTTCAAGATTTTGTGGCAGGTTGTCAAATATTGTGTGGAAGAGTGTAGATATGGGCCTCCATTTTGTGCACATATCCTGGTTGAAGGAGTACCTTAACCCCTTTGAAGCATTCTATTGTTTAGGTGTTACAAATTTCTTGCAAAGGTCCTCAAAGAATTTGGAAAATTTTGGTTAGTCTTATCTAAAATATCCCACCAAAATTTCATTCAAGAATAACTAATCCTACCCCATACTACCCTGCATTGCATTGTGTGTCAACAAAAGAATACAATCCATTTACAAAAATGCACAAAGCAAATCAGGATCATACCATGTCTCTAGCAGCCTTAGCCTTGTCTTGAAAGCATTTCCATCATTTAGTAGTGACAAGCTCTGTTGAGTTTGAATAATGGAAAATTGATCATGTTTTCCCAAGGCCATCTCCATACAATATGCACAGTATAAGGATATCTCCACCTCCTTCACCAAACAAGAGGTTGTAATATAGGTTCTCTTACCTTGGTTGAAAGGCACAACCTAAAATAGTGAGGATTAGATCAAAATCCTTTCAAGGTGCTACCCACTTCTTCAAATCCTGAGTGCTAACAAGTCAGATAAATTGCTTCCCCGGCTACAAAATGACATATAAATCATTTATCTACCTCTGAGTGTCTTGTGAAATACATGATGTTGCTCAAGTTGTGAAGGAGATTAAATCTAGGTACCAACACCAAAGTGGCGCCATTGTCGGGACTTCTTGGAATTTCTTGGTGTTTGTGGAGTGTTTGAAGAGTTTGAGCATTTGTGTATTCAAGTATTTGAGCTGCTACATTGTTAAAATATCATTCTATGCTTCAGATCTACAAGTTTTAAACAAGGGTTTCAAGTTTTGTCTACCCTTTTTCCATTTCCTAGCAGTTCATACACTTTGGGTGCATTGTGATTGATTGATTTAAGAAGAAGAAGGTTTGATTTATAAAGCTTTGCAAAGTTTTCAGTGCTAGCAAACATTTGACAGATTATTTTAGTGCATTTGCACAACTAAGGTGAAATTCCTTAGTGGTGACTCCATGTTGATTTGATCTTGAAAATACCAGTTGTCTTACCTTTCTGTCATTTATAATTTGTTGCTCAAATCTGCAAAACTGGAAGGAAGAAGATCTCTCTTCATCAAGGACTCTGCTAAGAAGTTGTTTATAGATTCAAGAAACTTAGAGCTAGAGGGAAGAGAAAGTGTGGAAGGTTGTTGGAGACTTGATTGCAAGAAAGGAGATCCCTATTGTTGAGTTTGAAAGTGATCGAGCCTTTGTTATTGAGGACTATAATTCTTCTTCAAGTGGATCTGATTCAGAAAATCCTATTGCTGATTTGAATTCCCCATCAGGTGAGGGACCTTCTTGTGCATTTGAAAGGCTTGCTCCTAAATCTGCTCCTGTATTTTCTAAATTTTCTAGAGATCATCAAGAAGGAGAGCCCTTAAGAGAGATCTGTTTTGAAGATTTCATTCCCATTCCCCAAAGACCTCTCACTCCTCATCATTTTGTTTCTCCTCCAAGATCACCACCACAAAATAACATGGCTCATCCTCCACCTAGACCCCATTTGTTGTTAACACCTTTGGTCCTATAAATTTTAGAGGAATGGTTGGGTATCCAAATGTTGTCCCACAAGATGTGAGAAATAGGTTGCCAAAGTTTCAAGGTAACAATGCTATGACTGGAGATCAACATCTCAAACTTTTTGTTAACATGATGGAAGACTTTGAGATAGAGTTTGAAGATGTGTATGTAAAATTGTTCATCCACACCTTAGAGGAGGATGCAAGGGATTGGTACAAGGCTCTACCTGATAATTCCATTGACTCATGGGTAGAGATGAACAATGCATTTAGATTGCAATATGGAGACAAGACTGATCCTAGATTCCTCTTGTCTGAGTTTGAGAATATCAAGAAGAACCCAAATGAAATGGTTCATGATTTCAACACAAGGTTTAATAAAACATTGAGAAGGCTGCCTGTTATTTTAAGGCCTTGTGATGAATCTTGTTTAATCAAGTATGTAGATGCATTTGATAAAAAGGCAGCCTATTACTTGAGAGACAAAAACCCTACAAATTTGAGGCAGGATTTTACCATGGCACTGTAGATTGAAAACAATATTAAAGCCATTGGTAAACCTCTCAAGAGGGATGGTGTGAAGTTAGTAAACCCTGAAAAACCTCAAGTTAGCAAGGGTGCTGATTTGGAGGATGTTGTCAAAACTTTGGCAGGGGTTGTCAAAGAAATTTCATACAAATTAGCCGCTGAGAAAGGAATTGGCCAAAGTTCACAAGGTCAAGCAAAGAGCAAAAAACCATGATAGATTTGGCAATCATCCTAGGGGTGATCAAAGACAAGATGATAGAGGTAAAGGACCTATGGGAGGGGGAAATAGACAACCCCAAGCACATGAAAGTAGATTGGTTCCTGACCCTCTAACTACTAGGGTTGCTTGTTGTTGATGAAGTTGTTGATATGGATTGGTGTGATAGATGTTTTCTTCCTCATCCTCCATGTGAAGTGGACCAAAAAGTTGGTGAGGATGATAATGAGGATGGAACTGATGATGACATTTGCATGTTGGGAAGCTCTTCAAATTCACAACAAGCAACAACATCAACAGAGGTAATAAGTGCAAGGACTACTGCTGCAACCTTTTGGGATTGCATAAAGTGGGTACCACTTCTTTCTCTTTCTCATACTCATGATGTAGATGTAGTTCAGGCATTTGAAATTCCTAACAATGACTTTGAATACCTAAGAGCATTGATGATTAAGAAATATGATGGTGGTATCCCTTCGGAGGAAGATAGATAGTTGTTAATGAATGTTGTTGTTGGTCAAGAGAAAGAGTATAATACTAGAAGCAAAGTTGTTAAAGGAGCTGGTCCTCAAGCCAAGCCTAAGACACCCTTGCTCACAAGCATTCCTAAAGAAACTCCTAGAAGGGAAACACTTGCCAAGAATTCTATTGTCCCATGTAAAAATTATAGTCCTCCTCATGCCCAAGCTGCCAAGAGTCCCATGCCATCTAGTGAATCTACTTGTCTCCCTTCCAATGTTGTCCTACCAAAGAGTGTTCCCTATGACATAGCCCAAGTATTGAGCCAAATCAAAGTGAGTGTTCCAATCATTGAGTTACTTAGAATACTTGAGCACAAGAAGAGAGCATTTGAATACTTGGGATTGAAGGAAGAAAAGAGTACCCCAAATAGAAATGTGAACGTTGTTGAAACCCCTCCTCCAATCATTGCAGACCTTGGAACACCACCAGCATTGGAGGATCTTGGGGAAGCTCTGAGGTGTATTTGGGAACATCCTTGGTTGATTCCCAATTGAATGTTGATCCATTCTTTACAACTTTTCTCATAAAAGATAGGCTACTTCACAATTGTATGTTTGATTCAGTGCATCATGTAATGTCATGCCTCTAGAAGTCATGAATGAGTTGGATATCAAAGTGAAAGCTACCTATGGGAAGTGTACTACCATGGATTCAAGGAAGTGCCGGTGGTTGGTTGTGTGAAGGGTTTGGTAGTGCAACTTGCAGCCTATCGGGTAAGAATTTGAAACTTGATGTTGTAATTGTTGACTGCCCTGCCAAATGGGGTATGCTTTTTGTCAAGAAAATGGGCTGCAAGTGTTGGTGGCAGCATTCAGATGGACATGTCTTTTTCCACCATTCCAATTGAGGGCAGCCTTGTTAAACTTTATGGTGAGAAGAAGATGTTGCACCTAATTGAAGATCCCAACAATGCTTCCTATGAAGTGTTATTTGCTGATGTAGATGCTGAGAATTTCATTGGTTTTGCTGATGGAAAAGAAAATAAGATGGAAAAATCAAAGTGCCTTGATATGGTAGGTTCTCCATGGACATTTCTATTTGATGGAGCTTGCTCCAAATTTGGGAATGGTGCTGGTATAGTTCTGCTTTCTCCTAGTTTGGAAGAGTTTGCTTTTTCCTTCAAACTTAATTTTGAATGCACTAACAACATTGCTGAGTATGAGGCATTGTTGTTGGGGTTAAGAATTGCATGGAAGTATGGAGTGAAAGATATTGTTGCAAAAGGAGACTTAGAGCTGGTTGTCAAACAAATAAGAAAACTGTATGCTACAAAAAATCAGCGTATGAAACAGTATAAGCATGTAGTTTGGGATCTAATTGAAATGTTTGATTCCTTTAACATTGTGTATCATGACAGAGGTCTCAATGTTGCTGCTGAAAAGTTGGAAGTGTTGGGTTCTAGATTTGGAAATTGCACCATTTCACCTTATTGTGAATACAACATTGAAGTGCTAACTAGGCCAGTTGTCCCTGATAATGTGAAACATTGGCAAGTTTTTAATGATGATACTCAAGTGCTAAGGTTCTTACAAAACCAAGGTGAGTTTACAAATCAGAATATTGATTGGGAGCCAATGGTATGCATGACTGAAGGAAGAGAAACTTTGTTTGAGAAAGACATCATCCAATTGAAAACAAACACCATTCCTAGAGGTCTTGTTGCACTTGAGTCAAATTTTAACAATGTTGATTGCATCATAAATAGAAACATGTCTACCTCAAGGGATGTGGAAGAGCATAACTTGGGCACTAATGGTAAACCAAGGAAGATTTGGTTGGGCAGCAATTTAAGTAAAGAGGAAAAACAGTCCTATGCCCAACTCTTGAAAAAATATCAAGACTACCTTGCTTGGTCCTATTCCGAGCTAAAAGCATATAGAGAAGACTTGTTTCAACATGAGATCCCTCTTGAGGCCAAGAATAAGCCATTCAGATAGAGGAAAAGGCCAATTAATCCACTTCTCTCCATGAAAATGCAAGAGGAGTTAAAGAAGTTGAGAGATGGAGGTATTATTCAGCCCACTAGATATTCATCTTGGGTTGCAAACCTTGTGCCAGTTAGAAAGAAGAATGGAGACATCAGACTTTGTGTGGATTTTAGAAATCTAAACAAAGCATCCATGAAGGACAACTATCCCTTGCCAAATATGGAAAATATGTTGCAGCTTGTGACAAGGTCTGAGTTGCTTTCTACATTGGATGGTTTCTCTGGATACAATCAAGTGGTTGTCAAAGAATCAGAAAGACTTAAGACAACATTCACTACTCCTTGGGGAACATATGTTTTTGTTAGGATGCCCTTTGGTTTGATGAATGTTGGTGCCACTTTTCAAAGAGCAATGGATGTTGCTTTTGCTGGTTACATCAATGAGTTCATTGCAGTTTACCAAGATGATGTGATTTGTGTTTCAAGGCAGAGAGGTGATCATTTGTAGCACTTGGAGAAGATGTTGATTAGATGTAGGGAGTATGGAATTTCTCTTAATCCAAAGAAGTGTCATTTTGGCATGAAAAAGGCCAAGCTGCTGGGACATATTGTGTCTAAAGATGGTGTTATGATAGACCCTGAGAGAGTGGAAGCAATCAAGCAAAGTACCTATCCCAAGAACCAAGAAAGGCATCCAATCTTTCTTTGGTCAAATTAATTTTATTAGAAGGTTTGTTTCCAACTTTTGCTGAGTTGACTCTTCCAATCACAAGCATGCTAAAGAAGGACCAAGTTATCAGGTGGGAGGAGGCTCCATTCAAGCTTTTGAAGGAATTAAGGATGCACTTAAACATGCACCTATTTTAGCAGCCCCAAACTATAAGAGGCCTTTCCAAATCTTTTCCTTTGCCTCTAAGTATACCATTGCTTTTGTTTTTCTGCAAAAGGATGAGAATGGGGCTGAGAGGCCTATTGCCTTCTTTAGTAAGGCTTTACAAGTAGCTGAGTTGAAGTATACAATCATGGAGAAACAAGCATTTTCCTTGGTGAAAGCAACAAAAGTTTTCAGGCCTTATATATTGAGTTCAAAAGTTGTTGCTTATGTTCCCCACACCATGGTGAAAGACATCTTATCAGAGATGGAGATCTCAAGAAAAAGATGTAGATGGGTGAACAAAATTGCAAGAGTATGATATGGACATCCAAACCACAAAGTTGGTACATGGTTTGGGCCTTGCTAAGCTCATGGCTGAGAGAAACTTGCAGAATGTGGAAGTGAATCAAGCTAGAGGAAGAAAGGGTAGATGTGCTTTAAAGTTGGTAAGTTTGAGTGGTACAAAGATGTGATCTTCTACCTCAGACACCTATGTTGCCCTAGTCACTTAAATAAAAATCAGAAAAGAGCCCTCAAGCTGGCTTCTCAAAAATATATCATCACTAGACCTTGGGTTGGCTTGGAAGAACCCTGAAGGTGTCCTCTTGAAATGCATAACTGAAGATGAAGCTCCCAAGATAGTTGTTGATTTCCATGGGGGAGTTTGTGGAGGACACTTTCTTGAAAGAGTAACAACACATAAGATTTTGAGAGCTGGTTATTGGTGGCCTACTCTCTTCAAAGATGCAACCCAGCTGGTTAGAAAATGTGATAGTTGCCAACGTTTCTCTAGAAGACTGAAAGCTTCAGGCTCCCTTCCTTTGCAGCATGTATCAATTGAAGCTCCTTTCAAGCAATGGGGGATGGACTTCATTGGTGAGATTTCAGATCCTTCTAGTGTTGGCCATAAGTGGATCCTTGTAGCCACTGATTATTTTACAAAGTGGGTAGAGGCAATCCCCACCAAGAAAGCAACACACCAAATAGTTATGGACTTCTTGTTGAATCAAATCATATGCAGATTTGGAGTCCTAGTCAAGATTGTAGCTGATAATGCCATGTGCTTTAGAGCCAAACCTTTAATGGCAATGTGCAATGAATATGGAATCAATCTGACTTATTCTTCAAACTATAACCCCCAAGGGAATGGACAAGTTGAGTCCAACAATAAGAATTTGTTGAAGATCATTAGAAGAACCTTGGAGAAAAACAAGAAGAAATGGGGTGAACAATTGAAATTTGTAGTTTGGGCTGATAGGATAACTCCTAAAAGAGCTACTAGTAAAAGCCCATTTGAATTGGTGTATGGAACTCAGGCTTTGCTTGCCCTTACACCTGCAATTATCTTCATTTCAGTTTTCCCAATAGTTGGAAGATCAAGAGCTTGGCCCATATGAATCAAGGATCAATCAGATTATTGAGCTTGATGAGGAGAGAAGAGCATCCCATCAAAGGCATGTCAGATTTAGGGAAAAATTGAAGAGATTGTTTGACAAGAAGGTCACTCCTAGAGCCTTCAATGTTGGAGATCTGGTTTTGTTGTGGGATAGTAGGCATGAAGACAAGGGAAAGCATGGAAAATTTGATGCATTATGGATGGGCCCTTATGCCATTGATATCAGAATTGGTGAACATACCTTCTTTCTCAAGGACTTAGATGGGGAATTGTTGGAGCTGCTGTTAATGGTAGACATTTGAAGCATTTCTTGGATTAATCCCCAAATTTGAGGTATGCACCAATTATACAGTTGTATAGTCTTTTTTTTGCTTTTTTTTTACTATTTTGTTGGTGTGTGGTTTGCCCTTGTTCTTGGCAGCCATTCTGGTCGGTTTCTCAGCTCATTTTTGAAGGATGGTTTGGTTTTTGACTTACCTTGCGTATTGACTCCTTTTCCCAATGGATATTTTGGCACTTGGTCTATGTTTTGTCCTTGTGGCACTCACTGGGAGTGCCCATCCCCAAGCAAGAGCCGATGTTGGTGCCATTTTTGAGCTTGCACCATGTTGCCCTAAATTTTCAAATCTGTATCTGCTAAAAAAATGTTTTATCCTTTGATTTGATGGTCTGTAATTCTTCCCCTCTAGTTGAAATGCTTTAAAAATGCTCACAAACTTGTTGTTTTGCCCTAATTTGAAAGAATAATCCAAGTTTGCCCTTTTCTGTGCCCTAGTTTTTCCAATTTTGTGGGCTATGTCATTTTTCCCTTTGCTAGATCATGGAAAAATCAAAATTGATCAAATCATACTTGTTTGTATTTGAAAATCCAAATCCTAGATCGGGAATGTTGTAAAAAACATGGTTCAGTTGATTTAAAATCAAAAAATTGCCATCCTTGGTGAAAAAATTGAATTCTAGGGCATCCTTTGAATTTTTTGCATTTTGATGGTCATACGGGCGTCATTTTCCCATCAAATTCATCCTCAGAAGGTATTGGCAACATGGTGGGTTTTCATTGGCCGAGGTGCGGTGGGAAATGTTTCTAACTTGTCATTTTTTGATTTTTTGGCAAAGTGGCAAATTTGGCTCCACGGCTCCGCCTTTTTCAAAGTTGCCTATGTGGCATGTTCTTATTGGCGAGGAGAGGTGGGGAGTCGGATCTCCTTTGAAAATTTTGGCTTTATTTTGCAAAATTTCCTAAGTCAAAATTTTCCCGAATCCCCACAGCCAACCAGAAGAGGACATGTGTCCTAAAAGTTTCAAAAAGGAGCGGAGGTTTTGGTGACTTTGAAGTTTTTAACTCTAAATGGAAAAAGTCAAAAAATTTTGGCCCAAATCTCACAACAAATCGGGAAAGGACACGTGTCCATTTGAAGTGGTTTTTGGCAAAAAAAGTGGGAAGAAGGTGGAATTGTTATGATGAAAATTTTAAAGAATGGAGGTTTTGGTTTTTGTGCCAAATTTGTTAAAATTTTTTTTGGCCGAAATCCCTTTGAAAAATCAAAGGTGGAAAAATGTCCAAAAAGGGCTAGGAAGGAAGTGTGTCCAAAGTGGCCGGGTGTGAGTTAAGTGATAAGTAGGTGGTCAATTTTTGCTTTTTTTTTGGAAAAAAGGAGTTAAGGTAAAATTTTTAAGCCGTGGCCACCGAGGAAGACAAATCAATGAGTGACACGTGGGTGGAGGTAAAAAGAAATTTTTTTTTTCAAAATTTTTAAAAAGAATGCCTTGCAAAAAGGAAAATTTTATTTTTTAAAGGGTGAATTTCGAGGGAGAATTTTTCCTTTTGAAAAAGGGCTCAGAAAAATGTAAAAAATTGCAAGGGAGGTTTGATGAAAGGAGAGGAGACACGTGGTAGAGAGAAATCGGAGGTGCAAGCCCATAGGGGAAAAAGTGAAAATTTTCTAATTTTCCAAAAAGGTCAAAATGTGTAGAATTGAAGCGTGATCCCAATGGGACCCACCATGTGCCACATGTCAGCTCCAAAATTCAAAGGCGGAGGGGCGGGGAAAAATCAAATTTTTCCATTTTTTCAAAAGGTCATAAAGTAAATGTTTTAAAACTGGGCCCAATCCAATCATTTTTTGCCACGTGTCGACCTTATCAAAAAAATTAAAAAGGTAACTCAAGCTTATTTCTAAGTCCGCATCTTCCACGTGGAGGGCCAGGATTAAAAGATGGATAAGATCGATGGTTTTTGTGCATCCATTTGTTTTGACCGCCATGGGAGCTCCAGGAAGCTTGGAATCACGATTTTTGCATCAAAATTCATCAAATTTATAGTGATTTTGTGTCATCTTGGCCTTCAGGATCATTGGCATCACTTTCATGGCTTAATTCTTTGATTTGAGGTGATTTTGAAATAAATTTTTCCCTAATCCGTCTAAAAATGTGAAATGACAAAATCAAAAGTTATGAGAGGTAATTTGAAAAGGTAAAAGGTGAAAATGATGAGTAAAAGGTGTTTGCATGCCTCAATGATGAAAAACGTGCCTCCAGGATGGATAATGATCAGATATTTGTAATGATTTAATCTTTTTGGGCACACCTGGCAACCTGCGAATGTTTTTTCTATTTGATGTCATTTTCATTGAATCATGAGGATTGTTTTGTAACAAACTTGATCCCATGGCATATTCTTTTTTGGGAAAGAAGGCTCCAATGTGGCATGAGGTATATAATGCATTTTGGAGAAATTGTAAAGGAGGAAAAACTTAGAATTTCATGGGAAAATCTGGGAAGAAGCCCATTCTCTGAGAAACCACTGAGAACCATTTCTAATTCCCTTTTTGCATCATATTTTTATCATGTTGAGTTGGTTTCAGTTGTAAAGCCATCAACAAGCTCTGAGATTGTTCTTATAACATTCCCCTGCTGATAGATTTGATCATTCCTAGATTATTTTGTGTTGTCTCTTGGCAAAATTTGCATATACTTATGTTTAGAATGTTTTCAATTTGTGTTTCTTGCTCCTGTTGTAGTCTTGTGTTTAAAATCTCTCTTGATCATACATGGTCTCATTTCTTGTTGATAGTTTAGTGGCATCTGCAATCTCACATTTAGAAGAGCTTTCATCTGATAAAGAGATAAACAGATTTAAAATCACTTTACCTTCCTTGAATTTGAGATTGTTTGTAAACCTTTGGGTGCACCTTAGGTCATGATAAAATAGAGATTTCTGGATACTTTTTTGGTTCATCTGCTTCAAGATTTTGTGGTAGGTTGTCAAAGATTGTGTGGAAGAGTGCAGATCTGGGCCTCCATTTGGTGCACATATCTTGGTTGAAGGAGTACCTTAACCCCTTTGAAGCATTCTCATTGTTTAGGTGTTACAAATTTCTTGCAAAGGTCCTCAAAGAATTTGGCAATTTCTGGTTAGTCTTATCTAAAATCTCCCACCAAAATTTCATTCAGAATAACTAATCCTACCCCATACTACCCCTGCATTGCATTGTGTGTCAACAGAAGAATACAATCCATTTACAAAAATGCACAAAGCAAATCAGGATCATACCATGTCTCTAGCAGCCTTAGCCTTGTCTTGAAAGCATTTCCATCATTTAGTAGTGACAACTCTGTTGAGTTTGAATAATGGAAAATTGATCATGTTTTCCCAAGGCCATCTCCATACAATATGCATAGTATAAGGATATCTCCACCTCCTTCACCAAACAGAGGTTGCAATATAGGTTCTCTTACCTTGGTTGAAAGGCACAACCTAAAATAGTGAGGATTAGATCAAAATCCTTTCAAAGTGCTACCCCCACTTCTTTAAATCCTGAAGTCTTGCTAACAAGTTAGATAAATTTCTTCCCGACTACAAAATGACATATAAATCATCTATTTTCTTGTGCCCTAGTTCATACTCAATGATCGGCTTAAACTTCTTTCTTTCCACAATGATCCACACACAAACACTTTTTCCATGCTTTAAAATTCCACCACCTTACCTTTTTTAATCTTTAAAGTGTTTTCCCACTTTAAAACATGTTTTTCACTTTTTGTTTTATTCCTTATCTCCCTTTCACACCTTGTAGTCGTAACCTTCAGCGCACCTTACTACTTTCTAAGGCATAGACCTCCTCACACATGCTTTCTGCATCATAGTACATAATCCTTGGCGTCAACTACTAAGTAGTCCCCTCATGTCACTTTGCCTAGCTTACGTTACATTGCACAACCCTTTTTCACATGTGGTCTTCATCTTAAGAAAGTAGCACCATCAACCTTAGCAACTTTGGCACATTTATATTTCACGCATCTTTCGAGAGAGCATCCTTACTTCACACTCATTACTTTTTCATCCTCCAACCCGTATATATATATATATATATATATATATATATATATATATATATATATATATATATATATATATATATATATATATATATATATATATATATATATATATATATATATATATATATCTACAATGGATTTCTTTTCATGTACTTACATATGGTTCACCCCACACTAAAAGTATGTGCGGTCCTCTATGTATGAACTCAAAAGATAGTAATCATCTTCCTACGTGCAAGCATGCTTATTACAATAAAACAAGGAAACAAAATAACAAAGCATAGCAACAACTGGAAAGAAACACATGAAAGGGAAATCTAATCTAAATGGAAATAATGCCTTATTACAAACACCAAGAAGCTTTATTTATAGTAGGGCTTCATCCTACTCCCATTGAAGTAACTGAGACAACATGGTGTCATCCATACCGCTGATTGACATGCACTGATTCAAGTTTCTTGGTCACTACAAAAGGTCCTAGCCAATGTGCTTTCAATTTCCTTGGGTGGTGCGTAAACCTGGAGTCATAGAGAAGGACATCTTGCCAACTACAAATTTTTTATTTTTAATGTGCCTGTCATGTTAGGCCTTATGTCGCACCTTCTTAGTCTTCTACCTCTAATCTCCAATGGCGTGCCTCTCATCTAAGCCTGTATTAGTTTTTCAATGTGATCTTTAACAGCTTTCTTATCATCTAATCCACCTATGCACCCAATATGTAGGGATGGTAACATGAATTCAACTGGTAGTATAACTTTTGTGTCAAACACCAACTGAAAAGGTGTGGCCTTATTCAACATTTTGATAAGTGTTCTGTAAGCCAAAAGAAGCTGGCGACACTTTATCATCCCAATATTTTCTTCTAATATCACATATCTTTTTCAATGTTTGTCCCAATATCTTGTTGAAAGATTTTGCAATGACATTAGCTTATGGGTGATAAGGATTAGTTTTATGGTGCCATCATAAATACTACCAACAAGATTACAACTATCTCATTTAAGAAATGAGTTCCTCTATCCCTAGTCAAGCTTAATGGGCAGCCATATCTGCTTAATAAAATTCTCCCATAAGAATCATGTTATTGTGGCTATTCTATAATCCTTTATAGGTGTTTCCTCTGCCCACCTTATAAGGTAGTCCATGCAACTAATATGTAGTGTGTGTCGAGTCCTACACGCAAAGGCGGTGTAATAGGTCCTACAAAATCAATAGCCCACTTCTCAAAAGGTTATGCACTTGCAATTGGTCTAAGTGGCATCTCATCTCTATGTCCAAATTTTCCAAGGTATTGACAATGATCACATGTTTTTCATACTCCTTGGTATCCTTATACAATGTCTCCCACCAAACGCCGGACATAAGGATTTCACACATTATAGCATCACCTGCATAATTTCCTCTTGTTATACCATCATGAGCCTCTTCCATAATAGCTTTTCTCTCATGCTCTAGAAAACACTAGTGCAAAACCTCATCTCTCCGTATTTTGTACAAGTCACCGCAATCAACTAATAAGGCACGGCTCTAATGGCTAGCCATTTTTTCTCTAGTGTCTTTGTTACTATAAAATTATATCACCCTCTAATTTGTTGTCACGTGTGTGGGGAAATCATTGTAATGTGCTAACATGGGTTTATCTCTCAATTTGAGGGACTTGCTGAACTCAAGATAACCCTCCTGAGGAGAAGGCCGGATTCCTCTACCTAATCCTAATGTTAAACTACTCCTAATGTAGAAAAACACCTAACTACACCTATCCTAACAATTCCAAGGAGACGGGGAGAGAGAGAGAGTGCATAAAAGGAAATATTACATTAAAGCAGGGTGATAGCACCAAGAAAAGAGTTGAGATATTACATTGGGGGAGGAAGTGAAGGAAGATGGAGTTGGGAGAGGCTAGACCTGATATGACACTAACCCAAATCCCCACTCACCATCAAATCTCCATGAAGCACACCTCATAAACCTGCAAGTGAGAAATATATGCACAAAATACAATAACACAATGGATAGGTAAGAGAAACACAATAAAAATGAGCTAGGGTTGAAGAAACACCACAAAACACGATTTTTATTGCTTAAAACATGCACAAACCATTACATATTATGCACAAAGGTATAATTACATTTCTAGGCTTAAGAGAAGGCTCGTTGATTAATGGAGTTGAGGGAAAATTTTGCAAGATTTTCCCAGCTCCCAGAATGTCTCCTCTATAAAATAAGGGGGCGATTACATTATATAGGCAATTTTCTAACCTACCCTCATTAAAGAGGTATGTGCACCCATAAAATTCACTTTCGAGGGTATACTTGAGATGAAGACATGGGTGTCATACCACATTAAATATGGTTGTTGAGTTGTCATTCGCCCCCCTATTTTCACCTTGTCTGGGGATCATAAGTCGTCCAACCATGTGAATAGTCCAACCTCATCGTGAAACAGTTAGGTCATCCAACCACATGACATGTCTAACCCCGTGTGTCACCGACCGCAACCATCCAGCTTGGGGGTTGGACATCATCCAACCTGTAGGCCGTACATTTATGGCGAGCGGACACCCAACCGATGGTCTCCATAAGAGGTTGGACGGTCATCTAACCTATACATACATGTCCAACCTAGGACCCGACCAACCCAAACATCCATATCATTTTTCGTACGATGTGCCACTTGTCCAACCCAAGCATCCAACTAGCCGTCTAACCCAATCGTCCAACTTTTCCATCCAACTCAATCTGGCCATCCAACTACCATCCAATCTATTGTCCAACTTGACCGTCCAATCCAACCATGTTTTTCGACATGTTGGCCTAGCTCCATGACGGACTCACCCATCTCGCTTTGTAGCTTTAGCTCGGCCATCATCGAGCTTGATTCCAACTCACTAGACAACCCGACCAACTTGGTTCATCATGGCTATTCACTTGTTGTGCCTAAAGATTAACTTGGTCGAGCCATCTTGAGTTTGCTTTCTCTCGATCTCGTAGGGCTTAATTTGACGGTCATTCGTACATCCCAGAATTTGAGTGGATAATTCCATTTATAATGAATTATCTAAATTAACCCGAGGGTAAATTTTGGATTATAGTTTCGCAACCTCTCGGGGACATCTGCCTGCTAGATGAAGAGACCAGTAGCCTTGAAGCATCCATTGGGCATGGAGTCAAGCTTACCTTGAAAGAACTGATCTTTCTTTTGAAAACATGTCCCCTAGACTCGTGTGAACTTATAATGTTTGAAACCTCCTTGGCCTGCTCTTAAAGCTGATTTTGGGATTTGGATAAAACTTGTAAACTACCTCCAAAATTGAAAATTTTGACCAAGGCGAGGGCATGGAGAACTCTAGACATGCAACTGATCTATTGGGGCTGAATATATGCATTATGAAAGCTGCCCCAAAATCTGATTTCCCTCATGAACATGCTTTGGCTGAAATGCCAAAGATAGGAAGGCCCCAACAACTGGTTTTCTGATGCAAGAAGGGGCATAGGAGTTCAACTATGACTGATCTAGAGAGATGTGGAAGATGATATCATTGAATATTGTCCCTCAATTTGATTTAGTTTCTTTGCATTTGGATTTACTTGAAGATAGCAATTATTTCTTGTAACATTGAACCCCTTACTACAACACATTTTTCTCTTAGCAACATGATGAATTGTGCAAGAGAAACCACCACACAAAAAATATGTACAAAGGAGGAAATCATACATGCTCCAAGTGGAGGCATGCAGAGTGTGCATACGCACTTCTTCTACTGGAAGAAAACCTACCTACTCTACTCTAATCGGAAGGAATGGGCAACTTCACATGAACCCTGACACTGGAAAGGCAAAATAGTTGCCCTTCCTCAACATTTTAGACCATGCAACTGATTTGACAATGGGCATGGTCATGGATGAGAGACTGAAATGGAGACAATCTTCCATCCAGCCTACCAAGGTATCAACAAACAAAGAAAATACCTCCTTTGGCTGATTTGTATTCGGTTGGAGGTGTTGTTGTTGACCCTTGGTGCATTGAAAATCATCCTCATGCTCTAAAGTGAGCATGACCGGTGACAACTCTAACCCCTACTCCAATGAAGCTAGGTATTTGATTGGGAAAGGCTTGATTCTTTTTATTTTCCCACTCATTTGTTGCTCGGCCCCTTAACTAAGGCTCTCATGTAGACCTTCTTTCTGAATATGGTTGTTTACAGGCTGATTTATGCTTTGTTGTGCCTCTACAAACAACTTTGTTTCCACCTTGATGGTTGTTGGCATTCCTTGGGTCTCTTCATTCCTCATTTCCTCTTGGTTTTCCGATAAAATTGCAGCTAGTACTAGATAATCATAACAATGAGGAACATTGCATTCTGCAAGAACATCCTGCTCACCTTGCACTTGTCCATCCTTGAGGTCTTGGGTACCAATAGTGTTTTAAAACACTTCCTCCTCCCCGACCTTGTCAATTTTGAATTCCTTCTCACCGCTTGCTTCACTTGTTGGTTCAGATCCTTCTTTGGGACATTTGAATTTCCTCATCCTCCCAATCTGAATCAAACCATTCACCTATTGATACAAAATTTTCATTTGTGGCAAGACTGATTGATGGAGAGGTGTAAGAAAGAGGTTGTTGATTTATCTCATGTTCAGACCTAGGTGTTTGATGTTCAAGGGATCGGATTTGATCACTTGGGAAGCCAAATGATCCTCTAGAACATAACCCCTACTTCCCAGATATGTTACCTCTCAAACAAACTGCATTCACAATTCTACTTGAGGCCTTGTTATTTGGGGAATTGTATGAGCATATCCCTCTCTCCGATAGCATAACATGTCTCTCTCTACCAGCCTTGTAGGATAACCTGGTTTAGTGATAGTTGGGTAGAAGGTAGGGACATCATATGGAATGCCAAAACTTCTAGGCACATTGGTGTATGGCTTAGAGAAGTTGGGTAGTGCCCTGGGTGGAGATGGGAGGGATCTTTTTTTAAGCTTGGGGAATTTTTTGGGCATAAAAAACTTGTGGGGCATCAAATGAAGGATAAGGAAGCAAAGGGGCTTCCTTATTTTGGAAAGGAATGATGGATTTTTTATATTTGCACATGGGGAAGGGAGAAACTGAGGTGGTGAGGGAGGGATTGTAGCAACATGGATGGGATTTATTTTGTCAACCTGAATGAGAATCTTCTCAGCTTGTGATGCATAATGGAGAAATGAGGAAGATTACTACCCCTAGAGACTAAATCAATACAACTAAGTCAGCATCAAAGGACCTCAAATAGTACAAGAATTCCATACCTTGTGGGGTCTCAGTATTGTTTTGGGATTCGTGTCAGTCCTCATGAATTTGAGGTTGAAATTTGGGATGGATTCCATTGCATCCACTTTTGTATTTTTTTGAGGTGATCCACGAGGCAAATAACATTTGCATCCTCCTTGAACCGGTTGTGAAGTTGTTCCCCCAACTGATTCCATGTGGAAATGGATTGTGGAGCCAAACTGTTGTACCAATATTTTTCTTTGCCTTTGAGAGATGCAACTAGAAGTCTAAGGAAAACATTCTCCTCTATGATGATGTGAATGGCACAGTGGTTAGCAACATCCTGAATGTGATCAATCGAGACTGATCTCCATTTCCATAGAAGAGGGGCATATTTTTCAAGGCCACCTTAGGGATGACATCCAACTGCTGCAAGTGAAGAGGACTGGAACTGAAATGAGGGAATGGAAAATCTCCTTGGAGAGCCATGACTGAAGTGAAAACATTAAAAACAAGTCTGCAACCAAAGATGATGGGTTCTTGAATCAGTGGAGTCACCAGATATGCTTGAAAGTGCCTCTAAAGGCTGAAATATTCACCAACAAACACATCAAACCTGATGAAGTGAAGTGGTAAGGTGCTTCAAACCTATCCCACCAGGTGTGCCAAAATTGTTACTACAAAATTACAGCACCCCTCGATTTTCTGTCACATGTGTGGGGCAATCAGTGTAATTTTCAAACATGGGGTTATCCCTCAAGTTGTGGGACTTGTGAACTCAATATAACCCTCCAAATAATGTTGGCTTCCTCCACCTAATCCTAACGCTAAACTAGTCCTACATGCAAAAAAACACCTAACTACACCTATCCTAATAATTCCAAGGAGACATGGAGAGAGAAAATGCATAAAAGGGAAATCCTACACTAAGGGGGGTGATAGCACCAAGAAAAGGGGCAAGATATTTTTTTGAGGGAGGAAGAGAAGAAAGATGGAGTTGGGAGAGGCCAAACCAGATATGACATTAACCCAAATCCCCACTTGTCATCAAATCTCCATGAAGCACAACCTCATAAACCTGCAAGTGAGAAATATATGCACAGAATACAATAACACAATGGAGAGGCAAGAGAAACACAATAAAAATGAGCTAGGGTTGAAGAAAACACCAAAAACATGATTTTTATTGCTTAAAACATGCACAGACTCAGTACATATGATGTACAAAGGTATTATTACATTGTCAGGCTCAAGAGAAGGCTTGCAGTTCAATGGAGTTGAGGAAAATTTTGCAAGAGTTTCCCTAGCTCCCAAAATGTCTCCTCTAAAAAATGAAGGGGGCAATTACATTATATAGGAAATTTTATAACCTACCCTCATTAAAGAGGTATGGGCACCCATACAAATTCTCTTCCTAAGGGTACTTCTATCAGATGAAGACATGGGTGTCATACCGCATTAAATATGGTTGTTGAGTTGTCATTCGCCTACCTACTTTTTCCTTTTTCCGGGACTTGTAAGTCATTCAACCATGTGATTTGTCCAAACTCATCATACAATAGCTAGGTTGTCTAACCACATGACCCGACTAACCATGTCTACCACCTCGACCTCAACCATCCAACCTGGGGGGTTGGGCGCCGTCCAACTTGTAGGTCGTACATTTTGTGGCAAACACCCAACCCGATGGTCGCCACCTTTAAACCGTGGGCCATCCAACCTTGGAGGTTGAATGGCCATCTAACCTATCCGTATGCGTCCAACCGGGACCTAACCAACCCAAGCGTTTAACTGTCTCGTGCAACTCATTCATCCAACCTCGTCATCCAACCCAATCGTGTTTTCTAACTCGCTCGCCTCGGCTCGTGACGGACTCTCCCATCTCACTCTGCAACTCGGCCATCATCCAGCTCGATTCCAACTCACTAGATAACCCGACTAGCTTGATTCGTTGTGGCTTGCCAGCTCACTATGCATGATGATTAACTTGGTCGAGTCATCTTGAGTTGTCTTTCTCTCTAATCTCTAGGGCTGAATTTTACGGTCATCCGCACATCCCAGAATTTGAGTGGCTAAGTCCATTTATAATGAATTATCCAAATTCACCTCGGGAGTAAATTTGGGATAAAATTCTTCATACCTTCGGTATTTGTCTAATGTGAAAAAACACTACAATATCTTCCAAATGTGGGCACGCAGATTAAACCTAAACAATTTTTCATCGACATAGTGTCTTCAATACTTTGCGCATCCTCGCCATAATTGATCCTTGATAAATGGTCAGGCCTTGAATTTTTCTTAATTGGCTTGACAACAAGCTGTGAAGTCAAATTTTTTGAAAAAGAAGTATCCATCTACAAATGTGCCCTTATAAAATAGGCTTGTTGACTAATTACTTCAATGTCATATGATCTCGTATGGAAAATAAACAGGGTAGCCAAAAAGTAATGTTTAAACTTGAGAAGCGCGTAAATCATTGAGAAAGCTTCACGCTCTGTTGTTGTATAATTATTCTCCATGGGTGTCAACTTTCTTCTTGTAAATAAAATAGGATGATCTACATTCCCTTCTCCTGGTTGCACCAACACTAAGCCAATTATCATGCTAGAGGAATCAACATGTACATAAAAAGGCTTGTCCCGTAAAGGAAAGTGAAATATAGGTGTAGTAGTTAACCTATCCTTCAAAGTCTTGAAAATTTTTTTGTTGCACGTCACCCCAATAAAATTTCACTTTATCTTTGAGTAACTCTTCTAGGGGTGCGGCAATCTTTGCATATCCCTTGATAAATTTCCTATAGTAGCTTGTATGTCCCAAAATCCACGCATTTCACTCTTAATTGTAGGCTCTTCCAAACCAAAAATGACAGCTATTTTAGTTGGGTCTACCAACAATCCTTCTTGCAAATAATGTGCCCAAGTAGTGTTCCAAAGGGTGTATAAAATATACACTTCTTAATGTTAAGAGATATGCTCATTTGTTTGCACTTCCCAAACATAATCCCAAGATTATCGCAATGATCCTTTACTAAGCCATACACCATCCAATCATCCAAATACACTTGCAAGAACTTGTGAATAAAGTCCTAAAATGCTTGCACAACAATGCACGAGAATACTATTGGCGTATTTTTCAATCCAAAAGGCATAACTATATATGTAAAAATTCCCCACTCGGTGGTGAATTTTTCTTCTCCTAATCTTCCTTTGTGATGCGCACTTGATGGTAGCCTAAAACCCATCGTTAAAGAATATATTTGTCATGTCTAGCTACACCTTCCAAAACTTCCTCGAGTAAAACATGTGGGAAAGGGATCTATGACACATGAAGCGTTCAACTCTTTGAAGTCCACACAGATCCTGATCCTCCCATCCTTCTTGATGCTAATAACCATGGGACTACCCCACTCAGATTCCTTAATAGGCTCAATTATTACAAACTTGAGCATCTTATCAATTTATTATTTCACCTTAACGTGCAAGTTAGGATTCACCTAATAAGGTCTCTTCCTAATTGGGTGTGCATTGTCTTTCCGCTTTATCTTTATTTCACCTAAAGAAGGATGCACACCTTTTAGCTCATGGTAATTTCTTGGAAAGAGATCATAAAAATTGAGTGAAGCTCGATCATCTTGGATACTTCTTGTTCTAACCAAGTAATCCTCAATGATTGCTTCCTTAGGCTCATCTTGTGTGCCAATATTCACCTTCTTTGTTTTCATGGGGGCATAGTATGTGTGTGCCTTTTCATCTGCAGAGTCCATTACTTCAATGCACACCCTCGGTGTGGCTAACTTTCGGGTTATCTACTTCCTAATCATCAATCATGTAAACTAGCTTTCCTTTCTCTTTCTCTTTCTAGGTGCGACTCATTTGTGCTTCTTCTCGTCTCCTCAATATCAAGGTACGCCTCGGGATCAGAGTTCACCCAACAACTCTAGCATGAGCTCTTCTCTGTTTGCGCTATCCCCCAGTGTGATGCACTTCATTATCTCCAATGCTTCATGGCCTAGGTGCTTAGTAGAAAAGTAATCAAGATTTTGAATCATACTTGTAGTCATCTCTTGCCAATTTGTAGTCTCCCTTTTTAGCCCAACATGGACATACCAACGTGTGCGCATCCGTGTAGTGTGAAGTAGAACTTATGTACCCATAAATATGGTGGTAAAACCTCATGGCCTTGCGCCCATAGTCTCTCACAAGTATGGACGTGATGTGAAGCCGGATTTCTACCATGGAATTCACATATGTGCATAGGTACATTTCTCTGAGTAAACCTAGTGGAAAAGGAGATTCTCAATTCTCACCATTCCAAGAGGTTATCTCTATGTGTTGCCTACCAGCGCATTGTTCTCCCGTGCAAGGTATAGACTAACATGTTTCTTTTATCTCCTTCACTCGGCCACTAAGTCTCTATGGCATGTAATAATGTATCAGGCTTCCCCTCACCAATATATCTTGGTACTTGAGCCGAGCCTAAGCGCCTCACCATGTGCAACCTGATCATCCTTATGACTCACCCCTTGACTTCATGCCTGATCATTTCATATGTACCATGTGCCTAGTTATCACAAGAAACACTAGTAGTGTCACTTACCCACTCCAGGTCTTCCCACTTAAGAACACCTTATTTTGATGGTTCTATACATTATGGATCACACACCGTCTGTGCATAAATTCAATTAAGCTCTTCTTCACTCAAAGACTCAACATAAGGCTCTGCATTCTTTTCAAACAGAGGTATAATCATGTGCTCAAAATTGATGTATCTCTTTTTAAAGTGAAAATATGCATTGTTTGCATAACACCAGGGTCGTCTAAGTAATGTTGGAAATTTGTTTGCTTCAGCAAGCTCCAATACTTCAAAGTCCCCAATAAAATTTTCTCACTAAATAACAATGGATGCATCCTTTAGCACCCCAACAGGCATAGCCTTACTTTTGTTTTCCATATACAATACATTTGAAGATGGTTGCAACGTAGGTCTTCCCATCTGATTCCATACTTTCAAAGTCATCACATTTACCTCAACGCATGTTTCTATCAAAATATTGCTTACTAACCAACCATTAATAATCGTAGCAAGTGTGAACTCCTTGTCAAATTCATGGTCCTGAGGTGGTATATTTGCACGAAGTTTCGTGCATCTCACGCTCCACTTCGGCATGTGGCACCTTCTCTCAAAGCTATTCTCTAGTAGTGGAATAATATTCTCTTGGTGCAACATCTTAGACACCTCTTTTAGGTCATCCACATCCTCCTCCGTGGGAGCTCAACATACTTTACACATTATCTCTCGTGTGCATGTTCATTTAAGCATTGTATTTCACCATACATATCTCTAATGACTCTTATATTCTCTTGATATACTTCTTTTGATGTAACCCGTATGGGTACTTATCATGTATCACTTCCTCCCAAGTAATGAGAGGCTTATCCTTCAGAGGTTTGTGTGTGTGTGCTACCTTGGTGCTCGTTGTAACCAGCATGGGTTACAATTCTATAGCATTCATCTTCTTAGGCATCCATTGATCAACATTCACGTGTTGCACCTTGATCATTCCCACCCCCTTATCATTCTTATTGTTTTTACTCGTGTGCTCATATAAGTCCGGGTAATCCTTCAACTTATGTTGCTTCCCACACCATGTGCAAGTTGTATTTTGAGGTAAATCTCGTTGGTAATGATCAAGTGATCTACAAGTATAACAAGTTCCTCGAGAAAACTGCCTCTACCGCCACCGCAATCTCGGCCTCAATATCCTCCTTGGAAGCCTCCATTTCTAGTATCTACATTGTTATGCCCTATAATTATGTTGTCCTTCCTTATTTTTGATCTGCTCACCACACTATTCTGACACAATCTCGTCTCAATGGCTTCATGGATATGATCAATCAATCTACAATCAGCAGTGTCATGGGTATGCGCATAGAAAATCTAGCAATACATGGACACATTCTTCTTAATCACGTGCTTTAAAAGAGGACAGTTCCGAAAATCATAGTCCAAGTGGTAAACTTTGCAATCTAGTAACATCGCACAAATGGACTTGCACGGATAACTATCTTTAGTATGTCCCTTAACCTCGCAATCAATACACTATATACCACTACACATCTCATGTGTTGAGTTAGCTGAGAGTTTCTCCAACTATTTCACCATAGTTGTGATCAGTGCATCTGAAAATGGGCTTACTCCAAAGATCAACACTTCCAATCACCTCAACACACATAGCAGCTTCCAAGGCCTTGCACGGATCCACATATGTCTTATGAGAGAGTGCTCTTCGAAAATGGAGTCAACAATCCTCCAACAAACCATTGTGCATGCTGACTAGGATGAATATCATAAGACAACTTAGACAACAGATTCTTAAAGCGCACATCATATTCCCTCACACTTTCAAATAAGCCATGTTTGATATCCTTGAGTGTGTTGATGCTCTGTTGTTCAAATTCTAGTATATGAAAGTTTACCAGAAATGTAGTGCGCAAATCATTATAATCTACCACAGTCTGACGTGGATCATAATTCTTATACCAACTATGCATACACCCTTGTAGTGTCGTAGAAAATTGACATTTTCTTTCTATCTCAGGTTGTAATGCCCTTAGCAAGCTAGAGTAACTCACACTTATGCACATGCTCTGTTGCATCTTCAATACCTCTATAATCTGGTAAATGGGGAGACATCTCATAGTACAGTTGAGGTGTTGGTCAGACCGGTTGTTGAGGTGGTGGTTTATGCGATGGTGGTTGTTGTGAATGTGGACCCCGTACACCAAATCTAGACCCAGAACTTCCACTAGTGTTTCCTCCAGAAGCTAACACGATCCTCTTGCCCCTTGCTGCATGGGCTACGGTCCAATTGATGGACTTCCTTTTGTCCCGATTATAGTATTAACCGAACACCAATGTTCTCGCATGGTTATGAATTCTTGAAGTACTTCCAATGGTCTGTGTGCCAACACTTTGTCCTGACGACACGCCTGAAAACAATCCTACATAGGTACTCCCAAACAAAGGCACCGACTGTGATGTCATGGGTGCGCTATTAACTTGATCTCCGAATTCAACGCAAAGTGATATCTACCCATCTCTACTTGCTTACCAAGATTAACCTACTTTTTAATAGATACCTCGAATTTGGAACACCATGCGTAAGGGCTAAGTGGCTAGGTGGGATCAAATGCGTGTTTATGGTCATCATTCTCTCCTCTGATGCGCTCTCATCTGAATCCAAAAGGTATTCTCTACTACGCTTTCCCAAAGTTGGGAAATCCTAAAGATGTAAATCCTCATCTTCCACGAGAGCTTCAAAACCTTCATGATCCATCATCCTCCTCAACTCTAATGCCTCCTCAATCTCTCATTCACACGTCATGTCCCTCTCTCATGTTTCATTAAACTTGAGTAAATCTGTCCTCTCTCTATATTTATTCCGTCAGGTCTGCCATCTTTATCCACACCTTCTCATGCCCCTACGCACGGTGGGGTTTTAGCTAGCCATGGGGAGGCTTTCTAAATCCAGTTCTATAGTCAAAATCTTGATCAATAAGGGTATAGTGCACAAGTAAGATCCTCTAGGCTCGTGCAAGAATTTGAATTCAACTTCCTCTGGACACAAGTAAGTAGAAATAGTGTACTCTAATGTATAATTATGCAACACTCCATCCCACCAACAATCTACAGCTCTATTCCACTCCACATCTGCATCAAAGAGAGTTTGGTAATCTTCTTGCATCCAGATCTTCACCTAGACCCCAACACTTCCCTAATGTGTATGCTACCAGCCACTCATACAATTCTACGTTGGAAAGAAGTTGAAGAACATTTCATAGAGATCAAGATAAAGATTATCTTCCACCCACCGTCGAGTATTGAAATCAGGTCCATTGTTATATCTCTGTGCAAATTGATCTTGACTATCCTCTACCCAACTTTCAATGCTCTTTAGAGTCATCCGATACGCATCTGTATGCAACATCCTGGAAGATAATTTGAAAATAGGTCCTAGGACCGAACCAAAATGTATTCTTTTATTTCCCAATGTAACACTAGGTGTGGTGACACCTCATTTAGTAGGGTTGAACACTCACCCAAAGCGCACACAGCACTACTACGGGTCCCTCCTTTGTGTTGCTTGTCAAGATGTTAATATGTAGATAAATGGTGATATTTAACCAAGTACTCATTCAATCATAAGAACTTATTGCATTCATTCAATTGGAAACACGTGTAATAAGGAACATACAAGTTCAAATAATAACTAAGATCAATTGCACCATACTCAGACACGTCAATGATCATAATCCATCCTCCATGATCCATTATATTAAAGTCTTACATAACATAAGTTGAATACATTTGCATATCAAAGCGTGGGAACATGTGCAAGCATCAAACCCTAGGTCATGACTATGTACAAAATATCAAGACTATACTGGACTCTACGGTGGTACCAAAACAATGGGTAACAACAAGTATATATAGGGGTGGGGACTTGCCCTTCACTTCCTATGCACTCTCAAAATAGACTACATGCTCAAAATAATCTTGCATACATTACATGTATTGCATCCCAAAATAACCATGCATTAAATATTGTTGCTAATAATAGACTATCCTATAAATAAACTTCTCTTTGATGTTATTTTTAGCTCGATCTATACATGTCCATTCATCTTCGATCCACATGTGCTTTTACCCAAAATAGACTTCCCTTGGCCACTAAGTCTCCTTGCTTTTCTTGGTTCTGAATCATTGCTTGATCAACACTCTAACTCTGCCTTTCTATTTTTAGCTAGTGGTACACAAAATCAGCTAAGTCTCAAAGGTTCCCTGCTCATGCGCAAACCTCTGCGTCTATCCCATCAGAAGGCGTGGTGCAACCCTTCGCGTATGCCTCACATGTGCCCTAGATCCTCCCGCTCGGCATGTACTTAGTCAATTAAGTCGTGCAACATCTTTAGATGTGGCAACACCTCCAAATTTAAAGGCATCTCCATATTTGCATACTAGCCAAAGCGAGTTCAAGGGTGAGCTCCTCTGCCAAGATGGTTGTTGTAGGGAAAATTATGTCCACCGAGTTGTAAAGGCGATTTGTGAACTAAGCTAATCGGACTAAGTTGTCAATACAAAGGGGCAAGTTGGATATTATATTGGGTGAGTACATAGTTCCGCATCGAATCGGCTAGTTCACAATTGAGTAGGGTTGTTTGCTTAGCGATTCGATATTTTACCCCTGGTGAGTTGGCTATCTAGCATACAAAGCAAGCTAAGTGTTACACGACCTAGTAGCTTTTTCTCTAAAAATACAAGCTATATTCGGGTTTGGTTTTGATCTGTGTGAATCTTCAACCGAGACGCTCATTATACTCTATGCGAGTTAAGTGGTCAAGCCTCCTTCAAATCCTGCTCGTGACGTAAACCCTACATCTACCCCTAATCGATTGATGAGATGAATCAAGGGTCGTGTTTAAGGTGAGCCATCTCCAAACAAGTTACAAAGGATAATAGAGCTCCCATCTATCCTAGGCCGGTTGAAATCCCTTTGTCGCAGCTCTAGCCAAACACTAAACGAGCCACATTGATCATCCAACGGTTGAACATTAAATGGCGAGTTCCACGCTCCCATTGAGCCAAACAAATGAGTCAAGCACCGAGCGGATCTTCCTAGCATAATGAGCCCTACAAAACATACCGGATGTCGTGTCCCATAGGAGTGGGTCCAAAACAAGCCAAAGAACTACCAAAAGGAATTTGTAAATAATAATAAAAGTCATGATTTTTTTGTTAATATAATAATGCAATAATATGACTAACTCACGTTAATAAAATTTTACGGCGAAAACGACACTAAGCCCCTTAAGCGAGCCATTTAAAAATAATAATTTACGGCGATAAAAATCACGATGAGCGAAGTAATCAAGTTAATTTAAATAAAATTGATTTAATTTTGATAATAATAAAAACCTATAAAATGCCCAAAAGGGTTTATAAAGTTGGGCATGGGTCCAATTTGGTCACCCAAATGGACCCATGCCCCTTTTAATTAATTCTAAGTTAGGATAAAATTATTTCCTAACAATTAAACATAAGGGGGCAAAAATTAAAATAATTCAAAAGCCAAAATTAGGATTAAAGGAGAGCCCTTGGATCAAAGGGCCCTTCACCGTAGGATCTTAGGTCATCTAAGGATGTGTAGTCATTTTTACCCCTATTACAAAAGAAAGGAACCCCATGTGCATCGACCTATCACCCAACAGGCGCTGGGCGCTCACCCGAGGCACGCACGGGTGCCGAGTCTCTCTTTTATGTGAGTTTAGTGGGAAACATCATCTATGATCCATGTTTAAGAGATTTGAAAGGAAGTAAAACATACAAGCACCATAGAGCTTCAGAACGGCTTCTAGATCCTTGCAGTCATTTCAGATAGAAAGAGCTTAACAGATTTTATAACTTATACCAAAATAGAAAGAAGTTGTACAAGCATCCATACTTAATCATAAACATAAATGAAAAAGAACTATGAGAAATATGTATGCATCAGAATCATCAATGTTCATATTCATGTAAGCTGGTAACCTCATTACATTCATGGAGCCATTACAGAATGTCACAGAGAAGCAGACCGCAATCATGCATTATATCTGGACTCATATGGCTAGGCTATTAAAAGAATTTTATAATCCCCATACCCTTGATACATCCTTTCCTAAGCACAATTACCCAAACTAACAGAGTTCTTGCAGTATTTCTGCAGAGCTCCGCCTCTATCTATTTCTCTCTATCTTTACTGCAGGCACTTGTATATATAGGCTTTCTGGACTACCAACTCATCCTCTAGTGGCCTCAGATCCAATGCCAAGTGTCTAAATGTGGTCCTCCATGCAAGCATGCTCCTCCAGGCTTGAGATTTCCACTTTTTACCATGATGTGCTTCTAGAAGCTTCTACCGCAGGCATGCTCCTTCCTGGGCCAACTGTCGCCAAGATGGCACCTTATCCACTCCACATGCACGCAGTCAAGTCATGTTTTTCATGTGTTCTGCCCAAAACGCCCAATATGGCTAAGTCCTTGAACCCTTGGTTTTGTCCGCGCATGCGCCACGGGTTTCCTTAAAGCCTTCCTTAAACCATGCCTGCGTGCTTTATCCTTGCGCGCCTATACGCCTTGTTGTACTTAGCCAATATTTTAGGGGCCCAACAAGATGCCCTAATTTCCTTATGGCTTTCATTTCAAAACTAAAGTGTTTTCATTTTAATCTTATTTGGTTGGAAAACTTTTGGTTGCAGTAAGTCTGTGGAGGAGAAATTTCATGGAGCTCAAGCAAGAATGGATGGTCACTCCTTCATTTTATTGTTTCCATTTCATTTGAAAAATCGACACGGTTTGAATATCATGGTTTGTTGTTAGCAGATCCATCATCACTTTTGTATAATCAAATATATATCTTCGGACCTCAATCGCAAATATCCAAAACCTAGAATGGGAAGAATAAAGGCTTCCATGGCAACCATGGTTGTTTTCTAAAAAAACAAGATTTTTGAATAGAGGCAAACAATAAGCGATGGCATACACAAAACAAGCAACATTTTAAGTGGAACCCTAACTTGCCGAGTTGGGTGGCGAGCCCGGTAATTACTTTTTTAAAATATATATTTTTATTTTAGTGTAAATTTTAGCCAAAACCGCCAATTATAGTGGTAACCCCCTGCCGCTAAACACTTCGGCTACAACTAAAGTCATAGCTAAAATTAGCAGAGAAAACCCTATTTTAGGATTAAAAATTTTCCTCCCAAATAGCTTTAAAAGTGATATTTTGCCCGAAGTGTAATTCACCAAACAATGAGTTCAAAGCCTTCTCGGAGCTCATGGGATTCGTCAACAGATGCCTCCTCCACATACACCACAAAAAAATGGTGTTGTTGAGAGAAGGAATTATACTATTATGGAGATGGTGTGATGTATGATTGATGATTCAAGACTAGCGAAGACAGACATTCGGGTCGAAGCAATGAAGATTGTAGTGTATCTATTGAACAAAGTTGCTACGGTTGCTCTTGATGGAGTAACACCACATGAGGCATGGTCAGAACGGAAATCATCCATTGCACACCTCAAACTATTTGGGTGCAAAGCAAGCATGCACATTCCCAAGCAGAAGAGAAAGAAGTTGGATATGAAAGCAAAAAAATACATCTTCATTGGATATAGTAAAGAAGCTCTTGGGTACATCGATGAATCAAGGCCGGGAAAGTATACACCGAAGAGGGATGTTTAGTTTTTAAGAAGAAATAAGTTGAGGTTCCTTCCATAAACTTGCTAGATGTTCAAAGCACCCATGTTGTGAAAAAAAAAAAAGGTCCCATTGATGATGACATTGATGATGGGGATGATGGTGATGATTTGTCAAGACCACAACCCACATGAACAGTTCAACGTATGCCTAAATGGTATACTAACATGATTCAAGATGAAAAATTGGATGGTCCTTCAAACACATCCACTCCTGGACCACGAACTTGTAAGAAAGCTTGTGAAGAGGTAAATTTTGCCTTAATGAGTAGAGTTGTTGAATCTATTGAGCCATCTACAATTCAGAAGCCCTATAGTCTAAAGCTTGGAAAGATGCCATGAAGCTAAATATCAATCAGTGATGAAGAATAACACATGGCAACTTGTCAATCTTCCACTAGGGAAGAAGCCCATTGGATGTAGATGGATTTTCAAAACAAAGTACAAAGCAGATGGGACCATTGAAAAGTACAAGGCGAGACTTGTAGCAAAGGGGTATGCTCAGAAGGAAGGCATAGACTACAAGGAGACATTTGCTCCCACAACTAAGATCAAAACAATCAGGATGATCTTTTCTCTAGCTGCACAGTTTGGATGGAAAGTTCACCAGATGGATGTGAAAAGTGCCTTTCTCAATGGAGACTTGCAAGAAGAAGTCTACATGACTCAACCAGAAGGTTTTGTTGTACTTGGAAAAGAAGAAAATGTATGTAGACTCATCAAATCAGTGTATGGTCTTAAATAGGCTCCTAAGCATGGTATATCAAAATAGATGAGCATCTGTTCAAAGCATGGATTCCAGTGAAATCCATATGATCCCAATCTCTAACTCAAGAAGCAAGGAGGTGAGATTGTCATTGTTGTATATGTCGGCAATCTAGTCATCACTGGTAGCACAGTGAAGATGATTGATGAAACAAAGAAAGATCTTAATCGATCGTTTGACATGGCATATTTTAGGGTAATGCATTATTATCTTGGTTTGGAAGTATGGCAGAAGGAGAATCATATCTTTGTTTTTCAGTTGAAATATGCTAAAACCACGCTCAAGAAATTTCAGATGATGGATTGTATACCCATTGCCACACCTATAAAGACAAGACTTCAACTGCCTCATACAAATACATCTCCACGGGTAAATGCAACTCTCTATCGACAATTAATCGGGAATCTCGTTTACCTAATTTATACTAGGCCAGATATCAACTTTGTGGTCAACTATCTTTCACAACTCATGTAGGAATCTAAAGTTTTTCATTGGAAAGCAACAAGGCGAATCTTAAGATATGTCAAGGTAACTATGGATTTTGGTCTAGAGTACAAGAAGAATGATCAGTTCTTCCCGACATGATATTGGACTCGAGATCATGCAGGGAACATTGATGACAGGAAATCCACCACTGGATTTGTATTCTTTTTGGGATCTCGGTCCAACATCATAGGGAAGCAAGAAACAATTTTTTTCATTGATCTTCCACATAAGCCAAATATCATGTTGCGAGGTGGACACGCTGCGGCGATATGCCTACATCGATACTTAAAGGACTTAAGACTACCACGGAGAAATCTATCACCTTGTATGTTGACAACAAAGGTGTTCTAAAACTTGTTTACACTCTAGTATTCCACGAGAGAACAAAGCACATTGAGGTACAGTGCATTTCATCCATGAGTATGTTTTGAGACACAATATTCACTCTAGTTTTGTCCAACATCTAAACATCGAGCATATATCTTCATGAAATCGATTGCACATGACAAATTTAAAATGTTCAAAGTTCCTCTCCTCTTCTCTTGACGCAAAGCACAATTAAGGGGGAATGTTAGGTAAAACCTTAGCTTAGTGTAAGTTTTCATTGTAAGTCTTTTAATTGTTACCATAAGTAATTAGTAAAGTAGTTAATTATATTATTATATGATTTTATTGTTGCAACCATGTAATTGTCTTATGCATTCATGTATGTGTTTTTGGTTGGTTTGTTGCACTCTAAAACCAATGGTTTGTTTGTACATGGTTGTACAATACCTATAAGTAGTGCAGCCTCCATTTGCTCCACGATTTGATTATTCTGATCGATACAATATCAACATGTTGCCTCCTTTCTCCCACAACAAAAATTGTTGGATGGCCTCATAGTTATATGCTCAATCATCTTTTGGTTCACTTTAGATTGGGGGTTTGTTGGGCTTGTCATCCAAGGTTGGTAATGTTAGCTTATGAGTACTTAGTTGGGGTATGCATCTCATATGTAGGCATCCCCTTAGGATTAATAAAGTTATTCACAATAATGTATAGTTGGACAAGTATTAATGTTGTTAGTATTAGTAAGTTGTATGGGTAATTGGTTGAGTCCCATGCAAATGATGGGTTAGAGTTTGATGTCAAGCTTATATAAAGCTTGTATGTAAATGAATGCAAATGTATTGATTTTATATGAATGAAACCTTATTTTGTGTTAATAAGTTAGTTGTATAGGTAAGTTGTCGAGTACCGTACAAATAATGGATTTGATTCAAGACAAAGCATATAACAAGCTTGTATGTCAATAAATGAAACCTACTTGATTTTATATGAATGAAAGCTTACTCTTAAATTAATACAATATGTAGTTGCCCTTCTTCATTTACATATGTTCTTAAATAGAGAACATTACACTATATTAAATTAGAAAAAATCTACTAATTTTGTAATACAATATAATGAATGTCACAACATAAAACATTAATTCCATGTTATGAATAATCGACATATTGGTGCCAATATTTTCCTTGAAAATTCCAACATTGTATATGTTACAACATAAAACCTTAATTCCATATTATATGTAATCTAGGTATTGGTGCCACTATTTTCCTGAAATTTCAACATTCCAGCATTGTATGAATCAATTGCTACATCCATTTTTAGATAAATAATGCACGTAGGAATATGTTAGTCGAATGAAAAGTGGCTATAACAATCACTTACCTAGAGAATGTATAATGTTTTTATGGTGGAAGAATATTATCTAAAGACACGGATTGAAAACTAGAGCTTCCTCAAAACAATCATCACAACTTCATCCGTATATAATCTTTTGAAAACATAAGCATATACTATTATATTATCTATGTATTATTGCATTTCTAGGGTCTTGCCATCCAATCATAGCTCATTATATTCCTAAATCACTATTAAATTTATATACATGAAATTTGCGTTGATTGAAGCCATATTTAATGGCATGGATTCAATACATGAAGTTTTTGAAAGTAGGTTAAACAAAGGTGATAGTTGCTCAACACATTCAATGAGAAATAATTCATAGATTCACAAACTTTCTCGCCTCTGAAAAGTTAGTTTTAGGAAAATGCCTTCAACTTTTTTAATAATATATTGTGTAGTCTATAACATAGGCAAGAATGTTACATCAATATGAGACAATATATGTTTTCGTAAGATGTGAAAAACATTGTTGTCTTGAAAATATATCTAACATATGGAACAAGCATATATAAATAAGGAAACAATTATCTTGAAAATTGTAACACAACCCATATTCATATGTACAAAGACAAGCATGCGATGTGTAAGAAGAATTATCTTGAAAATTTTAACACAACCCATATTCATATATAAGAATTTTCTCATTATAATGCTCACAAACAAAGGACAATGGGATCTTAGATGATATAAATATTTTTAATAAGATATATTTTACAATTTTAACACAAACCATATTCATATGTGCAAAGACAAGCATGCCATTTGCCATTATAATTTTATCATGGCAAAGGATGATGGAAGATTAAAAGATATAAAAACAATATTGAACAAAAGGAGAAAGAGTGTCGTCTTACACACTTTCAATGTGAATTCAATCTTTTGAAATATTGTAGTGTCTCAAACATTAGGAAGGGATTCCTACTCCAATTAATCAAAGCCACTAACAACCATTATTACAAAGTTGTACAGTGGAAAAGAGATGCAATGCATGCAAAGAGACCTGATATATTTTAAATGGAGACCGCCTAAAAGTTCATGTTCCAAAAGTTCAACATTCCTTAACACATCTTCCCATACAAGCAAGGGAAAAGAAAGCATGTACCCCTATAACTGAACATATGTTTACTCGTGCCTCTTAAAAATCTCGGACCACCTTGTTAATTGTATTCACATGGTGGCATTCAATCACTCCATGGCATGAACAAAATTGTCTCACAAAGTCGTGATCATTCCTAGCTTTACCTAACCATGTGATTCTAACCTCCTAATATTATTTTGCAAAAGATGCACGTATTCACTGGTACATAGTTCCATGTGAAATGTAGTTATATTTTTCCCATAGATAGATACTGCTATGCAAGGATATTTGTGTTTCATTTAGGGAATACCTGGAGTAGCCATACAATCACCTCCAAATATAACCAAGTTACATTAAAATTGATATGGTGATACTATTAGGACAAGAACAGCAGATCTAGTTATAATAGCTACATGAAATGGAAAGGAAAGGTTCTTTTATAGTCCATGATGTTGGATGACCTATTTTTGGGTATACAAGTAGCTTATAGCATATGGGACTACCTCGTACTCCCGGTATGCAAAAGGCACTTAAATATGATTCAAATACAAGGCATACATACCCTACCCCTACAAGATTCAAACTTGTGACCTCTTTTCAAGAGCAAAAATCATCACCATTAGGCCAACTCAGAAAAGCATACTTCTGAAATAACTAGGAAGGCCGGTTAATTGCAAGAAAGTTTCTATTCAAACATCACCCCAAAAATTGGAAAACCAATAACGCACCAGATGATCAACTTATTACTTGTAAATTTATTACACTAGTTTAATCATTGCTTGTAAAAGCTGTAATTTCTCATGTGAATTACATTTCAATTTTAAGAGGAATAAAAAATCGGGAATTCCCAAGTACAAAGGAGGACCATGATTTCAATTAAAACTAGCAATTCAGCAATTCAAAAACTAAATCGCTCGATCAAAAGGCTTTGTATCATTGTAACAAATATCCCAAACAGCTTCCATTGCCTGCTTCGCAGCTTCTTCAGAACAATGTGGATTGTCATTAACAGACTTTAGAACTCTTCTTTTCACACATTCCTGCAATTTAATTGCAATTCACACCCACAAATTTAGAACGCTAATAAAAACACACAATTGTATACACGTCCATACAAAAATATAGCATTTACAAAGTTGAAACACTAGCATAAAGTTTAGTATATCTAAGCAGAAAAGATTTCTCACTCCAATATAACATTATTAACTGTTTATGACACGGTAATCCAAAACAAGAGTACACAATTTGAGGCGTTACAATATTTGAAGAGAAAGTTGGTATCTACTTCTGTCAAACATTACTAACCAGTTTGCACCACTCAGTGCAAAGTGTTTTGCCAACTTGTATTTAATATTTTATATGTATTTAACACTGCTGAAGAAAATCAAGATAAACATGCCATAGCCAATCCACAAACACATTATAGGAGTTAACAGTAAAATTCAAGCTTCTCTCCCTATTCTAAATGGATTTTAATTTTAGTTTAATGTACTTGAATTCCCAGTCTAATCACATCTGTGGAGTCTTTTGTGATCGAATGGTTTTTGAATCTCTATGGCAGCAGGTCAGTAATCTCAGAGCCTCTCTCCCGAGATTGAGTATTTTTAATAATGCAATTGAGCTGGGTGTGGTATTAGGGGAGGTTCCTGAGATTCAAAATACACTCTGGAAAAGCCTGACCTCATGGAGGGTTGGTGATTAAGTGTTACAGTCCCAACAATAGGTCATAAGATTGAGTCCGGGTCAGCCCATATCCTGCAACAGAAAGCGATGTAATAGGAAAATAGCTTAGAAGTGCATAGTAAGGAAGAGAGGTAGATGAGAATTCTCTGAGGTTAAGGTTTTGCGGCAGTTGACTTGGTTTTCTGTAGGAGGCAATTGACAAATTGAATAGCATGCTATTTGCAGACATGCCAGTATCTCATATATACAATATTAATTGAGCAGCATATCTTGTTCTAAATAAATTAGAAAAGCTACAGAAAGAAGAAAACATAGCTTAAGCCTTAACCTGGCATCCATGCATTTTTAGATATCCAGAAATCTTGGCAAATCTTTTTCAATACGTAGTTCTCAAATTTCTTTAGTACCAGGCAAAAATATAAAGCTACTAAATCCAAGAATTTATATGTTTTACTTTTTACAAAATGTTGGCAAGTTCTTGCTAAAAAAATATTGTTTTATAGAAATTGAGACATATAGTCATTTTCAATTGGCCACTATATTTGAATTTTTTTGAAAACAACCATTTGATGAATATTAACTGTAAATGTATTTTATAGAAGGAACTTTTTGGATATAAAGCTGTGGACAATTTTAGATTTGACGTTTTGTGTCACTTTGTAGAGATGGGTTGTCATTCTCTTTGGAACTATTTCCGGGAAATCGATGAAATAACCGCTTAGTGAATATTTTTAAAATTTTGGCAAAATTTTAGCTTTGAATAAAATTGTTTTAGAATGACGTTTCAGGCCACACTGTACTCATCACGAAATTGTCCGCATTAGCACAGATTTTATCCAAAATATTTCATTGTCAACCTTTATGGACTGTGGAAGCTTAAAATTCCCAAAATGAAAATTTTCTCTGGTTACTCTTAGTGGTATTGAATAGCTTTGTTTCAGGAATGTTAACTTTTCTGGCTCAATCTTTTTGGTTAAAATATTATAATTAAATTTTTAATATTGAAAGTTGAAACAAACTTCTGTTTGAAAACGGCAACCAAAATATACTGTTCTAGAATTAAAATAACCACCAGCCGCTTATCAGCAGCTCCAAATTCCACTCAATTTTAAAGCATCTTCTCATAGACTCATACGGCAATTTCACATCACTCAACCTATTGGTGGTATACAAAACCACTGTGATGTCTGATCCAAAACCACCGCATTTTTCGACAAGCTATCAACATCTGGCTTCAAATACAATGTAAAATGCATGGCATCAACTTCCATTTTCTTCACTTGATTGCTGCTAATCCTGCAAAAACTTGCTGATAGGAGAGGTAATGTGGTTCATTAAAAACCCTACGGTGTGATCCCGGCAATAGAAAACTGGGCCGCAAAACCCCATCAAGAACAAAACCACTCCCAATTGCAAACACAACGTTTCACTTCTGGTTTCTCTACAATCCTCCTCAGGTTTGCTGTTCTGGAGTTGATGAACTGCCATTACTGCCAGTTTAGTTAATAGTAAATACAGCCATTGGTGTCCCCAGAAGCAGTTTTGAACTCTGGCAGGTTTTTTTCTTAGTTCTTTTCACCATTGGAAGTTATTGAATCCTTCTCTTTCTCATATGAACTGCTCACAATTTGGCACCAGAAACTGCCACCAGGAAACCTTGATTCTCTTATGTTCCACTGCAGCAGAATTCTGCTAAATCTGGTATTCCTTGCCTGTAAACTGCTTGGAACCATCCTAGATACCAAAGTTCTGGCCCAGCAGTGACAAAACTCGGTTTATGGGTTGATGGATCGTGGTGTCAAAATGGCCAAAAGATTGCACGAGGAAACAGTGGTGCTTCTGGGCAGAATCCCAGCCATTCTGTAAGAACAAAATTACAAGTTGGAATCTTTAGAATCTCTAAACCCTTGCATTGCCTATTAGTCGTTGATCTCTGCCAAGAAAATCCCACTCCATGCCATGCAGAACTAACCTGCACAGTGCAAATCATGGAAAAAGGGGTGACAATGGGCTAACAAATGTTTTGGCAATTTCATTCTCATCTCCGCACGCTTAACCCCTTCAATCCTACGGTGGTTATTCATTACATCCCATGGCTGTAAAAATGTCACAATGCAATCCTAATTTCTTATATATCACCTTTAGTGAAACTAGATCGTACGGATTGTTAAGCACAAGATAATACTGAGAGGGGGTGAATCAGTATTATGATATTCTTTTAAATTTAACACTTAATCTCAGATTTGTAATCACAATTAATCAGTTTCACAGTGAATATATCAAAGCAATCAATGAATGCAAAGCAAACCAACACACTGCAAATAGACACAAATTTACGTGGAAACCCTTTTCGGGAGAAAACCACAGAGAAAATCTTCTTTATTATATTTCTCAAATGTTTGTAGGCACCAACCTATGGGAGACACCAATCCCCAAGTTACAATTTTGTAGGCACCAACCTACAGGAGCACCAACCCCTTTTTGCTAAGCACCAACTCAGCAAGAGACACCGATCTCTTCGAATATGAAGGCACCAACCTTCCTTACGAAAAACAAACTCTTTCCTATCTTTTATGTTGCTGCTACTTCAACAGATGATAGAACAAAACTGCTGCTAAGAATATTCTTCTTATTTATTTCAGTCCCTTCACATATATAGATCACTACAACTCTTCAATAAAAATAAATCTGCCCTTCACTCTTTTATATATTTCATATTCTGCTCTTCTTCTTCTCTCCCTTAAACTTGAATGAAGAAGCACTCAAATTGCTTGCCTAAATCAAATGATTCCATCTCCTTATATATCCTTCTCACATCCTTTCGAAAAGACACATCGTTCCAACCGACACAACCTTTCCATTATTTAATTAACACAACTTAATTAAGTGCATTAGTCGGCTAAAACCAAAAATAATTAATGCAGCCCATAATTATTAAATGCACATTAAACAATGCAATTAACCACTTGATAGGAGCGCTGCCCCTCCTTAGACAAATCGCTGTTATCATTAAATCGCTGCCAGCCATCATTAAATCTTCTTTTTCACCATAAAACATGGCATATGAACACCTTAAAATGCTGATATCTCTCTCTTATGTACAGCTGTGTATATCTCACTTATACCATGATAATCCTTATGCAAAAACACTTCTTTTCATGTATTTAAACTTTCGTTTTCTGCCCTTTTATACTGCTGGTTATTTCCGTTACTTTCTACCATTTCCGTCAAAATCCATCAATAGTTCCGTCAGCTTCCGTTACACGATTTCATTAACCAAATACATCAATGATTAAGCCTTTGACATCAATGACAATATTTCCAACAATCTCCCCCTTTGTCATTGATGGCAACCTTCCAAAAAAATCTTCTTTTCTACAACTCCCCTTGCTGTAACTCCCCCTTACTATCATTCTCCCCCTTTGACATCAATGGCAAAGGGTCAATCTAGGAGCTGAATATTGCAATGTTTAGCTCCCCCTCAACCGATGCTTCTCTTGGTTTTTCAATGGGAAGAAGCAAAGGATATTACTCCCAACTTCTGTCGTAGATATTCAAATGTCTCCTTTGGAAGTGGCTTGGTGAAGATATCTACTATTTGTTCGGATGTAGCAACAAATTCCAACTTTACCTACTTTTCTACCACCTGCTCTCTTAAGAAGTGGTATCTTATGGGAATATGCTTTGTTCTGGAATGCATAACCGGATTCTTTGAAATACTTATCGCACTGGTATTATCACATAATATGGAGATTGGATGATCATACTCTACTTTGATATCTTTTAAGGTTTGCTTCATCCATAGAATTTGAGTACAACATAACACTGTTGCTATATACTTTGCTTCTGCTGTTGATAAGGATACAAAGTTCTGCTTTTTACTTAACCAAGATACCAGGCTATCTCCAAGGAAGAATGCTCCTCCACTTGTACTTTTTCTATCATCCACACATCCTGCCCAATCTGAATCTGTATAAGCTACCAATGTGAAGTCTTTACCCCTTGGGTACCATAACCCATAATCCATAGTTCCCTTTAGATATCTGAATATGTGTTTTATAGCTTGCACATGTGTTTCTTTTTCAGACCTGCTTGAAAACGTGCAGCCATACCCACTGCTTGCATGATGTCTAGTCTGGATGTTGTCACATATAGTAAACTCCCAATCATTGATCTATAGAGAGTTTGATCAGCATTCGAAGATTCATCATCTTTGCTTAACTTTGTCCCGGTAGCCATAGGTGTCTTTGTGACAGTGCACACTCCTCCGCGCCAAATTTCTTCAACATTTCCTTCACATACTTGGTTTGGGATATAAATATTCCTTTATCGGATTGAGAAATTTGCAATCCAAGGAAAAATGATAACTTTTCCAACATGGACATCTCAAACTCCTTTTGCATGTCTTCGGCAAATTTCTTAGACATTTCCTCATTGTCTCCTCCAAAAATTATGTCATCTACATACACAACAATCAGCTGGTGCTCACCTTCAATTTTAATGTAAAGATTGCTATCATGCAAGTCCTCTCTTGAACCCTTGGTCTTGTAGATACTTATCAAGCCTAGAGTACCATGCTCTGGGGGCTTGTTTTAATCCGTCTGAGGCCTTCTTCAACTTACACACATAATCTTCATTTTTTTATAAGAGGAACCCTTGGGGTGTTCTATGTATACTTCCTCTTCTAACTTCCCATTTAGAAATGTTGATTTGACATCCATTTGATAGACTTTGAAGTTCTTGAATACCGAAAAAGCAAGAAACATTCTAATTGCTTCTAATCTAGCAACAGGATCAAAAGTTTCTTCAAAATCAATAGCTTCTACACGAGCATACCCTTTACATACTAACCTTGCCTTGTTTCGAGTGACTTGTCCATCTTCATTCAATTTATTTGAATACCCACTTAGTGCCAATCACATTCCGATCCTTTGGCTTAGGTACAAGTTCCCATGTTTCATTCTTCTCAATTTGATCTAACTCCTCCATTGCCTTTATCCAATGTTTATCATGGTGAAAGGCTTCTGCAAAGTTCTTCGGCTCTATTTTGGATAATAAGGAGAAATTTCTTGGTTCGATGCACTTACAATTCTTCTTCTTGTATGTACTCCATCATCGAGGTTTCAATGATCTGACTTTTAGCATGATTCTTCTTAACAAAACGAGATGGTGTTTTGGTGTCCTGCCTTTCAGATTTACTTAATTTTTCAACATTTTCTTCCTCTTTCTTTTCTTCTACTACCTTGGGTATTTCTAAGGGCTCTTCTGCAGGTTCTTTAGCTTTTTGATTCACGATTTCATCCACTCTCACATTTGCACTTTCTACTATAGTTTGTAGTCTTTTGTTATAGCATTTGTAGACTTTGCTTTTAATAGAGTAGCCAAGAAAAATTCCTTCATCCGCTATTGAATCGAATTTTCCCAAGTTTCTCGATCTCTCGAATTTTTATCACTTGTTTGTGTCTACATTATCTCTTTCTTCCGTGCATTCCTACTATTTTCCCTTCTAAATCGTGACTATCCCAAATCATGGCTCGGACTTCTGTTGTGCATTGTTAGTGGAAATCGTGCGCTGAGAAAAGCGTGTAAGCACGAAATACCGTGGCTCCTGTAGTTTCAAGTGCAGAGGGAAATAGTGGGAACAAGGAATGCAATCTGGTTCACCTCTCAGACTCTCCCCTCTTAAGGTGATTTATCCTAGTGGTTCGGCTACAACCATGGCCCCGGAAACTCCTACTGCGGCAAGGCATGATCGGGAATCCCCTAGGTAACACTTCTTGCAGTACAACGGGCATTCTATTGGAACTTATCAACCGAATCCAAAAAGTTGAACATGCCAATCAACAACTCCAAATTGAGGTCTGTACACTTATTGGCAGGGTCGCTGATGTTGAGGTGAGAATGCCATCTTGAGAGAAAAATTAGCCAACACCACGAGATAATACTAGCTCCCCTAATGATGCCCTACACGCAGAAATTGTTGACCTCCGGTCTCAACAGGAGGAAATTAGAAATAACCAAGCTTCCTTAAAACTGGAAACGGAATCATGGACCAAGGTTGTTAGTGGGACAGGCAACGCTCCCCCTCCTTTGGTTGCGGTTAAGGTTGTTATGCAGGCCAAGTTAATTAAGGAGCGTACTAGGCGGGACAAGCAATTAAACCTCAAGGTGAGGGGTCTCCACCCCCACGCCAACACAGACCCACTAACGGTTGGTAAATCCTTTATCACGACACTTTGGGGATTCGGACATTACATTAGAGAGAGCTTGGATTGGCTATGATTCCACACTTTTTATCCGTTTTAGGACAACTTCGACAGTGCGAGCTCTCAAGGCGAAGAGGTTTTGTTCTCACGACTGGACAAGGTCTTCCGTGATGAAGATCTTACCGGGACACAAGTTGGGGAGCTCAAACGCTCTAGGGAGCAAGTCATGGCAGCGAGGAAAGCAGGTAAATGGGCGGTTATCGGGAATCTTCGGGTTGTTCTCAGGGACTCTCCTCCTGGTTGGGTGCCCCGGCAAGGGGCTACCCAATGACGGGCCAAGTGGGAGAGGAATCAAGCCAGAGGCTTATCTATCAGTTGCTGGAACGGGAATGGTTCCCTTTGGTCTTCCCCTGGCCTTATGTTAGACGCTCTCGGGGCTGTCGACATTCTCTTCATCACAGAGACACACGAGAGCCCGATTCGTCCTCTCCCAGGTATTACTGGCTTTCTTTGGTTCTCAACTTGCAGACAAGAGACTCGGGGTTCGGGTGGTGTTAAGGGCTCTGGTGGGGTTGCTTGTCTTTATAGGGACTCCCTCCGGAACAGGATCTCGATGGTCGGTTTTGATGAATCTACTAGGTACATGTGGATTCATATCAGTGGATTTGCTCGATTTTCTAGGGATCTCTACATAGCAGTTTCTTTACTTTCCTCCATTGCTTCCTCTTATGCCATCCACAATGGTCAAGACGGTGATCCTTTCTTTGACTTATACACGACAAGTATTAGCTTGATACTCAATCGCAGGGAGGTCATCATTTTGGGTGATTTTAAAGCCCGTGCGGACACCTACAAGTCCCTCTCCATCACGGATCGGAGGATACATTACGCACACGAAGGATTGACCCTGTGTCGGTTGGTCTACATAGGATTTCTGCGAGATACTGGATGGCCCCTTCACGGTTTATGGGACGGTTCCTCCTCCGGCTCGGGAGTCTCGGGGGATGGTGATCCTTAACGGGATCGAGCACTTCCCGACTCACGTTTCTTCACTTGTCGTCCCCACGGCGGGGGCACTAGTGTGGTGGACTATATCCTTCTTAGCCGGACATCTCACCCATCTTTCTGCTCCTTCTCTGTTTCCCCGATCCCCTTGCCGACCATGCAGTCCTATCATTCTCTTTGGTCGTCGGCTCTCCTACCACCACGCCCCTCCCCCCTCCCCACTACCCACTACCCACCTCGAATCTCCTTTTAGTTTGATAAAGGAGATTACGGATCTTACTCATCCACATCTGCGACCTTCTCCCCCTTTGAGCCCCTATTCTCTAACTTGCCTAGTGCGGAGGCCAAGTACTCATGCCTTCCTCCGCCATGTGGGAGGCTGCCCTGAGATCCTTTCCCAACTCCACCACCCATCCATTAGCCACTAGTACTACTAAAACTTGCCCCATGAACCAATGGTACGATGTACAGTACAAATCCCTTCACCGTTGCCTTCGCCAAGTTTTACCCAGGCCCTCCCCTCCTTCCCCACTCTTAAGGCTGCCTACCAGTGCCTTCTCTGCCGTAAGAAGCGATCCTTCATTTCCCACCGCAAATATATGTTTTCCACCTCCCTTAGGGCTAACCCTTGGTCCTTCTGGTGTACTGTCTTTCCCCGCCACTCCCACTCCCCCACAACGATCGATCCTATCTCCATTTTTTCCCACACTTCTACCCTTTATGATGTTCAGGCAATTGATCTACCCAGTTGCATCCCGCCGCTGGTAATCCCTTCACTAACCATAATATCAAAGAGGCGATAAGGATTTTGAAGCGTAATGAGGCGGTGATGTGGATGGTTTCAGCCGAGTTCTTCAAGCAGGGTTTTGAGGTTTTTGGTAACTATTTCGCAGATCTTTTCACTCAAGTGGTTCACGTGGGCTTCCAACCTACTGGTCTCATCATATCATTCACCCGATTCACAAAGCTGGGTCCATTTCTGATCTGAACAACTACAGGACCATCATGGTGGGCCATTCTTTCTCCAAACTCTATGCTACAGTTCTCCACAGGTTGTCCGAGATTTTGGAGCAGAAGCAGCTCAGAGCCAGAGTTCATGATGGTTTTCACCCTGGTTACCACACCATTGACCACATCTTCACCCTTTGGGCTTTTATTGAGGAGGCTCGTCACCGCTCTTCGAAAGTCTATTGTTATTTTGTAGACTTTCGAAAAGCTTTTGACTTCGTACCTCGCATGGCCCTCTTCCAGCGACTCGAGACATCGGTATTTTTGAGACTCTTGTTATTGCCATCATGCGCCTCTATGAGTCCATCCTTGGTCGTCTTCGTACTGCACACACGGATTGTCTGATCTCATTAGGAGCACCATTGGGGTTAAACAGGGGTGCCCCTTGTCTCCTACCCTCTTTGGCATTTACATTGATAAGCTGGAATCTTTTCTTCGGGATCACATTCAAGAAGGGGATGGTTGCCTTCTTCACCACGTCTTGATCTCTATTCTCCTATTTGCCAACGATATTGTTTTACTCGCCTCTTCTCTGAGGGGCTTCAGAGACAACTTGATGCTCTTGCTTTATTCTGTGATCTTCGGCATTTGACGGTCAATCTGGGTAAGACCAAGGTCATGGTCTTCAACGGGTTGTGGACATCACACCTCCATTTCTTCTTCAAGGGGTAAGAGGTTGAAATTACTAATACATACACCTACCTGGGAGTCCAGTTCTCAGGGCCTAGATTCAGTATGAGGCATGCTCTTCAGCCGAGAGTGAACAAAGGGTATGGGTCTCTTGCCATTCTCGAGAGACAATGTTTTGGCACCACTTCTAGGACATCTCCTCCAAGATGTTTCTTATGACCTCCCTCATCCGCCCCACTGTTCTCTATGGGTCTATTGTCTGGGGGCCCTCCCTTTTGGACACAGATTGGGCTTCCTTTGAGAGGATGCAAAGCAGATTAAAGAGTCCCAACATATTATTTTGGTAGAGTTCGGAGCCCGACCTTTCCGTTTGGAGACTATATTTGACATATCATCATTTCTTCACCGTATCAGGAAGCTTGGTGATCTCCCCGGTGAGCAGGACAGGTATCCATATCTCGCCTATTGTTCCTCTGTGAGTATTGCCTAGGCTGTGGGTCGTTGTTGGTTTACCGAGACTTCTGCCTTGCTGGACTCGGTATCCAGATTGATCGTCTCCCTCCCTTCCAGTATTCTTTGAATGCTCCCAGTCATCTCTTGCCCACCAAGCAAGTGTTGAACATGTCCATCGGGAGGATATCTACAGGAGCTTCATTCAGACTACTTGGGTGAACCCCCATGGGGGTTTGCGCCCTAAGATGTCTTTTTATGTAGAGCACTTTCTTGAAATCGAGATGGACTCATCGTCTGCCCTCAGTACACCTCTCGCCACTAGATGCATGCCCTTCGTATACCTCTGGGTCAGTTTCGAGTCGGCTCCCACAGACTTCGGTGCGAGACTGATCACCACATTGATCAGGAGGATAGACTTTGTAGGCTCTGTAGCCTTCATGAGGTGGAGACAAAGACTCATTTCATCTTCCGCTACCCCATATACTATGAGATCAGAGGACGATTTCACTGTCTCTTCAGAGGGATTCAGACTCTCCGGTCTTCTTCAGATATATCGACCAACGGTGTCTTGCCCTCTACATCCGTGAGTCTTTGTTGTTCCAAGACCAGATTCTTCATCCCCCTCGAGAGTCATCCCCACGAGACGAATTACAACCTTCTTTCCGGTTCTACCCACTAGTGGAGGAACTAAACGACAGAGCCTTTCTGACCCAGATACAGTGCATAGATCAGTTCTTCCCCGATTGGACCTTCACACTTCCCTCGAACACCGCCACCAAGATCGAATACACACACGTACCAGAGGGCAGTCCAGCTCCATTCGTCCCCCAGCGGCCATCGCATAAGTCTCGATCTCAACAAGGAAGGAGGTTTTCTCCCCCTCTCCGGGTTGCCAATCCATCAGAAGCTTCTTTTCGTCGGCCTCTAATGTTAGGAGGGGTGTGGCTACTATTCCTGATTAGACCTTGGTCCTCATTTTTCCCTCCATCTCATTCCCCGCTTGCCCCATTGCCCCCGCTTGTGGGGGTATTGGCTTCGGGTTTCCTTTTTGTTGTTTTCTCTTCTTTTCAATTTTTGGGAACTATTTTTGAGTTGTCCCCGCTCACACTTTGTATATTGTTTGGGTTACAGTCCCATTGACCTACTTTTGTGGTCATTCGTTGGACATTAATATATTTATCTTATCTTATCTTCATTTCTTTTAATAAAGCATCTACTCCCAAACACTTTGAAATATTTACGGTAGTTGGTCTTCCTTTCCACAATTCATAAGGAGTTTTGTCATGATTAACTCTGATTTGCCCTCTATTCAAGATATGAACAGCCGTATTTACCGCTTCTCTCCAAAATTTATCTGATAACTTAGATTCATTTAACATGGTTCTAGCCATCTCTTGGACGGTTCGATTCTTTCTTTCTGCCACTCCATTTTGTTGTGGAGTCCTTGCAGCTAAGTATTGTCTTTTGATTCCATGATCTTCACAATATTCAATGAATTCATTTGAGGTGAACTCACCTCCACGATCTGACCTCAGACACTTTATTTTCAATCCGGTTTCATTTTCTACTAAAGCCTTGAAAGCTTTGAACTTCTCAAATGCTTCTGACTTTTCTTTTAGAAAGGCTACCCAAGTCATTCTAGTGTAGTCATCAATGAATAACATGAAATAACTCTCACCTTGTATGCTTTTTGTTCTAGTAGATCCACACAAATCCGTATGAATCAGCTCCAATGGTTTGGTGGTCGAATACTCCTTCGTTCTAAACCTTGCTCTGGTTTGCTTTCCAAGTGACATTGCTTGCATAGAGTACTTCGCAGGTTTTGTTACCTTAGGCATATCCCATATGACCCGCTTGTTGCCGATTTTCACAAGATTATCAAAAATTTTATGCCCCATCCTTCTATGCCATAGCCAACTCTCTTGACGACTTGGACAACATTTCTCTCATTTTACTTCACCGAGCATGTATAGGTTATTTGTGGTTCTATGTGCATTTGTTACTAACTCTCCCGTGTCCGCCTTCCTTATCTCACACCCTTCAAAGATAAAACTTAATTGTGTGTCCTTGATCACACATTTCAATTTGGCTTACACTTAAGAGATTATGCTTTAATCCATCAACATATAAAACATTGTTTGTTTTTGTTTTACCATTATCAAGACTCAGCGTACCTTTTCCAGCGATCTTTGCTTTAGCGTTATCACCGAATTTCTTTGTACCTTCATTTACTTTCTTGATGAGATGAACTTACCTTTAGCTCCGGTCATATGTCTTGAACATCCGCTATCGATGTACCACAATTGCCCTTCATCCTGCGTGCATGGAATGTTGTTTGAACAAGCATAAATTTCTCTTTATCTTGCCCATCATCCTCTTTCTTTGTTTCCAAGATTTTGTAGCTTCTTTCTTCTTTATTTCCGGAGCATTTACCTTACGGTTGGATTTGGATGGTTCTACAAAACCACTTCTACAAAATCTTGCCATATGTCCATAGTTATTGCAGTTATAACAAACAATATCTTCAACATAGTTTGATAAAGGAGCAAAGGAGTTGTAATTTCTATTTGAGAATCCATAAACACCTTTGTTCTTTATATTGTTGTCTCTCACCCGTATTCTACAATCTATTGCTTTATGACCAAAATGATTACAATAGAAGCAATAGCCATAGAAAGAATTTTCAAACCTAGACATGTGAGTATATCTTGGAGGATTTGGTCTTCTAAACTTGTTCTCATCTTTGCTTTCCTTGTAAGAAGTGTTGATCTTCATAAAGCTCTTCTCCCTTTTCAACTCTTCATTCTTCATAGGTTCCTTGAGTGTCTCTGCATAGGTCTTTGACTTCTCTTCTCTTGTCCCTTTCGACGACTCTATACCTTTTGTGTTAGCAATGTCTTGTCTTTCCGTATATCCAAGACCGAGTCTTGTTGAATGTTGACTTTTGTCGATTCAGAATTTCATCTACTATCTCGGTACTTTTCTCGAATTTTAGATTACTTGTAACTTTAGCATTTGCTTTTTCCAAGTCCTTTCTCAAAGCAGTGATCTCTAACTCACGCTTTTCACAATCTTCTTCCTTAGTCCTTAGCTGATTTCTTAATTCTTCAACTCGTTTTGCTTCTTGATTTGGGTTTTTAGATCCATGATCATCTTTCTTGATTCTTCAAGAGATTGTGATATCTTAGCTTTAAAGTTACGATCTTCTTCTTCATACTTTAGGAGCTGTAACTTTTGTTTCTGATTTTTCTTTTTAAGAACTTTCAACTCTCCCAAGGCACAGATAAGTTCCTCTTCAAGATTCACTTCACCTTTTTCTTCCATGTCTTCATCTCTTTTAAGTCATCTTTTACAGCCATGAATAATATTTCTTCATTATCTCTATCTGAGTCACTTATCCCACTTTCTTCGGATGATCTACTACTTCCTTTTGAATATAAGCTTTTCTTTTGCTTTCCAAATCTTTTCTTGTCTTTGCTTTGCTTGAATTCCCTTTTGAATTTAGGTTTGCTTTCCTCATCATCGCTATCTTCTTTCTCTGGACACTTAGCCGCAAATGACCAATTTTACCACAGTTAAAACATTTAAATGGTAACTTAACTTTGTACTTTCCAGATCCTTTCTTTAACTTTCGAATGAACAAGGCTTCTTTCTCATCTTCTTCGCTGCTTGAGTTCTCATTCGACTCAGGTTCTTTGATTTTCTCTTTCTTTGAGACTTTGAATGCAACTTCCTTCTTTGATGGTCTATTTGACTCAGTCCTCATTTCATACGCGATCAGTATTCCATGTAGTTTGTCCATGCTCAACTTATCAAGATCCTTCATTTCTTCAATGGCAGACACCTTAGCATCAAATATTAATGGTAGAGACCTTAGAATCTTTTAAACGATCATGGATTCTTCAATCTTTTTGCCTAACCCTCTTATGGCGTTGACAACCTCATCCACTCAAAGAAGATAGGCTGCATCATTTTCCTCATCCTTCATTTTCAGGCTCTCAAATTTTCTCCTATGAGTTTGAAGCTTAGCCCTTTTAACCTTGTCATCACCTTCGTAGATAGTTCGAAGTTTGTCCCATATCTCCTTCGTCGTGTCACATTGCATTACTTTAACAAACTCAGATTCTGATAGGCCACATAGGATAGCATTCATCGCCTTGGCATTGTTTTCAAAAGCCTTCTTTTCGGCTTGATCGTTGGTGGAATTGATGGGATTGTATATCCAACTGTTAATGATTGCCAAATATCAAACCCTAGTGCCATTAGATATGTTTTCATTCTTATGCTCCACAATGCATAATTTGTTCCATCAAACAATGGAGCCTTGTTCGAAAAAAACCTTCTTGTACTTGATGAGTAGTCATATGTGCTTCTAAGATCTACCTTCCAATTGTTAGGCTGTTCACGAAGGCACAAGCTCGATACCAATTGTTAAGCACAAGATAATCGAGGGGGAGGTGAATCAAGTATTATGATATTCTTTTAAATTTAACACTTAATCTCGATTTGTAATCACAATTAATCGGTTTCACGTTGAATATATCAAAGCAATCAATGAATGCAAAGCAAACCAACACACTACAAATAGACACAAATTTACGCAGAAACCCTTTCGGGAGAAAACCACAGAGAAAATCTTCTTTATTATATTTCTCAAATGTTTGTAGGCACCAACCTACGGGAGACACCAATCCCCAAGTTACAATTTTGTAAGCACCAACCTACAGGAGCACCAACCCCTTTTTGCTAAGCATCAACTCAGCAAGAGACACCAATCTCTTCGAATATGAAGGCACCAACCTTCCTTAAGAAAAACAAACTCTTTCATATCTTTTATGTTGTTGCTGCTTCAACAGATGATAGAACAAAACTGCTGCTAGGAATATTCTTCTTATTTATTTCAGTCCCTTCACATATATAGATCGCTGCAACTCTTCATTAAAAATAAATTTGATCTTCACTCCTTTTTATATTTCATATTCTGCTCTTCTTCTTCTCTCCCTTAAACTTGAATGAAGAAGCACTCAAATTGCTTGCCTAAATCAAATGATTCCATCTCCTTATATATTCTTCTCACATCCTTTCGAAAAGACACATCGTTCCAACCGACACAACCTTTCCATTATTTAATTAACACAACTTAATTAAGTGTATTAGTCAAGCTAAAACCAAAAATAATTAATGCAGCCCATAATTATTAAATGCACATTAAACAATGCAATTAACCACTTGATAGGAGCGCTGCCCCTCCTCAGACAAATCGCTGTTATCATTAAATCGCTGCCAGCCATCATTAAATCTTCTTTTTCACCATAAAACATGGCATATGAACACCTTAAAATGCTGATATCTCTCTCTTATGTACAGCTGTGTATATCTCGCTTATACCATGATAATCCTTATGCAAAAACGCTTCTTTTCATGTATTTAAACTTTTGTTTTCTGCCCTTCTATACTGCTGGTTATTTCTGTTACTTTCTACCATTTCCGTCAAAATCCGTCAACAGTTCCGTCAGCTTCCATTACACGATTCCGTTAACCAAATACATCAATGATTAAGCCTTTGACATCAATGACAATATTTCCAACACAGATTCCACTGTATTCCGTCAACCAGTGGTTGTAGCAGATACCCCTTGGAATATGCTTGACAAGATTGAGCCGTATACCAAATACAAAAGGTCGTAAGGCTACAACTTGACGCAACTAGTTTTAGGACCATTATAGTGAACCTTCATAAGCACTCATGTAAAAATCAGGCCCAAATTCCAAATAATTTAGGTAAGAGAGAATATTTTGGCTACTTAACAAGACAAGTATGTATCATAATGCATGCCTTCAATCTGTGTTTGTGATTGCTAGAAGTCTGATGTCATGCCAAGAAGGGGATTGTTTTAATCGAAGTGCTTCATCAATTTCAGAGGTTCCCAGGAAATGGTTCCTCCTGTAAGAGTGTTTTAGACCTAAGATTATTGTATAATGTATTTCAGGACTTACACGTATTTTAAAATACATATTCAATGTGAAGTCAGCATTCAACATTAAATAGATTAGACATTAGTGTGAAATAGGGAATAGATAGTGGTAAGAGGGACAAAAGCCAACATGTAACAGTAAAGAAAGTGTAATCAATTGTTACCTGAGACATTCAGAAAGGAAAGCGACAGAAACAAAACTATACCGTGTAACGGGCATGGATTAAACAGGGAGATAGCCAGTAAGTCGGTCTGTGAGAGAGTTTTCCTTGTGATTGTAATGTATGTTTCTTCATAAAAGAAAATATTCTGTTCTATTTCAAACAGCATCCATTCATTTATTTGTGTTCATCATGATTTATTCAGTTATGTAATGGATTATATTTGATTCCTTCAAGTTTTCATTTATAGAAACCCCTAGATAGATGAATTTGTATGAAATATGCATTTTCTCCAAGGAAGTATCTGTGAAGCACTGAATAACCTTTTTGACTTCAACACTTACGCAGCCTTTGGTACATGGCAAAGGAGTCGCTTACATCTCCTAAACTGTAGTTGGTACATTAAAATCATTTTAAGTCTATGGTAGAAAGGAATGGCAGTACATTATTGAACATGTGGACCATTCAATTTTCATAAAAGCGTAACAGATAACAACATGAACCAAAGAATACATATCTTGATTCTTAAGATGCAGTATTAGTGATGATAATGAAGACGTGGATATCCTACGATTTGCTGCATCATATAAAAAGGCTTCATAACAACAAACAAAAAGGGCAAAGATGTTTTGGTGACTTAAAGTTCCCTTCTGTTGGAATTGATATTCTTTGGAATATTGCTCCCTACAAGTTACGCTGTTCATGTTGCTAACATTGCACTCTATATGACATAAAGATACACTTGTAAAGGCAAGCTCATATTCATAACCACCTTATATAACCACTTTTGAATACTCATTTTCTTATCTAATGCACTTAATCAACACTAAAGGTAGGGTCGTCTGGAAGACAAGTTAAAAATGTGCTATAAATGTTAAACAATATATGATTATTTCTTGGCATACTCTTTTATACTTGTTATTTATAGCATTTCATTATTTCTCCTATTGGCATGTCTATAAGATTTTTTTTAACAAACAATGGTGCCATTTTGAAATTTACTGCTTTTCTCTGTTTTCTATATTTCACAGGCATTGTTATTTCCTTTAATCCCCATCCCATTTTGCTAGTGTTATTGATACACGACCAACTCAAAATTTCAATGGTTTCAAATGCATTTTAGTGTTGATATTGTTAATACTTTGAATGGAATGAGTAACTTTCCACTGTTTCAGCATCTATTGGATGCATCATGATCCAAGCATAGCTGCACCAATCAGTGCTCTTCTCCTAACAGCCATGTGCGCCCACGCACACTTTTACACTCCGCGCAACCTCTGTGTGCTCGCGCAATTCCAAAGGAAATGCCACGCAACACTCAGACTTTGCACAATTCATCAGCCATGTAGACACTGCACCACGTTGTGCTGTGCCAAGTGGCACTTCCACAACTCATGTCATGCTAGAGCCTAGCATACATGTTAGTATATCATGCATCTAGGAGGTGAACCATCACTCTCATAAGAAGGCGAACTGTCATCCAATACAAAAGTTGAGCCATTTTGTAACTGTCTTTTATTATTGCTTTCTGGTAATGATAAAAATGTTGTAAGTCATTTGACCCCAAGGGGCATGAACCATCAAATGGTATTGTAAGCCATTTGACCCCAAGGAGCGTGAACAATCAAATGGTTCTTTTCTCACATTCCAGTCTAGACAAATCAGTTGGGAAGTGCTTCCACCTTTTTGATCACGAGAATCCTCATTTTCATCCTTGTTGCAAATTGTACTACTACACATATGTACCATATCCTATTCTTTCTCATTGAAAAGAAGATATATTTTAATAATCCTATGCATTTGAATGTATAATAGTTTACAGTTGTTTGTGTTTACTATTTCATATTTTATAAATCAATACCTTACTAGCCAAGTTATCAAGTTGTCCTTTGAACTTCCATCTTGGGACCTGTAGTGGAGATCATTACTATCAACGCAAAAGCTTTCAAATGCCTGCAAACATGCAAGAACAACAGTTGAAAAGAAATCCTCTTGGTTTTGTTTCCAAGGAATGTCCCAACAAGAGTAAGATGGTTGATTCATAGAGGAAGCCTTATGATGTATCCCCACTGTCTGGCAACTAATTCAAGATGCTCTCAAGGAGCAGTGCACCGCACTCTGATTAATTCAACGACCTTATGATGCAGCTTGGTCCAAGGTCTCATTCTTCTCGAACCCGATCAAGTAGTTGTTTCGACATCAAAGCCCTTTCAAAGTTCAAGTAAATCTAGACGTTCTTGTGTTTGAGGGAAAAATTGATGCCACAACATTGGATAGTTTGAGTCAATAATTAGAGGCCTCCTTCACAGTCAATCGCTTTAGTGACACAATGTTGAAGATGTCCATTATAGAATGAATCACATCGGTGGGAAACCTACATTACACAATGCAAGCAAGACTTCAAGCCCATCAACACTTAAAGCCAATTTGGTTAGTGCTATGCAGGAGTACTACCCCCTCAAACACTATGAGGATGAGTACATGAGGTTTTGGTAGTTGCCCAACACAAGGAGCAATTGATTAAAAATGACACCAGTGAGTTCCATGACTATGTTGCACACTTGTGAGAAACCTCAATGGAGCAACATAAGGTGTTGAAGTACAACAAAATTTCACCTTATATATGTGCTAAGATGATGTTCTTCATCTTCGACACATTGACTCAAGCATAACACGATGTTATCTAGATTGAGGCCAAAGCCAAGATAAAGCAGAAGTTTTCCTCTTCATCCAGTGTCGCACATAAGATCAAACGTGCACCTCGCACATCACCAAATTATCTTGCATGGAAGCAAAACACGAAACACAAACAACATATTCAGCATCAGACAAAGGCAAGAAAAATAAGGTGACAAGTGCCACCGACACCGCACAAGCACATACAACAATTATAAATGTCGTGCACAACAATCTTTGATTGTGCAATCTACATCATGTCTTGCATAAGCAAAATACATTGATTTAGATGCTACTTGTTTGAGCTCTAACAACTTTATCTTTGACATGTCAAAGGAACGAGAATGTCTCTTCCACACTAAGTCTTGGTTAAAGGTCATAAACTACCTATCATCATTCCACTTGACATTTGTGCAACAACACACATTCGAGGAGCACATGCAATCACTGCATGTTGTGTCTGTCCTAGAAATGCCTAATATTGTCCACCCCTTTGAGATGAAGACCGATGCATCAATCTATGCACTCGACATAGACATTCAAACAACATAGACAATACTAGTCAAAGACATTTAGTGACATGATTCAAAGCTAATCTGCCAATGAAAAGAATTGTATGACATCATTCAAGTAATCAAACAATGGTGGTACTTGCGCATCTTGGGTACGGAAACAATGAAATGCCCAAATCACAAGCAACTTCAGCTTTTGCACACATAGCAAGCTAGGATGCATGCCACATGAAGTGGATGACATAACTCCAGCAGTTCCATCTCGTGATCAAGCACAAGAATGGAAAACATGAGGAAGCAAATTGCCTTAGCCACTCTCTGTCTAGGTGCTCATCGCAGTCCTAGACACAAGTGGCCACAACTTCTTTGACTAGGTATCTCTCTACTCAACAACTCGAGACTTTTTGCAGGCCTATACCACACTTGCATAGTGAACAAGTTTGTAGTGTCCCCTGCACGACGGAAAAGTGACATGCGAGCATGGGAATCTACAAGTAACTCTTCCTCGCACCCGACCTCCCGAGGTCGTGCCGAGACAGCCGGTGGGTATGGAATATATGTGAGATGCAGACAAACTAGTTAGGCAATCTAATGTCTTCAATACGCACTAGCGGAATTTGCGAGTCTAAGGCAAAGAAGGCCCTCCTAACTTGAACTGGTGTGATAGATCGATCAGCAAGGATGACTGCTCGAAGGCTCCAATCAATATCGAGCTTTGGCGTGATTCAATCTATAGGTTGTGGAATACGTGAAAAGTGACCGGGATAGTTTCGTGTATTTCTCTCGGACAGGGGTCATATGGTGGATGGTATCTATATCTAGAAGAGTGTCTCCTCAGCATCTTGTGGGACAAAGGATCACAACCAAAGGTTTGTTCTCTTTCGAACCCTTCTACAGTCATATGAATGTTTGCCTAGGGTAATCTGTAGTTCGGTTGATTCGACCAAAACGTGTGTGCTTGGTCGTCTTCTATGTTTAGTCCGCTCAACTGAGAATTGATTTGTTGCAAGCTTACCGTTGTTCGGAAGACTTGAATCCTAAGATTTTGATCTATATCGGTTATTGCCGTGATGAGATTGGGCTGGGGCACGATTGGCTCGAATATGTATTCCCTGGGCTCTCTAGGTCCCGTGATTGTCATACAAAAGTAACAAAGTAAATTAACTGTAACAAAATGAAATTTAACTATGTGAAGTGTATCTATAGCATATATGTTTTCTCTATTTTTTTGTGTTTTTTTGATGAACTTTACGAATTTAAGAAAACAGCTATTTAAAATATCTAGAAAGACAACTAAAATAATAATTTAAAACAAACAAAATAACCGAGTGTAGCTATTTGTCTATGCAATTTGTAGATCTATTCTAAACAATAAAATAGCTCATCTAATCTATTTGCAAGATTCTCGATCCTACCTCAGAAGTGAGGAGTGAATCATAGTTTCTCAGAAACTATCAATCCCCTGACAGCCTTCACCTGCAATATCGAGAATAGAATTTACTGAAATAAAGCAATTAACTACTCTATTTGATATGATTCTAACTAGAACTTTGAAAGCTAGAACCTGGATTCTGCAGAACAGTGGCGAATCCGATGGTGTGTGTGATCTTGTCCCCTCAGTGTGATCTCCTCGTTCCTTCGTGTTCACGTGGATCCAGAAAAGCGTGTAATGCTAGCATCAACAGAAGTAGATATTGGGATAAAGGCAGCTCAGAATACACACCGAATACAATGCAAGTAGGAGAGGGATAGCGCAAGAGTACAGAGCTTGGCTTATGCAATTCCTAGCGGGATCTATTGCGAGTCATGCAACATAAAGCATCCAGAACTTGAAACTATCTGTTTGAGGAGCAAAACTTGCAACTTTAATGGCTTCCTAAGCTATTCTACTCCAATGGATTGGATGAAATAACAGCACTGCTTGCACAAGATGGATATGTGGCTTACCAACAGTAAAACAATGCTAACTAAGCATGTAACGAACTAAACTATGAATCCTAAGCAAAATAAAAGACTGAATTACTGAAAATGAGAAGATGAGAAGTGAATGAGGGGCCATTTGCTTGAGCACAAGCCAACCATTTATAGCATTTGCATTTACCCAAGGTAAAAGCCAAATAGAACTCTTAAACTATAAACAATGGCAAAACACTATTCCAGGGAACCAGAATCATAAATGCAAGCTTATGGCGGTGAAAGAATCGTTGGTAAAACGTTGAATTTACGTGAGTCGTGTTAAAAGAGCTTTCTGGAAAACGCAAAGGACCGCCGCCCTGAGCAGGGCGGCGGTTACAGGACCGCCGCCTGTTCAGGGCAGCGGTCACGAGACCACCGCCTAGGCAGGGCGGCGGTTTCGTCACTGAAGAGAAAAAGGCTAAGAAAAGAGGGGAAAAGGAAAAATAAAGCACGCGGGGGCTAAGCGGGGCATGCGGGATGTTAACGCACACTTGGAGAGCTTTTCGGATCCCGAACACCTTGCGAGGAGACCTGTATCATCATTGGGGCACGTGTCACGTTGTTCTGGCAGTACAGTACCTTACAATTTTGGGTACGTACAGTCCCTTATGGGACAAATCTAAGAAAATTCTGATTTTTCCCGAAACCCTTGTGTCAAAACGCAGGAAACTGATTTTCCAAGCAAAACCCTCAATATAACCCTTTAAAAAATATTAGACACTTTGATAACCTCCGAGAAAAGATCAATATATTTAATTCAAGTGCATGAAAGCAAAATACATCAGATCTGGAATTTATTTTATTTTCTTATTCAAGCTGGAATAAAAATATATCACAGCTGATTATTACATCATAAAATAACTGAAAGTAAAACACTGCTGACCAAATCCCGGCGTTGTGAGACCAAATAACCCTCATGTAAATGCAAGCATGCAGTAGGAAGTCTTGGAAGAAGCTGCAGCTCACTCCAAGGGTGACATCAGCCCTATAGGGGGTGACGTCCGCTCTGAAAATACCCAAAAACTCCGCGACCTGCCCTCCAATGTGCTAGCGCCACTTTAGAGAATGCCCTGGCACACCAACAATGATGCCCTAGCTCTGAAATTCTGAAATTATACTCAATTATGATTTTTGTATGAAACCACCAAGAGAAATGAGGGTTTTCGTCCTCAGATCTATACACTAAGGAGGTTTTCGTCCTCAATAGCTGAAAGTAGAAGCAAAATGCTCAACTCATAAAAATATGTGTGATAGAAGATGATCAAATGAGCTCCCCTCTCCTCCTTTTATACTTTTCCACCCCTTATTCTCCCAAAGTGGGGTGCTCCATGTGGTAGGTGCACTTTAATTAATTAAAGTGACTTTTTAATTTCTATTTAAGCATTGAGTTCATTAAAATAGAAAGTACCCTTTTACTTTAGTAATAATGACTTAAATTGTCATTATACATTACTTTTGGCCAACTTAGTCATAATACCACCTTGTTCCCTCTTTTTCCACCCCTTTTAGCCTACGGGAACAACTGGATGGGCTAAGGGTCTTCAATAAGCACTAAACCCAAGAAGGGGACATTACAAAGTTACATATTTCCACGTCTTAAGAGCTTCTCTATGACTCACCATTGTGTTCCTATTGGCACACCTTGCTAACAATTCATATGCAATGTGACCTACACCAAGACAACGAGACACTTCGGCCTTACTAAAACACTAGCAATGCTTTAACAACACTTCCCTCGGCCCCATGCACACAAGCATCGAGTGCCACACCATGTATGGCATTCCATGTTGCATCACCATGCCCACAAACAAGAAGCTAGCGAATCTATCAACATGGATTTGATATCCGCACTACCTATGATGAAGCACCATAATGATTTTGTGTTCAATGTAGTGGATAAGTTCTAAAGATTGCAATCATGGTTCCTTAATTAAAACATCACCACACAAGACACCAAAACTACTTCAAACATGTTTGGGTTCACTTTGGGTTGCCATCATCCCTTAAGTTAGATTCGACCTATTGTGACCAACACACCCCCATTCCCTTTTGGCAAATAAAATGGATCCCCCTTTATTCATACTGTTATAAAACTAAGTTCTAAAGCTCTCTCGACATAGTTGAAGAGTCTCTCGATTAAACCCATGAAAAAACACAATTAAACTTGTTTATGGTTTTAAAAGGATTTCAAAGGTTCAATTCATGTTGTTCATGGTTTAAGTAATTTGCTTCATGTTTTAAATCCTTGTTTTATCTTTAAAAGTACTCTCTTTGGTTTGTTTTAATGTTAAACATGTGTGTAGGCACAAGGAGGAAGAGAAACCCACAAGTTAGCCATTTTTGGGATGAAAAACTACCTTAAAACGTTCACTTAACGATTAACTTTGCATTTTCTATTACTTAAAACCATCAAATTTAATCTATTTATTTAACTTTGTTGTAGGTTTGCAGCCTTCACCGATCAAAGCAATGTGGCGAGGATGACACGCGCGTTCATTGGCACCCATTAAATTCATGTAGAAATGCAAAATATCAATGGGCGACAAGTATCTCCCATCGGTGAGTCACAAGTACGGAGTTCCAAGCATGCAAGAAGTGCACTGATTGGCAACATGTGGTGTGGATCGATGAAGTCGAGGGTACCCAAGACCGAGTAAGAGCGCGTCGATGATTAACAAGTGTCAAGAATCGCACGTTGTTGTCTTCTCATTTTCCCGACCTTTCGAATCTAATTTCGTGAAAATTAGAGCCCTGCCATAGAAGAAATTCGTGTTTTAAACTCCTCAGATGCTCGTTTTCATTTCCCACGACGTTTTTAATCAAAATTTCCTCAGTCTGCTGCCATTAAAATGTTTTACCTATTTTCAATGGATGGAAAATGATTTTAGTTCTTCTCTTATGCGTTTGGAATGCGTGGGACCTTGCATCTCTCTTTTTAACCTTTTGCAGAGAAAGAAATTCTTCATCGGGAGCAAAAATGGCGTTTTCCCGTTTCCTGCAACTTCCTACGTTCTTTTCCCCGTCAAATTCTTGCTCGGAAAGGTGAAGCTACGCGTTTGTTTCCCATTGGATGTGGCCGGGCGGGTTCCTTTTTGAACTTATCACTTTTGGTGATTTTGGAACAAATGTCAGTTTTGCCCGCATCCTTGCCGGTCCCTGATTGGCTAGAGCAGTTTTGGCGGAAGTTCAGGGCGATGATCCATTTTATTCTCTAAGGCATTACGGCGGAAGGGCAAAAAGTTCTAAAATGACCCGTGACCCGCCCAAGCAAAGGATAAATTTCGAGTTGAAATCCGCAACAAATCAGAAAGGGACACGTGTTCATGTTGAAAAGTCAATGGCGGAGGCATGGACTTTGGGGAAAAGTTGGAATTTTTCCCCTTCTCAAAACAGATAAAAAGCGAAGCACATCCCGTAACCAATCAAGTGAGGCCACGGGTTGAAGAATCAGAAAAGGACACGTGGCCGTTTTTCAGTTCACAGGCGCTTTGGCGGACTGGCGGAAGACTTTGGGAATTTTAGCCTTGTTTCCACAAAGGGTGAAAAGTTCTAAAATGGCCCGCGGCCCCGCTCATGCGAAGGGAAAATTTCTAAGTTAAGGCCCATGCAACAGATTGGAAAGGGACACCTAGCCTACATTGAAAAGTCAACGGCAGGGGCACAGACCTTCGGGGAAAAGTTGGAATTTTTCCCCTTTTCAAAAATGGATAAAGTATAAAACTGAAGCGCATTCCCGCACCCCAAAGCGATGCCACGTGTTGAAGGATGAAATCAGAACAGCGGGCCTACGGGGAAATTGAGAATTTGAGCCTTTTTCACCAAAAGGTTAAAATGTTGCAAATTGAGCCACGCCCCCTTTTCCAATCATGGTGTGCCACGTGTTCACATTGAAAAGTCAAAGTGGGCCGGCGGAGGTTTTTGAGAATTTGAGCTTTTTGTCAAAAAGAGTTTAAATGGCAGATTTGAACCGCATTTCCTCAGCTACTCAGATGGCGCCACGTGTTCGGCTTTTGGCAGAGTTGCGGGAGGGCGGAACAAAATGAGAAATCGCGCTTTTTCTCCCAAATGTCAGGAAATGCAGTTTTCTTCCCCAAGGCCATCGTTGCTTGGATCTTGCCACGTGTAGGGTCCAAATTTGAAGGTAAAAGGGGAAAAGATAGCCAAATGCACTCATCTGGTTTTTAACGCCATTAACGAACCAGAGCTCTGCAAAATGCGTTCTTCTTTCTTTTTCTTTGTATTCTTCGTTTCCCCATGAGATGTATTTTTGGTTCATTATAGGGCCAAATTGATAAGTTTTGAAGGGATGTAAAGTTTAATCATCAGAAAACGGAGTTTATCAGGCATACGCGATAAAAAAGGGAGAAAACTTACCAGTAAGCACTTGAGTACTATGAAAGTGGTTAAAAGGTGGAAATGGCAGGACCACATGAAGAAGAAAATCATGAGATGCCCCCTGCTAAAATAATCATGCTCGAACTAACGAAATATTTGCCTTTTGAACCTCTAGTTTTCATGAGTGTGTTTGTTTCATGTCACTTTCCAAAAGCGGATTTGCAACAAACATTATTCCTTTTGGATATTCTTTTCTTGGGGACAAAGTATGGATGTACACGAATTGTTATAAGAACATGGTTTCGGTCATGGGAAAGGGATTCTGGTTTTCTGGGAAGGTTGTAAATTTTGAAGTAATTCACTACAGAAGTTCTTTCTTTTCTTATTTTCCTCTGTTATATCTCTCTCTCCTAGCTCGATTCAATGGATCATTTGTTTTGCATTCAATAGAAAGCGTGTTCGGTTTGTGTAATCCTCGAGAACTTTGTGTCTACTGATTTGCATCGATGGTGAAGTAATTGATCCTTTTCTATATTTTCTTGGTTGATGTGAGTAGGGAGATACTCTGCTATCTATATTTCCCAAAAGCATTGTTGTTTTCTTCCTTCCCCCATCTCTATATTCTTCCATTCCATCTGATTGATAATCTTTTAAGTATGAAAACATTCCAAAATATCAGGGTCCAAACATTGAGAGTTGTATATTTGTACATTTGTTTTTCCTGCTTTCGATAAGGGAACCTCTCCCATTAAAGAGGAGGGACTTGTTGTCCCCGATCGTGGTTTGACCCATGTTCCATTCGAAACCCAACACACGCACGGGGTAAGGAGGTCTAAGCCGAAATTTGGAGAGTTTGCAAGAAGCGATAGCACCAATGGAGGCCACGTGTCTCACATCGAGCCTCCTCTCGTATGGAGGCCAAAGCCAAAGCCAATTGTGCACAGATGGAGAGAACACCTTGTCCTTGATTTTCCATAAAGTTTGGATCTTTATCCAATATTTAATGTGAAACTCCTTAATCATACTTCACACTTTCTTTGAGCCAACAACTTAGCATACTTCGATTTGGATCTTGAACACTTGCGAAAACACAAGAATAAAATCGTTAAAGACACAACTACACACGTTTGCCAAGGCACACATCAATTGTTCGGTGTAGTCAAGACAAGACAAGACAATGCGTTGATCAAGCTAAGTGGTACAACCTTCACGAGCTTCATGTTCAATTCTCAGTAACTAACCGAAGAAGTGATAGAGGCCACTACTCCTCAAGAAAATGCGAATGATCCAAGCACAAGAACATCGATTCTCATTCTTCTCCTAAGGGCCTTGCACACCTCATGCACTCCACACAAAGCATGGGCACCTTTGAGCCAACACGTGCCATCCATATTCCCTTGCGTGACGCCTTGAAAAACATAGTGTGAAAATCCTCAAACTATGCGCAAAACTTAGTGACGACATAGACAAATTGGGCTATGTTACGCCATGTCATGTAACAACTCCATGAACTATGTCATTCAAACGTACCTATCAACGTATCGCACATCTTAAAGGTGATATGTCAAACCTAAAAGAAGGCGAACCATCATCCATAGTGTAATGTCCCCTTTTTCGAAATAATATAAATTGAATGTCTTATTTATCTTCCTTTCCATGGGCAAGAAGAAGTTAAACAAGGGAAGAACTTGAGCTATATTTCAGTTTTCTTTATTCCCATTTAAGCTTTTATTTTGTGTTTTCCCCTTTAAGGCAGGTTGGCTGGGTTGGAGAGCTCGCAAAAGTGAAATTAGAAATTAAGACAAGCTTTTAAAGAGGTCGGTCTTGGGGGGAATTCTCCTCTAAGGCTTTTGGTGCCACCACTAAGCTATAAAAGGGGTTGCATAGGCTCTATTTGTGCATCTTTTTGGCATATATACTTATCTACTGTAATGTCCCTTTCTAGGACAAAACCAAAAATAAGGGTTTGGCCACAAACCCCGAGAATCAGATCTGAAAATATACCAACACCAACAAATGAAAATAATCTGATTTTATGACAGCAATTCCAACAATAATATAAACCCTAGCAGCGAACTGTAAAGGGGCTTAAATGCACCATAAAACCATGCACAATAGCTAAAAACACTTCTAAATAATTATTTCATGTATGACAACACTTATCCATTCAATTTGCAATAAACAAATGGAGAAAACCCAAGATAACACACTGCTGTTATTAAATTTGGAACAGTAGTAGGACGGCCACAAACCAAGGCCAAAAATGATAGATTTACTCCACCAAAAATCACAAAAACATAGATTTCAACCTTATAAATTATGTGGAATCAAAATATCACATAAAATCTGAATTTTGTGCCCTAGAAGACACCCAAATGCTATCAAACCCTAGTCGCTCCAACTAGGAAGAGCTCAACAATGCATGCAAACCCTTGTAGATGTCTTCTTTGATCTTCTAATGTCCAAATCTGCAAGAGGTCTTCAAGTTGTCTTCACTTCACCCAAAAATGGAGGGTTTTCGTCCTCCAACCAGCCACAAGGAAGGTTTTCGTCTTCCTTGGAAAAGCCACACAATTGGATTTTCGCCCAAAAGTGGAATGACAATGAGCAATCAGCCCAAAGATCAAGTGTAGAGTAAATGCGCCAAGATTGATGATGAAAATGAAGTCTTTGATCTCCTTTATATCCCTCCTTTGGCGCCAAAAGCCAAAATAGAAGGACCGACCTCATAAAGCTTCTTTGGGGCTTTTAATTTGTTTTTAAAACTCTTCCAACCCAACTGACCTGCCTAAAAAAAAACACTAGAGAACATTAAAAATTAGTAAAAGAAAAATGAATTGGGAATGCAATTCCTTCCCTAGCTCATTCAACTTTATTGCCACGGAAAGGGAATGACAATAAGTCCTTAATTAGGCTCTCAAGTCGAAAAAGGGGACATTACATCTACTTTGGTTCTAGAGTTGTGCTCTAATCCAATTCCACTAAAGGGTGACAATCCATTAGTGCGGCATCCAAGAGAGGACGAAACCTTTCCTTATGGGAGATTGGAGGACAGAAACCCTCCAATGTGGCAATGTTGAAGACATTCTTTCAAGACTATCTTCCAAGTTTGAAAGTTTTCAAAACAATTGTATCTCATAAACACAATTAAGCGATCTATATAAATGCAACTAATATATATATTGCAGCAATCTGTAGTCATTATTTTACCCTCAATGCTTATTTGTAACACCAAGCGCACCCGCCTATCATCCAAAGCATAAGTTGGGCGCTCACTGTGGCCGCGCAGATCCTGAGCCCCTCCTTTATGTGAGCTTTGCGAAGAGAGTTTTACCATTAATGGAGGATTATTTGCAAAAAAGAAGTACATTCATCTACTTTAAAAGGCGAAGATATAACTAACAAATCTACACATTAATGCATCACAAAAGCTAAATAACATTGTAAGAAGTACAAGAAACCAGATCTAAGTCATGATAAGCCAAATAACATAAGGGTTTACACCCATAAGCAAGTTGTACAAAATAGATCCATGTATATTGATTTAACAGAGTTCTGGTAGCCATATTACATTCAACAAGTTGTACATAATAGATCCATGTATATTGATTTATCAGAGTTATGGTAGCCATATTACATTCAAAAGGGTCATCTCAGACCATATACATCAAATGACAGAGACTCAACTCCCCCGCAAACCTACCCGATCGAGAGATCCTAACTATGTTTTTCCCAAGTACCAGTACTACAGATCCCAGTACCCATACATATGCTTAATGGTATCCCTTACAACCCTCTAACACTAAGTACTCTAAACCCTAGCACCATGAACTCCAAACCCTTAGCATTTCCTAACATTTTCTGCAGCACTTCATTACTCTCCTTCTCTCTCTGCTCCCCTTTTCACTCTACAGCTGTATATCTCTCTATTTGTGTCTATGTTTGTCCCAAGCACTTCTTTAAATAGGACCATCGACCACCGCCATGACTTCTCTCTTGAGCAGATCACGTGCCAAGTGTCGATGTGGTCCTCCATTGGTGAATGTTTATCCTCTTTGTAAACCTTCCACTAACTGTAATGATGCCTCTGGGAATATTCCCTATGTGGAATATCCTTTTCTTGACCTCCAAGGTTCCAGGCTAGCACCTTATCCATTTATCACACCTAGTCGGGTCCTCACATTTTTCCTCAAGTGACTTCATGATGCCAAATATGGCTAAGTCCTTTAAACCCTTGTTTACCCCCGCGCGCGCCCTAGTTTCACTTAACCCCTTTTTCTTGCACGCTTTTCCCCGAGTGCCCTTTATTTGCTGATCCCGCACGCGCGTGCCTCTTGGTACTTAGCCAATATTTTAGGGTCCAACATCACCCCACACTACGCATGTTTCTCCGTCCTCGAAACATTCTGCTTCCTCAAAGAATAAAGAATAGAGGTATTGAAACAATTAAAGAATGGAAGGATGGAAGAATGGAAGAATGGAAGAATAGAAGAATATGCTATTGTTGCATGAGGAGTGGGAACTCCTTCACGAATGCCTCAATCTTCTCCCAACATCTACTTCCCCTGCGCCTGCTAAAGTAGGTCACCCACTAATGCACTTACTTCATCAAAACTAAGTTCCTCGTTCTTAGCTTTCAGCGTATCTACAATGCTTTCCAGTTGCTTGCTAAGATCACCTAGTGCATCCATCCTGCGAGCAAATTGGGGGTACAGTTCCTTTAGCTTATTCTTAATCGAACCCCACAAGGTTTCGATTGCTTCCAACTTCTCAACTTCGGCTAGGATCTTGTCGCGCTCCACCCTATTGCCTTTGTGCTTTTCCTGAAATTCTTTTAGATCCGCCTCATGTGTAAAGCAACCAATATGCTTGCTACCCTATCTCTGTTGCACGGTTATAATACACGGCTTGCCATCATCGTGCGGCGGTATTTACTACGGAAAGGAGCTCGGAGTATCTTGAGTCACTGTCTCCCCTAATCTTACTTTTTTCCTCCTTCTGGCATGCCATCACCTCCTCTGTTGACTCTAATGCGAGTGGTCACCTTTCCATGGTGAGGATGCGGATTAAGTCTTCCAAGAAGTGCATGGTTGACTCGTATTTCTGCTCAGGCGGGGCCAAGTCAGGTGCTTCAAGATAATGGTGTATGAAATGGCCTCTATCTTCTTATGGACTTCGCGCACCTTTGCCTTTTCATCCTCATCTCGCACCTTAATCGCACACTGATCAATTCTTTATGTTTTATGTCCTTGTCCCACTCAATGATCTCCTCATTCTTTTTCTCAAGCTCTTCCTCCAAGACCCTTATTTTGTTGTTTATGTCGAAGAGTCTTGCCTCCATCGATGCTTTGTTGAGCGCATTGCAAACTTGCTCATGGACAGTTGTTGGGCATTTACCAAAGGGTTTACTCCCTTAGCATCTAGTATCTTCATCAATGCATCTCAATTTACCTCGAACTTGGGTTCATCAACGTGGGACTCAAAAGCCCAAGATAGCATTTTCCTTGTGCGTGGGTATGCACCTTCTTCATCAAAAGAAGACCAAGCAAGGAGTTGGTTTGTGGGCACGGTACTTTGGAAGCACGTGTGCAATACCTTGTTGGATCATTAATGTAATTCATTTCTTATTCCTGCACCGCTATTATGACTTTTCCACCATGTGCGCTTTGCTTTTGAGATGCTTCTAAGTAAGGATTTCCGCACATGCTTCCATACTCCTTTCCCACACTCACGCTTTCCTTCGTTTCCTTCAACACTTCTTCAGTGCTTCACTCGACTTCGTGCTCCACCAACTATTGGATAATTCCTACCACTCCCCTCTCTATGGTATTATCAATCTGCTCCTTGGTAGGGTCGAGGTCTTCTAATCCTTCATGTTTACTTCCTCGCTCCCCCTTTGCCATGTGTGCCTTCCTCGTTCTCATCCTTCTCTTCATTTCCTTTTCCATCGACTCGTGTACATCATACACAGGATGATTTTTGAGCCTCGCTCTCATCATCTCTTCATCGCCCTTGTCGGCCTCCATGCTTTTTTCGCCCTGAGTCCAACCCTTTTGACACCCTCTACTTCCTCCTCCTTACTGGTGACTCCAATTCAGGGGACTTCTCTTTTTCTTCTTTCTCAAGGCAACTCTTCCTTTTCACGGTGACTCTTTTCTCACGAGCGGCCTCTTCCGGTGGGCGTAAGTACTTGTGCCCACGCCCGATTCCGTGCCCTAATTGTTGCCCATGCCTAAATATTGTACTATCTACGCGCTCGGCGCTTTTTCTCAGGAGCCTCTCCTCTATCTCTTTTCCTTAGCGCAGTTTTTTTTTCGCGCAATGGGATCCTTAGGAATGGAGACATCATCTTCAACATAAGCGCCCTTTTCATACTTAGGCCTTATGCACAAATACACCCTCGCTATTGTCCTCCCTACAACAGGTAATGTTACTAGTTTTAACATGTGCACGTCATGAGAGACATACTTCTCCACATAAAGCGCTTCTTGGGGTATATTAGTTTCCTGCATAACTCGTGGTAGTCTTGATCTACTACACTTAGATCAAATATGAGTTTCTTCGCCTCTTTGAATCGATTAACCCCGGCCTAGAAGTACTACGCTGTGAAGGAGAAAGGCAATTTACACCAAGGACTCTTGGTGCCATCTACCAAAGTAAATCTGCCGATACAAAAATGTTGGTATACGGTGAACTCAGCCTCTCCTTGTACTAATGAGGGTAACTACTCGGGTATTCTCCATTCAGCCCCGAATGCATCGTGCATCCGCTTATACCACTTTTCCAAGCGCGCCTTATGAGCGGTCGTCATGGTGTCATAGGTATACTGTTCAAACCTCTTGGCGGAGAGGGGTTCTCATCTAGGTATTCCCAAACAAACTTATCCAGCCCATCAAGCACTCCAATCTCTGAAAAGACAATGGTGAGGACATTACCAAACATGATCTTCTCTCTGTCACACGTGGCATTTATAATCTCCTCTACAATAAAAGTTGAGAGGTTATACATGGTTCCCTCCGAGATCTTGCAGCACACATTCAACCAAGCTTTGTTGATTTGTGTCCATCTCTCTTGCCCATTCAGCTTTGTAACCAAGCGTGTGCAACCATCCTCATCATTTGGGTTAGTAATTGCAAATATGTCAAGTAGACAAACCCTTCTTGTAGTCATAAGCCTCAAGAGTCTTTTTAATGGCTTCTTTGTCTTCCAAATTATCGTCAATGAATCTCCTTCACAAATAAAGCCGGTGAATTTTGAAATTATTTTGGGGGTTATGCGCATCCTCCGACCTTGGTCTTCAAGCACGCGCGACATCAACCATTGGTATAGTCACTCGGTCTTGCCGAAATAGGGCAACTCGTAGAGTTGCAACAACCCAACCTTGACCTTCTCCATTTTCACCTTTACCTCGTTGTAATACATGGACATTCCATCAGCGTCTTCTTCTCTGTAGGGTGAACCAGTTCTAGTGTCATTTCATTTTTTGTGGTGCTCGTTCGATGGTTGTAATCACTAACGGCCATCTTCCTGACATGAGACACCCATTCTTTACCAAGTAATACATCGTCCAGAGTACTACATTTCCGCATACCATTCTTCATTGAAACTGGTAGAAACGACTTGTTTTCCCTTGCCCTTGCCCTTCTTCGGTGAAACATTTGCTACTTTCCTTGGTGTCATTCCTTCATCGAGTCCTTAAAAATTCTTCCTCTTTCCTGGTCCTGGCTCTACTCAACTTCGCAGCTCCACTCCTTTGCGAAAATTCCTTCAAACCCCATGTCCTAACTATACAACCCCTAACTGAAAAATCCTTTTTCCACAAGACGGCGTAGCATCCGCGGGATTCTTCCACATAACCTTCTCCGCTTACACTGTGTACTCCTTTCCACTCTAGTTCGCTGATCAAAACTAGCTATGCACGCAAATCTTCACAACTTTTCTCAAACCTTCTTTGCAAGGATGCCCTAGTTCGCGAGAGCTCTTTGATAACTTAAAACGCAAGGTAGAAAATAATGCACCCCGATCTTCTATTTATAACTTTTGCTCTTCTCTCGCAATAAATGCCATGCCACCTACCAACATACTTTCCCAATAAAGGCAACTTTGTTTTCCAAATCCAAACTTCAACACTTTTCCTCCGCGCTCAATCCTACGTGAAAAACTTGGCAACCTTTAGCGCGCAAAACCCCCCTATCGACCACAAATCCTTACACGCGCGCGTGCGGCGCTAAAGGCATTCTTCCTTTGTCTTAATCCTAGTTCTTAACATCGTCTACCTCATGTTGTTCCTGTGCTTTTCATTCTTGTAAGTGGTTTCTATAGAGCCTTTTGGCACCATCCTTCCCTTATGTTCAACTCTTCTACACGCGATCTTCCAATCCACGTGTTTTTTATTTTTCAACCCGAGCCATCAACAACCATAGCTTCTAAGCACTTGTCATATTACTCCAGCCCACACAAAAATGGATGCGCGGTCCTACATGCATAGAAAACTTTTAAAAATAATAAGAGGCTACTAGCGCACAAATGCGCACAAAACAAAGCAACAAGAAAGGGAAACACAAAGAAAGGCGCATCAAAGTAAAATCTAGGCTAATCGACAAGATCTTTGCCGTATTTACAAACACAAAGAAGATTTATTTAAAGTAGAGATTGATCCTACTTCCATTGAAGTGGCCTAGCAACCGTGTTCCATCCAGCTCTTGTAGCGTGCAAGCGCGAGAATCAAGTATATAGGATACTGAAATGTACGGGCCCATCCAATGGACTTTGAATTTCCCAGGATGGCGCAAAAACTTGGAATCATACAATAGAACCATCTACCCAACCTCAAATTGTTTGTTCTTGATGTGTGTAGCATACCATGCCTTCTACCTAGCTTTTTCGCGTTTTCTAACTCCAATGAGCAATACCGCTTCTCATCCAACTACATCAACTTATCAATCCTCTCCATTTTTTCCCACACCCACCTCTACCCTTTACGATGTTCCGAGGTAAGCAGCGATCTATCCAGTTGGCATCCCGCCGCCTTTGGTAATCCCTTCACTCACCATAATATCAAAGAGGCAATAAGGATTTTGAACTGTAGCAAGGCATTTGATGTGGATGGTTTCCAGGCCGAGTTCTTCAAGCATGGATTTGAGGTTTTGGTACCTATTGGCAGATCTTTTCAATCAGGTGGTTAGCGTGGGCTTCCCTCCTACCTGGTCTCACCATATCATTCACCCGATCCACAAAGTTGGGTCCATTTCTGATCCAAACAACTACAGGACTATCATGGTGGGGCATTCTTTATCCAAACTCTATGCTACAATCCTCCACAGGTTGTCCGAGATTTTGGAGCGAAAGCAGCTCAGAGCCAGAGGTCAGGCTGGTTTTCGCCCTGGTTACCACACCATCGACCACATCTTCACCCTTCGGGCTATTATTGAGGAGGCTCATCACCGCTCTTCGAAAGTCTATTGTTGTTTTGTAGACTTTTAAAAGCTTTTGACTCCGTACCTCGCATGGCCCTCTTCCAACGACTCCGAGACATCGGTATTTCTAAGACTCTTGTTATTGCCATCATGCACCTCTATGAGTCCATCCTTGGTCGTCTTCGTACTGCACACGGATTGTCTGATCTCATCAGGAGCACCATTGGGGTTAAACAAGGGTGCCCTTGTCTCCTACCCTCTTTGGCATTTACATTGATGAGCTGGAATATTTCCTTCGGGATCACATTCGGGAAGGGAATGGTTGCCTTCTTCACCACATCTTGATTTCCATTCTCCTATTTGCCAACAATATTGTTTTACTCACCTCTTCTCTGAGGGGCTTCAAAGACTGACTTGATGCACTTGCTTTATTCTGTGATCTTCGGCATTTGACGATCAATCTAGGTAAGACCAAGGTCATGGTCTTGATGGGTTGTGTCAGGTACATCACACCTCCATTTCTTCTTTAAGGGGCAAGAGGTTGAAATTACTCATACATACACCCACCGGGAGTCTAGTTCTCAAGGCCTAGATTCGGTATGAGGCACGCGCTTGGATCGAGGGTGAATAAAGAGTATGGGTCTCTTGCCATTCTCAAGAGACAACTGGTGTTTTCAAGCACCACTTCCGGGACGCTCCTCCAAGATGTTTCTTATGACCTCCCTCATCCGCCCCACTGTTCTCTATGGGTCTGTTGTCTAGGGCCCTCCTTTTGGACACAGATTGGGCTTCCGCTGAGAGGATTCAAACTCTCCTCCTTCGCCGTTTCATCAGATGCAAACAGACGGTCCCCCAACATATTATTTTGGCAGAGTTCGGAGCCCGACCTTTCCGTCTGGAGACTATATTTGACATATCATCCTTTCTTCACCGTATCAGGAGGTTTGGTGATCTCTCCGATGAGCAAGACAGGTATCCATATCTCGCCTATTGTTCCTCTGTGAGTATTGCCAGGCTGTGGGCCGTTGTTGGTTTGCCAAGACTTCTACCTTGTTGGACTCAGTTGGTATCCAAATTGATTGTCTCCCCCCCTTTCCAGTATTCTCTGAATGCTCCCAGTCATCTCTTGCCCACCAAGCAAGTGTTGAACAAGTCCATCCGAGAGGATATCTACAGGAGATTCATTCAAACTACTTGGGTGAACCCCCGGGTTTGCGCCCTAAGATGTCCTTTTATGCAGAGCACTTTCTCGAAATCAAAGATGGACTCATCATCCGCCCTCCGTACACCTCTCATCACTAGGTGCATGCCCTCTCGTATACCTCTGGGTCAGTTTCGAGTCGGCTCCCACAGACTTCGGTGCGAGACTGATCACCACCTTGATCGGGAGGATAGACTTTATAGGCTCTGTAGCCTTCATGAGGTGGAGACAGAGACTCATTTCATCTTCTGCTGCCCCATTTACTATGAGATCAGAGGACGATTTCATTGTCTCTTCAAGTGGGATTCAAACTCTCCCAGTCTTCTTCAGATATATCGACCAGCGGTGCCTTGCCTCTATATCCGTGAGTCTTTCATTGTTATGAGACCGATTCTTCATCCCCCGAGAGTCGTTCCCACGAGACGGATTACGGCCTTCTTTCCGGTTCTACCCATTGGTGGAGGTACTAAACGACAGAGCCTTTCTGACCCAGATACAATGCATAGATCAGTTCATCCCGGTTGGACCTTCACACTTCTCTCGATCACCGCAATGTGAATTAGATGCACACACGTACCAGAGGGCAGTCCATCTCCATTCGTCCTCCCGGCCATCGCGTCGGTCTCGAGCTCAAAATAAAGCAACAAGGAAGGAGGCTTCCACCCCCCTCGTCGGGTTGTCAGTCCATCAGGAGCTTCTTTTCGTCGGCCTCTAATGTTAGGAGGGGTGTGGCTACCATTCCTGATTAGACCATTGGTCCTTGTTTGTCCCCCTTCATTCCCTTCTTTGCTTCCCTCGTTTTTCTCCCCGCTTGCTCCATTGCCCCGCTGTGGGGTATTTGGCTCAGGTTTCCTTCGTTGTCTTTTCTCTTCTTTTATGTTCTTGGGCACTCTTTTTGAGTTGTCCTCGCCGCACTTTGTATATTGCTTGGGCTGCAGTCCCATTGACCTACTTTTGTGGTCATTCGTTGGACATTGATATATTTATCTTATCTTATCTCCTCAAGCGCTTGTTCATCATCTAACCCTCCTGCGTGCGCTATACGCAGCGATGGTAATATGAATTCAATAGGTAACACGCTTACGCGCCAAACACCAATTGAAAAGGTGTGGCCTTGTTCAATCTCTTATAAGTAGTCCGATATGACCATAACATAACAGAAACTTTATCATCCCAATCCTTTCTTCCCACATCACAAATCTTGGTTAACGTGTGATTCAAAATTTTGTTAAATGCCTCAATAGTCCCATTAGCTTGTGGGTGATAAGGGGTAGTCTTGTGATGGGCTACCATGAATTTTGCCAATAAGATTCTAACTATCTCATTTAAGAAATGGGTACCCCTATCACTTGTTAAGCTCAGCGGGCATCCATATCTGTTGATTATATTATCCCACAAGAACTGGTTGTTGTTGCCATTGTGCAATCCTTGTAAGCGTTCGCCCCCACCTTGAAAGGTAATCTGTGCATGTAATGATATAGCATGAACTGTCCTTCGCGGGGGGGAATAGGGCCTACGAATTTCATTGCCCACTTCTCAAAGGGTTTTTGCAATGGCAATTGGTCTTAATGGCATTTCATCTCTTTTCCCCTGGTTTACAAGGCACTAAAAGTGGTCGAGACCTCTCGCAATACTCGATACAATCTTTGTAAATCATTTCCCATGAATAGTCTGCTAGAAGGATCTTGCGTGCGCAGTTTCCATTCTCGTGCATAGTGTCTTCTGAAATTCCACCATGTGCTTCCTCCATAATGTAAGCGCTCATGCTCTAACACGCACCGGCGCAAAACCTCATCTCGGACTAGCTTGTATAAGTCTCCACTAATTAGCATGTAGGGCGCGGCGCGTATGGCTAACTGCTTCCTTTCCAAAGTCTTCATTCCCTCCGACGCCACACCCGTTTTAAGAAACACAACAATATTTTCCAAGTCGAGGGCGCGCACCTGCTATCTCGAACAATTGTGCATCTAGCATTGTGTCCTCAATGCTCGTGCGTCCTCTCATGAGTCAATCCTTGATAGATGGTCAGGCCCCAAATTACTCTTACCCGGTTTTACAACCGTAAACTCAAACTCTTGAAATAGTAGGACCCATCGGCATATGCACCCTTGTAGAACGGGTTTGTTTGTAATGTACTTCAATGCCATGTGGTCGTGTGTAGAATATAAAGGGGTGTTGCCATGACGATACTACTCGAATTTTTGTGCAAACACGTAGATCATCGACAATGCCTCGCACTCAGTAGTAGTATAGTTCTGTTCTGTTGGGGTTAGCTTCCTACTAGCAAAGCACAAGGGGTGGTCAATAATTCCCTCTCTAAGTTGTGCTAAGATTGCTCCAATCGTCATCCTGAAGCATCAACATGTACATGGAATGGCTTGTCGAAAGAGGGAAAGTGCAATATGGGCACGGTAATAAGCCTATTCTTCAATGTGTCAAATGTCATTTGTTGCGCCTCTCCCCAATGAAATGTACTTTTGTGCTTCAAAGAACTTTTCCAACGGCGTGGCGATCTTGGCATACCCCTTAATAAATTTCCGGTAATACCCCGTATGCCCAAGGAATCCGCGCACGGTGCTCTGGGCTGGTAGGCTCCCCAATCCCACAATAATGGCAACTTTGGCATGATCCACCAACAAGCCTTCCTTACATATGATATGTCCCAACAGGGTTCCAAATGGAGTAGCGAAAACACATTTCTTAATGTTGAGGGATATACTCAACTGTCGGCACCTCTCAAACATTAACCTCAGATTGTCACAATGGTCTTTTACTAGTCCATAAACCGTCCAATCATCAAGGTAGACTTGAAGAAACTTATGGATAAAGTCTGAAACGCTTGAACCACAATGCGTGAAAACACAAGCAGCGCATTCTTCAATCCAAAAGGCATGACCATGTAGGCAAAACTTCCCCATTCAATGGCGAAAGTTGTCTTTTCTTGGTCCTCCTTTGCAATTCTAACTGATGATATCCTGAGAATCCATCTATGAAAGAATAGATCTCGCGCTCAGGCTACTCCTAGGATCTCCTCAGTGAAGGGGGTTAGAAAAGGGTCAATGAACACATATCGCATTCAAATCCCGTAATTAATGCAAATCCTTATCCTTCCATCCTTCTTAATGTTGATGACCATCAGACTTATCCATTTTGATTCTTCAATAGCCTCAATGATGCCTGATGCGATCATCTTGTCAATCTCCTCCTTGACTTTGACGCATAGATTTGGATTCATTCAATAAGGTCTCTTCCGAATTGGGCGCACACCTTCCTTTAACTTGATCTTCATTTCTCCCAAGGAGTGGTGAACTCCTTTAAGCTCATGGTACCCGCGGAAAAAATCTTGAAATTCGTGCAACAGATCGATGATCTTGAAACCTCCTTTTCTATCCAATAATCTCCAATAGTAGCCTCCTTAGGTTTCGCCTCCGAACCAATGTTAACCTTCTTGGTTTTCAGGGGTTCATGGTAGGCACACGCTTGCTCATCAGCACTATCCATAACCTCGCGCGTGCTCACAGTATGGTTAGCATCCAAGTTTTCCACTTCTTCACCATCTACCACATAGACCAATTTTCCTTTCTCTTTTTCCATGCATTCGCACTCAAATTGTATCTCTAATTCTTCCTCATCAAAGCACGCTTCTAAGCCAGGTTCTCCCAACAATTCCAGTATTCTATCCTCCGCCATGGCACTATCTCCCATAGTTAGGCGCTTAACAACCTGCAATGCCTTGTTCACCAATGGCTTAGTACTCTGATATTCGAAAGGTTGAAGGAGATCAGTCGTCAACTCTGCGCCGGTTTCTGTGTCGACGGCGCGGCTGACTCGAGTGAATGTACCATGCACAAGCGCAGCCTTGTAAGGTGGAGTAAAGCTTATGCACCCATAAAGATGGAGGCAATGCTTCGCGCCTTCCATCCAAGCCTTCTCACATGCTTAGACATGAAACGAGGCGGAGTTCTTTCCCATGATAATCTTTTATAACAGTAGGTGCATTGCTTCGGACAAACCTAATAGAGAACACGATTCTCATCTTGCGCCACTCTAGAAGGTTATCGCAATGGGTTGCCCACCAACGTGCTGTGGTCCCGAGCAAGGTATAGCTAAGCATCTTTCCTTTCAATCTCACATCTCCACTGGGTCTCCATTGCTCGCAAGAAAACATCAAGGTCGGCTCCCAGGTATAACTTGGCAAATTATTTCCTCCCGGGCCGCCTAATCGGGCACGCCTTTCTTACTCTCGTCACAAAACCTCTTAACTGCCTTCTAACTAACTCATATGTCCCGTGCGCCCAATTGTCACATGCCACACTAGTTGTATCACTTATAGATTGAGCGTCTTCCCACTAAATAACGCCTTCTTTTGTTGGTTACACAACCTCAGGGTCCCTGATAGTGTGCGCACATAGATTTTGTCTAGGTCTTCTTCTCCCAAGGGCTCAGTATAGGGCGTTGACTTCCCATCCGTCAAAGGAATGATAACACATTCCTCCTTGTTCTCAAAACTTATATACACCTTATTGAAACGTAAGTCAACATTGTTCTTATAGCACCAGGGTGCCCAAGTAACGTCAGAAAGTTGTCCGCCTCAAAAAGCACTAAGACTTTGAAGTCTCCAGTGAATTTCGCCCATTGGATGGTGATAGCGAAGCATCCTTTAAAACATCAATGGGCATTGCCTTTGTCTTATTAGCCATATACAACACATTTGAGGATGGCTGTAATGGGGGCCTTCCTATTTGATTCCATGCGTCTAAAGTGAGAACATTAACTTCCGCACCTGTGTCAATCAAAATATTGCTTAGGAGCCATCCATCAACAACTACATTCAAGGTAATCTCCTTATCATAGTCAAGGTTGTGAGGAGGAAGGTTAGCATGCAAAACCTACCTCTCGCGCTCTCCCAAAGACTTGGTACTTTATCTCTCAGCCATTCTCCTAACAGAGGAATGATGTTCTCTTGGCGCAACATCTTACACACTTCTCTGACATCATCTATATCCGACTGAGGGATCCCGGCGCCTTTTCTTCCTCTCCAACTTCCTGGATTGCTTTTTAGACACCGAATTTCCCTTGAAGACTTCGATTACTTCCATGGTCTCTTGATAGACTTCCTTCGATAGGTAGGGTCCGGATACTTCCATGTACCACCTCTTCTCTTATGATCAGCGGCCTCTACTTTGGTATCTCTCAAGGCGTGCGCAGCCTCTCGGCTCGCGTCGTCACCAGTATAGGTTCTAACTAAGACTCACGCGCCATTCTAGGCATCCACTATTGATCAACACGCTTTACGCTCACCATCCCTGAGCGCCCTTATCCTTTCGTTGCTTTTGGCTCATGTGTTCAAATAATTCCAGGCACTCCTCATACTTGTGCTTCTTTCCACACCAAGAGCACTGTAATAGATCGGGGCATTCGCGCTTATAGTGTTCTATAGACCCACAGTTGTAACAAATTCCACATGGGAACTCACTTCTTCCGCCTCCGCGGTTGCCACGGCCTCTAAATCCTCCGCAAAAGCTTTTTCCATGACTCCTTCATCATTCACGTGCACCATTCATAATGACAGCCCTCATCCTTGGAATTGCTTGCAATACTAGTCTAGCGCACACCAGTATCAATGGCGTCATGTATTTGGTCAATCAATCTACAATCCTTGGTGTCATGAGTAGTAGAGGTGCAAATTTTGCAATAGCAAGACACATTCTTACGGATCGCGTCTGCGAGTAGTGAACACCTACTTGCATCATGATCTCTGTGGGAAATCTCACGATCTACATCGTCATCGCGCGTGCCGACATCCGAGGACAATTGTCCTTTGTATGCCCTTATACCTCACAATTCGTACACCATAACCCACTGCGAGTCTCATGAGATGAGTTCGCAGATAATTTCTCCAGTTGTTTTGCCATTGCAACAATTTGGGCTTCTAGGAACGAACTAACTCTTGTATCAACGCTTCCTACTGCCTCAGCACGCAAGGCAGCCTCCAAGGCCTCGCGCGGATCTGTGAAAGTACCCTTCTGAACGATATGATCAATCCTCCGACGAACCATTGAGCATGTTGCGAAGGATGAATGTCATAAGATAACTTGGATAGGAGAGTCTTGAAACGCGTGTCATACTCCCACACACTCTCCATCATTCCTTTTGATCTCCTTCAACGTCGTTGATGCTTTTCTATTCAAACTCAGGTATGTGGAACTCCGCCAAAAAGGCATTACACAACATGCAATGTAATCCACCATTGTCTGGTGTGGGTCATACTTCTTGTACTAGCTATGCGCTATGCCCGCAAAGATAGTTGCAAACTAACTTGCTTTCCGCTCTGGGAAGTGATTCCCTTCGCGCTCATCCATAAAGTAACTCACACTTGTGTACATGTTTTGCAAAGCATCCTCAACGCCCTTGTAATCAGGTAAGTGGAGTGACATCTCATAAAACACCTATTGATGGTGTTGTGGACCTTGTCCGCCAGATCCAAGACCTTGATTCCCTTCGATGTTACCTCCACCACCAGACCCACTAGATCCACTAGTGCCAACGCCTCCAAATCCACCAGATCCTCCTCCTGTCGTAGGCAAGGGGCCTAACACAATTACACCCTGCGAACCCACCGTCGCACTAAATGCTGCAAGGCGACGACAACTGTGATACCGAACCACTCCCAAATGTGTTTCCCACGCCGCTCCCAGACGCATGATACTCAAACCTTGTGATCCCACACCTTGCCCAAATGTTGTGCCAGACAAAATACCCCCAAACACAGGAAATGATTGTGCAGCCATAGATGTACCAAATGAAAAATTATACCTCCTAGGTGTCCTCAACTACGAATATCGATACCAATTGGATTATCAACACTTATCTCAAGAACTAGAAAACTAAGCGCAAGGGTTTGGTCGCCGTCATGCGGGTTAAGATGCACACATACGGCTCTTCTCCTTTCTTCATATGACGAGCTCTCTCCAGAAGCCGAGGGGGTTTCTCTTTCGTGCTTGCCAAGATGGGGTAGCTCAGACTGCTTCAGGTTCCACGTCCTCCGCGCGAACCTCAAATCCTTCCCGCAACATCTACCTCCATAAATCCATCACTCATGCAGCTTCGCGTTGTCTTGCCAACTCCCTCTCCCAAGCTTCATTATACTTGAGCCGCCTCTCCTCTCTCTTTATTTTTTGCAAGGTCTGCCATCCTCTACCACGCCAGCTTCTGCACCTTGCGCCTAGTAGGAGTTTAGCCAGCCATGGGAAAGACTTCCAAACTCAAAGTAATGACCAGGATCTTGATAGCTAGTGGTATATAGCACAAGAACGATCCTCTAGGCTCCCTCAAGAACTCAAACTCAGTAATCTCCGGGCAAGAATACGTAGAAATAGCATATTCCAAGGTATAACTAGTCAGCACTCTACTCCACCAGTGCAAAACAATGCAGGTCCAAGTCAAATCGGCATCATGTAACCACTGATACTCCTCCTGGGTCCAAACACGAGGTCTATAGTACCAACTTGTCCTTGATGCATATGTTGATAGCCATTCATACAATTATACTAGGAAACAGCAGAAGAATGTCTCATAGAGTTCATGATACAGGTTCTCCTCCACCCATTTTCATGCATCAAACTCAAATCTAGTACTGAACCTCTGAGCAAACTCATCCTCTGTGCTTTTGAGCCACGCTTCGACACTGTCCAAGGTCAAGCGCTCCGTCATTACACATTTCTCTCACAATAGCTTCAAAAGAGGTCTCGCAACGGAACCAAGATGTAGTCATTATTTTACCCTCAATACTTCTTTCTAACCCCAAGCGCGTCGGCCTATCATCCAACATACGTTGGGCGCTCACCCGAGGCATGCACGGGCGTCGAGCCCTTCTTTATGTGAGCTTTGCAAGAGTGTTTTGTCCATTAATGGAGGATTATTTGTAGAAACAAAAGTACATTCATCTACTTTAAAAGGTAGAAGATATAACTAATAGATCTACACATTAATGCATCACAAAAGCTAAATAACATTGTAAGAAGTACAAGAAACCATATCTGAGTCATGATAAGCCAAATAACATAAGGGTTTACACCCATAAGCAAGTTGTTATCGAGTTCTAGTAGCCATATTACATTCAAAAGGGTCATCTCAGACCATATACATCAAATGATAGAGACTCAACTCTTGCAAACCTATATGATCAAAGATCCTAACTATGTTTTTCCCAAGTACCCATACATATGCTTAATGGTATCCCTTACAACCTCTAAAGACCGAGTACTCTAAACCCTAGCACCATGAACTCCAAACCCTTAGCATTTCCTAACATTTTTGCAGCACTTTTTACTCTCCTTCTCTTTCTCTGCTCCCCTTTTCACTCTGCACCCGTATATCTCTCTATCTATGTCTATGTTTGTCCCAAGCACTTCTTTAAATAGGACCATCGACCACCGCCATGACTTCTCTATGAGCAAGATCATGTGCCAAGTGTCGATGTGGTCCTCCATTGGCGAATGCTTATCCTCTTTACAAACCTTCCACTAACTGTAATGATGCCTCTGGGAATATTTCCTATGTGGAATATCCTTTTCTTGACCTCCAAGGTTCCAGGCTAGCACCTTATCCACTTATCACGCCTAGTCGGGTCCTCACGTTTTCCTCAAGTGACTTCATGATGACTTCATGATGCCCGGTTTCACTTAAACCCCATTTTCATGTGCACTTTTCCCGAGCGCCCTTCTATTTGTTGATCATGCGCACGCACGCCTCTTGGTACTTAGCCAATATTTTAGGGTCCAACACAATCCAATCATAAATTCAAACACACTTCAAATTTCTAGCATGGACATTTTATCCTGACATATATGGAACAATAAGACTTCATGAGCCTAGTTCAGTTGATTCACAATTACCAGAGAGTTCATCAAACATTTAACATTGCAGGTAGTTGCCAAAGGGGTGCAAAGTCAGTGTTTTTGCATGTGTAGACTGCACACTGAGTTAATCTTTCTCCTAAGATACGGAGGCTGACAGTTATTTTGATATAAAAGCAAGCTACCTTAAATGCAGACCAATTACTTCTGGCACCAGAACAATCGTCATCTTCTCAACTGAATAAACCTTGCAGGATAACCAATTTGATGGAATTTGATTATATGCAGGCCATGTATTTTCTCTCACTATCCATTTCAAATTTATGTTTGAGAAGTACATATAATCAATTGGTACTCTTATTTCTCCCACCAAGATAACTCTTTTCGTGCTCATACCTTTGTGAGATCTATTGTCAATTAAAATTTGATACGTACGTATTAAAAATCCAAACCATGAATTTGGCAGAGTTACCCAAATGACTGCATATCATTAAATGTTGTGATCATGTAATTTTTCCACCAAGAAAAATACTATCATATTAATTTTTGTTATGTCACTCACTACTCCACTTTTTATGGTATCTAGACTTAAATTCCCTTGTTATTCCCATGAAATAGTAAAGTTGTCCTAGGATAACATTAAATGACATTTTCCAATTAAAGAACTCGTTTATATGTAAAGTTTTGGATTATTATTTATTTTTTAGACTGTTACTTTCAGAACTCTTCTGCATTCTTTCACATCTTATGTTTTCTTTTGGATAGTGCAATATGCCATAGTTAACAGAAAGGAAATATTCACAACATGCAATACAAAAAACAAACAGAAGAAATGATTGAGGAATCCCCAAGGATCTCAATATCACAATAGATTCAACAAGAAAATAGAATTACCCTTATGGTAAGTAGGTGGCATAGCTCTTATAAATGACTATACAATTAATAAAAAGTGTAGGGTGAGAGCCTCCACATCGACATTTATCCCAATAAGATAAAGTTTTCACCATCCATAAGATGAATGAAGAGAGCTTCTGCAAACAGCCATGTAAGGAGTTTTTTATCAACATTTCAGATCACACTTTGTGATCCACCATTAGGATATCCCAATGTACTCCATAAATTAAGGGTCTACAAAGGGCCCATTAAAAAGATTCACATCTACTCTAATATCCCCACCCCTTGATCACTATTTAGATGACTTGGAGGAAGAAGGCATTCACATAGACCAAAGAGGAGAAAATCACTCACTATCCCCCATAATGACAGCTTTGAGAAAGTCTCAACTAAATCAATTTTGCTTCTACCAATGGCTTTTTGAAGATGTCATAAATTGTTGCTCACGCTGTAAAAAAACTCAAATCCATATGCCCATCCAATAAAAGTAGTTCTGAATGAAATGCATGTAAACCTCAATATGCTTAGTCTATTGTGTCTCCACTGGATTGTGAGCAACAACAATGGCTCCTAACTATCATTGTATAAGATTTAAGTCTTGCAAGATTCCAAGCTCCATCAATAGCTCCTTTATGCACTAGTACAGATATCTTAAATACATCTATCTGAAATATGCCGAGAGATATCAATTTGAAGGTTCTTATCTTGGATTTTTCACATATCATATTGATTAATAACTCCATTATATTCTCCACCAATTTCACACTAACTGCTGACAAATGGCATCAATCTAGCTGCACCATTGTGTTGGTCTCTAGACAATATCCCCAAGGAAAAAAGGGCCCCAAACTCTATTGTATGGCCAAGATATTACTATTTTTTGATTGACTTCTCCGAGCAAAAGAAAAACTTTTAAGTGATGGTCAAATGGACATCAAATTTAAGAATGAAATTGCCCAATGACGTTCAAATCGACATCAAATTTAAGATTGAAAATAAAAGTGAACACACTCACTCCATTACATTTCACCTCTTGCTGCTATTGTAGAATGCCTATCGGCGTAATGAGACATCTTGTGCTGCATTCACTGCTCTATACTCTTCCTTGGTGGTGGATATAGCAATGGTCTTTTCATTCCCAAGAAACAAGAACAAATCCCAGATGGATGGCATACCCGGAAGTAGACTGCCTCTAATCTTGATCTCTTGCCCAATTTGCATCTGTATCTCCAGCTACACACACCCCAGCTCAACACAAGTACTGCAATATCCTTTCTAGTAGCTTTCCTTGGGTTCCTACAAGAACCTGCACACCATCTCAATGGAATAGGATAAATCATGTCTGGTATGATTCAAATAAAGAAAGCTCCCAACAAGTTGTCTATGACTCTATAAAAGGTAGCATCAACTGTAGTCCAAGTACAATGGGTTGTCAACTTAGCTCTAGATTGGTACGGGGTAGCACACGGCTTGCACTAATCCATCTTGAACTTCTTTAGTAAGTCTAGTGCATATTAGGATGTGAAAGAAAATTTGCCATTTGACTACAGAACCTATATTACTAAGAAGCAATGTGATGATCCCAAAAATGTCATCTCAAATGACTCACTCAACTAATCCGTAAGATCGTGTATCAAATAGGTACTACCTCTAGTAATAATCAAGTCATCAGCATAAATGCTACTATGAGTATATGAAAATCAACATGCCTAACATACACATTGTGATCTGACTCACATTCGGGATGCCTGCAGAGGGAAAGAATTGTCAATCTTCTCATACCATGCTTGAGTCACCTGCGTCAACCCACATAGATACTTTTGAAGCCTAAAAACAAGCTCAGTCTCTCCAATGTGTTGCATGAATCCTTGCAACTACTCCAAATATATTTCATTCTTCAAATCCCCATGAGGAAGGCACATTTTACATCCATTCGGTGTACCTTCCATCTAAACTTCACTCCTAGTGCAAGAACGGTGTAGTCTGACTCTATCTTAGAAAAAGTGCATAAGTCTTCCAATAGTCAATCCACTCTACAACAATCTTCTAGCTACTAAACATGCCTTATATCTCTCCATAGATCTACTAGAAATGAATTGTATTATGTAAATCCACTTAACACTTGACAATCTTCTTTCCAAGTGAGTAGGGTATGAGTTTCCAATTTTTCTGCTTATTAAGTTGTACTCTTACTCCATGGCCTTTTCTCACTCTTCTTTCACCTTTGCTTCTTTGTAGGACTAAGGATCACAAGTATGCAATGCCCTAGCAATGAGCACATAATCGGCTCATTGCTTCTCACTTTGGGTCTTCCAAGTGGAAACTCATTTCTCCTATCATCCTCAGCCTCCCAAGGATTTTAGCAACCCATCCAAGGCAACTAAACTCCCCTAAAGCCAGAGTTAACTTGAAGAATATACTCTATTGGATTCATGTCTATTGGAGTCTCGTTTATGAATTTGAACATATTATGAATGATCCTCCTGTATGGGAGTTTCATCAACCTAAGTCTTACCACCTAAACGTTCCTCTCCCATTAAATCTAACACAATTTCTAATGTTGAAACAATCTCCTATTCATCTTTTGAGACAATCTCCTCCATAGTGACCATAAAATGACCATGGTCATTGATCTCAGTTGCTCCATATTCATCATCATCAAAATAGTTGAGGATGTAAGAAAGAAGTATTATCTCCAAAACATGTGCATTTATGCATATCCTCATACACTATTGTCTTGTCCAAATCACATCTCTTAATCACAAGTTCGCACTTCATCAGATCCCATAGTCTATACTTATAGGCCTTGGACTCTTTAGAATAGCCTACCATATTGCACCAAGACTCTTTGGATCAAGTTTCTTAAGGTTTTCATCAAGAGTATGCCACGCTCCCAAGGATTCTGGAGTGTTTTACAGCAGGTTTATTTCCACTCCATTTTACATATAGGGTGACATCATGAACAACTCTGGTGAGAACCTTATTCAAAATGTAGTTGGCCAAATAAATATTTTTCATTCCATTGGCTTGCAACATACATCCCACCATTTCTACCAATATCATGTTCTTTCAATTCGCCACACCATTTTATTGAAGATAATATGCCACAATCTCCTGCTATATGACATTATACTTGAAACAAAATACATTTGTGGCATTGTTGACAGTCTCCTCCTGCTATCTGACCTCAAGCATTTTACAAGGTGGCCCAGATTATCTCTCAAAAGTTGCCTTCCACTAAGTGAAAAATTTTAAAGGTAGAGGACTTTTCCTGCAGAACATACATCGATGTCCTTCCCAAAAATCACCAATAAATGTTAATAAGTACCTAGCACCTGCAATAGATGGATGATTCATTGAACATAGACCATAATGAACAAGCTATGATTGTAATTTGTGCCTTCACACGCCTTCCCTTCCCTCTCAAACCTTTCCTAATGTTTTTGTTGAGAATATACCCCTCACACATGCCTTTGATAGGAGTAATAGAAAGAAGGCCATGGACCATCTTCAAATGTTCCATCAATTGCATGATCCAAAAGTTTAAAAGCCCTAATTGGAATTAACTCGATTGTTCGAAACATCTTCAAATCTAGTGAACACATATAGCCTTAGCGAGCTTATCCAATGTCCAACCGGTAACTAATTGAATTTTTTTAGTAATATCCTTCACAACATATTAAATAGATCGAAATTTCACTTTCCTATTTTCCTAAGTGATTTGCTACATGAAAAATAAATTACGAGTTCAGAACATGATACACATCATCAATAACCCCACTAGGAACCTTAGTTGTACCATTTCCTACAATTGACAATGTTGAATTGTCTACAATATAGATTTTGTCCTCCCGGGATTCTCAAGTGATGCAAACAAATGATGAGTACAACCCGAAATCAACTATCCACTTAGATTTAGAAGTGCAAAGCCTTAGAAGTACATGCAATAAGTTCATAATCATTACTAATACCTTCTTCAGGAGCCCCTTGATCTCTCATCTCCCTCAATGAGATCTTGCATCTTCTTTGCGCATGCGTTTCTCGGTGCCCCATTTTGTTACAATAGTAACATTCTTTCTTCTTCTTCCCTTCAAGATCTTTACCCCAATAATTTCCCTTGGCATCATCTTAGTAAGATCCCTTTTTGGTCTAACCTCTGTTGCCACCTTGGGAATCCATCACCTTTCCTTTCTTGTTTGCATTCCACTTGGAATTTTTCTCAAATTAGCCATGAGTCATGTTTCCTTTTGCATGGAGTCAGTTATGTTGCCAACTTTGATGAGTTGGTCTTGTTTCTAAGGTAGCAATTTGCATAGGTCATCAAAGGAGATTGGCTCATTATCCTTCATGATCTCATTGGTGAGAAATGTAGGTAGGAATACATTGCATGACTTCAGATTTTCAATCACAATTTACACCACCTACTGATTCCGTATCTTGCTTTCATCTCCACACTTGGAAATTCGATGTAGCAGATCCTTGATCTTTGCTAGATAATCATTGACTTGTTTGAAATCTACAAGCTCAAGCTTGATTAACTCTAGTTGCAATCTATATGCACAACCTTTATCCGGAATGTTGAAGACCTTCAATACCTCCCACAATCTCCTTCGCAGTCCTCTTGACATGCAAATAATGTCAAACTCAAGAGCAACATGTTGTGTCAATGTTTCCACTTCTTAATCTTAATTGATAAAGAATGCAACTTGTTTTTCTTCTTTCTTTGGAAGAGTCATGGACCATTAATGATGTTTCATGCACCTTGGGCCATGAGGACAAGTTATGTTGTCTTTTTGCATTCCTTACAAGTGTCCACAAAGCATAGGTTTAGAAATTTCATCCATCTTGCAAATATTAGAAGCAACCGAGTTCTTTAGAGGTCTCCAAAAGCCTCAATATTGTATACCATTGCAAAGAGCTCGAAAACCCATTTCCAATGCTTTGAAGACAAGATCAAACAAACTTAGTATGAGCGAAAAAGCAAAAATTAAATTCAAATTTTAAAATCTTGATAGGAAAATACCTTTAAGCCAAGTGTTCTTTGTTTTTCTCTCCTCACTACTTGTTGCTTTGTGATCTTGCTAGATTTCACTAATTCACTCCCTTATAAATAGAAAAAAATGTTGCCCGATGACACTTAGACGTGTTGATAACCTCAACCCCAAAAAAACATTTTGATGAGTTGGCATGTATAGACCCTACCACGCCTTGACTTTACAATTTCTTCCAAACTCACATTTACTGATTGCAGTGGCATCAAGGTTGCCATGTCACCATTACCAACTTGTTGAGTCACCCGTATGGCTTGCCACATCACCCACTAAATCACATGTACATCCTACCACATCAACTATGTGGACCTATTGTGTCGGTTGTAGGGCCCACCATGTGTGCAACCTATGGTATCACCAAGTCCCCACCATACAAGTGCCGCATTACGAGATTAGGGCTTTGACTTGATACTCATCTACCTTTAGTTAAGGGCGTTTCAAGTACGAGTTAGAGTTACCGTTGGGTATTTCACATCCCACCATTTTAAACTTTATCCCTTTATCGTGTTGTGTTAGGCAACCATAGACTAATACTAGACTCAATCTATGGCTAATAGGCATCACATCCCTCTATAATGTCGTGTTACATAGCTGAACTAAGACTATAGTCTATGGCATCACCAACATCATTATCACTATTGTTATAGAGATAGGACTAGATTGACCTATTATGCCGATTGAAGGGCATGTCCGGTGCAACATATGGTGTCACCAAGTAATAAGCTGCGATACAAGAACCATGTCAGCTCCATAAGCTACGTGTACTCACGAAATCATCCATGTCACTACAAATCCACTTGAGTCACCACAAATCACCAAAATTAAACCAAATATTGTCATTGGGGCTCAAACCCCTAACTTCCCGGTGCAAGTTCTAACACCTTGACTAAAATGAATGGGCCTTACACTAGATCTTACTAGCAAGCTATAGCCAAGTACAAATCACCACATCACGACAACCTATGATTCCCTCACACAGTCCACTAGAATTGTCTCCTTGGCCTCTCCTTGAGATCACATGCACGACCACCATTCCACCGACATTGTACCCCTTGATCACTAATACAGCTGCCCTCTTGGCCCCTTGAACCCTACAATATTGTGTCACTAATTTGGAGGCTTAAAAGGGATTTTTTAGACAAACCAATAATGAACGCCTAATGATTTTTCCCAAGGAATCCAAAAATATGATCAGATCTCAGAGATTTCGCCTCCAACTAAGCAAAACCCTAATCTTCCTATATGCACAAATTCTTGCACCAATCAAACTTTTCTTTTCGAATAAGCTCTTCATGTCTCTAGTTTGCACAGGGTTTTGCAGATCTACCACAAACAAATGCTTTACACCACCTATATGCTACATTAGGATCTCCTCTTTAGAAACCTAACCCCTAACGAAATAGCCTAGCTCAGCCAAGCTCCTCTTGTTTGAAAAAATACCTTCGCCACAATGTGTGATTGCAAAGGACCAAGAAACCACACGGTAAAAACCATAGGCTCTGATACCATGTGAATGTTTAAATGCGTTATTCCACTATTAGCAGAAAAAAAAATATTCACAACATGCAATGTAAGACAGGACCACACTAGCATTGATTGAGAAATTCTCCAAGGATCCCAACATAATAATATATTTAATAGGAGAATAGAGTTACCACCGTATGAAAAATGTTTGGTTGAGGATGAGAATAAAGCAAAGTAAGGATTCAACCCCATGCACTAAAAAAGCATCCTCTTCGGAGAGAAAAAAAAATCACATATCTAGGATGCTTTGACATAATAATTGGTGCACTAGGCCACAAACAGCTTTGGATGGAAGCTCAGAAAAGGGAGCACAACTATGCATGCATGGAAAGCTTAAAAAGAGGGCAGAGCTGTGTATGTGTGAAAGCATAAAAATGCAAGAGGCAGAAAATAGGCAAGACGTATAGTAAGGCCACTTTTTTTAAATATCTAAACAGGTCTTGCACGAGCAAAATAAGCTGCCTAGCTAGAAAAGTTTTGAAAACCCCCTCTAGTTGCATTTTTTGTTCAACAATAAAACTGTAGTAAAAATAGTAAGGCCTTTGTGAATAGATGATTTGGATTGACACTTTTTGTAGGTGTGGCTTCTTTTCTGTAGCTTTTATTCATGTTTTGCGCCATTCCATGATTCCAGCATTGCTAAAAAAAAATCAAGTATAACAAGTTTTCCTGTAAATTTTGATGCATTTCTGGCTTGCACCCACCGCATCCAAGTGGAACAGACTCCACGGTATCAACTATGCATTAAGAAGGGGAGCATGCCCAACGGGGCCTGAACCCGTGTTATTGTCATGGCAATCACTTTTCCTTACCACTAGAGCAGGGTCCAATGTATATGAAATTAGAACCCTTTGCTTGAGTTCTACTAGAATGAGATAAATAATACCATTGTCCATGAATAGCCAAAGTATGTCAACAGACCTCAAAATCACAAGAAGTTACAATTGCAAGTCAGAGTGCCAAAAATGATTCCAACAACCAAAAGTAATCTATCTAAAACTAAACCTAGGAAGCAAACACACCTAACAAGAAGGGGATAAACCTGAAATAAGTCGGTAAACAAAACCATATAACACAAACAATCCTGTGAAAGGAAGGCTTCTTACCAGATTGGATTTGCTTCATCTAAGAATTCAAAAGAATTAAGAGAAAATTACCTCCATGTCATCCTTTTTAGTGCTTAAAACATAAAATAAACCACTCCTTTTAAAATATCTCTTTCATACAATATCTACCTCTTCAAAATAACATACTGTAGGCAAAGAAAGGGTTCAGTAAATAAACATACAGTTAGATTGCAGCATAATGTAATGTAGGCAAAGAAAGGGCTCAGTTAATAAACACACAATTAGATTGCAGCATGTTACTACATGCTTAGTAAGCATAAATTAAAAGCTGGTATACTTCTTTGCGAGTTATACCTTGCAGCCAAAAGAAAGTTAAGGAAAGAGGGAAGTAACTGAATTTTTGCCTCAACGTCTCTTTCGTTGATTACTAGGCAGCACTCTTCAAATAGCCCCCAATCACTAATCTAGCCTCTAAAGGCAACTGCAGCGGCACTGGAACAATATGTACAATCATAATGACCAGACCTACCACCACAGGCCTCTTTGGAACTCATAAACAGCCATTTCAACCAGCAGCAAAAACTGCCACTATAATAATTGACACACCCACTAAAGGCCTTAAACTCTTACCAGAATGTGCTGTTTTTGCGCATTCAAATACTACATTGTATGAAGCCAACCACAGAGCCTCCATTTAAACCAAACTGGCATGTAGACTTGCATTATAAGAAATCAAATCATAAGAAGCCTAAAAATTTGTACTCCACTCTTGATATTTGCCATTAGCCACCCATCTGCATTTGATCTTGATTATTATTAATGCATAGACTTGTATCATTTGAGTCCAATATCTCCATGTATGATTTTACTAATTGATTTCCGGCATTGATAACCTGTCCTTTGCTTCTGTATTATTCCATTGTCATGCCATTTGATCCCAAGAAATAAAACCTCCCATACCCGGCTATGGTGTCCTTTTCTCAGAGGTGATGGTGCCAATAGGCTCTATTATCATGTCTGTCATGTTTCTTGTTTTTGTCCTTTTTAACAACCTCATAATGAAAACCTACTCCTATATTTCCATACTTGTGTCTGTTGCAATTGACTTCTTTATCCCTTTCACACTTAATAAGTTCACTGTAGCCCATCTTATCTGGCAATCACATACCAGTGCCCTTAGTAGACTCCTCGAGGCTGCTTCTTACACCATTCTCTTCCTTGATTCCAGCATTCTCATGTTCGCTGGTATTCAAATTTGATTCTTAAACTGTTATCTTGGTCTCTCTTGAGAATGCTTGTCATCTACAGGCCAACTGGACAGTTGATGCCCCATGGGCCATGAAGCATATATAGCTCGTATCAGAAAGAGTTTTCTTTTTCAGAAAACACCACTAAGAGTCCATGGATCTAAAGATATATCGAATATCAATCAAACTAATTTCCAATATGCTACAGAAGCTCCCTAATTTCTCAACAGTCTGTAGAGCATAGTTACCAGGTTCGGAAATCCGATTAAATTCGGAAGGGCAAAAAAATCCGAAAATTCGGAGTTCTCGAAAAAATTCGAAAAAATACGGAAAAATCCGGTTCGGAATATATATACTTATATTATTATAAATTTATATTATTGTATACTTATATCATTATATATAGACAAATCATACAAAAAAGCATCCATCTACCATAATCATCATCATCATAATGATTCTTTCAAAAGATTGCAAGAAGTTGCTTGGTCCAAAAAGGTACAAAAATGGATTTTATGAAAATAAGAAAAATATTGCCATCAATGCGTAGAGCTCGAGAAAATATACACTTTTAGAGAAGACGACACTTGAAACGGAGCCACAGAATGAAAGTTATGGCACATGCAAGTTTTTGCTGCTACATCTTCCCGGATCCTTTCCAAAAATGGCAAATTTTTTTCCTTTTTTGTGCAAAAAAAAGCCGAACCGAACCGGATTTATTCGGTTGCTTCAAAAAATACGGTTCGAACCGGATTTCATACAAATCCGGCCGAACCTGGTAACTATGCTGTAGAGAAGTTCGCATCTCAACAATCTTGATTACCTAAGACTTTTCTAGTGAAAATTTAGCACAAATGCCCCAACTGCCAGTAGACATTCATATGCCAGCCATCTATGCACATCAAACACATGTAAGAATATTCAATAACAAAATCTATCTGACAAAAACAATTAACAACAGGTCATTACTATAATAGACACAACCTTGAAACTTCCCTTACAAGCACTGCCACACCATGGATTCTAAGCATACAAATACAGGGTATAGCAAAAATCGTACTCCTCTCTCCATTCATGCAGTCTAGTGAGATCAACTTCCTTGGGATCCTACAGGTTGGGCAATCAATCCTACTGGTTTAATTTTGAGACTAGTGCTCCCTACTACAAAATCAAGAGGCATGTAGTGAAGGTGGAAATGACAATGGAGGTATGGAGCAAAGATATAAAACCTCAAGAACAAAACTAGGCTTGGCCACGAACAAGATGAATGAAAAAATTGATGTTTCTCAAGTACTCAAGAGTCCAAATATATATCAATTAGCTTGAGTGGGAAAATGATAGGATTCGCAATCAGAATGAAGCTTTCCATGCAGAGTTATTTACTTCACAATCAGACATGACGCTTTCCATGTAGAGTTATTTACTCTTGCTTTTCCTGCCCATTTTTAAATCTATTTTTGGTTTGCTGGTTTAATTTTATGGTAAGGATTTTAAGTTTGGTGCATTTATAAGGCATTGCATGACATTAAATTGAGCTATCTAATCAAGTAATTTTAATCTTGCTTTCTCCATCATTTTTTTAAAATTAATTATTGGTCTTCTGGTTTATGGCAATAGGTTTTAGGTTTGGTGCATTTAAAAGGTGCACTTTGAGATATAAATAAAGTCATCAAATAGAGTTATTTTACTCTTGGTTTTCCTAGCTTTTTTAAAACTACTATTGGTATTCTGGTTTATGATAATGGGTTTTATGTTTGGTGCCTTAGGAAGGCAATGCATCAGCTATGAATAAAGTTATCTAACAAATGGACTGGATAGGCACTTCTACAATCCTGCATGGACTCTGTTTTGTTTTTAATCTGGACAATTATAATTTTGTCTTTATTTAGTTATTTGGCCTCCTACAAAATCATAGCAAGGTTTTATGTGCCTCATGCAACATTTTGAGAGGGCAGTTTCTCTGTACTCGTGTTTATATGCTTGACATAGTATTTAAATTTTTTCAATTAAAAATGCATTTCGTGCCAAGTAATATATTGTGCCAATTGTTTGACATCTATCTACCACTGCATATATATGCATGTGCACAAAGGAAAACATAAAATGATCCCCAATTTTTCCATTACAAATTACTATGGTGGACCCTTCTCTACTGCCATTGCATTTATCAGCTATATTTTGAAGTTTGACGGGAATTTTAAAGCCAGTTTTTGCATTATGAATACAACACACTAATCTATATTTTTCACACTTCATAAAACCTGGCCAATTTTTTCACACCGTGATCCATGTAAACCATTTATAGCTCATGATAAGATCAATTACAAATTTGAAAATTATTCGTATATGAAGGTTTATGTATTGAACAAACACATCCATTCAAGAATTTTGATCAACTCAAGAAGTAGAAATCTTACCTGCTCATGCCCGCGAAGAGAAATAAAGCCTCGTAAAAACTCACGTTTGTAGTGGCAATCGCCACTTAGATGACCTGCACGAATCTAATAGATTCACAAAAACATCAGTCCTTTACAAGGTAAGCAAAACAAATCGAAATCATACGAAAGAGAAATTCAAGGTTTCATTACTTCATCTGCAAATCTAAAACAATCAAACAAACAGAAATATGTACATCACTTAAGTAGATCTAAATCCGGCCATATTCACATGAACAACCTTTATTCGTAAACCAGATTAGAATGGATTTAAGATTGCCTTTCAGCCACCTTCAAAGGTGCATAAAAAGATTCACAAGCAAGAAGAACCACATTCATAAGAACAACTGACAAGACAAATCACTTTCAGGATGAAAGCTAGATTCAGCAAAGAGGAATTCAAAGAAAAAATGTATCACACAAGACCAAGTGAATTTAAAACAGCCACTAAAAAGAGCATGCACAAATGCATGAGAAGAGAAAGGCAATACTTTATATATCAAATGTGGATGAAGATGTGACCACAATTCACATAACAATCTTTTAATTGAACAAGCTATTTTGCAGAGTGACTGGAAAAGGATCCAAATTTACCCAATGTTCCAGCCACTTTGTGAAGAGTAATTTGCACCTTTCCTTGTGATTATGAGCAAGTTATTATATTGTTAGTTTAAACTTTTTCTGCATCAATTTTGCAGATGGAATGTTCCAGCTGTACTGAATTGTTTCCCAATCTGCAGTTACTCACTGGAAACGGACCCAAATTCACCCAAGGTTCCAGCCACTTTGTGAAGAATAATCCACTTCTACTTTGTTTTCTTCTTCATCATTACTTTGTACTTCCTCTGCTACTACTTCCACATTCTCATTCCTCCTACTCTCAACTTCTCCTACATTATCTTCCACATTCTCCCCTACTTCTCATGTTTCCATTGAACTTAATCTTCTAACTCTGTGGTGTTGTTCCCCTTGGTCTTCCGATCCCAAGATTCCCGATACACTCTTTCTTGCTAAAAATATCTTTCTCCCTATTGTTCCTTGTATTCCATCCATCGCACTTCCAATGTTGCGTCGGTTTCATGCAGCCACCTACTATTTATGAATAAATCACCTACTAATGTTCTTTTGTTATCTTCTCACGCCATGGGAAGGTTAGAGCTAGTTGTGCGGTCTTCGTGCCACCCGATTGTACATATAGAGACTTATTTATTGTTGTCTCGCAATGCCCCGAGTTCCCAAAAATAAAACTAGTTGACACACCCCTTAATTTTTCTTTTTTTCAAACTTAAATGTCTCATTCTTTTTTCTCTCTCTAATCGTTGCTTCTCCATTCTTTCCTCCCATTGTCTCCTCTTCCACTAAACTTTTCCTCTCATCTCCTAAAATCATTTCTAATCTACTTAACTATTCATTTTCTTTCTTCTCACTTCAATTTGTGCTACTTACTTGTTCGACCGCTTAACTACTCTTCCACTTTTAATTACTCTATTCTTTAATTACTTGTCTAATAAATCTCTTCTTCTTTTCCCACTAATTTATAATCTTCTTGGTAATCTCTCCTCTCTTAATCCTTTCTTCTTCCTCGCTGAGCTCTATTCCTCTTACTTGAATTTTTCCTTATTTTCAATCCTTCGTGTCTTTCTGCCAATCGATATTCTTCTTTAACCTTTTTGCTCCTCTCTAATCTCTATTGTGCTCTCTAATCTTTGTTATTTTTCACCAATTTCCTCCCCATTTATTTCCACCAACCATCAGACCAAATTTTTCTAAAGATGACATCCTTTTGAATCCCCCATTTTTCTGCTCACCATCCCATAGATGCCTTGGCTCCTACAGAAACTGTCTATATGTTTTCAAAGTAATATTCTATCGGCAATGCATTTGAGTATTAAAAAAATATTATGCTCGTCTTTCTTAACTCTTCCAATTTCCTCTTTCCGCTACTTTCCTTTGGGCATCAATCAGCCAAGACTTGGGCAGCACCACCAAATGTTAACATAAACTAGACAGTGGCTATTAGTTTATGTAGTTCGAAGAAGTCAGGGCTAGAACTAATATTATGCAGAGGAAAATAGATTGTTTATTACTTATCATAGTACTTAAATCAAATTAAAGTGGATTTATGATTCTAGCACACACATAGCGCAAATAATTCCTAAACTACCTTCTCTTTATTCATATATAACTCCTCCATTATATTACAAGTCTCAAGTATACTCTATCATATACCGTCATTTACAATACTATTCTGCACACAGCATTACACTCATATACTCCTTTGCTATGTTCTATTCTCTTTGCATAGTCTCTTATACACTCTTCTTCCATGCACACCTCTTCTACTATGGATATCTCACCACTTAGTTTACATTTTTATATAGCCAAGGCAAAAGGCAAAGGTCACACCTCTTCACATCTTAGTTACATTTCAAAAGTAAAAGCTTACACTTACATTATTAACTACCAATTAGAGGATATTAACTCATATACTATAATACATATACAGTTTTCTTGTATATACTATACTACACTTGTTGGAGATATTGTCATTGATGTCAAAGGAGTCATTGATGTCAACGGAGAATGCACAGCAATCAAAAGAAAAATAACAGTGATCAGATTGATGTGTTACAGTGATCAGATTTAATAACAGTGAATGTAATAATTGTATACCAAAATGTGCAGCGAATTCATGAAGGGACAGCATTTATTTAATGGGCCAACCGACCTCCATTAAGATTAAATGATTTGTTTTTATGTGGTCGACCTCCCTTGAAGAAGGCCAACCCTATTGGGTGAAGAGTCATGACCATTCGAAAGGGCATTTTTGGGCTATAAAAGGAAGATTTGTTGGATGGAGGAAGGGCAGATTTTGAGTGAATATCATTTGGAAGAAGAGCAGAATTTTATAAGTGTGAAATAAGAGTTATATCTTGAGAAGACAAGCAGATTTGTGAAGAGGAAATAAAAGTCTCCATCATTCGTTGAAACAACAACACTACGAAGGTGGTATCGTCATCGGTTTGGAGGTTGGTGCCTCATAAAACAAAGAGATTGGTGTCTCTTGCTGAGTTGGTGCTCGGCAGAAAAGATTGGTGTCTGAATTGCTAAGTTGGTGCTTGGCATTGGGGATCGGTGTCTCCAGTAGGTTGGTGCCTACACAAATTGTAAAAGAGTTATATATATATATATATAAGCAAATATTTTGTCGTGGTTTTTTTCCCGAAAGGGTTTCCACATAAATATTGTGTTCCTCTTGTGTTGCATAATTTTTAGATCTTGTGAGATTGTTGTTGTTCTGACTATTAAAGTTTTGAATTATTAAAAGTTTATCTTATATTGATTCACCCCCTCTCAAGTATAAGCGTGTTTAACAATACTATACCATAATACTACCCTATATATTATAGTGGGATCTCTAATACCTTAATATGTCAAGATACAAAGGGACGTGTCCCTTGGACATGTGCATACATCAACCAAGTCCATGGACTATGCTATGAGGATCCATCTAGTGTCGTGAAGTCACATAGTGCTTCTTCAGGATTCTATCCATTTATTTCCATTACTATCACTTTGTGATATGTTTTTGGATCCCATGGTACTCGTGAACACTTCTCCGACCTTGATAATCATCCCTCCATCATCCAAATCTGTGTGGAATATGTTGTGAAGCTCTAACAAGTACCGCACATTTCTTGTAGTATCACCTTTCTTTTGTCTTTGTGTTGCAACAATATCTTTGGGGCTTCTCAATATATGATAATGCATGTCTAACTTTGATGAATAAACCTACTAATAGGCTTGATAGTTTCAAAACCTATGATTTAGGTTGTAAAACCATCTTGGCAGTTTTGTCATTGTGAAAACCCTAAAGCTTCGGGGGTATTCCTTTTGCATATGAGCTCAAAATCCACAATTGTTTGTATGGAAGTGCATGGTTTCGAGGAGAATCCAAATATGCATTCACGGTTTGGTTTTGATGCATTCCACATGATGGTTTTGCCTCTACACCAAACTCTATAATTTTTAGGTCTTGATAGATCTGACCACTTCCTAAATGTTACCGACGGTCGAATAACCCAACCAAATGATTTGGAAACATGTTGCTTAACTAAAATTGATCCTATCCGATGTACTTAATTCCTTGAAGTGTTGGAGTGTTGATGCTTCACTTGAATCACTTCTACCATGCCAAAATCGGGAAACACACTAACTATTATACATAAACACACATCTTAAATGTTTTGGTTGTGTGATCCTACTTCAGAGTCAGATGTTCTTGCATCATACACCCTTGGTAAGATTTTTGTGAGCGCAATGCTTACAAACTTAGGCTAGATGGTAGAACCATCCATTTTACCTAAAGAGTAAGGCCACAACATGTCCTTCCACCATGTTAGGTCCCACATAAGCTTTCCATTTTGTTTCTTACTCCTTTTCTAGCCACATGTTAGACCATAACCCGTTCTCCCCCTAACTACGAATATCTCTCTCTTTTCCCTTCCCATTGCTTGGGTATAGACCATCCATCTCCTTTAATAAGTTCTCTTTCTCTTTTTCCATCCTCTCGTAGGGTTTGGCAAGTTATAAATGGTCTCCACCAAGTGCGTTCACTACCACGAGTCACATACTCCCTTCTTCCAAGCATATAACTCATCCATTAATTCTCCCTTCTTGGCTTGCTAAAGAATTCATCCCCTCTTTGCGAATCAACATGATTTCCCAACCTACATTGTTATCTCTAGGATATTCTTCATGTCCTCTTCTCCCATTATCCTCATTAGTTGTTATAATGTCAAACAACTCCATTCTGACATCTTCCTCTCCTAACTTAGACTTCACAATGCCTTCAAACAACCCATTGACCTCCCTCATGAATGCCTAATTTGCTGACTACTCACACAAATGATTGCTCCCAAATTTCTATTCAGCAACTTCTTTTACGCTTTCACTTTCTTCTCAACTCCCTCAAGGGTTCTTACATCCTGAAACTGTGCATTTATTATTTTGAAACATTTTGAGAATTGGGTGGCGGTGGCCACCATAGATACAACATATTATTACTAATTAGATTTGCTTGATTAGCATTATGATGTGTTTTGGATTAAAACATTTATTTTCAGTAATTGAATAGACACTAGATGGATATTGGATATGGAATTACAGTTATTGATTACTATTAATGTTAATATGTTGTTTATGATTTATTTAAAGTTGATTAATTATATTGGACATATAATGCATTGGGTATTGTTGGTTGTGCATGTGTAGGTGTTCTCAAAATGCAAGAAAGGGTATCATCGAGGAGAGAAGATAAGATGTGGTAATGGGTATTGCAAAAGAGAATTGATGTGTAAGACAGTGCTTGAAAAACTGGTTAAACCGTAAGTCTGGTCTTAAAAACCCCTTTGTGTGATTTAGTCTAGTTTCTTTGAATGTGTCGCTTTTTGTGATAGGGGGTTGGGTAGTTGCATTGTGACAATTAACCATGTTGTGCGCTCTCATAATTAAAAGCGCAAAGTCACTTGTGTTTTATGATGGTAAGACTATTGTCGATATGCGACAATAGTACGCTTACGATTTTGAGATAATTGTTCATATTGCCTACGTGATTTAAAAACTCGAATTAATGAGTACATTATTAGGTGAAACATAAGGTAGGTAATTAATAAATTAATGCATAAAAATAAAATAAAATAAAGGGATGTAAACTTCCTTGGCAGCTATGTGTAGGAGAGAAAAGAAAAGAGAGTTAATGATATTTTTTAAAAGTCAATAACTAAACTTCACTCCTCATTCCATGGCTACGTGGCATAAAAGATAAGAGTTTTAAATAAAATAAAAGGTCAGCTAATTATGCACATCATGGGACGCAAGTTTTGGAGGAGTTAAATGGTTGGTAAGCTAAGTCAGCAAAAGTAATTTTTAGTAATTGAGAATCTATGGTTTAAACTCCAAAATCTGCACATGGAGAAAAGAACTCATATAATGCATTCCCCAGAAATAAAAACACGGCAGTTAATAGGAGTTTTGGGTGCTAAAAATAGAAAAAAAGTCTATTTGGGGCAGCAAGGGCAACCGGAGGAGGCAGTTATTTTGAAACACACGGAGGAGAGGTGAAGAAGGTTAAAAATAAAATATAAAAAATTCAATGGACTGTAGAGTATGGAGAAGAGAAAAATTGTTGAGTAATGCGTGAGAGCAAAGGATACAAGGTTAATAAAATCAGAAAGCATACAAATTCAGTAAGGAAGATTAAACAGAGGCACCACCATGAGTAGGAAGGGACGGCTACACAAAAAGGAAATAAAAACAAGGAATCTAGCAATACGTTTCAGGTTCATTCTTTTCCCATTTAAATAAAAATATGTTGTTAGTTTATTTGCCAGATGATTGGTGTAAGGGTTAAATCATTAAGCATAAGACATGAATGTTTGAGTTTGATTCAGGATCTGATAATACTATTTTAAACCATACCTAACAGATTTAAATATCGATTATAAAAATAAATAAAAACATTTTTGAACCAGACGTTAGTCTTACAATGCCAAGGTTGTGGGTTCAGAACCCACGAACCATTCTTTCTCCACCTGCAAATAAAACCTTGCAGTAAAAGAAATATAATAGAAAGGGAGAAAATTATTTAAATATAAAAATATAGGATTAGAATGTATAAAGGTTTTCATGACGAAGAGAAATTATGGACACCATTAATGTCATCAAAACATATGGGAGTAGGCTTTCAGAGTTTGTTGTAGGATTTGGAAGCTAGGGTATTCATTATGAAGGTGGCTCTTTCCGAAATATCTAAATAGACCATTCTTTTTGTTTGGCTGTCTTTTTGTTGTTATTGAGTTGCAGATGGGTTGTTGTTCTTTTACCGTTTTGTTCTGCTAGTTAGTTGTTCTTTATCCTTAGTCTTATGTTGTGTTCATGGTTGTATCTGGGCATTGTGGTCCCTTCATTTGATGATAAAAGAATACACACACACACACACACACACACGAAACCAAGATTGGGAAAGACGATAGTATAATATATACGCATGAAACCAAGATCGAGAAAGATGGTAGTATAATATATACACATGAAACCAAGATCGGGAAAGACGATAGTATAATATATACGCATGAAACCAAGATTAGGAAAGATGATAGTGTAATATATATGCATGAAGCAAAGATTGGGAAAGATAATAATAGAATATATGTTATGGATGAAACCTATTGAGCTACGAAGATATTGAGAACATAATGATTGTATTTTTGCATTACGGTGTAATATTAAAGGTATTCTTATTATATACCGTTTGAGAATGTGTATAAGTCATTGTGGGAACTAAAAACCTATATAACTAAAGAATGATGTAAATAAGACTTTTACAGACACTTATAGTCCCATGCTTGTGACAACAAACTAGGTTCAAGACCTTGCAATAATGATCTCCTTAGGTGAAATGGGACACCTAAGAAGGTTGTGATTGCTATGTCTTGCTCGTGATTGTGTTTTATTTTTAGGGAATAAACAAACTAGAATAGAACCCTATTAGCATTAACTTGGATGGGTGGTATGGGACATTTGGAAGGGTTAGTGTTGTTAGTGTTTTGATTCTTGTTTACCCAGACGATACCTTGGAATAGAGATGTTTTGTTGTAAAGTGTCGGATGGACAAAGAGGTATGATTTGAGAGATGTATAAGTTTAGGGGATAATCTGTACAGATAGGGATTGACATCTACTACATTGGATCACACATGACATATGATATGAGGGGACATATGGTAAGACTATAGATTGAGACATAGGTTGCCCTCTTGATTAGTCATTTTCAAATTATTTCATGCTCTAGCATCTTGTCAGATTTCAGGGATTAGGTGGGTACCTACTGTTATCCTAAGACTTTTGGCCAAAAGCAAAATCATTATGTTATGATTTTAAGATGTATATTATTCCTAACCCATTGTATGTCTACCAGTTGATCAAGTGATTATATTACACATGAGACTCTTTCCTCATTGATTACCACATCTTCCTTCTCGTGAAGGGTAGGGCCACTCTCAAGTGTTGAGAGGTGTGCAAAAATTTGTAAGGCTCGTGGTTAGAGGTAAAGCGCTCCGATGATGATCTATTTCTCACAGCAATTCGGACTGACATTAACGGATCTCTTACGACTAGTGACATGGTGTCGCTTTGACAAATTGTATCATTGTATTGTTGTTGAGATTTATGTAAATATTATGAGATTGGAACTTGTAAACCTTGTCAAATTGAAAGTTGATATTTACTATGTATGAACCATGGAAATATCCTATGTTTGTTATATGAAGAAAAGATGGTTTTCTTTAAACTCATAGTGCATAAATGGTAAAGACATTAGGTCATAGTCATCAATGGCAAAGTAAACTTATCAATGAGCGAATGGACTTATATTTATGGATGATGAAGTGATCATAGTGCTACCCAAGTAACCCAAGGGCAATCATGTGGTTAAATTAGTGTTATAGATTTTAATTATGTGGTATATAGAAAAATGGATATGTGAATGGATAAATAAATAAACTTAATTAAATGAAATCACCACTTGGATTATGCTTGATCTTATGTATGGATGTATTGAAATGGAATTATGGATACACATGCTTTTAGAGTTAACTGGAAATGCCTTACGTAGTAATGGATGAACTACTAATACGTGAACTCATTTAAGATAATACTTAGTGATTTCACTAATTAATTCACCTAGTAAATATATAGGCAAATTATGTAAGTTAATGGCGTCCACATCAAAGTTTATTGAAATAAAATGAACCTCATATAAATGTATGTTATTATTATTATTTTTATGCCTAGGAAATCGTGAGGCGTAGGGCTAGGAAATCGTGAGGAGTCAATTTTGTTCCCGGTTTAAGGGTGATTGTAAATTCCAGATAAAAAAATTCCAACGTGTTTTTCGGTCACCCGCCAGGTGTCGCTACTGAGAGTTTAATCTTGTGCAACAACTTACATTTCCTTCACCTCCACCTTCATGCCTTCTAAAAGATATGCTTCTACTACTCCTTCCACTAGAGTTTCCTCAATCAGCTTCAAGGTTCTCTTATTCCAAGGAATCTTCCTCCTCTTCATTCCTACAATGCATGGGGTGATTCATGTCATCCCTTCTTTCTTTTTCTCACCGTGTGCATTTTAAATTCTCCCATGCCATGTAGACTAACTTCCACATCACTAGCTCCTTCAACTCTTCAATTTCTGGCATGGATAGTATAGAACCAACCTTCCTCTTCCTCCTTGCCTCGGCTTCCACTTGGGCTTACATTTCCCTCATTACAATCTTCAACTCAACCACTTGGTATATACATACCTCTCATTCATCTCCGGTATACTTTTCTCACTCTGTCACTAGCTTCTCTCTAGAACTCTCTATCAACTGTTTGTTATCTACCACCTATACAAGATGGAGAACAACTCTCTTCTCGCTGCACCCATGCCCTCTACCCATTCCTTCTTAGTGAAGGTCAACATTCAACACTCTCTTAATCAACCCAAAACTGTTACCAGCTCTAATACCATACAACACAGGACAAGGTGAAGGTGTCCCATGAAGAACAGCCTTTCCCGCAGCCTAGACTCAACACACATCAGTGGACACACTCGAACACACTCACTCATAATTGAACATAGAACTCATACTTTATTGCATTAAATGAATTCATTACAAAGATTACACACCAACACACACTTGCTTTGTTGAATTACAGAAGATATGAAGGTTAAACACACACACACAGACCCTCAATGGACTTCACACAACTCTCTCCATTCTCAGTTCATGAGAATGATCGCTTTATTTTCCCTTAGCTGGACTCTCTCCCTCTCACTTTTCTTATTGGAGAGATAACTCTTCCAAGTCTCCCTTGCTTTCTCATAGCTTTCCCCCAAATGAAATTGTTTCTAACTGATTCTTTCAGATGTTTCAGACAATCCCTAAAAATCTTCAGTGTCTCTCCACATTCTCAAGCACCTTAGAAATGCTTAGCAACTTACAATCTTGATTTCTAGGTAGTTTCTTTTTGCAGTCACCACAGGTGAAACCACTGCTTTGTGCAAAGCAGTGGTTGTGCACCGGTTATGAAAGCCTTTGCGCAGACCGGCGGTCTCAATACCGCCACATCAGGTTGCACAACTGCCACAGCGGTTTCGCCACTATGCAAAACCCTAACTCTTGAGGGCCATAACTTTTGCATACAAGCTCGAAATCTATTGCCAATTGTTTTGCAAGTGCATAAATTTTTTAGAATCCAAATATGCAATCACATTATGGTTTTGATGTATTCCACATGATATTTTTGCCTCTGCACCAAAATCTATCACTTTTAGGTCTTCAATGACCATAACCACTTCTTGGATACTACTATCAATCGAATATCACAGCCAGCTAAGTTGGAACCATATTGCTGACTAAAATTTATCCTCCCTGATGTACTTGATGCCCTTGATGTCCTGCAGTTATGACGCTTCACTCGGATCACTTCTACCATGCCAAAACAGCAAACATGCTGACTAGTCTACACGATTTTGGCTGATGCAAGATTGCTTGTGGACCCGGATGCTCGCGTATCACAAAGTCCTATGCCACCATATAGCCAATATGGAGAGCCTTGGACAATATGAAAAAAGACAAAGCAAACACTAGCCAAACATGACTTCACAAACTCTGAATTCCTTATTTTGTCAAGAAGTGAGTGAGGGCCTACTCGATCAACATTTAGAAACTGATTAAATTGGTGATTTATATAAGATAACCAAATTATTACGTCACAGAAGTCAGAATGCTTTGATCCATCCACTTGCTTTGTTTTTCCATGAGGTTCATTACTAAAATTCATGAGGGTCTATCCAGGAGGGTAGTTGGAAGTTGGAACGTGCATGTGCAACATCTATCCATGAGGATCGTCACTAGAATTCATAATGGAATTCCTCCAACGTCCTATTGGATGTATTCTCGAGTCCCATTAACCTACTTTTGGTCATTCGTGGACATTAGTATAATTTCTCTTTCTCACAACATCACCCTCATCTAAACTCACTATTCCTTCAGTGCTCCACATCCACCTCATTCAGTAAAATCAGATTTACTATGACATTCTCCTAAGCTATCATTCTTCACAGGCCATTCGGATGCAAACAATAATCAATTTCATTAATTCAAAAAAGCTGCCATTACAGTCTCCCTACTTGCCTGATGATTTGTTCACTGGGTATTAACTGTCATGCTTCTGCTGCAAAACACATTTGAAAACATCTCCTTTATTTCAATACTGTATTTGGTGCTTCAGTCTATCACTCTCACAATTTTGGTGTACCTTAGATCTTCAGATTTCTCCATCTCAGTATCAATCGTCAAACTGCAAGTCGTTCTATGTCCCTGCTACTGCCACCAAACACTCCCCTTTAATATATACAGGCACAAGTATCTAATTACACTGTCGCGCCATGTGTTGGCCAATAAGTGCATCCATCACCATGCAAAAGAAATAAGCAATCCAAGCATAAATAGTACGAGATAATCACATTAAACAGATTGAGATTTCCGGTAAAAAACATGTTTAAATAACATTTACAAATGACCATCAACGTTCTATCTCCAAAGTAACATACTCAAGATTTCACATTCCATAATTTATAATGAAACAGAATTACAATATTTCAGCAAGCACCATGTAGTCGATATTATCCCCAGCATAGACTGCATTTGTCATAAGGTGGAACTCTTGAACAAAATTAACCTCTATTTCCAGCAAGACAGCTTGAAAACATTTACACAAAATGTCCAGTGCCATAAAATCAAACCAACAAACAAGGATGTCCAAGTTTCATACTCGCAGTGATAAGATAAAATAGTTTGTTTCGAAAACTAGCTGTTTATTTGCAAGGGCCAGGTGACAGCCTCTTAAAGAGTCCCAAAACAGTTATACAAAGAAGGGTTCCGATACTGCTTGTGTCTAATATTAAAAATGTGTCTCTTCAGGTGCACTAAAATATGAACATCAGACCCAATAAAGTGATCCAAATGAGATAAATGGCTCACGACTATAAATGTCAACTTGAATCAACAGATGCATCTAAGGAAAACTCTTATTGTCAATTCTTTATATAGCAGCAAGGAAACTCTTCCCTTCTTAAATCCTTATCTGGTTCTTAAATCACTGTAAACATTTAAAATCTACCTCATCATTTTGCAGTTTCTATGTAAAGTATGTTAGTATTATATGTTCATGGTCATAAAGACCTCATCAGTCATTAGATGAATATAAGAAAACGACTCCTGCCAGCAAATTAGTTTCTTGGGAAGCTGGGATTCTGTTTTTCTGGTTGAATTCTTACCACATATTTACAATGACTCCAAAGGCACTATAGTTCAGTATTCTCGACAGATAATACAATAACTGCATGGATAAATACAGTACACAGGCATAATGTCTCATCCACAAGATCTACTAACCTCACTGCAAGCATGATGTGCACAATTTGCCCAATCCAGATTCGCCGCTCGACAATCATCATATGCATGAATTAGCTCATGAATTATTACTTGATTTACTTCATCTTGAAAAGTCATATGGTTGCTGCATACTAAAACCTGTTCAAAATCAGAAAAAAAAAAAAATGAATTCATATTGCTGCATGCTTTCAGGAAGAAAATTAACCAAAAACATTACCATATTCATAATTTTAATATAAATAGATACTCACTTACACTTTTGTGTAACATTTAAAAAGCCCAGGCAGCAGCTTGGACCAGGATTGGTATTGAAGTGATTCATGTTACAGCTTGGATCGGAGTGATTCATTTCATGTCACGTGTTCAATAGAATACATAACTTTAACTTTGATGGCCTCAATTCATACACCCCACTAAGTTTTTGATAAACAATAATAAATTTTAATGCTCATAGAGAGTAAAAATAGGCATTCATCAGAATATGGGTTTTAAAATTTTACGTTAAAACTTTGATCATTCGTCTACAGTAGTTCATCTTGCAAAACACACAAGCATTCAACTCTCACTCGATCCCTAACTGTACATTGACCTCTGCCTCATACAACTTTCTCTATTCAACTCAAACAAGCTCACATCACATCCCTCAAAAATGGCTTTAATTAATCTTGTTAAGTTTGCTTTTGATTCTGATCCATTAAACTGCACCGAACCCAATCGTAATTTGGACTTGAAAGACATATATGCATGATTGAATATAGTTTAACAAACTAATCATTGATAGTATGAAATGATATGAATGTGTGACATATGATGATGAACATTGTGTACTGTGCTTATGGAACAAGTGTTCTTTTGGTTGTATAATTAGTACGCCATTAATGATATGAATGTGTGACATATGATGATGAACATAATGTATTCTATTGTGCTTATGGAACAAGTGTTGTTTTGGCCGTATAATTATTATGCTATTATACATGGATGAGATGTTTATCTATAAAGTGCACTAACATCATTAGCAACTTAATGCTCCAAAAGGTGGGCAGCGAACTAGAGTGTATCAAGAAGATGTGTGCTAAGGGCGAAGAGATTCAAATGTTTGCGACAAACCATCACTTGTTGCAAGCCATCTTCAGATCATTCTCACATTTGGAGTTGCTGAAGGTATGAGAAATAATATGATGAGCATCGTTGTTAACTCCTCATTTAATCAACTTAATTGTTGATGTCATTCTAACCAGGGTTGTGTCCATGGCTATATGCAATAAGATTCCTTTGAGCAACTAACAATTGCTTGGTGGGTCTGTCTGTTTGGTGGGGTTAAGTCCTAAGTGTTGGAAATGAAATCTAATCTAGGATAGGAAATTACACACACGGTTCAGGATAAAATCATACTTGCTTGCTTGAATTGGAACATACAATACTTAATTTGGAAACTCTCAATATTGAATCAAAAGCAAACTTGCAGAATTAAAGTGAGAACAGAATTTAAATGCTTTTTAAATGAAATCACACACTTGCTGGGAATTTAAAGTTGTTGAGACAAAGGAAAATTATTGTGACAAAAATTATTGTATAGTAACTTCACTAAAGACTAACAAACAATAAAAAATAAAGCAATGAACGATATAAACTGAATTATACTAAACACAAGTGAGCACATGCACATATATTAACACAAAAATAACTAATACAAAATACCAAAGGTTCTGAATCTTAGGTTGAGTGGGCCCTTGCTCTCCCTTAGATCAGAACCACACCTTGCACGCTAAATCACCAAAGCATCAACTTTATTCAATTCAAAAGTTTTGGATCATACAATAGGATTGATTACAAAATACTGATTACTAGCATATATCCATGACAATCAGTGAGTGCAAATTATATTATCCTGCTTCCCTCAATTGATGCCTACAAAACAACTAGATGAATCCTAGAATCTATCTTATTTAGATAACTGGTAAAGAGGTTCCATGTTTCGAGGTGAAATGATGAAGAGAATTGGGGAACCGATTGACTCCATAGGATTCGAGTTACAATAAAACATATAAAAATAAAATATATTAGTTGTTTATAATTGGTGTTCTCTAATTCTAGTATGTGCTATTCTTGGATAAGCATGGATGCGTGGCCCAGGTTAATGGATCTTCATATCCCAGTGTATGTTGACGCCAGCTGGCGGAATTCTTAAGTATAAAATCAGATTCCAAAGCCAAAGGATCAGACTTCGAAGCCACACAAAGCGACTCCGAAGCCTAGCAAACGATTCTTTAGTGCCTGGAGCACTGCATCATTGACAAAATCGTACTTTTTCTCGATCTTGAGATATATTTATATACACAAAACTGAATTATTTCCATATTATTTGGTTAGAACACAAGTAGTGGAACAAATACATACATACTAATCCAGTAAAATGCATATATTCTCTACTTTAGATTTGAAAAAAGTTATAGAATGCATGCATATTCAGACGAGGGGGAAGATAAACAATGTCATTATTAGGCCATTAAATGAACTCATCATTTCTCCCCCACACTTACTTGTTTGCAAGTCCTCTTGCAACTTGTTTATCCAAAATCAAGATCAAGGATCGTCTCCTCCATCAATTTACTCAAATCATAAGTATCATACCGATCTTTTGCCAAGTGTCTTTCCTTGACATACTAAATCCTTCATTTTCCTCGACATGTTGTTCCACTTTCGAATTCCTGCATGCCTTGTCCAATGATTCTTGACATGAGGGCATAGGGCAGAGAATGAGTGGGGTCTAAATCACATTCCAATCCATTTGTGGCCTTGAGTCTGGCAGATGTTTAGGATGATGAGTTCATTTAATGGACTAATAATGACATTGTTTATCTTCCCCTCGTCTAAATATGCCTGCATTCTATAACTTTTTCCTAATCTAAAGTAGAGAATATATGCATTTTACTAGGTTAGTATGTATGTATTTGTTCCACTACTATGTTCTAACCAAATAGCATCGAAAGAATTTAGTTTTGTGTATACAGATATCTCTAGATCGAGGAAAAGTATGATTTTGTCAATGATGCAGTGTTTGACACTAGAGAACCGGTCCTGCTAGGCTTCGAGTCTCTTTGTGTGGCTTGAGTCTGATTTTTGGCTTTGGAATCTAACTTGTGACTTGAGTGCACCAAGGTTAGCGTCACCGAGATATGAAGATCCATGCTAACCTGGGCCGCACATCCATGTTTATCCAAGAATAGCACATATTAGAATTAGAGAACACCTATTATGGACATATCATATAGTTCATTTTTACACATTTTGTTATTACTGAATCCTATGGAGTCAATCGATTCCCAATTCTCTCCATCATTTCACCTCGAAACATGGAGATATTGTGGACCCTCTTTACCAATTATCTAAATAAAATAGATTCTAGGATTCATCTAGTTGTTTTGTAGGCATTAGTTGAGGAAGCGGGGATAATATAATCCTAATGAGAATCAAGTATTTTGTAATCAAACCTATTGTATGATCCCGAGTCTTTGACTTGAATAAAGTTGATGCTTTGGTGATTTAGCATGCTTTGGTGTGGTTATGATCTAAGGGAGAGCAAGGGTCCACTCAACCCAGGATTCAGAACCTTTGGTATTTTGTATTAGTTATTTTTGTGTTAATATATGTGCATGTGCTTACTTGTGTTTAGTATAATTCAGTTTATATTGTTCATTGTTTTATCTTTTATTGTTTGTTAGTCTTTAGCGAATTTACTATACAATAATTTCTATCACAATAATTTTTCTTCGTCTCAAAGAACTTTGAATTCCCAACAAGTGTGTGATTTCATCTAAAAAGCATTTAAATTTTGTTCTCACTTTAATTCTGCAATTTCCAATTTTGCAAGTATGCTTTTGATTCAATATTGAGAGTTTCCAAATTAAGTATTGTATGTTCCAATTTAAGCAAACAAGTATGATTTTATCCCAAACCGTGTGTGTAATTCCCTATCCTAGATTAGATTTCATTTCAGCACTTAGGACTTAACCCCAACAAATAGACAGATCCGCCAAGCAATCGTTAGTTACTCAAAGGAATCTTATTGCATATAGCCATGGCCACACCCTGGTTAAAATGACATCAAATATTAAGTTGATTAAATGAGGAGTTAACAACCATGCTCATCATTTTTGGCATCGTTGTCGGGGACATTCTAGTGTTAATAAGAATCATTAAACTAACAATTGCTCATGAGAATCTACCTAGCTACAGCAATATATGAGTAGACCCAGAGACTCAAAGGGTAGATTTCTCCCAAAAGGTCCTCAACCACGATCTTCTATTCTCTCGAAATGTCCTTTGATCAACTAGAACATTTGGAAGAAAAGTTCTATTCACCCACCAAAGAGGACACAACCTTTGCCCTACCACAACCTTCAAAATATTCTCCTGAAATAGAGCCATCATACATAACAAAATCTAGATTAGAGGATCTAGTTAATCTGAGTTATCAATCTCATAGTAGTAGCCTTCCACCCACACCAGATTTTTCACCATAGTGGAAAAACACTCTTTACAAAGTCAATTGGGAAAGAATGGCAGATGAACAACCAAGAGCTCAAAATGACCCTACCAATGGTCAAGTCATTGTGCCGCAAAGAACATTTACCTACCACATTGTCATTGATGAATAAGAAGAGACCCCGTGAAAAACATATTCCCATCTGTGTTACCCACATTCCGAGGTATGACAACTGAAGATCCAAATCAATTCTTATTTGAGTTCAAAGTAATATTCGAAACCTATGACTATAGGACTGATAACCAAAAATTAAAATTATTTCCTTCTACATTGAAAGATTCAACTATGAGATGGTTTATGAGTTTACCACCAGACTCCATCCGCTCTTGGACAGAGATGGAGGAACATTTCCTAGATGAATATAAGGGTTATTGCAAAGGGAGAGACAAAAAGAAGAATTCTTCCAAGTCAAACAAAATGAAGATGAAAACTTAGAAGATTACTTGGACAAAATCCTCTTTCTTCATAGAAAATACGAACACCCTTTAAGTGAGGACCTAACTAAAACCATCTTCCTAGAAGGATTGGATGAAAGATCAAGAGAATCTATGAATCTTAGGGGAGGAGATGTGAATCATTTAACAATCCATAGTTCTTCCATCAGTTCCTTTCCCAGAAAGACTCAAACAGATCGTAAACAAAGAATCGATCCGATCCAAGAGATAAGGAAATTAAACATCGACAAGTAATCAAAGATATACCAGAACTAAATAGATTAATTAAAAGCCTTTGCATTAAGACTCAGGAAGAAAGAAACAATACCCCAAAACTATACAGGTAGATGGAAAACTTGTTGAGTTGTTATGAGGAAAATTATTGCAACCTAAGTATGGTGACCCCGGTAGTCCCGTCGTTCTATCAGAATAATTGGCAAAAGGAGATACAAAATGTGTTGGTTGATCTTGGAGTTGCTATTAACGTTATGACAGCTAATACTTTGAAAGAATTACCATTAGATGGGCTTCAACCCACTACTACCATTCTACAAATGGTCGATCAATCCATTGCCAAACCAGAAGGAATCATAGAGGACGTCATGGTGACCGTGGAATCATGGGAGTATCCTATGGACTTTATGATTCTTCAACCAAAGAGCAAGATACATGGATATCCAATTATCCTAGGAGACCAAGTTAGCCACCGTGTGGCAGCCTAATAGACTGCAGTCGAAGATATGACAATATCAAATGGAATGAATGCTAAACAAATATCTTTGTTCCCACCTGCAAAACCTTTTGTAGATGTAAAAGAGTATATTTGGGTTGATGATTTTGAATTTACTAATTACAATTTATCATCTTTGGCTATGATTGTAGTCAAGAATCATGTTGCAGAAATCGAAGAAAAATCAACGCGAGCTCGGGAGTTGGCCAATATCAATCTAGAGTCTTCATGTCTCACTTCAAAGTCTTCTCAGCTAGCTCCAAAGTCTTCATGTCTCGCTTCGGTGTCTTTTTGCTCAACTTCTGAGTCCCTCAACTGGACTCCAGACATGGCATTACCTCATGAAAAGTTCTCAAATGATCTAATCAGCATTCTTCACAAGAGGTATGAACCCATCCCTTTTCAACAAAACATGAGGAGATGGATAGAAATAGATCAAAATGTGTCTACAACAAGTTTTAGTTGTCCCCTAACAACATTGATTCCACAAGGAAATCCTACCTTTGGGGACATGACTGCATTCCACATGTTATTGCCACATGAGTGCCCCTTGAATTCGTTGTTGAGTGAATTTAAAACAGCCAATTCTGTGTATCCTGGAACAAAACAAATTTCCATTTATCCAGGAAAAGAACTAAACATCAATAGTTGGTTAACTAATGATGAAGAAGCCAAAGTTTTGATGTACTAAGGAACCATACCAAAGCCTTCGCATGGGATTACAGTGACATGAAAGGAATCCACCCTAATATTTGTACCCACCACATTTATACAAGTAATGTCAAACTAGTCAGACAACCACAAAGAAGAATAAATCCCGCATTAAAAGACATGGTTAAAACTGAAATTGAGAAACTATTGCAAGTTGGATTCATTTATCCTATATCACAGCAAATGTGGGTCTCACCACTTGTGATAGTCCCTAAAAAGAATGGGAAATGGAGAATTTGTGTGGATTACAGGGAGCTTAACAAAGCTACTTTGAGAGACTATTTCCCCCTACCTTTTATTGACCAAGTCTTGGATAACTTAGTAGGAAAGAAATTCTTTTCTTTTCTAGATGGATTCAGTAGTTACAATCGAGATAAGCGTGGTTAAAAGACCAAGATAAAACAACATTCACTTTCCTTGGGAACATTTGCTTACAAAGTGTTACCTTTTGGTTTGTGTAATGCACCAACTACTTTTCAAAGAGCAGTCTTGGCCATATTTTCTGACTTGACTAATGATTGTGTGGAAGTGTATATGGATGACTTCATAGTGTATGGAGATTCTTTTGAGGAAGCTTTGGCCAACTTGGACAAAGTATTGACAAGATGTGAACAACATAACCTATCTTTGAGCCACGAAAAATGCTTAATGATGGTGGACGAAGGAATAGTTCTTGGGCATCACATTTCAGCCCAAGGGATAAAAGTGGATCAAAAGAAAATTGAGGTAATTACGGACTTACCTACACCCAAAACTCAGACAGATGTTAGAAGTTTTCTTGGGCATGCGGGATATTATAGGTGCTTCTTCAAATATTTTACTAAGATTGATGCACCAATGTTTGCTTCGTTAAGGATAGTGAATTCATTTGGGATGAGAAGTGCCAAAAATCTTTTGAATTGATTAAGGAGAAACTGACTTCGGCTCCAGTATTGAGAGGACCCAATTGGGAAAAGCCTTTCCATAATCACATTGATGCTTCTAACAATGCTATAGGAGCAGTATTGAGACAAAAAAATGAACATGGTAAATGTATGCTATCTACATCAGTAAAAATCTCACTCCCATAGAAAAGAATTATACTACTACTAAGAAAGAATTTCTAGTTGTTGTCTATGCCATAAATAAGTTTTGCCATTTGATGCAGGGGCATCATCAAGTGAACATCAAAAGAAAATGGCATTCCTCTTCATTCATGAAGGCAATGAGTGTATTAACATGAGTGGGGAACCTAAGAGAAGGTATTAGGTGGTCAAGAAGTCACAAATTTGAAATCTTGAAATTCCCTCCAAATTGTAAATTCAAACTTCAAAGATGCAAAAGTGAAATGTGAGTGTATAGGGGATGTGAATGTCCTAGGTGTTTAGTCATAAACCATAAAGAGTCCATCGAGTGATAAAGTGATATAATCAAGCCAATTTTGTGACGTTTGAGTCATGATGAGTCTTGAGAGTTATGAAGTCAGGGAAGATGAAGGGTCATAGTGAATCATAGGGGGCAGTTAGGGAAGAGAGAATAAGCTAAAAATATGGGCAAGGATCAGTGGGAGATTCATTCATTCGAGGTAAGGAGAGGAAGAACTCGAGGACAGAGGAGAGGAGTTAGAAGAAGTATAATCTTTTGTAAAGATAATTCAAACTTGAAGGAATAGATACATACTCTGTTTTTGTGCAAAGTTACTGATCTTCTTAAGATTCTGAGCTTGGATACTTGTGTGACTTAGGTTTCATTGGTTGCTCTTACATGCATATCAAGAATGTTGCTTAGAGTCTTCTATAATGGGGTTCTTTAGCATTGGTTGTGAAGACCTTGTCTTTAGTATATGACTGAATTTGTAGACTGTACATGACAGCAGCAATAATGCATTTTGCTTTACTGAATTTGGTTTAACTCTTAGCATCTGAGATTGTGACTGTGTCAAACAAATAAGGATGTATTAAAATGTTTTTAAAGGTTGGGTGGATGATCATGGTCTTAGTTACTGGTTACAGTGGGCATCCAATAGACCTATGACTGTGTTTAGTAGAGATTTGATGGTATGTTCAGAAGAAACTCAAATTGATGCATGTTCTTCCTTATCTTCATGTTACAGAGATGGCAGAGGTTTGATTTCAATAGCAAGAGGTGGTTTTTGTGGCCCTTACTCATTGTGGGTCTGAGAATCTTCATGAATGCAAAACTGTGACTGTGTTTATACAGGTTAAGTAAGTCTTGCTCTATCAATATGAAAAAAGGGTGAAATGCATGTGTCATTGGAAGACTGTAAGTGATGTGTGTTTAAGCATATGACGAGCCTTTTCCTCAAACAAAGTCTCAATTTCTTCAATATCAAAGGTGAGGGTTTCATGTACTCTGCCCCCACGTGCAAGTAACCAAACTTTGGATTGTTAAACATATTAGTTGCTCTCCACTGCTAACTCAGAAATGTAGAGAAGGCCTAGACAGACCTATAGATCCAATACTAAGCCATGAAAGTAAAGGAGATGCATGTTGTGAAGAATTTACCTTCTTGGGTTGGTTACAATATGACAGCTAGGGTTTTGGGGTTAGAGCCTTTATACTTCGAATTTGGCCTCGAAATTTGGAATAATTAATGGTTAGAATGACTATTTAGAGATTTGCAAGGAAATGTGGTATTTCAGTGGTGGAATCTTGAGTTGCACCTGAGAGCATACTGTCTCAGTGGGGTAGACACAGTCTAGACCTAATCTGGGAAACCCTTTTACAAAGGAAGTAACATCTAAGCATGGAATTGAACCTTGAGACCTCTTCTACACCTAGAAATCCTTAATGGGTGTTTGAAAATGTTATCCTTGTACATTGCAGCCTCATGCTTGGAAAAATAATCCTGACAGAGTCTGGTAACAGGGCTAGCAGGAGTACATTGGCCTGGAAAGCAAAAGATGGATTTGATGGGGAAGATCAAAGAGTTAGAAGATAAAAATTGAGGCACACCTTACCAAGCCTAAAGGGTATTTGAATAGGTTTATGATTGGTTGTGGGTGTTACTAGTAAGCCTTAACCTTAGTTCATGCATGAGCATGGTCTCAAGAGCCTAGTAAAGGCAGTTTGAAGCAATTTTGGAAAAGATGAAGACTTTCTTGATTCTAATCCATTGAATGAGTGTTGTCATGTTGGAATGAACTTGTGAGACAGGTGGGAGAGGTTTAGGGAGCTAAAGAGTGCTAAAGTCGTGAGGTTTGCTTGGTTGGACTAAGACTACAAGAAGGCTAATGAAGAGAATAGGAAGAATGGTAAGTGAAATTGATGTTTTCATGATGCTTGGCCATTTACAGAGGTGAGAGGACATTTATTGAGGAGTGGAGCAGGATATGGTGTGAGTAGAGTAGTAATTTGCTTGAAAGATCGTATTTAGGCAATTTGAGCCATTCTAGACTCTAGAATAAGACCTCTCAAATAGAGAATTGGATGAAATGAATGCTATTGATTTTGATTATGTGATGAATGGATGGAAATGTCTCTTGGAACTCTGCATCACCATTATATTACAAGGTATACGACATTTGTATATACTAACCATGCATCTATCTGATATTTAATGGATAAACCAATAGGAGGAGGTAAAATCATTAAATGGTTACTCCTTTTGCAAGAATTTGATATTACTATTATTGATAATCTAGGGAAATCTAACTTGGTTGTTGATTTCTTGTCAAGGTTAGACATACCTGGAGAGGAGGATCTTGTTGATGATAGATTCCCTGATGAACAATTGTTTTCTATATCTGCAAACTCACCATGGTTTGCTGATATAGCAAACTATTTAGCAACAGGAAGATTTCAGATGATTTTACTAACAAACAAAGAAAACGGTTGATTAAAGAAAGTGCTACTTTTAAATGGTTAAATGGTATTCTATTTAAATGTGGATCTGACTTGGTGCTACGCAGTGTGTTAGAGAAGATGAAGTATATGATATCATAAGAGTTTGTCATGATGAACCCTGGAGGAGGTCACTATTCAGCTAAGAGAACTATTCACAAAATCTTGGAGCTGGATATTACTAGCCTTCCCTTCACATAAATGTGAAGAAATACATTTGGCAATGCGATGTATGTCAAAGGATGGGTAAACCTACATTGTCCAAAGTGAAATGCCTCTCCACCCTCAACTAGTTCTAGAACCTTTTGAGCAGTGGGGACTAGATTTTGTTGGACCAGTAAATCCACCATCACAAGGGAAAGAATTCATCCTAGTCTGCACTGATTATGTGACTAAATGGGCAGAAGTACAAGCTTTACCACAAGCCAAAGAGGAAGTAGTTGCAGATTTCTTGTATCACAAAATTATGCATAGGGTTTGAGCATCAAGAAGCATAGTTTCAAACCAAGGGTCTCAATTCATGTGCAACATGAGCAAAGCCTTTGTGGAAATTTATCAAATCAATCATAAGAAATCATCTCCATACCACCCTCGAGCCAATGGACAAGTGGAGGTAACAAATAGATAGCAGATAGTATCTTAACCAAAACAATCAACAATGGCAGAAAAGATTGAACAAATATATTACCTGAAGCGGTATGGGCATACAACACTACTTGGAAAACCACTACTAGATTTTCGCTATACGAACTTGTGTATGGGAAAAAGCCCTTATTGCCCATTGAATTTGAATTATAGACACTTAAAACAACAATTAAAGTTGGAATAGAATTGGATGAAGCACAACAAAGGATACTCCAATTGAATGAATTAGATGAGATGAGAATGGAAGCACTTCAAAGGACTAAATTGCTGCAATACCAGAGGAAACAATGGCATGACATACATATTATAGAGAGTAAATTCAAAGAAGGAGATTGGGCTTTGATGTTTGACTCTAAGTACCAGAACTTTCCAAGAAAGCTCAGAACCAGATGGTTGGGTCCATATGAAATTGAAAAAGTCTTTGATAATGGATCGGTACAACTCCTTCCCATTGATGGAGATACTAGAACTCTCTTGGTCAATGGCCATAAATGAAGCTTTACCATAAGTCAGTAAGTAAACAAGACTTTTTGCAACAAATTCAATCAAAAGGTGAATTTGACTCTGTACTTCCAATGAGAAAAAGAAGGCTAATAAAAGAGTAGAATTGAAAACCAGCAATGGCGGTTCTTCTCTTCAAAAAAATTTTAAAAAAATTAACAAAAGTTGAAAACCATCAATGGCATCTTTCCCACCAAGCATACTTTGCTCCTCATGAGGAAAAGACCCAAGCTTCCGACTTCGTGGAGACTCGCAGCTCACCGCTAGACAACTTGATTCAATTACTACAAGAACAAGGCGATTGAGAAAGTTAGGAGAAGAATCCTCCTCTGTTGGACCCCCAAGGAGAAAAAGAAGATTAATACTACAGGGAAAAAGAAGACCTAGAAGAAGCTGCTGAAATTCTAGGCAGCATTAATTTGGTTACATAAAATGTTGCAGAAGCTGAACAAGGATTGTCTGATGAAGTTAAAGAATTGACTACAAAGCAAGTTGTAGCATCGATAGCACCACCTTTTGCTTCTCATGATAGAAAAGGGAAAGCTCCAATGATGGAAGAAGAGGAAGCTCAGTCCCTTGTTTTGAGAGGGCGAGTACACGAGAAGAACATATCCAAAGAAGTACCTCTCCTCTCCAGGCAAAGACAACTATCACACAAAGAACAAGAAGAATTAAATTTCCTTCGAGCAGAGGTACAAAGTAAAGAAGATTTTATTTCATCATCACAAAAACAGACAGAAGAACTTAAATAACAATGTAAAGAAAAAGATGAAATAATTCTTTCCAAAACCAAAGTGCAAATTGATCAAGAAGTTCAAACTACATTAAATTATGAGGAAATCAAAACATTTGGGATAGCACTTGCAATGACTTAGGAAGGTTAACCCTTCAAAATAAGAAGTTGAAAAATGATTTAGAAGAGGAAAGAAAACAAAAAGAGAAATTGAGAAAGAAAAAGAAAAAGTTGGAAATACCCTGCAAGTTGCTTGTGCCATAGGTGAAAAACTCCTTGCTTGTAGAAGGCCTTCCTCAACTTACAGCATTTTCCTACAGGAATAGTTTTTCAGATGGCAATTATCAAGAATTTCCTATGAATTACCTTATGATTTTAAGGATGAAAAAGAATTCTTGGAGGCTCATGTAGATTACTTGCTTAGTTTCACCAAGCCCATTATGAGTACAATCCACTTTACTAACATGGATCAACCATATTTGAGAGAGATCTATGATGGCATTGACTCAATGATTGAGAAGATAAAGACCTTTATAAATGTTTTCAAACAAGTATAATCATACCTTGTTGATGAGTGGAACAAAATGATTAACACATTGCATCCCCTAGCCTTTGCATTGACTCCTAGATTCTACAACACAAAGATCCTTTCTTTTCCGAAAAGGATGCCACCATATAGGAATGTTGAAGTTAGTGAAGGGTATAAGTTGGCATTCAAAGAGACTCTTTCGCAATCCTAAGGCGAAGACATGGTTATGAGAGAGTTTCATAGCCTCCATAGGTCATGGCCTTGGCGTTATTCAGAAAGGTTTTTCAAAAAGTAGTAATTGCAAAAGAGCAATACCCCGTACCCTACGTAAACATTTTTCAAACAAGTACAATCATACCTCATTGATCGGTGGAACAAAATGACCACCCTGTTGCATCTCCTTGCCTTTGCATTGACTACTAGATTCTATAGCATGGAGATCCCTTCTTTATCAAGAAGGGTACGACCATACTATGATGTTGAAGTCGGTGAAGGGTATATGTCAATGATGTTTCACACCCGATCCTAAGGTAGAAGACATGGCTATTAGTAAATTTGGAAATTTCATAGCCTCCAAGGTCATAAGATTGGTGCTCTTCAAGAAAAGTACAAAAAGACAAAAAGGATGCTCATACGTCATGGTACCTCCATCTAAGGATCCACACACTGCAACCTCTCGCAATCAAAATTTTGTCATAGATAAGAATCAAGATTGTTATTTTTTAACTCACTTTCCTTTTTGTTTTAACTTTTGAAATTTAAGTTTGAGTTTTTACTTTTATAAATTTTAATTTTACATTGATTGTCTCAAAAGGTTGTGAGTTCATCTTCCTTTGAGCGCAACTAAAGTAAATATAGTTTCATCCACTCATAGTAAAGACAACAAGTTGGTAGGAAAAAGACCAATGCGTTGGTATATATACATTCAAACTTGCGCCTTTTGTTCCACATGCAGCAGTACAAGGAAGTGGTGACAAAGCATTGGGATGTAGACCCAAAGAATGTTGACTTGGATGCTTCTATTCACAACTAGCCATACTTCACATTGAGACTTCTTCGGCATCACAGGCCAACATAGCATAGCTAGTGGTAGTGTTATAAAGCATGTGGTTCGAATGAACGCATCATGATGTTGATGCTCTCGATGAAGAGTAATATGACAATGAATACTAATTTTGATGTAATAAATAATATTTAGCATGATATGAGTTAGTATTAGTTTAATGTTATATAAATTATCAATAGTGTTTTGTGTTTATTTTGTTTTTATAGACATACTATGTGGTTAATTCATGTGTATTAGGCTAGAATTTATTTATTTATTATTTTTATGTGCTTCTTGCACGGACGTACACGAGGCAAAAAACCCCGCCTATACCCCAAATGATTCTAAGCAACTTAGCTTAATTGACATTCATTGGTTTTACAAATGGCAAGTTGAATGTCGAGGTAAGGGCGATGATGTGACAAGTCCTTACACCAAGCATTGTACCTTACACCACCTATGCAATAAAGATCTTGTTCTCTTCTATATTCATGGTATGTATTCATAATTTTGCAAATAGTATTCTTCGTTAGGGTTGCATTTTGTAGTGAAGATTTATGTGTCATTGCCTTTGCGAAGTTGAGTCAAATTAAAGTCGAACGTAAGTGAAAGTGAACAACAATAATCATTGATGACAAGGGACTACACTATGTAATGTCCCTAAGCAAACATTTTTAAATAATTTTGGATTTAACGAAAACCATTAGAACTGATTTTTATAGTAAACCCTAACAGCAAAAACTAAAATTGTTGGAAAATGATAGGAAATATTTCCTAAACCCTTGGAAAATATAGATTGGTTGAATAAAATATCAGCCATAAAATAAATACTGAAAACTGAATTTAAACCCTAAAATTTGGATTTTTATTTATTTTTTAACTCGAAAAACTACGAAAATTACAGCTAGTCGTATACACCCAAAATGCTTGGCAAATGACTCTCCAGACGGATGAAATAGACCAATTGTTGGCCCCAAAAACTAGAAATGATGGCGTCATCTTGGTGCAGATGATGTCAACCCTAGAAATCTGCCCCGATAGTGACGTTAGCCCTGGAAGTGATGCCCTAGCTGCTAAAACTAATCTGATTTTCAAATCACTGATTTGATGCCCACCCCTGGATGGATGCCCTAGCAAATATGGATGAAAATCTGATATTTCCTAGACTAATTTTGATGAGGATCTGAATTTTTAAATGATGCCCTAATTATTTTTTCATTCTAAAAGACGATGTTGATGTAGATCTGAAGCTCAACACTGCCCTAGCTAAAATGTGATAAAAATTGGATTTGATGCCCAAATGTGATTCCTAAATGAAATCACCGCAAAAAACCGGAGGGTTTTCGTCCTTTGATGCTCCAATGGAGGGTTTTCATCCTCAAGTTGAAAGCTGAAGTGGAATGCTCAAACTTGCAAATTTGGATGAGTAAAAATGATTGATAAAAGATTTCCTTCCAAATGAGCCCAATGCCCCTTTTTATAATTTCCCTTTCACCTTTTTTGAGGAAAGACACCCATAAAGCAACTTCACCTACTTTTATTTTAATTTTGAGTTGCTTTATCAAAATTACCTTTATTTTAATAATAAAACATAAGTTGCCTTTTTATGATATAACATAAAGTTACTTTTTGGCCACTTAAGTTAAATTATTAATTTTTTCCCTTGTTAAAATATTTCGAAAAGGGAACATGACACACTATCCTACAAGATCTTGTAGTACCCTAATTTTGGTACAAAGCATGTGGCAACATCAATTTCGACACCTTTTAGGACACCTCAACGTTTAACATACATTTTTTTTGGACACCTCAACCTTTAAATACATTAGGCTCTTTTTGACAGCCTTTTCCCCCTTCCGAGCATCTTCACATCACCTAGCTCACCTCCATTTTCCCATCGCACACTCTTAGAACAATTTGCCCAAACACCTATCCTTCTTTCCCAAGCATTTCCCATCTTTTCTACACTGGGTCGAGTTTGACATCACCAAACCTTGTCCCTCTTTGTCAAAATTTTATTTTCCATTTGGGCTCCTTAGGTTAGCCTAGGTTTAAATTTAGAGTTGGCTTATGTGGGAAATTCACCCAAAGATAGCTATATATACAATAACCCTAGATGTCATTTAGGTGTAATTTCTAAGGGCGTCTTCTATCACTTGGAGATCATTTCTTAAAAAGGCTGGACACATCCAAAACACTCCAAGAGCAATCCTAAGTCTGAATACAAATGTGAAGCATATCAAAATCTGAATTGCATGTTGCCAAGTGTCTTGTGCCAAGAGAAGGGATCATTTAAATTGCATTGATTGAATGTACTAGGGCTAGAGTGAAGCCGACAAACTTCACTCGCATGGGGAGAACTACATCAGCCCTGATTCACACAGATATGTAGTTCAGCACTTCTAGTCAATGGGGAGTAAGGATTTTCCTTCTCATGTTCTCTTGAGTGTTTCCTAGGATTACAAGCAAGAAGACATTACAACTACCTTGTGTGCCATCGAATAAATCCAACAAAGACCATTGCTCATCAAAATTAGGCAAAGGCACACCGAAAGCTTTAGTTCTGTAATGTCCCTTTTTGGGACTGAAACTGAAAAAGTAGGAAACCACACAAACCCCAATAGATTAAATTCAGATTTTTAAATCAGCAAACTGATTTTTCTAACAGCTGGAAATCAGCAGTCTGATTTTTATAACAGCAGTCCGGAAATAGAGGAAAATCACTCAAATATCATCAAATAACTCAACCAAAATATAGATAGATATTTTAGGAAGAATTTAAGACACTTTTTATCATCAAATCAGATCACACACTCAGCTGGAAATTTAATTCTGAACAGCAGAAGTACAGCCCATGAAAATAATGAAAAGAGAGGTTTCCAAACCCCGATAACCACAAAGAAAGATAGATTCCAGCCTTAGAAATTATGTTGAATCAGAATATCAAATAAAATTTGAAGTATGTGCCCTAGAAGGCACCCAACTAACACCAAACCCTAGTCACTCCCTTTAGGGAGAGCTCCAAAATGCATGCAAAGCCTTTGTAGATATTTTCCTTGATGCCCTAGATCCAAATCTTTAATCTGCAAGAAGTCTTCAATAAATGTCTTCAAATCACCCACAATGGAGGGTTTTTGTCCTCCACCAAGCCACAAGGAAAGTTTTCGTCTTCCTTGGAATGCCACACAAGAGGGGTTTCGTACTCAAGTGGATAGTTAATGACCACTTTTGAAATGTCCTTTTGGGGCTGAATAGGGACGAATGGGGTTTTTTCCACAAATCTGATCCAAATCAACAACAAAACCAGCAACACATCAAACTGAACATGGAAATAGATCAACCACAAATGAACTTCACACAATGAAATGCCCTTCTCTAGGGCAGCGAACTGATATGAAACTTTGGGAGTCTCAAACCCTAGTCAAAACATCTCCAATCTTCATGAAATAAATACCAACATGCACGACAACACTTGTAGATATTATTTATGCAATAAAACTGAATTTACAACCACTAGAATAGCTGGAAATGAATTAATTCGGAACAGCCACAGAATATTAAGGTAAAACACAACTGAAACTTCTAAAATTCATAACTCCATGGAAAATAGGAATTAGAACACAAATGATAGCTCAAAATGATCATGAGAAGACAAGCTATCCAACAAAAGTAATGCCCAAATATGCAACCGAAATCTGCAAGTGAGTAGATAAGGATGAAACCCTACTCCAAAAATCACCAAATCATAGTCTCTATCCCCAAATATGATGATAAATCTGAATATGAACTCAAATCACAAATATCAGCTCTCTATGCCACCAAATCAGTCCCTTAAGCAATTCGCCTAGGGCTAGGAAGAACAATGAATGCACTAGTAGTGCCAAATCAGCTCACATGAGACTCCTAGATGAAGCCTCCAATGGATCCCTTGAGGGTTTTCGTCCTCAAGAGAGATTGCCACACCTTTGGGGTTTCATCCAAGGTGGAGAAGGAAGATGCACACTATGCACAATCCAAGAAGAATAAACAAACATCCGATATGCTCCTCCAAGTGTAGCGAACTCCTCTTTATAGCCTCCCAATGCTAAATTAGAAGACTTCCAAGAGGACCAACCCTTAATGGAAGAATAGAATGCTCCACATGCAAGACCGACCTCTCCCAATGAGAAATTAGAACAATGCTCAAATAATTCCATGACCGACCTCCAAGCATACAAAAGTATTTAAAAATACTTTTTGTACAAGTATGAGGCTCTAAGAGTGATGTCCTTGAAAAAGGGGACATTACAACTTTGCCCAAAAAACCAAGTATAGATAAAATGCGCCAAAGATAGGATGCAAATGAAGTCACAAATCTCCTTTTATAGCTCTTGCTTGGCGCCAAAGGCCAAATAGAAGTGGACTGACCTCCTTGGGCTTCTTTTAATCTTTTAATTTGCCTTTATGACTCTCCAATCACAGCCGACCTGCTTTATAAAGGGAAACACTAAAAAGAAACATTAAATCTAATTAAGAAAACTGAAATGAAAATGCAATTCCTTCCCTTGCTCAACCATGCTTCATTGCCACGGAAAGGGGATGGCAAGAAGTCCACTTTTAGGCTCTTAATTCGAAAAGGGGACATTACAAGTTCATTCAAATCTGCAGGTCAAAAACGGCAGAACGGTAAAAATTCAGCAACATGAACTTGCCTAGGACAGATTCAGCTGATTAAATCTGTCCCTCTTCCCCTAGCCTGTCCCAAACATAGTTTTAATCAGCCAAATTTACAGTCTGTTGTTGAACCTGTTCTGAGCTTCTAAATGTTCATCTAGTCATCCACTGTGCAGAATCAGGTTGGGTCTTTCATGACTCCCGCTCCTGCACTTCACTTTTTAATTCCAAAAACAAGACTTCCCTATATTTGTGTGCTTTCAGATCTGATTTACTGTCTATTTATCTAGTCTGAAATCATACATATTTTTTAACTTAATCAAGCCCTTGTGCTCCAAATAGTTAAATAGATCTTTGTATCAAACATAGTCGTGAAGCACAACGACAAGACTTTACAACTGCAAAATAGAGGCTCGTCGAGAAGATCTGAATACTGTCACCCTGTGAGAAAGAATTAATGCCATTGATGACATTACAAATGCAGTAGAAAAAGACAATGCAGTCAGGGAATGGACCATGCAATCAGCCAATCTGCCAGATTGGTGGAACAACAAGAAAGAAAACGAAGGCAACTAATTCTAAGGATCCATCAAGGCAAGTTCAGAGAAAAAGCTGAAGCCAAGACCCTTGCGTCGGTAAAATTTGGGGTCTTTGCCAAAACCAAGGAAAATTTCAGCTGGAACCGAAGAATCATATGTCACTCGTGCACAAGGAGTGGGTAGAGATTTCAAGACAATTGCACCTTCCAAATGAAGGAAGTGCAGACCTTGTTGCCGACCATGTAGGGTTGGTGGGTGAGAAGAATCAACCAAGAAATCGACTGAGCCCCCTAATTCAGAGAGAAGTCTTTGTCTCAAGACAAATTTTGCATACTCGCACGATAAGAGAGAGTTGCCTACAAAAGCAATAGTCACATTGAAAATCAATTAATTCATGAGATCAAACCAGGAACACCAAGACAGCCTATAAGTCAAATTAGAGCGTGCACCAAAGGAGAGGAAACTTAGACTGGGCAAAGCAACGTGAAAATCATGAAGGCTAAAGGAAGGTTTGAGGATCTACGCATGTCCCATGATGTTAAGAGAGCAAGGAATGTCCAAGACAAACTTTACTGAGGAGGATAGTTGTACTAGAAGAGTCACATCAAGCCTAAACACACAATCAAACAAGACCAATAACTGTGGTCATCCCGCCACTTAGTCCAAACTTTGGGAGACAAAAGCTGCCAAAGTTTACAAGTGATGGTTCTGAAGACCAGATGTGGTAAGGTAGACCATGTATCACCATCTAAACTGCTAATGGCCATACAGATAAACAGCACTACTTGTGGTCATTACCAACCACGCTTATGTATACTGATTCATTTATGGACGCCTCAAGATAATCATATCATAAATATCTACATGAGTGTTAAATTATGTGCTTATGGCATTAAGTTAGAGATGTCTTAAGCTTTAGCAATGCCATAGACCATAAAAAGGATGTTTCCTTCTTGGAACAAGTTCATGTTAAAACTATGTTAAAATGTCTATCTAGAAACTGGTACAGATTTCATGAGATAGATAATTTGTACAGTGAATTTTTTTCCATTATCGTTGCAAAGTAAAAGAATTTTCAATTTCAGCTGGTGAGACTCAAGGTGCCTATTAGGTACACATCATAAATATGTATATATTTACGTATTTGTAATGTCCCCTTTTCCACGCTAGTCACTTTTAAGGCCTTGGGCCCATTCCACCTTCCGTGGGCTTCAAGGAAGGAAGCAAGGGAGGTGAACATTGCCATTATTGCAAGTAATTTCCTTATTCATTTAATTACTAATTATGGCTTGGAGTGATTCGATTAGGTGAATGGCAAAGCGAAAAAGGAACTTCTATCTTCACCTTCATTAAGGTCGGTCTTCTTGAGAGCTACAAGGGAGATAAAGAAATATTCTTTTATGAGGTTGGTTTTCTAAAGTGAAGTGAAGATTAAAAAGTGCATTTCCCCTTCATTAAGAGGTCGGCCATGAAGATTGGGCTTCTAATTCATCCTTGGTGCCAAGAAGGGGTACTTAAGGAGGTTCAAATGGAGGAGGACATCATCATCTTTCATCTATTTTGACATTTACTTGGAGTTGGAGCTAGTGTAGCTTCTCTTCTTGCCATTGAAGGACAAAACCCTTCCTTGGTCACCTATTGAGGACGAAACCCTTCAATAGGATCACACTTGGGGACGGAAACCCTCATTTGTGCATTGGTGGCTTCATACAGAGGTCACAAGTGAGCTTTAAGGAGGATTTCATATTTATTTCTTCCCTTCTAACCCTAGGCGACTTGCTTGGGTGAAGGGTTTGATATCATCTAGGGCACTTTTGGACAATTTGAGTTGATATTATTGTTCTTCATATTTTATAAGGCTGGAATCTACAATTTGGTGATTTTTGGAGAGGTTTATGAGCTATTTTTAGCCCTTGTTTGTGGCTGCCCTGCTGCTGTCATAAAATTAATTGCAGTTGGTGTAATCTCTTATTTTCTCTATTATTTTGATGTAATTTGGATGGATAAATGTTGTCGTGCTTGAAATAATTATTTAGAAGCATTTTCAGCTGTTATTGCATGGTTGTATGATGATTTGAAGTGCCTATACAGTTCACTGCCCTAAAGGACTGATTATTGATTGCTCAAATAGGGTTAAAGTGTGTCTAGTCATTTTCAAATTGATGCTTGTTGGTTGATGGTGTATTTTCAGATTTGATTCATTTGGGGTTGTGGCCAAACCCTTATTTTCAGTTTTAGCCCTAGAAAGGGACATTATAGTACTAAATAGAAGATATGATACACAATATATCATTTAGTTGAGTAGATATGATAGGGGTGATAGGATTTATATACATGTCAAGGGACACATATGATAAGACATCCCTCGATGAATTAGACTTATAACAGAAACTACACTTATTAGGACATCCTAATTCAAAGCTTGGTAGCAAAGAAATTCTCCAACGGGGATGCACACTGTGGGAGGAAGTGCATTTTTCCAATATTTATTTCAAAGTGGGTATTGATCTCCTTTCAACATTCTACGGTACTTCAAAACCACTTACTATCATAGTAGTAATAAAGTATTGAGCTCATTTTAACTTTTTATGGCATTCCAAAACCACTTGTTATAATAGTAGCAATAAACATTCCTTAAGATTCAAGCAATGGGGGATGACCGTAAGAGGGTGACCGAGGTTCAAAGTTCCCTAGCCGCATTAAATTGGCCCACAATTCCAACAAACTTATGGTGAGGTTTTTGTGTAACGAATATGAGGTATGTTCAAGTGTTGACCCAAGTTCAATGGATTACACTTTACCCAACACAAGAATACAGCCAAAGCTTACCCCACACAGCATTTTATCCAAGATTTACCAAACAATTAAAAAGAAACTCCTCGGTAAAAAAGGCCCATTTAAATGTTTCTTAAAGCCCACTATCTAAACCAACCCTCTAGATTGGAGCCAAAGCACAAAATGCAGACTATTCTAAAGTATAAATCATGAGAATGATGTTTTTGGCTGAAAATGGTGTATAAAGAATTTACTCGTCGACGTTTTGGACCACCCAAGTGGCCCATCAAATCCATCCTAATGATGGGCCACTTGACTGGTCCAAAACGTCAATGAGTAAATTCTTTTACACAATGTTTACCCAAAAATCTAATTCTCATTATCATGCACTGAGGAAGCATCAAACCTCTCAGTATAAATCATATTAACGGGAATAAGTTGGTCAACATTGCCCAAACCTCAAATTGTTCTTAGATGCTCTCAAATCCATATTCCTAAATACTGATATCTAAATTTCAGCAATTAATGAAGATAAAACTGATAAAAAATGGTATAGGCCGCTTATAGCTAGAGTCTAGAACTTCCACTTTTGTAATTTTTAATAAAATCTCAAAAACCTTATAATTACATTAGTAAGATTCGGAACAAATAAGCACACCGTCAATGAGATAAATTTAGATGACCACAGACCCCTTCTTCTCGCAGGTATCCACCACTAATCTGTTTCTCACAGTTTATTGCCTTGAAAAATTTCGTCCCACAGGACACCCCGACTTCTCCAGATGTTGCCGAAGGAATTTAACCGTCGGACCTGCATAATATCAGCAGAACACATTAATTCCTTTCGACCAAACCATAATAATATTAGAAGCCAACATCAAATCAATCCTTTTCAACCGAAGCCTAGTAACATCTATGTTGCCAAAAATGAGAAACAGAAAAATGTTATGGAAACCTATCGAGAAACGGATCGACAGCAGGTTGCATATAAAAACGAATTTTGGATAAAACATAAAAAAATTATTTTATTTTTTAGAATCATATGGTCAACCATTTTTAAACATTTAATATTTTAATTTTAACTTTTTAATGTTAATGTTTTTATACATTATTTCATTATTTTTAATATTAAAAACATAACTTTTAAAAGTTTGAAAGATTAAAGAATTAAAAAAATACATAGAATGCAAAAATTTGTGGCATGGATGAGTGACGTTGTTTCTTCTACAGGGAATAGCATTAGTATTAGCAGTACATACTCTCCAAAAGAAAATATTCGCAGAGCATATTTATTCCTTCCGATCAAACACATGTATATATTAGCAGCGCATATTTAGCCCTTTCAATCAAAACCTAAAAATATTAGCAGCATACATTAATCCATTTCAATCAAATGACATGCACAAGATCAGTCACATAATGTACATCTCAGCAAACTATAGGTAAGAAATCATTGAGATCTCAGCAGAGTACGGGTACCGGATCACATCTCAGAAGACTACAGGCACGAGGTCACACAGAAATGTCAGGATATTGGCTTTATAATCGTGTTTTATGGTTTAGGCCCGTCATTTCCTACGTTATGCTTTTATTTCTTTTGAGTTTTCTGCTACATTTTATTCTTTCCTTAATTTTCTGGAGAAGCAATAGGCATTCTCTTTATCTACGTTTCAGGTCTGAACTTTTCATCAGTTTCATTGACCGTTCTTAGCGACGTGTAACATTAATATCTAAATTGAAATCAAATTAAATAGTAATCACGTTCAATCAAACATTAATAATATCAGCAGCACTCATTAATTACTTTCGATGAAACCCTAATGCTTACACAGACAGCGTAAACCGCCATCCAATCAGCCGTTGCAACTTTTGAAAATCCATAAACAAAAGAGGATTCTCGATAAATAAACAAAAGAGGACTCTCGATAAATAATTAAATCTGAAGACTAGCCTGAAACTCTGAATTTAAGATAAAATGTGTTATTTCACCCAAAATATTAAAAGAGAATTACTTACTTCTGAGACTCTTATTGATCATTCTTTCGCACTCCTCTATTGTGCTGCCAGTCGAGCCTTTAACAACTGAGGCTGAAGAAGATGGAGGAGGCTTTTCTTTATCTGTTGAATCCTTCATGACTGTGATGAACAAATATTAAGGGCTCTTTCTTGGATGGCGTATGTACATTCAAACGCTTAAACCCCAAGCCCTGCGATAGCGAGAGAATCAATGACCCCGGAAACAGTCATTGCATTTTAGTGTTTAGGAAGTTTTTTTTTTTTTTTTTTTTGTTTGAATAAATTTTGAAATGGAGTAAATTCCTTTTTAGTCTTTTGACAACTATTTTTAAATAGTGATTCTAGACACCAAACTTTGGTACACTAGTACTAGTTATTTGTCTATTTTATGTTGTTTGTGTGTACATGTAGATTTAACTCGTCTATTCTCATTGTGAATATATGAAGTATTTCAACATCTATGGAATCAAGTAGGAAGTAGGAAGCATCAAACCAAATGTTAGAAGTATTAGGGGTAAGGACCGAGGAAGGGCGGTGAACTTTAACAATAAAAACATAAGAATTGGTAGTATATACAAGGGTTTTGTCACAACGAAAGCAACAACGGGAATGAAGGCATCATAAAGGTTTTGTATTCTAGGGTTAGTGTGGGGACCAAATTTCATTATATGGGGACTAAATCCATGTCAAATGCACCCTCTTATCTCATTTAGCTATGGGTCCGAGTTGTATGTAATTGTTCCCTTTCTTGCTCCCTTTGTTTTGCATTAGTAGTAAATTATAAATTAACAAAACCAAAAACTTAGAAATAAAAATGTACCTAAAAGTACCTTCAAAATATCAAACGACCCATTTAAAATGAAAGAACACCCAAAGAGTACAAAAGAGATCAATTCGAAAAAGGAAATTGTACTGACCGAGCAACAAGTGACACAACACACTTGACAAGAAACCAACACATATGAACAACAACATGCCCTCTTTGCTCATGGAATAGACAATACAAATTTCTACAAGAAGATAGATTTCATCATACCACAAACCCCAGGGCGATAAATATCAAGGATAAAAGAGTTAAAACTATGAGAGATCAAGCGATCAACATGTACCTTTATTTAGTAGAATGCTTCGTTCAAAGATACATATACCAATAAACACTATGAGAGAACAAAAATGTTTCTTGCTTATGTATGCTTGAACCAACGCCTAAGGGGGATACAACTAATATAGCTTCAACACACAATAGTACATTATTGCAGATTAGATCTAGCTCCCCAAAGGTAGATAGAAAACTAGTCATTGTTCATGCGCAACAATGTTGGGGAATCATAAGGTGTCAACAAGCTCGGGCTAGGGCATATGCTCTAAAGAAGGACAAATAGAGCATCAAAACAAAGGAGATGCAAACACGTAGTAAAATAAAAACACAATGAAAATCAACTAACAATTTTATCTGATTGAACTAAACATCCAATCAAACTCACACATGAATCAAGGAGAAGAAAAATAAAGTTCGTAGGTGAGACTAGTAGACGAAAATTAAAGACAATCACATGCAATCATATGAATCCTAAAAAGGAAGTGATAAGGTTTACGCACCTAACAAAGTAATGATGTTATAGAGGAGATTCGAGATGGTGAGGAGACATACATTCCCACTATAACCCCATTAATATGGTCACAAAGCTTTTATGTATAAGAGTTGATGAGCCTCAAAGAGAGGCTACACAATATAGAAGCAAGAGAAACGATGCATGACATCAAATTGGAAGAAGTGATGAGATCTAAGCAAAATTTGGAGGAAGATAACAAAACGCTCAAAGCACAAATGGGAGGACTACTAAGACTCATAGATGTTGTGCAACGTGAATAAGCATGTTCGAAAATAAATTCTTTGGTCATCAACAAACTCTAGCGAAGGGACGAAAGTGGTGAACACAAAAAAAAAAATTAAGAATTGCAAAGGGTATTATAAAACATGGAAACAAGAGAGGAATATCTAAGAAATGAATTACAAGAAATAAAGACATGGACATGGGCAATGAAAGAGTCGTAGGATAAACAAAAAGGGTTGATAGAAAAACAAGTCAAGAGATAATGAGATATAAGAAAAATAGCAATATGACACTCAACAAAATCATCAAAGGAATCAAATATTGTGAAGAAAATGAGCAACTTAGCAAGGGATTTTCTCAAAGGTGACTCTAGTGGAAAGGTCGATTCAACAAGAAATTAGCATCCGAAGAATAAGGGAAGGAGGAAGAGATAGATATATAATTTGCGTCATAATGGGGAACATTGAAGAAAAACAAGAATACTAAGAAATAAATGTTTGTTGAGAGGCTCGAGATTATAACTAGACGAGGACTTGAACTTGTTCTTTATAAGAAGAAGGAAGCAAGAACTAGTTTGATGTAAAAGCGATGAACGAAGGAAGATGGGCATGCTTATACAATGGGAAAGCTTATATTACCAACTAGCCAACTCGAAACAAATAGGAGTTTGGCTTATTTAAGAGCATCTTACATTGGTATGTTGGAACTATAGAGGCTACCCATGGAGAAAAGCACTGGATTAGGCCCATAGCTAAAGACAAAGACATGATCATACTTACCAAAATACACAAGCACGAGGGTCGCAAGACTCCAAATTTAAAATAATACAATGAAGTAGTGCAAACACCTAAACTTGGAAATTTATCATTTAGAATGACAAATTTGGTTTTACACATAAAACATGACTTGTGCACACATCCCAAGCCTAGTTGACCCATTTCTACGTCTCTTGCATAACTTGCTTCCCTATTCACATTGCTCAATAGCTTACAAAACTAAATACATAAATCCACGACATTATAATCCTTGTGAGCATTATTCCCTAAAATTTACAAAATTCCACATATTGTTTATATGGGATTGTCCATCTAGAATCGAACAATTCAACGGTTTGTCCTCCCGCATATATAGTAAAGTTGGGATACTAGAATGAAATCAAAACATTACCTTGTGCTAAGATTCTTATCACTAATTACACCAACACCTTATATTGAGTAAAAAGAGAAGCAAAAGAATACAAGAAAACTAAAAACTAAATGCAAGAAACACACCCGTTGATGGTAGATTTTATCGGTGAGTGTAGATGCTCTAGGACTTGTTCAAGAAAACTCCAACAATGTGTCTTTACGAAGAAAATTTTGATGTTTGGGTTTCTTCAACCGATATTTTTGCATAATGACATTAATAATTGATTGTTTGTTGGATATGTAGGATCAAGGATCTATTTATAGATTCTCAAGGATGATGATGGTAGAATATTAAATTATTATTTTTGGAGATAGTGGAGATTTTGGTGGAAATAATGGAGGATCTTTGAAAATGAAGGAATACGTGGAGGATCTTTAAAAACAAAGGATTTGAATGGATACTTTTATTTGATCATGGAGGTGGGTGAAGACTTTGGATGTTTTAGTGGAGAATCTCTGAAAATGGAGGATTTGAATGAATTATTCTATTTGATGATGGAGGTGGATGAAAACTTTTCAAAATGGGAGGAGAAAGTGGGATTCAAGGTGGAAGATGATGTGGATAAGACAGTGGGATTTGAGGTGGAGAATGAGGTGGATTATTTTATTATTATGTGAATAGTTGGTGTGGGATTTAATTAGTTAATGATACAATAAACTAATTAATATCGATTAATTAGCTAATTAATTAGTCATGGGATTTTGCAAGATTTAAAATAGCATAAATTGATTTAGTTGATTAATGCGGTGGTGTCATTAGAGTGTTTATGTTTGCCCCTCTTTGGAAGGGTGTTGAGTTAGCAACACCCTTTCAAAGAAAGTAGATAAAAGAGACATATGAAAGGAGATGCCCCTAAGGAAAGGCTAACAAAAATAGACAAAGACATAAAAATGTTGATCGATGGGCCACTTCGTGGATTATGTGAAGGCATCAATAGGATGATTTCACAAGATAGATGACACTTGGAAATGTTGATCAATGAGCCACTTTAGTTGGTTTTGTGAAGGGATCGATGGGATGATTTAGCAAGGTACATGACTATTTCAAAAAGATATGCCCCTAGTGGCATGCTTGGTGGGATGATTGAGTAAGGAAGATGGTGTCATCAAAAACAAAATCATGCCATTTTATGTATAAAGAAATTGATTGAGTGATTGATGATTAATAGATGATACCCCCTTAAGAGGGCTTGTAGGATGAAAGATACAAAGGACTCTCAAAAAAGAAGAGAAAAGGTGAAGATGGAGATGCCGCAAGACGAAGATGAGGTTGGGAATGATGTTATGACGATGTATGGAGGGATAACAAGGATGTGCATGTGGTGAGGGTGATTACATTGAAGGATAAAGAATGAATGCTAAAATATAATGATACACGTTATGTGGGAGAATGGATATGAGGGCTCCCTAATTGCGCTTAAATGGTAGCGATGGAAAATCATCCTTGATGTTAGGAGTGAAATAAAGATTGCAATGCAAGTTTAGATGACTGAATTTAAAAAAATAAAATGGCAAGGAGAAGATATCTCGATGCACAACATATATGAAGTGGCCAATAAGGTAGAAACATTGAGATGTAAGTAGAAGAGGGTGGGTGTCAACGCAATATGTAGGTGAGTATGGAACAAATCGCATGAAGATGTATGTAGGGATTGTATAATCTAATGACATTACCATGATGGATGATTTGATTGCTATTGTGGGAACTTTCTATGTAGAAATCGGTCGATTGAGAAATATGGGAACTTTCTACGTAGGAATCATTCGATGGAGAATTGTTTTTTTCAATGTTATGAAGAAATGATGAGGGACAATGAGGAAGAAAATGAGATCATTGTGTACCACGAGGTGGGGTGGTAATGAAGAAGATGAACCAACAAACGAATAATTCATGAGATGAGGTGAAATTTTGAGCCATGAGATGGTAGTAAGTGGAGAACACGATCACGTGAATAAAGACAAAGAAGTAAATTTGGGGTTGATGGAATGTAAGAAAAAATGTCAATTGGACAAGGGCTTGGGGATGAGTTTGTGTCAAAGGAAATACTATGGAGGAGTGTTTAGAAATTTACAAGGTGTTGAGGACAAGGTGATGAGTGATACAAGTGTGTAAAAGAGGCCATAAGGTTAAGGAGAATTTTGGTTTGAGTGAAAATAGAGAGGGCAAGGTATGGGGGATAGATTAAGGTTAGGGAATAGCGAGGAAGACATGTGGTGAAGAAATGAATGGAGAAAGAGTATGTGTGATATGAAAAGTGCTCGCATGGCGAGAATGGAAAAAGATAAAAGTCTAGATAGGGAGATGTGGTAAGGTTGAGAAACAAGTAGTCCATAGAGAATATGGGAGGATCATGACAAGTAGGAGGGTCGGCATGTGGAGTTTTACGGTGAAAATGAAAGTAGTGCATAGAACATAGTCATGGAGTGAATATTATGAAGATAGCAAAGATACGACGAAGGAATGGGGCTTGAACCAATGATGACAAGAGTAGTGATACGAGTGTGAGGAGGAAGATTAAGGTATCTAAAAGGGTGAGTTGCATTGGTCATGGTAATGAACTTGTTGGTGGAGGTGTAAAAAATGGGTGAATGGGAGGGCTATGAAAAGGGTTTGTAAATGAGCAAAACTAGAGGTGTGGCTAAGCAAGAAAGTAAAAATAGGGTAAATGAATGAGACTAAAGATGGGAAAGAGGAAGGTGTCAACGAACAAAGGTTAGGAAGTGAGAAAGGAAAAGGATGATGATATATGGGAGGATGGTGGTGACTTTGGATATGTTAACAAAGGTAATTCTTCAAGTAAGGTATAAAAAGTTGAGCAAGGAACGAGGGCGGGATGAGTGGCGTTGTGGATGAGGCAATGGCTCTAGAGATGACAATAAGGATGATATAAGAGGAATGTTAGCCAAAGGGGTTACAAATAAGAGTTTGTATTTAAGGATCGGTGAAAAATTAAATTAGTCAAGAGGGTGGTGGTTACTTAAGATTGACAAGGCTAAAAAGATGGTAAAATGATCAAGGCGAGTGTCGAAGAGGATCGATGGCGAAGGGGGTGATTATGGATCGAAGGTGATTTTAGGGATGGATGGAGTAGATGATATGGGAGAAGGAATGACCAAAGGGGGTGATAAAAATAGTGGTGGTTGAGGATGCATTGAAAGGGAGACTTATTCTACAAAGAAGATCCTTGAGTGAGATTGACACTTTGAATGGATGATCAAGTGAGATTGATGATCCGAACCTGCAACGAGAAAATATGAGGTGGTAAAGGAGAGATGATTCATGTGGATGTAAATATGAGGTGGAAAAAATAGGTTTATAGATGAAAAGGGTGGATAAGCGAGAGATGATGTACAAGGTTGTAAATCATGTTACATATCTTACATGAAGATCCATATATTTGTTTAAGCATCTTAATGTTAATATAGTGTACAACGAAATGCACCATGATGAGGGAAACCAAGATGACATTGTTGTAATATGCATGAGTAATTTTGACTCGCATACGAGAAAAATGAACAAGACACACACACAAAAAAATAAACACAATCAAACATACAAGATTAAAGTAAATCAATTTGTATTTATCTTGTTGTTAGGAAAACAAATGATTCAAGTACTCACATATGAGAGTTAGGTTAGTAATATTGTTATATTATTATTTGTATAATGAATTGTTTAAGACAACACATAATTAGATCTAAGATATTAGTTTAGTGACTAAGAAAATAATTATATAACATGTGTACGTGAGTTTAGGTGTGTAAGACGTGTTGTTTAAACATAATAGGGTAGTTTGGGTGATCTTCATGATTCTAAGTTTGTTGGTGATAAGATTTATCTCCTAGTTCGTAGGAACTCTTAAAGCTATACAATGTAACTATTTTTCTAGTGAATAATATGTTGATTTGAAACCCTTTGAGCATATGTTATCTCTATGTGAAGGGGGCAACCCTAACATTTGGTATTAGAGCAAGTTTTAAAAGAGGGCTCTCGAGACCTTCACTCTACCCATGTTTCATTTGTCGACTAGACTAAGGATATAAGTGAACCGTGTAAGCCATGTGCGACCCCATTACCTTGTTTGTTTCAATCCATTGGTTTTTTTATCAAAATGTATAAGCGAAGGATATGCAGACAAACTATGTGTAAAAGAATAGTTTGACGTCCTTCTTACACATATTTGACAATGATACTAATGGATTCCATGGACCTCGTAGTGAACTCACTAGCATTCCTCATTCACGAGTATCACAGATATCCTTCCATACTAATCTCTTAATCCTGATTTTCATCGATTTTCTTCAATGTGTTTGTGCTTATAATTAGGCGTGTTTAGCCTTATTTAGTGTTATGTGTGTTTGTGTGAGCGCTCTTGTGGGTTAACTTTTTACTATAACATTTTGGATTAATTCAGACATTAAATATGAATCATGGACATCCAAAAACATTAGGATTGACTATATGCAATCTTAATCTAGGAACATGGAGTCTACGAAATGTAATTCACACCTAAAAATTACATTCCTACTTAAACTACTCCAAGAAATAGTTGATACATCAAGATATGTTGTCATCCAAAGAAGAGAAAAACATTAAGCATTTGTAACACAAAAATCTCAAACCTCTCCCATGAAGATTTTATTTCATTTTGGACTAAAATGTGGATATCTTTGTGAACCGAGTGCAAACCATGAGCGGTTGATTAAAAATGGAGCTTAGTGAAGCAAGAGATCTCTTCAAAATGGCCAAAGCCATGTTTGATTCTTCTCTTAATAATTCAACCAAGGAAGGGTCTTCTCATCTTTTACCTTAAGCATTTATGTAATAGATTGGCATGAGAAAGTAGGAGTAGGTGTCTCTTGGGAACGATGCACTAGGTTGTTTTTATAGCTTTCCTCTCGGGAAATGTGCAACTAGTAGTGAATGTGAGATAATGGAAAAGTGGTATTAGGAGTGTTTAAGCAATATTAGGAGTAATTAATTAAGATTAATAGTCTATGGGAAATAGATGGGGAAAAGGGGGGCTTAATTAATAACTTGTGATTAATTAACATGTGAAGATTAACTTATATAAGCTATTTAGAGAAATTTTAGAAGAAGGATAGTGGATTTAGAGATGATTAAAAGTGGGATTTAATTTATTAAAGGCATATTAATTAATGGAAGGCGAGGAAAGACTAAATAATTAATAACGGGTAATTAATTAAATAAAAGGAGGATTTTAACTAACGAAGCGACATTAATTTGCAATTGACAAGAGAAATTTAGTTAATTAGCGAAAATTTGTTAATTAATTGGCGATGACAAGAATTAGTACAATTTTATTATTAAAAATGTGCAATGGAATTTAAGTGTCTACATTTACCCCTCTTTAAGGTGTTGTCATGTGAGTGATGCCACTACCATGAAAGTAGACAATTTTATTTGTTTGGGAGAAAGAAAAAAATAGGTGGAAGGAAGATGCCCCAAGAGTTAATAGGGGTGATAGAAGAAGTCGATTGTCACTCAAAAAAGAGTAGAAAATGATCATGGTCGAGATTAAAAACATCGCGCGGTAGAACGACCATAACGACGGTGAAAATTACCAAGGCAAGGCCATAATATAGGGGAGAGGGGTAAAAACAAATCATTTTTACCACCACAAATAAAAAAAAGGTGTTATGGGTGAAGTGAGATGCAATGAGCATTTTAGTGTCCACCTGATGAACAGAGAGTTAGCCAGGACTCGATGAGACTATGAGACACGGCTAGGTGGTAGGCGATGTCATTAATATACATTTACATTTTTGTAATTTTTTATTTAATGACATTTATTGCCTAAAAATGGGTGGTGAGATGAATTCTTGAAATTGATATTTGTCAAATTTAACGAATTCACAATATGTCATAACAAATCTATAGCAATAGTGGAAAACTTGACAATGCTTTGGCGGAATCTCCATAGGTCATAACAAACTCACCATACTCAAAGAACTTGCTGCATACATATCAGTAGCAAATTCACCATATGGTGAATTTTTGACACGACGTAGTAAATTCGCCAAATGATGAACTCACTACATTATGTAGTGAATTCACCAAAATGGAAAACTTATGAAAAAGTGTAACGGATTTGCCATAATGGTGAATTCATGGCATAGTATAGAAAATTCATTGGAATGGTGAATTCATGACACTATACGAGTGAATTCTCAACGGGTGGAAAATTCGTCACAACTTGTAGATGATGTCGTGAAAGCTAGGGTAAGTTATAAAGTATTTTCCAAAAAGTGTCAAATATTTGGCCAACTATAGAATTTGGTTTTGTGATTGCAAGTGAGGATGACAATGATAGAGTTCTAGGAGTACCACTCTAGGGAACTTGGATGAATTCAAGCTTTGTACCCCCATGACTGGGCTAAGCTCAAGGAGTTAGGCCCATATGACATTGTGATGCCTATATTGCAGGCCAATAGACCATTGTTGATAGCTCCCACCAAGAGATGGTACTCAAAGACTAGTACCTTTAACTCTTGACAGGGGAGATTACTATCACCCTAGATAATGTATATCATATTTTGAGATTGATGATTATAGGGGATCTAATTTACCATGACACCACAAATGTTGCAGGTGAAATGATCGAGCCACAAAATGATCAAATTTACCCTAACAAAGGTCAAGATTTGTTATGTGTAAGGTACATGATAGAGAAATGATAAAAGGACCTACCACTACTCTTGATGAGCCTTGTTAGTGGCATCTTGTTACTTGGAAAGTCTAGCATTACCTACCAACATGGTTCATGAGAGTGATAACATATATGGTAGATCAACATAAGCATTTTGTGTGGGGACCATTTTTCCTTTTACAACTATACAAAGATTTATATTTATCATTCTACAAATTCGACTTGAGCATAGGCCACATAACACCGCTAAAAATATGGGTTTGGGAACATACTGACCATTAAGAATCTAGTAGGTCAATTTGATCCATTAGAGGATGATAATCCACATGATTTTACATAGCTCATATATGGCTGAGGTATAGAGGGTATGCAGGAGCTAGTGGTCTATATACAAGCATTGGATGAGCTCATACCTATCGATATCACATGTAGGCCTCACCTAACAACGAGGACTCGACAAAGACATTTGTGTATCTAGCATATGCATGCATAGAGTGTTATATTGTAGGTTGGTGACAGGTTTGTGGTAGAGTGATATAGGCTAGACATGGTACTATGCCAATTTGGTTACCGACAAGGAGTTCCCACAACGCCACATGGGTTTGTCCATGTGACTCGGGAGATAGTAGATTGGGGGCCTACCATAGATGCGGTCATAAAAGTAACATATTTAGACGAGGCAACAACTACTATCTAGGATATGAGAGTGGACATCACTGATACAGGGACAATGTTGAAGTACGAGGCATGGTATAGACGATTCGAGCCCTTGCGACTTACTACTCCAAGTCATAGGCCTATTAGTGTTGCAGAGGCACTCATCTTAGTGCAGAGGAGGACACCCCATATATGAGACTAAACACTCCATATCCCGAGTTCTAGTCGCCCATGCCAAGGATGGGGGAAATGAAGATGAAGGAGATGGTAGCAAGACAAAGGGAGTACAAGTACAAGAGATGATGGATGGGATTAATGGGGGACAAAGACAAAGGTGGTGGAGGATATGGATTGAGTACAATAATTAGCATAGGTATAGAGGGACTATATAACCGATAGATAAAATCCAACATATCAACAAGACCCAATACAACAGGTTATAGAACAAGGCCCTAAGATATTACACTAGGCACCACAATGAATGGTACACAATTTATCTACTCAAATAGTTGTGAGAGAGACCGAGATCACCGGATTGACAACTCAAGGTCCTAGTGTAGAGGAGGATGTTGAGATATGGGGACCGATAACCCGAGGTAGTACTGATGATTGTTGAGATGGCCATGCATATAGGGGACATGACAATGAGAAAATCCCAAATTACATAGCTAATTAATGGGGACACTACTCGAAGCTTAGTGAGATAGTCATCGAGTCAAGAGAGATATTGCAAAATGAGCACAATATCCTATAGTAGAGTGAGACATAACTTTGTGTAGAACACGATGCAACATATTTTAACACACAAAGGCTACATGAGAGAGTGAGATGTAACTCACATTACCTCGATGCCTAAGGTATGACCTAAATGATCACTACTATTATAGGATTATAGGGAGACACAATATACTACAAAACCTTATACGAGGTATTTGTCTTTGACAAATCAACATGCCCCTAGTTATTCACAATGGTCGAGAGATAGCTAGTGAAGAAGGCCAATAGGTTCAAGAAGGTATGTGTTAGGAAATAAGGGATAAAATATGCGGAATAATCCCTCACAGAATCGCAACAGTAGAAACTAATATGTAGAAATTATTACAGATCTCAAATAAAATTGTAGAATAAAATAACACAACACAAAGAGACAGTATTTAACGTGGTTCACCCAATTTGGGCTACGTCCACCAAGAATCACTTGCTCAGATTTTATTACAAGCCACCACTCTCTCAATACAATACCCAAATCCGTTTGGAGCTATGCTCAACAAACTCTACAGAATTCACACCAATTCAAAACACATCTGCAATACATTTGCTTGTACATCTATCATATGCATAAGACCATATAAATAGACAATTGCTTAAGCAGTTTTACAAAACCGTGGGTATCAAAACCATGGGCAAAACCCATCCCATAAACCTATGGGTCAAAAAAACTCGCCCATATGAGAAAAACACGTTTCCCGATATGTCGGGTGCATTTTTCGAGGCCAAAAATTTTATGCCTAAAAAAAAAAATTCGGGGTTGCGCCCTTGAACCCTCGCTTCTCGGGGCTTGCGCCCCGAATCCTCTAGGGCCTCGGGGCCCGGCCCGGCCCCGAACCCCGACGAGGATACATGAAAAGTGTACAGTACTCTTAGTGTACAGTCTTCAACACTTTCACACATGAAAATAGGCTCCACAACCTAACAATATGAGCATGAGTGTGGACACACCTCAATAATGGGCCCATCAAGATCATGAAAATTGGTGCCCTCAAGAGCACAACTAGGAGGAGTGAGATAGGTTTTCCCACTGTGAGTACCCCGGGGAAGCCCTACACTAGCAAAGAGTCACATAAACAACTGAATCAAATGTATATTATGATTTTGGATGTACCATGATGAGTTGTATAGTACATGGTATATAGAATGATGTGTAATGTAATTTTGGACTCATATTTATGTGGTTATGTGTACCATGTTAAAATGATATTGCATAGTATTTTATTTCTATTTATGTGATAATGAGTATGGATAGATTAAATGATTTAGATGATGTCATGTGTTGGTGTGTACTTGATGTTTTTAGCTAACTAACATGGCTTGCTCTAAAACATGTGTTTGTTATTTAGCCAAATTTATGTATGTTGACACCTATTTGCTATGTCTTGGTGAAATGGAAGAAATGAAAACGTTAATCGGAAGAAATGTTACTTATAATGTGAAATTAGATATATGATGACGTGGGATGGTAGATATTACAAGTAGGGGATATGAATGGTAAGTTATGTTATAGCTTACACACTAATATGATTCAAGATAACCTTTTATTAGATACAAGCATACAACAATAACTAATATGATACGGAAAACCATAATACCAATGTTTTTAAGATGCAAAAACTGACTTAAAGCAAAGTACAAGAAAATGCAAGAAAGCAAATAAATAAGCAATTGAACAAGTTCAACAAAACACACATGCAAACACAAGTTTTCAAATGAATGTGTCATTATGTTTTGTTATCCCTAGTGTAGTAATACCCAAATGTTGTAGTTTTACGATAAGGGTTATGATGTTGCCCAAGCAAGGAGTTACCCACGGGTGATGGATGTGGGACGGATGAGTCACGAGCTAAGCTAACATGCTCCATGATTATTCCCTGAACAATTATATGTTTTGGGAAGACGAACATGGAGAGCATGATAACTTGTTGATAGAATATGAATTCAAATTATTTGTATGTCACACACTACAATAAGTGAGAATTGGTTTAGGATGTCTTAAGTATTTTTCTATTTTAAAAGTATTTTGCATTAGATGTTTTTATGTCTTATGAGATATTTGAATGTTTTGGATTACTTATCAGATTTTGTGATGTTTTTGAATTTTCCAGATTTTACTTTTCTAGAGTTTTTACGTTGTTTTTAGATTTTCTAAAAAATTGTGATGATTTTATATTTTCTAGATATTGTGAAACATTGTGTATAGAATAATGACACAATGAGATGCCCCCGATGATAATAAAAATATACAAGGGCAAATTCCATGTGCAACTATACAAGATGTGGATAGTATGGATTAATGCCAGCTGTATCAAAAATGGCAAGGTGGCTGACTTAAGGAATGGTGAAGCTAGGATGGAGTACTCATGCCCCCAAGTACAAGGTTTTTGTGAACAAGCTGGACCTACACATGACACTAGAAACCGGTTTTCACTGTGGTACATGCCCAAGGTGCCACAATTGCATGTTTTTCACCATTGGAAAAATTTATTTCTCTCTTTCTTTTTGATGGTTTTTAACTTTGTTTATGTTTATATGTTTTTAATTTTTTTTAGGTTTGAAGTTCGTAGGCATCTACACCTAAGCTTACGTGTAAAATAATTTGAGGTGCATGATGTTTATGGGATCCTTGATCTTTGTACTATCTAAATGACTGAGCTTGAGGCTCCTAAACCAAAGTTAGCTACCATGATGTATGGGCCCAACTAATTGAGTTCAAAATTACCTTGTTTTTATATTTCTTTTGTTGTGTTCCTCTAATTCTCCTTGAGAACAAGATCATTGATCTTGAACTGGAGAGGGATGATGTGTTTGTTGTAGTTATAATGGATTTGATTTTTATACACTTTAAGGTGATCCAAGGCATAAAGTATTTTCTCATCAAGTAGTTCAAGCTCAAAAAGTCAGGTCACTCCATAGTCTTCCTCATTTTCAGTATAATCCTCAAAAGGTATGTGAAATGAGGGAGCTTGATTTCTAGGGGGATAATTTCCTTGTGCCTAAGATAAGAGAGTAAGGCACGGATCCAGTATAAGTTGAAATGGAGGTGTGATAATCCCATAAGGAAGGATGGATTTGGAGGTGCCAATTTTGGCCTTATTTATTGATAGTTTTTTCCATGATTCTAACAAGTGTTTTGTTTAGGGCCTTTCTCTTACCCATTACCTCGGAGTAATAGGGGTAGACCACTTTCATAGTTTTGAAGCATTGATAAAGGTTCTTCACTTATTTTTGAAAGATTTACCATTGTCGAAATAATGGTGGATGTGATGTCATAATGGTAAATGACGCGGTTCAAGATGAATTCAGAAATTTAGGCACCTGGCTACATACATGAGGGGTAAAACTTCCACCCATATAATGAAGTACTCAATTACATTCATAATAAACTTATGGCCATCAAAAGAGGTTGGTGTGAAACTTTTCTACGAGATCAAGCCCCTGTTTTGAGAAGGACCAAGGAGTGAAAATAGGATGTAAGGATTATGATGGAGTGTGAATAAAATTTCCATTTTTATGACAAAGGAAGCATTTACAAAAATATTTACAATAATTTGTTTCCATAATGGGCCAATAGTATTGACTTGCAAAAGTTTTTTTAGAAAAAACCATGATGCTAGTATAAGTAACACAGATGCCTTTGTGCACCTATTTAATAGCTTGGATATAATATTCCAAAATAAGACATTGTAACAAGGTCCCATCTTAGCCTCAATGATGGAGAGGTCCCTTAAGGAAGGTGTAATGGGCTATGTAGGATAAGGGATCACTTTTGGGAATGGGTGATGTCGGTGGAAAATTTTCATCTCATAGGTAATTGTATATATCTTCGTACCAAGGGGAAAAGAGACCAATAACTTTTAGGTACAAAACAATATTATGGCATATCATAAGCTAGCATAGTTAAATGTTTGATGCGGAATCATAATTCATTGTTGTTTTGAGGTGAGTTTAAAAGAGGAATTGGTTTTATCCATAACATATGTGGATTTGTTTTGTACTTGAGGGACGTCTTTTAAAGGTGACTTGGAAAAATAATTCTTATAGAATGTCCACCATATGCTTTTAGGGGATAAGCTTTTCATCCTCGACATTATATTCATCATTGACTTGATTTTTATAAGTTGAGAATTCCAATGACTTGAACTTGTTAGATATTCCACTTAATGATGATAATGGGACCAATGACAAGTTCCTCATATTTTGCTATATTATTAGTGTAAGGAAAGCCAACCCAAAAGGCTCTCGGGTTTGAGATCACTTGTAGGGATGATGAGGATAACACCAAAGCCATGAAAAGTGAAAGACTCGTCAAAGTAGATTCTCCATGTAGTGGACTCTTCAACAAGCATAATATTTTAGGTAAATCAAGATTCAAAGGTTATGTACTGGTAAAGGTGTCTCTTCAAGATAATCAACAAGTACCTATCCCTTAACAACCTTCTAATATATATATTCTATGTCGAATTTCTGAGAAATAGGATCCATTTTTCATCCTCTCAGTAAGGGTGACTTTAGATAAGAGGTATTTAAGCGGGTAAACTTTGGTTATGAGTTTGGTTTTATTGTTCAAGAAATAGTGTCTAAGATTTTGGAAGGCAAAGATGATGGATAAATAAGCCTCTTCAATTTGTGGGTAGTTAAGCTCATAGGATAAGACAACTCTCTCTTTGTCTTATTTATCATGTTTGGCTAAGAGAGTGCTTAAGGAAAATTAGGTAGAAAAAATGTATAACATAAGGGGTTCTCCTATACGGTTTGGATAGATATTTATTTGATTGATCAAAATATTGTTGGATCTGGGCCTCTTGAAAGGTTACATTTTTTAAGGAGGTAAGTGAAGAGAATAAAATTTATTAGCAATTTGGGAAATAAATCTTCGAATAGCTTGATTTTGCCTTAGAGGCCACAAAGTTGTTTTAGGTTCTTAAGAGGAGGCATTTACATAATGGATGTGACATTTATAGGATCTTCCATTCTTCTTCTAGATGTAATGAACCCCAATAATTTTCCTAATGTAACACCAAACAAGAAGTTTTTAGGGTTTAATATGACCTTATATTCCTAAAGCCTTTTAAAGATACAATGAAGGATAACAAGATGTTATTCTCTTGTTTTTGACTTGTCAAGGATGTCACACACATAGTCTTCCATAATGTCATGAAACATATCATCGAATATAACTATCATGGCTAGTTGATACGTGGCTTATGCGATTTTTAGACCAAAAGGCATGACTTGGTAGTAGAAGGCACCACAAGGAGTGATGAAATAAATTTTATGTTGATCTTACTCAATGATTTTGATTTCATTATAACAAGAAACACCATCCGTGAGAGATAGAATTTGATGCCTCGTTATTGAGTCCACAATCATATCAATGTTGAGGAGAGGAAAGTCATCTTTACGACATGCTTTATTGATATTCTTGAAATCTATACAAATCATATTCAATAGGTTTCTTATAAACAAGGACTATGTTGGATATCCATTTTGAATAGTCGATAGGTATGATTAACCTTGTTTCTAAGAGCTTCTCTATCTCTTCTTCGACCAAGAGGGCCACTTGTGGAAGCATCTTACTGAAGCTTCTTTTTGTTGGTTTGGTTGACTCATGGATGACCAAATTATGCACAACCAATGAAGGATCTAACCTGTCATATCCACATAAAACTAATTGAACACATCTAATAATTCCCTTAGAAGCGTTGTAAAGGATTTTTACTCTCGAGGGCTAAGTGAAACCCCAATTTTGACAATCTTAGGTTGTTACTCCATACCCATATTAATGTGATAGTTTCATCGACTAACAAATTGGAACCATCCCCACTCACATAGGATCGAGAAGGAGGTTGATTTCTTCCTCTATCGGTTCTCGTTGAGATTTTCACCAACATAATGGTTACATTTATTTTCTTTTGTCTAATTTTTTATTTGTTTTTCTATGATTTCCTCAAAGAGGTTTCACTATGGAGCTTTAATTTTTTTACTTTTTGTTTTTGAATTTTTAGCTATTTGTTGACCACAGAACTCAACCTCCTCCCCAAAGTACACACACATATTGAGGTTGATAGAAAATCCTTTTTATCACCTTCGATGGGATGGCATCCTATAGTCCCATGAACTTTACAATATCTTCCTAGTTCTAGAAGGAATTGAGTGGTATTTATCTTGTTGGTCCCAATCAATGAGGAAAGGATAAATAATTCAAAGTTTAGGAGAAGATGGGGCTATGGTAAAGACGGTGGTATTTGAAAAGTGGTTCAAAGAGGTGAGGTCTTTATGGATACTACAAAGAGATGTTAGTTCAATGTCATAATCAAAAGATTATTCTTCACACTTAGAAGACATGGCATTGACTTTAAGTGGAGCACTACAAGGCTAAATGTCTATGCCACGTTGGTCCATTTTTAATTGTTGCGCATAAGCTCCCAAGTACCTTGTTTCATTCTTTCCAAAACTATAACCATGATAATCCATAACATACATCATCTTTTTGGGGACAACGTATTCTAGGATTGATAACAAGACACAAATTTCTTTTCGGTTTACTATGAAATACTAGATGTATCAAGTGTTCATTTCTATGAACACCCTATACAAAATTATCAAAGATATAGTAATTTGGTTGTTTCCTTAGCATGAAGTTGGGCCTACCATGATTTTTTGGTGATAGGAGAAGATTATGGATAAGGAGGGCATGTTATAGGTCGTATTACCCATAGTTGGTGTTAACGATTTTGGACTTGGATTGTAAGGGAACACGTGGATGTGGAAGTGGATACACCATTTATGTTTAAAGGTGGGGATAAGTTGTAAGGATGAATACGAGAGGAAGAAGTCTAAGACTCTAGCTCAAAAATAATCTTCATGCTAGGGCAAGTATAAGCCATGTGATAGTGGTCGAAAAATGCTCTACAATGTGTAAAAGTTGTGAATCACCTAGGATTGTAATCTCTTGGCCTTCATAGTGTAGTTTGATGCATTAATGGAAAGTGGAGGGAATGACCTACATGGTGTGAATCCATGGGTGATCGAGGAAATATTGTATATGAGTTCCAAATTAATGACATGGAACTAGGTATCTTGCGTTACAAGGCTAATTTCCGGTGGAAGAGTGATTGTTCATGCTGATTTTCATTCCACATTATCATAGGCTTTGATGGCGATGACATTTGGTTTTGGCTTAGTGTCGGTGTGTCCTAATAATTTAACAAGCTTGAAAGTGTAAATATTTAGAAAAGTTTCATTATCCACAAGCACACTCTTAATTTTCCTTTAGGTAATGATGACCTCAATGTATAAAGGTAAGTTATGGATGTAATTCTCATTTGGGATCTGGTTTTAGATAAAATTATTTTCTTAAATGAACTCGATTTGGGCTAACATGCGGCTTAGAAACATAAAAAGTCAATGTTCGTATGAACTCTTAACTCGGAAGGGCCTTTTAGAGGATATTGTTATGAAAAGTGGAGATTTTGAGAAGGTCCAAGGTAGAAATCTTGGAAAGCATTTTCTCAAGTTGATCGAAGATATCATAATGACCGTCAAAAGGAGTGGAGAGGAGGCCCTAGAATATTGATGCAAGTGCAACATTGTAATGACACACTCTTGGGATTTGATCTTGATGGTGGTGATATGGTTGGGGATAAGAGAAATATAACCAATTAAAGAATCAAATTGATAAGACGCCTTAATGACGATATGATTAGTGTTATTACATTGTCGAGGATTATCCTTGATCTAAATTTTGTTTGGATCATTTTATGATTGGGAAATGGATTTTTATGGATTCTTAGCTTTTTATTTTGTGATTTGAGAGCTTCTTGAACTTCAAGTTAAATGTTCCCACGATCTAGTAGATCCTAAATATAATTTTTAAGTTTCATGCACCACTGACTCAATGTGATGGCCTTTTAGATGATGGTATTTGTAATATTTGTTGTCTTTATACCACGAAGGATTTTGAGCATCATCATTGAATGGATTAACATGGGAAATGTGATCATGCTTGTCGATTCAATTTGGAAAAATATAGATGAGAAAGATTTACCCAAATAGTGTGCATTCTTATCGTTTCTTCTATTATTTGGGTAGTCCTTGAGTAATTTTCATTGACGGGTGTTTTATATCACCGAATGTGTTTAGAATCTATAACTCCATCACCGATGACATTCTTTTTTTGTTAAATAATTTGAATTCGTCGATGGGTTTGTTATCATAGTCCTTTTGAAATATCTTTAATACCCCTTAGCTAAGAGAGATTTCTTGATTTGGATGCCCTTCTCAATGACCTCCTCTAATGTATTTATGAAGTGCATTTGAAGGCAAAAAGTGATTTATGGATGTAGATTGGGCACAAAAATTCGATCATCTATTTTTTGGGGATGGAGCATGGGAAAGTAGCTAGTAAGGTCTCTCTCATAGAAATGTTACATTATTTAGTATTACATATGTCAAACATGGTGATATCACTCTCACGTTGAAGGAGAAGTGTCGAAAAAATCTCTTAGATATCTCGATGAATGTGGAGATTGATATTTTAGGAAGGCGGAAGAAAAATTTTAGATCATGGCCTCTAAGCTATGAGGGAAGAGTCAAATTAGATAATTGTCATTATAAGTAACTTATTAACGGGCATGAAGAATTCATTGACATGATCCCTAGTGTCTCTTTTCCCATGATATTTTTAGTGTAGGTATTTGTTTATTAGGATAATTCTTGCACTTGGGTTATCCCTACATTTGTTGAGTTAGCTTGCTTAGGTGTACTAGTTGTGTAGAATTAGCTTGTTAATCTTGTGGAGTTAGCTTATCTACCAATATCAGTTAGTGGGAGTTCTCACCACTATTTTAGGTGGCAGTTGCACTTCCCTCCTCCTATATGTACATCTTCATTATTAAGCTAATTAATAGAATTACATTATATAGAGTTCCATGATATAATATATGATATGATAGGGTTGGGACAATCCTTCCATAACCGAACCTTCCCAAACCGGTGGCCTAGGCCTATGACACTCAAACTTAGTCAAATATCCCTCACTTATGCCGATCACGAAATGAGATATAGTTGGGTATTGGTATCTCATTGGTAGAGAAATAGAATTGATAGATCTAGAGGGTGGGGTGGGGGAGCCCTATCCATCTTAAGCTGATTAGATAGGCCCCCTCTACTCTGTAGATTTTGGGAAGTTTGGTGATACGTGTGATGAATCGAGTTGATAGAAAAGGAATCCCATCGCCCCGCCTTTATATAGACTGGTCGGCAGTAGTGAGAGAGAAGAGATTGGTACTCTTTGTTTGCAAATCTATTAGTAAGGCTATTTTGGTGAATTACTTTCAGCTTATTGAATTTGATATTCTATTAGCATATGAGATCTTTGTGGTTTGGAATAATCTAGTTATTGTTCCTTTTAATATTTATCCAATTGAGGTAATCAAAACCCATATAAAAGGGAGTCGTAGCATTTTCATATCAAAGGGGTGGGAAAAACTCTTCAAAGTGCTATTTTATATTGTGTTCATTGATATTTTCATGTAAACCACCGAGTACATCTTTCATAGATTGTCATTCATGCTTGAATAGCTTTTATGGACAGTGTCGATGACATGTCTACTGTGATTCGATTTTGAGGCCTCACCTCGATGATTGTTCATTTTGATTGTCTCACGAATCATCTTAGGCTTCTCAACATGTATGTGAGAGGCTAAACTTGCCAATTGGTGACTTGATGTTTTAAATTGGTCTTGAAACATTCTTCTTTGAAAGATGTATGATGTTGGTTATCAACCTCCTTTTCTCGTGATGATTTTCTTGATGAATGATATCTAATTTTTGAATTTATATAATTTTAGAACCATATTAGCATTGGATTCCTCGTTGTTTTGTCCAAGATTCCTAGATGTAGATACATGGCTTGGGTTTAGGATATCATCAATGTCATTAGGAGGACCACAACAAGTTTTATCTTCATCACATATCATAGTTGTTAGAAATGTAGGATCGAAATTAAGGGGAAACATTACACCTAATGTTTATAAGCGAAGAAGGATTATATCTTTATTTTTCAATAGAAATTTTTCCACTTGTGCAGGATTATGTTCAAAGATGTCATGAGTTTCCTCTTCTTCACCACTATGATTGAAAATACTAAGCTCATCATCAATAGATGATCAATAATTCCACGTTGGAAGTGGTTTTGTTCGTGTCATTCATGCGTAAACATGTGATGATTGTCATTTTTTGGATAGGAAATTTGACCTAGATTTGTTTGATTAAATTATCTTGGATTGAAGAGAGCTCTACATAAATTTGGGTAGTGTAACGATTCCATAATGAATGTATTACCTAGAGTCTTAAGATCTTGCTCGGGGATGTCTAGGTAAATTTTGTCAGCATAACAACTGTGAAATGGATCCTTTATCTAGGTTTTTGAAATTTGTTTGATTTTCCTAAGGATCCCAAGTAAAATTTTGCATTCTAATGGAATAGTTATGTCAATAAACCAATTTCAAAAGTTTACCTTTGGATGTCAATAGGGTTGGTCTAATTTTGATAGAGTTTTAACTTCTCATGTTTGAAAATGAGGATAAATTTGTAGAGTTTAAGGTCTTGACGTGTAATAATGTCATTTTAACTCGGATATAGTTTTACCTTATTTTATTGCTAAAACAAGGTTTAAATCAGACAAAATTTCACCTTACGAGTTTTGAGAAATCAAGTTTTGATGCGAGACATAGTGACACATTTTATTGTTTTCAAATAAGGTGTGGGTTAAAAAAGGCACAACCTATAATAAATTTGGACACACGACTAGGATAAACAAGGTTGTTAGTAGCATCCTCAATATAATTTTAAGTATGTGAGGCACAAGTTTGTGAAATTAGGAAGAGTTGTCTAATGGTGTGGCTCAAAGGGTCAAATCTCCACTTACCTTCACTGCATTTGTTTTGATGGAGTTTGACCTAAAACGACAATTGATTCCTATGGATTCCAGTATAGGTCCTAGATATTGGAGGAAAATGCACTTCTCACTTCATATAAGCCACATAAAAGTGAACTTCTACTTAGCCAAAAATGATTGATCCTCCCATGAATTTATATAGCTCACCATTATCTAGTCTTTGTCCAAATGACTAGGTGATGAAATCCCAGCCACTGAACCCTACTAAAAGAAAAAACACCTAATTGCTTATGATTTCCCAGATCACCTTGCGGTGCATGGAAAGAACATATACAATTGAGATTGAGTTTAAATTGTGATGTTCCTATTTTCTAGAACTTTGATTCATATTTATACTACAATAACCAGATTGAACATAACATATTTAAATTGAAATACATTGTGTAAACACATCAATAAAGAATGAATTTCATTAGATTTATAAAAATAACATATATCAGTATTGTAACTTATCATTAATGGTTTCAAGTTTAAAATACATATATGAAGATAAATTAGTCAATAGAAAGTTTATTTAGGTAAACCAACAATGAGATTACACTCAACAACGAGGAATCGGACGCGACCTTGCATCACAATGTAAAACAACATTCTCTTGGTCTTGGCAAGACACTTAGATATGCACTTTGTGCCACCTCAAGGACCCACTTTATGGACATCCTCTCATTACTATTCAAAGTGTTACGGTATTTATCCCTTTACCTTAGAGACAATTACAATATCTTATTTTTTCCTCATATAGACCACATTTTCATAAATTTACATTCGTGTGATATCCACACACTTACATATATCCCATGTGAATTACTTTACTCCCCTTTTATATGGTTGAGAAGGTGTATATTCATAATGGATACACCTTTCCATTTACCCCTTTTGACTTTAATACAACATAATACTTGATTATTTATAGGCTTATGCTTTAACACCCTTTATCTTCTCGGGGAATATATCTTTTATGTCTCACTTTAATTATCTTTATTCTTCACTTACCCACACTTGGGTAAATTTTAAATGCTTTGATCATTTTTATTTCTTGTAAATCTTTCCATGGGGATTTAGTCATGTAAGATATATAAGAAACAAAATATGTGGAACGAAAATAAACACCCTAGTAAATGTGTATAACACAAAGGTTAATCCAATATATAACAAATTTTGCTACCAAATGCCTTTGAAGCAAACTAAATTGTCAACCAACTATTAATCGAATATTCTAATCAAATAATAAAAATGTAATGCAAATTTTCAACCTCAAGCAACAAGATAACCCAAATAAATGGAAATAATTCAAAAAATGAAAGTTTTTTGCAAGTTTTTATGTATGTTTGGTTTGTCTATTTATTTGTTTGTTTGTTTAGCAATAATGATATTTGACAAGGGAATATGGAAACTTACACATAGATTAGCAGTAGCTTGGACAACCAAAAACACTCAAAATACAAAATAAAGTGACCAAAAGTGAGACAAGGGAAAACCCAAGTTCTTTGTCACGAGGTTGTTGAAACACGGTGAAATCATTGTTTAATAGTGTGAATCCGTTGTTTACTAAGGTGAATTCATTGAAAGAAAATATGTTGCAAGGTGTATCAAGGTCACTAAAATTATAGTGAGATCACCATGATGTGTAGTGAATCTGCTAAAGCGAGTTCATTGCGTGGTGTAATGAGTCCATTAAAAGACAAATCAAATTCATTGAACACAAACAACGCATTTTCTTAAAAATGACTTGCCGATTTTCGCTTCCTGAAAAGATTTTTTTTCCCAAAAATGTTGAATTGTTTTGGTATGTTACAAAATGCTACTTCTTCACTAAGCACAATCAAAAGTACCTACAAGGTATAATCACATAATAAGTAGTATTAAACACCATGCTAACTAAAATATGAAGATAGTCAAGGAATACAAGCATAATGAAAGCAAAATAGTAACACAACAAACAATCAATGCTCAAAACAACCCAAGAAATGGAAAAAGATATAAAATAACAAATCCAACAAAGGAAAAAGGTTGCCTAATTTTGATAGGGCAAGTTCACTACAAGGTGAGGAAAATTCGTTGTGAGAGTCGAATTTGTTGCATGATGGAGCGAGTTCATTGAAGTTGTCAAATTTGCCAAGGGATGTTATGAGTTCACCAAATTTTGAAATTGTTGTATGATGCCACGAGGTTGCTTTATAACCAATGAATACATTATATGACATCGTGAGGTTCTTAAAATCTTATGACAGTGATGTAAAATATAGAGTGCGATCACCATGGGATTTTTAATTTCATTGAATGTTAGGAAAATCTACTAATAACTAGAACAAGTTCTCTAAAACACAAGTGAGTACAAAAATGAGGTAAATGTCCAAAATGTTCAATTTTTTCTTCTTCAATTCAAATTTTGGTACCACCTAGCCTCTTCAATGCCTTCAAAACCAACTTGAAGTGTCAACAAAACTTGAAATTTGACTCAAATTGCAACATGTACAAATAACTTTGTTGAAAAATTGCATGTGAGACAAAGGGTGGTCCCATCAAGTGTGTCAAATGTATGCAAGCTAAATCTAATAACATGCGCAGTTTACATAATGTAATTCACACCTAAAAATTCCATTCCTAATTAAACTACTCCAAGAAATTGCTAATACATCAAGATAGACTATCATATACAAAAGAGAAAAATGCTAAGCATTTATAACACAAAAAGATCAAACCTCTCCCATGAATATTTAATTTCATCTCAAAATAAAATGTGGATATCTTTGTGTATTGAGTGCAATCCATGAGTAATTGATTAAAGAGGGGAGCTTGGCGAAGCGATAGATATCTTCAAAATGACCAAAATATTGTTTGAGTCTTCTCTCACTAATTCAACCAAGGAAGGGTTTTCTCACCTTTTCCTTAAGCTCTTTTGTAATAGCTTAGCACAAGAAATAGATGGGGAAAATGGAGGCTTATTTAATCACTTGGGATTAATTAATATGCCAAGATTAGCTTATAGAAGTTATGTAGAGGAATTTTAGATGAAGGCTAGTGGATTTTATAGATGATTGAAAGTTATATTTAATTAATAAAGGTATTTTTAATTAAATGGAATACAAGGAAAGGTTAATTAATTGATTTAACAAAATAAGATTTTTGTAAAACCCTATGTTGGCTAGATTTTCTGCATAGCTAAAAACCTAGGCAGTCATGAGATAAATCTCCCTCATTTACCGGTGAGGCTCCGTGTAAGATGTTTATCAATTTAGTGGGTATGAATCCTAATAACTATTTGTGGGGTTTTACTTTAATTACAAAGCTCATGAACCATAGCTAAGCAATTCTGCAACAAGTAAGCAGTTGTTTGTGAAGTATTTTCAGAAGGGGGAAATAATGGAATTTGGGAAAGAAGAAAGGAAAATGTGTGATTCAACCAATAGTTCACAGAGTTGGTCTCATACACATAGATTAAATAAACAAGTAGATCTCACAATATTCAAAAGTAAAGGAAAAGAAAAGCTTCTAATCTAAATCTCAGATAACACAAAGTTTATCTAAAGATCCATACAAAAGTAAGAAGCAAATGCACCATGGAAATAAAGTTCTCCAGAAATCGGTCTTTATTCAATTCCTCAGTTTTCACAAAAATGACATCAAGGGTTGCGACACGATCAGAAACTCAAGAATGTTGATTAACAAATTGTGATCCTTTAACTGCATTCTCTTCCTCTATTTATAATGTATAAAGGGCAATTACGAATAAGAGGCTTTTAATGAATTGCCACATGTGGAAGCTATGAAAAGGGGAAGCAACTGACAATATTCTTCGTGGAATTCCTCTTTACATGACATGCATGATTTATAACTGAAATTAGAACCTTCTATTTTCCATATCATGCCACCTATTTCCAAGTAATTGACTTATTCTAGTAACTTGAAGTAACGACTTTTATAGCCAATTACCCAATTTTTACAATTTTAATTGATTGGTCAATTGTTTTGTCAGAGAAAATAAGAGAAAGAAGAAGAACAAGGAGAAGAAATTAGAAGAAAGTTGCAATGCTCTCAGTCTTGTTCTTCTTCCATACTCTACATGTTGATCCAACTTGTATTTCACCTCTGTTTCATTCACTTTAAAAACGAATGATCTGAATGATATCTTTGCCTTGAATCTGAGATGTTTTTTTCTCCCATATGATATCTCTACCTTGATTCTCACCAAATTGGATCTAGAAGCGATTGGCGAGATTTAATTGCAAGTGTTACCTCTGACATGTCTTCCCTCTTATCCTTGAAGCTTTTGTAGTTATTCTCTAGTATGTGCACCAATGCAATGTTTTTCGTAAACAATTCAGACAAAACTCATCACCCTTCATCGTGCCTGAATCAACCTTTGTCTGAGATCTTCTTTTTTATTTCTGCTAGAAGACCTTGCAAATATGAGAGTTGGATCTATTTGTGTAGAACCTGCAATTTCTCCTTTTGATTCTAAAGATATATTCAATGTATCTGACATTGACTTTGCCTTCTTTTCACCAATATGAGCACCAATGAAGTATTCCTACAAATAATTCAGACAAACATGGAATCCATGGCATGAATGCTTAATTCCTTCACCAAAATATGATTATAAAGCCTGTTGCCCTCTATTTTTAGACTTTGTTTGCATGCCAAGCAAGCTAAAAATATTATTTAATTCCCATGTGCACTCACATCAACATGCAGATAGCTAGAATAATAAAAAGGAAGCCTTTCCAACCCTAGGCGCCAAAACTAGATGCTTCTTGGCAATTAAAAAAAGTCAACTTTTAGGCATTTAGCTATGCCATAATGGGTCGCACTTTTTGGCTAGAAGTCATGTTAAAAATAAGAAGGCAAGGAAGTGGGAATTTTTACCCTTCCAAGCAGCTCCAAAATTCCCATCTTTCACTTAAGTGATTTAACTTTAATGATGGGAAAAACAACCTTCCAGGAAGGCTCCAAATTCCCACCTTCCTTCCACCACCAAAATTCCCATTGGCACTTAAGTGATTTAACTTTAATAATGGGAAAAACAACCTTCTAGGAAGGCTCCAAATTCCCACCTTCCTTCCACCACCAAAATTCTCATTAGCACTTAAGTGATTTAACTTTAATGATGGGAAAAAACAACCTTCCAGGAAGGCTCCAAATTCCCACCTTCCTGCCACCACCATTTTTCCCATTAGCACTTAAGTGATTTAAATTTAATGATAGGAAAAAACACCCTTCCAAGAAGGCTCCAAATTCCCACCTTCCTTCCACCACCATTTTTCCCATTGGCACTTAAAAGCTCTCCTTCCAAAAAGTGTGACTTGCATGGAAGAAAGCTTCTTCCCAAAAAGTGCGACTTGCATTAAGAAATTGCTCTTCCCAAAAAGTGTGACTTGCATGACTTCTACTTTTAAAGTTGCATGCGAAAACTCATCAACAAAATTTATTTCCATTTTTAGACTTTCAGTAAATAAAACACAAGTATAGAATAAAATTTTCCATTTTTGGAAACGGTCCAGAAGATGTAGCAGTAAAAACTTGCAAGTGCCATAAATTTCACTCCGTGGCTCCATTTTAGGTGTCGTTTTCTCTAAAAGTGCATATTTTCTCAAGCTCTATGCATTAATGGCAATATTTTCCTTATTTTCATAAAATCCATTTTTACACCCTTTTGGACCAAGCAACTTCTTACAATCTTCTAAAAGAATCCTGAGCTCTGATCACCTTTAGATAGATTAGTAATTAAAAATATTGGATAGCTTTTCAAAACCCTAGGCCTGGGGAAAGATCTGGTAGGAAGAATGAATAGGCTACGGGAATTTGGAGAAAACAAACCAAAACATAGACAAAAAGAAAAAAACAAAAACAAAAGAAGCTGCAAGCAATTGCTCGAAAAATTTCTCCAATTAGCTGATCTGCAAAAATTCTTCCCTAAGTGAATGTTCTGTGGTAATAATGATGGGGTGAAATGCTTTATATAACCTAAATCCTCCAATTTTAGCTCAATATATTTTTAAAAGAAATTTATTTATTTAATAAATAAATAAATAAAATTCTCTCAAACAAAACCTGGTGAAGGGATAGAGTGAGTTTTAGCATGTGGGTACTTGGGGAATTTGGCTTTTATGACTCTTTGGGGATACCTTAGAGCAATGTAAACAACTGCAGGAAAAACAAACACAAAACAACCTATTACATTGAAAAGAACAATTTTTTTTAAAAGGGGTAGTCCCATATTTCAGGGTGAAATCTCGGGACAACACCCTAGTTGTAGAGTAACTCATAGAAACAATGAAATATAGTTAGATACACTATGACACAAGCAATAAAATAATAAAATGTGAAACCCTAAGTGCAAGAGATAAAGAAAATGACTTAGTTGATTTGCGCTTGATCGGGACTAGTGCGAGACTAGGAAAACTAATGAACATGAAGGCTAGACCATCGTAATCGTGTGCGGTAAAATATAAAATTATTGAATAGGGCCGGACTAGAGTACTTGGGACTGGGTCGGGCGTCTTAGCACTGCAGTATGATCTTTGGGTTCCGTGGATCGCAAAAGTGGTCGGAATCTGATTTTTCTAGTGTCGCACAAGAGTCATAGATGGTCATTTTTGGTCACCTATATGTTGCAATATGATGGTGAGTGCACCTATAACTTGCAAAACAAAGCTTCACCTAAAAATCCAAACAATGCCACATCAAATCCAAACAAAGAAATATGTAATATGGGGAGTCGGGCTGACCCGATGGTCACCTAACCGATTGAACTTACGATTGAGAATTGCACTACATCTCAGACTACATGTAGTTTTTGTGCGTGTGTGAGAGAATCGTGCCCTAGGAAGCCCTTGTGCAAGTGCACTTGATAGCGGTGATAGCTAGATGTATCAATGTAAATAGATGTGTGGGTGGAATAATGAACTTCCCCTTCATATGCAATCCCTTGTCCCTTGTATGGAAGCTAGATGGATGCCTTTGATGCTCTTAGATGCCTTTTGATGCAAGCTTAGGTGATGATAATATATGCTTAGAGCTTAGTCCTTTATTTTGGTCACATAGCTTTGTATTTATATGATTCCCTTGGTTGAATTTTGTAATTGATAAGCTGGAAGGCCGACCCATAAGAAAATAAGATGCCCAAAAGATAAAAGAGACCCAAAAGAAGCAAGTAAGATAGAATAGAGTCGGGCGCACAGGCGTTGGTGTCTGAAGTCATAAAAGATAAAAAAGTGAAGTCCTAACTAGGTTGTAGATTGTAAAAGACTAAAAGATAAGATAAGAAAAAAGCAAAGAGGCCAAAGATAGTTGTCAATTACTAATTTTCTTGCTTAGGAATCATATGAATGCAAGTATGCTTTTAGGACCTAGAAATGTACCCAAGTGCATGATTTTGTGTCTACATTTGTCCCCACTTTATGTTGTTGAGTGAATACTTGATAACATAAAGTAGATAAGAGATGCATACCTGATAACCATGTAGAGTGTGATGGCGATAGCATGCCGAAGAGACAAGTGAAAGCATGAAGTGATAAAAATGAAGCGTGGAAGCTAAGAAAGAGGAAGTGACCCTAGGGGTGAAGTGTATTGTGTTGTACCCATTATTGTGCTTGATGTAGGGCTATTTCTTATTGCCTGAAAAAAAGTAAGGACAAACTTGATGAACATGAGTGAAAAAGGATAGAAAGATGTCTTGAAAATGTTGTGTAGAGTGAGTTTTTGGGGTGATATCATGCCTAAAACAAGTTTTTTGGGTGATCTCATACCAAGAATGAGTTGTTTGGGAAATATCATGCTAAGTACGAGTTTTTGGGTGATCTCACGCCATGATAGAAGAGTGTTGGGGAGAGAGGTTTAGTGTTACTCTCCTTCCATGATTACTTCCGATTATACACCACTGCAGATGGCGTGATCTGTTTTATTCCAATTTGTAGCATATTAGTTTTTTATTTGTTCAAGTTTTACCATATTAGTTCCATACTTGTTCCAAGTTGAAACGGAGAAAGAATGCATTTTGATTTACGGAGGATCTGTGCTTGTACTATGAAAACTTCTTTATACAATGTTGTGAATGTGCTAATATGAGAAAGTAGTCGTATCTGCCCCTAGGACATAGGCACCTAGGGAGGTCAGAGCTCTTAGGCACTACTATTTGTATTTGGGTGCTAAAGTCTGTGCGAACTAAGGACCCAAGTCATATTTTAGGCCATTTCTATAACTATAGCTTGTTTTGTTCTGTGTTAGGTTCCGAGTTGTTGTGTGGTGTGATTGATTCACCTAATGTATGCCCCCCTCATTTGGGGTGCAGTGACATCGCTAGGAGTATGCGGCTCAAAGAGAGGACATGCTGATCTAAACTATGTCCTTGGGGGGGAATGTGTATGGTAGAAACCAAGGCACATGTAAACAAAGTGGCTAGATACATGTGTTAGTAACAAAAGTAGAAAAAATTTCATAGAAAAATAATGTAACAAGAAAATGTGCATACAAGATAGACAACAAAAATTGGGTTTCAAACATAGGATGCCACTCATAATGTCACAAGACAATCAGGGCTGAAGTGGGAAAAAACATACATTGTGCATATAGGACAAAGGGCATAGCCCGTAAACAATAAAGCATACAATAAAAAATAATGTCAAGAAAAATGTAGCAGACAACCATGGTGGCAAATAGTCTTGCAATGAAAATGTTGCACATGAAGTATCGTTAGTATGCTAGAAAGATAAAAAGTATATCAAAGTGTGTATGTACCCATAAAATAGCGTGCTAATAAGTAGAACTACTAAACAATGAAACAATAACACATGTAATGTGATAAAGTAGATGTCCCCAAGAGCCTCGATGGGACTAGTAAGAGGTAGAATGCCAAGCATCATTACAATGTGTAAGGATTTGTAAGAAGTATACATTCACAACTAGAGAACAAGTGAACGCACACTTGTATATGATAAAGATAATGACATACTAGATATCCGACTAACATAGCAAGCGAAGTGCAACATGTAACTAGTATAGGCACGCAAAAGTAAGTGCAACCAATATATTCAAGATGCACGATGCGGTGTATGTGATGGAATGATATGCAATATGAGTGTAATAAGAGCAACGTGCCCCCAATGAATGTGTATAAATGTGTATGAGATGAGGTTCATTTATAAAAGATCCCAACAACAAGAATTAACCACCAAATAAGAGTGCGTCATCGAGAAATGGTTTGATAATGTGCGCTAGATAGATAGATCATGAAGCATAGAACATAAAGAGTGAATATGGTGAGGTTCATTTTAGATTTATACCCTCAGTAGTTGAGTATGAACCATGGAACTAGAGTGTGTCATAGGGTAGTATGATGTGTGAGAATGAAATGCTAGAAATATGTATCATGAAGTGTGGAGCGTAAAATGTGTAGTGTGTGAGGTTCATGGATGTAGTATGCCCTCAATAGTCAAGTGTGAACCTTATCACAAGAGTGCATCATAGGGTGATACAAAGTGTGTATTAATTTGTTCAATGTTGCTTACAAATATGGAGTATGAAGCACAAAGTGTATGAGTAGAAATGATGAACAACTAATGATGTTAGGAGGGGGAAAGTAAGCGTAATGCCCCCAAGTGTATGATGATGAGTGAGCTATTTGATGAAAGTAAAGCACAAGGTTCCTCCACCCAATGTACAAGGAGATAAAGGTGTTTGACCATGCTCTAAGATCGGTGGTGTATGAGATCGACGATGTATATGCGAAGGAATCCTAGGTGGTGAACACCTATGTGAAGGAGACCTAGGAGGTGATTGACACCTAAGAGGTAATGTAAACCTATGTGAAGGAGACCTAGGATGTGATGGAAACCTATGTGAAGGGGTTTCCTAAAGAGGGGACTTAGTTTGAGGAGATGGACTAGCAAACCGATGACACGATGAGGTCGTGTGTGAATAGGAGAGCTAGGTGTAGAATGTGCCTTAGATTTGAGAGGCCTAGGGAGCCTAGATGTTCTAGCTAGTGAAAGGAAATCCTCAAGAGGAGGCTGAGGTAACGATGTGGATGGTGGAACACCTTTGAGAGTGATAACTTGCTTATTGTGAATGAATTTGAGACACAAGTGGGTCATGGAAAAGATAGCTTAAGCGATGCAGAGCCAAGGAAGACCTAAGAACATGTCACAACCTTTGATTGAAGGTGCCATAACAAATGACACAAACATGGTGAGAGGCCCAACTGTAACTGGAATCTTGATGTAACCATAAAATTTGGGAATTGGATATAAAATTTTAGAGAGTGGATAGTTGATAGCGATAAGGAGTGCAAGAGAGCACACCCAATAAGAATGAAATGATTGATCATGGTGTTATTAACAGTATGAGATCGATAGAAGCATTGATGTGTAGTGTATTAGAATAAAATGTAGCATGATAATTGTGATTAAATAATGTGATGAGTGGTGGAGATGCATCAGTATTAGCAACTAAAAAAATCAAGACCCCCGATGAAGGAGGAGGCACAACATGATACATATGATTAGTGAAGAATCAACAACTTTCTTGTCATGCTTAGGCAATGAATCTTTAAAGATTTTTAGCTTGTTATTGTCATTGACCAACTTAGATGCCGTAGGCTCAGGGAGCTCGATTACATTATTGTCAATAAGATCTTGAATGAGATGCCTAAGTTTGAAACATCAATCAATTGAATGCCCAACACATTGATGATAGTCACATCTAGTATTTTCTTCATAATTACGACCTTTAGGGTGAGATGGATCAAGATTCAGTGGTGGTGGAAGCATAATAAGATTGATTTCGATAAGTTTTGTGTAGCATGAAGGTGCGAAGCATAAGGCAATTTTGTAAATGTATGCTTTGGAGGTTGTCATTGAAGCTTTTAGGAGTGGAAATGACGTTAACGGTAGCTTTTGCTTGATGGGCTTAGGAGATGGCTTGACAATATATTTGTTATGAAACCGATTAGAAGATGCAATATTTGATCATGATATTTGAGCTTTCACGTGACTCAATCGTATGTCATAGTTGATCAAATGATGGATAGGTCTCAAAGACGACACTCTCTTGTAATGGACTTAAGAGACTTTGGACAAAAAGATCTTACAATTCTTGAATCAACGAGTACATTAGTCATCTTAATGAGATTTTTTTATAGCGTAATAGATAGTCCGGTAGATGCTCATTAGATCCTTGTTTTATTTTTGCAAGTTGAGCATAGGATATCTTAGAACCGATATTGATTGAAAAATGTGCAAGAAAAACATTGTTTAAATGTGTAAATGATGTTACCAAATGAACAAGTAGATCGTAAAACCAACACATAACATAATCTTGGAGACTTATAGGAAAGAGATTTGCTAATAAAGTATGATCATCTGCATAATAGAGTCATGCCACATGATAATATCTAAGATATTCTTGAGGGTCATTGTGGCCATTGAAGGTGGGTAGCTTAGGGGTGACGAAGTTTAGAGGAAGTGCATAAGTGGAAATGGTGGGTAAAAAGGAGTGTGAAGGAGTAAGGTGGAATCAAGAGATGGAGATGCATGAGAAGTAGCCTATTGAAGTTAACATATTTTAACTTGGAGATCTTAATAGAGAGAGGTTAGGTCTTGAGTGCTAGAGGAAGAGACTTGCTGTGTGTGGGAAGTGATAGCTAGAGTAAAGTGATTAGTATGGGTAGGCATAAAAATGGGTACATTTGAAGAATGCGGGATAGTGGAATTAGGAGGTTGAGTAACAATAGGCATAGAAGTGGTAATGGATGTAGGAACATTAAGCTCAACTAGATTGGTGGCCTCCTCATGAGAAATGAATAAGAGCATATCTAGATCTTGCGGATGTTTAGCAAGATGAGCATTGAGATCACAAAGGTCTTCATCAGTAAAGGGTGCATGAGTTTTAGCCATGATAAAAAGATGACAAAATACCTAGAAGCAAGGTTGGGTTTGAGCGATGGGTTCACCAAAATTATTTAACAATTTTTTTTTTTTGTAAAACCCTAGTTGTAAAGTAACTAATAGAGACAATGAAATACAACTGCTAGATACACTATGACACAAGAAATAAATTAATAAAATGTGAAACCCTAAGTTCAGAGAGAGAGAGAGAGAGAGAGAGAGAGAGAGAGAGAGAGAAAAGGACTTAGTTGATTTACACTTGATCTGGGACTAGTGCAGACTAGGAAAAATGATGAACAAGAAGGGCATATTGTTGTAACTGTGCACTCTAAAATATAGAATTGTCGAGATAAGGCCGGACAAGGTGCTTAGCTGGGTCAGGGTACATGGGCACGAGTCTAATACTAAGCACCCGTTATTGCGAAAGTGGTCGGAATTTGATTTTTTTGATGTTACACAAGTGTCACTGATATTCCTTGTTGGTCGCTTGCATGTCACAATATGATCATTGAGTGTGTTTGTAACCTACAAAACAAAGCTTAACCTACAAAACCCATAATACGACATCAAATCCAAAAAATATAAAGATGTAATATGGGGAGTCAGATCGACCCCGATGGTCACCTAACCGAGTGAAGTTATGATTGAGAGTTTTACTACATCTCGAGAATCCATGTAGTTTTTGAACGTGTGTGAGAGAATTGTTCCCTAGGAAGCCCTTGTGCAAGTGCACTTAATAGCGGGTGATAAATAGATGTATCAATGTAAATAGATGTGTGGGTGGAATAATGAACTTCCCCTTCATATGAAGTGTATGTAGAAAATGCAGTCCCTTGTATGGATGCTAGATGGATGCCTTTGATGCTCTTAGATGCCTTTGGATGCAAGCTTAGGTGATGATAATAGATGCTTAGAGCTTGGTCCTTTATTTTGGTCACATAGATTTGTATTTATATGATTCGTAATTGACAATTGGAAGACCGACCCATAAGAAAATAAGATGCCTAAAAGATAAAAGAGACCCAAAAGAAGCAAGTAAGATAAAAAAGGTCAAGGGCACCCAGAGGGGATGAGGGCACTGAGTGCTGGCATTGTGCTGAGCGTTGGTGTCTAAAGTCATAAAAGATAAACAAGTGAAGTCCTGGGTTGTAGAGTGTAAAAGACTAGAAATAAGACAAGAAACAAAGCAAAGAGCCCAAAAATAGCTGTTAATTACTAGTTTTCTTGCTTAGGAATCATATGAATGCAAATATACTTTTAGGACCTAGAAATGTACCTAAGTGCATGATTTTGTGTCTATATCAACCAATAATAGGTAATTAATTAATTTAAAGGATGATTCCTACTAATGAAGCGATGTTAATTTGCATCAAAGAAGAGAAAATTAGTTAATTACCATAAATTCGTTAATTAATCGGGCAATGACGACAATTAGTGTAATTTTATTATTAAGATTGTGCGGTGGAATCAAGGTGTCTATATTATTTGTAAACATGTCATTCGTATGTTGTATCTAAATATGGTTTTACTAGTTTTTATCTAATTTACAAGAGGAAATAGAAGAATAACAAAGAAAATTTATCTTGAGCACACCCAAAGTCTTTGTTGATACAACTCCTCATTTGAAGGTTTTTCAAATCTAGTTTGGACATTATATGTTGTAGTTTTGTATATTTAAATGTTTTTCAAAACCAATTAAATGTTGGATTTGAAGAATTAACATATGTCATTGAGGTGATTTTTTCCCTACTTGTGTTGTTAGGTGAGTTGTTTCTTTTCATTACCATATGGATTTTTCTTCAATGTTGCATCGAAAAGAAAGTGTCGCATCAATTGTTTGTATTCAAGGACACTTAATCTTGACTCCTTTACTTCAGATTTGGTCTTTACCCGTATATACTTAGATCTAAAAATCGATGTCTTAGACTGTACAACTCGGATACACTCTTTAGCTTGCCCCGATACTTAAGATTCTCATTAATCTCAACATCCTCCATGCAGGCTCCTTGCAACTCCAGATTAACATTGAAAAATATCTAGCTCAAAACATTGTACACTACAATGGATTGGATTCCATTTGGCTTGGTCACACATTTCCTTTGTGTACATCAACAAATATCTCCTTACATTTGGCATGTGATTAGCCCACTTCCATTGAATCAACTTTGAGTGCACTAGGATCTCCCACATGTATCCAGATCTTGAGATTTGAATGGTGAGCTATCTATGTTTTACAATATCGGTGAGCACACAAAATAACTCACTCGATAAGTTTAGGCTTTGATCGAATCGATTCACCTAATCTCGGCTCCATCTGACGAATTGTCTATGCAACAATGAAACGTGATAGATCCTAAATACTTTAACTCAAACTTGTTCTTCATTGGCCCAACTTTTTTAAAGGTGCTCTCCATCATTTCATCATTCATCTTGACTCTCCCGATCTAAACCTACAATAACTTCCTCACGACGGTCCAAAACTTGGCTCATTCGGGTGGCATTGAAAACTCAAATCACCAAACATATCCAAAGGCCCTAAACCTAACATGGTGAGTGTTTCATTTATTTTAAAAACTAAATTCATGAATACTCCAAGTTGAAATCAATTTGTACATGCATATATGTTTGTGGTAGAGTCACAGTCTAACTGCTGTAGAAGTTTTAGTTAGTTAGGAGTGTCAAAGTAGAAGTTTTCTTCTAACTAATGTAGGAGTGTCAAGTAGATATGATTCCTTTCAATTAGGAAATCAGTTTGTTTGTGTTATTTTAAATATTTCCTTTCCAATTTATACATTATTATTTAGTTCAATAAATAAAAAAAGTCTCGATGTTATTTTTATGGAAAAAACAATCTTTTTACAATATAGTTAGATTAATCAATCTTGGGCATATACCTTTTATGGTATCAAAGAAAGGTTGATTTAAGTGCAACCTTTCTCAAGCGGTGAGGTAATCTTATATATCTTTCACAATTATTTTTGGTTCCAAGTTCTTATATATGGTTGCAATATCATCTACATCAGACACACATGATAGAGAGATTCAATGGAGAATTCTTCATTTTATGGAGCTATAAGCTAACCATGATTTTGAAGGAAAAGGGACTATGGGGAGTCGTAGATGGCACATATCTCAAACCCACATCTCCAGCTGAAGCAGTACAAAAATGGATTACAAAGGATGAAAGGGCACTATCTTCTATTGTTTTGAATCTAGAAAATTCAATAATAGTGCAAGTGAAAGGATCTGCTACATCAAAAGTTGCATATGATAAGCTGAAAAGTACATATGAGACAAAGAGCATGACAAAAAAATTAGCTCTTTATCGAAATCTCCTACGAATGAAGATGCAAGAAGGAGAAAGATTATTGACACATGTCAATAAAATGAAAGAAATGTTAGACCAACTTAAAGATGTTGGATCACAGACAAAGGAAGAATTGAATATTGTTATTTTGTTGGATAGTTTGACAGAATCTTATGAGAATGTTGTTATCTACATCAACAATCAAAGCAAAATAAAATGGGATGATGTTGTTGTTAACATTTTACATAGGAGGAGACAAGGCATAATCAGTCTGAAGCAAAGAAGGATGGATCTGTTGCCTTTATTGCAAATACAAAGAAGAAAGTATTTTCTTCAAAGGAGCACAAGCCCAAACAAAGGTTTGCAAAATCAACATCTGATTCTAGCAATCAATCAAAAATTAAGCAAAAGTGTCCTTATTGCAAGAAGACTAGACATATGGAGAAGGATTGCTGGAAAAAGATTGCAGACAATGTGAATCAAAATAAGCATGAGGCAAATTTTGTTAAAGAGGAAAATTCATCTCTTTTGATGGCCTCTTCAACACCTATAAAGGTGTACTAAGTGACTGGTACTTAGATTCTGGAGCAACGGAACACATGACATCTAAGAAGGATTGGTTTATTAATATGACCAAAATTTCAAAAGAAATCAGACTTGGAGATGACAGTGTTAATATTGTTATAGGTAAAGGCACAGTTGAGGTCATGTTACCCAATGGAGGTAAGAAGCAATTCAATGATGTCCTTTATGTTCTGATATTGCTCATAATCTGCTTTCAATAAGTAGATTAACAGATATTGGTCTCAAAGTTTTGTTTGATCAATCAAGTTGTCTTTTACTTGATGAACAAAAGCACATAGTTGCCAAAGGAAAGAGAGTAGGCAATTTATACAAACTTGAGTCAGTTGCCAATGATGGGCAAGATTTTATTGCAATTGGTACTAAAATCGATGTTGAGCTTTGGCATCGTAGGCTTGGTCATTTGAATTTCAAAACCATGCAAAGAGATGAATACCAGTGCATCAACAATTGGTCTCAAGTTTGACAAAAATGCAAAATTAAAGTTGTGTGAAGCTTGCGCTCTTGGAAAGATGACGAGGACTCCATTTCCCAAATCATCAAACAATAGAGCAACAAAAGTTTTGGAACTCATTCACACTGATATATGGCCCAATGTCAGTAAATTCATTTGGGGGTGCAAGGTATGTAGCAACATTCATTGATGATTATTCTAGGAAAGTTGATGTATTTTTTCTGAAGAAGAAATCAGATATATTTGATGTTTTCAAAGTTTATCACAAGAATGTTGAAAATCAAACTAGAAAGAGGTTAAAGGTTCTTCAAAGTGACAATGGTGGTGAATATACTTCTAAAAGGTTTCAACAATATTGTGAAGAACATGGAATTTCCAGACAACTGACAGTTCTGTATAATCCTCAACAAAATGGAGTGGCTGAAAGGATGAATTGCACATTAGCAAAATGTGCTAGAACTATGCTAGAAGATAGCAAACTTCCTAGAACTTTTTGGGCTGAAGCTTTTCTACTGATTGCTTATATTCGAAATAGAGTTATCTCAAAGGCTCTAAATGGTAAAACTCCAGAGGAATTGTGGTCTGGTAAGAAATCTAACTTGGAAGATTTAAGAGTATTTGGTTGCAAAGTTCTTTCATTTATTCCTCATGAAAAGAAAAATTAGATTCAAAGAGTCATCTAGCCATTTTTATTGGATATAGTCAGGAATCAAAGGCTTATAAATTGTATAATCCAAATACAAATAAGGATTTTATTAGTAGAGATGTTAAGTTTTTGAAGATTCATCCCTACAACAGTCCAATTCAGTTTCAACAACATGATATACTTGATTTACAAATGGGAGAAGAGCCTTATTCTGCAGCAGATTTTGAAGATGATTCTCTAAATGAAATAGAGGAGGAGAATCCCAATGCAAGTGCAAATGGAAGAGGAACCACACATTCAAATTGAAGAAGAGGTTCATCCAATTATACAAACAAAATTCTCCCACCACGCAGCAGGAAGCCTTCTTGAAGGTAATTGAAAATGCTCAAATTCCTTTGCTTCTCTTATATGTTTTGCTACTTCTAGAGAGCCAACAAATGTGCATGAAGCTTGTAATTCTACAAATGTTGAACAATGGAAAGAAGCAATGGATTTAGAATATAAGGCTTTGATGAAAAATCAGACTTGGGAGCTAACTGATCTTCCTCCAGGAAGAAAAGCTATTGATTGCAAGTGGATTTTCAAGCAAAAACTCAAATCGATGGAAGCATTGACAGGTTTAAAGCACGTCTTGTAGCACATGGTTTTTCACAAATTGAAGGTATTGATTACTTTGAAACCTTCTCCCATGTTGTTAAGATGACTTCTGTAAGAGTTTTGCTTGCTATTGCAACAGAGTTAGATTTAGAAGTGCATCAACTAGATGTGAAAAGTGCATTTTTAAATGGTGAACTTGAGGAGGAGATTTATATGACGCAACCCGAAGGATATATCACATCCAAATTTGAAAGCAAGGTATGCAAGCTCAAGAGATCATTATATGGTCTTAAGCAATCACCTCGTGCTTGGTATAAGAGAATGGATCAATACCTTCTTACAAACAACTTCAAAAGAGGGTCAGTTGATGACAACATCTATATGAAGATGGAAAACCAATGGTTTGTTATTCTTGCTTTATATGTAGATGATGCAATTGTAATCAAGTAATAACTTGTCATTCTTGAAAAGCACTAAAAGTATGTTGTGTGCTGAATTTGAAATGGTAGATTATCAAGATCTACATTATTACCTTGGCATCACAATCACTCGTGATAGAAAAGAAAGGAGATTGCATATGAGTTAGAAGATATTCTTAGAAGACATTCTAAAATGTTTTAACATGTTGGAATGCAATCCAATAGCAACCCCAATGGAAGCAACTTTGAAGTTGTCAACAGAGATGTGTCCCAAAACAGAACAGGAAAGGAAAGAAATGGAAAATGTTCCATATAAGAATGCCATCGGAAGCCTCATGTATGTTATGGTATGCACACAACCTGAGTTGGCTTATGCAATTAGCTCTTTGAGTCAATACATGGTGAATCCAGGATCAACTCATTGGACTGCAGTGAAAAGAGTATTAAGGTATGTCAAAGGTACCTTAGACTATGGTATATGTTTTCAAAAGCATAATGATGTATTGCAGTTAACAGGGTATTGTGATTCTGACTGGGGAGGAGATTTTGACACAAGAAAATCAACCATAGGGTATTGTTTTATGTTTAATAGTGGTTGTGTGTCATGGAATAGCAAGAAGCAATCTGCTACAACACTCTCAAGCATTGAAGTAGAGTATATGATAGCATCTCACACAACAAAGGAAGCAATGTGGTTGAACAGGTTAATGGAAGATTTGGGATTTGCACAAAACAAACCTATGAGGTTACTTTGTGATAATCAAAGTTGCATTAATATTGCTAAGGATCCAAAATACCATGGACGAACAAAGCACATTGGTATACAGTACCATTTTATTCGGGATCAAGTGCAAAATGATCAAATTGCAATGGAGTACTGCTCTACAGAAAATATGGTTGCAGACATATTTACAAAGTCATTACCCCGAGTAAAATTTGAAGGTCACAGATTGCAGCTACAAGTGATACCACAGATTAGCTACAAGTGTTACCAATCAGATCAACTTAGAGCAACAATTTTGACGGAGGAGTGTTAGATTCACAATCTAATTGTTGTAGAAGTTTTAGTTAGTTAGGAGTGTCAAAGTAGAAGTTTTCTTCTAACTGTTGTAGGAGTGTCAAAGTAGAAGTTTTCTTCTAACTGTTGTAGGAGTGTTAAGTAGATATGATTCCTTTAAATTAAGAAATCAGTTTGTTTGTGTTAGTTTAAATATTTCCTTTCCAATGTAAATGTACTAATTATTATTCAGTTCAATAAAAAACAATCCACTGTTATTTTTCTAGCAAAAACAGTCTTTTTACCGTGTAGTTGGATTAAACAATCTTGGGCATATACCTTTTAGTTATATTTTCCTATAAAGTAAATGTATTGTATACAATTGATTTTTTTTTATAAAAGAGAGGTCATATATTTTTCAAAATTTGTAATAAGATGTATTATCTATCATAATTAACATCCTAGTTTTTTTTGACCTGGAGGGGGAGGATGATCCACAATGCTAAAACTCGGGCCTTAAATGACAAACCTGCAGAGCTCACTTTGAGGATAGAGACATCCAAAGATAAATATAGATTCAATGCATGTTGCTCTCTCCCATGTTTACACTAAGGGACAAATGTTATAACAAGAGTGAATTAGTACTCACATGTGAGATTTAGGATAGTAACATTGTTACATTATTAATTATATGATGAGTTGTTAAAGACAACTCATCATTAGATCTAGAATATTAGTTTAATTAGTGAGGAAATAATGATATAATATGTGTACACCAATTTAGGTGTGTAAGATATGTGTTTGAAACATAATAGGGTATTTTCAGTGATCTTGGGGATTTCAAGTTTGTTGGTGATAACCTTTTATCTCCTAGTTTGTAGGAGCTCTCAAAGATATATACTGTAACCATTTTGCTATTGAATAATATGTTGATTTTAAACCCTTTGATCGTATGATCTCTCCGGTAAAGGGGGAAATCCCAAAGACGCGCGTTTAACATGAAACCCAATTATTTGATAATTTTGATGATATCTATGATTTTCCTTGAGTAGCGATGTATGTTGATGATGACTAGTTACACTTGTAAAGAATCAACTTGGGGTATGCCTAAGGACAAGATGGTTTCTATTATTTTGGATCTTTGAAGTTTTATGGATGCCTAGTCATGCCTCGCCCCAATCAATGATATATGCAAAGGGATTTGAATTGAGAATTATATATACCAAAAATGGAGATCTTGATTTTTATCGCTATCAATAATTGTCACGGGTAGGTTTAAGAATTTTGATGTTTTCTATTATTTTTGGATTGTTTTTAGATTTTTTTAATGTTTGTGGATTATTTAATGTTTTTAGATTTTCTAATGATTTTGGATTTTCTTTTGGATATTTTAAGGGATTTATGATGACATGCCTCTAGAAATAGCTTAGATATACCACGATAATATCCCAAATAACTTTGGACTAACCAATTTGAAAAGTGAAGTGAGAAGTGGGTAAAACCGACTATAGTTGTCATTCTATGGGTTAGTGGATGGAAGTGAAATGGAGCGTTCATACCACCAAGTGTAGGGTACTTGTAGGCAACATGAACTATACATGACACTTGAAATTGGTTTTCATCGCGGTTCTTATCCAAGGCACCATAAACATGGTTTTCACCATTGGATGATTTTATTTCTTTCTTTGTCTTTTTTTTTTATTTTTAAAATTGGGCATCACACATTGCATCAAATAGTTTTTCACTAGGGGACATTGATTTGAGATGCTTGATCGCAATGATCTCCTATTGAACCTGTGTGCAAGGGTTAAGGACCGAGAACTCCTTTATAGATTTTATATGTCTTTGGTATTTATAGATGTATTAGTGATCCACTTGTATTGTTGAGGCTACTTTGTCCGAATCTCAACAAGGTAATATTATAGCCTCTATGAGAGAGAGAGTGTGTGTGTTGCCAAGGTGGTTGCATTGAGAACTATGGTAGATGAAGGATTGTCGTTAATTTATTTGAAGGTTTTGAGGGCTAGTATGAGATGGAATTCTAGAGGAATAGGTTGATGATGGACAAAAGTGGAAGAGGAGGAAGGACCAACAATGTCACTTACCATCTCAAATTTTATAGTCTCACATGCATGGATTTTTTGTTGTTCTTTTTTTATAAGAAAGATGGTTTGAGGACGTATTTTTGTAGGGTTGATAATAGTGTTAAGAAATTTTTATTTTCTCACGAGATGTGTGGGTGTAAGGGGAAGATAAAGATTTTTGTCTATTGGTTCCTTGGGACAAAAGTTTTCACCAATAGACTCATATATTTGATTTTCATAAATTTGATGCTTGCAATTTTGATTTATTTTATATGATAGCACCTTAGAGAGGTTTTATCAAGGGGATGTTACTTTTTGATTTAATTATTGTTTTGATATTTATATTTTCTTAGCGCGGGGAAATCATCTTCCTTCCCAAAATGAACAACAGCATCTAAAGTGGACCCATGTGATGGGGTAAGGGTAGTAATGGTTGAGTTGGATGGTTTAAATGACAATGTCATCAAAAAGGTTAGTGGCAGAAAGATCCTTATAGAGGCTACAAGGGGACCCATGTTTAGTGTCATAAGTGGCTTCCTCACTAACGAAAGAGGTGTCACTGAAATCATCGTGCATATTACCAAAAGGTTTTATTCCAATTCCATTACAACTGGATGTTCTCATATCAAATTAGGTTAAATAATTCCCTTCTCATTGATGCTTAATTATTTTCCTTTGCAATTCATGTTCTCAAACGTCTTACTAGCTATGTAATGTTTGATGATTGGAAACGAGATGAGAAACTATCGCTATATAGTTAGGAGTCGAAGGAGATATCAATCTTGTCATATGATATATGTCTACCCTTTGTAAAAGAGGTAACACCAAACCGATAAGATGTTGGTTTCTATTACTTGTACATATTGAGCTTATCATGACTTTGGGGTGACATGGGAAGGCGATCTATATGGAAATATTTTGTATTTTATACTCTCTAAAGCCTTTATCAATGACTTTTAAGTGCGAGGTGGATGGTCAATTTTTCAGATGTGGATGGAATATCATTGAGATGAATGTGAGGACAAAGAGAGCAATGGTGGAAACACCTACAGCTGAAACAACCACAAGTGCAACTATGAAAGGATCTTCCCCAAGCCTTGAAGTTCCCTCCAAAGTTTCAAATATTCCCAAGGTAGTTTATACTACCTCACTTCCATTAACACAAGAAGCCCTTATTTCAATCACAACTCCTCAATAAACAAGCTACATGATTTGGGGTTGTGGAATAGGATGCACAAGATTCATCTCATGAATAAGTCTTTGCTGCCATGTTGTATGGATTAGGACACGATGTGTGAGAAGACCTTCACTCTGAGGATATACAAGTTACACCTACTCAAGTTGCACCACTTGTAAGGGAGGTATAAGCCCTAATATCTCGAAGAAAACCACCAAGGAGGAAGCATCAATGGTAGCACAAGTTGAGAATCAAAGTGTTGCAGAGAATCCATTAATATGAGTTGAGCACTCAATAGTCATAAATATTCTACAATCAAATTCATTACTATATTCACTTTGACTAGAATTTGATTGTCATCCTTATCACTATTTGCATCGTGAATACGTGGGAATGGATTAGTGAATGGGTTATTAGTTTCTTGGTGTCATAAAATTTGAAACTAATTCCTAGGTGTCATTGTGATTAGTTACTCATGATTGATTGGTTGTTCATCTTGGATTTGCTTAAGTTTGGATATTTATATGCTTGTGGTTGATTTTAATTTCCTAAGTTTAGAAATGCTCGAGGTTTAAGTTTGTTTTGATCGATTGTTTATTTGGGTAAGATAGGGTCTCCTTAGGATTTTGGTGGATTGCAATACCTAGGTTTTGATTTCGTTAGGGTTTAGTTATTTCGATGACCTAGGTTTGGATTTTCCTAGGTTTAGCTTTTGATTGGTAGATTTTTATTGTTTGGATTTACCTAGGATACAAATTGTGTTGATTACTTGATAAGATTAAATTGATATGGGTTAATTTAAATTTATTATTAGGGTTATATAGTAAATTTTTGTTTTTGAGATGTAATGTTTCAAATTGATTAGGCTAAATGTGAATTTTATGGCTAATCTAATTGTTATTGTAGCAGTAAATAAATGTAGTAATGAAATACAAAAATTAACCCAAGCCAACTAAGCCAAAATACATGAAACCCTAAGTGCAAAGAGAGGGTGAGAAGCCTTAATTGATTCACAACAATCCCATAGATATACATAGCTGAATAAATGGAAAATACAAAGCATTGACCGTTGTTCCAAAGCTCAGAAAAATGCAGATTTGGAAGAATAAGTTGGACTAGGGCACCTTGAGAGGGACAAGGGCGCTTGCGGGTGCCTTAGGCCTGTTTCTGGGTACTTGGGTTAGCAGAAATGCTCAAAAAGCCTCCTCCGAGTGGTCGCTCGTAATTCTCTTTTGTTCAACTTTTGTTGTTATGAGGTCGCACAGTGATCGATGAAGTCACTAGAAGCTGTAATGAAGTATTGACCTACAAAACCCTCAAATAAACATCAAATCCTAAAAAATAAAGATGCAAAATGAGGGGTCAAAATGTCCTCAATTGTCACAATGGTGAACTTATGACTGAGCATTGCACTACATCTCAAACCCAATGTATTTCTATGTGTGTGTGTGAAATCATGCCCTAGGTGGCTCTTGTGTGCGAGTCACACTGATGATATGAGCAAATAAGCTAGATGTAAAGAAATGCATTGGATGTGTGAATGGAATAGGATGAACTTCCCTCCTATGAATTGTATGCATAATAACAAGCCCTTATGTCCCTTGTGATGGTGATAGTTGGATTTAATGGAGCCCTTAGATGCTTGATGGATACAACCTTAGGTGGTGATTGCTAATTCTTACTTTGCTTGGTATTTTATTATGATCACATAACTTTATATTTATATGATTCCCTTGCTTGAACTTCATAATTAACCCCAAAAAGGTTGACTACCAAAAAGATAAGATGCTCAATAGTGTGAGTAAAGTACAAAGGGGACAAGGGTTCCCAAAGGGGATGAGGGCGCCTGACATTGACATCCTAGCTGGACGTTGGTGTCCATGATGATAAAATCTAGAGTATAAAAAGGAAGAATGAGCAAGTAAGGGTGCAAGACCAAAAGTGGTAACAAAAAGCAAAGAAAGGTGGCCAAATACATGGGTTAATTAGTACTTTTCTTACTTAGGAATCATATGAATAGTAGTATGTAATCAGGACTAGATAATTACCCAAAGTGCGTGATTTTGTCTCTAAAAAATGCAAGAACAAATGCGAGTAGATTGTGAGGAGGATAATTGGATCATATCACTTCAATAAGACATGCCTCTTGATATATTGTTAGGCGGATATACCAATCCTCTCCATATATGTTCCCTTTTGATATATGTGATAGTATGTGAGATGACGTTAATGTGTGTTAGAGCATGATGATATACAATACTTAAAGCATACATCAAAGGGTCTCATCAAATCAATGAAACCTATTTAAAGGGATTCCCATGTCCATAAGCCAATGATGTTCTTAATTTTACTTTTATGCCTAATGATCTTGATGGTGGGAAATGAGAGGATGGAAGTGTATGTGTGTCCTTGTAAATGCTAGGTGCTTTACGGGTAAAATGCCATAAACATTTTTACTATAGATATGCTAGGTGAAAATTTTAGTACTTCAAAACAAATTTACCCATAAGAATGATCCGAGAGGCACCATTAATACCAAAACACCAAAGTATGAGGCGAAGGCCTCGTGATGTGTGCATCAAGAAAGTAAAATATTTTTATTATTTATGATTCCCATGATCACACAAAGATGCGATTAGAAAAGTATATGTAGTGTATGATACATGCAATCACGATATGTATAATGTAAATGTGATAGAGAAAGGAGAATAAAAAGCTTAATGATAGTGGTACTAAATTTCATAAGGCCTTTAAAGGAGGACTCTGTAAGGAAAGTGTTAGCAACCTAAATTCTTTTACCTTTTGTTTAAGAGATCGTGCTACAAAACATGCCTTAGATAAAAAATAACACAACACTAAAAAGACACGCGTTATTGTTAGGGTAAATCAAAAATAAATGTTTATCCATATACCCAAATTTTGTTTTTGATCATCGAGATCACCCAAGGGTGTGAGAGGAGAGCATACACAACTTCAAAGCAAAGAGGGCACAAATAATTGAGAGATAACTAAAAAAGCTTGTGATGTGAGGAAAATTAAGTGTTCTTGGTTAAAATTCCTTAGATTTGTAAAAAGATTCATAAAAACTAATTAAAAATAATCAAAGATAATAAAAAAGCCTACTAAAAAAATGGTTAAAAGGTTAAGAATTAGTAGATTAAACAATTAATGTTTTGATTTATAGTGTCTTCGTCAAACAAACATGTACAAACAAGTTATTAGTTTTATATTGTTTAGGGATACTTCATATGATTTGTTTGTAGCAAAAGAGGGTTAGTATGATCCACTACATCAAAGTGAAGACTAGTGCGGAAGTGTAGGAAACACAAAAATGTTATAACAATGTGTAAAAATGCTACCAATGTGTGCATATGTGTTATTCCCAGTGTAAATACATTATTCCTAACATATGTGTTTTCTTAGGTGCAAGAATGTATAACAATGCAAGAAAATGGATTTTTCCTAATGCAAATGCATTATCTTGTGTACATATACATTTCTCTATAAAAAATATTAAATTATGCGAAACATTCATCAAGAATATGTGTTAATGCCATGAGGGTGACATTATTATGAAGGGAATATGTATTGATTCATATAAAATTCCCATACTCGAGAAAAATCTCAAAACCTACAATTTTGGAAGCCAAGATGGAATTTTGGTAGCATAATAGTTCTCCTACAGTGAAGGAAGAACCTAATGACCATGAAAAATTGCAAAGAATTAAGAAAAACTCAAGAAAAATTGATAAATAGATATGGAAATCCCAAGGTTGATCTAAAGGTGATCTAAAGGTTGTAAATGCATTGCTAAAGTGCCCTAAGTTTGTATATGCTTATATAAGCTAGAAAACTAGGGTTAGAATATATAATAGAGATTATTGTAAGAAGGAATTCTTGGAGAGAGAAAAAGATAAGCTTGTGAGGAAGAAAGTATTGTACATTCAAATAAGGTGTGGAAGATTACAGATCTTCATTGTATATCCTCTATGAAGCTTTGAATAATAGATTGGTTGTTTCTTGGTGGACGTAGCCCACCTTTGGGTGAGCCACGTTATATCTTGCGTATTTTTTTTTGGTTTATTTCGTATTTATTTCTTGTATGCTTAGATCTGATATATATCTGTACAACTGGTGTGATTAACCCCAACAACTGGTATCGAGTTTTTTTTTTTGAGGGTTTTGTGTGTTGACAAATTTACTCACAGAGGATTTCTGATTGAGTGGGAGCTACAACAATGGCAAAAGATGGAAAATACAAAGTTGAGAAATTTGACGGCCATAATTATCAATTATGGAAGATGCAAGTGAAATATTATCTATATCAGAAAGATCTATACTTACCATTGGATGAGAAGGTAAGACCCACAAAGATGATTGATGAAGAATGGAAAATTCTTGATAGAAAGGCTCTGGGATCTATAAGATTGAGCTTGACAACATATGTGGCTTCAAATATTACTAAAGCAGCAACCACGATAGAGTTGATGAAATATTTAGCTAATTTATATGAAAAACCTAGTGCTTCAAATAAAGTTTATTTGATGAAGAAATTATTTAATTCAAAGATGCAAGAAGGTGAATCTGCATCAAGTCATTTGAATGATTTTCGTTCTATTGTAAATCAGTTAAAATCAGTTAATATTCCATTTGATGATGAAGTGAAAGATCTTTTATTTTTATGTTCTTTGCCAGATAATTGGGATAGCTTGGTAATGGCTATTAGTAATACAACATTTGCTTCTAAGAGTTTAAAGTTTGATGATGTGGTTAGTATAATCTTGAATGAAGAAATACACAGGAAAAATATAAGAGAATCATCATATGGTAATTCTTTGAATGTAGAAAGCAGGGGAAGGAAGAAGGAGAGATCTAAGAGCAAAAATAATGGGAAATCAAAGTGTAAGATTGGAAGATCTAAATCAAGAGGTAAAGGAATAACCTGTTGGAATTATGGAAAGAAAGGACATGCAAAAAAGGATTATTGGTTTAAGGAAAACAAAGATAATGTACTAGAGAAAGGTAAAAAGGAAAATGTTGCATCTTATGAGGTAATGTGAGATTCTCTTATTCTCTCCTTGGATAATAAAATTGAATCATGGGTTTTAGATTCAGGATCTTCTTTCCATGTTACCCCTAATAAGGGTTATTTTAGAAATTATGTCCAGGGTAATTTTGGGCATGTTTATTTAGGAGATGATGAACCATGCAATATTATTGGTAAAGGAGAAGTTCATCTAAATTTGTAGAATGGAAATACATGGATATTGAAATATGTGAGGCATGTGCCAAGCCTCGGGAGAAATCTTATTTCTGTAGGACAACTAGGTGAATTTGGTTGCATGGTTACATTCACAACCGACTCTTGGAAAGTTACCAAGGGATATCTTGTTGTAGCAAGAGGCAAGAAGGTAGGAACATTGTATTTGTCTACCTATATTATTGATTCCTTTTTTGTGCTATCTACTTCAGATTCAAATGCAAACATGTGGCATAATCGGTTAGGCCATATGAGTCAAAAAGGAATGTAGATCTTAAAGGCAAAGGGTAAGTTATCAAATTTGAAAGATGTATATCTTGATTTCTGTGAGCATTGCATATTTGGAAATCAAAAGAGAGTGAGATTTCTCAAAGTTGGGGGATAAAGAAGGAGCAAAAATTGGAGCTTGTGCACTCAAATGTGTGGGGACCAGCCCATATAGCTTCTCATGGAGGATCCCAATATTATGTGACTTTCATTGATGATTCCACAAGAAAGGCATGGGTTTCTTGTATTAAACGTAAATATGATGTTTTTGAGACTTTTAAAATATGAAAAGCCCTTGTGGAAAATGAATCAAATTAAAAGTTAAAATGTATTAGACCGATAATGGTGGTGAGTCTTTGCAGCAAGGCTTTCAATGATTATTGTTCAATGAATGGAATATGTAGAGAAAAAATGGTTCCTAGAACACCACAGGAGAATGGTGTTATTGAAAGAATGAATATAACAATCATGGAACGTGCAAGAAGCATGAGGATACATGCTGGATTACCCTTGCAATTTTGGGCAAAAGCAATAGACATGACAGTTTATTTAATTAACCATGGGCCTTCAAGTGCATTGATGGTGGAATACCAAAATAAGCTTGGACTAGAAAAGAGGTAGATATTTCTTTTCTTAGAGTATTTGGTTCAGAAGCTTTTGTGCATGGTGATAAAGAAAATAGAAAGAAGTTGGATACTAAATCCAAGAGATGTACTTTTATTGGTTATGGCTCTGGTGATTTCAGATTCTATTTTTGGGATTTAGAATATTCTAAGATTGTTAGGAGTCATGACATTGAATGGAATGAAAAGAGAATGTACATGGATAAAGTTTTGGTACCTAAAGACGAATTGGTTGGAAATTTTGTGGAAGAAAAATCATTCTCAGATTTAGAAAAGACATCTACATGCAGGTGTCGAGTCATCATCCCGAACCAATATCGGTGAAAAAAATTGGCGTCGGGTCATCGGGACCGACGTTGGCTACAAATGAGCACGACTCGGTGTGCGGCAGCTGAGCGGCATCGGCAAGAGGTGATCGGTGTCAATCACTGTCAAATGTGGATACTAATGTACAAGACGTACAAATTGAGCTTCCGACACCCTATATCTCAATGAGAAGGTCACAAAGGGTAAGTAGACCTCCATAAAGATTTAGATCTTCCTTTTCTTATTTATTATTGGTGGTAGTGGTGAACCGAGAGAGTTTTGAAGAATCAATGCGGGATGAAACCCACAAGAAGTGGGAGTATGGCATGGATGAGGAGATGGATTCATTGGAGAACGAGAACTAGACATGGGATTTGGTTAAGTTCTTTATCGAGGTAAAAGAACATTGTAGAACAAATGGGTTTACAAGATCAAGGAAGAAGAGGGTGGATAGAAAAAATATAAGGCAAGGCTTGTGGTAAAAGGATTTGCACAGAAAGTAGGTATTGACTTTGGTGAGATATTTTCTCCGTAGTAAAAATGAATTCTATTCGTACTATATTGAGTTTAGTTGTAGTAGAATATTTTCATTTAGAGCAACTTGATGTCAAGATGACTTTCCTTCACGGTGATTTGGAGGAAGAGATTTATATGCAATAACGCGCTTGGTTATGAAGTCAAGGGTAAGGAGAAACTTGTGTGCAAGTTGAAAAAGAGCTTGTATGGGCTCAAACAAGTCTCAAGGCAATGGTATATGAGGTTTGACAATTTTATGCATGAGCATGGTTATATGAGATGCAAATTTGACCATTGTGTTTATTTCAAGAAGCTTGAAAATGGAAGCTATATTATTTTGTTATTGTATGTAGATGATATGATTATTACAGGATCTAGTATGCAGGACATTGTTGAGCTTAAAGAAAAGTTAGCTCATACATTTGTAATGAAGGATTTAGGAGCTACAAAGAAAATCCTTGGCATGCAAATTCACTAGAGACATGAAGAACATGAAATTGTATTTGTCTTAGGAACATTATATCAATAAGGTGTTGGAAAGGTTTAATATGCGAGAATTAAAAACACAGTAAATACACCTATGACTAGACACTTCAAATTGAGCAAAGATCGTGTCCTATATCACATGAGGAGGCGGAATACATAACACAAATTCTATATGCTTCAACAGTTGGAAGTCTTATGTACACTATGGTTTTACTGCAGACAGACATTACAGCGTGGGATTGTGAGTGATTTATGGCCAATACAGGTAAAGAGCGTTATAAAGTAGTCCAATGGATTCTCGAGATATTTGAGACGGACATCCAACATGTAGTTATGTTATAGAGGGTCGATACTTCTTTATGTGGCTATGTTGATTCAGATATGGTTGGAGATTTGGATGGTAAGAGAAGCACCATTGGATATGTATTCATAGTAGGTGGGACAACATTTAGCTGGATTTTGAGATTGCAAAAGGTTGTGGCCTTATCTATTATAGAGGTCGAATATGTTACAACTAAAGAGGCTAGCAAAGAGATGATATGGATGAGCAGGTTCATGGAAGAGTTGGGAAAGGAGTAAAAGGATTGCAGATTGTACAATGATAGTCAAAGTGTGATTCATTTGACAAAGAACTTAGTATTTCATTCAAGAACAAAACACATTCAATTGAGATATCACTTCATACGGCAGGTGTTGGAGGATGGGCAACTGAAATTAGAGAAAATTCATACAAATAAGAACCCTGTGGATATGCTAACGAAGTCGTTAGAAAAGGAGAAGTTGGAGCTACACTCCACTTATGTTGGTCTTCGAGTTTGAGACTTGAAGAGGAAGAAACATGCCAAGGAAAGGATCCAAGGATGGAGTTATACGGTATAATGCAACAATTTATCTCCAAGTGGGATATTGTTGATATTGTGGAGCTTAATTGCTTCACAAATAACATGTTTTACAACTTGTAGGTTTACACAGTAACCAGCATCGGTCGGCTGACCGGGGTCGGTCAACTAGTAGGAACTGGCATCAGTTGGGGTAACCGACATCGATTAGGGTAACCGTCGTTGGTCTCATGTGCGTGAAATGTTTTTATTTAAGTCATAAGATTAGATCTAAGATTTTATTAAAATGTGATCTAAATGTTGTAAATCCATTGCTAAAGTGCCCTAAGTTTGTATATGCTTAAATAAGTTAGAAAACTAGGGTTAGAATATATAATAGAGATTATTGTAAGAAGGAATTATCGGAGAGAGAAAAAGAGAATCTTGTGAGAAAGAGAGTACTATACATCCAAAGAAGGTGTGGAAGATTACATATCTTCATTGTATATCCTCTATGAAGCTTTAAATAATAGATTGGCTATTTCTTGGTGGATGTAGCCCACACTGGGTGAACCACGTTATATATTGTGTATTATTTCTTCTGGTTTATTTTGTATTTATTACTTGTATGCTTAGATATGATATATATCTGTACAAATGGTATGATTAACCTCAACAAGGTGAAATGGCCTCTCTTAATGACTACAAGGTCATTTTGGATATCCATCTACTAACTCCATTGAAGACTTTAGGCAAGGATTGAGGTTGGTTATAAATCATATCTCTTATATGAGATGCAAGTCAAAGCATGGTGTAAAGTTGGAAGGTAGTACTAAGTCTTATTTATAGTTTTCCATTTGGGGAAAAAATACGTCTTGGTACATATGGGACTAAAATTACAAAGAAGATTTAGAATTGTTAATCATGATTACGCCTTTCTAATCACAATTAGTGAATTATCAAGTGATTAAGATGTGAGAAGCCTTAATTAACCACTTAGGGTCAACTAGGAGGTTAGGATAAGATTTTGAAGCTTGCTGAGACGTTGTGGAGAGAAGTGGGGTGATTTTGAGTGGTTATAAGAGTTGAGTCAATAATACGATATATTGATCAAAACATGAGCAAAATAGGCTTAATTAGATAATAAATGCTAATTGTCTATTTTGAAGAGGATTTTGACTTACGATTCGTAGTAAAGTGACATCTTGAATGCGAAAGAGGTTAGGTAATCAACAATGTGTTGTCAATTGGCCAAAGTGGTAAGAAACATTAGTTAATTAGTGAAAATCACTAATTATAATAGAATTGGCAAGAATGAGAGTGATTTACGTGCATTTGGCAATAAGATTGCAAAAGTAGAATATAGGTGTCTACATTTGCCCTGTTTGAGGTGAAGTAACTTCTCTTCAAATATAGTATACAAGCATAAACAGGTAAAGTTTTGAAGAAAAATTAGTAGGATGAAGGATGCCCCCTCGAGTGTCGATGGGGTGATAGAAGAAGCCAATCGACGATCGGAAATATGATTGAAACCGATAGAGGAAATAAGATATAATGGGCTCGAAATATTTGGTTATTTAGAAGGAAAAAGGATAGGGATAAACATGGTTGTTTATTTCCCAGGTGATTTGGAAGAAAAATTAGTAGTGATAATGGAGAAGAAATGATAATGGAGAATTTAAGACAAGCCCAATCTTTGCATCCCATATTTCAATAAGCAACTTTGTTGTATCATTTTGCCACTAGATCTACCTCATCGACTTTTATTGAAATAAGCAAAAGTGTAAGATAACATGAAAAGATAAATTACCAACATTTGTTCATCTTTACGTAACTCTATGCAACATACATAATGCAATGTGATACGAGAAAGTAAAACGATGCTTACCTCGTGCGCAACATACATAATGCAATGTAATACTAGAAAGTAAACCACTAACTTAATAGAGAAACCAATACAATCACACATACTTAAAAAACAATATTTAAGACAGATTACACCAATGCTTTTGTTATCAAGTTGTAGTTCTTGAATGGTCGTGTTGTAATGACAAGGGTCAAAAATGATGCCCCAAACAAGGATACATGTGAGGGGAATAACAGAGGACACATGTAGTCCCATGGAAGAGCTTTCATGTACTACGACATAGTCTTTGACAACTCATTATTGCACGAGAGTACCGACATAGCAAGCAACCTAGCTTTTGTTAATGGAGGTAGATCTTGATGATCCACAAGTTGTTTAAGACTAGAACAAGAAAGAACCTTAGAAGGATGTTTTTGTAGAACAAATTTCGATGATCAAACAATGCATTTGATACAGCTTAACCGCATGCATGTCATTTACCATTTTTGTAAAATTTTAATTTTTGCCATTTTTTAGATTTTTAATGATTTTACCAAAAACAAAATTTGGGTTTATGAATTTTTTTATATTGTTTTAAATTTTTGAATTTTTAGGAAGAAGATGTTGTAAAAGAAATAACGAAGCCGTGAGACCTTGTTAAAAGTCACCGTAAGGCAAAAATATGCCCCAGGTAGTAGAAAAGGCCGTTAGGAAGCAAAAATATGCCCCAGGTAGTAGAAAAGGTCATCAAGAAGCAAAAAAATGCCCCAACGTACCAAAACACGTGTAAAAATAATTATCACATAAAGTGTTAGAAGAATTTTAGAAGAAATATGGCGGTCTCGGGGAACCGGGGTGAGAAACACGTCGCGGGGGGTGAACATGAGTATATAAGCCATCGTGGTAAGTTTATTTACCACATTCACTTTTTATTTTACCACCAATTTGAGCTTTGACCAACGGGAGGAAATGAAGAGGGTGCAAACCGGAGACACCGTGTGGATTGCGCGAGAGACCACATGAAAGATTACGGTCATCGCCGTTGATATGTAATGAGCAGGGGATCATTTTTGAAAGTTCCCTAAACATCCCTAAACGGTGTCAGTGCAGAAGATCATCTCGAGAGATTTCCAACGATTGTAAGAACGTGACAAACGGACATTGGGAGCTCTAGATATGTTCGGTCAACGTTCATACAGCAGGAAAGTCAACTCTAGTTAACTGGTCAATATTGGACCAATCGCACTGTGACACGTGGCTTGCCACCACTCGTCGAATTCGCTTGATTTTCCTATCGAGGAGATGACAAGTGGATTACATGCTATGGACCGAGTTAATTATTTCTATACCACATTATATGGGTCGAAATTATATTATCTTGGTAAGTCCACTTACAAATCAATTTCCATGCCACATGACTAAGTGGGGTGGGTTTTATTATAATAGCCATGTATTAATGGTTAGAAATTACCCACATGCCATGCATGGAGGACCACGTGGAAGGTGGTGAAGTGGTGGAGATGGGGGCGGTTAAGCCTAATGTGGTCTTTTGACCACTTCACATATGCGTGGAAAGGCTTTAAAGCCTAAAACATTACAAAACCCCAAAATGTGGGATTTATACCACTTTATCCTCAACCGCCAAAATTGGGATATTAATCCCATCTCATATGCTAATCCGCCACTATGGGATTTAATCCCTTATCAAATGTTAAGTCACCAACATGGGGATTAATCCCATTTAAACATGCAAACCGGATTCTTTGGATTATTTTGTGATCCCATTTATTTGGCTACGGTTAAGGTTTAAAATAGCCTTAAGATAATATGTATTGCATTATTTGAGGGCCCTAAAATTGTATAAATAGGGTACCTAGTTCATTGTAATGGACACACAACCTAAGCTTATTATTTGTTAAGCTTATTGTGGGAACACACACACAAAATACAGAGAAGCTCATTCCTAGAGCGCTGGAGGCGAAGTCCGAGCCAAGAGGAGAATGAGAAATTGTTGTTGTGTGAAGACCTAAATTATTTTAGGCATTATTATTTTGATTATTATTGACCTATTATTTGTTAGGCAATAATAAATTAAATATTTGTGGCTAGGAGTTATTCAAACTACCTAGTCGGCCCATAGCGCCACAGTAAATTATTGTGAAGCCTGGTATATCGACCGGAGAGCCATAGGGCGTTGTATTAGCGTCTGGAAGGCTGATCGAGAACCGGAGGTTTCCGAACAGTGGAGCTGGAGCCATCAAGCTTGCCGAATATGCCAGGAAGGTGGGAGTCGGGTGCTATTTTTCACCCTTGTCGTCCGAAGGTCTGGTTATTCTTCTAAGCAAGTTTAAATAGTTTCCATTAGGTTTTCTTGTGAAAGTACTATTGTAACTTACAAGTTTTGACTAGTGGAATGGTTCGACCATGAACCCGAGAGATGTAGGCAATTGCCGAACTCCGTAATCAATCTTTGTGTAATTGTCTTATTGTCTTGCATTAATTTTTAAATTGATTACTTAAAAGGAGAAAATCATCAGCAAATATTTAAAGCCTACAAGGGTCCAAGATCAGGTAGTAATAATCTGATTATTTTCGGATCATGTAATGCCTACATTCTTAAGGTGAAGGGCATGACTTGGTAGCAGAATGTTCCTCACGGGGTTGTGAAATTTGTTTTGTGTTGATCTTCCTCTGTAATATTTATCTGATTATAACATGAGAAGCCATCCATGAGTGATAACATCTCATAACTAGTAGTAGAATCGACGATCATGTCGATGTTAGGAAGAGGAAAGTCATCCTTGGGACAAGCTTTGTTAATATCTCTAAAATCGGTACACACTTTGATACTGACTAGCTTTTTCTAAATTAGTACCACATTAGAAATCCACTCTAAGTAGTCGATAGGCTTGATGAATCCTACTTCTAATAACCTTTCTAGCTTTTCCTTTACCAACAAGGTGACGTGAGGATGCATCTTTTGGAGCTTTTGTTTGATGGGCTTGGTGTCTGGGTGCACAACAAGATTGTGCACCACTAATGTCAGATCAAGTCCAGGGCATGTCTACGTAAGACCAAACGAAGATATCTACATACTCTCTCAAAAGTCCTGTAAATGTTTTCTACTCTTGAGCTGAGAGTGAAGCTCCCAACTTAACTATTATAGGCAGCTCCTCTGTGCCAATGTTAACATCTATTATATCTTCCACTAGTAGCTTTGACTCGTCCTCCATGTGCATAGGATTGGGAGGGAGATTGAGATCCTCCTCTACCAAAGGTGGTTTAGGGAGATTCTCATCTTTATATGGGTACACTATCTTTTCCATAGGTTGTTCTGCTTGTTTGTCCACAAGCGCCTCAAAGAGTTTTTTCGCTATAGGACTTCCCCTTTTCTTTTCGCAAGGCTTTTCTATAGGACTCTTGCCCTTGCTCACTTTTTTACTTAGGTGTCCACACAATTCTACCTCCTCTCGAAATATGTGCATATGTTGAGTTGAATGGAGAAGCCTTTCTTGTGATTGTTTCTTAGAATGTTATCTTTGATGCCTAAGAATTCACCAATAGCCTCATCATTCTGAAACACATCAATAGGTATGTGTTGTTGTTGATCCCAATTCATGAGTGATGGGTAGATGAGGTTTAATGTCTGATTTATAGGGGATACAACAAGTGTAACAGGGGTTATGGTAAGGATAGCCATGTTATAGAATAGGTTCGTAGAGGCGAGGTCTTCATAAATACTACATCGAGAATCTATTTTGTTTTCATTTTCAAACAAACTATCCTCACTGTCAGAAGAAGCATACTCGTTATCTAAAGGGTGAGAATCATACAAATGGATTCTAATACCTGATTTACCCACTATACGACAAGGTATTAAAATAACTTCTAACAAGCCTTGTTCTTGGAAACCGTAACCACATCCTTGATATCTCATAGTAAGCGTGATTCTGTTGGGAATAACATACCTAAATAACTTGTAACATGAAGCCATTTCATTATCTTGAGGATGAAATATAATATCATTGAGGATTCTTTCATCTTCTAGTAAGCCACCTGAAGTGAAATTGTCAAAAAGGCAGTTCTCCCTTGATCTTTGGAATTTATAGCATGGTCTACAACGTGCTTGGGTTGATAGTGGAATTTTTTAAACCATAAGGGCTTGCTGAAGATTATACTCTCCACAGCCGTTGCCTACGACTTTCATTTCCCACGTAGCAAAAGTAGATTTTGATGTAAACGCACTATCACCGAGAGTCGGGTGTACAGATCCACTCGTGAAGCAAGGACACGGGGACCGAACATGAACAACAATCTCCGTAGAGGGACACTCATAGATGGTGGGAAAATAACCTGACAATGCTTTGTAGTGAGCAAATGGTTGGGGATCCCCTCATATGGTAAGTGTTTGTCCTTCATGTTGAAACTTTAGAAATTGATGATACGTTAATGGCATGAATTGCATGATGTGAATCCATGGGTGAGTGAGCAAGATGTTGTAAGGGAGCTCCAGGTCCAAGACATGGAACTTTGTATCATGGGTTATGGGACCAACTTCCAATGAGAAAGTGATCATTCCATCTGATTGTATTTATTCATTGTCATACGCCTTTATGGTGATGACCTTTGTCTCTAAATCAGCTTTTGTGCAGCCTAATTGACAAACTAGTTTAAGAGTACAAATGTTGAGACCCGATCCATCATCCACAAGCACTCTCTTGACCTTCTTACACTTGATTATTACCTCAATGTGTAAGGGTAGGTTATGGGAGGGATTTTCAGTTAAGGCTTCATTGGACTGAAGGTTATGTGTTTTGCAAGAGTGATTTGCACTACCATGGCCTGTAAATGCATTGGGTCAATATCAACAGATACTCTTGATCCTGTAAGGTTTTTCAAAGTATGTCCTTATGGATGTTAGAAATCTTGAGAAGGTCCAAGATTGAAATCTTGGTCGTGGTTTTCTCTAATTGATCTAACACATCATAGTGAATCTCTTGAGGAGGAGGTGGAGTAGGTTTGGAGATAACGAGGTGATCTTGTTGCATTGCCATGATGCACTCTCTCTTTTTAATTAAAATCGTATTGATTTTCTCAACGAGAGGATCAACACAACTTATCAAGGCATCAAAATGGTCTTTGTTGGACACATAGTTAACATTCTTATTCATAGACGACTATCCCTTATATGTATTTTTCTTTCCTTCATGATTGGGAAAAGGCTCTTTGAAGATCCCTAAGTTTGTGTTTGGATATTTGGCAATGGAAGCGAAGTCTACTTCTATGTCACCATTGTTGACTAGGTCTTGAATGTAGTGTTTTAATCTTAAACACTTGCCAGGTTTGTGACCCTTTATGCGGTGAAATCCACAAAATTCATCATCCCTAAACCATGACGGTTTAGGTGTGTCATCATCGTAGGGTTGTGTTTCAGGGTACTTAACAATGTTAACTACCTCTAATTGCTTTAGTATGGAAAACATGGATTTAGATAAAGGCGTGAAAGTATGATGTTTATAATCCATAGGTGGATTTCCCTTTGCAAGCTTAAAAGGCGCATGGTTCTGAATGGCTTGTACTCGCTTAGAGCCTACTATCCCATCACTAACAAAGTTTTTTTATCTTATTATGAAAAAACTTTGGTTTTTTATTAGATTTGGAATCATTATGATCGTGGGAGAAAGGTTTTAGAGTCCCCATAGTTAACAACACCTTTTAATTTGACTCCCTTTTTCGATTACCTCTTCGAACATGTTGCCAGAATGCATTTGCAAGTGGAACTAAATGTTTGGGTGGAGGTTGGGAACAAATATACTTATCAACTATTTTTCAGGTATGGAACAAGGGAAGCGACTAGCTAACCCTCTCCATCTTTGTAGGAAAGTAGTGAAGTTTTCGTTGTTTCGTTGTTTTGCATTACAAAGATCTAACATGGTAACGTCACTCTCTATATTAAAAGAAAAGTGATGTATAAAATTTTCAGCTAATTTCAGCCATGTAGATAGATATCCTTTGGGGATGTGCAAAAACCACTCTAACACTTGTCCTCCTAAACTCCATGGGAAGAGGCGTATAAGATAATTGTCGCTAAACACAACCTCTTGGCATGCCATATAAAAATCTTTAATATGGTCACGAAGTCACCTTTTCCCTTATACTTTTTAAATTTTTGAAAATCAAAGTGTCATGGGAAATGTACCTATAGCATGGCCCTATCAAATGGATAAGGGTACAACTCATTGAATTGGTATTTCTTATTGTTACTAGTTTTGCCTTCTTGTAATGCTAGAAGGGCGTTATTCATAGTGGACCACTCTTGATTGAAGAGTGGATCTTGTGTGGGTGGCATAGGTCTATACGTAGGATTAAATCTAGGTGTATTCCCACCCCTATTCTCTACGATAATTTATTCATAAGGGTCTCTTTGTGTCTCTGTCAAGGAGTGTTTATTGGGAACTTGTGAAACAAAGCTTTAGGTTTTGCCTTTAGTATAGCTTGTTTCAAAACTTTTGGTTTTTCCTTTTGTATATGTGAAGCCAAACTTTCCAATTGGCGAGTGAGGGCTTGGACCTGTTGTTCTAATGTCACCTCTCAAATAGGCACTTCGTTACGATCTTTGTTAGGGGGAGGTTGTACATGATGAACATGTTCCTCATTGTCTTCACAACATATGGTACTCAATAATCTCTATCGTTTTCAAAAGGTATCTCTTTATTATTCTTTAGTGTATAGGTAGAGGCATGACATGGGTTTAATATCTCATTAACAATATGATGAGGTTAGTCTACCTCTTCTTCTCCCTGAACCATTCCGGAAATGAGAGAAGGGTCTATTGTAGATGGTAATTTGGCCCCTAATTCCACAACATACATAAGAACCTCATGTTTTTTTTGAAAAATGTAATCATCAAAATTGGTGGGATGATGCTCTACATCCATATGAGGAGAATCCTCCTCTCCACCACTATGGTCAACCATGAGATTATCTTCTAAAAGAGGGTTTTTACCTCCAAATATATCGGCTTCTAACTTTTGGGATCCCATTCTCGTAGTAGGCATACCCAAAATAAGAGGTACAACACAAGATTTCCACTAAGGTTTACTAAAAAGGGACCCTAGTCAAATTTTTGTAGCGTAATGGTGCTAAGTTGTCACAAAAAATGGTGACTATAAAATAGCCACAAATCCAATAGGTCAATGTGAACCTAAGAACCAAAGAATAAAGAATTATGACATGAGCTATCTAAGACACCATAATGACGTCTAATACTCAAATTTAGTCACACCAAAAATTTTACTCCCTATGATATTTTGAGATAGGTTTGAAACAAAATAGTGACAACACAATATCACCAGTTAGGTCAAGTTTGAAACAAATAAGACCTAAATGATAAGAGAGCATTGATGCGATATTCTAACAAGGTATACTAAAAACTAGTTTCTAAACACTAACAAAGTCTAAGTTTTGTAAAATGGATGATACAAATGTGAGTAGCGTAACAACACTATTTGGACACGTAATCAAACTTTGCAAGAAAGCAAGATTTTAGTATCAAAATGGCGTTATAATGATGCTAACAAAGTAACCTCAACACTCACAAAACTCAAGACAAAGCTAAGATGTAAAAACTATGTCTAAGTATATCAAGGAATTACTATGCATGTGAGCAACATAACAATAAAATGTAGATATTTAGGCCAATTTTCACAATGGAAACAAGATGTAAATATCACAATTGTATGGTTATAATGCGGATAGCGTAACAACTCAAAAGAAGTTAGTGATAAGAAAACCTAAATACAATGACAGTAAGTCTCAATATGGCTTACGAGACAAGAGGGGCTCTTGGACCTTAATGACTTACCATTCACACTTTCAACTCTTGCATTCCGACATTGCAACCTAGTCATGTAAGAAGACTACAAAAGTGGTGGACACAATTATTTCTAGTAGGTATCCGTATATGTTGTTTTCTTTTGTCCCCAAAATAGACAACAAGAAAACAAAGGTGTAAACCAAGTGGTGTTGAAAAATACTTGGCATAACTTTGGAAAAGTTTTTCCTTGTCTTAGGACAAGTGAAAAACTAGGTCAAAGTAACACTAAATAGATTTTGTGATGAAATGTTATGCAATTTCAACTTTGAAAGATTCTTTCCCTTGTTAAAAAAACAAGAGTTTGAATCCAAAAAAAGTGTTCACTTTGTGAGAGCTCTCAAGTATAACAACTAAGAAATTTTTTGGCTCCAAGCCAACAAGATTTCCTAGGGGTCTCTCTCTATGTGTCACAAGTTTACTTATGCGAGCTCGATTAGTGCACAGAGCACCTCCTAGTGCATGGGCGCACTATGTAGAGCATGGGCGCAAATCTTGAAGCATAGGCACATACCGTGGTGCACAGGAGCACCTCTGTCAATTTTACATAGTGTTGTACAGGGGCATCCAGAGAAATGCGGGTGCACACTTTGAATCATAGGCACAAGTTACACTCAAAGACCAAAATATAGTGTTGCACAGGCACACCCAGTAGTGCACAGGCGCATGTTTTGTTGCACAGGTGCACTCAGTAGTGCACAAGGGCAAGTTTTGTTACACAGGTGCACCCAATAGTGCACATGCACACCCTTTCCTGCAGATGCTCAAAATCCCAGTTTTGAAGAGGATTTCTTGAAAAAGATCAAAACTTTGGCCTTTTGAAGAAATGTTGCCAACACTTTGCCTCCTTTTATCCCGAAAAGAACTTGAAAACATAACTGCTACTACTAATATTTTTGAAAAAAACTATCTAGTTTGAAAATTGATCTACAAAACTTTGAAAATTGCTCTAAAAAGCTTGAAATTAATCTAAAAATCTTGAGAAACTAATCTAAAAATCTTGAGAAACTAATCTAAAAAGCTTGAAATTAAACTAAAAACTTGAAACTAATATAGAAAGCTTGAAATGAAAAACTTTGAAACTAAGTTAAAAAGCTATTAAAAATGAATGCAAATGGGGATTGTCCCACCAAGCGTGCAAATGAAAGCACCCTAAACTCTACAAAGCAAATAACATGACTAATTAAGGGAGGCTAACACCATTTCCATCTATATCCAAGGCTTTAAGTCTAGGAATGTAACACTAAAGATAAAAGCTTAATGGAATGTTAACTAACATGAATATAATTCAAAATCTAGCTAATCATGCCTACTAATATATTGAATTGCTAAACTAACAAAGACCTAAATAGATCTAAGAGGGCAATCAAATTGGTATGGTTGCTACTCCAAACAAGGTGAAATGGCCTCTCCAAATGACTACAAGGTCATTTTGGATATCCATCTACTAACCCCATTGAAGACTTTAGGCAAGGATTGAGCTTGGCTATAAATCATATTTCTTATATGAGATGCAAATCAAAGCATGGTGTAAAGTTGGAAGGTAGTACTTAGTCTTATTTATAGTTTTCCATTTGGGGAAAACTTGCATCTTGGTGCATGTGGGACTAAAAGTACAAAGAATATTTAGAATTTCTAATCATGATTAAGCTTTTCTAATCACAATTAGTGAATTATCAAGTGATTAAGATGTGAGGAGCCTTAATCAACCGCTTAGGGTCAACTAGGAGGCTAGGATAAGCTTTTGAAGCTTGCTGAGACGTTGTGGAGAGAAGTGGGGTGATTTTGAGTGGTTGGAAGAGGGGTTTGAGTCAATAATAGGGTATATTGATCAAAACATGAGAAAAATAGGCTTAATTAGCTAATAAATGCTAATTACATGTTTTGAAGAGGATTTTGACTTACGATTCGTCGTAAAGTGGCATCCTGAATGTGAAAGAGGTTAGGTAATCAACAATGTGTTGTCAATTGGCCAAAGTGGTAAGAAATATTAGTTAATTAACGAAATTCACTAATTAGAACAAAAATGGAATGAATGAGAGTGATTTGCGTGTGTTTGGAAAAAAGATTGTGGTGTCCCAGATTTCACATTGAAATCTGAGACTACCCCATGTTAAAAAGTTCGTTCTTTTAAAATAATGGGTCGTTTTGTGTTTTTATTGCCACAAAGTTCCTGTATTGTGTCAAGATATTCCCAAGGAGCCATATTAGCCATTTTCACCAAATACCCAGATGCCTAAAATTGTTATATTTTTCGTTGGGATTTGCCCTCGAGAAATTTGTATTTAATTATTTTAAGCCCCGTTTGAAGCAATTTGTGCTCCGGTTTAACCCTGTTGTGATCGTACATATCATTATTCCAGTATACCAGTAGGGTTTTAACTAGGAATGCATCCTGAGCTTTATTTGTAACTTCTGACAATGTTTTGTGTTTTTGTGTTTTTCCGTTTCATTTTCTGTGAAATTTCTTTGGATCAATTCCTTTTCTTTGGTTTGGCACGATTCTTGGCTGGAGTATTTGAAGATCACATATGCACGTTATGTCGAAGGAATTTTCCATCGGAGAGGTGCGGTTCTCTCGGGAAAAGAGGCGAATTCGTGTCAAAAAAAGCCTCTTCCGGGCTGGCCGCATTTTGGAAAAAGAAGGTTTGAAGTGGATCATGGGATTTTGGAGGTAGGCGACGGGTGGGAATTTTGTACCTGCCTAGCAGGTACTTTTTCCCATGGAAGCAACGCCACTTAAGTGACAATGGGAAAATTAGAGGCGGCAGGCACGGGGAATTTCTTACCTGTCTTGCAGGTAAAAATTCCCATTGTGGAATAAAAAAAAATCACTTAAGTGAATCATGGGATTTTATTGCCTGCCTTGCAAGGTAAATAATCCCATTATGAAAGTCAAACGACTTAAGTGAATCATGGGATTTCAAGGCTGCCTTGCAGGGTAAATAATCCCATTGACATCTGACTTTTAAAAATAGAAATTCTTTATTCCAAAAAGTGTGACCCACCTTGGGTGAATAATAAATGCATTAAATAAATATTTGTTAATATTTATTCACCCAATTTTGGTGCCCAGGCTTGTGGAAAAGTCAACAGAGGTAAATGGACAAAAGGAGGTTGAAAATAGACTGTTCTAAAATTAAATAAATAATATTTATTTAATGCAGCCCCTTTATGTCAAAAAGTGCGCCCCTTTTGGGAGAGAAATAATACTTTTTAAAGTATTAAATGATTAAATTAATTCCTATTTTCAGTGGCTAAGGTCAAAGCATACTGTGAGGCTTGAGTTAACTGGAAGCAGAAGTCTAAAATTAAATAAATTTAATTTATTTAATGACAGCCATAAGCATGCACAAAATAGGCGCCCCATTTGAAGAGTGAAGCTTATTAATTAATTAATTAATTGCCAGGAATAGGAAAGGCATTAATTAATTATAGAATCATGAGGATTATATAAGCAGGGGCTGCCATAAGGATGAATTAATTAATTCACAAGCAGAGAAGTGCAGCCCAGAGGAAAAGTGTGCCCCATTTGAAGAGGATTTTTGCTCAAAAGAAGGTGTAATTAATGCTAAAAGCTTCCAAAATTGGCAAGGTTGAAGGAAGTTGATTTATGTCCTGGATAATTAGTTGCATAAGTGATACATGTGCTCAAGTGAAGTTGGTAAAATTCATGCTTTCTTTGCATGCAAATAAAACATCAAATTTGGGGGCAAAGAGGCTTGAATTATGCAGATTATTATGATTAAAATCCATTGTTCATGTTACGGTTGCCATCTTTATCCGAATTAATCACGGGAATTCATTACAGGTGCTTTATAAGAGAAAGGAAGCTTAAATCAATGTCCAATACATTGAATATATCCTCCGAATATGAAGAATTATCTAGATCTCGCAGATTTTGAAGAATTCTGGCCGAGTAAGAAGAAAAAGAGTTGTTCAAGAGAAAGGGAGCTTAAATCAATGTCAATACATTGAATATATCCTCCGAATCGAAGAATTATCCGATTTGCACTAGTTTTGGAGAATTTCAGGTGAGTAAGAAGAAAAATAGTTGTTCGGACAAAGATAGACACAGCCATGACAAAGTCTGGATGAACGAGAAAGCTCAGTAGAATCATGTATTACTTCCAAATTTGCTGACATTGGAGACACAAATCCAAGCCCATATCCAGATCCAGATTCAGATCCAGTTCTCATAATTGCAAAAGCTTCCGGCACAAAGGCTTCATCCTCTTGTTTCGAACACAACCTATGAAGAAGTCAGTGCGTGGAAAATTCCTTCCAGGATCTTGTGCATGTGCTTCCAATATTCCAGTTGAAGCCTTCATTGAAGTTGTATTCACCTAGAGTGCTTTCCAGAATTTTTAATTGCTCATATGCAATTAAAAATAAAAATGATGAGTTATTTACGGCAGATATTGCACTGATGCATGTACAGGAGAAGAATTGCAAAAGCTTCAAGGATAAAAGAGAAGACAAGGCGAAGGCAAAACTCCCGACACTTCCAGATCCAACCGCTTCCAAATCTAGATGCTCTCGATCTAGCTTAGTGAGAATCAATGACAAAAGAATTATTGCATGCGAGAATGTGAAAAAGGACAAGACTGCAACTTTCCTCTTTCTTCTTCTTTCTCTTATTTCCTCCAAAAAAGTAATTGAGCGATCAATTAAATTATAAAAATTAAGTGATTGGTTTAAAAGCCATTACTTGAAGAAGTCAACTACTTGGAGATAGGTGGCAGACGTGCAAAATAGAAGGTTCTATTTTCAGTTGCAAATCATGCATGTCATGTAAAAAGGAATTCCAGGAGGGAGATTGCCAGTTGTTTCCTTTCCAACTTCCACATGTGCCAATTCAACTAAAAGCTTGACTTGTAATTGCCCCTCTACATTCTATAAGTAGAGGAAGAACCTTCGGGTTAAAAGATTAGAATTTGTAAGCAACATTCTTGTGTTCCAGACTTTGTCTTTGAAACCCTGATAGCCACTTGAAGCAAAGGAATATAAAGGAGCAGATTTTCAGAGAACTTTGTGTCATGGTGCATTTTGTTTCTAGCTTTCTATCTTAGATCTTCTAATAAACTTTGTGTTATTTTAGATCTAGATCTGGAGTTGCCTTTGCTTATAATTATGTGTGTTGATATCTATTGGTTTCTTCTATGTGCATGCAATCAACTCTGTTATCTATTGATTGGGTTGCACATCTTCCCCATTTCTTCCTGTGTTTTCTTATTTCCTTCTTCTATAAATATTTCCTTTCTTAAACAACTGCTTACTTGCTGCAGAGCTATACAGCTATGGTTCATGAGCTGAATAGTTAAAGTAAAACCCCCATATAGATACTAGCATATTTTAATTGACAAATCTGACACGAGAGCCTCACCGGTAAATGAGGGAGATTTATCTCATGACTGCCTAGGTTTTCAGCTATGCAGAAAATCTAGCCAAAAGATTGTAAAAGTGAAATATAGGTGTCTACAAGTGCAGACACTCCAAGACCTATGCACGAAAACTCGACAATTTTTAGTTACAAATGGGATTTGGATGTTTGGTTTTGTTGAAGGATAGTTTTACATAATAACATTAATATTTGATTGATTGTTGGATATGAAGGATGGAGGGATTCATTTATATGTTTTTCAAGGATGAGGGTGGTAGAATATTAAATTATTATTTTCGAGAGATAGTGGAGAATTTGATGGAAATAATGGAGGATATTTGAAAATGAAGGAGGAAGTGGAGAATATTTTAAAAAGGAGGATTTGAATGGATTATTTTATTTGATCATTGAGGTGGGTGAAGACTTTGGAGATTTTAATGGAGAATATTTTAAAATGGAGGATTGGATGAATTATTGTATTCGATAATGGAGGTGGGTGAAGACTTGAAAATGGGGGAGAGAGAGAGAGAGAGGCGGATTTGGGGTGGATAAGATAATGGGATCTACGAGTGGAAGATGGGGTGGATTATTTTATTATTAATATGTGAATAGTTGGCATGATATTTAATTAGATGAGGATACAATTAAGTAATTAATATTGATTGATTAGATAATTAATCGGTCATGGGATTTTGTGGGATTTAAAATGGAATGAATTGATCTTATTAGTTAATACGGTGGTGTAAGTAGGGTGTTTGTGGGTCCAAAGTTAACAGTTTTGTCCCAAGCTAGACAATAGTCACTTTTCTAATTTTATATCCTTTCATGGGTTATTTCACGTCCCATAAGTTAGCCTTAATGCAAAATTAAAGCTACAAATAACTATAAAAGTAAGTCTAACTTACCTATTTACCTCACGTGGAACTTATAAAAGTATTCATTGTAAATATCATTTTAAAAGCACTCCAAGCTCTCCTATATTCCTTCAAAGTAGAAACACAACCTAGGAGCAACCCACACACAATACTAAGGCACTCCCAACTGGGTGCAAGAGTCATACCATTTTAGAGACCTTCAAATCCAAGTAAATCTTAAGCATGTCAAGTCATTATCTCCCATTGCCAAAGGATCAAGTTGTCAAAGAAGTTATATTCTTATAGATATCACGCTCCGTGTAGATAATTATAAGTGGTTTGACACCTCTTCGAGTAGTGTTACAAAGGTAATACAAGGGTTCTTAAACCTAAACACTAACCTTCTTGCAGGTCTCCTACCCGTGATTAGAGTTCGAGGGCATTCTTCATCACACCAAGGGTTTCACAAATGTGTAACACCTACAATTTGGATGTGAAGGTTATCAAAGAGTGTCACAACCACACATAAATTTGCTGAATTCCAACTCACTCCCATTTGAAACCATACAATAGAGGACCAAACCATAACACACTTCTACAGGTCATACGGTTCTACACTAACTTAGTTTATAACCATAATTCAAGAAGTAAAACACTCTCAAGTCATTTCCATTATGTATACCTCTCCTATTGTATTAGATTGCATCTTTGGCTCTATTTACGAGGTAAGTGCACTTTTTTAGAAATTTATGTATCGTTATATCCACGAAAATTACGTTGAAGCTATATTTTGATTTATGTATTAATTAATATGAATATACAACCGTTATTAACCCACCCTTGGATAAATAAGAAAAACCTTCCCCGTATTAGATTATCCATTCCATTTTTATGGTTAAATCAAAAATAGTATGTAATAATGCAACACAAATGGCAAAGTGCATGGAGGAGTATTGTTTTTAGTCAAAGAAACTTGAGGAAAAAATATAAGAGTCGATAACAAGGACGCAAATAAAAATGGATTAAAAATGCATAAAATGATATAAAAATCAACATAGTTGCTTGTTACTTTGCCCCCAAAATACTAACTCCTATAAGAGGTCTAATTTGGATCTTGAAGACTCGTACTCATCACTAAATAGGAACATTTAAACCTACAACTTATTCAAATAGATACATGTGGTGGGGATTTCAATGCAAGGATGACAAATAAAATAGGCCAACATTGCTAGAAGAGGAGGAAAATTAGCAATGGAATACACTCTTAAAAGTTGAACATGTGACTATCGCACACTTTGGGGAAGAATCGTTAAGCTTGTGCGGTGTATATAGTTTAACCATTTATAATGGTACGAGTAAATGAAAGAAATCAAGTAACTATACAAGCTCATCATGGATAAAGTGTTAATGGTTATTATACATTTGATAAAATATGTGCCTATAGTCATAGAGATGGAAGTAGAGGAATCCCATGTAGAGCTTAAGTCAAACGAAAACTTGATCTTTTCATGTTTCAAATCTAAAGTGTTTACATGGAATTGAGCCAATGAGTTAACAATGCAAAGACAACATACCAAAATTGAATTAAACACAAATGATTAGTGTTAAAGGTTTAATTACCTTTGAAAATGACATTGAGGGAACTTATGCATTGGTTCTTTTCTAGTGAATGAAAACTACTCTCAGTACCTAAATCTACGCACAACACACTTGTAAGTGAATTAGATGAATTTTTTGGCTAAGAGGCCTACCTAAGTCAAATCCCTGGCATTTTAAGGTTTATAAAATGAAATTAACAATAACATGATAAGAATTGAAAAAAAAAAAAAGTTATATACAGTGGTCGTGCATGTCCGTAGGGAGCAAAAAAGTGATGCATGATTGGAGGTTGAGGGTTTTGGACTGCATAGGGGTCACTTAGGTGACTAACAAGTGCTTTTAAAGGTCTTAAGACTATTTGGAAGATAAAATAGGTAGTTCAAGCAATTAGAGATGATTCCAAAGGTTGTTGGGACTATATAGATGGGAATATGAGTCATGTTGGTAGTTGGGTTTCGTTTGGGGTCACCTAGGTGATTGAGGGTGGTCTAGGAGGGATTCCAAGATGTTTAGAACTACTTTAGGTTACTTAGGCGACAAAGTTTGGTCTAGGAGATTTTTAATAGATTATTATGCAAATTGGTTGTATAGGTGATTGGAAGCTATCCTAAAGTCCTATAAGGTTAAATTACTACGTATACAAGTTTTCTAAGTGATTGAGATCTAATTATAGAGTTGTGGATATGTAAAAACGAGGTCTTTTGGGAAATTCGGGATTATCTTACAAATTTTTAGGAAGTAGTGCAAGTGTTGAGTGGGTTATGTGGATGCAAAATTAAATAAGGGTCACTTGTGTGGTGGTAGTTGGTTTTAAGGGCCTACAAGGACCCAAAAATAGTGTTGGAATGGCTTATGTAGATGCATAATTATCTATAGGTCACACTGGTGGGAAAACATATGTGAGTGAGAAGATTAGAAGTTATAAAGATTCTAGAGAGTCCATGGGCTGAAGGAAAAGAGGAACAAAATATTTTTTTGTAGAATTGGAGATGGAGGTGAGGGATATTTGGATGCATAACACATAATAGGATGGGGCGATATTGAATGAAGGGGTTTAGTAATTATTTGAGTTTAATTAATATGTGAGGAGTGTATTTGGTTTATTATTGTGTTAGGTATGTAATAGTGAATTACACGATAATTTTTATGTAGCTTTTATGGGTATTTTTATTTTTTGGAATTTTATAGTGTTTATGTACTTTTTGATGTTTATGAGGTGTAACATCATATGACAAATTGTGTTTTCTAATGTCTATAAATTTCCCCTTTTTTATCTACATCATACGAGAGACCATATCGAATGCAAACACTTAAGACAATATCGGAGTTCATCGAGACCTTATGACGGGGATTATTGCGTATGCGAGCTTGGGACCGATGACTGAATAAACAAGACTTGGAAATGTCGATTGATGACAAAATTCAATGGAATTCATGAATCTATAAAAACTACAACTAGGTAACTTATCCTTTTACAATGCCAAGTTTGATTGTGTTCCCTTACTAAGACAAATGCTCACATTTGGAATCTAATCATTATATCTCTTTAGCCCTTTCGCGACTTGCTTTTCTTTACACATTTCTTTATTGTCAATTTAAGGAAGTTTATTGTTAGTGTGGGATTTATTTTCCTTGCTTTATTTTTATCATCCTACTCACGATATTCCACCTCACTTGGAGTTTCCCTACACGTATGGGATATGACCGCTTAGGTGTACACTTGACTACACTATTCTAGGTGTTGGTTACCACTTGAATACACTATTCAGGTATTAATTACCACTTGACTACACTATTCTAGGTGTTAGTGACCACTTGACTACACCATTCTAGGTGTTGGTTACCACTATTCTAGGTATAGATTGCCATGATTCTAGGAGGAGGTTACACATTCACCTCCTATGTGTACATCTTGTTGTCAGACAGAAACTTTGATCTCGAGCGAGGTGAAGGCCGATACTAGGAGCCACCAGCAACTTCGAATGATGGAGGGCTAAGGACCTCAGATGCAGATGTGGATCTACAGGTGCAAATAAGATAGATGCATGATATAAAGAATTTGGAAATACAAAAGTGAAACACATAAGATTAGATCACATTATATGCGGGGTTGCCTGACAAGACGGTGCGGTTCCAAGAGGATTTTAACTCCCTTGGAGGATGTCAACCCCGTGTTAGATAAGATAATAATAGATCATGAATAGTAGTAATGGAATATAAAATGACAAATAACTAAAATGATGAGAGGACTTAGCTTGTGCTCTGCTATGGAGATGAACTGGGCATCAAGATGGCAAGATAATGAACCACGAAAAAGATTTCTTCCTCAAATTGGCAGAACTTAATTAAGCTCTTTCTTCTCTTCTCTAGGCCTAGGTATCTCCAGGTCTTCTTGAAAGATATCCATCTTTGAAAAATATATCCTTTAGGTTAAGCTTTCCCTCTTGAAAAATATCCAGTCAAGGTTAGGGTCCCTTGAAATATGGGAAAAACCCATATTTATAGCTTAGATGTGAGGTTAGATTGGGGTTAACAAATAACCGGGGTTGAGTAAAGTAACTGAGTTAAGAGGTATGATGTGATCACGTGGGGACCACGGCTTGAATTATTAGATGGAGTGGGGAGCATGATTGACATGGTAGGTGAGATGATAGATTCCATTTAGAAAGGGGTGTCGGATGGGTGTATTAATACCCATGGATTGAATAATTTGTGAGAGATGGGAGATAATATCAAAAGTCAATTATTAAATGGGTTTATATGGAGCCCATTTGATAATTAATTAAACAAGGTGAATAAATAGATGGGATTTAATTTAATTTAAGAAAAAGAGAAGCAAGAATGGAAATTGCATGAATGTGAGATGACAGAGGGGCGCTATACCAAAAAAAGGTGTCTACATTTTCCCCCTTTTGTTGAGTGGTTTGCGATAGCAAGAAATGAGACAAAAACAAAAAGGGTTAGATGAGATATGTGTCTGAAGATGTATGAAGTCATGACCAAAGGCAAGATGCCCCGAGTGCAAAAAAGGATCACAATAAAACAAAAGTATGGTGGTGACTCCAATATCACATTGGTATAGGACAATTATGATCTCAACAGAGACAGAGATGACAACGTTTCTATAGACCAAAGTGAGTGGGTGAAGACCACTACAGTAAGGATGTAAACCAAGATGACCAATGGATCGTAGGAAAATATCAAAATATGTACAACTAATTGTGAAAGATGTGCGCAATCCTTTGTCTGCGAGGAATCATGCAAAAAAATCATGCGTGCAAAAAGGACGTGGATGAAGATAATGATGTCCCAAAGATAGGGCATGAGAAGGAAACAAAGTGAGTTATATGTGTTGACAAGTACAAGGATGAAAAGGTGCCCCAACATAAGACATAGATGGATGTTGAAATAAGATATCCTAGGGGAATATTCATAAATGTGGACATGATGAGTAGATAGGATAGAAAGGTGAGATAAAAGTTTCTAAAAGGGTGATAAATATGATGGTAATCATGTTTCATAGGAAAGATGCATAAGTGTTAGCAAATTAGAAGGTGAAGAAGACAAATAAGTCCCATTTCTTTGATAAGTATGATAGAAAATTCAAGATACTTTTATGACAAAACAAAAGGAGAGCAAATATGCATGAAAGAGAACAAGATTAGATAGGTGATGGCTGTTATGCTACCTTTCAGGACAATTTTTTTAAAGGAAGATGGGAAGAGATTCTTAGAAATGGAGATGATGATGTCCCCCTGCGAGAGGACCGACGAAGATAAAGGATGTGACAGGGTTCTAAAAAAAAAGAGAAGAGGTCAATCTTGTAGAGAGAAGAACGAGAACGGTAATGAAATGGATTGATGGTAAAGCAAAGAAAATTGAAGGAAGTAGATCATAGATAGGAAATCCAAGGCAAATAATATGGAACTGACCGCATGGAAATGCATGTGGATGATGAGATGATAAAGGAGATGGGACAACGCTAAAGAGTCGGGTTATCGATGGGGAAGTAAGGAGGAAGTGCGAGGTAAAATGAGGAGGAAGACGATAAAGAGGAAGTGAAATAGGATGAGGATGAGAAAGGAGGAAAAGAGAACAAATAACAAAGAAAATTATGTAGAAGGAAGGGAACCAAGAACAAAGATATTTGATAAAGAGTGAGAAGCACAAGGAGCATAAAGAGAAGCTTGAGGGGAGGAATGACATCGATTGGAAAAGATGTGGAGATGCATGAGATGAGGATATGTTAATGACAAGAAAATAGAGAGAGGGTGCATGATGAAGACAATGAAGAAATTGGAAAGGAAGAATGGAAGATGGAGAGACAACGAGGAAAAAGGAAGGGAGGCAATGCCAATGAATGGATGTTAGGAGAAATCCACCAATAATGATTAGTAGGAAAGAATGGGATAAAAGATGAGATGAGGTAGAAAGTAAACGAAGAATGGGAGGGGGAACACCAATGAAGGGATGTTAGGAGAAGTCCCTTGATAATGATTAGAGGACACAGAGGAAGGAAGGAATGAAGATAGAATAGAGGAGGTCAAAGAAATGGATTCATGCTATGCGAGAATGGGGATGAGTGATTTTTAGGAGAAGTCCACCGATAATTACTAGCGTGGAAACATAAGATGATAATGAAAGAATGTTAGGGAAAGATCAATGACAATGACGAGCAAGTATGGGGGTAGATATTTGGGAGAACTCTAGAAGATGGAGCAAAAGAGTAAAGAAAAGAGGGATAACAATGTGTAGGAAGATAAAGATGAGGAGAGGATGCTGATGGACAAGAATGAATGAGAGAAAAATGAAGAAACAAGACACGAAATGAATGGAGAAGCAACAGTTAAGTAAGATTACCCAGCGATGGATGATGGAGATGAAAAAGGGACTAGTAGGAAGTGGTGTTTGTGTGAATGGAAGAGGAGGTGAGAAGATGTGATGATGGGGAATGATGAGAAAATGTAGATGGAGAGAATGTGGGGTAGTGGGCGAGTGTAGGATGACTGATCATGCTTAAGAGGGACTCTTAAGTAAGATCTCCATGCCATAGGAGGATTTAAGTAAGATCACCAAACCAAGGAAGTGACGATATGGAAGGAGAAAGACAACATTGTATTGGATGCAGGTGTGGAATGGTTGGTTGGAGTGGATGAGTACGATGAGAGGCGGGAGACAAAAGATGAGGAAGATATGATGGGAGGTGGAAGGGTCAGATGAAAAACCATTCTTAAGAGGAACTCTTAAGTAATATTTCCTTGCGATGGGGATGGTTAAGTAGGATCGCCAAACCGAAGAAGAAGAAGAATGATGAAAAGATTGAGCAATGTATATCAAAATGGAACAAGAGATGATATCAAAGTGATAACAAGGAAACAAAGGAGTGTGACATGAGTGGATGGAGGAACATATGCAATGTAGATGGAGAGTGTAAGGGCAATCCTTAATTGGGATGCCCACGTGGTGGGAGTGATGATGCAAGAGTGTTAAACAAAAAAGGAGTGGAAAGACGTTTGTGGTGGTGATTGTTGTCTGTTGAAAGAGGAAATGGTGGAGAAGCTTCTACAGTGGGAGGATCTAAGGAAGAAGATATACCTTAACTAATATTTGTTGGTTGTATGGATGATTAAGTAATATTGTTAAACTGAAAACAGAAGAGTAAAAGAGAAACCCAATAGGAAAGACAAGTAAGATTTCTAGCGTGGTGCAAGGGGACAGAAAGGTAAGAAGGATGATGTGGAGACAAATGGTGATGAGTGGAAATGGAGAGTGAGGAGCAATGGATCAAAGATGTTGTTGAACATGTTGAGAGATAAGGAGCTGCAAGATAACAAACTTGCCTTGAGAAGGATCCTCAAGTAGGATTCACAAATTGTAAAGATGATCAAGTAGAATTCACAAATTGAAAATTATATTTACAAACACAAATATATAATTCATAGTGTGAAATTTGATGTGATTTTTATAAAAGATGATCTGGATGAGATGAATAGAACATAGTTGTAGCAAGGGCGTACAGGGAAACTATGTTTCAAATTGGATTGGATATAAACAAGAAAGGTTACCACTCAAAGCATTGCACTTGCTGCCGATAGTAGGTGTTAACACATAACCAACGATAGTTAGTTATACCAAAAGACCATGAGGGAAATATGGATGAAAGATGCTCGTAATCCTAATGTTGACATGACAAAGGGATTGAGATGTAACTATGCGTGGGAAGAGGGATCTCCAAAGGTGGTGTTCCTTAAGTCTATGCCCTAGCTCTAGGAAAGGGAAAGAACAATAGCAGAAAGCTGATCAATGTGGGAAGCTTTCGGAAAATGTTGATAAAATGAAGGCTAATCAATGCGAGAAACCTTCCAGATGCCATAATAATAGAGTAGCCATCCTTCAAGGGTATGGTCTACTTTATACATAATATGGATGGCAAGAATAATATGATAGCCATCCTTCAAGGGATCGGTCTATTTCTTTTGATTTTGCTTTGATTTTTATTTGTATGCTTTTCTTTTTTTGATTTGTATGCTTTTTCTTTTCTTTTCATTTTTTGCATGAACAACTGTCCCTCGAGGGATCAATCTGTTTTTGATAATTTTAATTTTTCCTTTTGCATACTTAAGTCTGAGCTTCACATGGGGGAGAGCTGGGAATAGTTAAGTAAACCACTTAGGAGGGAATAAGGAAGGTACAAGAGACACCTGGACCCTTTGCATGGTTGCAATAGGAGAATGAGAAGGTGACGGATGTAATGGTTACGGGGTCACATCAAAGTAGTGAAGGTGGACCACATAATTCAGATCATTACAATGATAAATGAAAGGAGTTAAAGATGATAGAATAATCTAAGGTTGTAACTAAGTGCTCATTGGTAGATATGCTAACAGTAGATTGGTTACAAGTGCAATGCATTAAGAGGTTATGTCTGGTTTACCACCATGAGAGGGAAGATAGTGAAGTTGTAATAGGATGAGATGATAGAAAAGCAGGAAATAAAACTATGTCTTGAAGGAAATGAACATATGACCACAACGGTGGATTTTGATGAAAATAAATGATGCCCCAAGAGAGACATAAACATAGAAGGACAATCATGACCTCAAAGGAGGACTTGATGAAATAAATGGTGCCCCAAAAGAGACACAAATATAGCCACAATGGTGGACTTTGAGAAAAAGGGGTCCCTCAATGGAGAGACAAACATGGCCTCAAAAGAGGACTTCAATGAAAAATATGATGCCCCAAAAGAGGCATAAATATGGCCACAATGGTGGACTTGGAGAAAAAGGTCCCTCAATGGAGAGACAAACATGGCCTCAAAAGAGGACTTCAATGAAAAATATGATGCCCCAAAAGAGGCATAAATATGCCCACAATGGTGGACTTTGAAATAGATGGTGCCCCCAAAGAGACACAAATATAGCCACAGTGGTGGAATTTGAAGTAGATGGTGCCTCAAAAGAGACACAAATATGGCCACAATGGTGGACTTCGGTAAAATATATAGTGTCCCAAAAGAAACACAAATATAGCCACAATGGCGGACTTCAAGAAAAAGGGGTCCCTCAATGGAGAGACAAACATGGCCTCAAAATAGGACTTCAATGAAAAAGATGATGCCCCAAAAGAGGAACAAATATTGCCATAATGGTGGACTTCGGTAAAAAGGGATCCCTCAATGGAGAGACAAACATGGCCTCAAAAGAGGACTTCAATGAAAAATATGATGCCCAAAAGAGGCATAAACATGGCCAAAATGGTGGACTTAAAATGAGTGAGGATTTGGGCAGAAATAGTTTAGATTGGATGAATGTGAAGGAGGTAGATAAAATAATGTCAAAAGCAAAGTCCCTAGTATGTAAAGGAGTTATACGAGATGATTTTCTCGAGGGTGAGGAAGGTTGTTCCCCAATAAGTTAAATGTGAAGGAGTTGAAGGACGTCAAAAGCAGTTTAGATGAGATTGTTTTATATTTGGATGGGGTAAATGATCGAGACCACAAGTGTGTTATAACAAGATAAGAAATATTGATGAACAATGAGAGGACCTTCCTTAGGAGGAATGTCATGTGCAGGAGGATGTTAAGGGATGAGGTGGATGGAGGAATCATGGGAGATCCGATAGATGGGATATGAATTGGATTCAATGTAGATGGAGAAGTAACTTTCCCCTGAATGAGGAAATCATCTTTCTCTATAAGATTGTGGACGATTGACCGAAATGCCTTACTGATGTTTGATGTCATGGCACAGAATGCGATGATAAGCACAACCTGTAATTAGGATTGAACCATGCTAGTTTGGGACCATAGGGATTAAAGGCTTTAATGGGAGGAATTTTGATGGAAGATGTTTGAGTTAAATGTTGAAGGATATCTGCGTAAGACCCCATTGAAGTATCATGGGGAAGGTAACTCTTGTGGGTTTTGATAGGATATCTCAACTTGGAGTTAGGAGAAAAAGTGGATGTAGATTGGATGGGTGAATTTCTTGATTTTGAGGAAAAATCAAATTTGGTTGAAGGATTGTATTGTTTGGATGTGGATTGATTGTTGTAAGATGTTGTAGATGGAGAGACCGATCGAACTTAGATTTTGTGACATTGGATTGTTGAGAAGAGGGAGAATCTAAATGTTTTCGAGGATGCGCAAGGAACTGTCGGGGATGTTTTCCCTGAGCCTTAGACTTAAACCAAGAAGATTTACCTCTAGCAGGGATGACAATAATTTCAACCGGAGGATCTGATAGTGGTGGTGGGGTTATTAATGGAGAAACCGTCCTAAAACAAGACAAGGACATTAATGAAGAGATAGGTGTTTGTGTGATGCGATTAATGATATCTATGTGAGATGTGGATTGCTTTGGTTTTGGCACGGGAAGAGTTGATTTTGTAAAGAGAGAAGGTAAAACATCTTCCTTTTATTTAGGTGGTTGTGTTAGTTCAAGTAGGTGATTCAAAGGGTATCTTTGATAAAGTCACAGTCGAGAGGATTTAGTTGGTGTGATAGACAAATTAGGCGAGAGAGTATTAGGATAAATGGGTGATGTGGCCATGGGCAACATTGTCAAGGTAGAGATAGGTGGATTTTCTTGTAGGATAGATATAGGGGTATTTGGGATAGATAAAGATGTAGACATTTTGGACGATTTGGAGATGTGGGTAGTGCGATAACCGATGGAGTAGACCTTATGGGTATGGGTAATGTAGCAAATGTAGGAGCATTTTCAGGTGTAGAAGTAGATGGGACCGGTTGTTTCATAAATTTTTCAAGGGGTAAGAATGATATGTTGGCTAATGGGGTTGATGTTGAAGGTGGGGTTGTAAGGGTGCATGTAGTAGAATTGAGTTTTGTTGGGATGGTTGTGAGTAATGCAGGTGTAGTAACATGTGTATTTGAGGCAGATGTGGGTGAGGAAGTAGGTGTGAGAGATGTAGGGATATGTGTGGATATGAGTGGGGCTGAGATAAGTGCTAAGGATGAATCGAATGTGGTAGATTGGTGTATGTTTGAAGTGATGGAAATGGATGGTATAGTCGAATTTGATGTGGGTGTGATAAGGATAAGAGAAGGCATAGGTTTAGGATAGGTAGTGAAAGTTGATGTAGTTGTGATATGTTTTGAATAAGAGGTGGGAATAATGTCCACTATGGGAACATGTAGAGTTGGTGATAAGATAAGATCTTGATTGACAATGTCAACCATACAAGCGTTTGATAGTTGAGATGTAAAGAGCATGGCTTGATTTGTTGGTGGTTGATTAGTTTGCGCAGTTGAGGTATCGATTTGGATATCCCCTTGATTTATGAGTTATTGGACATGATCTTTGAAGGAATGACATTTCTCAATGTCGTGACCTTTGACTTGATGATATTTACAATAGTGGGCTTCGTGATACCAAATAGGCTTGGCTTGTGAGTTTTCCATGGGTCGTATGGGAGGAAGTTGGATGGAGTTTACGCTCATCAACTTATCAAATATAGAACTGTATGATTCTCCTAAGGGAGTGTAGTTGGCTGTTGATTGAGGGGATCGTTGTTGAGACCATGTGTTGGACATAGATGGGGATGAGGGTTGAATGACCATAGTGTTGGCCACAACCTTGAACTTGTCGTTATGTGTGAATGGTTTGATGGATTCAAATTTTGACTTAATTGAACTTAGTTTGAGATGACCCTTCTCAATGGCACGGGTTTCAAGCTTGCGAGCCATTGTGAAAGCTTCATCAAAGGTTTGGAATGATTGGATCTATAAAATAGATGATATATGTTTTACACACGAATGTGAGAATAATTTGATGAGTTCAGTTTGTGGGATAGTGAAGGATAGTTGGTTTATAACATCATGCCATCGTGTGATGAAGTCGGCGATGGGATCGTCTTCAAACTGTCGAATGGTATATAGATCAGCGATAGTGGTTTTGCGTGTGATATTGATAGAAAAGTGTTCTAAGAACAACTGTGCAAGTTGGGTGAAAGAGAATATGGAATGTCGCGGGATACTATTGTACCAGTCCAATGCGAGACCAGACAAAGACATGGGGAAAGTGCAAAGAAGTAGATCGTGATCATGCATAATAAGACAACATGCGTGTTTAAATGTGAGGAGATGTTGTTGGGGATCTTCCTTGTTGTTGAACTTAGTAAACGTGGGAAGTTTCCAATGAGGGGGATAGGGTTTGATTGGAACCGACGGATGAATGGGTTCATTACATATGTGTTCATAGGATAAGGTGTTCTTGGATGCTACGGTAAGGGTTTCTAAACTGGCTAACCGATTCATTAAGGCATGAATTGAATCACTCGAGGTGTTGTAAGGTTGAGATTGGATCAGTTGTGTGGTTTGAAAAGTAGTTTGATAAGGTGAATGATGTGTTTGTGGGTGTGTGGGTAGTTGGGGAAGCGTCTGATAAGGTGGTTGATAAGTTTTGGATAGGATGTTTGTAGAATGGTTTGATAAGACAGTTGATTAATTTGTGGATATGTAGGTGTTTGGGGAGCATGTGTCATGGGTTGAGATTGTTGCATAGGCTGGTGTTGAGCAATAGGGGCATGATGTGGTTGTTGAAGTCGGGTAGGTTGTTGTGGTAAAAGATAAATGGGGATATGTGTGTTAAGAGTTTGAGACAGTAGGTAGGCCTATTAATGGAATTGTCAAAATGGGATGTGGGTGGAATGCGATCCACCAATTTAGGAGATTGGGAGGATTGAGATATTATAGGATATTTTTGGGATAAGAAGTCATGTATGGGGTTAGGAGGCGATTCGAGTGTATCTAAAGGAGTAGGAGATGGTGGTATGACCGGTTTAGGAAGGCGGCTTGATGAGGGATATGAGGGTTGGTGTCAAGGTGGGGACAATTTTGTATGACATGGTTCTCATGAGGTGAGACCATGGAGACTGGAGGTTGGGTGAATGACAACGTGGTTTTGAGTTTAGAATCTTGTTGGGTGAGATCATCAGAAGAAGTAATATCATTGGATAGAGTAGATTGTTTGTTTGTCTCGATTCGAGAGAGAGCGACAATAGGTGTGAAATAGAGAAACATTTGTTTATGTATGTTGTTGAAAAACAAATCAAGAAAAATATTTTTTATCATCATGATTAATTTCAAGATGTAAGGTAAAATGGATAATGAAGGTTCCTAAAGGAGTCTAAGGTTGGTTTCAGATAGTTTTGGATTGGGAGATGTCTGAGATGGTTTCCTATTGGGTGTTTAAGTCCCAATCAGTTAACCAGGTGAGAGGAATGTTTTGATGTGTTAATTATGTTTGTGTAGTCTTAGGCAGTGTGTGATAAGTGAAATGTAGAGAGTTAAATCCTTTACTTAAGCTATGTAAGCAAGTAGGATGCAGAAGGTTTGTTTTAGACCAAAATGAAATATGATATTCGATGCAGATAGACACTCAGAAAGGGAAAATTCAATGTAGAAAAGAACAAATAGAGACAAATGAGAAAAACTTGGACAACACTTTTCCTGGTTATTTAAGTGTGTGTGATAGTGATGTATTTTGAAAGCACCATTTAGTGGCCTTAAACGACCGGGCATCCTAAAATGGCACCGTTTAGAGTTGCGGACGAGGCCAGTGAAAATAATGTTTTTTATGTTTTACAAAATGGTATTTGATGACATGATTTAATGGCTGTAAGGTCGTTAAATTCACCTGCAAAATCAAATAAGACAATTAGTGGACATGGGTTAAAAAGGTACAATAAAGATGATAAAAAATGTTCTAATATTTGTATGCAAAAGAAATCCCTACAGAAAATTAATTTTATGAAAATTAGTTCGACGTTCGTATGTACTTATAATGTACAAGATATGAAAACTAATCAACTAGAAGATAAACTAAACTATGAAATAATGATGAAAAAACTATTAAATAGAAATGAGGAACTATGAATTAAACTATAGATAAACTACGATATGAACTATAAAATGACAAAACAAAATAAAAACTATAAAAATAATCTATAAAAGGATAAACTATTGATTGGAAATCAAAACAAAAGAAATGATCGTTGATAACACAAATGATGAATATCAAGACGTGCATTGTGTTAATTTGTTTAGTGAACTATAAATAAGAATAAAATATAAACAAGATAGCTTATACTATAAAATGCTCTAGGTTGTTTGAAATGATAAGTTTGTTTGTGTTTTGAAATAAGATGCCTAACTTTTTCAGTGAAATGATATAAAGTGGAGGTTGACCCCACATCCCATGTGGGGTGGTGGTGATTGGAGATAGTTCGACCGATGGGGTGGGTTAGGAAGGAAAAATAATTGGTAAGATGGATCGGGAAATTGCAGAGTCGGGAGATTGCAGAGACTTCAATGGTTTCTCATCTCTTAATCTGACTAAGCTTGATGTGTCATCAGGTATTTCCAAATTAGGATTGAGATAGCTTATAAAGGGCTTGAGGGAAATATATTGTCATCTTTCCTGCAGACCTTGAAAGTCTAGTGAAAGTGGAGGTTGTTTATGAAGAGCTACCTGGATGGCAAGCTGATATATCTCAAGGTAAATGATCTATTGACACTATCCCTTGACTATTAGAGCATCATGACTTGGTTTAATCCTAATGTAATTGATCGATATTCCAAGAAATATTTCAATCCTCCCAATATATTGGAAAATAGACTATACAGTCACAACCCACAAAGCTTTGCTTGAATTTGAAACTAAGTGGAAAATACTTAAAGCATCAAGCATTGAAATCTTGTAAGGTGGCGTGGATATACATGTTTTCAATATGAAAATTTTGTAATCAGAATCAGTATCGAACAGGACTCTACGATCACTGGAAGATATATCTATATGTGAATGAGTTACGAGATATATTAAAAAAATCTTTGGCATTTCTGACCACGAGAAAGAGCTAAGCGTCAACAAATTTGGATTTGACAAACACGAGATACTTTGAAATTCAGGGCTGCATCGATCCAATTGTAAACTATGTGCAACGCGCATAAAAACATAGTTCGAAAAGAAGGGATATGTGAAATATGGCTTGATGGGGTTGTTATTGTTGCACATGGACATGACTCTTCACATGCGATGACATGATGAAAATTACAACAAATCTAAATGAGAAAATAGATGAGTGGTATGGCATGACAAACATTGTTGATAAATGTGTTTAAAATAATTTTCTGCCCCCCTAAACTTGCGTGATTTTGAAATGGATATGGAAAGCTCGGTGTGGGTGATTATGGTGCTTGAGCACTACTTGTAAATAATGGTAAATGGATTACTTGATCACTATTTCCAAAGCTTGCGTGATTTTGAAATGAGGCTGGAAACGGTTGGGGGCATCAAGTGTTGGAATGAAGAACATGTATTTTGAATCTGGGTCGAGAGAAATCTCATGGAAGAGGTGACGGTGAGGTGATTTGTGTGGTGAGTGGAGAAGATGTGCGTGTGTTAGATGAGAGGAGCTACGTAAAGAGTTGGAGGCTTGGGTGTGTTTATGGAGGTGAGGAGAGAGATCAAAGGAGTGGAGACATGGGAGAAGGATACGTGAACTTGGGAGAGATCTCGGTCTACGTGGGGATAGGGTGGAGCAAGGTGGATGGTGGGAGAATTTGGAAGGGAGATGGTCGAGTGGTATGGAGAGGCGTGGTGGATGGGTGTGTAGTGAGGAGATGGTGGGGTAGTTTACGATAACTAGGATTCTAATTATTATTTTTAAAATTTTTCTAATTAATCAATTGTTATTTACTTATTTAATTAACATTAATATTGTTATGATTAATAAAAATTCACTCAATGCTAATCAATTAAAAAATAGAAGTGCTTACCTCGAGATGACCTAGACCATGGAATGTACATATGACACCAAACGAGGGAGATAATACTAAACCACGTGAGCAGGTGAGTTTAAAAATGGAATACGCATAAAATATATCTCAATAAGAGACAACTATGAAACACGATAACCACGATACCCACGAAACATGCACAAAATAAGTAACAAGAAAAATGGCGAGATATAGGATCTGGTCCCACCATGCGTGCCAAAATTTTGTATAGGAAAATTCGTTCTCAAGTGGGGTGAAGGCCGATACTGGGAGCCACCAATAACTTCGAATGATGGAGGGATTAGGACCTCAGATGTAGATGTGGATCTACGGGTGCAAATAAGATAGATGCATGATATAAAGATTTGGTTCTACAAAAGTGAAACATATAAGTGTTGTTTCAAATGCAAATCAGCAGCACCCCTTAATGCAAATCAGGTTTCTAAATTGATGTTTTAGGCATCCAGTGTGATTGCACAACATTGAAACCTCTCTCCAAGTGTGGGACTTGTAAAAATGAGAGAGGAATATCAGATTAGAGGTGGTTCCTCAAACTCCTCTCGATTATATCTATTATTTGCACAAGCTGCAGAGGTTCAAATCCTAATTTTATCCTAGATTGCGAGGAGACAGGGGATAAGAGATGCAAAAATTGAAACTAAACTAATAAGGGTGATACATCAAAGGAGTGGTGAACATTTTGGCTCATGCAAATAGACACAAATCAGAAATTGCAACATAAAACATCATGCACGAGGTTGATAAGTTGTAATCAAAGGTTTGAAATGAAACAAACAACACATACAAATTTGAAAGCATTCACAGAGCTTTGTATTGTGATTTTCAACATCAAAATCCTTACATTCCAACACCAAAGAGGCGAAAACTATTACAATCCCTGAAAAGGTCGATCCTTGCAAAAATCACTTTGAAGGTGAAAACGAAGCTTCTTTGCGCAAAAAAGTGTTCCACCTTTGAAAAATGAGCCAAATCGGCTTTTACAGGTGCATGGGTTGAGCCGGGAGAGAGAAAACGTGAAAAACGTGGGAGCCATTCCCCATTGACCAAAATGCATTAAAAACAACATAGAGGTCCTTACAAACCCATGCCCCGACATTTTTGACCATCTTTGGAGAAGAATGTAACCCATTTTGCATTAAAATTGGTTGTTGAAGCGTCGATTGTCCATGGCGCGTACTTGCAGAAGCGTTTTTGATTTTCTCCCTCCAAACTAAACCAAAATTCAAAATTGACCATGGAATCTTGTAGATAATTTCACCAGCTTTCCATTGATATAAAGAACGTGAAAATCCAAGCTTTGGATCGAAAGTTATGGTGATTTGAAGTTTTAGGGCAAAAACAGGCCAAAATCGGATCGGCGGGCAAAAAGTTTGAATTTTTACCCGTTTGGTCTTTGGAACATTTTTCAAATTTTCCCCATGCTCCACCACTCTAGGTGCCACATGGCACGTTTTGATTAGTGCGGGCCCTTCCTGACCATTTTTTCCTTCGGGTCGCTTGGTGTTTTTTCACCCTTGGACACGTGGTAGCTCGATTCGGCTCTTAGGAAAAATTTCCCACCAAAACTCCGTTGAGCCATAACTTGAAAAATATGTGGAGTTAGGAGGAAAAATTTACCTTTCTGGAAAGCTGAGAAAGAGCTCTATCCAATGGTGCCATTTCCAGAAGGTTTTGAGTGCCTAAAAAGTAAAAATTTATGACTGAGGCACAATAGAAGGAAAGAATGAAAGGGAGTTAGCCACAAAATGAGCAGGGGGCACATTTGGATAACAATAAGATTAGATCACATTATGCGGGGTTGCTCGAGGCAGTGCTGGTTCCAAGATGATTTTGACTCCCTTGAAGGATGTCAACCCCCATGTCAGATAAGATAATAATAGATCATGAGCAGTGGCGATGGAATATAAAATGAAAAATAACTGAAATGACGAGAGGACTTAGCTTATGCTCTGCTATGGAGATGAACGGGGCATCAAGATGGCAAGATAATGAACCACGAAAAATATTTCTTCCTCAAACTAGAAGAACTTAATTAAGCTCTTTATTCTCTTCTCTAGGCCTAAGTATCTCTAGGTCTTCTTGAAAGATATCCATCTTTGAAAAATATATCCTTCAAGGTAATATTTCCCGCTTGAAATATATCCAGTCAAGGTCGGGGTCCCTTGAAATATGGGAGAAAACCCATATTTATAGCTTAGATGTGAGGTTAGATTGGGGTTAACAAATAACGGGGTTGAGTAAAGTAACCCGAGTTAAGAGGTATGATGTGATCACATGGGGACCACGACTTGAATTATTAGATGGAGTGGGGAGCATGATTGACATGGTAGGTGAGATGATAGATTCCATTTAGAAAGGGGTGTTGGATGGGTGTATTAATACACATGGATTGAATAATTTGTGAGAGATGGGGGATAATGTCAAAAGTCAATTATTAAATGGGTTTATATGGATCCCATTTAATAATTAATTAAACAAGGTGAGAAAATAGATGGGATTTCATTTAATTTAAGAAAAAGAGAAGCGAGAATGGAAATTACGTGAATGTGAGATGACGAAGGGGTGTTATACCAAAAATAGGTGTCTACACATCTCTTGCATTATTCTATTTCATTGTATTGAGTTAGAGCTATTTATGTGTTATTGCAATTATTTCTCTTGTATTTTCGTAATTTGCGAGTCTTGTATGCTAGCATTATTTTATCTTGGAATAATTCATGTCTCGCATCATTCACTCGTGCATTCTTGAAACTGGTAGATATGTGGTGCTTCTCTCGATAGTTATCAAACTAATGTAGTAAACAATCTTTGTAATTAAAGCCACAATTTTTTGTTTCACTTCACATATCTCTTGTCAGGACCGTACAAAAGGTCGAGATGTGGGTTTGGTCTTGTCGACCTATATGGTCTTGTCCCCTTTGTATTTTATGACTATGTTTTTGATGTAAATATCTTTATTGGGTCATTTCATCTTCCTAGGCTTGGATTTATTAGAATATTTCACTTATGACGAGGTTATATAAGAAAGTTAATATCACTTTATAAATTTATTGACACACTTACAAGAAGATCTATTGCAAATATCATTCCAAAATCACTCAAGGGTTTCCTAAATCTACCTAAATCAGTTACACATCAATTAGAGTAGTCCCTACTATAGGTATAAAGCACTCAACTAGGTTAAAGAGTTTAGATTCCTCCATTTATAAGCATACAGAGGTCATAGATCCATGTCTTAGCAAGAGCAAAGTCACTTTAATCATTACAAAAGTGTTTCAAGGAACAAAGGGTTAGGTCACATAGCTGAGGTACATCACATCACACTACTACCATGTTGGGTACATTCTATAATACCATTAGTGCACTATCTTTGTGTTAAGAGACACGAGGGAACCCTTAGGGCGTGGAAAGATTGCATCCACACTTGTATAAGCACTTTAATGAAATTACTTAGATAGTTCGAATATTACTAATGATAGAATGCCAAAGAACACCAAAATATAAGGAAATGATCTCAATATGTATGTAGAATGACTTAGCCACTTTGAGGGGGAAACCTCCAAATCACACAGTAAGACTCAAATGCTCAATATGATGATAATATCTTACTCTCTAACCACTAAGCATATGAAATCATAAATCATTATGATATAATGTGATAAGAGATTATGTTAGCCACATGTCATTTATCCATATCCTGGTATATGAACTAGGTTTAAAGGCGTAGTATGCCCCTCCCCTTCAAAGAAACATTGTCCATAATGTTGGTAAGCTCCAGATTCTTCTCCGGAATGCTTCATCCTCCCATGTTGCATCTTCAATTTCCAAATTATTTTATTTGATCAGATACTCGATGATGACCCTTTTCCTCAACTTCTTAGTGAATTTTGTAGGATTTCTTCAAGTTCCAAGATGATATATCCCTCTTCATTAAGCTTTGGTAATACTAATTGAAAAGACACCTTCTGCCCAATGACCTTCTTCAGAAAGAAACATGGAAAAACTGGATGTATTTTACTTGACCGGGAATTTATAGTTAATATGCCACACTACCATTTTTTTGCAATACTTGATAAGGCCCATAGTATTTGGGTGAAATCTTGTTATATTTTTATGTTGTTTCAAAGATAGTTTCTTATATGACTCTGCAGTCACATAAATTACCAAGTCTCCAACTTCAAATCTTTGTTCACTATGATGTTGATCAACTTGTTGCTTCATGCGGTTTTGTGCCATGACCAAGTTCTTTTATAGGCTAGAGAGAACTTCTTGTCGTGTTGAATGTGATCTTCAACTACTCTTACTTTAGGTTGGACCCTTAAATTGGAAGTGAGGGATGGTGGATGGTAACCATATAATGCCAAGAATGGGGACATTTTACAAAAGTATGAAATGAAGTGTTTTACCACCACTCTGCAAGTGGTAGCCACTTAACCCATCTCTCATGCTTACCCAAGTAAAGAATTGTAGATGCCCCTTCAAACATTTTTACTACCTCAATCTATCAATTAGCTTAGGGATAATATGATGAATTATGAGATAAGCGAGTACCCAAACATGAGAATAAATCAGTCCAAAAATTATAGTAAAGATAGGATCACGATTAGTGATTATAATCTTGGGTGTTCCATGTATCTTTTGAATTGTATCCATAAAATATATGACAACTATACTCATTGTAAATGGATGTGGCAAATAAAAAAATGAGCATACTTAGTGAGTCTATCCACCACCACCATAATTACACTTTCCCCTTCAAACTTTAGCAATCCTGTGATGAAATTCATGGAAAACTCTTTCCATCACTCACTAGGAACAAACTAAGGCTAAAAAAGTTCTGGAGAATTAATAGTTTCACCCTTGTTACAATAACATACTAAATATTTGGCCACAAATTTCTGTACATCTACTTTCAATCCGTCCCAAAATAAATCTTGCTTAACTCTATGATAAGTTTTTAGGATTCCAGAATGACCACACAATAGAGGAACATGGAGCTCGAGAGGACATGATTTTTAAGGGAAGAGTTTTGCATAAGCACAATCGATATTTATACCACAATGCATCCCCCTTCCATGCAATTTTTTTAAGTGCTTGGATCTTGTTAGAGATTTTGAAAGAGATTTTTTTTTTTTTATGTCATTCTACCATTTAGATCTTCCTGATCTACCCAATCCACTTGTAGTATGGACATGAGATTTAATAATGCCTTTGTGGACTCATCTCTCTTAGATAGTGCATCAAATACCACATTTTCTTTTCCTTTTTATAAATGATCTCAAAGTCATATCCCAACATTTCAGTGACCTAATTTTGTTGTTCTTTAGATAAGATTGTTTTCTCTAAGAAGTATTTCAAGTTTTCATAATATGTCTTTACCTTGAAGTGACGACCCATGAGATACATTCTCCATGGTTTGACAACATGAAGAATAGCCATCATTTCCTTCTCATAATTTTGTTTTGAGAGGTTTGTACCTTTGAGATGATGAATCTAAAATTTAATTGGGTGGCCCTCCTACATAAGTATTGCACCTACGTCACACCCTAAAGCATCACGTTCAACAATAAAGTTTTTGGAGAAGTTTGGGGTAGCTATAAATGGAGTGGTACTCATGGCATTCTTCAGTGATTCAAATGCATGGGTTACTACCTCATTCCAATGAAAAGATTCTTTCTTCAATAAGGATGTAAATGGTGCTACAATTCTACCATAATTCTTCACAAACCTGTAATAATAACCCGTAAACCTAAGAATCCCCTAAGGTTTGTTAGGGTTTTAGTAATCTGAACAATCCACCATAGCTTGTATTTTATGAGGATCCACTTTTACACCTTCATAATACATGATATGACACAAGTATTCTACCTATCTTACCCAAAAGCACATTTAGAAGGTTTGGCATAAAGGTGGTGTTGTTCAAGAGTGTCCAATACTTTATTGACATGTTATAAATGTTCCTCCCAAGTCTTACTTTGTAGATTAATATATCATTAAAGAATACCAAGACAAACTTCCACAAAAATGGCTGGAATATTGAATTCATCAAACTCTAGAAAGTAGATGGCATATTTATAAGGCCAAATGACATTACAAAAATTCATAGTGGCCCTCATGTGTCTTAAATGTTGTTTTATAAATATCTTCATCACGAATTCTTATTTTATGATATCCTAATCGAAGATCTAATTTTGTAAAATAAACAACACCATGTAATTCATCTAACAAATATTCAATGACAAAAATATGATACTTATCTTTCATCGTGTATTTGTTGATCTCCTGTAGTCTAGACACATGCACCAACCTTCATCCTTGTTTCTAACCATCACCATTAGAGAAGAGTAAACATTTTGACTATGCCAAATAATATGTGTTTCCAACATCTCTCACACCATCTTTTCAATCTCACTCTTTTAGAGATAAGGGTACCTATAAGGTCAAATGTTGGGTGGTTGGCTTCCTAGTACTAGCTAAATAACATGATCATGATCTCTTTTAGGTGGCAACCCTTTTGGAATATCCCCAAACATAATTGAGTGCTTATTAATAATGACTTATAGATCAAATGGTATATGGAATTTTGATGGTTGAGCTTCCATTGAGAATAATTGTGCCACAAACCCATCTGCACCCTTCCTAAGCATTTTTGCATTTGATGATAACTTACTAATTATGGAGCTTTAGCCTTCATCCCATGCAACTCAAAATTCCTTCCTTCATAATGGAACCACATGAACAAATTTGGTAAGTTCATCTCCACCATTCCCAAAGTAGTAAGCCATTGGACCCCAACATAATGTTTGCTCAAACTATTGAAATGACATATATGTAGTGCATAACTAAATGTAGTGCCATATTTTTTTACTTTTAAAAATAAGCACAACTAAATATTTCAAATTTAATGTACATTGCATAACTATATTGTGCAGATTTCTAAACAAAACAAAACCTTCCAAAAAGGAGACATTGAAATAAAAAGTTCATGGTTTCATTATGATCTCAAATGATAATCTTACAAGATTCTTGCAACAATAAAATAAAAACTTTCTTAGTAATGACTAATGTTTTCAAGAAACAATAAGTACAAAAATGGGTATTTACAAGAGTGTGAAACTTTACAAAGCCACATTTATTTACAAAATTAAGGTAATGCCCACAAAAGATGAGGATGACCAAGATGGCAAGAGGCTCCAACTATCTCCAACTTGAGTGTTCTTCTAAGGATGCAAAAAGAAAAGAAGAGACAAGGCTTGTTTACCACCCAACCAATAGGCATAATCATATGCCTTTCCATGGTTGAAAGCCATGCTAGCCTCCCCCAAGCCCATGGGAGAGAGGAACAAACTTCCACAATGTGCACAAGTATAATGGGGATAAAACACAACAAGAATACATAAGACCATTTAACCACTTAGACATACTACACATGATAAAACAACAACATGAGGATAACAAGGTCAACCTCACAAGGGGGAAGAGAAGAAGTAGGATGCCCAAATCAAAGGTGTCCAACCATAGGAGCACCAACAAAAACATGTTTACAAAACTCCTTATACCTCCTAATCATTCATCCTCCTTATTCCTCCTTTTTGTCATAGAAATCCTTCTTGGGAGGATTTTCAAACCCAAAAGGGTTTCCTCACCAAGAATGGGGAAAGGTTCAAGCCATATGAACCTTTCTCCCACCTCAAACCATATGAGGGGATGAGAAGGGACCTTCATGGCTTGACCAACAACCATGAGGTTTGAGAGGGAAATCCCTCTCTCTTCCCCTACATTCTCCAAAAACCATCAATCCAAATGATGGTGGAGAGAAAACAAAAGAAAACAACAAGAACAAGCAAACAACCACATTCACCATACAACTTCACAACACATCATTTCACACACATCATTTCATTGATCAAGCATAGTTAACAAGATAAGCACAACTAAGAAAGAAAAAGGTTAAGAATCCTACCTCTACAATGCTTTCCAAGACTCTAAGCTTTTCCCTTTGTCCAAGCAAATCTCCAAGCTCCCAAAATTCTCCAAGTTCTCCAAAAAAATGAGCCAAGAAGACCCCTTCCTTCCACATGAGGAAGAATAAGAAGAGGAACCCAAAAGTTTCCTCACCAATGGGAAAGTGACAAGTGTCACCCTCTCTCCTCTCAAGAGTCAAAGATTCCAAAAACCAAATAAATAAGAGTAAACTCACCTTTTAGCCCTTATCACCCAAAATACAAAAACTAAAATAAAACAAAGTGGAGCAACTTTTAACAAATACACACAAATCAACCATCTTACATGGATGGTGACTAAGGAGGGAAAAATGGGAGGGAAACTCCTCCAAACCTTGGAAGGTAGGGTCCAAGGGCCCATTTTCATGCTAAGGGAACTCCCAAACTCAAAAGGGGTCCCTAAAAATGCCCAAAATAACCCAATTTCGTGTTTGGCATGCTTGGGCACAAGGGTAGAGGGTGTGGGGTCCATGCAAGGTTCACATGTGGTCCCTAATCCCTTCTACCAACACACACACACTTACCCAAAACCAACACTTAAATTAAGATGAGATCATTAAACCCCTAAGCTAGTTTATTTAATAAAACACACCCTAAACATAATTAATTTTTCAAGACATAATTACATTACAATTGAGGGTTCACTCATGGTGCCCAATTAAATACACTGTTCTAAGGCCTCAAATATTTAGCATGGTTAGGACTCAGCTCGTGGGCAGCTCGTGCACAATTGCGTAGCTGCCTTGAAACCCATGCTCTCCTATACCTGTCACCTGCACACTCATTGCACACATTAACCGCATCTGTCCAATATAATAATATCATCTACGCATCACATATTCAATCAATCTTATAATGCCCTAACATTATTAAACAATTGATAGTGCAGTGCATACAATTATTCACATAGTTTGCCACGAATCATCCACAGATAAAATTACAATGACATACACTAGGCTAGCATGAAAATTACCATTATTAAATCAGAAAACTATATCATTAATCAAATCAACCACAAGAACCAACATCTAACCAATAGATCTATCATATAACCCTATTAGTGTCATCAACATCATAAGAAATATATCAGTATATGAATCTAGTCCAATTGGCGCTACGCGCCCAAAATACCATAATGTCCATGAGGATAAAATATCATAGTAAAATGTCCCAAAATCTATCAGAGTCTCAATCAAAACATGTCTATGCATAAAGGAATCAATAGATAACTAGAGCTATAAAAACATGGGCACTACAAATTTTTATGGTTGAGCTTCCATTGAGAACAATTGTGCCACAAACCCATCTCGCACGCTTCCTAAGCATTTTTGCATTTGATGATAACTTATTAATTATGGAGCCTTAGCCTTCATCCCATGCAACTCAAAATTCCTTCCTTCATAATGGAACCACATGAACAAATCTCGTAAGTTCATCTCCACCATTCACAAAGTAGTAAGCCATTGGACCCCCAACATAATGTTTGCTCAAACTATTGAAATGACATATATAGGGCCCTATAGTAGGTAATCTCCCATAGATAACTTAATCTTATGGCATTTTGTTGAATAAATAACTTTATTTCCTTCTACAAGCATGGCTTGAAACTTTGGTGATGGATAAATGAAACAATTTAAGTGTATGTCCAACTTATGATCAATGAAGTTATGAGCACTTCCCGAGTCAATTAAGTTGATTCTAAAAATGGCATGGTAAGAAATCATTGGTTGAGATTCTTCAACCTCGATCTTAGGAACCTATTCCTTTGTATCAAATAAATAATTTGAGTTTCAACTGGGCTGTAAGATGTGTAAGACCATAAAGAAGATAAGAGATAAATCAAAAATGCCAAAAATTGTTGTCAACCACTAGTTTTCTTGTTTAGGAATCATGTATATATTAGTATGTTTTAGGACCTAGAAATGTACCCAAGTGCATAAATTTTGTGTTTACATTTGACCCCACTTTATGTTTCTAAGTTAATAATCGATAACATAAAGTAGATAAAATATGTGTACCTTGTAATCATGTAGAGAAGAGTGTTGCCAATAGCGTGCCAATTAGACAAGTGAAGCGTGAAGTGATCATAGTATGAAGCATGGAAACTAGGAAATGGAAGTGGATCCTAGGGTGAAGTGTTTGCGTAGTAGTGTTTCGTTGGAGTTTGTACTTGCCGATGTGAGGTACTTCTTGTTGTGTATTAAGGAAAAACTTGTAAAAGAAGAGAAAAAAGAGTATTCATAGTTCCGTATATTGAAAAATCAAAGTAATATGTATGTAAAAAGTGTGCAAACAAATGTGTGAGCCTGATGTATGAGAGAGTAAAATGATAGAAAATTTTCTAGTTTATGTGGAGCTACTAGATTTGAATGTTGATGGTGAGGTTTTTGGGTAGTCTCATGCCAAGAGTGAGTTTTTAAGGTGATCTCATGCCAAGAGCGAGTTTTTTAGGCGATCTCATGACAAGAGAAGAGTGTTGGGGAGAGAGTTCTATATTTTCTCTCCTTCCATGAGGCTTCCGAATAAGCACCACTCAAGATGATACGTCCCTGATTTATAACCTATTGTTCATGTTGTAACTGATTGTGACCGATTGTAACTGATTATAGCTGATAGAATGCATTCTGTAACTAGAATCAAGTGCCTACTACTAGAGAACTGTACTGTAAATTTTTGGAGATTGTGTTGAACTGAGAAATTGACTATTTTTTTCCCCAAGATGCAAGTACCTAGGGGGACACAAGTGCCCACCACTTTTTCCAGGATCTGGGCGTTAGTACTGCTCTGTCTCTCGCGATCCAAGTCTAATTTTGGACCATTTTGTAACTGTGTTTTTGTGCCAATTATGTACTATATTGTGCTATTTTGGAGCTTTGAGTTGCTACAGGGGTGATTTGTTCACCCAATAAATTCCCCCACATTTGGGGTGCATGTGAAAACTATAAGAGAATGTGGCCCAAATGAGAGGACCTGATACTGATATGAAGTGGATACCTACAGGGGTAGGGGATGTGCATAGTAGAAACCAAGACACATACAAACAATATGGACTAATAAACAAGTGCTAGTGAAAATAACTTGCATGCATGATAGAAGACAATGTAACAAGTAAATATGAAGAAAATATGGACCATGAAAATTAGGTTACATACATGGGACAACACTCACAATCTCATAAGATAGTTAGGGCCGAAGTGGCCAAAAGCATACAATGATCAAGCAAGACATAGGGCATATCCCGCAAAACAATAGTAAACAATAACAAGCAAAGAGTGACAAATAACCATGGTTGCATTGATCTTGTAAGGAAAATGCTATACATAAAGCACCTTTTAGTTTGTTAGAAAGATATGTAGTATGTAAAAGCATGTATATAGCATTGAAAAGTGAGTGATAGTAACAAGAATAAGTAAATGATGTAACAATATAACTTGTGATGTGTAGAGTGTGAGAGTAGCAAAGGTAGATGCCCCCGGGGCCTCCGAGGGACTCGTAAAGATTAGTATTGAGTATCATGCATCGGGAAAAAATCAGAAGAGTCTTGCATTCACCTCAAGTACCAAGTGAATGCACATGTGTATATAGTAAAATATAATAACATACTAAGTATCCAACTAACATAGGAAACAAAGTGTAACATGTAAGTAGTATAAGCTAACAAGAGTACATTAAGTGAGATATGCAAATGTGGTGCAAGTGTAATGGTGTGTTGCGATGTATAATATGTGAAGATGAGGAGGGGGCTGCATCGTCCCTAGCAGACATGCACAAGATGAGGCTCATTTAGAAATACTCCCTCAATAGTCAAGAATGAACCATAGAACAAGAGTGCATCTTTGGGAAATGAATGAATTATATGTGATTGAGATTAGATGCTATGAAAGATGTATCGTGAAGCACTGAGCATGAAGTGTAGATGATGCAAAGTTCGGGGAAAAAGTGTGCCCTCAACAGTCAAGTGTGAACCGTAGCACTAGATTTTTTTGTCGAGTAATGACGGTATAATGTGTGTACTAGAGATGTGAGAGTGTGTACAAAAAGATGTATCGTGAAGAAAAAAAACTTATGGTAAAGGAACTAAGAGTAGATGATGTGGGGTTCATTTAAGAGTTGGAACCTCAACAGTCAAGTGTGAACCGTAGCACTAGAGTGTGCCATCAAGTAATGATGGTGTTATATGTATACTAGAGATGTGGTAATGCTTGGAAATATAGACATAGAGCATGGGGCCTGAATAACCAAGATGTGATAAGTAGGGTTCATACAGAATTACACCCTCAATAGACAAGAATGAATCATAGAACAAGAGTGTGTCATTGGTTAATTAATGATAAAGTATACAAACCAACTTTGTGGTGATTCTTGGAAATATATTCATGAAGTGTGGAGTGAGAGAGAGAGTAGTAGATACTTAGGAAATATTTAACGTGAAGCATTTAGCATGAAGTGTAATAAGAGTAGATGATGTGTGCTTCATTGATGAAGAGTGCCCTTAACACTCAAGTTTGAATTGTAGCACTAGAGTGCGTCATCGAGTAATGTGGGGAATTATAATGCCCCCAAATGTGGATTCCAAGATGATCTATGTAATGAGAGTAGTAGAAAAGGGCCCATGATATGCCAAAGAAGATGAACATATGTCATGTGAAAGGGTATGTATCATAACATGTGGAGTAGGATTGTGTCATGCATATGGTGAAACTAGAATAGGTAGTGTAAGAAAAAAGAGGTGTTAGTATAAAATGCAAACTAGGAAATAAACAAATTTAAATCCCAAACTAACACTACTATTTACCTACCTCGGATAGAGAAAGATGGAAATGAAGGAGAATATAATACATGCACTTACCTGTAATATTGCACAACTCCTCCTTTGATTGGTTGGATGTGCTCTTGATGTTGGATTGTAATTGTTTACTTGCTTGCTTTAGATTTTGTAGACATTTGGGCAGTACCTCCCCTTGATTGCCTTTGATATCTTGATGAAATATGAAGGATTGATTGGAGAAAAATGGATTGATGGAGTGATTTAAGATGAAAATGGATGATTTATTGATAGAATTAGTAGAACTTTGTTATGGATTTTCAAGTTGGCTCTCATGGAGGATGAGAGCTAAATTTATAGTTGAGGAGTGGAGGATTCAATGGTTAGGATGAAGCCATGTTGGATGGGGATCAAGGGTTGGAAATTGATGAGAGGATTGGAGGATTCTAGAATGGATAATTCTAGAATTTGAATTCAAAATCCATGGAGGGAAGAAGCTTCCATTGAATTAAAAATTCAATGGAAGGAGAAGGTTAGAGAGGCTTCTATATTTAGAGGTGTGAGGATGTGATTAGATTAGGATTAGATTAGGTTTAGTAAACCTATTTCATCCCCTCAATCACCTAAGCCCAATCCTATTAAAACTATCTCATCAACCTTGACTCCTAAGTCACCCTTATCCTCTTCTACCCATAATCCTAAACCATATAATGCAGCTCCTACCCCACCCTCACCCTCTTCATCCACACCTAATACTATCTTAACCCCTTTATCGCCTAAGCCTAACCCTTTCCTATCCTCTAATCCTATTTCACATCCACCATCCCCCAATATGTCTCATGTAACTCCTAAGTCACTAACTCCTAAACCTAACAAATATAATCCTAATCCTACCCAATGTAATACAAATCATATGTCACCTTCATCTACTTCATCCCCTAACTCAACCAAATCATATGTGGTACCTACACCACACCCATCTCCCAAATCTCCTTCATCCCCAACATCAATCAACTCTAATGTGACCCCTATATCACAACCATACCCTTCATCTAAATATACCCCATCCCCTTCATCTACATCTATCAATCCCAAACAATCTAATCCTAAGCATGAACCGTCTACTCCAACCCATCCAAAATCACATGAATCTACTTCATCCTCCAAGCACGAAACATCCACTTCAGCCCCGAGCCTAATTCATCTCCTTCATCTTCTAATCCATCAAAATATAATCCAACTCATAAATCCAAATCAACCAACACATCTCATCAACCACCTAATCCTACACCATTACTTCCTAATCCCTCCAAACCATTACTTCCTACTCCATCCAAACCATTTAACCTAAACCACTTCACTCCTTTAGGAGAATCCTTAACCACCATCTTCCATCATTTAAAAACCTTAAACATGATCATCCATCCCCAATAAAATCACGCAATCAAAACCTTCCCAAACCATCTTGGTATTGGGAACACTATTATTGTGACTTCCATCGCACCCATGAACATTCGACCAATCGTTGCATGCAATTTAGGTCTTATGTCCAAAATCTCATTAACCACAAAATTCTTATCCTTGTACCTATCTATCCAACACATTCCACCCCAATCATATCCCTAACCATCATCCACCATCCAAATCCCACTTGACATCCAAACATCGTTAGCCATCCAAATCTCATCGTACATCCAAACATCCCTCACCAACTAAAAACCAAAACAAATATCACCCCCATCCTTTGTTAAGTTTGGCCTCTTAGTGGATGACAACTTTAAAACCCCATAGTCTCATGATGATCACATGTCATTATCTTCCCCATCCACTTCATATCATATAGCTAAAAATATGTTCACTAGTATGAAACATCGAGGAAAAGTCTTAGGAATCCATGAACAAGGAATTCACGAACCCATCTTTCTTCGTCAAAATATAGGACGATCGGGCTTAGCATATAAACCTAACACTAACAATGTCCCTCCCACTACTCCATCATAACCCATTTCTACCACTCCTCTTGTTGATCCCACCATCCCAACCTCTCAACCCCATCATAAATAATTTAATTTCCCTATAAATACCAAACACCTAAAAATGGATTGAGCACATAATTCATCTCCTACGAACGAATGTTATTTCCTTCCCACTCATCATCTTTTGATCCCACATCCCAATAATCATCCATTTTCATATTGAATCACTCCATTAATTCATTCATATACAATCAATCCTTCATCCTTCATCAAGAAATCAAAGGCAATCAAGGGAGGTGCTACCTAAGTGTCTCAAAAATTTGAAGCAAGTAAACAACTACAATCCAATATCAAGAACACATCCAACTAATCAAAGGATGAGTTGTGAAATCTTGCATGCAAGTGTAGGTATTATATTCTCCTTCCTTTCCATCTTTATCTATCTCGAGGTAGGTAAATAGTAGTGTTAGTTTTTGATTTAAATCAGTATTATTTGCTAGTTTGCATTTATACTAACACCACTTTTTACTTACAGGTATAACATTGGTAAACACAAGAGCTACCAAAGATTAATGTCAACATGGTGAGGGGAAAACCCTATAAAGTTGTCAAAAATGCAAAGCAAAAAAATCCCGTAAAAATTCCACCATTTAAAAGAAAATTGTTGAAACAAAAAAAAAATTAGCACGCTCAAGTACACAATTATTTTCCATTAGTGATTTATTTCAAGTTGGAAAGAACCCTGCGTATAATCACATCATCATTTTATTTTTACACGTAGTAGAGGTGGATTTCATCACCACCAAAGCTACACCGGTGATGTGGACTTGACTACCACGCACCAACAACATTTGCATCTACATTACACTTTGAGACCTAGTCTCAACACAACGCGTTCGGTATTTACCTCGCCTTGCTCTTCACTTACAGGTAATGTTGTCATGCGGCACATGCGATTCATGCCTAAATAGTTGTAACAATGAAGCTTGGGCATCATCCTGTAAATATTTGGGGAGTTATAAGGACACCATACACATTCATCCCCTCATCACCTTCCACCTTTTCACAAAACCTGTTTTGGACATGGTGATTCACTCCAAAGCTAGGTAAGTAAGAATTGGTGAGTTTCCTCCAAGGCTCTAAGGGTTCCCTGTACCATTCTTTCCCCGTACAGAATTAGGTATATTAGGACTAGGGTATATCGGAGGACACATCTTTTTGGAGTGATAAGAGTCTGCATCCATCATTCCACAACATACTTGTATGATTGCATGAAACAATGATCATTCCTGAAGAATTTACCTCCTGAGCCAAAACAATTTGATCCACATGATTACTTGTTGTTTGTAAACAAAATAGTTTAGCATTTTTTTATCATAAAACTTGGTTGATATCAATGTGTTCATTGTAAAAGTTCAAACCCTAGTTGTGTTCCAAAAAATCATTTCTTGACCAATTCAATACCAAGTGAAAACATCCAAACAATCCAACAATGCAAACCAAAACATTACACTGATTTCATTAGCTTGCTTCAACCAATAATACATCTGCCATAGCTTATCTTCGGCTATAATCAACTGATATTGAGTGACTAGCATTCACTTCCCATATCGTCAATTGTCAAAACATCCTTCATAGCTCGTTTCAAGCTATATCAAACTAATATTGGGTGACTTGTTTTGGTTCACTCATTATTCATCAATCATCACATTTATCCAAATCACACCAACACAAATCCTTTCATAACTCATTTTGAGTAATATCACAACCATATTGAGATTAACACTGTTCGGGTTACTCTCCCCGTCAACAATTCGAGTTTGTTCAAGCTAAATCTACACAACGTGAAAAAAAAATCCCTAATAATTTTTCTTGAGTTATATCACAATCATATTGAGATAACTTATTTTAGTTACTCTCCTTATAAGTCATCACAAGCTTATTCAAGCTAAATCCAAAGAAATCAAGTTCTCTTTTAATCACTCGCTCAAAATTCCTACCCACTTTTTGAAGCTTAATCGGGCACATCTCATCATGGTATTCACACATAGTCACAATCATGAAAATGATGATAATGAACTCACATAACCATAACTCACCAATGAAGAACAAGAACAAGTAAATAGGGTGATAGAACAAAACAAAAACAAATATCTATTACGCATCCTAGCCATGGGGCAAAACTACCCCCTGACTTCGGGACTGAAAATTTAAACAAACTTATCGACAATGGTGAATCAAGTTATCACAACGAAATACCAAACAATCCAAATAGCTCTTCGGCCGACAAGTTATTCACTAAAATCCAAGACTTAACAAAGAAACTTGAGGAAGCAACTGCTAGAGCTGAAAGGTTAAAAGACCCCAATCCAGACCCCAATACTCACGACATTCTTGATAACCCGTCCCCCGCCTCTCCATTCGCACAAGAATGGAAACATATGAAAGACACCATTCAAGGACTACAAAAACAATCAAAACAATTCAACTTTGAAGAATTATTTCCTTATCCATTTGATACAAAGATATCATGCTTACCATTTCTGTCATCCTTCGAAATCCCAAAATTTGATAAATACAAAAGAAAAGGTGACCCCCGTGAACATGTTAAGGAATTTTACATGCAATGTCAGGAAGTTTCCTATCATGACACGTATATTTTACGATTATTCCCCCAAAGTTTAGGAGGACAAGCTTTAGATTGGTTTTTCCATCTTCCCAAAGGGTCGGTCACGACATTCGCAGACTTATCGGAGAAATTTGTCAAACATTTTTCCTATAACTTAGACTCAGAAATAACCATGCTTGATCTCTATAACACTAGGCAAAGGCCCAATGAAAATTTTTCCTCCTTTTTACAACGATGGTGAGGAATTACAATCCGATTTCCCTGCTCAATACCTAAGAGACAACTAGTTAGCATTTTTGTTCCTAATCTCAATGTCGAATTATCATTCCACATGCAAATGCATTATCTGAATAGTTTCGAAGAAGTCATTAAAAAGGGAACACAAATCGAAAAATCCCTCATTTATAAGGGCTTACTTAAAGCACCCTTTAGGGACCAACCTTATCGAGACACCCCTTAGAACCAGGACAAATCCAAATTCTTTAACCGTAATTAAAATATAGTCAACGATGGCATTATTGATTCTGCCATGTATACAAAGCGTTCGAAACAATCCCATCAACACATTAAAATCCAAACAACCAATCATAATCCCTAGAAAGAAAGTTCCTTCGAGACCGGTGAAGACAGTTCACTCCTCTTGGAGAAATCCTATCTAGTGTCTTTCGTCACTTGGAAAATGCCAACATGATTACATATCCCATCGTCAAACCCTTTGAAGAAGGAAAACCCAAACCAAATTGGTATAAGGACAATGAATATTGTGATTACCATCGCATAAAAGGGCACTCTACATATTAATGCATGCAACTTTGCCATTACATCTAAGACCTGATTGAATGTGGAGACATAGAAGTTGAAAATACTTTTGAGACAAAAAAACCTAATGAAAAACTTCACATGTTCAAAAATCCCTTCCCTAACCACGATAATAATTCAAAAGATAAGGGTCAATCATCAAGCAATGTCAAGTATGACTCATTCATCTCGACCATAGACTATGACCAAGACTTAGTGGCAACTATAAAGATCAGAACTAACTGTGTGATCACCACTAGATAGAAAAAATGTGGGTCCCTACAAAAAAAATCTGCCACTTCATCCCCACATCACCTCCTAATCCACCATCTAATTCCGCCACCAATTCCACTCCACAACCTACGCCATCATTCAATATTGTCAAATAATTGGAGAAGACTGCAACACAAATTTCCATCATGGAATTACTTAATTCTTCTCCCGCACTACAACGCATCCTTATGCAAACATTGAATAATGCTCATGTCCCTAAGGAAATCAATTCACAACAATTCCAGGCTTTAATTACACATCTTACGGTCCCCAATCCTATTTTATCCTTTGGTCCTGCTGACCTTCTTAATCCCAACATCGCTAATAATCATTCTTTATACGTCGAGGGTTATATAACTCATTGTAAGATCAAGTGCGTATTAATCGACAATGGATCCGCATTGAATATTTGTTCCATGAAACTTTTATGTTGTCTAGGTTACACTGAAAATGATTTACAAAACAATATCATAACCATTCATGGGTATGATAATAGTGAAAGAAAGTCTGAAGGCACAATCACATTGCCTCTCCAAGTTGGACCCATCACCTTAGAAACAGTATGTCATGTGGTGGATGTAGAAGTTGCATATAAATTTCTCATCGATTGACCATGGATTCATGCCATAAAATCCATCCCATCAACGTTCCACTAATGTATTAAATTTCCTCATTTGGACAAGGAATTTACGTTATGTGCGGATCCTCAACCCTTTGAGTATTGTAGATTCATCGAAGGACGGTATCAACATGATCACTATTGTCCATCAACAGATAAGTATGCTCCACCTCACATAATCCCTAACGAAACATGCATTGATCTAGATACACTCCCTAAAAATGATCCGAAACCATCATCTTCTAACCAAAACACATTTTCCAATCCATTCTCTTCCACTAGTCAACAATCTTCCACTAGTCCTCCTCCCACTAAACAATCATCTTATTTCACTAATCAAGCTTCTTCTTCTAGCAACAATTATTCTTCCACCACACCATATTCTTCCTCACCTAGTCAACCTTCTTTATCCAACCACACCTCTTATATTAAGATACCTTCTCCTATGAATAATCGACCTTCATCCTTCAACCCACCCCCTTGTTATTATAACCCATTCTCTTCATCTTTTAAAACTTCCAAACTGAGTTCCCGCCACATGAGGTGCCTATTGGTCCCCCATCCCACACATTTAAAATCATTGACACAATATGCGATGAATATCAATTTCAAAAAATGGCAGACTCCTTTTACATCAACAAATCCCCACATAGCTACGAAAAACCCAACGCTCCACATCTGAGAATCCATCCCACTTACCAAATGGGACAGTCAGTTTGGAAAAAATTCGGTTATCTTGACAACGAACATATTCCAAGTTCTTTAGGATCTTGGTTATATAATGATGACTTTGCTCCATGTTATGAGTCCCCTCAATTTACCAAAGCTCATCGAATAATGAGAAAACATGCGATGGAAGGGTAAAGGAATTTTTCTAAATGAACAAGGTCATTTAGACCCGATCAATCGCACACAACATCATGGTAAACATGGTCTGGGTTTCAAGGTATTTGATGTTGCTCCCGTACTAATTTCAAGTGATAATGATGACACCAGCTCTGATAATGACATCAGGTCTCCACGTAGCCTTTTCGAGGACCTCACTGAAACACATCTTTACTTTGAACATTTATCTGTTAATGTCATCAATTTTGAGCTTATGCATCTGAATCTCATAGACCATGGCCAGCCACATCATGCGGCCATGGACATGTTCTAAAATGATGAAGTCATCAAATAATTCCACGGAAATTGTGACTAAATCCCTACTTCTGACCATAGAAAAGGATTTGAAATCAATCTAGATGAATTTACCTTTTTTGGCGAAGAAATAAAATATTCAAATCATTCACCTTCTGAAAATTTGAATCAGAAACGCAAACAGAAAATTTCCCATATTCAAAATCTCATTGCCACCCTATCAAACAAACATGTCAATAAAAAGTCTCAACATTACACACAAAAATCTTGTACTAACTCCCTAAATCACCCGACACCGATGAACTACATCAACTATTGGCATCATTCTCTTAAAAGCGATACATTGGAACCACCGAACAGTAAAATTTTTTACAACTTGGCATTAGTCTGTTTGACCAAGAATGCATGGAATTCACAACACTCCTTATTGAATTCCAAGATATCTTTTCATGGACATATAAGGACATGCCATGCCTAGATCCATCTCTTGTCGTACACCACCTTGTGGTGCATCCGGATGCAAATCCTATAAAACAAAAACTATGCAAAATGCATCCCTAAGTTGCATTGCTTGTTAAAGCCGAACTCGAGAAACTCTTGGAATTCAACTTTATCTGACCTATTAATTATTCAACATGGATATCTATTATAGTTCCCATATCCAAGAAAACCCTCGGCATAAGGATATGCATAGACTTTCGAGACATTAACAAGGCTTGTCCCAAAGATGACTTTCCCTTGCCAAATATAGACATGATTGTTGATTCTACGGAAGGCCATGAAATACTCTCCTTAATGGATGGATTTTCTAGTTACAATTAAATTCGTATTGCTAAAGGGATCAACATAAAATGACATTTACTACACCATGGGGCACCTTCTGTTATAAGGTCATGCCTTTCACTTGAAAAATGCCGGTGCCACCTATCAACGAAATGACTATCATCTTCCATGATATGTTACATGATATCATGGAAGATTATGTTGATGATATATTAGCAAAATAAAAAACATGAATAGGGCATCCAGGTGTGTTGAGACACATTTTTGATAGATTACGTGAGTATAAGGTTCATCTTAACCCAAAGAAATGTGTGTTCGGAGTGACCTCTGGTAAATTGTTAGGGTTTATTGTCTCATGAAGAGGCATAGAAGTGGATCCTGTAAAATTCAAATCCATTATGGAAATGCCTCCTCCTCAAAACCTAAAACAATTACATAGTCTTCAGGGAAAAATACAATCTATTTGGTGTTTCATATCACAGTTGGTTGATAAGTGCCATCACTTCAACCAGTTACTCAAGAAAGATGCACAATTTCACTGGAACCATGATTGCAAGACTCTTTTGCTAAGTTAAAAGAATACCTCTCTAGCCCACTTGTTCTTATGTCACCAGTTGTTGATAAACCCATGTTACTTTATACATCTACCACTGAACATGCCATAGGAGCTCTATTAGCACAACATAATGATCAAGAAAAAGAACAGGTTGTATATTACCTTAGTCGAACACTTATTGAGCATGAAGTACATTATTGCAAATAAAAAAATTATGCTTAATGGTAGCCTTTGCATTTCATAAGTTACGTCATTACTTTCTCAATCACACAACTAAGTTGATTGCTAAGATTGATCCTCTCAAGTATCTCTTATTCTGACCCATTCTCATGGGAAGAATGTCTAGTTGGTTCGTAATACTTAGTGAATTTGATGTCGAGTTTGTTCCGTAGAATGCAATTAAAGGAAAGGCCCTTGCATACTAACTTGCCAAGGCACCCCTTCCTAACATAGAACCACTTCATTTTGCTTTTCCTGATGAAGATCTTCTACACATAGACATCGCGCCTACTTGGACTCTATTTTTTGATGGATCTTGTAATATCCATGGCTCAAGGGCTGGGATTTTACTTATCACACCTAGCGGACACGTTATCCCCAAATCATTTTGATTAGAATTCCCATGTACCAAAAATATTACGAGAATATGAAGCTCTAATTGTAGGATTAAAATTAGCTATATCTTGGAATCTTACAAAATTAGTTGTATTCTTTACTTATCATCAAACAAGTAACTGATGAATACCAGGTCAAGGATGAAAAACTTATCCCATATAAACGCATGGTGGATAGTCTTCAAAGCTATTTTCAATTAATTAGCTTTGATCAAATCCCCATAATTTGTAATAAATATGCCGACGCTATGGCAACCATTGGATCCCTATTAGAAATCACAGCTAGTCAACCCCAGGTACATTTTCTTGTAGAACATCTCTTAATGTCTACCTATGATCTTCCTGAAAACACTATGGTATGTGAAATCGTGGGTTCGAATAACCCCTAGTACCATGATCTTTATACCTTCATTCGTGATAAAACATTTCCTGCTGACATGAACCAATGCATAAATGTGCTTTAGCACAACGTGCCTCTTGTTACACCATTTTAGCAAAAACTCTTTATAAACAAGGATATGATGGCACCCTACTCGATGTCTTAATCTTCAACTAAGACACGCTATCAACTCGATGTTACCATGGTATTTTTTTTTTTGGTTTCAGCAATTTTCTTTTACATGGTGGTAGTTTTTGCGGGATATTTTTTTTTTTTGCGTTTTTGAAAACTTTATAGGTTTCCCCTCACCATGTTGACATTAATCTTTGGTAGCTCTTGTGTTTACCAATGTTCTACCTGTAAGTAAAAAGTGGTGTTAGTATAAATGTAAACTAGGAAATAAAAGCGATTTAAATCCAAAACTAACACTACTATTTACCTACCTCATATAGAACAAAATGGAAAGGAAGGAGAATATAATACCTACACTTACCTTCAAGATTGCACAACTCATCCTTTGATTGGTTGGATGTGTTCTTGATATTGGATTGTAGTTGTTTACTTGCTTCAAATTTTTGAGACACTTGGGTAGCACCTCCCCTTGATTGCCTTTGATTTCTTGATGAAGGATGAAGGATTGATTATAGATGAATGGATTAATGGAGTGATTTAAGATGAAAATGGATGATGATTGGGATGTGGGATTGAAGTATGATGAGTGGGAAGGAAAGAACATCTGTGTATAGGAGATGAATTATGTGCTCAATCCATTTTTAGGTGTTTGGTATTTATAGGAAATTAAATGATTTGTGATGGGGGTGAGAGGTTGGGATGGTGGGATCAACAAGAGGAGTGGTAGAAATGGGTTATGATGGAGTAGTGGGAGGGACATTGTTAGTGTTAGGTTTATATCCTAAGCCTGATCGTCCTATATTTTGATGAAGAAAGATGGGTTCGTGAATTCCTTGTTCATGGATTCCTAAGCCTTTTCCTCGATGTTTCATACTAGTGAACATCTTTTTGGCTATATGATATGAAGTGGATGGGGAAGATAATGCCATGTGATAATCATCAGACTAGGGGTTGTAAAGTTTCCATCCACTAAGAGGCATGACTTAACAAAGGATGGGGGTGACATTTGTTTTTGTTTTTAGTTGGTGAGGGATGTTTGGATGTACAATGAGATTTGGATGGCCGACAATGTTTGGATGTTGAGTGGGATTTGGATGGTGATGATGGTTAGGGATATGATTGGGATATGATTGGGGAAAATGTAGACAACATAATTTCACATCTGTCCTAAATCAATTAATTCCCCTACCTCATTTTCCACAAAAATACACTTCAAATTAATCAAATATAATTTGATTAATTATCCATTTAAAATCCAAAAAAATAATCCAATCCTCACCACATGTCATTATTATCCATGTTTTTCTACTATTGAATTAAAAATTCAAAATCAAATCCTCACCCACTCTTTGTGGTCCCCACTCACCTAAAATCCTCCACTTATGAATTAAAAATCCAAAATCAAATCCTCACCACATGTCATTATTCTCCATGTTTTTCTACTATTGAATTAAAAATTCAAAATCAAATCCTCACCCACTCTTCATGGTCCCCACTCACCTAAAATCCTCCACTCATGAATTAAAAATCCAAAATCAAATCTTCACCACATGTGATTATTCTCCATGTTTTTCTCGCTATTGAATTAAAAATTCGAAATAAAATCCTCACCCACTCTTCATGGTCCCCACTCACCTAAAATCCTCCACGTATGAATTAAAAATCCAAAATCAAATCCTCACCCATTCTTTGTGGTCCCCACTCACCTAATCTTGCCCACATTTTCAAACCATGATTACTTAAAATTAATATAAGTTTAATCACTTCCTGTGCTATAAATACAGTCTTACCCCTCCCCTCTAAGACACAGAGAATAAGCTTGAATTCCATGTCTAAGTTCTTGCATCCTTTGAGAAAAGAACATCCTTCCACCTCATCCTAATGCCCAAATAGCCTCATCTTGAATCACCCCAAATCCATAATCATTTTACTCATTTGGTGCAAAGTAAGTGGATTATTGTTGCAGGAAGGCATTGCTTTGTCTCAAGAAAAGCACCTACACATCACGCAATTAGGGCTCAATCCATGTTTCCTAGACCATTCTGAGGTTTGCTACGGAACGTAAAGGAGGAGGTATTATTGTTAGTATTTTATTTCCTTGTTAGTAGTGCATTTTTCCTAGCTTACACCACCTTCTATCTAATTAGGATTTGATGCAGATCAAATAAATTCTCCATTTGGTTGATCCAAGTGATCATATCATTCCCATTAAACTTGCACATCTCCACTTTAGGAATAATGCTACGCCATTGGTTAGAAGATCCAATGGTGTGTGCAGAGGATCCACCCTGGTTGGTGTGGTTTGAATTGAAGTGTGCATTGCTTGAGGAACCCATGTAACTTGAATGGAAATTATTACTAGAATTTGAGCATGAGATCAGCCATAGAAACTCCTTCAATGACTCAAATTCCATTTTGATGTCACCCTTCTCTATTTTCAATTTAGTGTCCAATTCTGACATCACTCCACCTTTCATTGCATTCAATCCACGACCAAACTCTGCATGCACGTTGTTCATCTGGTTGTTCACCATGTCCTCAAGTTGGGAGTCTACCTCCAATGCCCCCGAAGTTGAAGATTCAAAATCCACATCTTCCTTCCTAGGAGTTTGACCCTTCCCTTTACCTTTGATTGATCTTCATTTCGTGAAGTAGGGTTTGTGTCTTGGGATACTAGGGTTGGGGTAGAAATTTAGGGTTCATGGTTTTATAAAATTATTGGCTAAATAGAGAGAGACATAGAGAATAAACCCAGATAAATTTTGAAAATCTTTCGAAAATATAAGAAAGTTAGGAAAACTCCCAAAATTATAGCCTAGGTAGCAAATTTATGAAAAACCCTAAAACTAATATAACTTTTTCAAAAAAAAGTAAAAAATCTTGAAATTTGGAGAGGATCTTATTTGACTAATTTCACATCACAAAGAAAAAAATTACGAGAATCATTCCCTACCTATTTTGAGATATAGTCGAACCTTCATAATTAGGGTTTTGATGTAATTCTGGCCGAGATCAAGCTTTGATGCCACTTGTAATGAAATTACATAGATATGTCTAAATATCAACAACAATAAAACACCAAAGAACACTAAACTATAAGGAAGTGATATCATTATGCAAGTAGAATGACTTATCCACTTTGAGAGGGTAACCTTGAACCATATAATAAGAATCAAGTGCTCAATATGATGATAATATCCTACTCTCTAACTCATATATATACCCTAAAATACTATCCAAAGTGCTAAGGATGACCCACTTATTATATGAAAGCATAAATAATTATGGTATAACATGATAAGAGATTATGTTAGCCATAAGATGGCTATCCATATCCCGATATTAAAACTATAAGATAAATACACAAGGCTTTATCCTACATGAGAGAATGAAGTGTAATACTTTGATTGGTTTAATGGTTAGGGTTGATCGTTAAGGGTAGTTTAGGCTCACCACACACACGTGATTTTTCCTTTTGGTTTGTTAGTGATTTGGTGAAGGGTTATACATGTTTATAATGTTTCCACATTATTACAAGTGATTACAGGTCATGTCGAGGTAGTGTGGGCAAGAGTGATATACAAAAATCCATTTCTAAGGAAGTAAAGCACATAGAAGGTTTCAGACCCCAATTATCGAAGGGTCTAATATCATATAGCCCTATGTCACAATCATATAGTTCTATATTAGGTCATATAATAGTTGTACAATCATGTCCATGCTTAATTTCTAGTTCCAAAAAGCATAAGGAAGCATTTCTAGTCTCTCATTTACCTTTTCCACTTATCTAAACATTTGTATCCTCTCTATTCTAACATGTACAACTAAGTATTCATCTCCTCTTGCATATTTTAGCTACCATTTATCATTTTGTTGATCGTCTTAAGTATTCATGTGTTATTTTGGTTATGAATAATTTATGATGAATAACTTAAACCATAATACTCCCTATAATAAACCCTTACATCCTAGTTATTATTGTGTATTTTCCATAACATATATTTAATTAGGATATAAAGATAAGGGATTGTTATGTTGATTTCATAGGAAATGACTATTTGATTGATTAATTGATTGATTGATTGTATGATTGGTTAATAGATTGATTGTTATAGGATTGTGAGAAAATGATGTGGGTATTGTATCCCCCATCAATTGAAAAAATGTGCAATAACATGTCCCATCTTATTATAGGATAGAAAACTTGGCATTTGATAATGACGAAAAATTTACATCGGGACAAGGAAAATGATTAGATATGTACGTATATGTTGTTTCCTTAATTTGACACAGGTGAAAAGTGACAATGATAAAAAGGGATCTTTGTTAGATAGATAATGATGATAGGTTTTCCCAACTAGGCATAGGGTGGAAAATGACAATAAATGATGATGGAAAGTTGCCTTTTTAGATAGGGAGATATTGAGCATTGACGAGAAAACGCTTGCAAGGAAAATATATAAGTGGATAAAATGAGAAGTGATTGTTATTATTGTTGTTTATGAAATCATTATAAGCCCACATATGTTATTCTGAGATAACAAGGAGGTAAATAGAGAATTTGATGATGTGCTTGGAGTGATTGTGTAGTGGTGTTTTGGTTTGTGAAAGTAGCATGGCCATACTCAAATATAGGTGGTGGGAATTTTGATGAGAAGGAAGACACACATTGAGAGATAAGAGATGGATTTTTGTGTCATCACGAGAAGAAGTAGAAGAACATTTAATGTCATCATTTTTTTTTTTTAAGAGAAAAATGTTCACTAAAAGCATTTCTTATACCATGAATATAAGGAAGAACATCCCAAACAAAATGATTCTTTTATATTTCAAATGTTGATTTAGATGTATCATCATTTGATTCATTTTTATAATCACTATAATTATCATTATAATCATGCTCATTCAATGTGATATTCATTTTCGTTGAAAAATGATTTTCATTGTCACTATAATCTTCCTCAAAATTAGAAATATTATGATCTTGATTAGAGCGTGCCACATGTATATCTTTGAGACTAGGTACTATAACTTGTTCACAAGTGAAGAAATACTCAATAGGAGGAGAATATCTAGGCACCTCTAATTCATATTTAAGGATGAACCAATATTTATACCGAGGGAAATATTGTAAGTTAAGTCAATTTATCAACACCGAGAGCCTCAAATAGAGGTTCAAATTCAAGATTATGAGGAGGGACCAAAGGTTGCATACAATCCCTTTACCCCAAAGTAGTAACAAATTTTCCTTCAAAATGAAAATCAACAAGAGAAAAGACCCCAATATAGGAAAAATATTGGTCCCTACTCTTGAATTCATAGAGGGCATGATCCTAATTAAAGGGATGGTAGCCCTAATTAAAGGGATGGTGTCCCTTACCAACTAGAGAGGAAGGAACTTTAGGTTTGTGCAATCCATGAACACACAAATGAGAACAAACTCCAAATCTAGAGGAAAATCATGTAACAAGGAAAAAATGGTAATCCTAAGGTGGTTATGGTTAGACACCAAAAATCCTAGTTAGGATAGGGAACCTAAGACAAACTAGGTGAAGGATTTGATCAAAAGTACATTCACTAAACCTCAACCATATATCCATATATCACCTATGTAAAAAGGTCAGTGGTTGGGTTGAATTGAAATCCATATATCACCTATGTTGGCACTACTAAGAAGTGCCCTTAAACCACATATTATTCTCCACCTAGAGATGTGACATCTATGTGGATACAAATATATTTTGCAATGTACACCTAGTAATGCTTTATAGTTGCTTGGTGTGTTTGTGGTTGATTGGGATTGGGTGACTTGTAACTTGGGAAGCTCCTCTCTCAAACCTAGTTAAGAGAGCTTCAAACCTATATAGAGGATGCTCTTAATGTGTGTTGTTGCTTCAAGGTAATGTAGGAGAGATTTGAGTGTTTTTGGAATGATATTTTCTTATAGTTCTCTTGAAAATTCCTAGTGAGTGAATGAGCATGTTTGACTTATTTCTATAGGGTTTTGTAGGTATAATTTTGCATTAAGGTTGTTTCATAAAAGACATCAAATTGAGAAAATGAACACTTGGTGTCTTGGGATGAAATCGAAAGCTTTGGACCAAACCATTGGATAGTTTGGTCCATAGTTGGTTAGTAACTGCGTATAGGTAGGGAGTGAGGTGTTGCAAAGTTTTGGGCACAACATATGGAGGTGAAATATTGTAATGGACTGATGCAATCGATTGATAAATGAAAATGAGAAGATAAATTCATACAATAAGGATAAGGATATGCACTTGACCTTGAAATGTAATGCCAAGTAGTGATAGGAGAGTTGAGCCACTATTGACATTATCAAGTGATAAATTACAAAATTTACGTGTCTAAATTTAAAACCAAACTTGTGAATGACTTATAAGATAAACATATGTATTTGAATTTGTTATAAAATTCCCTTATGGATTCCATCATGTATTATACTTATTTGGTTAGGATACCCACAAATTGGGAAGGTATGCCACATGGTGAAGCAGGCCTAAGAGGCTCGATATAAGGCTTATCATAAAGATATGAATTGCTAACATGTGAGTTCAAAGAACTATACCATGATAAGACACATTCAAATGTTTTTTCAAGAAGTCATTATTCAACATTATTATTAATAGAAGCAATATATCTAAAAATATATTGTTATCATTTACATTGAGAAAATTGACATTATTAACAAAAACATTATAACTATTTGCATATATATCCATAACATGAGTTGTTTTAGGAACACTTGGCGGGATCATGTTTGAGTGAGAAAGGGATTCATCGATAGATTTTTCATCCACATTGGAAGAATTTGTATAGCATTTGGAGCTTGACATTTAAAGAGAGATGGGCATCCCGCACTTGCTTGTGGATTTTATAAGAGTGTTGATTTGGCTTGTGTATGTTTCAACATTCTTGTGAAGAGGGTACCCTTAAGATTGATTTCTTAATTAGGTACAAGAAGCATGATAAATGGAAAGATGTATGTAAAACCTAATACTATAAGTGATACTATCATAAAATTAGATATGAAATCAAAAACCTTATGGAAAATAAAATAAAAGCATAAATTCTGGATTAATTTATTCTAATAAGAAAGTGGGTTAACCAAACCGTAAATGCAAATATTGGGGTTTATATAATTAAAACATTAAACAATACGTGTAACGATGATCTGGAATTATAAATACAACAAATTACAATAAATATACAAATCCTAGATTCATGTTTAGATTAAAAACAGAAATCACGTAAGCATAAACAAGCTAACTAAATATAGTACATACTAGGATTAGATAGATTGTATCAATTTTATTTTAAAATGGAATGAGAATGTCCTGAAAGTTTGTAGGAGGGTTGTGTAGGGTGTCGGTGAGTTATCATCCTAAAAATTTTAAAGTTTGAAATACAAGTAGGAAAAGGTTTCTGTCTCAAAAGAAGTCACATGGGTGATTTTGTTCTGTATGGATGAATTTGTCCTCTACAACTCATATATGGATTATGAGTTTTTAAAATATTCTTCTATATTTTAGGAGTGATGTCATGTATATGGTTTTCCATAATCTCACATTTGTATCTAATTAATGGATTCTTTGTTTTGAAACCCTAGCTTCCTCCTTTTGCTTGAGAAAATGAAAAAGGGGTTAGTCAAGAATGGTTAAAATTCCTCAATCCCCTACTAAGTTGAGAGTTGCCTACATAACACTTCTACAAAGAGTCCTCACATTAATTTGGTTATCCCTCCCAACAATTGTATGAGAATATGTGATTCTAAATGTCATTCCCTTAAACCCAATGACATGAGAGGTGATGCATGTAATGGATGTGCTTCGTATATTTTGAATTGAGAGTAATCAATGTGCGCTTGAGTGTGAAAGATATGTTATATGTTTGACTAGTGTATTAATTTTGTAATGAGTCCCCATTATAATGTTCTAAGTGTTGTGTTTATACAATGATTATCCCTTCAATTCATAATATTTTGGCATGAATTTGACTTAGATTTGAAATCAAGTGACACAAAATATTGACATGAAGTTATTTTCTCTTGACAATTTTAAGAAAAAAACAAGGGAGGATGAAGTCGGCCACGTAGGAAAAATTTGTTCGACAGTTTTGTGCGGGGAGGTCCACTATGTAACGAACATAAAAGAACAAGCTCATATCAAAATCATAAGGTGTGTATTCCTAAAAATCATGTGAAAATAAATGGTGGTGGTTTGAGAGATATTTAGGAGACATTGTCGAATAACTTGACTTGGGTATAAGTGTTGACATGCCAATTAATCCCAATTATTCAAGTTAACTAAGCATACACATGAAATAATCTAAAATCCATCATAAAAGGGACTATGCCATATTTAGGTATCTAAACCCTAAATGTAATACACCCCCACACCACAATTTATTGTTGTAGCGAGAATAGGAAATTAGGTCACGAGATACAATAAAAAAATATTATTGTAGATCAAACAATGTTGTAATCATCATGATTTAACCCAAAAATGAAATAAGAGGTGGGGTATTATTTATCTTGTTTTAAATTAAGGGTTATAAATGATATATATATTTAAATTAGTCAATTTATGTTATTTTGTAGATCATAATATACTTGTATTAATAACTGTAAGATAAAATGATATAAATAAGTGCTAAATTGAATAAGCTACAAGAAGGGTGATGTAATTAGTTGATTGGATGATCGCAAAATATATTTGGTAGTGTTAGAAGGGTGTAAATACTAGAATTAATTTACAAGTGCTTCATTTATGATTCTAGGAGTGTAGGCTAAGCAAATATGGAGCCGATGGATGCATACGAAATTGTTTGGTAGGTCCATATTTGTTTGGTAGTTTTGAATGGTGAGTTGTTGGAATTTAAGAAAAATTTGTACCTTTATGAGCCTCTGTAATATGCTTCATTTTGAAACCATATGTGTTAAACATGTGTGAAAGCCTCTGTATGACACGAAATAGCTTCAAACCCCGACCACAGGTAGGTGACCATGTAAAAAAGGTTAGTGGTTGGGTTAAAGTGTAATTTTTACTTTGCTTAAGTTGGCACTACTCTAAAGAGGCCTTTAACTATACATCATTCTCCACCTAGCATGTGACATCTATATGGATGTAACTAGCTTCATAATTTGATCACTTGACAATGTAGGCAATGGTTTAACATGCTTTGTGCTTAATTTTGCTTGGATGGTCTTTGGCTTAGAAAACTTGATTCTAGAACCTAACTTGGAGTTCTTTAAATCTATGTCAAGGTTGTTTTTTATATTTTTGGTTGATTCAATGTTATTTATGATAATTTTGATCATTTTTAGAATTATATTTGTAAGTAGTCCTCTTAAAAGTGACATATGAGTAGATGAGTGCATTTGACTTGCTTATATAGGGGTTCGTGGTTATAATTTCACATTGATACTAACCCTTGAGGAAATTATGAGAATGCGAGGCCAAGATCGAGCAATAGTAAAATATGAATGCATAAAGATAGTAATTTTGTGTGAGAGAGGAACCAAACATGAGCCAAAATATAGCTTTTATATTGAATGCATAAAAGGTAGCTTTATAAGAGGTGTATAAATAGGAAATGGAGAAATGTAACTACCACCTAAAAGGTGGATACATGTAACTCTTATATATCTTGATGATACCTAAACAAACTAAATGCATGTGTAGGAAAAACCATGCAATGAAATAAAAACCTACTCTAACACCCCCATTAAGTGTATCTAATTTAACAAAATTTAAATCTATGTAAGGACATTGTTGATAAGATAAATATAACAATATTCAAGCAAGATCTAGCTATAGAAATACAAGCAAGGGTGGTAGATAGGCTTAGTAGAATGAATCTACTTGTAGGTCTAAAGCGATTCTAGGATGGTGACTGATCTAGAAAGGATAATTCTTGATGCAGTGTAAACTTTGAATCCGAAACTGGAATGTGACGATCTCAGAGATAGAAGTGCCTATGAGAGGACATGGCCGCGCTAGGCACTAGTTGTTGGATTAATTTTCATTGATTTCAAAGGAAGATGAAGGAGCTAACAACATAACAAATCGATGGAAGAAGTTTATTATCATTATGATTTAACAAATATTGAATTTCTAAAAACATAATATATTACGAGTTGCATATGATAAATAAGCAATGAAGTACGTATTTGACACAAGTAATAATCAAATGGAAATTGAAACCCTAAGTGCAAGAAAGGGAATAAGAGACTTAGTTGGTTTCGCAATTGATCCCAAGTATGTCAAACTGAAAGATTGATGAATAGGATGAGGAAATTTTTAGAACTCGCACATAGAAAATTGTGGAATTGTCAAAATAAGATGGACCAAAGCGCTAGACGGGTCAAGGGTGTCTGGGCACTTTGGAGACTACTTTTGGGCACATGTGTTTACGCAAAACCTCATAAAATGATTTTTCTTATGTCATACCTATGTCACTAACCTTAGTTGTTTATCACTTGTATGTTGCATTATGCCCAGAGTTCACACTGTAACTGCAAAACCCCAAAACACATCAAATCCTAAAAATAAAGATGCAAATGGGGAGTCAAATTGACCCCGATGGTCACTTGACAGAGTGAACTTACAACTGACAGCGCTATACTACATTTCAAACTCCATGTAGTTCTCATGTGTGTGTGCAAGAATCATGTCTTAGGTGGCTCTTGTGCAAGATGCACTTGATAGTGAGCAATAGCTAATTTGTAAACCTCAAAATTATGCACTTTAGACAATATTTAGCCCGGTCTTATACTACTATATAGAAGGTTATCAAATGTACAAAGTACTAATTAATCCCACCTTTTGGTCATCTTTATTTTACATTTTATTTCATAGTTCCAGTGAATTTTCTAGCTCTTATTAACCCATTTCCTAACATCCCCGACATTATATCCCTAAATCAGTGTGCCCTATGTTGTATTGGGGCGCTCCGAGGTGCCTTGATCCCACCATGGGTGCCCCGATCTATGCAAATCCTCTTTCACTCCTTTTTGGGTCCTTTCTAGTTGTTGGTCATCTTTATCTTTTCCTCAGTCGGCCTTATCGGGATTAATTACGAAATTAAGCTTGAGATCCCTATAAATATAAAGCTATAAGACCATAATGAAGGTCCTAGGTCTTTGCATCATATCACTACTATCACTCCATCTAGAGTTACATCCATTACATCACTTGCATCCACATAGTGCCATGCATTCAAGCTAGGAGATCTGAATCACACACACCGCATGTAGGGGGTTCTATTTTATTCCATGCACACATACTATACATTTTCTATAGCTACTATTACTCACTACTTCACAAATTTTGATTGGCATGAGAGAACATAGGGCATGACATGCATACAGAGATCAAAACTACATCCGAGTCTCGAAATGTAGTGCGGTGCTTAGTGATAAGACCACTAGTTTGGCTACCGAGGTCAATCGACCTATTCATTTACATATTTTATTTTTCTAGGGTTTGATACTTCTCTTTGCATTGCAGGTCATTACGATTCACTTGATGAATCCGGTGTGACAAACAAGAAGCATTCCTAACAAACTTGTGACCATATCGGTTGTAGGTTTTGATCATTTGTAGGGTTCACATCACCCAAATTATAGACCAAGGCGCCCCGGTCATCTCGAGATCTACCAAATCGCCTTTCGCAAGGTCCTTGAGTGTTCATTTACACTTTCTGATTTTATTTCCAAATCTGTGACAACTTGTGATAGTCACATAAAATTAAGGTTTCAATTTACTTAAAATAATTTACTTATATTTATTTCATATTGCCTTAGTTCTTTTTATTACAACGTTTTAGTCCTCCTAGTTTAGATTAACATTAATAACCCTAGGTATTCTTTCCTTAGTCTACCTATCCTTTCTCCTTATTTTTGTTAATCATTTTGGTGAGCCTCGACATCTCTTTCTACCACCTTCTAGGATTTTTCATTCCACCATCATGAATATCTCCATTACTGAATACTTGTTTACCCATCCTGATTTGCTTCAACATGTTCAAACCCTCTCTGTTATTACCGGTGTTTCTACTGACATGCATCTAGATTCCTTGTATGACACATCTGCCGAGGCCTTTTCTCAACATATTGCATACTAGGTCACCAATCCCGATCCATTTGACTTTGACCCGAGAGGATGACGATATCCCGACGAGTTCATATAGCCATTTGCACACCGCCGACAAGGGCATATTACGTGATACACTCCCCCTTCCTCTTAGGTCGCATAGTTTTCCCTTTACTCTTTACATTCTTCTTCATGTATACATATGTTTCTTATACATTCTACCACCCTCGTTACCCAATGATGCACTCTTGTGCTTTGGTTCACACTGGACTATTGAGGGATTACCATTACATTGAACCCCATACGCATGACACACTAGGTTATACACATTATCATCCTTCCTATACGTACCCTACATCATCTATTATCCCGTGCATATCTCATTTCCCATTCCTTTATACCTCATTTATCCCATATATCCCACATTAGTCATCATTTACATACCATCATTCCATTTTATATTAACGTTAGATCTCATTATACATGGGTCTAGCTTTACCGAGCGCATTCATCCATTATATCCATGTTACATGCTATACTAGACTCCATCATATATGGGTTCAGTTCCTCTATCATCATTACTTCTCAATTTATATATACATGTATTAGTGCATTTCATACATTACACACACTACACATCTTACATTGCATTACCCGCACTACGTATTTACATCCCATATTCACCCCTTGGACATTTCTACTACATTGTCCCCTATGTGTTGCACTTACCACCCTATGATGCACTCTAGTTCCTTTGTCCATACTCAATTGTCAAGGGTTTACTAATCAAATGGACCTTACATGTGACATTTTCCTCATCCACCATTTCACGCGTTAGTGACATACACCTTAGGTTAAATTATCACCCTTCTTATCATCTTGTAGTGGTATACGCTTTAGGCTAAATCAAGTACCCTCCTTTTATTATATTATAGTGGTATAAACCATATAGTACATCACCACTCCCTTCTTATTCATTCCTTCGTGACATACGCTTAGACTAAATCATCACCCATCATCATATTTCATCTCTCGAGATATATGTTTTAGGCTAAATCATCACCCATCATCATATTTCATCTCTAGTGACATACATTTCAAAGCTAAATCGTCACTCCTCATCAAATTTCATCTCATAGTGATATATGCTTAGGGCTAAATCATCACTCCCGTATTCAACAAGTCATGGTATATACTTCCACTATAGGCTCCATGCACACCTCTTACTACATGTCACATTTCGTCACCACTACCCATACACATTCATCACAACACGCTAGATACAACCAACACTACTCGACCATTTCTCGATTACGCACTCTCATTTACGATTCATTCTTGACTACTACCGAGGGGTAAAACAAATAGAACCTCACTACATACACATTCCATCCACTCGGGGGAACATTGCTCTATCATTCCAAAGCATGCATTTCATTCCATTCATCCACAACATAGTGCATTATCTTGGTAGCATTTACTCTTGCTTGCTAGCGCTTTACATGCTCACTTTACTACACATGTTAGATTGCTTTCTTATATGTCATTATCATACACACATGCACGTTCACCTATTTGTTTAGTGTGATCATAGATACGAGGACATTTCTGGCGACATGGATACTTGCCTTGTACCCTTATTATACTTTGGTCGCAGAGGCATCCACATTCATCTTATCCAGGTGTTATTATTTCATTTTATACTTAGCATCTTATACTACTTGTTCTTACATGCTTTGACATATTGGTTATCACTCTAACATGCTAACGAGTGTTCCATGTGCAACACTTGTTTTGTAGGATTACATGTTTCCATGACTACTTGTTTGTTTTTACTTGTCTATTTTGTTTGCCATTGTATGTGGGCTTTTCCCTTTGCTTATGTGCACACTTGTCTATTGTTTGTGGCCATGACAGCCTTGAGTGTCTTGCGACATCGTGAGTGATGTCCCATGTTTGAAACCCACTTTTTGCGGTCTGCTTGTTTTCTTGTGTGTTTACACTACTTTGCTTGGTAGTTTCTACATTATCTCATATTTCCACTTATTACATGCATGTGTTTTAGACTAACACTTATTTTGGCTAGCCATCCCCTTTTTATGTGTGCCTTGGTATCTACCAAGTGTTTCCCTTTCCCCTACAGGGTAGTTCTATAGGTCAGAGTGCGGTTGGGTCCTCTTTTAGGGATGCATTCTCCTTTTCCGCGACGTCGCATGCGCCCCCAAAGAGGGGGCATCATTGAGGGTTTTCTACTAACACATCATCTTTACACTGGTTCAATACAGTGTACTTTCCACCCTTGGCATTATGGGTTTACATATAATGAGTGAGTTCAGACCAATCTATGAACTCCATACACAATGGCCTCTATAGGACATGGTGTCCTTCGGTAATTCTGCGGAGCCCTTATAGGCTTAGGGGTTACAGTGTGTGTGCCTCTCTACACTTCTCTATCAAGTGGTGTCGGATCACCTAAAAACTAGGACGAGAACACGAGATCTCTTCAACAAATTTCAGCAGAAGCCATTAGATTTGGAGGACACGAGCATTTCCTCCTACACTTCTTCAACCAAGGGTGGCATGAGATCACCCTAAAAACTCGCAATAGTATAGGATATCCTTCTACACCCTTTTTCTTGACATGGATTAGGTGCACATGTTCCATTTACATTTTTCTAGCGTATTTTACATTTGCGTATTTTACACATTTCCACTTACATGCGTATTTTACACAATGTTTTTTTACATACATATTTGACTACTTGATTGTTTTTCTTTACAGTCCGATGTATGAGAAACAAGAAATCAAATTGGGGGCAATAATAACAACAATGAAAACACACTACTATAGGAATTTTCCTTTACTAACTATGTAGGTACACTACACAACAACATCTACACACATGTTCTACCCGAGGTTCACACTCATCACTTTTTAAGCGCATTTTTCATCTTTAGAATCCATGCTCCACATTTTTCTTTTTCTCATTCCACACTTGAGTCTAGTCCATTTAAACATCTTCTTCTACACTCTACATGGATATCTAGTACGCATCTCTATCTCGCTTTATGTTACCGAGATTTCCACTCACCAACATAAAGTGGGGAAAAATGTAGATGTAAAATTATGCACTTTAGACAATATTTCACCCGGTCTCATACTATTATTTAAAAGGTTCTCAAGTGTATAAAGTACTAATTAATCCCACCTTTGGTCATATTTATTTTACATTTTATTTTGTAGTTCCCTGTGAATTTTCTAGCACTTATTAACCCATTTCTTAATATCCCCAACATTCTAGCCCTAAATCATGGCGCCTCAGCAGATCTTGGGTGCCAGAGGCACCTCTGGTCCTACCTTGGGTGCCCCGATCTATACAAATCCTCTTTCGCTCCTTTTTGGGTCCTTTCTAGCTGTTGGTCATCTTTATCTTTTCATCGATTGACCTTTTTAGGATTAATTATGAAATTAAGCTTGAAATCCCTATAAATATAAAGCTATAAGACCATAACGAATGTCCTAGGTCTTTACATCATATCACTACTATCACTCCATCTAGAGTTGCATCCATTACATCACTTGCATCCACATAGTGTCATGCATTCAAGCTAGGAGATTTGCATCACACACACTGCATAGGGGGAGGGATTCTATTCTATTCCATGCACACATACTATTTACATTTTCTATAGCTATTATTACTCATTACTTCACAAAGTACAACCGACACGAGAACACCTATGGAACGACATACATAAACACACACCAAAACTATATCCAGTCTGAAATGTAGTGCAACACTCAGTGATAAGACCACTAGTTTGGAGGTGAGGTCAGTTCGACCCATTCATTTACATATTTTATTTTTCTAGGGTTTGATACTTCTCTTTACATTGCAGGTCATTACAGTTCACTCGGTGAATCCAGTGTGACAAACAAGAAGCATTTAGAATCAACTGCACTGACCATACCGGTTGTAAGTTTTGAGCATTTATAGTGTTCATAGCACCCATATTATAGACCAGGGCACCCAAAGACACTTCTAGGAGCCATAGTCATCTCGCATTTACCTTTCAAGGCCCCGAGTGTTCGTCTAAACTTTCTAATTTTATTTCCAAGTCTGCGACAACCTGTGAAAGTCACATTAAATTAGCTAAGCTATTCTTCTCTTTTCTCTTGCATATTATGGTTTCAATTTACTTGGAATAATTTACTTATATTTATTTCATATTGCCTTAGTATGAAATGAGTATGCAATGAGGTTCATTTATAAAATACCCCTCGACAGCATAAGAATGAACCATAAAACCATAAACAAGAGTGTTTCATCCCGAAATGGTTTGAATTGTGTACTAGATAGATATATTAATAAATCATAAAGTGTGAATAGTGAGTGAGGTTCTTATTGTAATATATCCCTTAACCGTAAGAACATGAGTGCGTCATTGGGTAGTGTGATGTGCGAGAATGTGATGTTAGAAAGATGTTTTGTAAATGTGTAAAGTGTGAAATGTGTCGTGTGTATGATGTGAGGTTTATGGATGTAGTATGCCCTCAACAGTCAAGTGTGAACCTTAGCACAAGAGTACATCATTGGGTAATGATGATATAAGTTGTGTGTATCAATGTGTGTAAGATGCATGAGAGAGATTAGATGTGAAGTAAGAGGAGTAATAGTAGAAATGTGAGACACTGATAATGCTAGAAGGGGGAAGGTAAGCATAATGTCCCCAAGTGTATAATGATGTAGAAGTTATCGAAAAAAGCCGAAGGGCAAGGGTCCTCCACCCAATGCTTGTAGAGATAAAGGCGTGTGACCATGCTCTAAGATCAGTGATGTATGAGACAAATGATGTATTGGTGAATGAGACCTATGTGTATGAGACCTAGGAGGTGATGAACACCTATGTGAAGGAGACCGTGGAGGTGATGTCTTCTTATTTAAAGGAAACCACATAGGTGATGTATACCTATGTGAAGGATTCATTCAAGTGGTGGACCTAGGATGATGAGATGGACTAGTGGATCGATGAGATCGAGTAGGTTGTGTGCAAATATGAGATTTAGGAGCATATTATGTTTTATATTTGAGAGGTCCAGTGGACCTAGATGCTCTAGTGAGTGTAATGGAAACCTCAAGAGGAGGCTGAGGCAATGGAGTGGATGATGGAACACCTTGGATAGAGACAACTTGCTTATCGTGAATGAACTTAAGACATAAATGAGTCATGGAAAATATAGTCTGAGTAGTGTGGAGCCAAGGAAGACCCAAGAGCATGTCACAACCTTTGATTGAAAATGCCACAAGGAATGACACAAGAATGGTGAGAGGATCAACTATGACTGGAATCTTGATGAAACCATAAGAATTGGGAATTGGATATGAAATTTGTGAGATTGGATAATTGATAACAATGAGGAGCATAATAAAGTACACATAAAGAGGAGACGATGAGTGAACATAATATTGACGATAGCATGAGAAATGATAAAAGCATTGATATGTAATGCTGATATGTAATGTATCAGAAGAAAATGTAGCATGAAAATCATGATCAGAGAATGTGATGAATGGTAGAGATGCCTTAGTATGCACAACTAGAAAATCAAGGGCCCCGATGAAGGAGGAGGCACAATGTGATATGTATGATTAGCTGAACCATCAGCCAATTTCTTGTCATGCTTAGGGAGAGGATCATTAAATATTTTGAGCTTTTAATTTTCATTTACCAATGTAGATGTTGAAGGTTCAAGGAGCTCAATTTCATTGTTTTCGATGAGATCTTGAATAAGATGTCGAAGTTTGAAACATCGATATGTAGAATGCCCAAAAGGAGTGAATAAAGTAAAGAGAGATTGGGGGCACCTAGAGGGGACAAGGGTGCCTGGGTGCTGGTATCTAGAGTCAAGAAAGATAAAGTAATGAAGATCATACTAGTTTTTAGGGTGTTCAAGATCAAAGAGGAAACCGAGAAGACAGAAAAAGGCCAAAGATAGATGTCAATTACTAGTTTTCTCGCTTAGGAATCATATGAATAATAGTATGTGACTAAGACCTAGAAATATACCCAAAGTGCATGATTTAGTGTCTACACATTATTGTTAAAGGTTTTTGCTAGATGGTCTAGATCTCACTTGGTAACTCATTCAGATCTTGGAGTGTAGCTTGGCTAGCTTGTAGTAATGTTGCTCGTTCGGAGCTAGTATTAATAATGGTCCAGAGCTCGAAGTGTAAATGGTCTGGAGTGAATTGCATAAGATATATCAGTCCTAGTGATGGTTAAATAAATAAAACTTGTCTATATAAAGTAAGATTAAATTTATCACAAGTAGGTTTTGGATCTAATTTAATTTTGATTTACATAGTAATAGAGACATGCTTACAATCAATCATGTCAAATATTTTAAAAAGGTTCAAATCATATTGTGCTTGAGATGCAACAATAGATTTGTGATTTCGAAAAATAACCATGCATAAGAAATTATTTAACAATCCTAAATTAATCATTTCAAAATGTTGTCTTAGCTTCTCTTTATTTCTAAGAATTAGATTCTTATCACTACTAGTAATCAAGAGATCATCAACATATAAGATAATAATAATATGACTATTTTTTAATTTCCCAAATAAAATCATTATCAGCAAAATAATTTTGAAACCAAGATCTTGAAAGAAACTATTTATCTTAGCATACCAAGCTCTAGGAGCTTGTTTAAGACCATAAAAATATTTTTTAAGCTTACACACATATAATTCCTTGCCATGTTCTTCAAACCCTCTAGGTTGATGCATGTAAATTTCTTCTTTCAAATAACCATTTAAAAAAGCATTTTCACATCCATTTGGTGAATCTCCCATCCATGTTGAGCAACTAGAGCTAAAAGAATTCTAACAGTGCTCATTTTGGAAACATGAACAAAGGTTTCAACATAATTTAAACCAGAATTATGAGTAAACCCTCTAATAACTAATCTTTCCTTGAATTTATCAATCTTACCAGTAATTTATACTTAATTTTATATAACCATTTAGATCCTATAATGCTTCTTTTATGAGGAAGAGGGACTAATTCCCAAGTTTTATTTTTATTAGAGCATTGTATTCAATTTCATAGCATTAATCCACCTTTCATCTAGGCTGAATTCTTTAAAATATTGAGGTTCAACCTCATACAAAGTTGACAAGGCATGATAAGAATGTTGATTGTGGGTCATCTTTCTCAGATTATTAGGTTGAGAATTAGAAATCAAATTTTGAGCCCATTTAGGAATTTTAGACTGAGACACAGATTGAGAAGACTCCCCCTCAATATCTACATCCATCATATCTGGAAGAAAGATGATCACCTCTTGGAAATTAGTTTCCATATTGTCTAAAGAAGGATTATCAAATTGAAGAGTTTAGACTTAGAAAACATGAGGAGGGAAGAGAGGAAGATTCACAAAATGGTTTCTCTAGAACATGAACATTCTTATTCTTTATAATCACATGTTTGACTAGATCATACACTCTTAATCCTTTTGTGTGACCACCATACCCAACAAAAATGCAAGAGTAGGAGGTAGGATCAAGTTTTTGTCTTTTACTTTAGGAATGAGAAGGGAAACAAGACTACCAAATATCTTTAAATGAGAGATATCAGGTTTTTGTTTGGTCCATACTTCATGAGGTGTAGTTTGATGCAAAGCTTTAGTAGGAATCTCTATTTAGGATATGAACATCAATGTTCATGGCTTCACCCAAAGGAACTTAGGCACTTTGGACATGAAACATGGTCCTAGCCATTTCTATGATTGTCTTATTCTTCCTTTTAGCTATGCCATTTTGTTGAGGGGAATATGGAGTTATTAACTCTCTTTGAATTCTACAAGACACACAAAACTCATCAAACTTCTTATTGACATATTCACCTCCATTATCAGTTTATGATTCTCTTTATTTTCAGATTAGCCATGTTTTCAACTAAGGCTTTAAACTCTTGAAACTTAGACAAAAATTCATATTTTTCTTAATGTAATAAGACCAAGTCATTCTAGAAAATTCATCAATGAAACTAATAACATACAAGGCTCCACCAAGAGAAGGAACTTCCAAAGGACCTCTTACATCACTATGGATTAACTCAAGAAAGTTAGAGGAATTAAACTCATGATGTATGAAATGGTTCAACATGTTTGCTTACCACACAAACAACTTTCACAAGATCCATGGTCTGATTTCAACTTAGGAAGACCTATAACAAGGTTAAGGCAAGATATTTCAAACAAAATTTTAAAGTTCACATGCCCAAGCCTTTCATGTCATAATTGAACAACATTACAAGAAGAAGAAGAAAGACAAGATTCAACAACAAATCCTTCAAAGATATACAAGCCATTCTTTTGAAAACCAACAACAATAATCTTACCAAGCTCATTCTTTACATACCATTTATCTTTTAATAACACAACTTTGTAATTTTCTCTAGTTAGTTGAGAACAAGATAAAAAGTTTTTCTTTAAGTTAGGAACAAATAAAACATTACTAATGGTTCCATTTGCTAACTTAACATTACCACAACATTTAGACCTAATGACAAAATTATCACCTAGATATATATTCTCATGACATTCTACAACATCAAAAAGAATTTCATGAATATATGTCATATGCCTAGATGCACCACTATCTAGAATCCATTCATTGTCATTAGAGTTGAAAGAGCAGTATAAAGAGCAATAGTTTTCTCAACATTATTAGCTTGATTTTTAGATTGATTTTGATTTCTATTCTTCTTCTTTTTATTATTGAAGTTCTTATTTTTAGCATTATTATGAACCTTATTAACTTTATAATAATAATCAACTACTTTATGACCAAATTTACCACATTTGGTACATGTGCCATCAAACTTGACCTTAAAATTTTGATTATTCTAGGATTGAACTTAGATTTAAAGTTTGATTGTTAATTAGTATTGTTGTTATTCTTATTTTTAAATGATTTTGATTTTGGGAGAACAATTCCTGAGAGACATTCTCTTTTGAGTCAAATTTCTCCATTACTCTTTCTTCTTGAATGAGTAGAAAAGACAAAGTATCTAAATCAGGTAAATCATATTCATTTTGATACTTAGAATTCAAAATAGAAATGTAATTTCTGAATTTTTCATGTATGTTAATTTGAATAATAAAATACAACAAATTATCTTGAAATAATTCACAATTACAACCATCTAATTGAGCCTTAATGTTCTTAATCTTAGCTAGATAATTGACTATCTTTTCATCTCCTTTCATTGGAGTTGTAAACAGTTCCATGATTAGTTTTATTATCTTATAAAGGTGACTACCTTCATGCATAGTAGTTTGCAATTGAATCCATACATCAACTGGAGATCCATGTGTCCTATATGCAACAAGAATTCATCTTTGATACTTTGCAATAAGATGGACATGGCCTCTTGGGATTTTTGGGAGAAGATACTCAAGTTTTCAGGGTTAGCTTGTCTCCCTAGTGGGTCTCTTTTCAACACCACTAACTAGATCCCAAAGCTTTCTTCCATAAAGATGATTTAAGCCTAAATCTCCAAATACTATAGTTAGTACCATTTAACAACTGAGATTTATCCATGGAGAAATTAGATGAACTATCCATATTAAAAAAACTTAGCAAATTTGGAACAATTAGTGTTATGTGAGTTTTAATAGTTGCAGATATATACGTGGTTAGAAGAAAATAAAATTTTGTGGATTTGAAACAAAGGGAAATGTATGCAACTTAATAAAACACTCAAATAAGGTATGAGAACCAAGAAGGGAGGTTGTCAAAAACAAGAAAAAAATCGTGAGAGGTTGCAAGGCAATATATAAGAAGATATAAATTTTTCAAATTTTAAAAGCCGCAAAAAAAGAAACAATGTTTCATGGGTTTTTGAACTTTTAGTGTTCTGCGAAATAATAAGGTAAAAGTCGTGGAATAAAGGAATTCTCACATGGGACAAGAAAAAAAAGGTTGCAAAATAAAGTTTTTCATGGAAAAATCCTTGCAAAAAGATATGCGGAAAAAGGAGAACCATGCGAGAAAAGAAAAGTATGTTGTGAGAGAAAGAGAGTTCAACACAAAAGTTATAATTTTTTAAAAAAAAAAAAAACAATGTTGGAAGAGTTTCACATAATAAGTGAAAAAACATGAAACATAAAAATAAAAAAAAGGTTCCACAAATTAAGGGAAAAGTCCGTGGAAAAATAAAACAAAAAACATGGTAGAACTAAAATTTCATGGAGCGAAGAAAAGTCAAAAACAAAAAAAATATTTGAAACATGAAAAAAGCACAAAAATCGAGAAGCAACAAAAAAAATATCGTAAAAAAAAAAAATAAATCGTGTGGTAGAGTAGAGAGCCAAAAGCAAAGGAAAAACAACAACACTTAAATAAGCCAAGAAAGGACAAATGTAAGAAAAATTCACAAAAAGATAAAGAAAAAAAATGGAAAAGAGGAAGGTGTGGATGATTAAAAAAACAATCTAATCACTCAAAGGTTGATAGAAAGGAAGTCAATAACAACCCAGGTTTTGATCTTCACACTAAATTTGAACTTTCAAAAAAAATTCTAACATTAATTAAGTTGACAAGGAATTGGAGTTTTGCACATGTAGTCTTTGAAAAAAAGTCATGAATGCTCAAAATTAGGGTTTCGTGGGTTTTGAAAACTTCAAGCTATCTTCTTCAAACCAATCTACAAATGATCTTGCACCTACAAAATAAAATTTATCCTACACATGCATAAACACTAGCTTTGATACCATGTTAGGAAATGTAGGGGATAAATAATATCATAGATTATAGATCCACCATATTAAATTGCCAAAGATTATAGTTTATGAATGTACAATAATTTATAATGAATTAACTCATAGATTTAGTTATAGATAAGATAATATAGATTGATTCAATAAATGAATAAAGATGAAAGTAACACAACACAAACACAATATTTAAGTGGGAAAACCTTTCAGTAAAAAACTCACTAGAAAATCACTTATCTTTATTGAGAATATGTATTTCACCCAACACTCCCACTATTTTCTTGAATCCACAACAATTACACCTTCAAAGAGGAATTATAAATTATCATATACATTCACTCATGTGTAGATATTAAACTTCACATCATTTACATCATGTATCATCAATCTTCTCACATATACAACTCACATTATTTACATTCATATGTCACATCTCTGTGTGTCATTTGTCACGTGTTACAAATCTCAACGAGATTGCCTTGATTGGATTCGCCATGTTTATGTTTTAATCATAATTTGTATGCCATGACCATTAGTCTTTGGTGGGTTTCTATTAAGTCAATTTATTGCTTAATATTACAAACCCAAACACACTCAGCCCAACATACAATTGAAAGCTCAAAAAAATGTATGAATGCACTTAGTTGATTTCAAAGGACTCTTGCAGAGATCTCAGTAACTATTCAATAATGCTACTAGCAAATCTGAACCTGAAAGACATTTCGCAAATGGGACCGTGATCGTGAATCAACACGGGGTGGAGCCGTACAAACTACCAAGCCCATACCATACAATTCTAACCATGTTTATACGGTCTTGGACCTACTTTGAATTAGATGTTTTAACTTTATAGGCTAGTTGTCTTCCTAGATTTATTTGTCCTTGTCAAACCCTAGTGTTGCACATGTAATGAGTTTCTTTGAATGGATTGATCATCATCTCAAACCCTAACCATGGATGAAGAGTCCAAAAAAAAACATTAGAAGGGTTGTTGGCACCGCCGTGTACTCCCGACATTGGCACTACTCTAAAGAGGCCTCAAACCATACATCTTTCTCCACCTAGCATGTAATATCTAGATAGATTAATCAGATTTGACATTTTTTTACCATGCTTGCTTTGACTTGGATCTTTCTAAAATACTTGGAGAGAGGATGTTTGAGTGATTGTAGATGAGATATATGGCTACTGTAACCTAATTTATACCTTAAAAATTGATGTAGGTGCTTCCCCTAATGAATTTAGACATGCTATTGTGAGATTTAGGGAGTTTTACATGCCTTTTGCAATGAAGTGAGTGCTCTAGTGCATTGCCTTAGGAGTTCCAAAGTTAGCAAATGAGGTAGTGTTTACTTACTTATATAGGGTTTTGTAGATGATTTTTCTAAGAAAGGATGACCCATATGAAGTATAATACCCAATGAAAGATTCCATTTTAAAAATTTAGCTAGAAGACATGTTAGTATAAGATCAGTACGGATGGGTCAGGACTAGATATAAATTCCTGACCAAATTGTATGGTCCCGCCTTAGGAGCAATAATGTGCTAAATGAAGTTTGGAGCTAATAGAACGATGTTTCACCGTTGATTTTGTGTAGTGTATACTTCAGATGTACAAACATGTCGGTGTCCAAGCATGAACAAGCTAAACAATGGACCTCAGAAAGTGCTAAATGGGAATGGAGAAGTTGTATTTGTTAGGAATTAGAGAACAAATATGTGGAAACAATTCCTCAAATCACAGCAGGAAACTATATAGCAAAATTATACATGCAGAAATATAACAACATAAATAAATAATGCACAAAAGAAGACAAGACAAGATTTAACGTGGTTCACCTAATGTGGGATACACCCACCAAGAACTTGCTCGATTTTATTATCAATAAGAGTAAAACAACTATCATGAGTCTTCTCTTAGTTATGAACTCACAACAGAATTCAAAAGATGTTAAACCACATCTAAACCACAATTGACACCCAATTGCTTAACCTTGATCACTCTTGATCACCTCTTGATCACTAAGACTCAAGACCTCTTGAACACACAAGATATCTTCAAGATACCCTAACACCTCTATTTATAAGATTACAATCCTTTAAGAAGTCCAAAAGCCAACCCTAGAAGTTTGAAATTCATGACCTTTCATCTTCCCATGGTGGAAAAGAAGCATCATGACCTTTCATCTTCCCATGGCTGGAAAATTTATGATCATGACCTTTCATCTTCCCAATTCAAACTCCACACTTCAATACTGATTTGAGAAGACCAAAAATAGGCTCCACACCCCAACAATCTCCCACTTGGAGATTGTTCCTACTGAGAAAAGTTCTCAACCCTTCATTATCAACCATGAAGGCCAATCAAAGTTGAACACAACTTCAAATTCTCCCTTGTGACCACCTTGGTCATCATATCCATAGGATTCTGACTAGTATGAATCTTTTCCAGCTTCAACTTATCTTCTTCCAAAGCTGCCCTGATGAAATGATATCTCAGCTGAATGTGCTTCGTCTTATAGTGAAAAGTGGAGTTCTTCGCTAAATGAATAACGCTTTGAATATCACTGTATAGTCTCCCAAATTCTTGCTTATGACCTAACTCATCAAGAAACTATTATAGCCAAATCATCTCCTTACTTGCCTCTGTGGCAACAACATACTCAGCGTTTGTGGTTGACAAAGCCACAACCTTTTGTAACTATGAAATCCATCTCACCGTTGTATCACCAACCATAAATACATAACCTGTCATGCTCCTCCTTATGTCTAAATATCTTGCCATGTTTGAATCTACATAACCACCGTAATGCCTCGTTCATCGTTGTGCCTTTGCTTACAGCGTGACGACCGTGTTGTTAAGCTTAAAGCGTTTAACGATGTTGTGCTTCTGCTGATCTTGGTTGGTTTTGCCACTTTCCAATCACCTAGTTAAGGTAGATTGTGTTCTCCACGGCCTAGTAGGCAGCTGGATTGGTGTTTGGGTGTTGTTAGGGCGTGTCATGTTAAAAGGAATACCCATAATAATAATTATTTAAAAATAAAATAAAATTGTCCACCTTGACTACTGACCATGGTGACTATAATTGATAATTATTTTTGTAAGCCGTAAAATAATAATAATGATGGAAACCTAGTGACCACTAGGTTCTCAATATACCCATATGTCTTTTCATTGTTACCATTGTAATTCTTCCCTAAGATTACATATTTTTTTCAAAACAATAACATCAATGACATACTTTAGGTCAATGACATCTATGATATCAACTACAAGTTATAGAAAGCATATTTTTCTTTTTCAATGGAATATTCGCAAATAACATAGTTAATGTTAATATTAATAGAAAGCATTATATTTAAAGAACAATGTCGGGAACATAGGCTAGGTTCCCACCAACCTTTATATCTAAATAACAACAATTGGAATCTATTGAATCTTAGGTTCCCAGCATATGATTGTATTTTCATTGTTATAATTGTATTTGTGTCTTAATATTAAGCCTCTTTTAAGATAAGGATATCTATAAAGTTCAACATTGGAAAGCTAATGGATGTTAGGTTTAAAGGGGGTAATTTATTGTAGCACAATAGATGCACCTAAACATGAAAAACTCTCAAATTCGAACATTAAAAAAATATAGTACTATGAAGGGAGATGTTGGTTGAATAACCATCATAAAATCATTTCAGAAAGGGTCAACCACCAAATTTAGTTTGCATAATACATACATGAACAGTGTGCATAAAATTTTTGTATGTTCCCATACAGTACAGGGTGTAGATTCATCGTCTTTTTCAACATGGAATAAATGAAACATGATATGGAATTTTCAAGGAACACGAAAATTATAAATACAACAAAAAAATCGTTTTGCAAGGAATACGCTAAATCTTTTCTACGAAATATCCATTGTGGAGGTGATTAAACTTTTATTGGAAAATTTGGGAGTAACTTTGATGGCCACCTGCCACTTCATTAACTCCTTTTTCTAGAGGCGTGTTGGACTCTTTCTTCTTTGGTGGCCGCACTTCATTTATTAATTCTGATTTGCAAATCTTTTATGTTTCTTGTTGACTGTCTGCATATCCTTCTCTGATCGGGTGAGATTTCCTTTTGTTGGACTACGTGTGGAGTGGTTGAGAGGCCAGCAAAATCTTTTCTGTCCAGGTGTTTTTCTTCCTAGTTCCTCCTTGGGCATGGTAATGGGTTCGATATGGGGGTTTTTGATGAAGCTTCAAGCTAGTGAGGTAGGTGTGTTACCTCCACTTTCATTGGGTCTTTGTGAGGTGTGTTCGGTTGGGAATCACAGCATGCGACTGCAATGATGATTAGCCAGGCGGCATGCATGTTGCAGTATGGCAGAAGCCTTTTTGAGCGCTTCCAACAAGCAGGTTGTCCAACTATGTTGTTATCTGTTTAGTATCGAATGCATCCTCAAATTCGGGATTCTCCTTCAAGATATTTTTATCTAAATCGACTATGTGACAGTGAGAGTGTTACCAGGAGACCTGATGAAATTTATTGCTAAGATTCTCTATTGAGACCTTACTTGTTTTACGATGTAACTCATGGAAGAGAATCTCATAGAGGTGGATCTGTTTCATATCAGAATATTCATGAAGCACAAATTGCCTTGCTGCTTGCTCAAGCCATTCTTGGGTGTTGGTTGTCTGCATGGATTGCCCTGCTCCTTTTCTTTGCTGCACATTTCGATTATAATGAGTATATGAACAGAAATTCTTTGTTTGTCGTTGGGTATTTGGGTTATACCTATTCTGTAAAGTAAAAATAAAATTTGGGTTTAATGGCTTGAATGCGTGAGTAAATTCTGTGAATAAACGGGTCGCTGTGATATATCTGGTTCTTGTGTTTATTTTTTTTCTTAAAAAAAAGAAAGGAAATGTTAGAGGCTGCGAGCATTGCAGCATTAGCCTAAAGGCGTAAATAAGCTCGCACGAATGCCCAAATTTGGACTGTATAATGACCTGGGTAATGGTCGAAATGGGGGTTCGAGCACCTACACCTTGAGATAAAAGGAAAAAAAAATACGGATTTAAAATTTACAAGTATTCTTGGGTGCCGTCGTTTTCCAGTAGTTTTAAAAACTTGGGTGCTCTTTCCATTCAAATCAGCATTTGATCCTTGGTATCTGTGTGGGTTTTGTTACTCCAATGGGAAGGTGAAAGTCAGACTTGTGGGTGTGCTCCTGGCTTTTGTTGTTCGTGGGTTTGATCTCCTGCCCTGGCCGCCCTCTCCCTGACTGTACCAGGCGCTGCCATGAAGCTTGCATAAGAGATCTACGTGCTGAGGAAAAGGAATGTTTTTGGAATGTGTTGTAGCTGCTGGAGCCTTGGTTCGACGTGGCTGCATTGAGGAAGCCCCAAACAGGCATGATAAGCCCTAACCCTCTCTCTTAATGATTTATTTCCTTTAGCATTTGGATAAATCAATATTTGCAATTTTGTTCGAATGCTGTAGATGTGGGTTTCTTTCGGAATGTTGATGTGTTTTTGTTTTACTAAATAAATAGCGTTTGGACTCTGGATATCATATAACATGTATTTACATATATTAACTCTTCTTGAAAGAGATGCCCAAAAAGAGACGAGTTTCAAATGAATTTTAATCATAATTGCATGAACTGATCTCTCTCCTCCTTTACAGTTTATCTTATTTACTATTTGAGTAGAAGAAATCTCTACATCGATTCTTGCCTTCTGATCTTATAATGTTGGTTTATCTTTTTGCCTTGATTCTTCCTTTGAATTTTGGTTTCTGTAGAAAATATTATGGAGCGTGAATGAGGTTTATAATTTTTCTTGTATTGTTTATATTATGTAGAACATGGCTTGAAAAAGGGAATTTCCGATATGACTCGTATTTGGATTTTCTTGTGGATTTATAATAATTTAAACTCCCATTAGGATTGGGGGCTTCTTTTTGGGAAGAGTCATACTAGTTTTATTGGTCTTTCTAGATAGCTCCATCTGAGTCATTCGATTATCATTTACCTTGGGGATTATTGAAAACCCCTCACCAGGCCCTCTCGCTATTATTATTACTATGAGCTTATTATTAGATTGGAACCCTCACGAAGCATGCGTTAATGGGTTTTCTATGAACTTTACGAATATGTTATGCACGCAAGTCATTATCCTGTGTGGATAATTCTATGGCTTAATTTTGAGGCACTACTTGGATCTTTGAATCGGTTAAAGTAATATTGGATACATCGAACTCTCATGAATGTCGACATTCTTCAAGTTTGATTGATATGTGATGTCCTCATGCATATGAATTCAGGAAATGCTTGAAATATGAAATTATAAATATATCTTATACTTTGACCTTGAAGCTTGTCGAAAGACTTTTTGGTAGGAAAACAGATGAATAGGGAAGTTAAGATAACTACCCTAAAATGGAGTCATGCATAGCCTTAAGTAAAGGTGACTACTATAATGGGTGTGCATATCATGTATGTGATAAGGATATAAGTCCACTGAAATTATTTAACTTCATTTTATAGAACAATAATTAATACCCATAAATTGGGGTATGCAAGTGGAGGTTGAATTATATAACAAGGTATATTATGTTATCAGCAACCAGTAAGGATAAATATGTTATTTCAATACTTGGGTAACGAGTGGAATATTTTCTAGCATTTACAATGATTATTATGTTAGCTAAAAATTGATACTTGCATCTCAATTGGGAGTTGAGATAATGTTGATACTTGTAACTATAGTGGCTTGGACCGCGCTTACATATCCTAGTTAGTCAAATGTATCTTTAACATATTAGCAAAATATGACAATATTGTTGATTGTAACTCATTCCAATGAGTTGGACCTTATACTAATAGAAACATATAAAGACATGGAATAAGCAACCAAAAGGATACCTAAATAATATATGAACTTGTGGATTGGTGGAATCTTTGTTAACATAAGTATATTCTTAAAATTGTGAGATAAAAATCCAAATTATACTTACATATTACTAATTATCTATGAAGGTTTGATACTTGGGTAATATCGATGAATAATATAAGATTGATGCTTGTATTTATTATATAAACTTAATGTCGTTGGTGCTTTTATTTAATTGAAAGATAATACTGTTGGATACTTATATATGTGAAGTAGGTCGAGGGTATTAGGTGAGCGTTATTATTATTTCTGTAATTTAAGTATGATTGATTGCATGGTTAAGGTTGTATATCTAGTCACTTGGAATTGTGTTCTTATGTAAGCAGATCTTAAGGAAGTGAACATTAATGAGTATGAAATGTATCATCATGAGATGTGCGGTTAAGTTTTAAATGTATGTTAGAAATTTATTTGATAAGGAGTATTGCAAACTTTCATTTATTTAAATGCTAGATGGCATAAATTATTAGGTGAGGTTTATATATTATCATGCTCGGTTCAGCGATGACTCTAGTAAATGTTTGTGCGAGATGGATTATGCGAGTAGATTAAAGGAAAAGAGTGTAAAAGTTTCATCGGTTCAAATTATGAAGTTCTTTGTAGAAAGTTCAATGCGTTGTAATTTTGTAACTTTGCTTCGCAAGGAGTTTAGAAGATCTCTTGTCTTGGTATGTTTAGAAAACTATGTGGTGAAGTGTTCTTTCCCTTTTGTTGTTAGACTAGTAACTTACCTTGGTGAGAAATGATATTCAATCATTACATTGGCATAAGTATTGTAAAACCTTGTTTTTGAGAATAAAGTGTTAAGTCAAAACTCTCTGACACCTTGTAATGATGTGATATAAGTAAAATTAAATGGAGTGGTTAACCCTTATAGAAGTTAACTAAAATATATATATATTCAGATAAATTAATGTAGAGATGACTTACTTGAGAACAAGAGATTCCTGAAGTACTCAAAGGTGAAACTACCCTTGTAAAGTAAAATTTTATAAATTGATATCCCTAGCTAAACTAGTGAACACTACCCCTTTTGGGTGAACTCTTAAACAAGTTTAAGGGAAAATAATGGTTAGTTTATGGAAGATAATAAGATCTAGCAAGTAGGAGAAGACTTTAAGTGAACTACTCTACTTGTGTATAAGAAAATAACTCGGTTGGTAAGATGAATTTGTGTGAATCATATATTGAATCTTTCTAAAAACATAAGTCATGAGTTAAAATCAAAATAAATAACCTTCAATCATTTCTTCTTGTGGCTTGCCCTAGCTTTGAGAGTGTCATGTGGTTGGACTTCTATGTTGTTCTCGTCAAAAAAGAAAATTGTATTAACCTCTTGGGTGTGAACGTTTCCATGCTGACCTTGTGGTCATCCCCGTAACAAGTGGTTCCCAGAGTTGGTTGTAATCTTTGTGACGACATGTTGTGTCGTGTTATGTGTCGAAGCAAGTCAAAAAAAAATATCCTGTCTTTTACTGTGTTGTTCGTGTGTGAATTTTTGGGTTATTCTGACCACGAGATGTAGTGTTCGATCCACTAAAACAAAATGCTACTCTTATGGTCCTCTTAAATACCGAAGGATCCACTTCACTGCCTACTAGTGCTCTCTACTGGATCACACATAAACCTACTCTCTGCTCCCACTACATGGGAAATGTCAGGCCTAGTGCATACCATAGCATACATAAAGCTACCAACCGTTGATGAGTACGGTACCCTGGACATCTAAATTTTATCCTCCTCAGTCTTGGGACTCTACTCCTTTGATAATTTAAAGTGACCTGCCAAAGGGGTACTAACCAGTTTAGCATCCTACATACTAAACCTCTCCAAGACCTTCTTTATGTACTCTTCTTGAGATAACACCAGCTTCCTCTCTTTCTGTTTGAGTTATTCTCATACCAAGGATTTGTTTTTCTGCCCCCAAATCCTTCATAGCAAAGGAGTCACCTAGTTGCTTCTTGAGTACCTTTATTTCCTGCATGTTCTTCCTTGTAACAAGCATATCATCCACATACATGAAAAAAATAATATAACTACCATCAAGAAAATTCTTGATGTACACGCAATGGTCTGAGTGACACCTGGAGTAACCCTGCTCTTGCATAAAATTGTCAAACTTCTTGTACCACTGCCGTGGAGCTTGTTTCAGGCCATACAAGCTCTTCTTCAATTTGCACACTAACCTCTCCTTCCCTTTGACCTCATAACCTTGTGGTTGTTGCATATACAATTCCTCCTCCAACTCACCATGAAGGAATGTAGTATTCACATCCAATTGCTCTAAGTGCAGGTCTTCTATTACTACTAAACCAAGAACAGTTCTAATAGAAGTCATTTTAACAACAAGAGAAAAATTTCATCAAAGTCTATACCATCCTTTTGTGAAAATCCCTCGACCACCAACTGGGCCTTGTAGCTTTTTCTTCCTCCATCTTCCTCTTTGATTCTATAAACCCACTTGTTCTGTAATGCTCTCTTGCCCTCGGGTAGCTCCACTGAGATCCCAAGTCCTGGGTTTTCCATAAGAGATCTATGCTTCATCCATGGCCTGCTGCTCCCACTTCTTCCTGGAATCCATCTACATTGCTTCCTCAAAGCACTCGACTCTCCACCGTTAATGAGCAATAAATAATTCAAAGATGGAGTAAATCATTCAGTTCCCTTCTTACCCTAGAAGACCTTCTCTCCTCGGGAGTTTGAGGTTCCTGATGAGTAGGTTTCGAACCTGGCCGTGTGTAGGAACATGTGTTGCACCGCATCGCCCCTTGGACACCTTGTTGTTGCGGTGTCCTCTAACACCTTTGTGTATTCTTTCTTTAATTCCTCTTTATGTTCCTGCAGAATGATCTTTATACATGATTTTTTCATTGAAGACAATATCTCTAGATCAAAATATTTTCTTGTCCTTAAGACTCCAAACATGAAAACCAAAGTCATCCTCACCATATCCTTATTAAACATCCTCATTCTCAAACATTTTCATATTAAATAACTTTTTCATCAAAAATATTTTATTAGAGGCAAAGGGTTTTTCATATAACTTCCCCAACACACTCATGAGACCTTCCGTGGTCTTCTCTTGCGATATGTTGAAAGCAACTGAAGATGCAAGGCATAACCGAATTGCCCCGAGTGCCTTTCTATCCAACAACTCCCAATCCTCATCCGACATGGCTATAGGTTTCTTTGCTTTCCCAGCCAAAGGAACATGGAGGTCCTTTTGATATAAGTAATCCTCCATTTGCATCTTCCACAAACCAAAGTTCTTCCCATTGAACTTCTCAACCCTTAATCCACCCTCATCCGCCATAACTACCACTCAAGCTAAACTTTCCCTGTGATTTACCACTTCAGCAAAAAACCACCAAAGCTTTGATGCTAGTTTTTAGGAATTAGAGAACAAATATTCAGAAACAATTTCTCAAATCATAGTAGTAGGAAACTATATAGCAAAATTGTACATGCATAAATATAACATAAATAAATAATGCACAAAAGAAGACAAGACAAGATTTAACGTGGTTCACCCAATGTGGGATACGTCCACCAAGAACTTTCTCAGATTTTATTATCAACAAGAGTAAAATAACTCTCACAGTCTTCTCTCAATTATGAACTCACAACAGAATTCCAAAGATGCTAAACCACAATTGACACCCAATTGCTTAACCTTGATCACTCTTGATCACCTCTTGATCACTAAGACTCAAGACCTATTGAACACACAAGATATCTTCAAGATACCCTAACACCTCTATTTATAAGATTACAATCCTTTAAGAAGTCCAAAAGCCAACCCTAGAAGTTTGAAAGTCATGACCTTTCATCTTCCCATGGCTGGAAAAGAAATTGTCATGACCTTTCATCTTCCCATGGTTGGAAAAGAAAAGGTCATGACCTTTCATCTTCCCAATTCGAACTTCGCACTTCAATACTGATTTGAGAAGACCAAAAAATAGGCTCCACACCCCAAAAATATTTGTAATAGCAAGAGTACATAGTCAAAACGGAGATTGCTTTAGAGTGTAAGTTACCAAATTTGAGTGTCTACACTACTAAATAAGTGGATACTATAGACATGAAGAACCCTATTGTAGAGAATGATTAGAAGTGACTCGAACTTTAATAAAGTGACATGTGATGAATAAATACCCTTTAAGAAGGAAATTATTCCTCAATGGTGTCATCTAGATCTAAAATGTGGGACTCTACAAATAAATAATCAATGTCTGGTAGGTATGTTTCCCAATGAGGTGAATCCATTAGACTTATATGATCTCGGTGCAAAGTATCCTTAGAAGAAACAACTCTAAAGTAACAATATGGACAAGAGGAATGTCATGATCTTGTTACAAATAATCATTGGAAGCCCTTGAAGAAGTGACTCGAACTCAAGTAACAATATGTATAAGAGGAATGTCTTCAATTGTATATGGGGTACTAAAAGGAGGAGGAGGATCGGTAGAAATTAGAATCATCCACATATGAAAGGTTTTATGAGGAAGCATCACTCTCAAATGGAGAATCAAGGTCTCCATACAACTATCGGATGAAGGCACAAACGATGAAAGGGTACTCGGTATGCTCAAGTTGATGTTGAATATCCTCATAAATAGTGAGACATATTAGTCCGTAGACCATGTCATTGTTATTTAACCACTCAATCTTGTGCTCATAGTTGTTAGGCTTGGGAACACATCCAAGGAGATTGGGCATTAGATCATGCAATATGCGGTGATCGTATCCTTGTTTCTAGGAAAATATTTATTTTAATATAGCCAAATAATGGAACGATGGAATTTAATACCAAAACTCATGATGGACCCCCAAAATGGAACTTTATCTTAGTTTATGATTACATTACCCCAAGATATGAAACTTTATAATATAGTGCATATATAATTCTTTAAGGCTTATAAGTGTCTCATGTAGGCTAAACAAGGAAATAAGAGTAGAATTGTTGTGAAGAGATTAAAAATTACACACTTTAAAAACTCGACACATTAAAAGGAGTTCACAAGAGACAATTATTCCTCTTACAAGTTCCTTCTATTTCCAAACACTTGCTTATCTTCCTTGAAAAGAAAAAAAATGTATCCTTTTAGCTTGTAGATTCAAACACTTGCTTTTGTGCCTTGAAGAAAATGATTACCCCTCTTGAGTTAGGCCCCTCTAGGTTGAGCATGACCAAGGGATAGAGTTAGGAAAAGTGGTGAGGTGGCATTTTGTGAATTTTTGAAATTTTTCACAAAGTGATGTCATGTTTAGCAAGGAGTTGTGTACTTTATTTTCATAATCTACCCTCTCACTTATCAAATCTGCTAAGGAGTGAAAGGTGCATAAGGTCGGTCACCACATAGAACCTTGGGTTGTAACGGTGAACAATATTGTTGCCTTAAACTATGTGTAGATACGTGCAACCACCTATGAAGCGTGTCGCCACCATCAATTGCATTCACACAAGTATAACCATGCATAGGTTCTATCACGAAACTCATGTGTTAGCCAACAATAAAAGTAATGTCCTTGCAATTATAACATTTGGTAGGTATAGTTGTGTAAGTTGCATCACAGTTATGAGTACAAACAAATACAACTATTAAGCGCACATGTATGATACCTAGCAGCCATATTTAGAAAGATACAATGACCAACCTCAATAATGGATGCGACCACCAAATATATCAAAATGAAAAACACCCATTGATTTTATGGAAAACCCATAAAACTCAAACTTTGGCATGGTATGGAATACCACTAAATAGCCCATAGATGACTACAAAAACCACGAAAAATCCCAAACATGGCTCGCTTCACAACACACTTTAATTTTTTGTTGATGTTAGGGTTTTGGCATGGTCTAAAGTCAATGGTGCAATTTATTTCTCCAGAAAATGCACAAAATGAAAAATTACCCTATGAAGCTGTTATTTCTTTCACTCTTTTCTAATTCTCCAAATGATCTAAAAAGTAAGAGAAAATCATGCTTAAATATCAAAGGATTTTGAAATAATAAATTTTAAATAACTTAAGATTCCAATAAAATACAAAAAAATGACATTCAATTACTAGAATGAGCTTCGATACCATGTGAGAATGTGAGCCAAGATCGAGCAATGATAAAATATAAATGCACAATTGGTAATGTTGCGAGAGAAAGGAACCAAATATGAGCTAAAATATAGCTTGTTTATGAATTCTTAAAGATAGCTTTACAAGAGGTGTATAAATAGGAAGTGGAGAAGTGTAACCGCCACCTAAAAAGGTGGAGAAGCTGTAACTCCCATCTATCTCGATGATACCTAAACAAGCTAAATACATGTGTAGGAAAAACCATGTAATGGAACAAATATCTACACTAACAAAAATTATCAACCAAGATGTCAAATTTAAAAATGACCATTAAGCAACTTAGGATGAAACCACTAGTTTTTACCAAATGACTGGATTGTTTAATCCCTATTTAGTGGTCTTGTACATGTAGGGAGTGAAGTCTTAGAAATTTCTATGCATCACGATTGGAGGTGATAAATTTTTGTAGATTGATGCAAGAAATTCTCGTGAGTAATTGAGCAATGCAAATGTGGGAGATAAAGTCATGCAATATGGTTAAAAATAGACCAAGCTCAAAATGCATTCACAAGTCATGATTTAAGGGTTGAATCAATATTGACATTATCAAATGATAAATTATCAAATTTAGGTGTCTACATATGCCCCCTTTAAGCTAGGAAATGAAACTTTCTTGTTTAAAGAAAAAGATACCTAAGTACATAGACACAATTTGTCTTTTCTTAAGGTACCTGATTAGCTTGAGCATTAACATCATCTCCATCATGAAACCTACAACAAAAAGGGCAAATTCCCATAAAAAAGAATCAAATTTTACCTAAGATTTGAAAATGTATTTAAAGCTTGTAGATTAAAATTATAACTTGTAAATTTAAAAAAGTGTAAAATCAAGCAAGGAAGACACATGTTTGTCTTACAAAAGGATAATCTCCTTGGTGAAATTCTTAGAGAGATGGATTAGAGCTAAGCCATTGGAGGATTGGGGGAGATCAATCCCAATGTGCTAATGGAGATGCCAAAGCCAAAAGGGAATTGAGTGTTGCTTGATCAATACGAAAGAAGGGTGTCATGGGGCTTTTTAGTCACCCCGGATAACCTTCTAAAAAGAGGAAGAGTTTCAAAAGATGCCTATCCATCCTAAAAACCTCCTTAAAGAGTGATAAGAAGAGTGTCACATGGCTTTCTAGTCACCTAAAAAATATTTTACCCACAAATCACACAGTTGAAGATGGATCTAGGCCCAAATGTTCAAAATAGTCCATGAAGTATACTCACACCCCATCATGTGATGTCCTTATTTATCATGTATGCAATGTTGAGTATAGAAGAAGGAAGAAGCCCACGCCCTCATAACATGTAGTGCAAATGTGCTCATGATGCACACTTCTGAAAGGGAATGAAGTACTCGTTCCCCCCACATTTATACTGAAATGTAGTGAACTTTTACGGACTTTGGCAGCGGTCCCCAAACTTGTATCATAAACTTGACAAAATTTGTATGTTCCGAGAAAATTTTGAATTTTTGTTGAAAAATTGCCTAGTGTAGACACAAAATCACACACTTGGGTATATTTCTAGAAGTACTAACAACATACTTTCATTCATATGGTTCATAAGCAAGAAAACTAGTAATCGACAACTATCTTGGCCTCTTCGCTTTGTTTCTAGTTTTCTTTCGGCCTTCTATACCCTATAGCCCAGATCAAAAATTTATTACTTTATCTTTCACGACTCTAGATACTAGCGCCTAGTCGGGACACCAACGCCTCAACTCCCTCATCCCCTCTGGGTACCCCCGACATCTTTCTACTTTACTCACTCTTTTTGGGATTCTTTTATCTTTTAGGCATCTTATTTTCTTATGGTTCAACCTTCAGTTGTCAATTATGAAATTCAACCAAGGGAATCATATAAATACAAAGCTATGTGACCATAATAAGGGACCAAGCTCTAAGCATCTATTATCATCACCTAAGGTTGCATCCAAAGGCATTCTAAGAGCATCAAAGACATCCATCTAACATTCATTCAAGGGACAAGGGACTGCATTTTTTGCATACATGCATAGAAGGGGAAGTTCATTTTTCCATCCACACATCTATTTAAAATGGTACATCTAGCTATCAGCCGCTATCAAGTGCACTTGTACAAGGGATTCCTAGGGTGTGATTCTATCACACACACACACACACACACACACACACACACACACACACACACACACACACACACACACACACACACACAAACTACATGGATTAAGAGATGTATTACAACACTTGGTCGTAAGTTCACTCGGTTGGATGATCGCCGATGTCGGTCCAACTCCCATATTGCATATTTTCTTTTTGGGATTTGATGTAGTTTGAGGATTTTACAAGTCATCATCTTTTTGTAGGTTTCGAGCACACTCGGTGATCATCCACCGACATACAAGAAACCAATAATGATTGTTAGCGACAACCTTGTGACACCGAGAAAAATCCGGTTTTCAAGGTCCTGTGTAGTCACATGTGCCTAATAGAGGTCTTTGGCACCTGGGCGCCCCTGCCCCATTCCATACACCCTAGTCCGGGCTCATTTGGTAGATCCGGAATTTATTGTGCTCAATTCTGCAAACTTGCCCTTCCTTTTTCTCAATTTCTCAAGTCTGCGCACGATCCCGACATCGAGACCAAAATCAGCTAAGTCTTTTACTTTATCTCTTGCACTTAGGGTTTTACATTTATGTAGCTTATTGCTTGTGTCAAATATGTACTTTAGTGTTTATTTATCATATGTGACTCTAAAATATTAGGGTTTATACAAAATTATATTTCGTTAAATGTGTAAAATAGTCCATGAAGTAAACTCATGCCCCACTACGCAATATCCTTATTTATCATGTACGCAATGTTGAGTATGGAATAAGGAAGAGGCCCATGCCCTCATACCATGTAGTGTAAAGGTGCTCATGATGCACACTTCTAAAAGGGAATGAAGTACTCGTGCCCCCACATTTATACCAAAATGTTGTGAACTTTGCCTTGGACTTTGCAATTGTCCCCAAACCATTATCATAAAACTTGTAAAAAATTATGTTCCAAAAAATTTTGAATTTATCGTTGAAAATTTTCCTAAGAAAAACCCACCCATGTTAGACAATAACGTCGATGATTCTATGCTCGATTGAATAGTTTCCCGTGTGAGTTTTGATCCTAAAGTGTATATGCTCGTGTTCCTATGTATTCTTACCCTATTACATTTCTATTCTAAATTTTTACTCTATGTTCCTAAATTGCATAGATATCTACGTGATAACCCAGGTAAATGCCCCCTCTTTCGAGGTATGTGAGATGTGCCACATATCACTTGACTTAAAAGAAGCGATCTCGTGTCCATGTTAGATGTAGCATATAGTCAATGTTGGATCACATTGAAGGTTATTATAGGTGGCCACCATAGAGATTATGTTCTTACAAAAGAGTGCATGGTAGAAACCATGACACAAAGAGATAACAAATAAACATAGAAGAAAACAATCATATAAGCATATTGTAGACACCTAAATCTAGCTATGTTGTTTTAACACTAAAATTGCACTTCTTGTCCTCCTTCTATCATTTGGTTATAATTAGCATTTTTCTTGTTGATTAGCTAACATTCCTCTTCATCTCGGTCAATTAACAACACTTTGTTAATTAACTAGTCTCCCCTTCATTATGGATGCAAATTAACATTACTTTGTTAGTTATAATCCTATTCTAATTAATTAATTAATTGACCAATATTTATTAATTAATCATCTAAATGAGAATTTACCCTCTTATTGGGTCATTCCCATCTTTGATCCTTCAAATTCCATTAACTTCTCTCCAATTGGCTTTTACAAGCCTAACTTGATCTATTAATCAATCTAATTGATTAATTTAAATCACACCCAACTCACTTGAGTTGGAAATTCTAATTAACCTTCCCTAATCATACTTAACCCTTTCTAATCATGTTTATCACTTGCTAATCCATAAATTTTCTTTTATCCCACATTCATGAGGATGATAATTTCTCCAATTTGGAAAACTATATAAAGAACCCTACCCCCTCCCTTCTAAGTTTACATCTTTACACCATGTCTTTGTAAGAGATTTGCATATGATAAGAGCATTTCTCAATTGGAAGGCTTATTTATCTAGTAGCCCTTTTGCATCTTCTACTTGGCAAGAGTAGTAAGAGAAGAACCAAAAATGGCAATTAAGCCATATTGGTGAGATATCTTCCTCTTCCTTGGAGAAATCCTTTGATCGCACATGGCTACGTACGGATTGCTAAAGGAAGTGTCTACAATCCAAAGCCCATCAAAAACATCAAAGGATGGCTTACATTTCATGTTTTTAATATTAGATGCATTAGTTTAAGCTTTCCCTTTTAATGGCTTTATCTTGATGTTTATGTTGAACTAGCTTAGTTATTGAATCTACTTGGTGTTAGGTTCTAGTAATTAGCTTAGCTTGTTTATCATGCATACATATGGCACGCTCAATTGGGACACCCCTTTGTCTCACACGCATTTGTTTATGTTAAGTTTATTTTTGCATACTAACCCTCTTTTTGCATATTTTGAATTAACTAATGTTTCTTAACATTTTGTGTTGATTTTGTATGTGTTAAGTGTCTCTTGCAGGTAAGAAGGAGATAAGGTGCTGCTATAATTGGAACTCAATATCAAAAATTCAAGCTTTTTGAATATTTTGGAAAATTTTGCCATGTTTTTGAAGAAGCATAGACTATTTGCGCTAGCATTGAGCCTATCTTCCCTAACGTTAAAATTGCTTGTGTACGTGTTAAGCATTAAAATTACGTGTCCGTGTTAAATTGCCCGTGTTACCGCTAGTTTAAGTTCACACACTAGTGTTACCTTTGTCTACATCTACATTGGAATTCCGCACTACCATTTTGTGCATCCGTGCTAGCATTCTCTAATTTTGTGCTAGCGTTCTCTATGTTTTAAGTTTTGTTTTGTTGTATGTCTATGCATAGAGCCTTCACATGTTATTGTTTGCTTTGCATGTGCTACCATTTGCCTTACATGCACTTACATCTTCCCGCATGCACTAACATTTTTGTTCACACGCTAGTGTCGCTTTTGCACGTGTTTGTGTATTTTGTCTACGTATGTATTTCACCTATCTACTGATAGTGTATTGCTTCACATGTTAGCATACTACTTCAAAGTGCTAACATTCAAACTTCATGCGTTAGCGCCTTTGTTGCATTTTTGGCTCAATTTTTGAGATTTCTATATTCTAATTTTTGTTTCCTATTGTTTTTGCAGGTTTTCAGGTTTCTAACTTGTAGGTTTAGATTAAAAATCAGATTTCTAACTTAAACTACTTTGATTTAGTTTTATCTTTCCATTTCTTAAAGTAGGGTCAACTATTGTGTATGCTCTTCTCTTGCGCTTTCGAGTGACCTTGAGAATCAAAAATGACCTTGATCCTCATTCTAACATTTTGGTTTACACGCACAAAACTAATCATTTGAGTTGTTGTTTAAAATCAATATTTCTAAAGGCATTTACTTGTTTTAGTTACATTTTTCCCATTTTTACTTAGTTGGATTCAACGTTGTGTATGCTCTTCTCTTGTGCTTTCGAGTGACCTTGAGAATCAAAAGAAACCACGATCCTCTTTTTGCATGGAAAAATTACTAATACTTTGGATGTAGAACCAAATCACTTGTCGTAGATCAAAATCAAAACAAAAATAACTACATTGTGTGCAGGTTGCCAATGACATGTAAAACCACATTAAGATCAAGATTAAAAAACACACCATTCATTCACACTTTATTTACAGGTGTGATTGAGAAGGCTATTGCCCAATTGCTTTAATTGTGGGAATTGGTTGATGAAACGAGAAGTGCCCCACCACCTACTTAACTAGAAAAATCCGTGAGGAGTGCTAAATGTTGTCCATATGAGGCCTCTTTCATTAATTTGATTGTGGGGTAATGGTCATTTGTCTAGGATTTATTATAGAAAAGTGTACCTCTCTTAGACAAGTATTGAGAATGAAATCCTAGGATCTATTTGGCATCGGGGACTAGCTTGACCATATCCAAAATCATGTTTCAAAGAGCTATTACAAAGCAATACTTTCTTAGAGTCATAACCTTATTTTTTTAACAAGCGAGACTCCATTGAAGTTACACCTCGTATATATATTTAATCATGGATTTTACTTAGCCAAACTTCCTCGAAGTTAAAACCTTGTTGTTCGAACAAGGTGAAACTCTACCAAAGTTACACCAAGTAATTTTCATCACCACTCATACATTCCCTTGTTTTTTTGGCATTATTTGGTCAAAAGAGAACACCTCAAAGTGCTGCCAAAATTTTTTCCACCACTTTTGCACCCACTTAAAACATTTTTTTCTTAAAAAGCAGGATTTAAGTGTTGAAAGTGTGTTGGTACATATTCATATTTTTGGTGGTAGTATTAAACAAACATTGGGACATTTTACCCTAGGATGGGTTCCTTTAATCATCATTAAATTTCTGCATTGTACCAATCCATTTTTAATACTTACATCTTGTTTCCTTGAAAATTGATCTAAGTATTGACATTGTATTGTTACGTTGCTCGCATTATATTGACCCATTTTTGGTACTTAGACCTTATTTTCCTAAAAACTTGAGTTGAGTGTTGATAGTGCATTGTTACGTTGCACTGTATTTACGTAGATTTCTCTAGATATTCCTTGTTGTATATCTTAGACATTTAGATATTTCTTACTTGGTAGTCGTTACATTATCCACATTGGCATAGATCTCTTTAGGTATTCCTTGCTTGTATATCCCATATACTTAGAGATTTATCACTTTAGCATCGTTATGCTCCCCATTTTTGTCTTGGATTCCTTGTGATGCTTATTTTTCTAAGTTTACTTATTTATCAAACTCGTACAATATGATGTTTATTTCTCCTAGGTTTCCTTTCGAGACTTATATCAAAATCCCCATCCTTGCACGATGTCTAGTTTGCAATCGTTATGTTGCTCAAATCAACATAGAGCCTCCTTCCATTTGAATGAGTTCAATCAAACAATCTAGGTCTAGGCATTCACATCAAATGATGAAAATCATAATTAAATCTCAGATGGTTGTGTAGACACCTAAAATGTCTACATGACTAATTAACATTAATCATGTCCCACATTTTAGCCTCATCACCATTTATCTGCTACCAATCCTTTTTCTTACTCATTTTAATCCATTAATCCATTTATTATTATTATTATTAATTTCATCATTTATCCAAATATTCCATTTTATCATTTACATCATTAAAAATCCCTTTTATTACATTTCCCCTTTCATCATTTATCATTTATCTCATTTCATCCTTAATCCCATTTATTTCATTATTATATCCTATTATCATTTCTAATCCTTCATTAATTATTTCTAAGAATTTAATATTCCTATGTCTCACCTACCACCTACCCTACACATCCCTACACCTAGCCTTTCCACCAAATCACATCCCTAATCATATTTATCTAACCTAATCTAATCCTAATCATGTGCACACCCTCACACCTCTAAATCTAGAAGCTTCTCTATCTTTCCCTCTTATTTTCAAATATTCAAATGAATCTACATTATTCTATTGAATTTTTAATTCAATGGAGAGTCCTCACAAAATCTAGAATTCTCCATTCTAGAATTCTCTACAAATCTCTACACAAATCCAATCTTCTCATCAATTTTCAACCCTTGGATTCAATCCAACATGGATTAATCCTCACCCTCCAATCCTCCACCCACAAACTATAAATCTATCTCTCAGCCTCCATGAAATCTATTTGGAAGTTTTTGAGAGCGTAATCTAAAGCCATCATCTTGCTACTTCATCTTTTGATCATCAATCATCCATCTTCATCCTTCAAGCTTAATCAAGCTATCCATAGTCTTCATCCAAGCATCCAAGAATCAATCATCAAAGGGGAGGTGTTGTCCAAGTCTTCCCACATCCAAATCTGAAGCAATCTTCCAATCCACAAGCAAATCCACCATCAAGGAAGGAGAATTGCATGTTAGATGGTAAGTGTAGGTATAATTCTCCCTCTTTCCATCCTTGCTTGATCTGAGGTAGTGATAGAGAGTGTTAGATTAGGAATTGATCTACTTTGATTCCTAGTTTGCATTTTGCTCTAACATCTCTTTTTCATCTACGGAGTTCCTCACACTTATGATAATAGGGAACCCAAGCTATCTTCCACTTCTCCACCTTCATCTTCTAATCCGTTCTATTCTTCTAATTCTCCTCAGACTTTGAAGTCTCATCCAATCAACTTCCTTCTACACCATGGTCGGGCACCCAAACAAAATTTTCCTCCATTAAAGATCTAGGTCAAATCGTATTCCTCTTATCAATCATCGCAAGTAAACCCCTACATCACAATCCACCGATTTTCTACATAATCAACTTCTTTTATCTGCACTAAACAATCTTCTAGGCAACCCAATGCCAACCTATCCTAAAATATCATCTAATTCAACTCTTGAGACATCTGAATCCAAATCTACTTTGTCTCTTGAGTCATCTTACCATCATATCCATCATCAAACATCTTCTAAATATTCAACACTTGTTAGACCTCTCCCATCAAATCAATCTTCTATCATTAATCCACCACACTTTCCAATTGATCTACTTTAGAATGAAGAAACAATCAACAAGTTCATGGACTTAGATGATGACAAAACTTTAGAAGATCACGAACGAGGATTCAATTTTGACCTTGATGCGTATGCACATCTTGGGGAAGAAGTTGATGCTTACGGTCCACAAATGGAGGAAGATCCTAAGATCATTAAACTTGATCCTCCACTCATTATTCCATCCTACCATTTCCCATCGCATGAAAAAAATGTGTGGTCTATCCTTAATCCCTCCCTTATCCTCTCATCACCTAATCAACCATTACATATCACAACTTGTCAATCACAATCACTCCTTGGGTCACCTTCGGGTATCCCATCCTCTTTTATTAATGGGCCACCACTTCCTAGTAGTCCATCATCTTCTATTTGTGGGTCACCTCTTGGTAGCCCTTTACCTTCTATTTTTGGGTCACGTCCTAATAGCCCATCGTTGTCTATTTATGAGACACTAGCCCATCTTCTTCTATCTATGTGGTGTCCCTAGATTTCACCCTAAAATACGAGACTAGCCTTTTAAAAAAAATTGTTCTTTTAAAATAACAAGTCTTTTTGTGTTTTTATTGCCAGAAGATGTCTGTATTATGTTAAGATATTCCCAGTGAATCATATGAGCCAATTTTGACAAATACCCAGATGTTGAAACTCATTTTATCCCTCTACCAAGTTTTGTCTGCATGGGAAATTTTTATTTAATTAATTATTAAATAAATAATGCCCCATTTGAAGTGAATTGTGCTTCGATTGAATCTGTTGAAGTTTTACATGCCAGTATTCACACATTTCAATAGGATTTTCACCAGGAATGAATTCAGAGCTTTGTTTGTGACTTCTGGCAATGTTTTTCATTTTTATTTATTTCTTTTGCATTTTTCTCCAATTTTCCTGTGGTCTTTTTGTTTAATTCCCTGGGTCCGTTCTTTGTTCTGTATAGTCTGTTTAATTTCCTGGAGCATCTGGAGATCATTTACGACCACTGCACCAGAAGGAATCAGCCTCATAAAGCAAACTTCTGACCAAAAAAGATGAAGTCAAGCACAAAAAGCCTCTCCTAGGCAAGTCACACTTTTTGGAATGAATGGGTTTAAGCTGCAATGGGATTTTTGGTAGTGGCAGGCAGATGTGAATTTCTTATCGGCCTTGCAGGGTACTTTTTCCCATGAAGTCAAAGTCACTTAAGCTATAATGGGAATATTAGAGGTGACAGATAGTAATTTTTACTTGCCTTGCAGGGTAAAAATTCCCATTATAAAATAAAGAAAAATCACTTAAAGCACCGATGGAAATTTTCTTCTGCCTAGCAGCTAACTTTTCCCACCAAAGAGGTTTATTCACCCATGCAAGTCACACTTTATCAAAGGAAGCTATTTTTAATACAAGTCACACTTTTTGGGAGATGTTTTAATTTGCCAGTGGGAATTTTGGCAGTGGCAGGCAGAATTTCTTACCTGCCTTGCAAGGTAAAAATTCCCATTATGAAAGTCAAATAACTTAAGTGGAAGAGGGGATTTTGGAGTTGCAATGCAGGGTGGAAATTCCCATAAAGTTGACTTCTTATTTTTAGCAATTCCTCTTGCCAAAAAGTGCGACCCACCTTGGGTGAATAACAATGCATTTAATAATATTTATTAATGGTTTATTCACCCAATTTTAGCGCCGTAAATAGAAGGAAACTCAATGCAAGTGGAAGAGCTAAGGAGAATTCGAGGATGCATGTAAAAATAAATAAAATAAATAATTTAAAAAGCAACCAACACATACGCAGACTTGGGCGCCCAAATTGGATGAATAAACATGGCTATTAATTAATTAAATTGCCAGAAATAGGAAGCGGCAATTATTAAAAATAACATGTTGGATGTTATATAATATAAGCAAAGACGCCATAAGGGAGAGATGATTAATTATTTTTGATGAGGATTGCAGCCTGGACGGGTTTTAGTGCCGAAGGAGGAGGATGTTGCATTAATAAATATTTTCCATTGTCGAGAAGCTTCAATTTTGGTGCCTAGGGTTGGAATAGCCTAATTTTTGTCATTCTTAGTATTTGCATGTTGGTATATGTGCCTAGGTGAATTAAATAATATTTTTTCTTCCTTTTCATGCAAGCAAAACCTCAAATTTTAGGGCAAGCGAAGCTTTATATGCAGATTTTGGTGATAAAAATCAAGTATTCATGCCATGGACTCCATATTTGTCTAAATAAATTGCAGGTATTCACCACAGGTGCTCAAATCAATGTCAGGTACATTGAATATATCTTTTGAATTTGAAGAAGTTGCCAGATCTGCACAAATTGATCCAATTGTAAGGGATTCTAATAGAATTAAAAGAAAAAGAGCTCAGACAAAGATTATTCTAGCCATGATGAAGCATGATGAAAGGAAAGGATCAGCAGAATCATGCATAGCTTTCAAATTTGCTAAAGTCAATGATATAGACATAGGCCCTGAACATATCAACGATTTTATTGACAGATCCAGATCTCATAATTACAAAGGCTTCCAGCAAAAATTCATCCTCTTGTTTCTAACGCAGCCCGTGTAGAAGTCAATGCATGGAAAATTACTTCCAGGATCTTGTGCATGTGCTCCCAATCTTCCAGTTGAATCCTTCATTGAATTTACTTGTATTTGCATTCACCCATAGTGCTTTCCAGAATTTAAAATTTCTCATATGCAATTAAAAATAAAAATGATGAGCTTTATCGAATTATTATGGCAAACATCAGACCGGTGCATGTATCTTGAAGAATAATTGCAAAAGCTTCAAGGATAAGAGGGAAGACAAGTCAAAGGCAATACCCACAAGCAAATCACAGTCATGCATAGCTTCCAGATCTAGTTTGGTGAGAATCAAAGGCAAAAGAGTCAACTACATGCAAAATATGGAAGAAGAACAAGACTAGGGGGTTGCAACTTTCTTCTTATTTCTTTTCATCTTTCTTTTATTTTCTCCAACAAAGTAATTGAGCAATCAATTAAATTATAAAACTTAAGTGATTGGTTTAAAAGTCATTACTTGAAGAAGTCAATTACTTGGAAATAGGTGGTAGACATGCAAAATAGAAGGTTCTATTTTTAGTTATAAATCATGCATGTCATGCAAAGAGGAATTCAGGAGGAAGATTTCCAGTTGTTTCCCTTTTCATAGCTTCCGCATGTGGGAATTCATTTAAAGATTCCTATTTGTAATTGCCCTTTATACACTATAAATAGAGGAAGAACCTATAGGTTAAAAAAAAGATTAGAATTTGTAATCAGCATTCTTGTGTTCTAGACTTTGAGCTGAAACCCTTGATAGCTTTCTGAAAGCTGAGGAATAGAGAAGAGGCAGATTTCTAGAGAAATTTGTGTCAATGGTGCATTTGTTTCTTATTTCTTTTTAGATCTTTGCATAAACTTTGTGTTATCTTAGATTTGGATCTGAAACTTTCCTTTGCTTTGAATTCTACATTTCTAGATCTATTTGTTTCGTCTATGTGCATGTGACCAACTTTGTTAACTATTGGTCAAGTTGCACATCTTCTTTCTTTTCTACTCACATTCAATTATTTCCCTCTTCTGCATATATGCATTTCTTACAACTTGCTTACTTGCTGCAAAACTACCTAGCTATGGTGCATGAGCTACGTGGTTAAAGTAAAACCAACAAATAAATATTAGAAAATATAATTGACAAAATCTTACATGGGAGCCTCATTGGTAAATGAGGGAGATTTATCTCATGATTGCCTAGGTTTTTAGTTGTGTATAAAATCTATCCAACACTATGGCACACCTCCGGGTAGCCCATCATCTTCAATCATTAAGTTTTCTTCTAGCCCATTATATTCTATCCATGTGCCACATCTGGCAGTCCTTTATCTTTTATCCATAAGAAACCTCAAAGTAGCTCATTGTCTTTTCTTCTCAGGATACCTCTTAACTTTGTTACCATTAATTCTTAGGTCACCTCTTAGTATATTCCCTTGATCCTTGACCTTATCCACTTCTTCCTTCATATCTTCCCTCTATCAATAACTGTGGCAAGCCCACCATCATCCATAAAACTAGTCATATCACCAACACTCAACATCCTTCTTCTTCTACCACTTCTGGGATCAATCAAATCTCACACTAGCTTGTGTGAAGAACAAACAATTTCTTTATCAAGCTAAAGTCCAAAATTCGAAGAGTTCCAAAGCTCCCAATAAATCCAACACCCACATATCCAAAATGCAAATGTGATTCAAAAATTCTCACCAAGGAAAATGCCAAGTTTTGCATAAAGCACAAAAATCTATGGATAGGGAACTCAATCTCCTACATACAAAATCCATGTTTCAAGATAAGTTGCGATCATGTATTAAGTATGATCTCACCGAGATCATCGAGATAGGAGATCATATCACTCTTGATAAACAAAATCTCATAGTATCCCTCATCAAAGAAATCATACACATCATTTTCGGATTATATCACGTGGTGACGTTGTTGGTCCCAACATTATAATCGGTATTGTATACACATGTATGTTCTTTCCTTTCTTTTCATCTTCATCTGCATAACTCCCATGCATTTTCATCCCTTCAATGATATTTTGGTTAGTATATTCACGCTCTTTATGTGATAGTTATCTCTATGGTATTTGTTTTACCGTGGTCTTTCATCACCTTGGTAAATTAAAGAAAAACTAACCTCTTAGAGATTCTATCACTATCTTCATTTAATAAACTTGTTGCGAAGATCTTTGGGCGTATTGTTTGACATTGGCCAATGTCGTCATCACAATCACTTCCACATCCTTCCATCAAACCATAAATGGTTCTTAACCCTTATCAAAAAAATTAAGAGAGCTGAAATCAATTTTAAGAAAACAAAAAAAAAATCAATCAAAAATAAAAAATCAAAAGCAAATCAATATATAACTCTCTCTTGGGGTATTTCTAGTATCTCTATCGAGGCTATGGACACTGGGACATGATGAAGCAATGTACAACTCTCCTTCCACCCTCCATTCACAAATCACCTTTCAAAATAAATCATTCCTACACATTGGCTAGTGTGTCTTCACTTATTGCTTATTAAATCTTCCCTTCAAGAGGTAATTAATTTCCACGTGCACACACTTTGGATCTTGATGAGCAAATAAGATTAGTATGTTACCAAGTGTTGTTTGGACCTTGTTCAAACTCTTGCTTTATTCTGTATCTTGTCTCATGATTTTTGCCTTTGGATCATCACCTTTTCATCGTGATCCTTCTAGCTACATTTTCCATATCCTTTCATAACATTCATTGTTCTTCCTCTTCGTTCGAACATCCATGTGTATAAGATTGCCTTTTTACCATGTTTGAGGGAAACTTTGTCCCTATTTCAATAAACAATCTTTTCCTTCTTTCTATCATTTGTTTCTTGGCCAACTTGCACTGGGGGCATGCTCGCTCCTTATTAGCTCTTCATTGGTTTGGGTTCATAATCCTATTGAACCTATCCCTCTTGGCCTTGATCCGACTGATCCTCTTCTTGTATATATATGCACGGGATTCTTCCTTGTATATTCTCACCTCTCGTTGGGGGCATCTTGGCACTTGGTTCTTCTTGTACATAGTTTTGGAAAACCTTCAAAAATATAAAAACATTCATAAAACCCTTGAAAATCCTAAACATACAAAATTAAAAAATCTAAAAAACAGTGAAAAACTCAAAAACACTAAACATTTGAAACTATAATACAAAACATCTTATTACATTAACAAAGTTGGTTTACTTGTGATGTCTGTCTTCTCTTGCATATATCATTACTTGGGGCAGTTTCATAGTGCATGTTTTTTCATAGGACTTCTTTTTCCTTTGTCTATTCCCTTGCATGTATCCTTGCTTAGGAATCAGTTCAACCCATGTCGTATAACTTGAACACTTGGGAACTGAAGCTAGATAACAAAAACATTAGTACAACTTTCTTGTGCATTGCTTATTTAAGTTTATATATATCTGCTTTGCGCATTGCTTATTTAATTTTATATGTATCTTCTTGTTTATTTGTTGGTCTACTTGTTTACTTTCTCATACTACATTGCTTTATGTATTTTGCTTTGAGTCAGTTCTTTAGCAGAACAAAAAATCAGTATTATGGCTTTTCATGTCATTTTACCTTTTTGTTGTGTGCTTATATCAAATAAATAGTTACTTCTAAGCCAAGATGGTACTTTAGCTATGTCGCGATCTTCCCATTTATTCATCTATCTTATCTTCCATTCTACCTATCATTTTCTTCCCTCCCCACCCTTCTTGCTTCTTCCGCATGAAGATCCCCGAGATCTATTTATAATAAATTTATTTGAATAGTGGTGACCAAGCCACATTTGAATCCCTTATGTCATAATGAACTCTTTTTATTCTATAGGATTTGTTAAGAAAAACATACCTTGTAATCAACAACGACGACCTTGTGAACTTACCAACAAAATATTTCGTACTAGTATTATGTAGGGATCGCTCGTCACATCTCCTCCTTATATTCATATTCGGTATATCGCCTTCTATCTCGCCACTACGATGGGATTTTATGCCACTATTTTCTTTTCTCTCCTTCTCTTCGAGTGTTCATTAAACTCTTCTATCACCCCATCGACACTTGAGGGGGCATCCTCCATCCTACTAATTTTTATTCTACCATTACAAAATTTAATTGTCTATAATTGTCTACTATCTTTGAAGTGGCGTCACTCACGCTACACCACATCAAAGAGGGGCAAATGTAGACACCTAAATCTAGCTACGTTGTTTTAACACTAAAACTACACTTCTTATCCTCTTTTTTATCATTTGGTTATAATTAACATCTTTCTCATTGATTAGCTAACATTCCTCTTCATCTTAGTCAATTAATGACACTTTGTTAATTAAATCGTCTCCCCCTTCATTGTGGATGCAAATTAATAGTAATTATTAGTTATAATCCTATTATGCTTGATTAATTAATTGACCAATATTGATTAATTAATCCTCTAAACATGAATTTACCCTCTTATTGGGTCATTCCCCCTCTCTGATCCTTCAAAATCCATCAACTTCTCTCCAATTGGCTTTTACAAGCCTAACTTGGTCTATTAATCAATCTAATTGATTAATTTAAATCACACCCAACTCACTTAAGTTGGAAATTCTAATTAACCTTCCCTAATCATACTTAACCCTTTCTAAGCATGTTTATCACTTGCTAATCCATAAAGTTTCTTTTATCCCACATTCATGAGGATGATAGTTTCTCCAATTTGGAAAACTATATAAAGAACCCTACCCCCTCCCTTCTAAGTTTACACCTTTACACCATGTCCTTGTAAGACATATGCATATGATAAGAGCATTTCTCAATTGGAAGGATTATTGATCTAGCAACCCTTTTCCATCTTCTACTTGGCAAGAGTAGTAAGAGAAGAACCAAAAATGGAAATTAAACCATATTGGTGAGATCTCTTCCTCTTCCTTGGAGAAATCCTTTGATCGCACATGGCTACGTATGACTTAAAAGGAAGTGTATACAATACAAAGCCCATAAAAAACATAAAAGGATGGATTGCATTTCATGTTTTTAATATTAGATGCATTAGTTTAATCTTTCCCTTTTAATGGCTTTATCTTGATGTTTATGTTGAACTAGCTTAGTTATTGAATCTACTTGGTGTTAGGTTCTAGTAATTAGCTTAGCTTGTTTAATATGCATACATATATAAGCAAAGAAGTATACAAGCATGCAAGTGTAATAAGTAATGTCACATATATTATTCATAGCAAGGGTGAAGAGCTCATACAAGAGACACAAGAGTGTTGCATACAAAAAACAAGCATGAGAAAAGGCAACAAAGGCCATAAAGAAGAGACATTAAAGTTTCACACAAACACACATAGAAAGGGCCATAGGCTGCATATGTGAAAACAAGAAAATAAACAAATATAATAGTAAATGTAGCCCCGTGTCACATATAGTAGGAAATAGTAGTTTTGTATAAGGGACTGTGTTGTTTATGATAGTCCAAATCAATAACATATGACACAATATATAAAATGAGCATAACTAGAATGTGAAATAACATTATGTGACGTAACAATAGTATCGATAGTGTAAGAGATGCCCCCATACATTGGTTGGCCAGTGGGTAAGAGGAGAGATCCAACATCTAAGCATTGTAGATTTGTGTGTATGTTTTACATCATGCTCAAATACCATGTGAATGCATGTGCATAAAAAGTATATAGAACATGTTATCTATAAAATCATATGACAAACAAACATGTGAAATAAATAACTAGCAAATCAAGTTATATGTAGGCCAAAATTTTGTATTTTAATAAAATTTGAATGTTTTTATACATATGAGATCATTTTAATGTTTTTGTATTTTTAGAATATACATGTTTGTGAAAAAAGTATTATCCTATGGTAGGATTGAGAGGGTTAGGAGGGAAACTTGTAAGTGTAGGAGGTATGGGTTAATATTGCATCGTGTAAGATAGGAATAAGAGGCGGTGTGTGAAGCCAAGGTTGACATGCACAAGATATTCAAGGCATGTGAAAGAGGACTCGAGAGGAAACATGTGAGAGATAGAGCTTCAGACATGATATGAATATGATCATGAGTGATGAGTGTAGAAATTGGTATGTGAGCAGAAAGAGTAATAAGCAAAGGATTTTTATAAGAGATATCTTGAATAATAACAAATTTATTGCAAAAGGTATCCCTAATGTTACGACAAAAGTGGAAATAACATTCCTTGGGAAGTGTGTCACATGTTCACGAGAATACTACTAATAAAAAAATATAGCCATACTAGGGAAGTCCATTGTAATATGAAGGACAATGTGTCTAAGAACTTGAGGTTGTGAGAGTGTAATGGATTATATATGTTTCTCAATATATCTAAAAAGAGTAAGTAATGTGAGAAACCATGAGGTATATCCGAGTTGCGATTAATTATGCCATCATAGATAAATTGTTGATTGAAAAGATTGAATATAAAATATATAAGAAACAATATCATTGTGACAAGTAAAGTATTATTATGTCATGATCATCGTTAGTAGGTAAGTCACCCTATAGCTCGAATAAAGGTAATTCTTTAATAATTTCAAGTGCAAGTGGGTTTATTATGGTATGTACCTTAAGCGTAGTGGGATTTATTTGTAGAGGTGCATAGAGTGATTACATTAGGGGATTATTATTACTGTTATTTCTTGATTTTATGATATCACAAATGCATGATTTATTAGGAGCTAATGATGCCAAATGAGTGATAATAGACTTAATATAATGACAATTATACAATTCACCAACCACATATGTCGTAACTAATCAATTGGAATAGGCCGCACCGGATGGGTGATAATAGGCACAATTTTAGTAGATTTTAGGATTCAATTTTACTATATGAAACAAACCACTAAAACTTAGAAATGATAGGGTTTAATGCAACCTAGGTGGATAATGACAGAAGGTGGCAGATCCAAACGACACACAAAACTCCTCTCCCAAATAACTAGAAACCTGCGCACACACGTAGACAACTTAACAAGAGAGATATTAGATAATTATGAGGTGAGTTGCTTGGAAAAGGAAAATCCCAAGAACCAAAGGGCTTCCTTTGATGGGTGTCAACTCACTTTTAGACAATTAAGCTAAAAATAATGATAAGATTACAAATAATATAAAATGACATGGATGACAAATTATAGATATGTAATGCACGGATGTCGGGACTCGGTCGGCGTCCTTGATAATAGGATGGGGAGGATTGAAAACATTATCCCAGTAGAGATTAGCCTCGTCACTATGTTTGAGGAGAATATCCAGTTGTTGAGTAATGTAAATCTGGATTAGGCATGAGGATTATGGTGCATATGCTTAGCTCATGCTCAATGTAGGATTGCTCCCACATGAATGGTTGATGATCTATGGGTAGGTCGTAAATGGTGTCAGGATCATAAGTTGTTCGTAATGGTCATTTAATAGAAATAAGAGCTTACCAACATAAGAATATTAGCCATGATTACGAGATATTATGAAGATATATCAAAATGTATTAAGGACACAAAGTAGGATATTTAGATAGGGATTAATCTCGATTAGGAAGATTAGTGTTGATTGTATAGGTTGATGTCGATTGTTGTATATGGAATTACAAACGTTTAACACAGAGAATTTTCAGGGAGAATGCTTAAACAAAGGGGGTGATTTAGGATTTAGACACTTTGGATAATGTGGATAAAGTTGTGATTAAATTTAAGAACAATGGTTTACAAATTCAAATGAAATGACATACCTTGGGGGTGGATGAACTTTAAATGATTGAATGTTTGAAGAAGATTTCTCCAGAGGGAGATTAGGACACAAAGAGCTCTATTTCTTCACGTCTGTAAGAGGTTCCTTCTCATTTAATGCCCAAGTCCATAATTCAACCTTGTCACCTATAAATTTTTTGGATCCTTTAGTAGTGGCTTGAGCCGCCTCTTATAGGATCGATGTCATTTCAATTTGAATCTACACCGATCAACGCTGATTTTGGGAATTGGCACCATTTTTTTTTTTTTGAGGAGAATGGTCAAATTTTGTTTTAACAATTTCCTTTTACGGGATTTTTGGGGTTTATAATGGTCTAGGTTATTTAGGCTTGTGGGGAGTTTGTTGGGAGGTTAGGATCGACTGACTTTTTTATGGTTACAAGTGGTAAAATGGTAAATGTAAGTCAGTAGAATGGTAAATTAACCATTTGGGATTATGAAGGGGTTTCTAGGGTGCATACGCACATGTAGGAATTAGGGTGACCTAATTTTGGTGTCTACAAGCACATTAGAAGAAAGATATTCAACACTTAAATATTTGTAAGGATACTCATATGTCATTTGAGTGTACGTGTATCCATCATGTATAAATGTGGGACATTAATAATATGTAGATCGCATGACTTTCATAACACAAATCCAATGTCATTCAAGGAGGAAATTATAATCAATAACCTTATCCATAATATAAAACATAGTGGGGACCACTTTAGGGCCTACATAAACATCTAAAGTGACTATGTTAGTGGGATATAATATAATATTATCAAAGCCTCTAATAATAGTATTAATATTATCAATGGAATTCATGGAGATACCCATTTGTTGAAAGCAAGGAATTAGAGAAAACATTCAAGTCATATTTATTTCCAATTATTGCTTGCTTAATGAGAAAATGGTGAATTTGTAGAGCAATAAGGAATGGTGAACATTGATTTGGTATATGCTTACGAGGCGAAGTCTATGGAACCAATAACCTTATCTATGGTTGGTTATTGATTTGTAATGGGGAATGCTAGATGGTTGAGTATTAGTGGGAAGAGTACTAAGCTTCTTTGAAGCGCACTCAAATGTGATAGCATCGGTATCATTCAAATCTTGTATGACAAATTGAATCTTGAAACATTTATTAGTGGTATGACCAATACATCGATGGTGGCTATAATAAGCATTTGAGTAGAAATATTTACTTATGAGGTTTGCTTATATCAACCTTATCAAGAAGAGGGAGAGATACAAGGTTAAATTCAAGCAATTATTGTAATATCAAACACAAGAAACAACATTAATTATATTCAAGGAGTAATTAATAATGGAAGGCTTGATTTAACACAATTATAATACATAAGGTGAGGGTGAATTAAAGGAACAACAATGGTATAATGTTTGACATACTCCATAGATAAGAGGGTGCCATCAAGGGGCAATGAAAGAGATTAAACTATAATGTTTATGACACCCTGAGCTCGAATAAAGTAATCATAAAACCTTATAGGTGAAGCCACGAGAACACAAAGGAGAACAAACCCTAGAGCTAAGAAAAATATCATGCACCAAGAAAGAAATGAAAACCTTAAGGGAGTTAGGGTTTTGAATGGGATAAGGATTCAACCAACAAACAAGTTTATTAAAATATTTAACTTGAAATTGAAATAAGAGGTGGGGTGTTACTTATCTCACTTTGGATTAAGGGTTAGACATATGAGATATATTTAGATTAATTAATTTATGTTAACATGCAAATTAGAATATACATATGTTCATCGACTGCGCAAGATAAAATGATCAAAACAAATGTTAAATGGAATAATAGACAAGAAGAGAGATCTATTTAGCTTATTAGATGCTCAATAAGCTAATACAACAACGAAAAAGGGTGAAAATACGGAATTGATATATAAGTACTTCATTTTTATTAAAGGAGTGTAGGATGAACAAGTATGGAGCGATCAAATGTGTACATAACTATTTGGCAATTACGTAAATGTTTTGTTATTTTGTATGGCAAGTTTTTGGCATTCTAAAACTTTCAATGCCCATGTGAGTTTCTAAAATATGATTTGTTGTGAAATCCTAGGTTTCACACATGTATGAAACCCTATGTATGATCTGAAATATCTTTAAACCCTAACCATGGGTAGGAGACCCTGCAAAAAAAGGTTAGTGATTGAGTTGAAGTGAAATTTGTACATCATATACATTGGCATTACTCTAAAGAGGCCTCAAACCACACACAATTCTCCACCTAACACGTGATATCTATATGGATTTAACTAGCTTCAACAATTTAATCACTCGATAATGTATGTAATGAATTGGCACACTTTGTGGTTGACTTGGCTTGGATGGTCTTTGGCTTGGGAATTTTGACTCTATAACCTAGTCTGGAGTGCTTCAAACATGTGTAAGGGACTCTCCTAATGTATATTGTTGCTATAACATAATTTATGAGATATTTGAGATCTTTTAGAATGATATTTGTAAGTAGTCCTCTTGAAAGTGTCAAGAGAGTAAACGAGTGCATTTGACTTGCTTATACATGGCTTCAGATGTATAATTTCACATTAAGGTCAATTGGCAAGAAAGTGCCAACCTATAAAGATATGAAATTGAGAAAATGACCTTTGGGTAACTTGGTATGAAACCACCGGTTTGAGACCAATATGTTGGATGGTTTAGTCCTTGTTTGGTGGTCCTTTATGGGTAGAGAGTGAGGTGATAAAAATTCATGGGCATGACATTTAGAGGTAATAGACTATTGTGGACTAATGTAAGCAAATTTGTGAGTTATTGAGTAATGCAAATGGGGAAAACAAGTCATACAATAGGGCTATGGTAATGTAATTGAATTAGAATGTGCACACAAGTCATGATTATAGGGTTAAGCCAATACTGTCATTATCAAGTGATAAATTACCAAATTTAGGTTTATATACATTGATGATAGTGATTTAATATATCCTCACTAAAAAAGAATAAAGAAAAATATAAACTTGTCAAAATTTCCATAGCCATCGATGGGGCCTTGTCTTTATGCGAGAACGAACATACATAAATGGTCTCATTGAAAAACGCCCGCCTATCACGTAATTACTCTTATCAAACCTCTATATTGGCATGTCATCGTTGTCAACTTATCATATTTACTTTTATCAAAAAATTAAATTAACCAACGAAATTACAAGGAAATGGGGAAAAATATCACATGTATTACCATGTAAGAATAAAGATAAATGAATTTTTAGAAATCCAAAATTAGTTTTTAATTTTTACAAATATTCACTATAAAAAAAAAGCTATAAGAGTGAATGCTATACACTAAAGTAGATGTGTGGGGATTGGATGTGGGGAAAAAACCACGGTGAAGGGCAAGCGGTCTTTGCACACATTAAGCTGTTGCTTATTTGTCTTCACCTACTATCTAAGCATGCGCCAACACAGCCTAATGTGGTATGAAGTATCATGGCTTCTTATTCTACTATTATACATCTTATACATGACATTATTTCATCTCAAAGATCTATGATTCTAGTTGAGCTCAAGGTCCATGCCAATAGTGCGAGGAAGGAAACTCTCTTGATGAAATCAAGGTGCATTAAAGTGATGGAGGAAGAGCCAATTATCACCTTACAACTCAATGAGATTGAATAAGAGATAATTGGCCTTACAAAAGTCTAATCTATGAGTTTGTAGGTAGAGGACCTCATGAAAAAGAGTTATGAGCTTGTGTAACAAACTAATGGAAAGTGAAACAACACATAGATATTCATATTTGATTACGAGACTTCTTCTTTCTTTGTGTTTTCACTAAAGAGGGCGAGCTAATGTGTTTGAGCAAAGATGTTGGTTTATTGGTAGTTCATGTATATTCATGATGTAGTGGGGCTCCAACTTCGACTTCTCATAAGAAGATCCAACAATACAATGCAGGTAAGGCTTTTAACCTACATGTGAAATTATGGGTGGAAGTCGTTTTGTCTAGAATTTGAAATTCCATTGAGGAGATGATTTACATTTCTTCGAAAACTTGTAGTAAAACACATATTGCCTATGCCAAAAATTGTGTTCAAATGAATGCAAAGCAAACCTCTTCATAGAAGAGTCTATTTAAAATTTCCAAAACAAGATTTGTTTGAATAACCTTGGAGTATGAAAATCTCTCTTTTTAGTGTCACAACCACGGGCGTTTAGCTTGGGATTTCCCTTGGCTGCTAATAAAGAAAGGGCTTTTATTGATTAAAAGAGAGATAAGAAGGAATTTAAGTTTTTGGTAGAAAAAACAAGAAAAACCTTATACATATCTCTACAGGAAAATTAAAATAAAGAAGAAAAGAAGGCCGCTAGTCCATGTATTGATCTAAGTTCTAACTCTTTTATGGTTTTAGGTTCACAAGAGGATGATTTTCAAAAAAATAAGTTTTTGGAATCACTAGAAATCTTGAAGGAAATTGTGGCTATGACTATGGTTAATTATGATAGTTTAGTTCAAGCTCGTGTTAAAATCCCTTTAGTGTTGATTGGGTGATATGTGTAATCCTATCGGTTTGCGGTTTTGGACTTTGATGATTGTCCTCCCTTACAAAAATGGTAGTTTAAGAGGAAGACAAGGGAAGAAGACATGCATATTAGCCATTCTTCTAAAAACAATGTTTCTTCTTTAGGTTTGATGTTTTGACCAACCCCAATTGTTATTATTTGATGTATTATTGATTATTAATCTTTATTTCATTGGCTCGATTATACGACCTAGTTGTAGACACAAAATTTGTGCACTTGGGTACATTTCTAGGTCCTAAAGCATACTAATATATACATGATTCCTAAACAAGAAAACTAGTGGTCGACAAGTCCTTTGGCTTTTACACAGTTCTGCTGACACTTGATTGATTTACCTTTTGATGGACTTGGACACTAGTGCCCAAGCGCTCCTGTCCCTCCTAAGCGCTCTTGTCATTCTCTATCTTATTCTTACTCTTTTGGGTCCCTTTTGCTTCTTGGTCACCTTTTAATGCTTTGGGTTGACCTTTCAATTGTCAATTATGAAATTCAAACAAGGGAATCATATATATACCTAGTTACTTTTGTCAAATAAGGGGTCAACCACTACAAGCATTATCTATCACCACCTAAGCTTACACAAAGGCATAAGAGCACTACAAAGTACATATTTAGTACATTCATATAAGGGACAAGGGCTGTATTGGTCTGCATACACTACATAGGAGGAGAGCTCATTCTATTCCATGGCACACATTTTGCATATTCGCGATAATCTAGATCTAGGTCGCTATCATTGTGCAACTTGCACAAGTGTAACCTAGAACACGAGACACACACACACGCACACACATGGAGAACTACATGGAGTCTGAGATGTAGTGCAATGTTTGGTCATAAATTCACTCTTCGGGTGACCGCGGGGTTAGTTCGACTCCTATTTTACATCTTTTTATTAGATTTGATGTGGTTTATGGGCATGTGCAGGTAGTAATTTTTTTGTGAGGTTACTGAGTGCAATCGACGATCTAACATCGAAGCCAAAGCGACAAAGAATGACTAACAATGAAGGTCTTTTGACCCATAAAATACCAGAACTTGAGCATTTTAGCATACACATGTGCTCAAATTAGTCCTTTGTGCTTGGGGCACTCTCGCCCTTCTACAAGCACTTTTGTCTTGTACATTCTTGGGGTTCTGAACCCTCATCGAGCCTTTGCAATGTTGTTTCTTTGTTTTAATAGATACACAGTCACGATCACCATTAGGTTGCACAAAATCAGCTAAGTCATTATTCCTCTCTTCTTTGCTCGAGTTTTACATTCTTAAATGCTTGGTGCTTGCATATTGTTGTACTTAATCATCTGAATATCATTTATTGATAAGTTACTTTGAAATAAGATTTAATTCAAAGTAGATTAAATCACTAATGTTGTTTCTATGGAATGTTTTTATACCACCTTTTTTTTTGAATAGTCTTCTAATATTTCTTAGAAGGTAATATCGCTCTATTTCAATAAAAAATTAAAACAATATTTCAATGTTAATTGTCTTGTAATATTTATTAGAAGGTAATATAGGTGTATTTAGTTAATTATGCCAGAAGGCGTTCCCTTCAGTAAAGGACCTCCAGGACGTTTCTCGATGATGTTAAATTTGACGGCCTCTCGGACGTTTTTCCAAAGTGATTAATTTTGATAGGCAGAATGAAGGTTATGACGGCCTTATTCACGTTCTCGCTTATCCCGTCTATTTTCAACAATTTTGCTTTAAACCATTACTTTAAACCTCCACTTATCTTTCGGTAATCGGTGGATTTTTTCTCGAAGGTTTATGGTATTGGATCTGGTAATTGTTTTGCAGTGGTCCCGTATTTTCTTCGAATGGTAGTATTCTAAGAAAAGATAGATTCCCTATAAACGGAGTGATTGGGCCGACTAATCCCATACCTGAGAGATTCAATGAAACGATCCGCTGCCGACGGGAAGAGCAGGAAACGCTAGTCCAATTGCAGGTGTTGTGATCGGGAGACCAATCGTGCAGATAATTGAATGGGTCGTATGCGAGGGAATCCCTGAAAATGAGAAGAGTATGTTGATCGGAATAATAAGAAGGAGAAAAATGTGAGTTGTGAAGAAGTAGTAGGGGAAGGAGGAAGAAAAACATCTTGAGTATTGAACGACAAGCTTGATTTCAATTGAAATGAGATGAGAAATGGAATAGATTAACCCGTGTGGCCTCGCAAATTTATAGCGACGATGAGTGAATGCAGTCACGTTTAGACGTTTTTAGTATTTTACATGTCAAAATAAACATGACCGTCATGATTGGTAACAAGGACCTCAAATTGCCCCCGTCCCGACCGGGATTCGACCTCCACATCACTCTGCATCTCTCTCTCTCTATATTACAACCTCAGCATCTCTCTCTCTCTATATATATATATACACATACACTACAGATTATAAATTTGTAATATTCATGACAAATATAACACTAGCAATCACATGTGTACATTGCAATGTGAACGCCGAACAGTATAAGTTATTTGATTTGGAAGGATACGTTAATTACTTTCATAGTTGATGTGGTTTGAAATTATTACTAGGGGTCAGTTGGTTCGATCATATTGTGTAACAACTCTGTGTTTTGTAGGCTCGTGGATAGACTACTTGATGTGCAACTTGCATTTATAGGAGATGGACCATATAGGTAAAAGTGTGCATGCACTAGGCCTAAAGACCTGAATGTAAATTGAAAATGCTTCCTTGATGGTAGGGATGGGTGCTAACTTATGTTTGTTTGCCTGTAAATCTTTGGGCTTTTCATACAGGATGGAACTTGAAAAAATGTTTGCAGGCATGCATGTTGTATTTACTGGTATGTTGCATGGGGAGGAACTTTCCCAGGCATATGTTACTGGGGATGTTTTTGTTACTCCTTCAGAATCAGAAACCTTAGGTTTTGTTGTTTTGGAAGCCATGTCTTCTGGGGTTCCTATTGTAGCATCAAGTTTAGGTGGAATTCCAGACATCGTATCTGCTGAGCAAGAGGGAAAGACATGTTTTCTTTTTACTCCTGGAGACATTTATGACCGTTTGTGTAAAGTTAAACTAATGTTGAACTCTCTCCGAACCTCGACTGAATGTCGGTAAAGCTGGGAGATCAGAAGTTGAGAAGCATGACTGGCGAGCTGCTACAAAGAAGGTACGTAATGAGCAATATAATGTTGCAATTTGGTTCTGGTAGAAAAATCACTTTCAGCTCCTTTGGTGGTAGGCTGGATGGTAAGATACACTCCTTTAAAAGCCCAACTACATTATTCCTGACTTTGGCAGTTAGTCTGGTGGTTCAGATAGACTCCTTGTAGAACACATGTTAGCATGGTGGTTAAGATATGCTCCTTGTGGACAGTTTGCATAGCAATTATGGTGACTATTGTGTTTCATGGTACAAATATTCCTCTTGCATGTTTTTCTAAAAAAATAGCAAGTTGCATAAAAACAAAAGACAAAAAATAAGACTCATCGGAAACAGAGCATCTAGAGGTGCTCACGCATTAGATGCAAGTGCATTAAAATTTAGTGTAATTTACACTTTTATGTATATTGGAGGTTAAGAATGCTTACTGGTTTGGATACATAAGAATATCTACAGGAGCTTTTTGAATACAATGTAGAGTTATCTCTATTAACATGAAAGTCTCCACTCGGATAAGGGGCTATCGTTGTCAACATCTTGGCTCAAAGTGCTACCAGTTCCCTACAAATTACAAAGACAAAAAATGAGTTAATCTAAATCAAAATAAGATTCATATTGCATTGGCCAATTCATTAGTAAGATTTAGTAATCGGTTTGGATTTTTTCTCGAAGGTTTATGGTATTAGATCTGGTAATTGTTTTGCAGTGGTCCCGTATTTTCTTTGAATGGTAGTGTTTTTTCCAATGAATGTCTGAGCGGTTCTGTTACTTTTGTTACCCATTCCTCGGCTTCGTGACCGTTGTCTGTTAGTTCAATGTTTTTTCCTACAAATTGAATGTGGGTGTGGCTCGTGGTTTTGTTAAGGAAGCTGGTTCTTCTATTGGAGAGATCGAGGCCCTGACATGAAACCCCATTATCAGTTGCAACTCAATGGCCACGACTGGAGAAGTTGTATTGCCTGAACCTGAAAAAAGAGTAGAAAAATTATGTCGTTTCCGTGTTGTGGCACTCTGTTATTATACATAACTATTTGGTTGTTCATCCAAATCGTGGGGAAGTAGGTAATTTACAAAGTGTTAGATTTTACGGTAGAGCTTATTACGCCGAAGCCAGTCCCCTATGGGAATAGCCTTTAAATACTCGACAACAACCAAGGCAAATTATTACACATCCAACTCGAGCTCTGTTTCATTCTGCATTGAGCATTATTTTTTGCACTGATCGAGGTCTTGTGTTCGAGTCCGGGAAAGAACAGTTCCTATCACCCACTCAAGGTGGCAGAGGCTTAAGAGGACGTATTGAGATACATCTACAGAGAAGAATCACCAGTGTCAGGTTTCACCCTTAACCTCATTCAATATTGTATCTCTGGTTATGTATTTGGTTTCAACAATGTTTGTCTATGAACTGTTAAAATAAGATTAGGTTATAAGGTTGATACCTACAAGAGTGGCAACATGAGGAAGCAAAGCCCTCCTCTCCAAAGCATATGTTGTCTGATTGTGAAGCTCAACAAAGGTTTGTATGTCATAGGTCCCCACATAAGCTCTTCAAAGGAGTCTGTCAAAATTTCTAATGTATCCTCCATATGCTCCCTGCCCATAGGTTTAACCACCAAACAACATTTAACCATTTCTCCGAATACCCCAATTTAATAAATTCATGAAAAAAGACTTTATTGAAAAAGCAGAATGTTGTGAGCACCTTTGTGAGGATATCTATGTGCGAATCTGGTTTCATTCCCTCTTTCTCTTGTCTGGAAACCTCCTTCAAAAAATTGTAAATGAAATTTCATGGATTATTCATTCATTTTGAAACAATAGAAGTCAATGAGCATTTGAATTTAAAGAGTAAATACTAATACTAATAACGATATCATATGTAGAGCCAACACCCTGGCAGTGGACAAAGAATTCCAAGGGTTCCTTCATAGTTATTTCACCAATGTATATATCATGTTGACTGATGTAAGTTGATGTCCTCTGAGGGACGAACTCCTTCCATGCAATGTCCGTTCTACGTTACGATCCTTCAACCTGAGCCAGTAAGTGTCAAACTCAATTACTTGGTGAACCCTGTGCAGGCCTGCAACTTTGACAAGCCTATCCAGAAATTGTTGTCGAGCCTCTAACTTTGTATTCCTCACATCAATTGTTTATGTACATTGTATTTAGCAGATCCATTATCACATACGCATTTTGACATACACAAACCTGTCCCTCCTTTATCATCTGTTCAGCAAAGCGTTGGCGCCACCAAATCAATTTATATGCATCGTTATCATCTTCAAAGTATATACACATTTAAAAATTACTTTTCCTTGGTCAAAGAAGGGGTTTGAATCCCTGAGCATATGTATTGCAACGGTGTATGGCTTCCCGTTTTAGAAATCCAATTCCTTGTTCCAAAAAAAAATGAATTGCACACCATGGGAGAGGACGCTGACATGGTTGTATTCATAGTGTGAGTATTTCATGCATAGTTTTCCTATTCAGCGAGTACTCGCTCGAGTTGGCGAATAGTCACCATATTTTCTCCATGTTGAATATTTGTATTGTATTGACCTATTCAAATCTAATAGAAAACACTTCCCCAACATTTTATGGACTCATTTCATACATTTTGTAGCGATATTTTACATAATTTATGTTTTTAAATAAATTTGCACATTTTTAAGTGGCTGAATTTGGTTTTCTTGGCCATGTTGTGGCATGAATTCAGGAGATGACAATATTCACGAAAGTGATGGATCATATTCTTCATTCGGTTGTTTTATCTTTTCATATGAGGGAGCTATGGTGTTCATGCTAATGCATATGATAAATAGTCAATATGTTCCTTGTCTGGATTAGACTACGAGTTGCTTAGATAAATTTTCTAGAAACAACTCCATTTGATTAGAATTTTTCCTCCTGTCAAAACCTGTTGGTATCTCTTTTGTGAGTTGAAGCCTGTATGCCAACACTACATGAAGATTAACTAGAGAGATCTTAAGTGATTTGTTTACAAATTTATGATAGAATGTATTCGTTTCAATCTCTATTGAAATGGATTTTGATTGTAGTTTATAAGTTAAGTAATGCAGAGTCTGAAATTATGGCTTGAATCTTCATGTTATAGTAATTAATAGATATTATTTTAGTCGTGGTTATTAGACGAATAACTGGCTTTAGCTTTCATATTTTCTATTGCAGTAACTTATGGTGACTTAGAGGATTAGTTCCAAGCTTCAAGAAGTATTACTCAAGGAAAATGATATATGGCTACAATATCTTATTTTAAGAACTGAGAAGATCATTGTACAATGAAAACAAAAATGCCACATGGGCAGAGAAAAGCCTTAGAATCTTCACAAATGACACCACCTACTAGAAAGAAAGTAGAGTATGCATACTAATGTGAATTGCCTAATATGATGGTGACATCTACAATTTTACCTAATAAAGTACTCATGATAGAGGAATTGATCGAGACAAGGTTGATAGAACAAAATCATCTACCTTGGCCACAAGATCCTTAATTGAATTATCATCTATCTTTTCTCTCCTATATTCTAATACTACACACAATCTATGGTTCGATAAATTGCCCAAATCTACCTCTTAATTTAGATAGGTCATAAAGGTATTTAGATAGGTCATACACAATTATAGGTGCACTTTTTTTAATTTGAGAGTTTATTTGCTTGGAGGTATTTAGACTTTCAGTAAGAACATGTTATTTAAACTTTGATTTTCATATGTTGACATTGGTTTCTATACTTATCTGGTTCTAATGAAATATTGAATAAATTATGCCGATCTTGAGCATTTATAAAGGGTGCAAATATATGACTGCAATATACAGAGACAATTATGTGGAATCTGGATAAAGGACAAATGGAAATGCTAATGTAAAATTTATGAATGATGTGACCCACATAATCCATGCTCTAAGATCAAATTTGTTAAATGGTCAATATCGTCATGCATACAAAGCATATAGTTTTCTATCTCACAATTATTATGCACTAAATGATGAAGATTATTGCTTGTATATGTTAGAATTTAAATTTAAGTTCATCTTACTATTAAATTTGGTCTACATCTCTATTTCCTTGAGTTTCTTGAGGTCAATTGATTAGCACATACATTTAGTTTTATTAACTTCTTTCACTTTTTCTAGGATATTTGTGATTCTCTTCTCCCATGTAAAGAAGAGAGTGTTGTCTAAACAAACTTCAGGTGGGTTTCAATATTGATTGAAGTATTTATTCATTTGTCCTATTTATTGCATGTTATAGACTAAAGAGATTATTGTAGAGTGCTTTCATGTTATTTGCTTTTGATTGTTCCATCTATATTTATAGTTGGCTCCAATCCTTTTTCCGAAGTAACATGTGGGGGCATGTGCCTTCGTCAATGATAGGATTCGTTATGTGCGTTGAAGGGCTTGTTCCCAATGAGACCATTTTGAAGCGTCCCAAGTTGGACGTTATATTGATCATCGACAAGGCTTTTTAAGTTGCTCGTCATACCTAAGAGCATCTTCTTGGACTAACATACTTCTTTTCCCTCTCCAGTTTAATATGATGCAAACTAGAAACACAATTCCCCTCCCTACAACGGGCTTGACATTAACTACGTCTCGCTTGCAGAGGGAGGAAGAGTTTAAGAGTCTTCAATGTGTTGTTAATGTTTTGCATTGCAGGCAACCGAAACCACTACTACTTTACTCAACACTTCTTGTATCCAAAGCGACATTGTCATTCAAGGGGTATCAAATGTATTCATATTTACCGCAAATAAAATAGCCCACAAAAGGCTACCATTCATGATATAAATACTGCAAATGTATACATGTCTCGTTATGTGTACATAAGTCTTCATGTATCTGATGTTGTGATATATGATTTACAACTTTAAATGTACGAATTTGTAACAAAATTAAATGTACACATACAACCTTTCAATGTAATGTTTCATCTATATTCCTACACTACCACTATCAATCACATGCCTTATGAGTGTACAATAAAGGTTTTTCCAACAAAAGACCAACCGAACAACCGATGCAACACTAACAAAATTAACCCGAAATAAATACAAACCACATCAACTATAAAAGTAATTAACTATCGAAAACGGTATCAAATGTATTCATGTACGAATTTGTAACAAGTTTGAAATGTAGAGAGAACCTTTAAATTAAGTGGTTCATCTATGTTTCGATACTTACAAATCACACCCCTATACATATACCCTTAGTATATATATTTTAAATTAAAACAATATTTCAGTGTTAATTTTTGGGTGTCACTAAAGTCTATGCAAACTACCTAATGAAGACAATTTAAAACTCAAAATTAACACAACTAATGCACAAAGGTCTGCCGTTTCCACCCTTTACTCCGAAGCCTCACCTTGATTGGCCTGTGTTTTAATTCACAGGCAAAGTTTTGATAATTATTAGCTGGATGTTATGACAGAATCTCTGCTGTAGGCGGCCTGAAGACACAACAAACAACATCACAACTTTACTTTGAATGAAAATAATATGAGGGTTTCCCATTTAAAAAAGAAAAGAAAATATCTTTTAAACATAGGTTTCTAGGGTTTGCTGAAAACGAACGCAGAATTCCTGGTAAGATCAGCTTCTTCTCATTCTGTTGTCAATTCAAAATAAAACAATTGTTGTTTTTTTTAGTATCTGAGAAATGGATCCTGCGGGGGAAGAAGAATTGGACTACGAGGACGAGGATTACGTGCCGAAGAAAAATTTTCAGGTTGGCGGAGAGATATCTGCTCTTGCAGAAGAAGAAATGATTGGGGAAGACGATGAATATGACGATCTTTACAACGATGTTAATGTGGGCGAGGGTTTTATACAGAATGCTGGAAACCCTAGTGAAATTGAAAATGGGGTTGAATATAATGAGGGTATGGGTCAAGGGATCGAGTCCCCGCAGAGGGGCGGAAACGATGGGGGTCTTGGAAAGGAGGAGGAATACGGTGATGTCTCCAAGGGTCTGGGAGAAGGGTCCAAAGGTCTGGGAGAAGGTTCCAAGGGTTTCGGAGAGGGTTCCAAGGGTCTTGGAGATGGCTCTAAGAGTTTGCCAGATGGCTCCAAGGGTTTGGGGAGGGACAGGGTTTGAAGTTGAATCTTGGGCAGGGGGTTAGAGAGCACGAAGAAGTTAAAAATGGGGATTTCGGGGGCAGAGGTTTGGGGAGTAGAGGAGGGGGTTCTTTGTTGGGTGTGAACAGGGGTCAGGGCCGGGGGTCTGTGAACGAGAATAATAATGCAGGCGGCAGCAGGCATGGAGAAGGTGGTGGTGGTGCCGGGACTATGTTATTTGTTGGGGAGTTGCATTGGTGGACTACTGACGCTGAGCTAGAGGCCGAGTTGTCGAAGTATGGGAGAGTGAAGGAAGTGAAGTTTTTCGATGAGAAGGCTAGTGGGAAGTCTAAAGGGTATTGTCAGGTGGAGTTTTATGATTCTGCTGCTGCCAGTGCTTGTAAGGAAGGGATGAATGGGCACATCTTTAACGGGAGGTCATGTGTGGTGGCTTATGCTTCGCCTCATACGGTGAGGCAAATGGGTGCTGCTCAGGTGAATAAGACTCAGCAACAGGTGCAGGGGCAGACACAAGGGCAATTGCAACAGAGGAGGATGCCGAGTGAAGGAGGTGGAGGTCGAGGGGGTGGTGGGTCTTATCAAGGGGGATGGTGGACGGAATTATGGGAAGATGGGCTGGGGAAGGGGTGGGCAGGGTTCAAGCAATAGAGGGCAAAGTGCAGGACAAGGAAGGGGAAGGGGAGGTATGAAAAATAGTGGTGGTGGTGGCGGGGCTGGCAGTGGGGGTGGAGGTCCTTATGGTCAAGGTCTCCCAGGGCCTCCCATGGGAGGTCCTCCGGGAGGGATGATGCATCCTCAGGGCATGATGGGTCAGGCATTCGATCCGACGTATGGGGCACACATGGGAAGGGCAGGAGGTTATGGTGGATTTTCTTCTCATGGCCCCCATTTCCTGGCATGATTCCAACATTTCCTCCCGTTGGAACAGTGGGTCTTCCGGTGTAGCTCCCCATGTCAATCCAGCATTTTTGGCAGGGGAGTGGCTGGCAATGGAATGGGAATGATGACTAGTGGTGGCATGGATGGGCATCAATCAGGAATGTGGGGAGATTCTGGCATGGGCGGATGGGGCGGAGAGGAACATAATAGGAGGATGAGGGAATCGAGCTATGGAGAAGATGGGGGATCAGAATATGGATATGGTGAGATAATCCATGAGAGAGGGGGAGGTCAAGTGCTCCCAGGGATAAGGAGAGGGGAACAGACAGGGACTGGACAGATAGGAGACGCCGCGATGATAGGGAAGCAGATTGGCACAGGGATCGTTACAGAGAGGAGAAAGATGGGTACATGGATCAGAGACAGAGAGAGCGTGACTGGGAAAATGAAGATGACTGGGAGAAAGAAAACCAAGATCCCGAGCCAAAGGTCGGATTATAGAAGAAGATGACCAACGCCCTCGATCAAAGGAAGCAGACTATGGCAAAAGACGGCGTTTACCTGCTGATATGGCTGAATGATTATGCTTAAACTTGTGTATAATGCTTTATTTACCTTTTGCTAAAATGGGGCATTATGAAGGGAAACAGTGGATTTTCTGACTGCTTTCCAGATCTTGACTTCTGGACTGTAGATTGATATATGATTGCAGAGGCACCAATGTTCTGGCCAGTTATGGAGCGGAATGGCCAGCTTTTTAGTTCTAGCATGTCTGACATCATGCTAGCAATGCGCCACACATGCTGGGAACACGTGAAACCAAATACAAAAGTCCTAGCCTGATTGCAAAAGAATAAATTCTTAGTAGGCATGAAAGAGAGGGCTGGCTTCAGTTCTAGTAGGTGTGAAACAAGGGTTGCTTCATCTTTGATTTTCAGAGGCAAGACTTGCTGATCTTTCTCTTTAGGTTTCTTTAAAAACTGAAATGTTTTTAGCAACTTAGTATTCATATGGTTTAAATATTCCTTTGAACCATATGGATTATCTGTTTCCTTTAACTTGCTTTTATACACAGATTGGTTGCTTTTTAAAAGGGTTGGATTTAATCATGTAATTTTCTTAAGTCTGAATGCATTGTTCTTGTGGGTCTATGCATTCATTGTGAATGTGTTTTAACCTTCTCAAACTTATTGTTTTTTTAATTTTCTGGTACCTTCTAAGAAGGTATTACAAATGCTCCTTGAAATGCAAAACAGCCATACCATTGTTATGAGACTAATGATATTATATAGAGAATATTGGTCTTTCTTTTACTATTATGCTCGACACATTTTGAGTTTGCACAATTGCTGTAGATGAAGATTAAGTCTTTTCTCCTCTAGTTTGGAATATGCCATTCAGTTGTCTTCAGGAACTCTTACAATTGAACAATTCCCAGGTTGCTGGTAACATTGACCATCCTCTGCACCATTCCTTAACAGTTGCCTGTATATGTTTTGTTCCATCAGTTTGTTGCCCAATGATTGGGTTGATACTTTCCTAGAATTATGTTATTTTGGTCAAAATAATAACCAACTGTGTTTGTTCATTAGGATTTGTCTTGATAGCTCTGTGGTTTTTTTGTTTTTAGTTGTAATGCAAATATTGTTACGATTAGCACTAACTTTTTGTCTACCTTTTTTTTGTAGCCATTATATTTCTGAGATGATTAAGGAACCTACTTATAACTGTCTTTAGTTTGTAATAGCATATATGTATTTCATATCAGCATTGATATTCAAGTCTAGTGGTCAAGTAAAATAATGTCAAAATTATTGCATAGCTATTTTGCATGCGATACTGTGTCTCGTATCCGCCATGTGAACAGTGCTATTGGCTCGAGGGAACATTTGGTTGATTCATCTTGTTCATTCCTATGTGTTTTTGGTTATAGATAAAGTAATCTGTCATTTTGTTTGGTCAGAATGGTACTGATCGAACATTTGTGCATGCTCTGGTAGCTCCAATGACAGAAATGAAGTGTCAAAAATATCCTCATCACTGCAAGTGTAGTTTGTTGCTTACTCATTCTTGTTTGTAGTTTGGATTACACCAAATAGTGTATGATTGGTATGTCTCTTTGTGGTACTGCTGTGATCAAAACACTTGAATTTGTGTTTATTTAGGGATTTCTCAGCTTTGCTACAACATATTTCATCTTCTTTCTGGGTACTAGTGTTATTGACATAATGTTGTAGCCTGGCTCTTTTCACCTTGCCTATTGGTGGGCCCTAGGGAACAAGTGAATGCCTATGGATTTTAGTTCTGTTTTTCAATATTCCGAATTTCCAATTTCAAGTACAGTTTGAAAATGGTACAAATCTAAAGATAAAAGTTTCTATAACCTGTTAATCAGATTTAAGTCCACAAGGACTCAAAAGCTTCGGTGCATTAATGTTTCTCTGATGACTGAAAAAGTGCTATCAGATATTTACTCAATTAACGATGCCTTTGTCTTTCATTTTAATAATCTAAAACTCCTGAATGCTAATGGATGTACTTAGTTTGAGATGAAACAGGGAGGAGGATTGTACTTGGGAATGTTCTAGTTCAGATTAGATCTATAATTTTTGTTAATAATCATATATTATTAATACATGAGGGAAAATGGCATTAGGGTAATGGCTATTCATGGAGGTCATCTTGAGACAACTTAAAAACACACAAGTGAAATCCCACACAATTTAATAATCTAATAACAATTTGTTATTTTGGTGATCAACAAAATCAATGGGGTCTGTATAAGTTTTAGTTAGTTTCCTCCTAGTACTTTAACCATAGTAGCAAAAACCTCCAAATTGAAATAATTTTTTTTTTTCTCGTTTGTTTTGGTCATGCTTATTAAAACCTTGTTTTTTAAAGAAATCCACTCTATCTGTACCCCATTCATGGAGGCCATCTTGAGACAACTTAAAAACACATAAGTGAAATCCCACACATTTTAATAATCTAATAATAATTTGTTATTCCGGTGATCAACAAAATCAATAGGGTCTATTTAAGTTTTAGTTAATTTCCTCCCAGTCCTCTTAACGGTTAACCACAGCAGCTAAAAACCTCCAAATTGAAAAAAATAATGTTTTCTCGTTTGTTTTGGTTGTGCTTATTAAAACCTTGTTTTTGAAAAATCCACTCTATCTGTATCCTTGATCAACTTACCTTTTCTAGTTGTAATGTCCTTAATCATAATTGCTGTGTGAGAGGTATTTTTAGTTTTACTAAGCTTGGCAGGATCTGGGCCGAATCCTGTTTGGTTCGGATTTTTTAACCTTTCCAGATTAATCTGATGATCTGGTTTGGAGTTTTTAATGTGAAAAGAAAAATCCTAAAAACATAAACCCAAAGGGCCTAAAACTTTGACGGGAGGTGATCATATTTATTATACATTCATCATTTACTGTCAGCATTTTCATAATATTTATTGATGACTACAGGGGTATTTGTGGGTCTCAACTCTCCAAACAGCATTTAGAGTCTGCAGTTGTCAGTGGCATTCATGGTTGGAAGTGTTCTGTGGACCAAGCAGTCCAAAGTGTTGCTGTTCCCTCCTGTCACAATTCACCTGCGCATATACTAGAATCTAGTATACAAAATTAAAATATGGATGGGTTTACGTTAAATTGTTTGCATTCTAAATTTTATTAAAATTTATATGCCGTGTATTATCTATGTACGCTATTGACTAAATTCCATTTAGTCTATTTGGTACATATTATGCTGATAACTTATATATTTTAATGTATAAAGATTTAAAATTTTATCGAGCTTCTAGTTTTTATTATGTTCATATATTTATTTAGTTTTCTTTTTAAATTTTAGTATAATGTTTTAATTTAGTTTATGGTTTTAATGTAGCTTAACTTTGTAGTTTATACCTAAGTCACTAGGTTCGTGGTTTGGCGAGGATAAAATTCAAAGAGTTCAAATTATAGAAACCTACATTTTTTTTTAATTTGAAAAATATGAAAGAAAAAAAAAAAACCCTATTAAAGTTAATTTAAAAATTAAATTAAAAAAGAGAATCCAAAATTAAATAAACATTAAACACATTGATATAAATAAAATAAAACATATTTAATTTCAATACAAATTAAAGATTAAAATATAATAATCCCCCAAAAATACATTATCTAATTAAATTGCTTGTCAAAGCCACCAACTTAAAATAATAATCTAATTGAATTTGCTCGTAGAGGCCTTCAAGTTAACATTAATTTTATAAAATAAAAAATAAAAAATCTAAAATAATAAATAACGTAAAACACAAATTGATAATGTGGGTTAGGTAATTAAAAATATTAAAACTAAATTAGTAAATCCTAAACTAAAACTTTAATTTTAAAAATAGCTATTATAATAATGAAACTTTAAAAATAGAAAACAGAAGTAAAAATAAACCCAAACCTTAAAAGATCATGAACCCAAAAACCCAAACTAATACTAAACCTAAAAACCCATACTAATACTAAACCTAAAGTCATACAAAAACAAACTGTCATACAAAATAAAACGAAAGACATGATAGTCATACAGCGATGGTAATTTACAGATCTGCAATGATCATTGGTGTAAGACAGCAACCAGAAAAGAATGATCTTGCTGCAAATATTCGTGCTTCAACAGAAAAGAAAGAGCTTGCTGCAAATATAAGAGGTGGTTATAGCTTGTAACAAATAATAGGGATGGGCGAATGACCATTTGTGATTGACAATTAACAGTCGGAGGCCTCTTAAATTTCAGGCAAACCACCTCAGAGACAATGGCCGACATTGCAGATAAGGTTTAAAAACAATTTCTGTGCCCAACTTCTGCCAAACAACTGCGGTTTTAAAGGGTTTCTGCCACCATATGCATATCAGGACGCTTTAAAACGAAATTGGTGGATTTTGTTGAAAATTGCCCAAATCTGATTTTTTTGTTTGATATTCGGCAATTTCTGTGACACAGTTATCATATCATATGTTATATATTTTTAGATTATTAATGTTTGCGGGTTTTGTTATGGGTCTAAGTCATCTCAAGATCACTTATATGAGTAGTCATTATCCTAATGGCATTTTTGCTCATGTATTTTTAGTAATAATCATAAGGCAAAGAGGCTCAATTAGCACACAAGCATCACATTTGTTATTCAAATTCGAAATTCTAATGCATATCTTAAATTTGCGAGTTTTAAATCGATGCTCATTATTCATTACATGGTTTTTTTTTGTATGTTTTACATTATGTATTATTGAACCTTTTTGGGAATTTAAGATTTTGGATTTCTACCCTCCCAAACAGTTCCGGATTTTAAATTTTTTGAACTTGGTGACTATGGTGAGAAGTTATCCATAGACCGTGTGCTTTTGGGATATTTGCTTGAAAAGAAATTCTAGATGTGGTTTTTTTTTTTTTGTTTTCTTTTACAAATTTTGTTTTGCTCAAGCATATTTTACGTTGTTTTGGACCTCTTGTATTTTATTTTTCCAAACACAGACACTTTGTTTTTAACAATGACTGGACTATTGTCTTTACTTCAATTATCTTCTATTCATGCACACATTTTCTAGGTTTCTTTACTGGTTCCATCAGCATATTTTTTCCCCTTTTGATCCATTTCTTTCACCACATTATGTTTTGAAGCATTTAAATTTTTAGGAAAAAAATCCTGATTGTCCGTACTCGAAGGAGACTTGCATTTGAATGGGAGATTCTTACTCTTGATCTGCTCTTTCAAAGAGTGATTCAACAGGTTAAATTGCATTGCAGTATGTAGAGGTTTAGTCGATTCTTCGTTCCCACAAATTCTTGTATTGCATATGTTTCTGTGCTTTGCTAAAGCCTCAAATATCATCTGTTAAGAGCTAATGTTTCTTTCAATATGCTTATATATGCCTTTCTGTGCCAAAATTGAGAAGGGAATGTTGGAGGGCTAAAATGTACAAGGGGTAATGTTGGAGTTAGTGGGGCACTTAACTGTCTGGCCATTTTTATGAACAGGCCTTCCTAACTGATTACCCACCATCCTTTTCCTATTACGAATGGCAGGTCTGTTGCATTGGTCAACTATTTACCTTCCGATTCTCTTGCACTCATATAATGGTATAAACCTCATACATTGACAATTTAAAACAATGTTGTCAAGGCGGTATAAACCTCATACGTTGACAATGTAAAACAATGTTGTCAAGGTGGTATAAATCTCATACATTGACAATTTAAAACAATGTTGTCAAGGGTTTGGATATACTCAGAGACAGCAAAAATGACTGAAAATCATTTTGAATTCACTGCCCTACCTCCTCAGCAATGGTCTTGTATGATAGCCCGAGGAGTCTTAGTGACATGGTCTCTTGTCCATTTGAGATACTCTACCCTACCACTCTACTACCCAAGATTGTGAAACGGATTCTTAGATTTTGGGTTACTTGAGTGGGTAATAAGCTGGACCTCTTGCTTTGTTATATGCATTGTTCCTCTCTACGGCTTTGTGACGTAATGACAGATGGTTTTTGAACCTCTGGATATAGTATCTGATTTTGTTGATGATAGCCAACATTATTATGGGCATCTCTGTGCTTGATGGAAGATGAATGATTAGTTGACGGTAAGATAAAGTGCCTTGGCATTCTAGGTATAAATATTGCAAGGGCGTTGTTAACATCTTACAAGGACACTGCAGTTCAGTAAATCATTGATTGGATACCATGCTCAGCTGTTTTGTCATGCCCTAGGGTAAGCTTCAAACTCATTGACTGCTGAAATCACCAAGCAATTTGTGTATCTCTTGGGCTAGGGGAAAGGACCCAATACCTGTTATAGGATATGTTCATAAAAGTATCAATTTTTAAAAAAGGCACTAATAGCTGTTCAGCCTGGATTCAATAATAGTGTGTAGGAGCCAATCGCAACATTCCACATAGGTTACACCAGTATTGGAACGCTATTCACATGTTTTAGAGCCAACTTATTTTGTAGTAAATCAATTCAAAATCCATTTTCCCTTGAATTGAAAAAATGAAATGAAAATGGTAGATTATTGATACAATATTGGTTGACCGTTTCCATACATCATTTGGACGTTATATGATGCATTCGTTAGACCCTGAACATAGGGTGCACAAGTTTTGGGTCATCTCACCTAAATAGATATCAAGTAAAAGTCTCGTTATATGGATAATATGCTACAATCTTGAAATCCTGTAGTTGAAGATTTGCAAATTGTCCCGGATTATTAATTGCTACATTGTAATTCTACAAGGTTTCAGATGTTTCAGGAGTAAAAATTTGTTCTCCTGCCATTCATGTGTTGTAGGGCCAATTTATTTTGTAGCAAATTCAATTTAAAATCTATCTTCGCCAATGGAGAAAATGTAACGAAAATGGCAGATTACTGACACAATAATCTCATTGGTTGACCTTTTCTGTACATCATTTGGACATCATATGATGTATTTGTTGGACCCTAAACATAGGGTGCACGGGTATTGGAGCATTTCCCTAAATAGAACATCAAGTGTAAGTCTCGTTATATGCGCAACATATCATGTGTTCCAATCTGGAGGAAGGATAAATGTGTTTTTGTGAAATCCTCTATTTGAAGATTTGGCATTTGCAAACAGTACCTGGTTATTAATTGTTATATAGTGTTCTTAATCCTGCAAGATTTCAGATGTTTCAAGAGAAAAAATGTGAAAGTCTTGTTATATGTGGAGTTACGAGTATATCATATTTTCCATTCTGGAGAACTGATAATTGTATCAATTCTATAGGATTTCAGATGTTTCAGGAGAAATAATGTTCAATAACTGATATCAGTTCAGAAATTCACAATACTGCTTAAACTTTTTTTTTTTTTTTTGATTTGGTAAATTCCTCTTGTGAGGTGACCTTCACTTTAGATGCCCCTACTGAGAGGAGCCTCTTCAGTCGAATTTACATGGGATATGCACCCGGCCTGGTCTGTTGGGGTACACCACACCCAGATAGTTGGATGTGGTATTTTATCCAATTCAACTTTCTATCATGTTTCATAGGGATCTTAACCTAAAGCCCGCTTTGGAAGCCCCAGTGCTTTTACCGCTTGAGCTCATCCCATTCAACTCTGCTTAAACAAATTATCAATGCGTGTTTTGTGATATTTACAAGAATCTTGTAGGTTTTCATTACTCTCCATCGTTACCAAAACAAAATATTTGGCTGCAATGCATGCCCACTCTTTGTTTTTGACCATGTGCTGCCCTTCCCACAGACATCTAATTATTTTAACATCAGGGAGTTGAGAAAAAATATTTTTCTGTTCTTTATAGCATCGGTGGTGTCAATATTTGCAGTAGAATTTTGGCGGCATTGTCATTCTGAATTCCCAAATGTCTTTTTTTTTCTAATGATTGTGGTCATTTCTTTATGTATATGTGTACTATGATTACCAAGTAATTTTGTTTTAGGAATTTATGTTTAAGCAGTTTGATCTTAGTGTTAATTGTTTTTAATGATCTTCTGGCATACATTATGACTTCATTGTTATGGATTTCCTTGATTATTTTATGTGATTCATGAAGCAACTTCTTTTTGAAAATCTTGTGAAATGGCTTCAAAATATTCTTTGCATGTGGTATAATTCGGATTCATTCATGTTGGATGAGATTGTATGCTCAAGTCTGTGTCAACTGTTAGGTCTATAAAATTCATGCTTGGTACATTTGTATTGCTTTAATATAAGAACTGAGGCAGGAGCCATAGAGGAATATTTCTGTATAATATAGTTTTTCAAATTGATATTCTGATGTTCACGTAGAAGATAAATTGACTCTTCTCATAATTAAAGCATGGGGTAAGTATTTGCTGTGTGCTTCAACTTCTTTATATAATTGTCTGCACGGTCCATTTTCTTGTGTTTGAAAGCTGCAAAGTTATCACTATTTACCCTAAATCTTACAGCATTTGGATGTTTGCAGTCCACCAGAATCTCAGTATTGTGATGGAGAAGTCAACTTCCTGCCTCTGAATCCTATGTCTTGTTCGCGTTGGAAAGATTTAGGAAAATGACTGTTAATACCATTCACGATTTTATTCAGCTTGCTCATTAATGTACAAATGAATGCCTTTAGAGTGAGAGCGCTTTGTGGTTGTATGCTGCGGGATGTGATGTTGGCTGATTATGGGGATGGTTAAGGAAATATATTATTTCGTGATCTGGTTATAGGGTGGTTTTATTAAGCACTCGTTATAGCTATTTGGCCTCCACACTTACAAAATCGGAGATAACAATTCGGTCTCATTGTTGTTTGAGATTGAATTGATGATGACATACCTAGTGCCTGTATTTCAAATTTTCTATCTGCACTTGATCCGTTGTAATGGCAGGAAAATCTGTTGTATTATTATTGTGTAGTTTGTAAATAGAGAGAATGTTCTTGGGTGCTTTAGGTATTCGGTGAAGTCCTTTTTCTCTCAGATTTACTTTTTTCTAGTTGGCTGGACGGTACTTTGTGGAGACTCTAGAGTTGTGCACTCGAGCATGGCACATGCATTACATTTTAGAAGATGGGTTGTTTCCCTCTGATGGCATTCTCTGTTCAATAGGATCATTTGGAACTGATCTTTCTGCCAAATTTATGTGATTCTTGTTCATCAAGAAGGAAAGATTTAAATGCACGCGCATTTTTAACAGAGATCGCGGTTATTCTTGTACTAATCCTACAATTTTTTAAACTTTCTATACAAGCAAGAATAATAAACTCCTTGGAGTTTCAGGCTGTTGCAGGAATAGTTCATAGCAACCACTTTATGATGGTTGGTAATTAATGTATTTCAATAGGATGTAAGTCTTGCAACTGCAGTTTGATTTGGAGTGCTGCAATGTGTGGATTTTCAGAGAGTGGAACATTATTAGAACTAATATGCTTTATATATTCAATATTCAGCTACATCAATGTCGTTCATAGTAGCCAATTTCCTATCGACAAATTCGATAGGATTTGTTATTCAGACAGAGTGATATTGTAATGAGCACCACAATAGAAAGGACTTAATCAAGCATTTTAGGAAGATAGTTACTTGAATGGGTACTATTGCAACTTTAAAGCTTGTACCAAAATTTTCAACTGTAATATACATGCTGTACACTACCAGTTGCCAGGTAGGTTTTGTTATATATTGAAGAAGTGGCATATTTGGGGTTGGCCGGTAATTTTGAGCATTGGATTAATGCATATTTTTACATTGGTTTCTGTGCAACCAAAGAAGTGGATGACATTTTATTATGCCTTTACATGTATCACTTGTGTCAATGGGCACATGCAAGGCTCTGGTAGAAGGGTCGGGCAAAAAGGACCCAAGAAAATGCCCTGAAGGGCACTGTTGGTGCTGTCACACTGAATGCTTGATTATCAACACATCTTAGACCTGAATTTAATCGGGGTTGTACTATTTTTAACATGATATGAAGTTAGTGATACATAAATGTACTTTTAGATAGGTCAAGCATCTCATTGTCTTCTCTCAATGGGGTTATTGGACACAACAATGTTGCTGTATTTGGGGAGGATGACTTTCATCATGCCAAAAATTTGAGGGTTTTAAAATTAAAGCCAATTCCAAGAGGTGTGGTGCCTTTTGTGTGTTTAACACATTGACATCCTGTGGTTGCGTTCTTAAAAATGACCGACCGGACATACGAAAAATGAAATCCTACTCAAATAGTTTTGGTGTTCAACTCCTAGACACTTGCATAAGGTGTTCGACAAATTAATTTGTGGCATATAGGTTTTTGACTTCCCTAAAAATCCAATGGGATCAGGTTCAAAAAGATTGGAGAGTTTTGGACAACAGCAATAATATATTGGGAAACATGTGGTTACACTGCAGGGTTTTTTTGCGCGGATAGGACTCCAAAATCAGAATTTGCAATCCAAAAATGTTCTGTTTTTAAAAATGGTTTGGGCTGATGATACCCTGACTGTTGGCAAGATTAAAATAAAAATCCCACAGAGACTCTTGGCAAGATAACATAAGCCCATGGGTAACTGATAAAAATTTAAGTAGTCCATGAATGATTGTTGGTGTACCGAAAGGATATGATGAAGAGGCTTGTTGTCTATAATTTGGGGTCTTGTGCGGAGGTGGTTGGTCAGTGGGCGTGACTGTCTCAGACATGACTTGAATAGGCTGGTTGAGTATGGACTGTAGGTTTTTGTCTCCAGTAGGTTGGGTTTGAAAACATTGGAGAGTTTTCGGCAACAACGATAATATAGAGGGAACATGTGGTTGCATCACAGGAATGTTTGCTTGAATGCCAGTTCAACAGAGAAAATGCAAGCCAAAAATATTTCTTGTAAAGTGACTTGGGCTTATAGGATGTTGGTGAGATTGTCATCGTGATCAAAATAACCCCATAGGTAGGTAACTGATATAAAAATTGAAGTAGTCCATAAAAGAATGTGATGAAGCTTGTTGGTGTGGCTATAAATTGTGATGAAGCCTGTTGGGGTGCCTAAAAACGTGATGAGGCTTGTAATGTCAGCAATTTGGGGCCTTTGTGTAGAGGAGGTTGGTGAGTGGGCACTCATCTATGTTTCAGACATGATATGAATAGGTTGTTGGGTATGAACGAAATGGTAAATTGTACCGAGCAAGCATATCATAGAATTCTTGACGTTTCACCGACAATGCCTAGATTTAAAGAAATAAATGTGAATTATGTAATCATATAAGGTGTGGGGAGCTTTAGGTGCCTAAAAGCAAACTCATCTTTAAAAAATAAAGCAAATCATATAGGGGACATTTGAAGTCAAAGGTATTGGTGGGTGTCTACTAGAGGTCTTGTTTAGTGTCTCTTGAAACCCTATTTCTCACAAGGTGATGCTTGAAACATTATAGAAAAAGCTATTCATTTTGCAAGTCAAAACATCCAATTTTATTAAGAGACCATGCATTTGAAGATACATTGCTCCATAACCAATAACTTGATGCAAAGATTTCAAAAATCATTCCTTGTGGAAGATATGATTGTTATTTTTACCTTCAACTAACAATGAAGCATAAGATTGTGAATCAAAGCCCATGTGGATAATGTCAATGAGGGTAAAATGCAAAAATAACTAAATTCCTCAAAAGCAACCAATGGATTGGACTAGAATGCCAACTTTGGACCAAGGAGTGTAGGACCTGCTAGCTAGATATTTTGATCATTCTATAGATGATATTCCTAAAATCAAAATCAATATCCCTCTTAACAGGGGAAGGAGGACATAGTATGTGGAAATTTTATGCATGAAGGTGGTACATCGATGTTCATTATCTATAAGGAAATAATGGACCTCAACAATTAGTGGCTCTAAATTGGTCTTGGTTTGTTCAAGGTAATGTGTACACCTAATTTTTATTTGTTAAGGATTTCTTTTGTATGACTCAATGATAAATTAATCTCTTTGAGTGTATTCCCCAAAGAGTACATTATGGTCGGGGTTGAGCCAACTCAACTTGTAGTACACTATCAAAAGTTGTCTTCCCTTCCTAGCACCTTCATATCAACTTCACATTACCTTTTCATCACCTCAAGGGGCCCCTCATTAGCTTCCTTTTCCTCCATTTCCTTTTAGTTCACATACAATTGATGCTAGTGGCCCTATTGATGATGTAGTAGATCTTGTTTTAGTCAATATCATTGGTCGGGTCAATTACATCAATTTAAATTGAGTTATGACTCTAGGTTGTAAGTTTGTAGATATAAGGGTTCTACTTGTCATTTCTCAACAACATAGTCAAACAATCAACATTGTTTTCGCTCACAAACTTGCCTTAAAAGGTTAAGAGGGCTGATGACAATGACTAAAATTGAGTTATGACACTTTTTGTAAGTCTATATGTATAGAATCCCATTTGTCATTTTTAACATTATATTCAAAAAATCTAATTTGTTTTTTCTTGCAAATTCACCTTAGAAGGTTAAGAGGTTTTAGGGCTTAATAGAGCTTATACTTGAGGAAGACAACATGGAGCATTGGGTCATTGGAGATATTTAAAAATAGTAATCCGAGCCAACAAGATTAAACTTAGTCTTTGAAGTCGCCAACTATTGTCTACTTAGGTCTTCTTCCTATCCCCTTTGGACTTCACCCACAAAAATCTCTCAATAAATGTTACAAGCCAAGGGGTAGATTAATGCGTTGACAAATCACCCCATGGGATTATCTCTAGCGTTAATCTCTTCCCCCGTTTTGGTTGATGATTGTTCTTTGTATAATATGTACTAGATAGGACATACTTGTCTTTTACATTATGGTTATTCATATTACAACTCTTGTGTTGGTGGGGTTCCTCTTACAACCATTGGATTTGATAGTTCTTGTTGATTGCTAAATGGCACTTTCTTAACCTTAGCTTTTACTTTTGCCTTCGGTTAGAGGCACCTATGATTCGGTAAGGTCCTACACTCTTTAAGTCCCTTGGTTATTGTGTAGATACCCCTTATAAATCCTTCACAACCTCCTATATACATGGCCCTTGCTTATAGTCCCATAACATTTTGTATACACCTTATATGAACTTACTATTTCTTTTGTTCAAGGCTTGTCAATGCATTAAAATCTCTTAATGCATGTCCTCAAGGCGTCCATTCAAAATTGGGATGAACTGATCTATAACATGTTGTGAGAGATTGTTGTAGAATCACCTGCTTTGCACCATCACTCCATCTTTGAGTCAACCTTTTAGGTCACTAGATGACCTTCGTGTCACCCTTTCATCTACTCCAATAGTTCCTCACTAGCTTCGTCTTCCTCCCTCCTCTTCCATTTCATTTTGGTTTGTTTACAACTAATGTCATTGGCCTTATCAATAATGTTGCAAGACCTTTGTTTAGCTGCCATAAGTGGCGAACAATGACATTGATTGAGGTCGAGTCATGACTCTAGGTTGTAAGTCTTTACATGTATTGTTCCATTTGTCATTTCTCACTATAATATGCAAACAATTTGTTTTGCATTCACTCGCAAATATGCCTTCATAGTTTAAGAGGCCACAGGGTTCAATGGAGCTTACATATAGAGTACATCATTGGAGCATTAGGACTTTGGAGAATCAAGGATATGAAATGAGCCAATAATGTCTTCCTTGGTCTTCGAGTTCCCAACTTCGGTGTGCTTAGTTCTTTTCCCTATCCTTCTAGATCCTTCACCCACAACAATCTCTCAAAAGGTGCTACAAGCTAAGGAGAGAGGTTAGTGCATTGAAAAGTCCTACAATGGAAAGTTTTTCTATCCTGGGTCCATTTTCTTTCTTTGGTTGTTGAATGTTCTATATATCACGCACTAGATATTATAGTATAAAAGTCCTTATATTTTACATTATAGATCATTACTCTATAACTCTTCTTTTAGCCTAGTGACCACCATTACAATCATTAATTTAGATAGCTTTTGCTTTGATGTAGATGTAGCCCCAATGATCTAGTTAAGCCCAACATATCATATCTTCAATGAGCGATTGTAGATACACTTTTTTATAATTATTACAACTTCCTATGCACACAACCCTTCCTTTGGACCGCTTTGTAAACCGACACCTTGCTTGTCCATTGGCTCTAGAATTGTCTTCTACTTTATCCTAATTTAGAGAAGATCCCTCATAAATCAATGTGAGCTTACATTCATTATGGTGAATGCGACATGAATATTACCCCTACCCTTGATTGGGTCACATTCACCTTTTTCTTTTCCTAGCTTTTTAATATTATCAATCTACTAAGCATACCTTGCTTGCCAAATTTAGGGTTTCTCCTTTTAAAAACCTTAAAGGTTACATTTCGATCCCTACAATAGAACACTCCTATAATGCTCAAGTGGAACCCTTTGAATGGACTCCTCTTTGTAAACTCAATCTCACTCCTACTTGGATTGTAACATAGCTTCTTCTAAGACTAGGAAAGTCTTTCTAACTTCCTCTAAAGTTGCCACGAGATCTCAAGCTAGTCAACAATTTCCACCCATTGAGGATCTAGAGCATGAAGGTGAAAATGAAGATTATGACGATCCACACGAAATGCGGAATTTTCTAGATCACACCCTCAAAATGCCGAAAAAAAGCACACGAAACTCCAAGATGTTATGATTCTCGGTCTTTTTCATACTCCCTCCAAAGAAAACATGTCTACAACCCTTGGGACAAAACAAAACATTACTTGTTTTAGCATTTCTTCATAAAAATTCTATCTCGCAACTTCAACCATGGTGGGAAGTATATATCATAATGCTCTTCCTCAACCTAACTCTACAAATACTACAAACACTACTCAAAACCTCATAGTGGATTCAACACAAATGTTTATGCAAGTCTTAGATCACACAACTAACGTGTACACATATAGTGCTAATCAATTTATGCAAATGTAAGTACACTTTGCTGAAATCATCAATTCCATATAGGGAATACATAATTTAGTAAGGAACCTGAAATGAAAGTAGCCCCACTCCCGTTTGTGATTAATCACGGGAACCCAATCCCATAACCACACATTCAAAACAAGTTGTTCCAAAACTTTAAAAACAAGCCTTTGACATCTTAAATAGTTGAAATGGACATCGGGGGAATAATCCCAACAATCGATTCACGACAAATGAATCAATGCTCCCCTTCACCTTAAATCTTTTGGAAATCTCTCTGCAAAGATTGTCTTAAACAAAATTTCAATGTAGATACCAAACTTGGACAAAACCCTCGGGCATGATGCCTAAGAAAAGTACAACCAATTATGTTTTAGCTCAATTGTCGAAGTAGAGGGTCTAGTAAATAGTAAATGCCCTAGTCATGGGTTCCACTATAATGATTTACTAGAGAACAACTTAGGTAACTTCATCTATTGTAAACAAACCAAACATGATATGAATCAAGAATTCATTAAAAGATGGATTTCGTGCACCCATAAAGTAGAACACACTATGACCGAAGAGAGCCTCTTCAATCTTTTTATCATTGCTTTAGAACCATGTCTTTCATATAAAAGTCAACCCTTCCATCCAAATATTTTGGAAGAAGCCTTTGACTAAACAAAAAGGTAGGACCACGATGAGACAATTTGAGTCACCTCAAACTAAACCACCACTTAATATGCTCATTAGGCCTAATATTTGCAATGATTCTAATGATGATGACTCGACACCCGCGATCATGGCTTCATATCTAAAAGAACAATTCACACAATCAACACTTTTAAAACTAGAATTCCTTCCTAATGCAAGGGAGGACCTTTCCTTCCACATACTCACTTGGGGATACCCATCAACCTCTTACATAAGAAAAATAAAAGAACCTTTATGTAGACCTAAGACGAGGGAGTTAGATTCTTCCAAACCTACCCCTAAATGGTATGATGGATTTTTTTGTTGGTTCTAACCCTATTGGGCCACTCCCATAAAATATGCTAATCCCTTTGAGGTCTTGTATACACTTTTCTCATTGGATCCAACTTTAATCATGAGGCCTCGATGAGGGAAAAATATCAAGATTTCCTCAAGGCGCCCAAGCATGTTGAAATTGCAACAAGTGTGACTCCATTACCAAGTTAATTCCCACTTGGGTATCTACTAGTACCCCTCTTTGGATCACTCTAAGAATGACACACAAAATTAGTCCACTTTGATAACAATAACCAAAACACTCATTATTGTGGTTCCAACTACAAATATTATTGAAACCACTATAAATTACAATACATCCAAAAATGAAAACATTGTCCATAGTGAACTCGTGAAGCACATTGTTGCATGTGTTGAATCAAGTTATACCACTAAACCTATAAAGACTTATAACAATCTCTTGGCCTACCCTACATTTAAGGTATCTTTTGAAACTTCTTTGACAATACAAACTTTAAAAAGTTTTCCCAAAAATAACTTCATTGGCTAGTTCGATAAAGTTAGAAATGTCGACTATTCTCTCCAAACCTCAACGTTGTGGCTAGTGAAATTCCTTGAACTAACCTACATCAATGGTAGGGATGACGATGTAGAAGGGAAAAATTGATGAATATCTCGCCCTAATTATAGCACTATTCTAATTATAACTCCTAAGGTTTAGTTCAAAACAAGACAACTTAGAAGGATGAGATTCTATCATGAAGCTCTCTAACCTTCCAAGAAAAATCCCTTTCCATGAACTTATGAAAAATCCTAGGCATCGTAATTGTGTGATGAATATGCTCTTTGACATGGATATCACACAACCACTAGTTTCAGGGCAAGAGGATCCATTACATGGTTCAAAGGAAAATATCATGCAATAATGTGATGTTTGTTCTTTCATATCTAAACATTATTGCTTAAATTTACCAATCAATCAATGATCCCGGATGAACTATTATTTCGTGCTAATGAACCTCCACTATTTGTTGATGTAAAAATGGACGAAGTGAAAGGTAAGTAGACCCTTATTGATGAAGGGTTTGACACATGCATCACATCCCTCGAGTTTATCCAATCCTTAGGTTTTTCAATAAATGTAACCTAAAATCATCCTATAGTATGTGTCCAAGGTATGAACAAAGGCAAATTCTCTCAATGAGATGCATTCAATTTCCCATCACGATACCCCCTCAAATGATTAGGGTGAAGATTACAATCTTTAACTTCCTTTTATCCTACAATAATCTCTTAGGATGGATGTTCATGAAAATTCCAAATGCAAGCCATCACCTTGTCTACATATCAAAGCATTTAATTCCACTATTTATGCATTATCTACAAAATTCAAGATGACACGAACCCTTGGAATTTTGAACAATTTCAATAATGATGTATCTACAAGCTTCCTATCCTCGAAGAACTCCTATGTGTTCCTTTTTAGGAGTACCAACACTAACTTGCTAGTTGATTCTCTCTGGGTTAGAAGTGGACTTCTTGGATTAGTTGGGAGAATCTCATCAAACCTAATTGACTTAGATGAAGGCCAACCACGATGAGGTCAACCTAAAAATAAAAACATCGATATTCCTCGAGAAATCATTGATCAACTACCTTCTACCTTGTGTTTCCAATCTTACAGGAAGGGTGTCCATGAAAGTCATATCAAATCCTCCTTTGGGAATAATTCTTTCAATGAAACATCTTCTCACGAATGAAGCCATAATCAAATATTTGAACATCAATCTTACCGCACTTGATTACGATGATGTATACATGTTAGATGTTCCTTCTTGTTTGGCTACCCCCAAAAAAAGAATGTAAAGATCATATGATATCAAAATTATATTCAAATAAAATTTAATTCAAACATCAAATTAGTGAACTTAGCTCCTATTTTTGATTTAATTGAGGAAAATTTACTTTTTATTCTTATCACTCCAAGCAACATTGAACTTGAAACTAATACCACATTGGTCTCTTTTGCCATGTCCCTAGTTTTTGAGTCGGTTTCCTTTTCTAACATCACATTATCACGTTAACAATCACTTTTGATAAGGTCTTCCAAAAATATCTCATCTCATGAACACTCTCAATTTCACGTGTGGCATAATGATCTCTTTCATATTATTGAGCATTGTTAATCACTAAAGACTTGTAGAGCACTTAGATGCATACAAGTGTAAACTTTAAGAATAATACGAGACAAAATTGTTTTCCATTCCCCAAGACATTTATGTGCATTCCATGGTGTTACGACATGTTCTATCCCATCTTATTGAGAAATTTGGAAGTAACATTGAAATACTCGATGAAATCCCCCTCAACATTCTAAGGTGAAGGCCGTTGTGTCGCTTTCTTCATGTACCCCAAACAAGGAGAGTTTTTTTATCATTATTAGGTGTATCCACATAATCTATAGAGGAACGTAGAGCATAGTATGAAAATATTCCATGAGAGGAGGAATAGCCTCCTCATGTACCTCGTATGTAATTAGAGGAACATCCTCACATACTACCTATTTCCACCTTTTCCATATAAGGCATTCACTAGGATGTTATTTCTAGAATCTCGGTGAATATCGAAGAAACTATTGTAGTAACCTATAACAAGATATGCTAAAAAATATCCAAGGTCATCGACGAAGTGGATGACACTATGATAATTGATTTAACCTAAATGGTTAAATTTATAGGGGTAGTAATCGATGGCATATTATCCTAATCAACTAGTTTCCAAAGCTAATTGCGAAATATCAAAATAATACATGAACAAAGATAAATAACATTAGAAAAATGAAACAAAGTACTAGCAATGAGAGGGTGAAGAAGAATTAGTTGATATTTTGGACTATGTATTGATCTGGGATGACCCGATGATTGGAAAGGGATAGAAATGGTCTGATAAGGCTTCTTCTCTAAAACCGTATCCTGTGGAGCTGCTTGGACCAAATCGTATGGTACATACCAAAGCATACCACTGATATGGCCCTTTCTATATGCCCTTGTCCCTTTATGCTTTCATCTCCTAAAAATTTATGGGTTTGTGCCTGCTTCTGATTTGCTCCTATTTGCAACTTGGACCTTTGATATTGTGCGATGCTCACTATGCAGTTGATTGAATCTTCAAAACCCTAGATGGTGAGGGAGTCCCTGCAAAATAAACATTAGTTGGGTTGTGGACACCCTTGTACACTTCCGACCTCGCCACTACTCGAAGAGGATTTAACCGCATGTTGTTCTCGCATAACATGTGATATCTAGAATGTATGTAACCAAATTGATAACCATGAGCTTGCAACAATGTGATTGTACTTGACCTTTTCCCTAGCTTGACTTGACTTTAATAATGTGCCTTTTGTGTTGATATGAGTGGATGAATTCCCTAGAATGAGTATGTAGAGTATATGAAGCTTAAGGGAGTATTGTAGTAGCTTTGTTTGTGATTTCTCTTAGTGTTTTCTCATTAGAATATTAGGTACAAAGTAGATAAAATGCCCTCCCCTTAACGAGAGGTGAATAACTCGCTTATATATGCATTCGGATCTAGAAAAATTGGATAAAGTCCGACTAGAAGTGTACCAAAGAAGTTCAAATTAAGAAAAGTACCATTGGAGGGAAAGGGACCAAAGCATCGAGTTGACCCATAGCCTAGGGGACGTTATGGCCCTTTCGGGCTATATGTCCCCAAAGTTATGTGCAAGTGATTTGAAAATTGGGATTGTAATATGCGAGGGTATAACCTGATTTGATGAATTAATATGACCATTATGCAAATAAATAGGTTGTGTGCAAGAAAGAATGAGTGAGATATAACTAGGGATAACATAATTAGCCAAATTGAGCAATGGTGGACTAATGTAAAAGTGTTGTACAATTTGTGTTGTTGTAAGGCATGAATTACAAAAACGAGTGTCTACAATAATTATCATCTATGATACTCAAAGACAAAGTTATAGTTATAGGGGATGTTTGAAATTATGTTATGAGTCATCTACCGAGTGTCACATACTCTTTTACTATCATATCTTATGTACTTGACCTATTATCACTTATTATTGTTCTTAACTAGTGTTAGTTTATCTAAATATTTTTTCTTTTGTGTTTATCCACCAATTGCGCCCCTTCACAATCCTTAAGTATTTTTTCCTTTGCATACTTTCTTTCTTGGGTTTATTTGACATTGTGCCCCTTCGTTGCCCTTAATAATATTTATTTTCACTTTCCCTCTTGGGTTTATCTCGGTCGCATTATGCCCCTTCATGGTCCTTTCGGTAGCTTATTTTTGTTACCATTTACCTATTAGGTTTTATCTTATTCTTATTACTCTTCCCATCTCCAAAAAACCTCTAAGGTACTTAATATCGAAGACACCAATGATTGCATCAAAATACAATGCTCATAGACAAATTTACACAATCATAGAAGATGTTTTGCAATGACATTGTGAAAAATTATGATCTCCTCACATACTACCATATACTTTACTTCACATGTTATTATTTCTCTTACTCTATTGTACATTACATTATGTACTTTCCCCTTGGGTTTGTTCGACCATCATGCCCCTTCATAGTCCTTTGGTAGCTTATTTTTACCATTTACTTCTTTTGTTTTATCATAGACTTATTACTCTTCATATCTTACATTTTACCACTATCTTTGCTTGTGTTAGATATATCATAGGTTTACACTCTTATCTCATGACATTACTTATTATCTCTTCCTTGTTGCAATATATTATTTGAACGTTGCCATATTCATCTCTTATGAAACAAAACTCCTTTCTTGTGGTTAACTACAACTTACTATCATTGCACCATCCTATTTCATTTTAGTTTTCACTCACTCCTCTCACTTTAGACACCTTTAGGGTAGATAGAACCACACTCTTTTATTAGGGTAATCCTAGGAGTATGTAAGCATCTTGGTTGTAGGTTCTCCTCTTGTTTACACCATAATCGAATCTATGTTATGGAAAGTACACAATAATAAGAGGATGTAAGAGTTTGTAACTAATTTAATGAAATTAAATCTAAGATAAGGACACTGCCGATTAAATGGATATACTAGTAAACAAGCAAGATCAAACAAAGGAAATATAAGTAAGAGTGATAAATAGAATTTTTAGAATGAATTAGCTTACCCCGTAGGTCGAACCGATTCTGGGTGGGTGAATGATCGAACATGCGTATTCGGGTTATGTAAGCTCGATTCTGAAAGCGGCATGTGAAAACTTCAAGGACAAGAATGTCTAGGAGAGGACACAACCACACGGGTGCTAACATTTGTTCTAGCGCTAGTGACCTCGAGACAAATCTAGATATGGTTCTTCTGTCTCATTTCTTTTCACTATTAGCTCCACGTAGGTTGCATCAAGTTCACTACACACTGTTCTATCACACATGTACTTACAAAACAAACCCGACTACTTGTACAAGACTCAAGTGCACATTAGACTGAATGAAAAAGGTAAATGAGAGAGTCTAAGCTGACTGACTGTATGTCACCCGATGTGATCTTGTTTCGAGTCCGCACTACATTTGGACTCCATGTAGTTCTTGCAAAGTGTGTGATTGAAATCGTGTCCCTTGAGATAGGATGCCCTAGTGTCGGTCGTACAAATAATAATGAGCTATAACTACTTTTTCCAAATGCAATAATGTGTGATATGGAATTCAGAATAACCTCCCCTATGCAGTGAATAATGCATCCCAAAATGCAACCCCTTTTTTTGCTCTTTGTATGTGATAAATATAGAAAATGATAGCCCAATTGCCCCCTTAGAATAGTTAGTAGGTTGTGTTTATATATGAGTTATTTTTTTGAATTTTGGAACATAGTGACACCAAAATATGACCTAGGTCGTGAAAAGAGGATTAGAAAATACCCAAAGCCAAAACAATTTGACAAAGGAGAAAAACAAGTAAATAAGACAAAAGCTCCTAGAAGGACATTAACGCCTGGGCGCTAGTGTCTAGTCGGGGTGAAAGCTGTCTCTACAACAAGAAAACATAAACATAGTAAAAGATAGGGACATGGATCCATGTGACTCGACCAAAAAAATGTAAATACTAGACAGATGATGTAAAAATCCAAACAAAGCAAGAAAAGGACCAAAGAGGTGTCACCAATGCCTAGTTTTCAAACTTAGAAATCATGTATATAACAACATACTAGAGGCATAATATAATAGTAATAAGTGCATATTTTAGTGAACACAATAACAAGGGATTATTTTGATCTAATTAATTCACCATTAACCATTTATTATCAAATTAACACATAAATACTTTCAACGATTGATAAAGCGATAAACAATAGGTAAAATACAAAAGAGGAGAAAAATATTTAGTTGTACACATCAAAATTGAGGAGATGCAAATGTGTAGACTAGTGAAAATGACATATTAGAGAGTGGAGGTGCTTTGGAGTAAGTTATAGATCTAGAAATTGAGCAGTGGTAGGAAACTACAACTAATATATGTTCCACACTTAAACAATATAGTCCTAATCTAGGGTTGAACTATCTTGGACCCTTTGGCAATAAGAATATGAAACTTTATATCCGCTTTGATTTCCTAGAAATGACCTTCGTCATGTGTCACTCTTGTTTGCACAACCTCATAATGACCTATAATCACCTATAATAATGTGAAAACCCTATAAACCTACAAAACCCTTCATCAAATAATTTGCTAACTAAAAGGAAAAAACATGTGTGTGTGGTGAGGTGGACTACCCTTGATGGTCAACCCCAATTTCTAAACTAATTCAAGTGCTACACTACATGCCCTCTTGTAAGATCAAGCCTCATGTAATTCTTATAGGTGTTTGTGCAAGTGTGAGTGAATACTAGCCAACCCCTAGGGGTTCCCTCATGTCTCTTAACACTAAGATAGTGATGTAATTATATAATAGAGAATGCAACCAAGGTGGTAGCAGTGTGATGTGGTGTGCCTCAACTACGTGACCTAACCCTTTGTTCCTTGAAACCCTTGAACAATGATTAGAGTGAATTTTCTCTTTCTAAGACATGGATTTATGATATTTACATGCTTGGAAATGGAAGAAGCTAGACTATTTGACTGGTTTAGTGCTTCATACCCATAGCATGGACTTCTCTAATTTATGTGCAAATAATTTGAGAAAACTTAGGAGATCCTCGAGTGCTTTTGGAATGTTATTTAATAAGAGATTGTAAGAGTGCCAAGTGAGTTATAAAGTGACATTGAATTACTTATATAGCCTTCCATAGGTGAAATATTCTAATAAACCCGACCCTAGGAATATGGAATGACCCAAAGAAAATATTTGAATTGAAAACATATTCATAGAACTTAAAGAGCTACGACCAGTACATGTCGTGCAAAGACCGGACCCACATTCGACCCATTTGTATGCTCCTGGATAGTGAAGGGGAAAAGTAAAACAATAAGTGATATGGAGCACATTATTTGTTTACTACTTTAATAAGATAACATTTTTAGAATCGACGACAAAGCAAAGTGTAAAGATAGTCAAGTCATGAGAGAGAGAGGACAAGTTACCGAATTTTAATGTGTACATTTCCCGCTTTTAAGTGTGTAATTGAAATTTGTATGCTTAAAGGAAAACATACTGGGTGTGCACATACATTTTATCTTCACTTGACAATGGTTGTCTAATGCGTCAATATTTGTATGCTCCATGATGAAACCTACAACACAGAGTATAGTCAATTTCTATAGTAGAAACTGAACTACAACTCAAAATATAGACAACACTATATAAATTTGAACTTGCAAAAATTAAGAAAACGAGACACAAAAACATGTAAGGAACACACATGTTCATTTACGAGAGGAGGAGCTATCATTATTATTTTGATTAGTTCCAAATTATTTTGAAGGAGAGACTAGAGTATTGAGTGCAACACAACACCAAAGAGAGAGAGAGAGAGGAAACAAAGTACACCTTTTTGAGATTATGTAAAAGAGGAAGGACAAACTACAAAGAACTTAGTTGTTTCTTTACCTTCCACAAAACCCACGAACCACATCACTCCAAACATATCTAGGTCCAATTTTGTACTATTGTAACTATTGAGAAAGATAAAACCACAAAAGAAATAGACATTTCCATGCCCCCATAAGGTGTTGTACTACTGAAATTGAATGCATAGATTCTAAAATATCATAGGGAATGAGGCCCATGCTTCCTATATCATGCTATGAATTGAGTAATCTATATTTGAGACCATGAAAATATTGTAAATTGGTAATAGAATATGTCCAAGTTGAAAATTCCATAAAATATGCCCACTATCCGTGAATGTAGTCATTTTTACCCCTATCACAAAAGAAAGGAACCCCATGTGCGTTGGCCTATCACCCAACGAAAGCTGAGTGCTCACCCGAGGCACGCGGGTACCGAGTCTCTCTTTTATGTGATTTTAGTGGGAAACATCATCTATGATTTGTGTGAGAGATTTCAAAAGGGAAATTAGGACATACAAGAACCATAGGGCTCAAAACGGCCTCTAGATCCTTGCAGTCATTTCAGACCGAGTACTTAACAAAATCCATAACATGTAGTATGATAGAAAGAAACATACAATCATCAATACTTAGCATGAAAGGAAAGAGAACTCATAAGAGAGAAATATGCATCCGAATAATTGATATTCATGTATATATTATAACAAGAAACCTTATTACATCCATGGAACCATTACAGAGGGTCACAGAGAAGCAAGACCGCATAGTCATGCATCGCACTGGACTTAAAGTAACTAAGCTACCAAAAAGAAAATTTACAACCCCCAAGCCTAATGCATCCTCTCCCGAATACAACTATCCACTTGACAGAGTCCTCGCAACATTTTTGTAGAGCTCTGCTCACTCTCTATCGATCTCTTTCTATCTCTGCAGGGAACTTGTATTTATAGCTTTCCTAGACTGCCAACTCGCCCTCTAGCGCCCTCAGATCCGGTGCCAAGTGTCCAAATGTGGTCCTCCATGCGAGCATGCTTCTCCAGGCCTAAGATTTCCACTTTATCCCATGATGTTCTTCTAGAAGATTCTATCACAGGCATGCTCCTTCCAGGCCCAACTGTCGCCATTAGGCCCGACATCTTATCCACATGCGCAACCGGGTCATGATTTTCACGTGTTCTGCTCTCGGACGTCCAAATTGACTAAGTCCCAAACCCTTGGTTCTATCTTCGTGTGTCGCGCGCCACGGGATTCCTCAAACCCTTCTCTTGCATGCTTTTACCTTGCATACCATTCCATAACTGGGACCTTGTGTGCCTACACGCCTTCATACTTGGTCAATATTCAGGGGTCCAACATCACCCCACACTACGCCTATTATCCATCCGTGGAAACATTCCACTTAACCAAGATGTACACTGCCTTAAGGAACCAAGGTGTAGTCTTACATTTTGTAAAAGAATAAAGGAATGAAAGAATTGGGGAAGAGGGAAGAATGGGGGGGCATCAACTCAACAAGCTAGGAAAATCCTTCGTAAGTCTGCCTCCAACTTGTTCCATATGTCGACCTCGCTCTGTGCCTTCTGACAGAGGTCACCGATCAGGATGCTCACCTCGTCAAAACTTAGGCCAATACCTGGGTACCCAAAGTTTCAACGATCTTCTCCATCTCCTTGCCCAGGTCTTCGAGCGTGTCCATCCTCTGGTAATATGAGGGTATAGTTCTTTCAATCGGGCCTTGATTGAACCCCTTAATGTTTCAATCGCCTCATATTTTCTTTCTACTTCGGCAAGGACCTTGTCTCTCTTTGCCCTATTTCCTTTATTCTTCTCTTGGAACTCCTTTAGCTCCACTTCGAGTGTGGTGACCAAGGTGCTTGCTACCTTATCCCTGTCTACGCAAGTATCATATGCAGCCTCAGTAGATTGGGCAATGATTTTAACCTTTGTGAGCACCTTACTATACTCAACGAGTGCTACCACCCTCAACCTGTCCTCTTCCTTTAAGCGCACTTTGCCACTTCCTTTATAGACTCCAAGGCCAAAGGTCATCTCTCCATGGTGAGGATGCGCGTTAGATCTTCTAAGCATTCTAGAATGGATGCGTACTTCTTGTGTGGGTGGCGCTAGGTCTGGGTGCTTTAAAATGATGGCGCTCTTGATAGACTCCACCTTCTTGTATACTTCTTGCACCTTTGTCTTTTCATCCTTTAGCTCGCGCCTTAGCTGTGCGCTGATCAGTTCTTCTGTTTCAAGCTCTTGGCCTTCTCCACCAGCTCCTCTTCTTTCTTCCCTAGCTTTCCCTCTAGCGCTCTTATTTTGTCATTGCGCACAAAGAGCCTAGCCTCTGTCTCGATCGTGACCTTGTTGAGCGCGTTACAGACCTGCTCATCCGAGAGCTCTTGGGAATTTACCAAGGGATTGGCTCCCTTAGACTCTGGTACTGTGATGATTTCTCCTTGGTAGACTTCAAAGTCTGGCTCATCAATGTGGGATTCAAACACCCAAGAGAGCATCTTCTTTGTTTCTGGGGTACATGCCCTCCTTTTCAAATGACCCCATGGCTAAAATCCTTTCTATGGGTACAATGCTCTGGAACCACGCGCGTAGCACCTTCTTTGAGTCATCAACATAACCCATCACTTGTCTTTTTTTTGTATCAAGGGTCCTCCTACCCAAGCACATGCCTTTGGGAAAACTCACCGTTAGAGCGGGACCTCCTCCCATCGTTGTCATGCTCCTTTTCAATGTTTTCCTCCTTTCCTTCCTTCAACACTATGTCAGCACTATGCTCCAACTCTTGGTCTACTAGGGCCTCGAGCATTTTCTTTGCCTCTCTCTCTGCTACCTCGGTGATCTGCTCCTTTGTGAAGCTTATGGCTTCCTACTTTTCCGTGCCAACCTCCTCACTCTTTCCCATGTCTTGGGTGCCTTCCTCATCCTAGGTACTCTTGCGCCACACGAATACGAACTCCTATTTCTCCTCCCCACTCTCTTCTCTGAATCATACATGCTGAAAACATGTGGCTCCTGGTCTCTTTTAGGCTCATCCTCCTTGCTATCATCTTCTTCACTCTCGTCTTCTCTTCCACCCATGTACTTCTCCAAGTTGTTGGTCTCCTCCGAGTCAGCTTCCTCTTCCATCCTCTGCTTTTTCCTAAGAGGTGGCTCCTTGACAGGGATTCAGCCTCTTCCTCTTCCTCAGGTGACTTTTCCTTGGTGAGGGTTGCCTAGGTGCCTCCACTTCTGGTGTCTTCTCCTTCACCAGGGACTTCTTTCTCCGTGTGTAAGTACTGGGCTTGGTGCTTGTTGTCGACATGCTCACTATCTGAGTAGTCTGCACTCTTGGTGCTTCTTCTTCTTCTCTTCCCCTCTTCTTAGGCGTGGGATTCTTCCTACCCATGGGATCATTAGGTATGGAGACATCATTCTCTAGGTACGCACCCTTCTCAAACTTGGGCCTTATACGAAGGTATACGCACGCCGCAGATCCTCTGAAATGGTTAGTGTTATCGGCCTTATCATCTAGACCTCATACGACATGTACCTTTCCACATACACGCACTTGCCACTAGGGTAGTTCAACCTTTTTTACATCTCTCTGTGCTCCTGGTCAGAATACTTAGTTCCAGCTTTAGCTTCTTGGATTCCTTAAATTTGTTTACTCTCTGCTTGGAAGTATTGAGTTGTGAAAGTGAAGGGAAGCTTACACCATGGGCTCCATGATTCATCTACCAACCTGAACCTGCCCAGGTAGAAATGTTGATATACTACGAATTTGGCTTCCCCTTCAGTGACTACTAGAAGTTGTTTGGGGATCCTCCACTTTCCCCGAACACATTCCTCGGGCGCATATACCACTTCTCTAGTCAGCACATTGTGGGGTGTTTGTCATTGTGTCGCAGAATACTTCTCAAATCTCTTTGCAGTGAAGGATCCCAACAGGTACTCCCATATAATTTTCCGATGCATCGGGACTCTAATCTATGAAAATATGATGGTTAGCAAGATGTTGTCGAAGAGGATTTTGTCCCCCTCCTTCATGCAACAGACAATTTCCTCCATGATGTATGCAGATAAGTTATAAATGGTGCCTTCTGCAATCTTCTGTAGACATGTAACCAAGGTTTATTGACCTGGGTCCATCTCTCTTGGCCATTCAGCTTTATTACCAGATGCGCGGCCATTTTCATCACTGGGTCCTTGATGTCTAAAATGTCATAGTACCTCGACCCCTTCTTGCAGGCATATTCGTTGATGGTTTCTAAATTGCCTCCTTGTCGCTCAGGTCATCCTCCAAGCTGTTTCCTTCACATATGAGGCCTATGAACTGAGAGATGAGTTGGGGAGTAATGTGCATCTTACGCCCTACAAAATGGAAGTAATCTTCATGTACCCACGACATTAGCCATTGGTATAGGCGTTCTAGTTTTCCAAAATAGGGCAACTCATAGAGTTGCAACAACCCCGCCTTCTCCAATTTGACCTTAACATCATCATTATAGATGGGCAAGCCCTCTGGTGTTTGTTTGTTCGTGGGTGCACTAACTCAGTGCCATTTCTTTCTTGATCGTGTTCGTTCGGTGGTTATAATCACTCACAGGCACATTCCTCAGGTGGGACTCCCACTCCTTACCCATCATTACCCCATCTGGGTATTGCATCTCTGCATACCACTCTTCATTCGTATTACTCACGTCAGGTTCTTGCTGCTTGGCCTTGGCCTTTCCCTTTCCTTTCTTGGGTGCCATTGTCGAGGTCCTCCTATCACTTCACTCCCTCCTTGTTACTTTGTTCTTCCACTTCTTCTAGCCTCAAATCTCAAATCTATGATGAAAAACCTCTCGAACCCGTGCCCTAGTTTGTCGAACCCTAATTGGGATAAAACTTCCACAAGATGACGCCTCCTCAAAACTTTTCTCACACCCGTGTAACCCCTTCTAGTTTGCAAATTCAAACTGGCTGCTCACGCTTCAATCTCATAGATCTTTCTTCACACGATCGAATCTAGAAACCCTAGTTTGTAAAACTCACTTCTTTCTCTATTTCGCAAAGTGAAAATGAAAATGCCTCAACCCTTTACTTATAGCTTTTCTCTTTTCGAACATTAAATGCTACTTCACCTACCACCATACTTTTTTCATTTAATGTGGATTTTTCAAACAAAGCTCTCATCGTCAGTGCTTTCACTCACATGCCCAACTTGCATGAAAAACCCTCCAACCTTCTAGTGCGCAACCAATCCAACATGACAGGAGACTCTTGCGCGCGCGTAACCAACACCGAAGGCACTTCTTCTGTCCTAATTTTTTTGCTCTTGCCTACCTTGTGTTGCTTAATGTGCTTTCTCCTCCTTAGTACGTGGGATCTAAAAGTAGCTTTGTCCTGGCACCAACCATCCTTTCATCTTTTCTCTCCACACACCTCTTTTAACCGGGCCATTCAACAGGGATTTTTAACATACACTTCCTTGGTACTCTAACCATGTGATCCTTCACATTTCTCCACCCCACACTTAAAATGATGTGTGGTCCTCTGCGCACTCACAAATTCTCCAAAGTAGCAATAAGGTTACTGACGCCCAAGGCATAAAAAAACAACAATGCGAAAGGGAAACACAAGAAAGGGAAATGCATAAAGGAAATTTCTAAACTAACTGGAAAAATTGCCTTATTTACAAACACCAAGAAGACTTATTTATAGTAGGGCTTTAGCCTACTCCCATTGAAGTGTCCAGGAAACTTCATCCCATCCAACACTTGTAACTGGCACGCACCCGAATCAAGGATGTATGAGATTGTGTAAGGACCCACCCAATGGACTTTTAACTTCCCAAGATGGCATAAAAACTTAGAATCATATAGTAACACCATCTTCCCAACCTCAAACTTCTTGTTTCTAATGTGGCGATCATGCCAAGCCTTTTGCTTTGCTTTTTCTGCTATTTGGCTCCACCTGGCAAGTGATTGTCTCTCATCTAGCTTCATTAACTCCTCAATCCTTTCTTCCAACACTTGTTCATTAACTAAACCTCATGCGATCGCTATTCGTAGAGACAACAACATGAATTCAATCAGAAAAATAGCTTTCATGCCAAACACCGACTAAAAAAGTGTGGCTTTGTTCAGCCTTTTATATGTTGTCCAGTAATCCCACAATACTGCTGATACTTTGTCATCCCAATCTTGTCTTTTGACATCAAAAATTTTGGTTAGGGTATGACTCAATATTTTTTTGAATGCTTTCTGGTTCCATTTTCTTGTGGGTGATAGGGCATAGTCTTGTGATGAGCCACCATGAACTCTGATAATAGGATCCTCACGGTCTCATTCAAGAAATGTGTACCCCTATCGCTGGTCAAACTCAATGAGACACCCATACCTCATGATAATGTTCTCCCACAAGAACCTTGCCATTGTGGCTGCTGTGCAATCTTTAGTCGAAGTTGCCTCTGCCCACCTTGTCAGATAATCCATGCAAGTGATGACATAACGTGACCCAGTCCTACGTGCTGCTAGTGTAATAGGTCCTACAAAGTCTATTGCCCACTTTTCAAAAGGCTCTGCGCTAGGGATAGGGTGCAAAGGCATTTCATCTCTCCTCCTAGTTTGCCAATGCGCTGACAATGGTCACACGCTTTACAATAGTCTTTACAATCCTTGTATAAGGTTTCCCACCACAAACTTGCCATTAATATCTTACGCGTGGTGGCATCACTTGCATAATGCCCACTCGCACTTCCTCTGTGTGCTTCCTCCATGATGGCCAGGTACTCATGCTCTAATACACACCTGCATAAAACTTCATCACATCCCAACTTGTATAAGTCTCCACTGATTAACATGTAGGGCGCGACACGTATGGCCAATTGCTTTTTCTCCAATGTCTTCATTCCTTCTGGTGCCACACCTTCCTTTAAAAATACTACAATCTCTTCCAAGTCCGAGGGCGCACGCCACAACCTAAAAAGTTGTGCATCTGACATTGTTTCCTCAATACTCTGCGCGTCCTCCCCTGAATCAATTCTTGATAGATGATCAAGCCCACAATTGCTTTTCCCAAGCTTCACTACAATGGTAAACTCAAACTCTTGAAACAACAACACCCATCGACATATGCACCCTTGTAGAATAGGCTTGTTCACTAAATACTTTAATGCCATGTGGTCGATGTAAAACACAAAGGGTGTTGCCAGCAGATACTGCCTAAACTTGAAAATCACGTAGATCATCGAAAATGCTTCACGCTCAGTTGTGGTATAATTCTTCTCTGTTGGTGTCAACTTCCTGCTTGCAAAACACAAAGGATGATCAACAATCCCTTCACCTGGCTGTGCAAGCACTGCTCCAATGGCGGTCCTTGAGGCATCTACGTGGACATGAAAGGGCTTTTCCCAAGAGGGAAAACATAATATAGGTGCGGTGACAAGCCTATCTTTTAATGTATCAAACGCCCTCTGTTGTGCCTCTCCCCAATGGAAGGCACTTTTATATCTAAGCAGCTCCTCTAAAGGTGTGGCGATCTTAGCATACCCTTTGATGAATTTCTTGTAATAGCCCGTATGCCCAAGGAATCGCACACTGCACTCTGGCTAGTAGGCTCCCCTAATCCCACAATAACCACAAATTTAGCGGGATCTACCAGCAAGCCCTCCTTACATATGATATGTCCCAATAAAGTCCTGAAGGGTGTAGCAAACACACACTTCTTAATGTTGAGGGATATCCTCAACTGCCTACACCTCTAAAACATTAACCTTAAATTATCACAATGGTCTTTAACTAGACCATACATTGTCCATCATCCAAATAGACCTGAAGAAACTTATGGATGAAGTCCTGGAATGCTTGCACCACTATGAACAAAAAAATAATAGGCGCATTCTTCAACCCAAAGGGCATGACCGTATATGCAAAACTCCCCACTCGGTGGCGAAAGTCATCTTCTCCTGGTCCTCCTTTGCAATCTAGACTTAGTGGTACCCTGAAAATTCATCCATAAAGGAATAGATTTCGCTCCCAGAAAATCCTTCAAAAATTTCTTCAATGAAGGGGGTCAGAAAGGGATCAATGACACAAATTGTGTTTAATTCCCTATAATCCATGCAGATCCTAATCCGCTGATCCTTCTTGATGTTGATTACCATCAGACTTATCCACTCTGATTCTTCCACTGCCTCAATGATCCCAGAAGCTATCATTTTTTCTATGTCCTCCTTAATGTTCACACGTAAATTGGGATTCATCTAGTAGGGAATTTTCCTAACTAGGTGCACACTTCGTCCTTGATTTTATCTTCATCTCCCCAAGGAATGGTGAACGCCTTTGAGCTCATGGTACTGTACTGGAATAAATCCTCAAATTCACACAATAGGTCAATGATCTTAGATAATTCCTTTCTCGACCAGTAATATCCAATAATAGCTTTCTTAGGTTCTTCTCACGAACCGATGTTAACTTTCTTCGTCTTTAAGGGCTCATGGTAGGCGCACGCGTGAGTATCGGCATTGTCTACTACTTCATGTGTCCTACGGAATGGCTAACATCTAAAATTTTCGATTCCTATCCATCAATCACATACACCAACTTTCCTTTCTCTTTTTCCAAACATGCGCGCTCAAGCTGTAACTCTTTTGTTTCCTCTACTTCTTCCTCAAAGTGCGCCCCCAATTCTAGTTCACCTAGTAATTCCAACAACCTATCTTCCGTCCTGGAACTATCCCCCATGGTAAGGCACTTGATACCCTGCAAGGCCTTATCAAATGATGGTTTGGTACTCGATACTCAAAGGTTTGAATAAGGTCACCGCGAGCTCTTGCTAATTCCTTTTACTAAGCGGCGTGTCTCCGAATGAATATAACATGCGCGCACACAACCCTGCAGTGTAGAATATAACTTGTGCACCTAGAGGGATGGTGGCAAGGCTTCTATGCCTTCTCTCCAGACCCATTCACACTCTTGGATATGGAAAGAGGTAGGATCCTTCCCATGGTAGTCCTTGATGATGGTGGGCACATTGCTCCTAGAAAATATGATAGAGAACAATTCTTACCTCGTGCCACTCTAAAAGGCTCTCCTGATGTGTAGCCCACCACCGTGCTACTATGCCAAGCAAGACATAACTTAGCATCCCTCTCCGTTCCTTCTCATTCTTCCATTGAGCTTCCACCTCCTGCAGAAAGATCTCAGGGAAGGCTCCTCCTAAATACTTGGGTAGTTCTTTTCCTCTAAGGCACCGAACCATGTACGCCTTTGTTACCTTGGTCACCGACCCTCTCAACTATCATCCCATCAATTCATAAGTCCCATGCACCCAATTGTCACATGCCAAACTAGTGGTATCACTCACTAACTGAGCATCTTCAAACTGGATAACCCCATTAGTAGGGTGTATCATCTCTGGGTCTCTGATTGAGCACACATATATCCTGTCTAGAACTTCTTCCCCCAACGGTTCAATATAGGGTGTCGAATTCCCATTAGCCAGGGGTATAATGACCCATTCCTCCTTGTTCTCAAAGTTGATGTACCATTTGTTGAACCGAAGGTCCGCATTGTTCTTGTAACACTAAGGGCACCCAAGTAGTGCTGGGAAATTGTGCACCTCGGTGAGTGCCAAGACTTTAAAGTCCCCAGTAAACTTAGCTCCTTGGATAGTAATAGCTACATCCTTTAAGACACCGATGGGCATTGCCTTAGTTTTGTTTGTCATATACTGAATATTCAAAGATGGATGTAATGCAGGTCTTCCCATCGATGCCATGCATCAAAAGTTAGAACATTAACCTCCGCGCTTTGTGTCAATGAGGATATTGCGAGGAGCCATCCATCTACAATTACATTCAACATGATCTCCTTTGTCATAGTCAAATTTGTGAGGGGGAAGGTTCACGTGCAAGACCCGCCTCTCGCACTCTCCTCCAAAGCACGTGGTATCTTCTCTCTCAACCATGATCTTAGCAAGGGAATGATATTCTCCTACCTTAGCATTCTACACACCTCCTTGAACTCATCCAAGTCATCCTTTGGTGCCTCAACTCTCGTTCCTTGTTCCTCCCTCCTAGATTGCTCCTTTAGAAACTGGATTTCCCCTTGTAAGCTTTGAATGATATCCATGGTGTCCTGATATATCTCCTTTTGGTGCGCAGGGTCTAGATACTTTCCATGAATGACCTCCTCCCTTGAAACCAGGTTCCTTTGTCTTGGTATCTCTCTTGCGCGCATGGCTTCTGCCCTTATTGTTACTAAGACAGGCTCCAAACTTGCATCCCGTGTTACCCGAGGCATCCACTATATATCTGTCTTCTTAAGACTGACCATTGCAACGCCCTTGTCCTTCCGGTGCTGCTAATTCATATGCTCAAAAAATTATGGGCACTCCTTGTACTTATGCTTCTTTCCACACCACAAGCACTACAATAGGTCTAGGCATTCATGTTTGTAATGCTTCGTAGATCCACAATTGAAACAAGTTCCGAGCGGAAACTCACTCCTTACTCCCCGGTGGTTACCATGACCACATAATCCTCCTCGAAAGCCTCTTCCACGCATGCCTCCATTTGTGTGCTCCTCATAACGGTGATCATCACCCTTGGAACTACTTTGGCAATTTGGTTTGGTGCACCCCATGATCAATGGCCTCATGGATCGATCAATGAGCCTACGAGTCCTTAGTATCTGGGTTGTAGAAGTGAAAATCTAGTAGTAACAAGATACATTCTTCCTGATTGTGCGGTGCAATAAGGGGCATCTACTCACATCATGGTCCCCATGAAAAATTTCACATTCTACTACCATGGCGCGTACTATCCTCTAGGGGCAATTATCCTTAACATGCCCCTCTAGCTGACAATCTATGCACCACAAACCACCGCGAGTCTCATGGGCTGAGTTTGCGGACAATTTTTCCAACTGTTTGGCCATAGCAGTAATATGAGCCTCCAAGGACGGGATGATGCCGTGATCAACACTACCATCGGCTTCGGCGGGTGGGGCAACTTCCAATGCCTCGTGCGTGTATGTAAAAGTTTTATGAGATAAGGCCCTTCTAAAAGGGGTGATCAACCCTCCAAAAAACCACTTGAGCATCTTTGTGAAGGGTGAATATCATATGATAATTTATACAAAAGAGTTTTAAAGCACACATCATACTCTTGCACACTCTCTGCCATTCCTTGCTGAATCTCCTTCAAAGTGCTGATGCTCTTCTACTCAAAATCAGGAATGTGGAACTCTGCCAAGAATGCATTATTTAAGGCAGTATAGTCCACCATTGTTTGATGAGGGTCATAATTCATATACCATCTATGCACGTGCCCTTGCGCGTGGTTGTCAAAACCGACTAGCCTTACATTGCAGGGTTGTGACATCCTTCGCGTGCCATAGCAGTTCACACTTGTGAACATGTTCCGTAGCATCCTCAATACCTATATAATAGGGAAAATGTAGAGACATTTCAAAGAAAACTTTTGGGGGTGGTTGGGGCCCAAATCCTCCTCTACCAAATCAGTTCACACTTGTGAACATGTTTATAACATCCTCAATACCTCTATAATCGGGCAAATGTAGAGACATTTTAAAGAAAACTTGTGGGCGTGGTTGGGGCCCATAGTAGTTCACATTTGTGAACATGTTCCGCAACATCCTCAATGCCTCTATAATTGGGCAAATGTAGAGATATTTCAAAGAAAACTTGTGGGGGTGGTTGGGGCCCAAATGCTCCTCCGCCGATCCTTGGTTTCGCCACCGCACGATCCACTGGTTTACTTAGGTCTGAACCACGGATCCACCAGGCCCACCAGGTCTGAAGTGGTCATGCTAAGGGTCCCCATAGTTCCACTGAGCTATGTGCCTACGATCTGCGACAATGCCCCAATGCCAATAGTATACCCCGTGCCACTCCCAGACGCGAGACCAAATGCTTGTGTGCCTATACCTTTCCCGAAAAATTCCTAACACTGGGCTAGTGTTTGTAGCCATAGAAATCCCAAACGAGAAATTATACCTCCTGGGCATAGAACGATCACCTCCAATGTAACCAACTGGATTAGCAATATTATCCCCATGATATGGAAAACCAAGCGCGGGAGTGGTCCTGGTCAGGTGGTGGGCTCGGATGCGTGTTAATGGTTCTTCCTTCTTCGTGTGATGAACTCTCATCAGAAGCCGAAGTGGTTTCTCTCACGTGCTTGCCAAGATGGGGTCGCACAGACTGCTCAGGCTCCACGTCCTCAATGTGAACCTCAAATCCTTTCCATAATGTCTGCCTCCATACATCCATCACACCTGCAACCTCACATTTTCTAGAAATCTCCCTTTCACGTGCTTCACCATACTTGAGTCGTCTTTCCTCCCTTTCTTTCTCTGCCGTAACATCTACCATCTTCCTCTACCCTAGCTTCCTTGCCCAACACTCAGAATGGTTTATCTAGCCATTGGGAAAGCCTCTAAACTCATGGTAATCATCAAGATCTTTAGAGCCAGAGGGACAACACGTAGAAATGATCCTTTGGGCTCCCTCAGAAACTCAAACTCAACAACCTCCGGATAAGAATACGTGGAAATGGCATACTCCAGAGTGTAGCTAGCCAATACTCCTTTCCACCAATGATCCATAACACGGGTCCACGTCAAATCTACATCTTGTAGCCTTTGGTATTCTTCTTGGGTCCACACATGCGATCCATAACACCAACTTGATCTAGATGCATAGGCTGAGAGCCATTCATACAGCTCCATAGGGAAGCAGTAGAAAAAGGTCTCATACAGATCATGGTAGAGATTCTCTTCTACCCATCTACATGCATCAAACTTAGGTCCAATGTTGAATCTCTGAGAAAATTCATCCTCCATGCTCTTGAACCATGATTCAACACTTTCTAATGTTAACCGCTCTATCATTATTCATTACACATATCATGATGTATGTTAAATCCCACTACAACTTGAAAAGAGGTATACGTAATGGAATCAAGATGTAGTCATTTTTACCCCTATCACAAAAGAAAGGAACCCCATGTGTGCCGACCTATCACCCAACGAAAGTTGAGTGCTCACCCGAGGCACGCGCGGGTACCGAGTCTCTCCTTTATGTGAGTTTAGTGGGAAACATCATATATGATTTGTGTGAGAGATTTTAGAAGGGAAATTAGGACATACAAGAACCATAGGGCTCAAAACGGCCTCTAGATCCTTGCAGTCATTTTAGACCGAGTACTTAATAGAATCCATAACATGTAGTATGATAGAAAGAAACATACAAGCATCAATACTTAGCATGAAAGGAAAGATAACTCAAAGAGAGAAATATGCATCCGAATCATTGATATTCATGTATATATTATAACAGTAACCTGATTACATCCATGGAACCATTACAGAGGGTCGCGAGAGAAGCGGACCATGATCATGCATTGCACTAGACTTAAAGTAATTAAGCTACCAAAAAGAAAATTTACAACCCCAAGCCTAATGCATCCTCTCACGAATACAACTATCCACTTGTGAGTCCTCACAAAATTTATGTAGAGCTCTGCTCACTCTCTATCAATCTCTTCTGTCTCTGTAGGTGCTTGTATTTATAGCTTTCCTGGGCTGCCAACTCGCTCTCCAACGCCCTTAGATCCGGTGCAAGTGTCCGAATGTGATCCTACATGCGAACATGCTTCTCCGAACTGAGCTTTCCACTTTATCCCATGATTTTATTCTAGAAGATTCTATCGTAGGCATGCTCCTTCTTGGGCCAACTTGTCGCCAGGCTGACATCTTATCCATGCACAATCGGGTCATGCTTTTCACATGTTCTGCTCTAGACATCCAAATTGACTAAGTCCCGAACCCTTGGATTTGTTTCATGCGTCGTGTGCCACGGGCTTCCTCAAACCATTCTCTTGCGTGCTTTTGCCTTGCGTGCCATTCCATAACTGGGACCTTGTGCACCTACGCACCTTCATACTTGGTCAATATTCCGGGGTCCAACAACAAACATGCATCCTAGGAAAGATTGTACCATAATCTTGATTATACTTAACATTTTTGACCTTCTTTGGATTTTTCCACATTTTAGTATCTGTGTTTGTTTCCAAGGATCGATCCCCAAAAATGTGTTCTTATATCCTATAATTCATCTTTGGATGTAGAAAATATCCCGATGAATACCCCATATTTTAAGGTGCATTTGATAAATAATTTGAGCCCATGGCTCAAAATAATTGATGTGTACCTATGTGCAATAAGTCCTGTAATAAGTTTGAATGGTGGATACTATCGGAACTTATACAAAAAAAGGGGTTGCGTATGGTAGAAACTATGGTGCGCAGAGAAAACAACATACAACATGGAACAAACAATAATACATGTGTTTAGAAGTAAAAATAACAAAGTAGAAAGTGTCCAACATGTCATAATCTAGAGTAGTAATAACATATAAACATCATAGTATAAATAAAGTATTTCATAGACCATAGTATTATACTTTAATAGAAAAAAATAGTGTAGAGACATGTATTCACTATTATATAGACATAGAAACATGGAGGCATATAGCCATAAACATGAAACACCCACATTATCACAAGAAAATCACAAAAGAAGGCATGATGTGTGCGGGTAAAGAAAAACAAGTGCGTACTTGCAATATAGGCGTAAAGACACAAACATGTGACACTCATGATGTCACAAGATAAGCAATCCACTCAACCTATATAAAAATAATAATTATATAATTGTAATCAAGCAAGACAATAGTAAACTATATGCAAAGAGTCAACCAAGGAAATATCCCGTATAAACACATAGTGAAAATAATGTATCTACCAAGTATAGAAAATAATAATAGTAAAAATAGAGATATGAAGATAGATTAGTGTTGCACAAGACACGTGTTAGTTGTGTTTTCGCAAAATATAGCAATAAGAACTACATATATAATCAAGCATGAAAAGGAAGGTGTGAAGTAGCTGTAATGAAACAAAAACACTTATATAGTGTAGGGGATGACCCAAAGAGTAGTGTAAGGAACCAAGATGGTACCTATCATTATGTATCAACATGAATATGTCCTACACTGAGTCTCGATGTACCTCTTTAACATATGTGTATAAAGAGTATATAGAAAATATATGCTATCTATAAAACTAACATGAAAAAAAATGTATAAAGTAACAAGATAACAAATCAAACCATATTCATGTCTTGATTTCGTATTTTTGCAAGCATGTGAATGTTTTTGTATCATTTCGATTATTTAAAATTTTGAATTGTTTTGAAAATAGCTATGCACAAGAAAGGGGGAAGAATGAGAGCTACCCAATAAGAGCGTCATCAAGAGGTAAGAGAAACCTAGATGGTGAAGGAGGAACATGCCTCATATATATCATGGTAAAATAAGGATAACCCTATATAAATTATCGAGGAGTCATAATATGTGCAATACAAAATTGGAGAGGGGTAGACCCATTAGATGTGATATGAGTATAATACTCGAGATTGAGATTTGTGATGAGAGTATTATGTCACATGAGATTTCATTTGATTGATAGTGATTTTGATTTGCACATGAAACTCATTGTGATTGAATTGGTTTGATATTATCATTGACTTGCACATAATATATGATGAGTAAAAATAGATTAGAAGCATCACCCTTAGTAAAGTATGCAAAACCATATATAGTGCAAGGAAACTTGTTATTAAGAAATAGGAAAAGAGATATACATATGCCCCTAAGTATTTGAGAAATGAGTCTCCATGAGTGAGTGTATCCAATGATTGAATATTAGGTTATAATTGATAAAGTAGTGTGAATAAGTCCAACGATGTGCCATAATGGATTAGCTAACCAAATAGTGGATGCATGACCATGTTAGAATATGAATATGCACTATTGTCAATGATTTTTGGGATGATAGATTTCTCGTTCATTGAAAAAGTAAGTATAGTACTTGGATACATAAAATATTTTGTGCTTTGCATTGCTAGATGATCAATGGAAATTTATTGAGAAATACATAACACTTCTATAAAAATAGTATCTTATTCTTCATCAATAGGATTGAAATTTAACTACCTCGAAATCTCAATGAGATATCAAATTATTCATAATAATCATGACAATTCATATGTGCATTATACTTTGTATCCCAATCGATATCATATTCCGAATCGGAACTATCTCAATTTATTGTGGGGAAGTAGAGATATATCCAGAATCCATTATTGTGTTGCCCCTTTCTTGGGATCTTGTATGATATAAGCTATCTAAGGCCATGTGCAATTGAGAATGCTCTATTGGAATTGTTTCCATTTTTTTGCACAATAGTAGGATGTAATTATTTCCCAAAGAGTGGCTCTCCCGAAGGATGTATTACTTTCATATCCAAAGTTATGTATCCGAGTATTGCATTATGATCATTTGACATATATGTATCAACTTTATGAACCCATTTAGTATTAGGTACTTGAGATGACTACATAAGATATCAATCAAAATATCATGCATCAAAGGAAATAAAATCATTATGCTCGAGGTCTTTGGATTGTTAGATGTAAATCATAACAATCATTATCACGTTGTCTGTTAATTCCATGATAATTGAAAAATGGTTGAATTTTATTTTTCAAGACGATAGTGGGATAATAAAGAGTAGGTATCAAAGTGATTAATCACTTATTGAGTATCTCAAAGATAATACAATGTTTTTAGCATTCTTGACAAAATAAAGAGGTGCTTTCGATGTAATTGTCATAGTATTTGAGATTGATCTTTTGGAACATACACATTATTACATCTATGTAGGAATTTCACTTCACTTGAATGAGCACATGTATCATGCATAATATTTGTATCACATTGTTTTTAGGTAGCCTTAGAATTATATTGAGCATGGCACATAAATACATGTTAACATGGGCTTTGGAGGAATCCTTTAGATGTGCTATCTCATTCTTGATATATTTGATCACGGTACTCATAACTTGAAATTGGAATTGAAAACTAAGGTGTAATGATTTAATAGAATCTACGATAGGCTTATGAAATATTTCATTGTTACTAATAGAAGGGGTTGAAATATGTCTCAAAAGTGAATCCACATGGGAAGGTGTTATATCAATAAGGAGCATTGTTTGTTGTAATACTTTGATCACGGTATCTTTTGATGTGTGATAATGTAGAAGCAAATCATATAAGGAAACTTGGGTATTTTTATTACGGGCCATGATGGCATAAAAATAGATAAGATCATCTAATTAGATAAGAAATGATAGTAATAAACAAAAGGAAGGTCAACGACTAAGATATTATAAAGGATATGACCTAAAAGTGATGTTTAGCAAAAAAACAACCATCATCAAATTATTAAATTGACCATTTATGAAAAGAAATAGTGAATTGAATGAAACAAAAGAGATGAATTTTAATTTGATTTTTGGAATAGAAACCTTTAAGGAATTTGTAAACAAAGTATATATATTTTATGATTATTCCCTTTTACTAAAAATAGTGGTTATGCATTTAAGAAAATTGTGCTAAAAAGTATGCCAAATTTTTTGTTTTTACTTAATATATCAAAATAAATAAATAAATTTGAGGAATTTGAAAATATAGCCGTATTATTGAGATATGTGATGAAAGGTGATTTAGAAATTAGGAAGCCCTAGAAAGAGATACGAGAGGGAAGGAATGATAATGAGACGCTAGAAAAAATTGTGAAAATTAGATTGAGGGGATGTGATAGAGAAAATCAGGTTTATGTCTATATAGACAATGTAGAGATGAAACCCTAGAGAAAATAGGGATTGGGATAAGGTTATAGAATTAATCGCAAATCGGGTTCACCAAATGTTTACACCCTAATTAATTCTATGTTATGGAAAGTGCACAACGATAAAGAGGATGTAAAGGTTTGAAAGAGGGCATTATTTCTAATCTAATTAATTCATCATTAGTCATTTATAACTAGAATAATGCACTATAATTTAAATTTAATAAGCTATATATGAAATATGTGCACGATCGGATTGTTATTGCAATAATAAATAAAAATACAATTAAGTACAAAAAGTAAGCCAAACAAGCTAAGAAAGAAAGTAAAAAAACCTAATTGTCAAAGAGGTGTAGAAAGCCTTAAGCTGATTCGTAGTTGTTCTAGGACTGTGCTAAAGTCTTGACTAGATAAACAAAGAGGGATGAGCGTTAAACGGAACCCCGAGAAAAGTGTGCGAGTTGACGATCTACCTAAACTAGGGCACTGTGTCTGCCGAAATATTCGAAAACCTCCTCTAAGCGGTCACTAGTTGTTCATTGTTATTTGCCTTTGTCGTTATTTATGAGGTCGTATAATGATCACCGAGGTCATTTGGAAACCTCCGCAACGACACAATGACTTGAAAAACCCTTAAATAGACATCAAATCCTAAAATATAAAGATACAAAATGAGGGGTCAAACTATCCTCAGTTGTCACAATGGTGATCTTACGAATGAGTGTTGTACTACATCTCAGACCCAATGTAGTTCTATTTGTGTGTGTTTGGAATTGTGCCCTAGGTGGCTCTTGTGCATGTCGCACTTGATAGTGAGAAAATAAGCTAGATGTAAAGAAATGTAATAGATGTGTGCATGGAATAAAATGAACTTCCCTCCTATGAAGTGTGTATGCAGAGTAACCAGCCCTTGTGTCCCTTGGATGGTGCTAGATGGATGCAATGAAGCTCTTAGATGCTTGATGGATGCTAACCTTAGGTGGTGATAGTTAATGCTTAGTGCTTGGTCCCTTATTATGATCACATAACTTTATATTTATATGATTCCTTTGCTTTAATTTCATAATTAACCCTGAAAAGTCGACTACCAAAAAGATAAGATGCTCAAATGGATAGAAAGGACCCAAAAAGTGTGAAAAAATGTATTGAGGTCAGGGGCACCCGAGAGGATGAGGCGCGACACTAGTGTCTGGCTGGGCACTAGTGTTCGGGATGATAAATCTTGAGGTATAAAACCAAAAATTGAGAAAATAAGCGTGTAAGACTAAAATTTGCAAAAAAAGAAATAAAATATGGCCAAATATGTGGGTTAATTAGTAATTTTCTTACTTAGTAATCATATGAATAGTAGTATGCAATCGGGACCAAATAATTACCTAAAATGCGTGATTTTGTGTCTACATTTTCCACCACTTTATGGTGGTGAGCGTAAAGCTTTGTAACATAAAGTGGATAGAGATGCATACCGATAACCTTGTAAATTGATGTAAAAAGAGTGTGCAAAGGAAAAGACTAAGCATGGAGCGATAAAAGTGTGAAGCATGAGTACTAAGGAGGGGAAAGTGCAAAAAGTGGTGATGAAAATGAACCTAGGGTGGAAACACATGTGTAGATGTCACGATGTGCATGTTGTTGATGTCATTGTTGATTTTGTTGATGTTGTGAATGATGTCAAATAATGCTTCCCATACAGACGGACTGCAAAATAGAAAAATGAATAAGTAGTCAAATATGCATGTATATGATCGAAATGTGTAAAAAGTGTGTAAGGAAAGTATGTAAAATATGAAAATGTGAAAAAGGAACATGTGCACTTGATCCATGATAAGGAAAGAGTGTAGAAAGGATCCTACATATGTCGTAGATGAACAAGTTTTTGGGAGATATCATGCCGATTGCATGGCAAACGTGATTTTTTGGGGCGATATCACGCCAAGTCATGGAAGAAATGTAGGGAGAAAAGTTTAGTTTTATTCTCTAACCTGCTAGGTTGTGGAGCATGTTTTCACGTCTGAAAGTGTTGAAGACTGTACATTAAGATTATTATACACTTTCCACAGTTGTCTTCCGGGGTTCGGGGATGAGCCGAGCTACGAGAAAAAAATTGTCCTCGAAAAATGTGCCCAATAAACCGGGAAATGTGCTTTTCTCATATGGGTGGGATTTTTGACCCATAGGCTTATGGGATGGTTTTGGTCCATGTGGTTTTGATACCTATGGTTTTGTAAAACTACTTAAGCAGTTTCTACTTGTGTGGTTTTGAGCATATGGTAAGGTTTATGTAACATTGCAAATGTGTTTGAATTCGGGTGTGAATTCTATAGAGTTTGTTGAGTATAGCTCCAAACAAATCTGGGTATTGTATTAAGAGAGTGGTGGCTTGTAATAAAATCGAGCAAGTGATTCTTGGTGGATGTAGCCCAAATTGGGTGAACCACATTAAACACTTTGTCTCTTTGTGTTGTGTTATTTATATTCGCACTTTTATTTGAGATGTGTAATATTTTTGCATATTAGTTTCTCTTCATTTGCAATTCAGTGAGGGATTGTTCCACATATTTTATGCCTTATTTCTTAACATGAGATTCCCATAATGTAGGACACCACTGCAAATGGTGTGCAAAATTTGATCCAATGCGAAAGTGCTAAGGACTGTATGCCTTGTAAAAGCTACTATGTGGAGTTTTGTAGATTGTGTTGAACTACCAAAATCTTTGTATGCTTGCCTCCACGGTTATAAGTGTTAGGAAGGGTTGTGCTCTGCTAAGGACCCAAGTCTGATTTCAAGCCCTAAAACTGAAAATTGTGTTGTATTGGTACTATGTAATGACTGTAGACTATTGTATGGGGTGACTGATTCACCCAAATTATGCCCCCTCGTTTAGGGTGCATGTGACGTCGGTGAAGGAGTATACAGCCAAAAGAGGACCGAACGTTGTGTAGAAAGCGTGTGCTACGGGAGGAAGGGAATGTACTTGGTAGAAACCAAGGCACATGCAAACAAAGTGGTTGGGAGACAAGTGTTAGTATAAGCAAAGACAAACATGCATGTAGAAGATAAAATGTATGCTAAGCAGACAATATGTAAGCTAAGACGCAAGAAGATAATGTAAACACGCAAGAAGACAATGTAGACTATGAAAAGTGGGTTGTAAACATGGGACACCACTCATGATTTCGCAAGACAATCAATGCCGAAGAATCCTAAAGCAGATAGTGTGCACACAAAACAAAGGGAAAAGCCTGCAAACAATGACAAACAAAGAACAAGAAATGAAAATCAATGTAACGTACAATGATGGAGGCATATGGACATGCAATACAAATGTTGCACATGAAATTAGAGAGATAAGAAGTATGTCAAGGCATGTATAATCTGATAAAGTAATGTGCTATGAAACAAAATGAAACAATATCACTTGTAGTGTACGAAAGTGGATGCCCCCAGGAGCCTCTGTGGGATTGGTAATAGGTACTATGCCAAACATCCATGTTGCGTGTAATAGATCTATATAATCTGCGATCACAACTAGAAGGAAAGTGAACGCACATGTGTGTATGATAAAAATAATGACATAAAAGATATCTATCTAGCATGTGTAATAAAGTGAACATGTAAAATCATAAGTAAGCAAGAGTAAATGCAACCAAGATATGCAGTATGTTGTGGATGAGATAGAATGGAATGTAGTGTGAATGATAGGAGAAAAATTCCCCCCAAGTGGATCTAAATATAATTTTATGCAGTGAGGTTCATTTATTTATGCCCCCTCAATAGTCAAGAATGAACCGTAAACGAGATTGCGTCATCGAGAAATGGTTTGAATGTGTATTAAAAAGATGTGATCTTCAAAGCGCAAGGTGTAGAGTGTAAACACATGTGAGTGAGTGAAGGATTTTATTAAACGTGTGAGTGCGGCGAGGTCCATTTGAGATGTATACCATCAATAGTTGACTATGGGTGTGGAACTATAAAGTGTCATAGGGTAGTATGTTATGTATTTGTCGAATGTGTGATGTGTTATGTTGGGTGTGTAGGAGAGTAATGTATCGTGTAAGCATCGAATGTGTAATGTGTTGTGTACATGTAGGTTTTGTGTTAATTGTGTGCAAGAGAGATGTGGCATGTGATGTAGAAGAGGTATGTCATAAAAATATTGAGTATATAGTTGTAGACATGTCTAGTGTGTAATGTGTATGTTGAGAGATTTTTGTTGCACGTGTAAAGTGTTGTGTTGAATGTCTATGAAAGAGATTGATTGTGAAACACATTTGTAGTAGGTGGTGTATTGTGAAGATTGTGTAAGATGTTTGTGTTGATTGTGTGTGAGCGGGGTTCATTTTAAAACCCCCTCAAAAAAATATTATAGAATGGGTGGAAAATTTGACAAAAAGGCAATTCACATTATTGGAGAATGTAAGAAATAAGGGTTTCATGAAGGTGGCGAATGGAGGTTTTTTCCAAGTCACTGGTGGCATAAATACTTTTTTTGCTTTGTTCCCAGTTGACAAGTATGTAATGTTACCAAATGACATGTACAAAATACTAACGAATGACAACAAAATAGAATAAATTGTTCTGGATAGTAAAAAATTGTTCCGATCGGTAATAATGTCTACTTGTTCCCGAATGATAACAAGTTGTTGTCATTTCCATTTCATTCCTAGATGAAAATGCCTTGTTGACGTTCGGTAACACACTTTCATTGAATTAGGTTGTTCAGGACGCTAGCTTGCCCACTATGCATTGTCATTCGGGAACATGTTTTAGTTTCCGTTCAACATTACTATTGTATTCCAAGATGGAAACAAACCACATGATTATGTTGTTTTCGGTATTCCCTACACCACTTGTCATCTAGCCTCAATCTGTGGGCCTTGAACCATGACAATTTACTTGCTAACAATATATATCCATCCCCATTCATTTGTCCCATTTTCACTCGCAGGTTTTTCCGAGATAAACGTTTTTAGAGAGTTCCAACCTTCTCGTCCACTTCTATTATTATCCAGTAGCCACACGATTTTTTCTATGATCCTCATATATAAGTATCTTCCATTTTCCAACACATTTTTTTCAAAGAATCAAAACATCAAGGATTCAAGGTTCAAGAATAATGACACCAAGAAAAAAGTCCATTAAAATAACTTCCTATGTTTATGAAACATTTTGTATCCACAGTTACTACAACTACTGGAAGACCCTCAAATAATCAATCAATTAGATTGGATTGGTATCTCAAGGTTCCATGGACTTATTTACATACCCCAATATCAAATAGAACACAAGTTATTAAATAATTTAATGCAAATGTATAATAGTTTGATGGCACTTTCACTATTGCATTACCATCCCACCAATTTTTCATCAGAATAACACCTGATGATATTCATCATCTAATGAGGCCTACCCCATCAAAACTCATTACTGTAACCACAAAATCCGTTCTACTTGATGAGAAAAATAAAATTTTAGAGTTTCATTACAATCTTTCTGTTGAGGTTGAGGTTAATAATCCCTCCAAAAGAGGGATTAACACACAATCTATCAAATACCCCTTTCTCTTGGCCATGGTGGAATTTTTCCAGTCCCGCATCATGTTATAGGAAGATACACTGACATTCTTCAGTGGGCACTATACTACCTTCTCTAAACCATTTCGGTGTTAGATTTGATTGGTGCACATTTATTTCATCAAGGATTCATTTTGACCTTGATAGAGCCAAATTGAATCCTTCTGCAATTATTTATTCTTCTTGTTTTGTTCTTGCTTTATATTATGAGGGTTTTTACGGACTCAAATCAACAGCTATTCCAACTGCTCTACACGAGAAGATGGATAAACATGGAATTCCTCTAGACCAATAGTTGGTGATTATTTTGTTTTAAAAGCATTTAATCTTGATTCTTTCAAAAACAAAATCATTTTAAAATCAATTCTTATAAATATATAATCTGTAACTCTGTTTTGAATAAGTCAAAACAAGTGAAACAATGGATCATTGTAATGTGGTAGTTCACACACATAACCTTGTTGGGCTGAGGTGGCTAGTGACAAAAATCCAATTGATGTCACCGCGATCAATGACTTTATGGCAATCACTAGCATCCCAACAAATAGAGGGATAACAAGATCCAAATGGATGCACAATTATATGGATTCATCCCACATCCAGAGAGAATGCACACTATCATCACTATGAATAAAACAGGTTTTAATTTATCCATAATGCACAATCATTTTAATTTTATTAAAATATTTTAAAGACTAATGATAATCTAAATTTATGATTCTTGACAATGACATATTTCATTATCATAATGTGTAGCCTTGTTCGACACATCAATGACTCCGAGACACATGGTGTCTGCTCAGCCATTAGTGTAGACACAATACATACATACTGAGTAAGAAGAGATTGAGTCTCGCACCATTTTGATTCATCACCCTTCAAGTTCTAGTACTAAGTAACTAATAAATAGTGAATTAAATTTTATTTATATTAGTCTTATTTTAGGAATTTATCATTATTTTTAATGGATTTTGGTTAAATTCAGGTTTCATGAGTGCCACCCCCTTCCACCCCAAATGATCATTGATTAAGGACAACAAAATTCACATTGTAAGAAATATCAATTGATTTCATTCTTATTAATTTGAAGTTCTTATTGTTCACTTGTTTGTCTTCGTAATTTCAACATATTGAATATGATATTGTTAAAGTATTGATGCTCATAGATCTTTTGCAAATGCAATCTCAAATTCAACTCGCGGTGGTGGCCACCCCCACTACTCCACCTCCAGCTCAACGCTTAAGGAGTACATCAGTACGACCTCCCCTTCTAGATTATGGTAGGGGAAAAAGGATTATGTTCCTTGAAATGAGTATGGGGGATGTAGAATTTCACAACATCAGAGTTCCCCAATTTTTCAGTTGGTGACATGCAGAGTGCAAGAGGAAATTATATTTTAAATAATATCGATATGGATGAGGAGTATCTCGGTTTTGAAAACATTTATGACATTATAACGTTAGGGAAGAATACCGAAGATCTCACTCAATTTACATGTAAGGAGGTGTCAAGTGCCCAAACAACCATCCTCTTGAGATCCTCCCTCCCAATTGGGCAAGAAAACTTGGATGATGATGTCAAAGACAAATTTTTGTAGACATCCTTGTGTCTGATAATGCTACAACCCTTGTGATGGAAAATTTTATTCCTGACATTAAGGAGCTGAATATTTGGGAGATCAAAGTGAAATCTCTGATAAAATAAATTAATGATAGATATCATAATTTTAAACACAAAAATACCTTTTTCATTAATTAAAAATGAATTGGTGACGATTGATGCTTTACTTACTCAAACACAATCTAGTAATGCAAGTCACCAATAATATTTACAATAATGATGAAGTTTTGACTATAATGCTTAATAGATTGGCTAATTTGAATGTCGAGGCAATCTTACTACAACAAACATGGAATAGAGACAAGAAACTTGTCACTATTGCTAATGTAGAGAAAGACTTAGCCGTGGTAAGTTTTGATTTTTTATAGATTATTATATATATATTATTATCATTTATTTACTTCTAAATACTAATTATGGGATTTTTAATTGCAGTCAAAATACTAGAATTTAAAGACAGAGGTGTAGGTGTTAGATGAGCACCTAAAAAAAATGAGAGAGAGTGTCCATGGGGCAATTACTTTTAAAGAAAAACTTGTTATGTTAAATAAGCAGAACAATACTTTGTAGAGGATTATAAAGGAGAATGGACTGGATCCGGAAATTCTTTTGAAGAAAAAAACTGATGAGGATCCTTCTCTCCTTTCAAGAGAGATGCAACTCGTGAAGATAGAGAAAAATTAGAAAATATTAATGCAGCTACAAAATAATTAGTAGAGTCTAGTGTAATAAAAGATAGTTCAAATGTTGTTGATGTTATAGAATATGTTCAAGGACAAGGGTCCAAATGAACTTGAATTAAAAATATTGATGTAAATAATTGTATTTGACAAATGAAATTTGAAAACATTATCTTTATGTGAAATTGTCAATCTTTTTATTTCTCTCATGCTTGTTGTCGAATGAAAACTTTTATCTTTTTTTTTCAAGCTTGTACAATTGATGAATAATATACATGGATTATGGAATCTGGATTTACATTGTTCAATTTAATTTCAAACATGTATGAACTCAATATTTAAAACTTGGATGTGCATGTTGTTGTTTCGAATCTTGATAGTTGATTCATCATGTAAAGATTATCTCCAATAATCATGATGGGATATAGACTGCTATGTTTTTTATTAATCCTAATAATCATGATGGGATATATGGATTATAATATCTTTGAACATGTGTGCCTATGGAATTGATAGTGAGAAATCAAATATTGAACATACTTTCCTAGTAATGAACTTTAATTTTATTACATCATCCAATTTTTAGATTACACACCTATCTACCATATGTTATTTCCAAAATAATATAAAAATATAGAAGGGATTAAAAAATTTCAAACATTATATATGCAAAATATATGTAAATGAAAAAAATATCGAGTCATAATATATATTTCAGAAAATGAATACATTCAATTGTTTGTAGCTGAAACAACCCTATCCTTAATGGTCCTTCATCACTTATTTTATCTATTGTAGTTTCTGGTCCAACAGAGTCCAAGTCAATTTCACCATAATTAGAGACTCCATTGTTTTCTATATGATTAACAACTCTACGCTCTGCAATATATGTCCATGTAGATAGTTCTCTTTCATATGGAAATGTGTCCAATCCATATCTTGAAACACAAAGTCTCAAACAAGTTTCCAAATTCTTGTCCAATGTGTTGTGAAGTTTTGATTTCACAAATGTAAGTGCACTAAATACCCTTTCATCTTCAATAGACCCAAGAATCATTTTTGTATGAGTTCATATAGTTTTAAGTATTCACTTATATTTTCTCTCAAAATGCTACTATAATACATCTTTCTCCATAATAGTGTGATAGCTCCCATTTCTATTAATTCAATAATAGTTCGATATTGATCAGTCATTGTAAATGCAAAATGTTGTGACTATGATATGAGTAATTTTCTATCTAATATACCATTTAATTCCCCTCCATCAACATCTGAAGATTTGTAAAAATGCTCCATAAGTGTAGTCATGGATTTCCCAAAGTTTGTAGCTCTTTGTTCTTCACCAATCATGATTCAGAAAATGGGATTTATAACTCCCATGGCCTCAAGTAGATCACTATTTTTAAAATGTTATCTGATCTCAGAAGATAATGTTTCAAATATCTTCATCAATTTTTTCCATGTATCAAAAATTGTAGCATTAAAAAAACACAATTTACTAGTATTTCCTTAATTTGAACTTGTTACATAAGGATATTTGTGGAAAGTGTGCATTGGAATATTTTTCCCATCAACAAAAATACAAAGATGACCATTGATATTGAAATTCAAATAGCTATTGGGATCTTTTGTATCTATCAAAAATGTCCAACTACTGAAAATTGGCTTCTGAAACTAGTCTTGGGTGGAATATAAGGTATCCAAAATCATACATACTTGTCTCCTTAATTTTATAAAATCAACAATGTATATAGATCTTTCCGATCATGTTTCACCAAGCTATTTCTTTCTTTCAGCATTGGAAAAATATTGCATAAAATTAATAATTTTTCCTAAATTTGTCAAGCGATACAATAGATCTTTATCCTTGTCAATTCTCTACGATTCTTGAACATATACCCTGCTAAGGACCTGTATTCCTCAAAAATCTTGTAAGATGGATCATACAATGATATCCATCTTGTGTCAACATCTTTTAGAAATTTTTACCATTTTTTATTCCAACAGAAAATATTTGAAACTCCAAAAATCTTTTAGGACTGCTTGACATATATGAATGTGAGTCTTGTATAAGCTCCTCTACTTTAGCAACATTTTCAAAATTACTTACAATATTGTAATCCATATTCATTCTGTGAGCCATGCAGTGAATAGGTATCATGTAAGGGGATATGGTTGTTTGAAGGTGAATACAAATCCCAATTTTGTGACCTTGCATGACATTTGTGCCATCAGTTCCTACACAAATCAACTTTTGCAGAGATTGAATGATCATCCATACCAGCTATTTCCTTCTTATTTTTTATAACAAGTTTGCAAAGGTTCTCGGACTTACGGTTCTCCATCATTTTGTGCATAACTAGTAGATGATTTTCCCTAAAATGGTTATTGAAACTAAAAGTGTAGACATGCATACATACCTCATACCCAACATGTATTGTCTACATGTATTGTCTACTACCGTGATCTCATCAATCTAGAATATGATAAAATTTGCATTTTTACCTTCTCTCTCAAGTTAGTGACTTCAATTTCACCTATACACTTTGTTGTTTCTCATGCACCTTTGGTATATGACCGGTGTGTTGTTGGAATGTTTGGAAATGTAGTGCCTAGAAAACAAACACAAATAAATAAATAAAAAATAATAATAAAAAAGTAAAAATAATGGGGATGCGTGCATTGGTGGGTGAGTGGAGGTGTGGAGTATGGGTTGTCAGTATTGCAGGGTAAAGCCACCCATCAAGTAGCACAAAGAGTGGAACATCTTGAGCGGTCTTTCGGACCTGTCACATCCCTTACAGAATAAGAAAAACACTTTATTTGAGACACGAGGCATTAACCACAATCAAACCCAAGTCAACGTTGTAAAGTTAGCGAAGTAATTGGATGGTCACAACAAGTGTAGGTAAATATAACGTTTTGGGAAGCCCCTGCTAAATGGAGCTCCAACTATAGCTGTCTAAAAATCAGCTCCACTATGGGTTGAAACATCCTTCCGCACAAAGACAAATCTGTATCCTAAGTTCTCCTCATTTTACCATATGCAAATTGATTTATCTGGATTTGTATCTATATTGAAGCAGAGCTCATTGGCCCCGAGAACAAAAGGAAGCTCCTTGCTTATGGTTGTATTATTTGTTGTGGGTAGAAAAAGAAGAAAAGATAAAGGATTTAGAGGAGTTTCACTCAAGGTAATGTCTTGTTGTATTGGCTCTAATTTTTTTGCTTCTAAGCACATGTGCTTTGTGTATTAAACCTTTGTAGTGCCATCCTTGAGGTAGAAAATGGCTACCACTATGTATCCTGCTTTTTATATTTTATTTCGAGTAGTAGGTGTGTCGATTAAGACATTGGCAATGCCTTTCCCTGCTATCCCTCATATGTCTTTGCAAGATTTTCCTCTTTCACTCTTCCTCTATGTGAAAGCCTCTAGTTGTCCATCCTCAGCTTATTTTGTCAACTATGGGAGAAAGGCATGTAAATGTTGGAAAAAATTCCTTAAAGAAATGCCTCAGCCAGGTGTCATCTCATGGAATGCCACAGGGGAAGGTATAATCAGATTAGATTCATTGAAGAGCCTTTAGAAAATTTCAAAGCAATGCTTTTGTCAGGCTTAATGCCAAATTCCTAGTAGAACGTAGTCTCAGGGAGTGTGTGGATCATTGGATTGACACAAAATGGATGTGTTTAAGAGGTTTTAGAAACTTCCAAGTAAAGGAAAGAGTAGGATCCCAAATAAATCTATTACTTATTTATCAGTCCCTTGTCGGTTGTGTCTAAATGAAGCATTGAAGAAGGTCAAAGGACCATTTCTATGCCTTGGTGTCGGGTTTGGTTGTTTGGAGGAGATACTAAGTTGGCATTATATGTCATCATGTGAATTCATTGACACTATGGCTGGTTATCAGTTTTGTGGAGCTCATCATGCTTGGTCTCGTGGGTTTCTTTTGGTGAATGTGGCAAGTTATACGGCCTCATCGAATGTGGTGATCACAAGTTTTGCGCGATATAGGTATGGAATTTCCCTTTTCTCTTGTACTAAATTATGCTTTCATCATTTCTTGCATTTGGAAATTAAATGTTAATTATTATGAAATGTAACTCCAACCAATGATAAAACCTTACTTCATTTGGGCTATCAAACATAAAAATTATGACCCTAAAAGTTATACGCATGGAGCACCTCACCCAAATATACATGAAAACAGGAAACTCCTTGCATGGCCCTTTGTAACGTGGAACACCATGGGAAAACTTAACCAAGTCATTTAAACTTAATTAATTCCATTGCCTATCAAATTTCTAAGCCCACTTAACTTATCAATCACTTGTAGTGACGTGCTCTTTTTAATAAAATACGATCGGTTTCGGCCTACGGTAAACACTTAGTTTGAGCGAAAATGAAAACCACTTCCACTTATCCCTAGAATTCCAAAAAGAGAATCATAACCCAATTAATTTTAAATGAATATGCCTTCAGAGACTAGTTTTTCAAGTGGGATTTGAGGCCCACTGGTCGTCGAGTGACAAGATTTGTTGTCACAATTACGATAATTGGCCCCAAAGTTTCCCTTGTAACTTGAGCTCTACTCTTCATAATAAACTTCTGTCAGACACGATGAATTATATGTATATGGGAGAGTACGCAAGAATCATAAAAATTGTGTTCAAACTTAAAACGAGTGTTTTCAAGGCCCAATTTGTGAGCACTTTAGATGTTTCGGCCAACTTGCACCAAAATTGTAACTTTAGCTAAACACACCTTCTAAGGGTTCTATTGACTCCTAACTAACTGTGGAACCTTGTAGATATCGTTTCCACACTTTATAGAGTATGAATTGATCAAATTATTTTATGAATGGTTTTTTTGGGAAATTATGATGTTTTCTCTCTTCCCTTTTCTCTTTCTAGAAGTAACTATGATATTTTGATTGGTTCTAAAAATGTAAACAAGTTATAAATGTTTATGGGTTGGAAATGAAATGAAAATTGGATAATGTATGTGGTTATGATATGATGAATAGAAAATAAAATAAATTCCAGACTTTATCTCTCTTCCCTTTCTCTCTCTAGAGATAATTATGAAAATATTGATTGGTTTTGAAAATGAAAATGGGTAAAAATGTATATGATTTTGAAATGAAATGAAAATTGGATATGAGATGTTATGGTGATTTGAAAAGAAAATGAATCCTATACTTTCTCCTTCATTTCCTTACTCTTGTCTAAAGAAAAAAATAATATAATATGGAAGGGCGAATGTGTGAAGAAACCACCCCTCTCTCTCTCTCTATCTCTCCCCCCTTCTCTATCTCTCTCAATTTATGCATTCCGATTATTTGAAATGATGGATGCATGGAATTTATGCTTGAGTGTAGGGGATTTCCATACTAGTCCTAGGATTGACCCTGCATTGGTTGCAGGTACTCCAAACAAGAAGAATTTCAGGATGTGATATGTTGTAATTAATGAGTCATCATTGTAAAGTTATATTCATCTTGTAATACATGTAATACCATAGAACAATGATACGTATTTTTATTGAAGTATTGTTCTTTGTACATTTTGAAAGGAATACCAATGTGGCTATATTTTATAGTGTCAAATTGGATGTGAAGTTGTACTCAATGTTGTACCTATGTTATAAAGATATTAAACTAATATTTTGATATGTTAATTATTGGTTTGTTTCCTTAACACCCACAACACTAGGTAGAATCTCGTCTCATGAAAACTATTAAAATTAAAAGAATGAGTTATAAAGATTATTGTAATTCCTCCCCCATTTGAGTATTTTTCCATGGTATAAAAAATTGATCGTGTTAATAAAATACTCTGATCTCATTAATCATCTTTTGCTTCACACCTAAGACGTCTTATTAAGGACCATTTCCTTGATATTTTATGAGGTGGTGCATATATGTTGTGAAACATATCATATTGGGATGAGTGAGGTGATCATGTCAAGGTGTTTTATGTCTAACCATAAAATTAATAAGGTTAACCCCCTTGTGCATAATTTTCCTTGGTACCCTAATGGGTGAACAAATCCTTGCAAGATAGTTGGTGGTTGTACCTACGATTGATCTCTTGTGAGATCTAAATTATGTGAGTGGAGACTACATGTCAAATTACTTGCGTATTTACCCAACAATTGAAATAGGTCCTTAGGAGGCTTTTGAAATGCATAAGATTATTTGGGATATCTCTCTTGCAATATACACTTAATACTTGCGTGTCTAAGAGTAATGAAATGAGTTGTCTCGTGCAAGATAGTACTCCTTTTAGCCTTAAATCCCTAAGTGTTACGTAAGTGTTATAAGAATTACATTTGTTCCAAAATGATGTTAATACATGACCAAAGTATTTGTGTAAATGTAGTTAGTACAAAGGTAAATAAGATTAAACTAGGGAATGACCTCTACAAAAATGGTATGCCATTAAATGATGTCAAACCAACTAAAATGCCTAATGCGATCATAAAATGAATGTAATAAATTAGAGTTCCATGAATGATACAAAAACCTAATAAATAAAAAATCCAAATATGATGCATGATCACATGCTTTATTTGCATAAATGTGGGTTAAACAACGATGCTAATGAAATAATGAAATGTAGCCTTGAGAATGGGATACCTTCAGTTGTAGCCAAGGTATTGTGAGTTAAGGAAATTGCACTCTAGTTGGACTTGTAAAAGTTAGTAGAACCCTTGGCATAGATAGGAATATATTAAACCTAGGATCACTCAAGAAGTAGAATTTATGGTTGAAACATGTAATTAACCCGTTGCTATTGAGAGTGAATCCTTAAGATGATGAAACAAAAGTAGTTTGAAATGTGAATTTTTCACTTAAATTCAAAGGAGAATCTCTATAACAGAAACATAGGTGTAATTTACCCTTCCATGTGTAATATGATTGTGAAAATATGAATTCTTGATTGGAGCAACGGATTGTGAATCAAGAATGATACAATTTAATTAGTTGACCTACATAGTTGGTTGTAATAACTTATAGATGAAAAGAGTGTATTATTAGTATTAAAAATGTTATGAAATGAACTCGGGATAGGTTTTCTATTGATCTAGTAACCTTTTTTTTATTCATGTGAATTTTCCTCATTGTAATGAGAGTATTTTTCTAAACCAAGTAAACATGGATCTTGAAACAAATCCTTAAGTAAAATATTAGAAGACACATGTGTGTATATACGTTCCTAATCATAATCATGCTATATAAAGTTATTTCCATAAGAGAAACGATAAAATCCTAAAGGAACCACTATAGGTGAATTGTTAAACAAAAACATGCAACCTAGTTGTAAGAGGGACGAAGGGTCCCATGTTATGTCTTCTTCAAAAAATTATAGTCAACTAATAAAAATAGGATCGTAATAAATATTTCACCATGAAAATGTTGTGTTGTGGGAAGTGGTTGTGAGTAGGTGTATATTGTAGTAGGTCATTGTTGTACTTTGTCATTTTTGGAAATGTGGCTTTGATGTGTATATGGAGTTATCATGTTGTCTATGTGGGTCGAGGTTTTGTGTAAGTGTCTTATGTGATGTTAAGTTTATCTATTGGAGCCCATGTGGTGTTGTGTAGTGAGCATTAAAAGTGAAAATTTTTTTGGATAAATTTACCATTGTATTTTGGGATTGAAAATGTGGGCATTATAGTATGTAGAGTGCAGAGGTTCATACTCTTGAACCTCTAGGACATATTGGAGTTTTGATGGCTATGCATGGTGGTGGGGGATATGGGAAGTGTAATGTGATAGTATTGTTGTGATGTGACAACTTGTAATTGTGATCATGTGAATGCATCTATTGTGTTTCCACTTGGTGTGCATTATCGTGTTGTCGATGTGTATGGTGATGAGAGTTCTCTCTCTCATGGATTAAATGTGTATTACCCATACATTACCACCTTGTTGGGTGAAAAAAATGTTAATGTGAATGGTGAAAGTGTGGTGGTGTTTTGTCATCTTATGATGTTGTGCATGTGTATCAATGTGATGTGTACCAAAGGTTGGTTCTTGATATTTTGTATCATATCATGTTGTTGCCACCATATTATGATGTATGTCATGATAATTGTGTATATGTACTGACATTAATCACTATATTCATCATGTTTATGAATTAATTTGTTATGTGATAACATGTGTGTCATGAATTTGGGGCATATGGTGATAGCATGTCTCCTATTGTGTTGTAATTACACTTTTGGTGCATTGTGTGGAAATGTTATGTGATTGTATGTCGTGGAACATTGTTATGTTATACCCGTAATTTTACCAGGTGTAAGATGCTATGGTTATTGTTCATATACATCATTGTGTTAGTAATGTAGTTATGTGCTATGTTTTGTACCTTACACTAACCGACCCTAAGGGAAGCAATCGGTAAAAGTGTATGTGTGGAGAGAGGAGGTGTGAACCAAGTTTTCATAACCTTGAGTTGAGTATGAGTTAGGAAGTGGAGTCTCATGTAGATTGAAAACCCACTTCTATTTGTTTGGTATACTTTGAGCTTGCTCAATATATTGTGGATGTGCACCACCTTAGGCTCAACTTATGAAAACTAGAGTCCATGCTCTTTCCTATGTGGGTTGTCCATCGAACAATCCTATGTGATATTGACTATGTGGATCCTCATATGTGTGATTTAGAGATATATGGAGATATGATTATTCTAGTTATATATATTTTGGTGAGTTGAGGCTTGATATCCGAGTGCTAGCAACTCGATGAGTACCCCTTTAGTGGCTGCAAAAAGGCCACATAGTGATCGTAATGTGATATTTCTATGTTCGTATTTTATTTGTAAATTGATCATTTATCTTTTCTTGTTAGAACCAGCAGTTTTCTTGATTGATGTGTTCTTATATTTTGGGCATTTAACTTGATTTTGTGCTTACAAGAGGGATTTGCATTACTACGGCTATTTAGCCATTTGTTTTGCTTAGTTTGAAATTTTCTTTTCATGTTTAAAAGTTTTATAGCCTAGCCCAAGGATTGGGATTTTTGCCACTGGTATTTGAAATGGATTATTATGCTGATTCTAATCTCATTATTTGTTGGATTGGGGCCATGGGATTAACCATGGAATGGTTGGACCTATGGACCCGCTTCGTTGTATGGGGGTACACCCCAAGGGGATCATAGGGTTGTGTAGTATTGAACTACATGTTACTATGCCACTTGGGTGGGGGTGACGGGGCTCTATGTGTCTAAGGCCATAGGGTGACCCGACCTCATTAAATAGAGAAATAAGGAGATGGGGCTCTATGGTGAGTGACCCAGATTGGTTTTGGCACTATGATTATTTCTCTATTGGGAGGCATATGGAGTGGTTTTGGGAGACTTATGGAGTTGTGTGGAAATATCTTATTCTATCTTGAGACTATGTTTCTTACGTGAAAATATAAATTCTCCCTTTGTGACATCTTATCATTTTACATTCTTGCATATCAAGTGAATATATTTCTTTAATGTGAGACATGATGCAACTTATCATAACATTCACATCAAACCATACCGTCATGAGAAAAAGTATGAAAATAACATTGTATAAAACAATCCTAAAAGGAAATGCTTGTAACCAATCATTCTTACCTTGTCTTGCAAGACAAAAATAACATCCTATACTTGAAATACCACTAATCAAACTTTGTGTTGGAAAGATTCTTGTCATGTTCAAACAATTAGAAATAACCGTAGATCATACTTATTGCATGTTAGTTCTTGTATATGCCTTTTCACTCCTCTATGTATCATCTCATGTGAAAAATGAACTACCACTACGACCTTTAAACCATTTGGAAACTTGAAAAATATGTGTTTAAAACAATGAAAACTTGTTGGCATACAATATTTGGTTATTGTTGGTGTAAGATGAAGACTTTTGTTGACTCATGTTGATGGGAGGTGGTGGCTCGTGCTTAGTACTTTGGGAGATGTTATTTCTTGATATTTCTTGGATCACATATCCTATTAGGAAGTTATTAATGTTGGTATGCCATATTTTGGTGCTTATGTTGATTGATGAGTTACTCTTGTGAGTCTTGTTAGGCATTATTATGATTGAGGTTTGACGTTCCTCTTGATTGGTATGTACTATTGGATCTTGTCTTGGAACCGTGTGGGTACAGTCATGGTTTCAAGTCACGTGATACTTGTTTTGTATGTATCAATGTGATGATTCATTTTTTGTTAGTCACATGTGTGTATTGGATCTATGACTATGACATAATTGTTGGGAATCATTTGTTATGTGGACTAATTCTTGTCTTCCGTGGTGGAATAAGTGGTCTTGTGATGTGATATAGTCATGAAAGTATGTAGTAATTGTTAGTGCAAAATCACAGCACCCCTAAATGGCTTTGAGATCTGCTTTCCTAAGGTAGGGTCATTTGATGTGATCTGCATAACATGGGACTATCTCACAAGCCGTGGGACTTGCAAACTCCGAGATGGCCCTTCAAGAAAGCTGGTTTTTGCTTCCTAACTACCTGCCATGAGCTATTCTAGTGCAGGAAAGTTAATCTAATCCTAATCTAACTTCCAAGGAGACAGGGAGAGAAAGAAAACAAGGAAAAACAAAGCCTACACTAAAACGGTGATACACCAGAAAAGGAAGTGAGATATTCTATTGAGGGAGAAAGAAACAGAGAAAATGGAGATGAGGGAGGTCAAACAGAAGTGACACGACCCAGATCTTCAAACCGACCATTAAACTCCATGAAACACAACATCCTGCACCTGCAAATGTGAAATACATTCACAGAAAAACAAATATGGAAGGGAAAGGCATGGAGAAACAACAAAACGATGCAAAGGGTTGAAGAACACCACAAAAACACATTTTATTGCTCTAGAAGGTGCACAAACCATTACATTTCTAGAATAGAGGCACAAATGCATTTGCTAGGCATAGGAGAAGGTTTGTTGCTCAAAAATGGCAAAACAAATTTGACAGATTTTCCCTATGCCCAGAATGTCTCTCTCCTCTCCAATGAGAAGTATTACAATATATATAGAAAGAAAAAGAGAGATAAGGGGGAAAAGTAAAATCCTACTCCAACCACCCTGAGATATGGATTGAAACCCACTTTGAAAGCTCAACCACTGAATATCAATGCCTCTATAAATCTACCCACAATATGTCGCTTCTAGTTCTTGACAGATTAAATCAAATCAGATTTGGTAGTTGAAGAGATCAGATTCTGCGTTAATGGCCCAAAGATGTTTCTCTATTTTCTCCCACCTAACCTCCCCAAACTTAAAGTTTTAGATCTTCATGGCATGGAAGAGGCCGAGATCTTTCCAACGGTGTCATATTTTCTATATTTTGAGCCCGAGTCGAAAGATATGCCCCTTCAAAATTTGTATCGGGTCCATACAAAAGGGTGGGAAAACCAGTTCAAAAATGGGCCCCTTTTTAATATAGGACACGTGGAGGGCTGGCGCATGTCTTGGGGTGGTCTCTACATTTTTCCTTTGAAGTAGCGTGGGGCCGACACGTGGCTCCTTCTGTGACCTGCTCGATTTCCTTATGTTTTTGCCTAAGTCCTTTTCTCGGCGGGGTCATATATCTGACCGGGGACACGCGGCATCTTGGCGCTTGTCTTAAAACTATCCCTCAATTCTGCTCTTGAACTAGCGTCATTTGGACACTTGGCACTCTCTACCAACCTGTCACAATGCATTGACTATTCAAACCCCGAATCTGTCCCTTTAAAAAAGATGGGACACGCGGCGAGCCCACGCTCATTTGAAAACTACCTAGGATTTTGCCTCTTGAAATCACGCCAATGAGACACGTGGAGGCTTCTATAATTTGGAGACTTAACCAATTTTGGGCCCGCTCTCCTTTTGACCTTTGTTGACCATTAGCTATGTGGAGGGCTGGCGCAAGTTTGAATCTCCGCTTTGGGCTCCGTCTTGGAATTGCACCGAGCTAACACTTGGCACCCTCTGCTGAGTCTTCTATACTTAGTCTCTTTTGAGGCCCACCCTATCCACCTTTTGACTTCTGTTGACTCTGCCTCCATTTGGGGCCTGGGACATGTGGGGATCCGGTGCTCATTCGAGCCTCCCCTTTTTGGATTCAACTTTGGAGAAGCATCGTGCTGACACTTGGCTCTCTCCGTTGTCTCCTCCATACTTAGTCAATTTTGGACTCGTTACGAAGCTGATTTTGAGCCGAAGACTATTTTCCTTTGCCATTTCTTCTTCTCGCTTGCTCTATCCTCTTTGACACCACTCGACCTCACTCTCCGACTCTGCTTTATTTCATTTCCGACCCTGCCTATAACTTGTTTGATGAATTTAAGGCACGATTTCTCTTGACATTGTTGTTTCTACTCTTTCTTCTTGCATTGGGTTGTTTGATCTTTTGCAGGCTCCGCCACTCCATTGTAGAGTCCCTCTACAACTTATTCGTAGTCTTCGAATGTGATTTCTTAGGTTCTTTCTGTGCGGGGTGGTGGCTGATCCAATATTTTTCCGGGGAAAATATGGATAACAATAATATGTCTTGTGGATCATATGTGACATTTTGATGTAAGTTACTATTGGGCACCCACGAACATAATATATTGAAATTATAAACAATGAATACTAAGAGCTTGAGATTAAGAAATATTGTAAAGGAAAAGACTAATTGAGTAATAAAGTAAAAGATAACTAACTACCAATCTTCACAGAACATTAAAATTTAAGATATTTCCAAAATTAGTTTGCTCTCTGGTGGCGCGCATTCACCAATAAGTCGTTTTGTTAAATGATATGTGTCATTATTGACTTTCTTTCCTATGTACCCTTTGATATTCGGTGTTGTGTCGCATTGAGGATGATGATCTTATAAGGTCGAGGTAAATGTAGTGCCTAGAAAATAAACAATAAATAAATAAATAACAATAACAAAAAAGTAATAATGGGGATACGTGCACTTTGGTGGGTGAGTGGAGGCGTGGAGTATGGGTTGTTAGTGTTGCAGGGTAAAGCCACCCATCAAGTAGCACATAGAGTGGCACATCATCCAGAGTGGTCTTTCGGACCTATCACATCCCTTGTAGAATTACACAAGCACTTTATTTGAGACACGAGGCGTTAACCACATTCAAACCCATGATAATGTTGTAAAAATAGCAGTAATTTTATGGTCGCAAATGCGAGTGCAAGTAAAAAAATGTTTTTAGGAGCTGTGCTAAATGGAGCTTCAACTACAACCATCTAAAAATCATCTCCACTATGGGTTAAAACAACCTTTCTCACAGAGACAAATGTGTATCATAAAATCTCCTCATTTTACCATATACAAATTGATTTATCTGGATCTCGTATTTGTATTGAAGCGGGCATTGCCCCGAGAACAAAAGGGAAGCTCTGTTTGTCGTTGTATTGTTTTTTGTGGGAAGAAAACGAAGAAAAGATAAAAGATTTGGAGGTGTTTCACTCCTGTGTAATGTCTTTCAGTATTGGCTCTTCTTTTTACGCTTCTAGGCACATGTGCTTCATGTACTAAACCTTTGCAGTGCCATCCTTGAGGTAGACAATCACTACCACTATGTATCCTAATTTTTATCTTTTATTTCGAGTAGTAGGTGCGTTGATTAAGACATTGGAAATGCCTTTCACTGATATCCCTCATATGTCTTTGCAAGATTTGCCTCTTTCACTCTTCATGTATGTGAAAGCCTCTAGTTGTCCATCCTCAACTTATTTTTTCAACTGTGGGAGAAAGACATGTAAATGTTGGAAAAAATGCTTTAAAGAAATGCCTCAGCTAGGTGTCATCACATGGAAGGCCACAGGGGCAAGTATAATCAGAGTAGATTCATTGAAGAGCCTTCACAAAATTTCAAAGCAATGCTTTTTTCAGGCTTAATGCCAAATGCCTAGCATAACGTAGTCTCGTGGAGTGTTTGGATCACAAGATTGACACAAAATTGTTGTGTTTAAGAGGTTTTAGAAACTTCCAAGTAAAGGAAAGAGAATGATCCCAAATAAATCGGTTACTTATTTATCGGTCACTCATCCTGTCGGTATTGTCTAAATGAAGCATTGGAGCAGGTCAAAGGACCATTTGTATGCCTTGGTGTCGAGTTTGGTTGTTTGGAGGAAATACTAAGTTGGCATTGTATCTCATCATGTGACTTCAGTGACACTACAATTGGTTGTCAATTTTGTGGAGCTCATCATGCTTGGTCTCGTGGTTTACGCTTGGTGAATGTGGTAAGTTATGCAGCCTCATCGAATGCGGTGATCACAAGTTTTATGTGAAATAGGTATGGAATTTCCCTTTTCTCTTGTACTAAATTCCACTTTCATCATTTCTTGCATTTGGAAATTAAATGTTAATTATTAGGAAATGTAACTCCAACCAATGATAAAACCTTACTTCATTTGGAACTGTCAAACATAAAAATTATAACCCCAAAAGTTATGCACATGGAGCACCACACCCAAATATACCGCAAACCTGAAACTCCTTGCATGACCCCTAGTAACATGGAACACCATGGGGAAACTTAACCAAGTCGTTTGAACTTAATTAATGCCCTTGCATGTTGAATTTCTAAGCCCACTTAGCTTATCAGTCACTTGTAGTGATATGCTCTTTTTAATAAAACGCGATCAGTTTCAGCCTACGATTACCGCTTAGTTTGAGTGAAAATGAAAACCACTTCCACCTATCCCTAGAATACCAACAAGAGAATCATAATCCACCTAATTTTTAATGAAAACAACTTTAGAGACTAGTTTTGCAAGTGGGTTTTGGACCTATTGTTCGTTGACTTCGGTTAGACACGATGAATTATATGTATATGGGAGAGTACATAGGAATCATCAAAATTTGTGTTCAAACTTAAAATGAGTGTTTTCAAGGCCCAATTTGTGAGCACTTTAGATGTTTCAACCAACTTGCACCAAAATTGCAACTTTAGCTAAACACACCTTCTAAGGTTTTGTTGACTCCTAACTAACCGTGGAACCTTGTAGATATCGTTTCCACACTTTATAGAGTATGAATTGATCAAATTATTATATGAATGGTTTTTTTGGGAAATTATGATGTTTCTCTCTCTTCCCTTTTCTCTTTCTAGAAGTAACTATGATATTTTGACTGGTTCTAAAAATGTAAATGAGTTATAAATGTTTATGGGTTGGAAACGAAATGAAAATTGGATAATGTATGTGGTTATGATATGATGAATAGAAAAGAAAATGAATTCTATAATTTCTCTCTCTTCTCCTTTCTCTCTCTAGAGATAATTATGAAAATATTGATTGGTTTTGAAAATGTAAATGGGTCAAAAATGTATATGAGTTTGAAATGAAATGAAAATTGGATACGAGATGTTATGGTGATTTGAAAAGAAAATGAATCCTATAATTTCTCCCTCCTTTCCTTACTCTTATCTCTAAAGAAAAAAAAATAGAATATGGAAGTGCGAATGTGTGAAGAAACAACCTCTCTCTCTCTCTCTCTCTCTCTCTCTCTCTCCCTATCTCTATCTCTCTCTATTGTCTGTTCCGATTGTTTGAAATGATGGATGTGTGGAATTTATGCTTGAGTGTAGGGGATTTCCATACCAGTCCTAGGACTAACCCTACATTGGTTGTAGGTACTCCAAACAAGAGGAATTTCTGGATGTCATATGTTGTAATTAATGAGTCGTCATTGTAAAGTTATATTCATCTTGCAATACATGTAATACCATAGAATAATGATATGTATTGTTGTTTGAAGAATTGTTCTTTGTATATTTTGAAAGGGAATACCAATGTGGCTATATTTTATAGTGTCGAATTGGATGTGAAGTTGTACTCAATGTTGTACCTATGTTATAAAGATATTAAACTAATCTTTTGTTATGTTAATTATTGGTTTATTTCCTTAACACCCACAATGCTAGGTAGAATCTCATCTCATCAAAACTATAAAAATTAAAAGAATGAGTTATAATGCCTATTATACTTCCTCCCCCATTTAAGTCTTTTTTAGGGTATAAAACACTAATCATGTTAATAAAATACTCTAATCTCATTAATCATCTTCTTGCTTCACACCTAAGACGTCTTATTAAGGACCTTTTCCTTGATATTTTATGAGGTGGTGCATATATGTTGTGAAACCTATCATATTGGGATGAGTGAGGTGATCATGCCAAGGTGTTGTAGGTATGACCATGTCATGAATAATTTTAATCTCCTTGTGCGTAATTTTCCTTGGTACCATAGTGGGTGGCCAAATCCTTGCAAGCTAGTTGGTGGTTGTACCTCTGACTAATCTCTTCTGAGATTTAAATTAAGTGAGTGCTGACTGCATGTCGAATTACTTGCGTATTTATCCAACAATCGAAATAGGTCCTTAAGAGGCTTTTGAAATGCACAAGATTGTTTAGGATATCTCTCTTGACACTTAATACTTGCGTGTCTAAGAGCAATGAAATGAGTTGTCTTGTGAGGTCGTACTCCTTGTAGTCTTAAATCCCTAAGTGTTACATAAGTGTTATAGGAATTACATTTGTTCCAAAATGATGTTAATACAAGACCAAAGTAACCACGTAAATGTAGTTAGTACAAGGGTAAATAAGATTAAACTAGGGAATGACCGCTATGAAAATGGTATGCCATTGAGTGATGTCAAACCAACTAAAATGCCTAATGTGACCATAAAATTAATGTAATAAAGTAGAGCTCCACGAATGATACAACAACCTAAAAAATATAAAAACCAAATATGATGCATGATCACATGCTTTGTTTGCATAAATGTGGGTTAAACAACGATGCTAATGAAATAATGAAATGTAGCCTTGAGAATGGGATACCTTTGGCTGTAGACAAGGTCTTGTGATTTAAGGAAAATGCACTCTAGTTGGACTTGCAAAATTTAGTAGAACCCTTGACGTAGATAGGAATATATTAAACCTAGGATCACTCAAGAAGTAGAATTTATGGTCAAAACATGTAATTAACCCATTTCTATTGAGAGTGAATCCTTAAGATGATGAAACAAAAGTAGTTTGAAATGTGAAAATTTTCACTTAAATTCAAAGAAAAATATCTATAACGGGAACACATGTGTAATGTACCCTTCCATGTGTAATATGATTGTGAAAATATGAATTCCTGATTGGAGCAATAGATTGTGAATCAAGAATGATACAATTTAATTAGTTAACCTACATAGTTGGTTGTAATAACTTGAAGATGAAAAGAGTGTATTGTTAGTATTAAAAAATGTTATGAAATGAACTTGGGATAGGTTTTATATTGATCTAGTAACCTTCCTTTTATTCCTATGAATTTTCCTCCTTGTAATGAGAGTATTTTTCCAAACCAAGTAAACATGGATCTTGGAAACAAATCCTTAAGTAAAATATTAGAAGACACATGTGTGTATATACGTTCCTAATCACAATCATGCTATATAAAGTTATTTCCATAAGAGAAACGATAAAATTCTAAAGGAACCACTATAGGTGAAATGTTAAACAAAAACATGCAACCTAGTTGTAAGAGGAACGAAGGGTCCCATGTTATGTGTTCTTCAGATAATTATAGTCAACTAATAAAAATAGGATCATAATCAATATTTCACCATGAAAAACGTTGTGTTGTGGGAAGTGCCTATGAGTAAGAGTATATTGTAGTGGGTCGTTGTTGTACTTTGTCATTTTTGGAAATGTGGATTTTATGTGTATATGGTGTTATCATGTAGTCTATGTGGGTCAAGGTTTTGTGTAAGTGTCTTATATGATGTTAAGTTTATCTATTGGACCCATGGGTGTTGTGTAGTGAGCATTAAAAGTCAAAAAAATATTCAGATTAATTTACTTTTGTATTTTGGTATTGAAAATGCGGGCATTATAGGAAACCCATTAGATTGAAACAATATCTTATAATCAATGAGATCTTAAATTAGTCGCCCTTCTTTAAAATGTGAAATATTGTTCGAATTGTATAATTTTTTCTTGAAAAGTTACATTAGTAACTTTTTCAAATTTATTCTTTATTGTTCCACCTTTCTCAACTAGGTATTGAAGATGTTTATGATGATTGTCATATTATGCTTTGCATATCTCATATGTAAACAATCTTCCTTAGTTTTCCATCTAGTTGTCTTTATTATTATTCCATCATCTTTATTATTAGACTCATATACCTTCCCACAATGCTTCTCTATTGTGTCCAACTTCAATTGCATGTTGTGGTCTTTGCTTAGTTTCCAACTACTTATAGTACATCTACATTGCGTAGGAGTATAAATATTGTTTTTGGTTCAATAGGTTCAATGAATGGATATTTGGTTGACCATTAAAATTTATAAGTCCTTCCTATAGTCCACTTCCCACTCTTATGTTTCGATGTGTGTTAATGGAATGTTTATCGAAGTTTGAGTTGGATGGAAAATGAGATTATTAGTATTGTCAATTTGAATTGAATTAATCTACTGATTGGGAATTTCATTTGGCGTAAGGTCATTGCTAGGGTTTTTGAATTTGAAAAAAATTGGTTTGCTCCTAAAATATATATATTTTTTTTGGGGGGGGCTTCGCCTTCATTTGAAAACATCTCCTATAAAAACCTAGGTGATTCGGGTAGTATACCTCAAGTAGCTTACCAAATTACCAATACTGTGAAATTTGAACTCGCATACCCTTGAGCACCAGAGATTCATATTATTGTTTGCTTTGTGATTGTTGACGTGCGAGAAATGCAGTGTTGACGTGCGTGACAAGGGCATTGTTGACGCGTGACAAGAGTCTTGCATCGACGTGCAAGACAAGAGTGTGACGCGCGTGTGAAAAAGGTGTTGACGACGCGTGAAAAGGTGTTGACGCGCGACGCGAGTGAGAAGTGTTGACGCGTGCAAAGGAAGTGTTGCCGCGAGGAGGAAGTGTTGACGCGCGATGGGAGAGGAAGTGTTGACGCGCGTGCGGCGAGGAAGTGGAAGTGTTGACGCGCGACTTGGGCAGTGTTGACGCGTGACAGTATATTAAGACAGTGGACGCGCGACCTCAGACAGTGGACGCGCGACAAGACCTCAGACACTGGACAGAGTCGCTACTTGGTTCTTTTGCTGACGCAGGACTCTTTTCAGAATAATGGAAGGTGCCAGCTCAAAGAATACGAATAACCTAAAAGTAAGTAAGAAATCTCAGAAATCACTCTTCAAGTATTTTGGAAACTCTGCGGATACAGATATTGTAAATACCAATCATATAGATGCCACCACAAAGAATCAGAATACTGACTGTGTGGAAGGTATTATTGAGGTGGACATGCATTCTGCACAGTATCAAAGTCAAACAAATGAAACCTACGATAATATGCCAGATCTTGAAGATATTGTTCCTGTTGGGGTGCAACCAGAAGTGCAGCTAGATATCACAGATACAAACACTCAAAAAAATGGAAGACAAAAATCAAAATCAAACTCCGGTCCAAGAAAGAGGAAACCAGGTGATTGTGATATTGCTCAAAATTCTACTCAAAAAAGTAAAGCATTGAAAACGAACAAGAATATGTGGACCATTGGCAGGACATACAAGTTTGATTGGGCAGCTAAATTTCCGTTTATTGAACCTGTACAATCATCTAATTCTGAAGAAATCCCATCTGAATGTACATGTAAAATATGTACGTGGAAATTGGGAAAGCAACAAAAAAATGCAATGAAATCTGGACACTATAGAAAAACATTGTGGAAAACAATATTTAATCATGTAATGGGGCGGATGGCAGAAAATCAAAACACATAGGTGGAAAACTGAAAAAAAGAATGCATGCATGTTAGATACGCAAATGGAATGATGAGGAGAGCGAGAAAAAACACAGACATCTGTTGGAAAAGGGAGGAACGATCACATCGCATATTGGTAAGATGAAAGAAACAAATCTACATGCAAAATTCATACAATTCTCTACTCTTTTTCAAATACTTAAAAAAGGAAGAGCGATTTCGGATTTCCTCGATTTCAAAGTTTTGTATCAATTTAACGGAATGTTGAATGTACCTCAGTCTCATTGGTCTGAGAGTAGTGGATGGGAAATGGCAAAATGCCTCTCGATGATAGAGAAGGAAGATTTGAAAGAGAATGTAAAAAAAGCAAACTTTATCTCTCTTTCAATTGATGAAGTGACAACAGTCGACAACACCGCATGGGTATGTATCCACATCTATACTTTAGAAAATCATATAAGGACACCTCATCTGTTGGGTGTTATGAAAATGGTTGAAAAATGCAATGCCGAAAACCTATATAAAATAGTTGTTTCTCATTTGAAAGATGTTGCTGGTATGACTGATTATGAAATTGCTACGAAGTTGGTATGCGTTGGAGCAGATGGTGCATCTGTCATGCAGGGTCACCGAACAGGGCTCTGTGTTAGATTACAAACAACAGTGGCCCCATATATGCTACCAATTCACTGTATGGCTCACAGAATGAATTTAGCGTATAAAATGGTAAGAAACCACGAAAATGTTGCTAAATTAGAAGACCTTATAAGAGAACTTCATGCCTATATGTCAAGCAGCCCAAAGCGTTTTCTCGAGTTCCAAAAATTTGCAATTGGAATTACAGATGGCAAAAAACTTCTGAAGGATGTGGAGACTAGATGGATCTCTTTGTATGAACCTGCATGCAGAGTTCGTGAGGAGTATCCTTCATTGGTTGGTTTCATGCACAAATACCATCATGAAGTTGATAGGGCAAGGGACTTGTTGTTCCGTTTAACTGATTTGGAGACATTGCTTACATTGGTTGGTATTCTTCCAATGTTAAAGGAGATCAATACAATACATTGATGAAGCATGCATGGGGCAGATTAATCTATATTGTGGATTTTATACGGATGAGGAAAATGGTATGTCAAAGTCTTGATATATTTATCTTATTCCAATGATAGTTTTGATGCACCTGTTTTTGAAAATTGGAAAGATTTATTAGATCTTAAAAATCCTAACACCTTTTTGAGATTTAATATCCACGATCACCTATGCATCACTGTTAATGGGAGGGAAATACCAATGCACATTTTGCAAAAACGTCAAGATATTACAGGATCGGAACGAGAAGATGTTCCCGTGACACGTAATTTGTTTGAGTCTGTTATAGTTGAAACAAGAATAAAGCTTAAAAAAATTTCAGAAACCTTGTCATCAGAAATTAGGGAACGTTTCTGTAAAGATAAAATTCTGGAAGCCATGGGTGTGATGAATCCTAATTTTTGGAATACTGAAGGTGGCCATGCAGACTTTGTCAGTAAGCATTTCCATAAATCAATGGGTACAATAATGGAACAATTTACAAAGACGTCAGAGCTCAAGGGTGTGGAAATCAAAGGTATACTGAATGCCGATTTATTAAAGTTTCAGTCAACAAATTTTGCAACAACAATGAGGAACCAATATAAGAATTTAGATCAACCTTCGAAAGTGGTGCTATTACAAAGGTGTGGCGAGGAATCTATCAAAGTTCTATTTTACAAGAAGATATCGGTGAATATTTCAGATTATATGAGTTATGCCAAACAATGATTTTGGGGTCTGTGGAGGATGAAAGGTTTTTCGGTGCATTGTCATTTATAAAATCAAAAGCGAGAAACAGGTTGGATAAAAATCTGGAAAGTTGCATGAGGTGTTATGTTTCTCGATACTCCATCGAAACCTTTCCAGTTCGATGAGCAATTGCACTGGAATTCCCTTTGCGAAAGAAGAGGTGTGAATAATACAGCTACAAGTACAAATATTCCCAACCTTGAGAGTGTAATTGGCTCTTCGTCACATTCTACAGAAGACAACATCGACTTTGATGAAGCTATTGATAATGGATTGTTTCAACTTTAAATAGGTATCTTCTTTATCTATCTTTTATCTTTATCATTAAAGATGTTGTTACAGTCTATATACTAAAAATGTCAGGCAATTCACCCATCTATCTACTAATACATTTCTCGTGTTGGGTTTTTTTAAAACACAGATCTAGCTCATTACCAGTGGCAATGATGATTTCAACTTTAAGGAGGTATCTTTTTCCCCTTAATCTTATTGTTTGTTACTATTCATTTTTTTCAGCTCTGGTTATCATTAAAGATGTTACAGGTGTATGTATTTACATTTAGTTAAATACAATATTTTTATTTTTTGAAAACGTGGGTTGACATCCGTCCGAGGAAGCTGTTACTTCTCGGGACTGACAATGTCAGGCAACTCACCCATCTATCTACTAATCCATTTTTGTGTTGAATTTTTTTGACAAAGAATGTCGGTGATGCAACTCACCCATCTATCTACTAATCCATTTTTTGTGTTGAATTTTTTTAAGACAAAGATCTAGCACATTACCGGTGATGATTTCAATTTTAAATAGGTATCTTCTTCAACATAATCTTATTGTTTGTTACTTTACATTTTTTCAGCTCTTGTTATCATTAAAGACGTTATTATTACAGGTCTAATTCTATATTTTACATTTATTTAAAGATATTGTTGGTCTATATATTTAAAGATGTTGCGTTGGCACTTCTCAGGAGTCAGGACTGACAATGTCAGGCAACTCACCCCTCTATCTACAATGTCATGTAAAACAAAGATCTAGCACGTTACCCTTGATGATTTCACAACAATCTAATACGCAAGAGGTAAGCTAAACCCTAGCATATTTGCAATTATGTTTAATTTCTTACCAGTGATGATTCTTTCTTGATTTCTCATAATTATATTTAATTTATTTTTAAATATAAGTCCACATAAAATTCCTCATAAAATTCACATAAAATTCGGGATAAACAATACATTATACGATTTTAAATATAAGTCCACATAAAATTCCTCATCATCCATATATATCATATCATCACCATATCATTATCATATCCTGAGTCCTGACACTACAATTATTATTAACACAATTATTTATCTAATTTTAAATTTATTAAAACAATTTCATTTTTTAAAATAATTCATAATCATATCATTACAATTCTATTCATTCTAATGTCATCTATATCCATTCTAATCATTAATGTCATCTATATCCATTATAACACATTCCATTTATTTATCATCTATATCCATTCTAATGACATTATGATCATATCGTTACAAGTGTAGAGAATAATTATCTTAAAACAAGTTCAAAAGTCTAGAGAAGAAGAATTACTGTGCTTGATGATAAATCTACGTCCACATTAAATTGATCATCGTCTTTCATCATCATCTATCATTAATTATCAATTATCATCATTCATCATCTACGTCCACATACAATTCATGACAATGCAAGTAAACAAGAAACATACATATAATTCATGATAATCACCATCTAATGCAATTAAAATTAAAGATTGTATATAAATCCATATAATTAAATTCAAAACCATAGTACATACTCAATAGTAGAAGTTTTCAAATTCAATATTTAAAGTTTCCTCAATAATAAAAGTTTCTAGTTTTCAAAACCCTCTCTTTCTTTATCCAATTCTACTCCTCTCTGCACTCTTCCCCAACGGCTTCTTCCACTTTGTGGTTGTACCTCTTTCCCCAAAACAGAAATCTCCATGCCAACAAATTTGGATCAGCTGCAGCGTATAAACTATCCCGTTGCCAATAATTTTCATAACGACTAATAATCTCATTGATAAGAACCTTAGCCCTTCTGTCCCATTCTATAAGCTGATTGATATGAGGAAGCATCTCCATCTTTCTCATCAACCCACACAAAATCTTTTTTTTTTGTGCTTGTCCAGATCTATGAAATACTCCTTGCCCTCTTTAGAAGTACTTGTGCCAAAACCCTGTATGGTCCAAGCAACAAGTGATACCTAATCAGCAAGTGAACAAAACCAGAACTTGAAAACATATAAAGAGAAAACAAACTAGCATTACTTTGTAGTACTATATGGTCCAGCCAGTTATCGATCCACTCAATGATTCTCTCCAAGCTTCATACTCAGGAATTGTGTAAAAAGATAACACATTTCCATTTTTGTGAGTTGCCTACATCAACATGTGCCAAAATTAGACATGGAGATACATAACATCTGGAGGCTTAAAAACAAATATAAAGAGTCTCAATACACTCAACCAAATATACAGGGGGAACATTTACCCTGACAATAGGAGTGATAAATTCCACAACAAATGAAGGAATTTTAAGTAGTGATGGCCAGGTATGGTGTATGAAATTGATCAGCAATCCTTTGATGTGGGAACCATCATGGTCCTTTAAGAGACAAAGGACAAGTCAAAAAGGATCTCACTAGAAAGGATGTGTCAGAATTAAGCAGAAACTAAACAACGCTATACAAAGATCATGTACCTGGTCTGTCATTATCATCAGATGGCCATATCTTAAAGATTTAATGTTGTCATATATTTTATCTTCCTGTAGACCAAGGATTTTTTTTATATTTACTATCTCTTTATTCTCCATTTGTTGGTGAGTGGTAGCTTCCCTGACATTGAGCAACTTACCTCTGAGAGGAAACACGCCATAATAATATTGACCAACAATAGATATTCCTGCCACCTGATAGGATAAAGATAACTAAAATAACAAAAAATTAAATTGGAAAGTGATGTCGAAACATGTCACAATACTACCAAATTCAGTATTCACATTTCCCTGATTCAAGGCACAAACACTTACAGCAAGAGCCTTGGCTGAGTCACCCTCCGTTAATATTAAAGTACATTGATCAGAATTCTTCCCCCCTGCTTGATTTGCATCATCAAGTTTGGGAACATCAATTAATTTCCCCTTCTTGGTTCCATCAGTTTTCTTAAGATCTTTTTTTTGTTTAAACTTTTCCACTGCACTCATCAGGTCAAACAAAGTTACAAAGCTCATCTTAGACACTAGCATTGCAAAAATTACATGTACTCAGAAATGCTACATATTAGACACCACGCCTTTATTTATTGACATGGGCTGCAAATGCGAAACAGTGAAAATTACTATAAATTTATAACAACAAATTGTATCAGAATAAAAAATATGAATTAAAACGAATTATACTTACAATCAACATGGAAACCGAACGTTGATTCGAGAAAATTCTTTTCTTCCACGAGTGTTGCCTTGGTTGTAACAATTGGTAAATTTTTGAACGGAAGGCCCGTAAACCGATGGATGTCATTTGCTTCGATACTGAATTGAAAAATTCGGCCATCGTTCAGAGTCACATAAAAAATGCCGTCCTCTGAATTGTAGGATGACAGAAAGTAATTCAAAATATCCGGATCTGTTTCGAAATGGGGCATATTAACGAGCCCTGTAAATTCACACGCATCCATTAAATCTTTATATTCTGAAGACATCTTTAAAACAGTATGGATGTGAGGGCATAAGGGACATCGATTGAATTGGATTCTCTTGATTTTTGTTACTGAACTTGCAGTTGGGAAGCATTGAGACCTGCAAAAATTCAAGAGCTGGAAGGTGAAAACGAGAAAATGACCGGTTGAAGGGTATTTATAGGCTAAATCGGGCGTCAATGGCTTCACTTGACGCGTCAAAGGTCTAGATGACGCGCGACAATAGTCCTAGCTGACGCGCGTCAATTGGATCCAGCGACGCGCGTCAATAAGAGCAAGCGCGACGCGTCAATAAAGATCCGCGCGCGATAAGAGTCGCGACGCGCACGCGTCAATAGAGAGCGAGTGACGCGTCAATAGAAGCGATGTGACGCGCGCGTCAATAGAATCGATCGAGCGCGCGCGTCGATAGGAGAGCGCGTGACGCGCGTCAAAAGAGAGCATGACGCACGCGTCAATAGGAGCGCGATGGCGCGCGTCAAGGGAGAGCGCCGCGTGCGTCAAAAGAGCGCGTGACGCGTCAAAAGAGCGCGCGCGCGCGCGTCATGCGCGCGCGCGCGCGCGTCAATAGTGCGCGCGTCAAAAGCGGCGTGCGCGCGCGTCGGTCAAGACCATTGACGTTCCATTGACGCGTCAGGAGTGATGAGTGACTAGATGGATCTCTTTATGCACAGAGAAAGCCTGAGACTACCAAATAATTGATTTCTTATCCAAAATTTAATGGAATTCGAAGTTTTCACCTCTTTTGCACTAGAGGAAATTCCCTTCATGTTTGCAATGCAGCCAATTGAGATGAAGCCTTCAAATTTATCCCCAGACCAAAGAAACAAAAGTGTTTGGTGTGTACTTGATGATGATATAGGGTCTTGTTTGATAAGTTCAAAAAGAAACTTCATGATATATGCTAAGACTGAGTTTGAGATGAGGTACCAGTAAGGCACTCTTGACAAAATTTACACAATGTTACCTTTTTAAGATGATCCAACCTTGCACAGAGAACTTTATGTTGAGCTGTAAAAAAAATTTCAATATTTGAGACACTTCATTTTATCAATTGTACTTCAAGAAGATCATGATTAATCAATTCAAGGCATAGAAATGGGGGAGCTTCAAGAAAATTGTCTTCAAACATACACTTGAACATTGTATCTTCAGCAAAGGAAAACAAAACAAGGTGGTAGTAGGAATTTTATACTTTGATACTCATTGCAAGGGTCAACCAAGTATTTCATCAGCTCAACAATGATAATTAGAAGAAAGTAAAAACAACTTTCCGTTACACACAACAATTTTGATCACTTTACCCTTATTGTATCTTTCAAACCTCATACTTGTGCCTGAATATCCTTACATAGGATGAGATGAATCTACTAAAGGATCAAAGATTTCAAGTTCATTCTTGTAACTAATATGATATGTAAACAACCTTATTGAGCTATGATCATATGCACCACCTTAAAAAAAAAAAAAAAAAAAAGAGACATATTTTAATTCAACCACTCCAAGAAGCAGTCCTGAAGAGAGAATCTCAAGATGTGAATCCTATACAACATATTTTGATACTGATCCATTTTCCCCAAAACATTTTACAATATCTCAAGATGTGAATCCTATACAAAATTAACTTCTATGATTTATCTGAAGAAGGCACTGTATTTTTTCTTGGATGCTAAGAAGACAGGTTGTTTAGTCTGCATTTCTAAGCGATCCAGTTTTATAAAAACTTGAATAAGTTTAAATACTCATTTCAAAATCTGATTAAATTTGGCATGAAGCACTAAAAGACACTCCTATACACATTTCATGTTTTGGTTAACCATGGGTTTTCCTAAAGATGTTACAGGTCTATATACTAAAAATGTCAGGCAATTCACCCATCTATCTACTAATCCATTTCTCGTGTTGGGTTTTTTTAAAACACAGATCTAGCTCATTACCAGTGGCAGTGATGATTTCAACTTTAAGCAGGTATCTTTTTCCCCTTAATCTTATTGTTTATTACTATTCATTTTTTCAGCTCTGGTTTTCATTAAAGATGTTACAGGTCTATATACTAAAAATGTCAGGCAATTCACCCATCTATCTACTAATCCATTTCTCGTGTTGGGTTTTTTTGAAACACAGATATAGCTCATTACCAGTGGCAGTGATGATTTCAACTTTAAGGAGGTATCTTTTTCCCCTTAATCTTATTGTTTGTTACTATTCATTTTTTTCAGCTCTGGTTATCATTAAAGATGTCTATGTATTTACATTTAGTTAAATACAATATTTTATTTTTTGAAAACGTGGGTTGACATCCGTCCGAGGAAGCTGTTACTTCTCGGGACTGACAATGTCAGGCAACTCACCCATCTATCTACTAATCCATTTTTTGTGTTGAATTTTTTTAAGACAAAGATCTAGCACATTACCGGGGATGATTTCAATTTTAAATAGGTATCTTCTTCAACATAATCTTATTGTTTGTTACTTTACATTTTTTCAGCTCTTGTTATCATTTATTTAAAGATATTGTTGGTCTATATATTTAAAGATGTTGCTGGCACTTCTCAGGACTGACAATGTCAGGCAACTCACCCCTCTATCTACAATGTCAGGTAAAACAAAGATCTAGCACGTTACCCTTGATGATTTCACAGCAATCTAATACGCAAGAGGTAAGCTAAACCCTATCATATTTGCAATTATGTTTAATTTCTTACCAGTGATGATTCTTTCTTGATTTCTTAGAATTATATTTAATTTATTTTTTATATGTGAAAATCCTTTGATATATTAACTATTAAACAATACATTATACTATTATAAATATAAGTCCTGACACTCTTCCTAAAATTCCCTGCTTTGTCATAGATCCATCACTTCTTCAGATTTCTCCATGAAGAAATAGATCTATTTTTAGACTTATAATGATCATCCTCTAACACGAAGTTATTCAAACTCAATTCTAATGCTATCTTCCATATCCTATAGTCACCCACCCAAATCTACACTAATCACAACTATTTAAATCAAAATGCTGAATTTGTTCACCGAGAAAGCATTAATTTGATACTACATATTGGGATTTTTAGAAATCATGAATGTAATAAACTAAACCAAAGAAAAAAATTAGATCTAAATGGAAGAATGAAATGCGCAAGGGAACTTGACAGAGTCTTTATCTAATAAAAATCCTTTCTAGTAATAAAACTGACTAGAACATTGATAATTCTATTAACTTCAAACTATCCTGCAAATGTAGTGTGCCTTCTTCAAGGCTCTACATAAATACTTACACACATAGTTTACTATGATCTAGTTTACAACCTTCAATATTTTCTTACACACTCAAAATTATTCCAACTTATAGCCTCCCAGTTCTAATCCACAATTATTCTTCACCCTTATCAAATATAAAAAAATGATAGGATTCTTCAACCTATGAACTTGATCTATACAGACTAATCTTCATGATAAAAACCTTATATGTTTTACATTAAACTTCAAAGTTCTATATCGAGCTTGACCTATCTTTTAATCACATGGTTATTCCAACTTTGGTTAATCTAGCCTCCATAACCTTGACTATTTACAACAACTTGTCAATCTACTCTACACAAAACAATATCCATGATAACAAAACCATATCTTTTAAACCATGGTCTTGATTATTTCCCAAGCTCTAATTCTTATGGCCTGGAATTTAACTATTTCATAATTGGCTAATCTAGCCTCCACATCAATGATTGTTTCCAGCAAAACGTTATTTTCTGACAAATGGTCTTGACTATTTTGGATGTCAAACAACCTCTCTAATGAGAGATTATGCACTTATATAGAGGTGAATCTCTTTAAAATAGAATTTTCCTACACCATAAGTCTATTAAGGAGAAATCCTAAAGATCTGTTTCAAATCTTAGTTGCTATTTTTTCCCAAAAACATAATTTTCAAGATAATTAAAGTCCCACAAGATATTTAGGCACTACATTTTACATTATACACATTAAATTGATCATCGTCTTTCATCATCATCTATCATTAATTATCAATTATCATCATTCATCATCTACGTCCACATACAATTCATGACAATGCAAGTAAACAAGAAACATACATATAATTCATGATAATCACCATCTAATGCAATTAAAATTAAAGACTTTATATAAATCCATATAATTAAATTCAAATACCATAGTACATACTCAATAGTAGAAGTTTTCAAATTCAATATTTAAAGTTTCCTCAATAATAAAAGTTTCTAATTTTCAAAACCCTCTTTTTCTTTATACAATTCTACTCTGCTCTCTTCCCCAACGGCTTCTTCCACTGTGGATGTACCTCTTTCCCCAACACCAGAAATAACCCCTGAACTTATAAGATCTTGCAAAGACTGTCCAGATTTTTTAAAATTCTTTCTTCTTGATTTGTTGCATCTCCATGCGACAACAAATTTGGATCAGCAGCTGCTTTGGCTTTGAATAATATGTCAAGGTCGAGACCATGCTCTTTAATTATCCGCTTTAGTGTATTGTTTTGTTTGTTAACCAAAACAATATTTTGCTTCAAATTTTTTGCTGCGGATAAGTTGTTCTTTGTTGTTTCCAAGTGAACTTGCAAAACCTTCGCCTGACTCTTCAAATTTTCATATTTCAACTGCACAAAAAGAGTAATGTCAATTCAAAATATTAATGTAAATTCAAAATTTCAAATTAACAAGAATGATTGTTTGAATGTAATAGTACTTACAACCGCTCTATCTCTTTCGGCATTTGCGATTGATACCAAATCCTTGTCCTTGGACCATTTGTTAAAATATGCCTGGGCCTCGGCACTAATATTTTCCAATTTGTTTAGTGCCTTATCTAAAATGTCGTCTTTATAGTTGTTGTTAAACGTGACAGTCCCACATCTTACTTGGGTAAGTAAGGAATCCATCTTCGCAGGTTGATTCTGGACTGCAGCGTATAAACTATCCCGTTGCCAATAATTTTCATAACGACTAATAATCTCATTGATAAGAACTTTAGCCCTTCTCTCCCATTCTATAAGCTGTTGGATATGAGGAATAATAAACTCACTGACATGGGATTGACAATCATAACCAATTAAGTTCTCCAAAGGAAAACGTGGCAACTGTTCACTATCTGAATCTGATGCAGACGATCTTGCTGGAGAAGAATGGGGGCTTTCACCAAGATCAACTGCTCCTTGTTTCTGCCTTTGGGTGGGCTGATCCTGTTTTTGAAAAAATTAATCAAGATTTAGATAAATAAATTTAAATCAGAATGTAATTCAAAATTGTAAAGCATATTAAAATTGAAATTTGAAGTATACCTGCTGGCCTTGAATCATCTCGCGGGTATCGAAAAAACCAGTTGGGTCATTGCTATCAATGCCCAAATAATCTTCATCTAAATTTATATTGTTCAAAACAGATATGCCCGTTGCACTGGGCAAGCCACCAAGTGATAGAGTTGGAATTCGAAACGAGGAGGCAAGGTTTAGTGTCCCACTAGGGGCCGGAGCAAAAGGCATGCGTTTACCAATGTTCTTTTTCACTGTTCCTCTGGTTGGCATTTTAAAAATTAATGGTTGAGTGGGTGTCGGTGCCGTGGTTTGATCATGACTGACATGTGCTGAAAAGTACAAGAAAAAAATGAAAAATATTAAAACAATTCATAAAGTCAAAACTACGAAATTAAACGTACTATAGAAAAGTTGTACCTTGTTGTCGAGGGGTTGTTTTTCTCGGTGCTACGGGTGGCCTTGTAGGAGTTGTACTCAGTGGCTGTTCAGAAGATATGAATGCATGCGACTGTATGGAGTGAGTTGGGGAAGAAGGTTCCAAAGTCCCTGCAATTCATCAATATTAAATGTTGTCAATTCATTTGGTTAAAATTTAAATTGAAAAATAAATATGCAACTTTGGAATTTGTAAATAATATATGAGAATGTATTACTTCTCTGGCGTTTAACGAGTTCAAACTGTTGAGGGTTTGGAGAGGAGTGAGCTTCCATTTCAGATTGGGAGTCCCCCGAAGCCTCCGCGTGTTGTTGGCCTCTTCCTCTCGATAACTTCTTTTTTCGGGGAAGGGCTTCAAGATATCTTCTCTGCAAAACATTAAAATTTAAGTTTTAATAACTGTGCACTGTAATGTCGAAAATTGAAATACAATTACAAACTAAATAGTTTATACCTGTTGTTCTTCAAATGGAATTGAGAATTTCTTCAAAGCCTCATCAGAGCAAGTAGGAATTTGTTTATCTTTTAAATTTAAAATTGCCTCATAGTAGAAGCCGAGGAGATAGTTTGTTGAATAAATGAAAGGTTTATCTGAGAGTTTTGAATTTGTTATGTCAGTTCTTATTTTTTTGGATAGATATGTGCACCAATCGAATTTTCGTTTTGAGATAGTGGCACAAATGTATGCAATGGCCCAATTTGGTATATCTGTTTGGCGACCCTGCAAAACAATTCTGGCTTGAAAAAATGAAATAAGTGCAGCAAGAAAGTGGTGTGCAATTGATTGTGTATCTACACCACGCCTGGATTTATTGACATGGGCTGCAAATGCGAAACAGTGAAAATTACTATAAATTTATAACAACAAATTGTATCAGAATAATAAAAATAGAATAAAAATATGAATTAAAACGAATTATACTTACAATCAACATGGAAACCGTACGTTGATTCGAGAAATTTCTTGTCTTCTTCCAGGAGTGTTGCCTTGGTTGTAACAATTGGTAAATTTCTGAAAGGAAGGCCCGTAAACCGATGGATGTCATTTGCTTCAATAGTGAATTGGAACATTTGGCCATCGTTCAGAGTCACATAAAAAATACCGTCCTCTGAATTGTAGCATGACAGAAGGTAATTCAAAATATCCGGATCTGTTTCGAAATGGGGCATATTAACGAGCCCTGTAAATTCACACTCTTCCATCAAATCTTGATATTCTGAAGACATCTTTAAAGCCGTATGGATGTGAGGGCATAAGGGATTCCTGTAGTTGATCTTGGAAATCGATTGAGTTGGATTCTCTTGATTTTCTTGCTGAACTTGCAATTGGGAAGCATGTGAAGTCGACATTATAGTTGTAATTGCGTCTTTGACAATGATTTAGACCTGCAAAAATTCAAGAATGGGAAAACGAAAATGAGAAAATGAGCGGCACAAGGGTATTTATAAGCTAAATAGGGCATCACTGGCCCCTATTGACGCGCGTCATTTGCTCCTACCGCACGCGTCATCGGCTGGCTACTATTGACGCGCGCGCGCTGCTAGACTTGTCGCGCGTCGCTAAGACCTTTGACGCGCGACACTGGCTCCTAGTGACGCGCGACACTATCCCCTACTGACGCGCGTCACTTCCTCCTATTGTCGCGCGTCAGCTAAGACCTTTGACGCGTCAACAGGTCGATGACGCGTCAATCGATAGAAGAGAAGAGACGCGCGTCATTGGAAGTATACATGCATGTCGCGCGTCAATAGATGCCAGTGTCGTGCGTCAAAGGTCTTAGCTGACGCGCGACAACAGTCCTAGCTGACGCGCGTCAATAGGAGCCAGTGACGCGCGTCAGTAGGAGAAAATGACGCGCGTCATTAGGGGCGATGACGCGCACGCGGATGGAGAGGAGTAGAGTGTCGCGCGTCATTACGAGCATGACGACGCGACATAGGCGAGCGATGAGGAGAGACATGTCGTCGCGCGTCATTACGAGTGTCATGTGTCGCGTCATTGGGAGCCGGCGTCGTGCGTCATTACGAACCAGTGTCGCGCCAGTGACGCGCGTCAGTCTAGACCATTGACGTTCCATTGACGCGTGTCAGGAGTGGTTATTGACGTCTTGTTGTCGCACGTCACTGATGGAGCCATGAAAAACCAGGTGAAAATTTTGTTTTTGAATACTGTCAAATTCACCTTTCGCTGAAACTGGTTACGGGGATATTCGCCAGGTATTTTCCACCTTCAATTTTATATAATCCTATATATAATAGTATGTTATAACATGAAGGAGAATATACTAACATTAGTCAACCCTTAGTGGAAACACGAAGGTAAAATTATATTCAAATTTTGTTAGGATACGTAAAATTTTGGCATGAACGTGCTACCGTATGGTAGTAAAAAATTCTCCAAATTAAAAATTAAAAATTCACGAATATTCTCCTCTAAAATAAACTTTTGCGAGAGAGATGTATCGTATGATGTATAAGAGGTATGTCATAAAAGTGTGGCGTTGTAGTATGTGGTAGATATGTCGAGTGTGTTTCATGTTGTGTTGAATGCTCGAGGGGGTATATGTTGTTTATTTGTAAAGTGGTAGTAGTGGTAGTAGTGTGATGTGGTGTGCCTTAGATATGTGACCTAACCTTTTATTTCTTGAAACCCTTGAAAATTTATTAGAGTCACTTTGTTCTTTCTAAAACATGGCTCTATGATCTTTGCATGCTTAGAAATGGAGGAAACTATTGACCATTGAGTGTTTTAGACCTATAGTAGGGACTGCTCTTTTTATGTGCAATTGATTTGGGTAGATTTAGAATAACCTTGAGTGCCTTTAGAATGATATTTGCACTAGGATCTTGTAAGAGTGTCAGGAGAGTTATAAAGTGACATTCGATTGACTATATAGCCTTCCACAAGTGAAATATATTAATAAGGTGAACCATAGGAAAATGCAATGACCCAATAAAGATATTGACATGAAAATTAGAGTTGGAGAATGAAAAGGGCATGATATTTTCAGGTCATCCAAGACCGCACCTCACATCCGGACCCTTTATGCGGTCCTAGACAAGAGAAATGTAAAATGAAATAAAAATTTGTGGCTTGAAGCACATAAATTGTTTCTTTGCTTTGATTTGATAATATTGATTGAATTGGTAACACAAGTAAAGTTTAAAGATAAGCAATTCATAGAAGATATAGATAGATATATTAATTGGATTCTAAATGTGAGCATTTTCCTTAGCAAGGAGAACAACCAAACTTGGCATTGAAAAGGACAAGTTACCTAATTTAGCATCTACACCTCTATAATAGTGAAGTGTATGATCTCTAGTGATAGTCATACTACATATATATGTTTAAGCCTTTTGAATCCATATGGAGGAAAAATTAATAAATACAAAGCATCAATAAAAATAAATAAATAAAATGACATAATCAATAGACAAAAATTAAAATCTAATTGAAACACTTGTTGTCTTAGTCAAAATTTCACACTCAAATTCAGCGTCACAATAGAGTCATAGTTCCTTTTTGAGTGTAGTAGGCCATTACAACAAGATAAGAGGTTACATATTGTTGGAAATGTGTTGTATATTTTCCATGAGTTACACTCTTGTAGACTATACAACCCAACATCCCCTTTATAAGATTTTGGTCATGTTTAAGTATTTTTAACCTATGTTAATTATGGGTGGTTAGATCACTCATGTTTATGGGGAGCCGTTATGGGTTGTATTCTTGGCCCATGGTTTTGGTACCCATTATTTTGTAATACCATTGTGATGGTTACCTACTGATGTGTTTACATATAACTAGATATATAGTAGGATAGTGTAGAACTAAGAAGTACATTATTATATGGTAAAATAATTGAGTTAATACAATAAGGAGATAAGTTATTGTGTTGGGTTTTTTCCGAAAGGGTTTCCCATGATATATCTTATGTATTGTGTTATTTGTATGTCATTTATCTATTTCTATTTATCTTAAAGAATGTGAAGTATTTTTCTCTCATACTTTCTTATCAAATCAAATTCTCTTCACATTTCTCATTTGTGTCGCTTTCCTTTTCATGCAAGTACCTAATCCTTAAATTCAACCAATTGATTTGTTAGGATCTTGAGAAACATGTAGCATGTCATGGGAAGGTAAGAATTTTTACTTTTCTTACATCTCATAGCTGATATAGGATGGTTTTAAACTTCACTAGTTTATCCAATCCTAACCTTTACAAAACAAGGATTTCCAACCTTTTGATTTCAAAATATCGTAATTGCCCCCTTTTGATTAGAGTGTCTTATCTCCTCGAAGGATCTTGCATCAACTTCATGTTACCTCATTTACCATTTTTTATTGTTGGACCCAATTTAGGCCAAGTACAAAGACTATGTGCATAGACAATTTTAGATCATACAATGATATTTTGGAGGAATAAGACTCGTCACACACAAAGGAACATAACAAATGACATAAGCATGTGCATAACAAAGGGAAGGAATCCGTAATTTTTAGGCATATGGTTTATGTAGGATACCTTATATGGTGCAAATGTTATAATGAAGATGGACATTTGTATGAATTGATGGAGAAAAAGAAAAATGTGATAAAGGACATCTTTAGAGCCTATAGAAAAGTGGTTTGGAGATGAGGAGATGGAATTTGCATGAAATCACAATAGTATAATAAACTTAGACCCTAAGAAATTGTGTGTAGAGAGATATAAATATATTTAAGTGTTATTTTTATTAAGTTACATGATAATTTAGATGCATGGTTGGCCAATTACATAGTAGGAAAAAGTAGAAACCTCAAACATACCAATTATGTAGATGCATGATAATTTAGATGCATGGTTGGAAAATTATGGTTGGCACATATATGCTTGGATGGATTAACACGTAGATAATTTCAAACATACAAATGAGAACTAGGCTAGACTTGTTGATATTTGGCGGAAAGGCGTGTTGGGAACCTATTTTCTATAGTTTACTATTTTGACACATTATTTATTAAAATAGGTGGTTTATTAGTTTTTCCATGAACTACAAGGAAATTTATTTCTCAAATACAATTTTTGATAAATGGGAGGTTAATAGACTTAAGCATCTAACACTAATTTTGGAAAGCTAAAATCCTTTGTGCATGGACCTTAATTTATGGCGGGTGAATGGGAAGAATAAGAAGGGGTGAAAAACAATGTCGGTAGAAAACTAGGGACATAGGGATGGAAAACTAAGATGATGGGAAGCTCAAGAGGTGAAAATATGGTGAAGTTAGGAAAATTATAATTAGTTATATGGACCCAAGTCAAAAGGGAAGAGTAGATCTATGAGGATGACACAAGGAATTGCACATAATAGGAAGGGTAAGTGATTGACCTTTGCATAGATGAAATGTATTATGAGGAAGAAGAAGTATGAGAGAGTGCCAAGAAATTAAATTGGTAGGATATTTATTAGGTAATGTTTGAGATCCATTGGAAATGAGGAACCACACATAGTTTATAGGCCTAACCTTTACACCACCCATAACATCAACCCACACCCAAACCAAGTTGTAGAATCGATTGAGGCATGAAAATGATGGAAACACGAGAATTTAGGAAATGTGTGGGGTAAAAATTAAATTTTGTAAAAGTTGATTCCATACAAAAAAATTGGGTCCAAGAGGTAAGAGTGAGAAATTTGTATCATCATGGGATATCAAAAGGAAGTGGAACTAATACTACATACATGACTAAAAATAATACAAGATTAACATTATGTATGAGTCAAAAATTTGCACAAATAAACCCAAAATTTGGACAATACCCCTAGCCTTAGGAGGAACTAAATCCCCACAACCTATAGGTGGAAGAACCGTGAGTACTATTATAGAGATAAGTAATACGGGGGAAGAGGATAGGATGCACATGCAACCCCCGTAATAATATACCTTTAATGAAATGATGATGAGATTTATAGATTCTAGGGGATTGGAAAATATTACTAAGCATGTCCATAAATGTGAAATATTATGGAGATTGAAGGAAGTAATTTTTCTGAGTGCAAGGCAAGAAAAATTTCCACTACTATCCTAGACCATGTATACATATGATACATGAAGTATAATCCCCACTAGGTAGTTGTGGATTATAACTTATTGAAAGCTGCGTTTTTGAAGGAATTTGATATTTTGAGTTTAAAAAACTAAAGTATGTGTAATCTCAAGGATATAAAATAAGACATATTAGAGAGCGTGCACACATGTGATGTAAGGTTCTAGACCTTGATCTTGAATATCGCTATGAATTACACCTAATTTAACTTTCAAACATTTGGTTCATGAGTGATATTTTGATTCCATTTTAGTGTGTCCTCTTCATGAAATCCTTCATAGAACCAAGGGAATCCTCTGAATTTGGGCTGAGAGCTCAAACATTTGGAAGTGTAGATAGATGGATAAGCCCCTTCATGTAGGTAATATTGTGAGCATGGATGACTAAATAGAAACAATGCACATGAAACAAAAAGTGGACTATGGTGCAAGGATTTTAAATTTAAAGCATGTAACAAAACAAATTTCCCAAGGAGGAATGTAATAATAGTGTCAAGGTCATGTGAAGTGTGTCATGTTGACCATTAGACTAAAAAAATTCCCCTGCTACAAAGAGACAAATAAGTAAATATGTCTTTGTGAAGCAAAGTATATATACATCATATTTAGTTACTAATAATTTAATTTTTGCATGTCGTTAATGTATTGATCCCTTCTAGTGAATGCATCAAGTATTGTATAGAGATCAAGGTGGGCCAAATTGTAGCACATTGTGGGAGATCATTGTGGTACTTACCCTTCTTACTAGCTCTATACCACCACTTTATACCTCTGTAATACCTCCATACAACAATGTATATAAACTTTCCATATACTCAAAATGTTTTCTATTACCCTTCATTCCTTTCCTCTTCATCTACATTTTATTGCTATGTTTGAATTCAAAATCATTAGACAATCGATGATGCATTATAAAAATCCTTATTTAGTGACATCGGCCGACTAAACCGATAATGTCATCTAAGATTGAATTATGACTTTACATTATGTTCCCTTATATATAGGTGTTATTTTTGTAATTTTGAAATATCATCATGAATAATATTCCCTTCATTTACTTGCAAATATCACCTTAAAGATTTAAGTGATGTTAGGGTTTCTTTGGAGCTTTCACTGTATATCATCATTACATCAATGGGTCACTAGGATAATAAAGAATATAAGATGAGCCAACAATGTATTCCTTAGTATTTGGAGTCTAAAACTTTGGCCTAATTAGGTTTTCTTACTATACTCATTGAGTCTACCCTACAACATTATCCCACAATGTGCTAAAATCCAAGGAGGGGGATCATTTATGTGTCCATGATGTCCACAAAAAAGGTAAGTTTCTTTATCCCTCTACTCTTTCTTTTATTTAGTTGATGATTATTATCATGTAGTATATGGGATAATGTAACATCTCCTTATGTATTACATTATAATTATCTACAACCATTGATTGTTGTAAAATGGAATTAGACAACTCTTTATCATTAGTATTAGCTCTCACTTTGGCTAGAGGCCCACCCTACCCCCAAGATCTATCTAGGCCTTACTTCTCATAGAGTTTAGATGTTATGTACCTTGGGATATAATATTATAATGTATATGAGTTGATGGAGATGCCAACATGTGGCACGCATTCCCTTAGTTATATGTATGGGTTCACATGGGATATAATGTTATGATGTATATGTATTAATGGAGATCTTTGACATGTGGCACACATCCCCTTATCTTATTATATCATTCATTTATGATTTATTATGCTTAGGAGGTCGGCCTTAGTATTGGCCATAGGCTAGAATGGTATATATAGGGGTTATAAGGTTGTAGTTAAGGATCATATTGAGTATTGGAGTGTTATTGTATGGTTTGGAGGTTACCCCCTCGAAGTGGTATTGGAGGTTGCCCCCTCGAAGTGGCAAAGCTATTATATGAGCATATTGTCATCATTTATCTATATTTTGGTGTTTTCTCATATTATTCTGTTGTATATGTTCTGATTTATACAAGTAATATCCTTACAAGTGGTATCAGAGCAACGATTTCGGCCAAAATTAGGGCAAAAACCCTAATTTTTTGTTTCGAATATATCTTGAAGAGGGTATCGAATTTTTTCCCAATTATTAAATAATAATTTGGAAACATTCTAATTTAGAATATCTGAAAATTTTAGCTCCATTGGATCTGTTTTGCGGATGTTATTGGTGTTTTAGGTTTTTTCATAAATTTACTTTTCAGGAAGCAAATTGTGGTATTTTTTAGCAAAATTTATATTTTCAGAAAGCTCTTGAAATTTGAGTTTGGGTTTGTTATTTGTGTTTTTATCCATCTGCAGAAATATTTTCAGAATTCCTAAAACCCTAGTTTTATGGATCATGGGGATGGTAGCTTTTTTTTTTTGAGATGGCGGGATTGATGCTAGAGAATGGTGGAACAAATTTAGGGATAAATTCTCTAAACCATCAGATATTTGGTTATTCAAGTTGTGGATTAGTGGCCCTACATAGATTTTCTTTTCTGAGTTAGAAAAGGAAAAGTCTAATTGGTCTTTGCAGGAATTGGAACAAGTTTTCATGGACGAGATGGGAAAAAAAAAAAGAAGAAGAAGACGAAGTTAAGAAAATGAAGAAAAATAAAAAGAAGAAGAAGTAGAAGAAGAAGAATCAGAAGCAGAAGCAACATCAGAAGAAGAAGAAGAAGAAGAAGAAGAAGATGTTGATGATGAAGCTGCTACACAGGATAGGATTTCATATGGGTGGTTGGATGATTGAGCTTGGCAACAAGTGTGCAATAATTTAAAGCACACTCATTATATGGCTTCTTCTTATGTTTCAGGACGAAACATGTCAAAGAGGGAGGCAATGCTATGTACCTTGGGATATAATATTATAATGTATATGGGTTGATGGAGATGCCGACATGTGGCACACATCCCCTTAGTTATATGTATGGGTTCACATGGGATATAATGTTATGATGTATATGTATTGATGGAGATGCCGACATGTGGCACACATCCCCTTATCTTATTATATCATTCATTTATGATTTATTATGCTTAGGAGGTCAGCCTCAGTATTGGCCATAGGTTAGAATGGTATATATAGGGGTTAGAAGGTTGTAGTTAAGGATCATATTGAGTATTGGAGTGTTATTGTATGGTTTGGAGGTTACCCCCTCGAAGTGGTATTGGAGGTTGCCCCCTCAAAGTGGAAAAGCTATTATATGAGCATATTGTCATCATTTATCTATATTTTGGTGTTATCTCATATTATTCTACATTTGTATATGTTCGATTTATACAAGTAATATCCTTGCATTAGATAACCCAATGAGACCTATTTACAACCGAGAATAATCATGGGCATTTTGTTATGTCACTATATTTGTGTTGGCTCTAGTTTGGTCTTCTATTTATATCCTAATTTAGAGAGAGGGTCCTTATATAGACCATATTAGCTTACATACATTCTATTGAACTCAATGTGAATGCACCCCATTGTTGATTAGGTAATCTTTACATTTATTTTCAATTTATCATTATATTGTGTTCCCCATTATTACATTTTAGTGAACAAGACATTAATCTTACCCAACCATTGATTAGGTCATCTTCATGTTTTCCTTTTGTTTATCGTCACGTTGTCTTCAAAAATTACATTACGGTGAACCCGATGTAAGTATTACTCCACCATTGATTGATTCAAAATCGGGGTTTATTATTTTCCTTGGATTTTTAACATTACCAAATTGTCAAGCATACCTTTCTTTTCAAAATTTGTTTAGCACTTTAGAAACCCTAAAGGTTACTTATTGATCCAAAATTGATCTAGAAGTACCCAATTTTATTTATTCTCTTATTGAAATGTGCAGTGCATACCCTCAACATGTTCATTATTCTTAAAATGGTTAAGTTAGGCTGAAGGTGATCTAAAAACCTTTGAATGATGAAAAAGGAAAGTGTTGTTTTGTTCCTTGTGATAAATGTATGGTGGTCACGGAACCACCAAGATGGTTGTGGAACTACTGATCTTCATAGAGTAGAAGTTGCACAACCATCACTATGGTTGTAATACCACCACATGCGAGCACCGGTGGTTGCACAACCATCACGATCGATTTATAACCACCCTCGTAGTAACGGTGATGGTTCTTCCCACGATGAAACCAAAAGTGGAAACTCAACGAGTTGTAAATGTTTGAGCTTCTAATTTGATTCATTTTACCTCTCTTTTCATCTTTGGGCATGATAGCTATAAATTCAAGCACATTACTCATCTAAGGAAGTGGTTTTGAGTGAATTCAAGAGTGAGAAAAGGAGAAAGTCTGAAATTTTATTATTTTATTGATAGACAATTGAGTTCTTCATTATTGAGGATCGTAAGCAAGCTATGCAAGTAGAGGGATCTTGAATCCTTCTTGAAGGCCATCAATTGGCAGTAAACTTGTGTTGTATTGGATATTTAGTGAAAGGAGAAATTGCTCACCCGGTTGGAGTTTTTCCTAAATTAGGTTTCTCTAGAATAAATTTATTGTCTCCTTGTCTTTCATCTCTAAATTTCAGTATAATGTGAATGTTTCTTACAAAATATATTAATAACAAGAACATTATTACCTTATCATTCATTATCACTAAGATAGGATTTGTTTATTGTATAAAAGGAAATTTGCATATTAGATTATATCAAAGCAATTAAGATCAATTATTTTTGTGTGGTTTAACTTGTGTTGACATTTTTAGTTAGATGCCCCTCACCCAAAGGGTAGTGAAAGCGGTGAAGGTATCTCATTCCTTTTGAAGCAGATATTTCCACCAAGAAGTGGAAGCAAGGAATCCAAGACATGACTTGTGGTGGAGATGCATGTGAGACTGAAGAAGAATGTTTCTACAAGTTGGAGGTGGATGTGGAAATTTTGTCCAAAGATGTGGGAGTATATTTTTGTCTATGGAAAGTTGGAGTCCATCATGGGATTTCTCATGGAGAATTTTGGTGTTCCAAAAGAGGCACTAGGAGACCATAAAGAAGACACTCATGAGTATGAGGAAGAGCAGCCCCATGCCAACCTTACTCCTCCATTCAAAGTAGAGGTGAAGATAGAAATTCAACCTTATGATGGGGACATGAATTTGAGAAGCTAGACCATTGGCTAGCTCAACTTGAGGTATATTTCAGTTTGCATCAAATCAATGAGAGTCAACATATTTCATTTGCAAGGTTAAAATTAACCAATCATGCTTTAACTTGGTTTGAAATCTATGTTCATTCTTTGGTTGTTAAGAAGCTTCCTCCTATTTCTAAGTGGGATGAATTTAAGAGGCTAATAAAAAAGCAATTCTATCCTATTTGTTATGAGGAAGAGAGGTCCATGTATTGGAAATATCTCAGGTAGAAGCAAGGCCAAAATGTGCAAGAGTACACCAGTGAGTTCTAGAAGAAAGTTGTCCAAATGGGAAAAGATGTAGCGGACTCGAGAAATTTTAATGAAGTACATCGGTGGACTCCATAGCCACTTGAGGAGACTAGTTCTCTTGGCCAAGCCGGTGAATGTAGATGAGGCTTGTTCTCAATCCCACTATCTAGAGATGGACAAGAAGAAGAGTTCATCTACCTCTCAACATGCTTCAAAAAAACAAGGTGACACCAAAAAAAAGGAGAAAGGAAAAGGGAAAGGTAAGAAGAATGCTACTTTATTTCTAAGAAGGATACTAAAGTTCATTGTGGTCATTGTGATGTTGACACTCATTCCGAGGAAAATGTTGGAAGCTCCACCCAGAATTACATCCCTTCAAGAATAAGAAGAATAAAAAGAAGGCCATGGATTCCCTCAAGGGAGGAGATATTTTGTAGTGAAGAGGTGGATGAGACAATGTGTTGTACCTCCATCCGTAGAGAGGTATGTTTGGGTAGTAATAATGTTGTTCAAGAAAATGAACTTACTAAGATTTTTCATATAAAAATCCAAGTGAAGAAAACCAAAGTGGATGCTCTTTTTTGATACTTGTTCTCAAGATAATTTGATAAGTAAGGAGTTAGTTGATAAGCTGAAATTAGAGACTTACAATCATCCTGAATTTGTATTCATTGGGTTGGGTGAAGAAAGGCGTAGACATCAAGGTTACCAAGCAATGCAAAATTATGTTTGGTATTGATAAAAGTTCATTGATGAAACTATTTGGATATTGTTCCTCTTGATGTGTGGTGTAGTGTTTGGAAGCCCATACTTGTATATCAGGGATGCCATATTCATGAGAAGAGCCAACCAATACCACTTGGTGAAGGATGGTAAGAACTACCTCATTTCAGCCTTTACATGAGACTCAAAGATCTCTTTGGTAAGTGCCTCTAAAGCTAAGAAGCTTATTAATGCTAGTGGGAAATTTGCATTACTTATTTTGAGAGATATACAAGAAGAGGAAGTTTTTGCATCTAAAACCACTTGTAGCATGTTTACTAACAAAGAAGTAGAAAGATGAAATAGTTGGTTCAAAGTTTTTAGGAAGTTTTCCAAGAGCCTATGGGGCTGCCTCAGTTAGGCCAATTGAGCATGAGATATAGTTGCTACCCGATAGTTCGCTTCCAAACTTGGGATTGTACATGCAAGTTTGAAGGATGCCAATGAGGTAAAACAAATTACAATATTTGATTAAGCAAGGTATAATCCATCCTAGCACTTCTCCATGTGGTTCTCCTATTGTTTTAGTACCTAAGAAAGATGGTTCATGGAGGATGTGTGTTGATTATAGAGCATTAAATAAAATAACCATAAAAAATAGGTACCCTCTTCCTCGAATTGATGATTTGTTGGATCAATTACAACATGCTAAATATTTTACTAAGCTTGATTTGAAATATGGGTATCACCAAGTTTGGATTAAGGAAGAGGACATCTGGAAAACAACATTCAAGACTAGGCAAGGGTTGTATGAATGGTTGGTCTTACCATTCGGGCTATGCAATGCACCAACTACCTTCATGAGGTTGATGAATGAGGTAATGAGGCCATTTATTGATTCCTTTGTCATTGTGTACTTGGATGACATTATGGTTTTTAGAAAAACTTTTGAGGAGCATATTAACCATTTGCATCAAGTTTTGCAAGTTTTAAAGGAGAACCAACTAGTGTTGAATGAGAAGAAGTGTGAGTTTTCTCAACAACAATTTCTTTTGTTTTTTGGGGCATGTGGTTGGAGATGGAGAGTTGAGGATTGATCCGACTAAGATAGAGGCCATTCTGAATTGGCCTACACCATCTAGTTTGACCGAGACCAAGAGTTTTATTGGTGTAGTTTAGTATTTGAGGAAGTTCATCAAGAACTTCTCTTCCATAGTAACACCTCTACATTTGTGACAATAGGTGGTAAGGTTTTTGATTGGGGTAAGAAACAACAAGATGCTTTTGAGTCATTTAAATACAAGATTAGTCATGCTCTAGTTTTGGCATTACCTAACTTGCAACTTCCTTTCAAAGTAGAAACCGATGCTAGTGACTATGTTATGGGGTTGTCCTACTTCAAGGAGGTAGGCCCATATGTTATCATTCTAAATTTTTTAGGAGAAATTTTGAATTATTGTACATATGATAAGGAATTGTATGCTCTTGTGCAAGTGGTCAAGAAATGGAAACATTATATGATGGGTAAAGAAACTATCATACACACGGATCACCAACCTCTTCAATATTTCAAGCTCAAAATAAACTTCAACAAGTTAGACACTATAAGTGGATGGGTTTCTTGTAACAATTTCATTTGATCATAAAATATAAGAAAGGTGTGACTAACTAGTTAGTTGATATGTTGTCTAGACCTCCTTTACTTTCAAGCTATGGGCACTTTAACTCTTCTTGAACCTTTTGTATGTGAAGCATATCAGGAAGGTTATGAGAAGGATCATGGATTTTGGAGAAATATTTCAGCAAAAACCTCCAAGTGAGGGATTTGCACTTAGGGAGAATACTACTTCTAGATTGGGTTTCTCTATAAAAAGAGAAACTTTGTGTGCCTAAGGGGAAAGAGTTCAGTTGATGAGGGAAGCACACACTTCTAAAGTGGTTGGTCACTTTGGTGTGACAAAGACTATTGCACACTTATAGAGGTATGTTTATTGGCCAAACATGCAAGCAAAAGTTGCCAAATTTATCAGGGGTTGTGTTTTATGTAGTATAAACAAGCCTAGTAATAAAAGTTGGGTTTATATATGCCATTACCAGTTCCTTCCCGGCCATGGGAAAGCATCTCCATGGATTTTGTGGGTGGTTTTCCTACTTCCAAGAAAGGGTATGATTATATTTTTGTGGTAGTGGACTAATTTAGTAAAATGTGTATTCTCATTCCTTGCAAGAAGACCATTAAAGCCAATGTGATGCAAAGTTGAGTTATTTTTTGCTAATGTGTGGGTTCATTTTGGTTTCCTAATTCTATTGTGTTAGACATAGGGACTCATGGTTCATAGGAAAGTTTTGGTCTACCTTGTGGGAAAAGATGGATACTAAGATGAAAAGGTCTACCAATTTTCATCCACAAATGGATGGGAAAACAAAAGTGGTAAATTGTACCTTGGTTCAACTCTTGAGAGGGTACAACAGGAAACATCCTAGGACTTGGGATGAGAATTTGGTGTATATCCAACATTCTTATAATAGGAAATTCATGCTTCTACTAGTAAGACTCCTTTTGAAACATGTTTTGGTTATTTTCCTAAGAGTGCATTTGATGTTGTTATGAGATTACCATGTAGAGAAAATGGGAAAGTGGATTTGGAAGTCCACAAAGTTGAAAGGTTCATTGAGAAAATTCAACAAATACACCTCCAGGTACAGAGAGGTTGAAAGAGTCACATGCCAAGTACAAAGAAAGGCATGATCAACATAAAATTGAGCATTCTTTCCTTGGTGACAAGGTATGGTTGTACTTGAGCAGAGAAAGGCTACAAGGTAAAGCTAAGAAACTCAAACCTCTTTGATATGGCCCATTTGAAATTTTGGAACAAGTGGGTAAGAATGCATTTCACTTGGATTTTCCTCCTTATATGAGAATATATTCAGTTGTGAATGTTGAGAATTTACGTCTCTTTGAGCCCTCCATGTTGGATCAGGAAGAAGAGGATTTTGCTACCATCTATTGAGGATATTGCTCTGAAAGTCAAGTTGGAATTGGAGGAAGATGTGGTATTGCAATGGAAAGAGAGGACAACACAATGAGGAGTGCAAGACAGGTGGTTGATTGGGTTTGAAATCTTCAATTGCCTACCAAGGCCAAGTGGTATTCCAGAGAAGATGTGGGGAAGAAATTTCCTCACCTCATTAGATCCTTGAAGCTTTTAGGGACTTAAAAGCCTCAAATTGGGAGGTATGATCCAAAAATGGATCTAGAAGTACCCAATTCTATGTATTCTCTTATTGAAACTTGCAGTGCATACCTCAACATGTTCATTGTTTTAGAAAATGGTTAAGTTCGGGGATGTGGTGATCAGAGACCTTTGAATGATGAAAAGGCCATTGTTTGTTTTTTTGTGATAACTATACGACAATCACATAACCACCACAATGGTTGGGAACCGTCTTCTCTTCATAGAGTAGCGGTTGTCAAAACCACATGAAGGTTGTGTGACCCTTGCTTATAGGCACCAATGATTATGCAACCACCGTGGTGGTTTCGCAACCGCTCATGCGAGAAAAACAATGGTTTTGCCCCGATGAAGCCAAAAGTGGAAACTCAATAGTTGTAAATGTTTGGGCTTCCCAATTCGATTCGTTTCACCTCTCCTTTCATCCTTGGGTAGAAAACTATAAATGCAAGCACATTTACTCATCTAAGCAAGTGATTTTGAGTGAATTCAAGTGTGAGCAAAGGAGAAAGTCTTGAATTGTTCTTATTTTATTCATAGACAATTGAGTTCTTCATTGTTGAGGATTGTAAGCAAGTAATGTAAGTAGAGGGATCTTGAATCCTTCTTGAAGGCCATCCATTGGTAGTAAACTTGTGTTGTATTGGAGATTTACATAGTGAAAGGGGAGAAATTGCTCACCCACTATGGATTTTTTTCCCAAATTGGGTTTCTCCAGGATAAATTTCTTGTCTCCTTGTCTTTCATCTCTCAATTTTAGTATAGTGTGAATGTTTCTTGCATAATATATTGATAACAAGAATCTTAGTTAGCTTATCATTCATTATCACTAAGATAGGATCTATTTATTGTACAAAACTTTCTAATACTTTAACCATGACATGTGTTACCTTTGGTAATGTTTCAACTAACACTACTACAAACAATTCTCAATCCCTCATGGATTCTACACAAATGATTATGCAAGTCTTAGATCATATGGCTAACATGCATACATATAGTACTAATCAATTCATGAAGATGCAAACCCAATCTGATTAAATCACTAGTATAATACATAAAATTTAGTTGAATGTGCCAAATCAATGTCCCTGCCCAACTAAATATCATCACATTTAGAAATAGTGTCAAATCATGGTGAATCTGGTATTATTCTTACTCCACTATTGGTTAAGCCAAATCCACGTTTTTATTTTTCTTCTTAGGGTTGCCAAAATTTCAAGCATATTTTTCTTGCCAAATTTATCTTACCCATTTAGAAATCCTAAAGGTTAGTTTTCAATTAAACAATGGGACATATTTATACCACTCAAACATATGAATCAAAATGGACTCCCTAGTTCCAAAATCAACCTTATTCATACTTATATTGATACATTTCCTCTTTTATTTCCAATAATATTGTCCCTATCTCTTATAAGTTTACCGCTAACTATTCATGCGGTAAAAAATTTCCACTTATTGAGGATTTAGAACATGAAAGTAAACATGAATATTGTTTCGGTTTCACACTTGAAATTAAAAATTCCTTAAAGATTTTAATTAATAATGGGATAAAAGTTTGAGTCTATTAGAAAGTGCATGGATGATATTCATAATATCTACCATGTTCCTTCTAGAAAAACTCATTTTCAGCCTTTGGGGTAACTCAAAACATGAATTTTCCACACCTTTCTTCATCTAAAATTCCTTCCAATACTTCAATTACAATTGGTTCCACCTTCATTAATCCACCTCCTCAATTCAATCATAAAAATAATACTCAAACCCCCATTTTGGATTCTATACAAATGGTTTTGAAATTCGAGATCACATGGCCAACATGAAAACATCTAATAATAACCAATTCATGAAAATGTAATACTAATTCACTCAAATCATTAGTAGAATACATCAAAATTAATGGTTAGGAAAATCAACTTGCCTCCCACTCCCTTTGTGGATAATCATGGGAACCAAATGCTATGGTTACCCATTCGTAATAAGATGCTCCAAATATTCAAAATGAGCCTTTAACACCTTATATTGTTGTCACAAACATTGGGGAGTAACCCCAACCATCACATATGATGGGCCCATTGACCCTTCTTTTCATCTTAAGGTTTTTACAATCTCTAAAAATATTGGATTAAAACAAAATCCTTTGCAACTATCAAGATTTTTGAACAAAAATAGTAGTAATGATGCCATAAAATAGCCAAAGACCACTTTCAGAAATATATTAGAATATGCAAAAACCACTTTCGGAAATATGGTGAATCACAAGAAAATATGTTTCATGCGGTTGGAAATTTCCAAAACACTACTAGTTGGCATATGGTCAATGATACTTGTAGTTGTTGTATTTTGTATCATTGAGCTTGTTGGTTGCTGTAAGAAACTGTAATGCTACCAAATGGTAGCATTCTAGATGTTACCAGCGAGAAGCATCCAAAATGATGCTGACCGGTACCATCCAAAATGTTGTCGACCAAGTAACATGCTTGATGTTGCCTACTCTAATTACAACTTACAAAGAAAATATACATGCTCTAATTTTTAATAAGTGTATTTAATAAATCTAATCATATAAACATAAATACTATACCTAGTATAATAAAATTATTTTCAATCATTTTTAAAAAAGAAAATAGCCAAAGACTGGTAACTCATACTACCGGTCAATAACATATGTTATAGGCTACTGACCGGTAGCATGTTGTCGACCAATAGCAAGTTACTGGTTGGTATCTAACATGGAATTTGAACTTTGCATATTGCTATTTACACGTCTCAAATCCAATAGACTAATACTTATGATCACTGATTCCTTTGAAGACGTCAAGAGAAGCCATTTTTTTGGCTAAAGTTGGAGAAATAATGAATTCTGTGATTATTTCAATTCCTCATATGAGTGAAGTTTGTATTGAGGAAATCCAATTGTAGGATTAAGTTTTCTATTACCGGATTACATTGCTGGATGAGTTCATCAAAGACCATAAAGATTGGATGTGTAAGTTATTGGCCTTTTATGTAGGAATTCATGGAGCTTTCATCACTGCAATTTTTACTGCACAAACAATCGACATGAAAATGCATTGTGTCGTGGTTTGCACTGTGCCTGTTCTAGTGGGTGATGCCTCTGTTGGGATAATTGTTACAATTGATGTGACACTCTTCCACCAATTTATTGCGCTAGTTGATAGGAAATGTCTGATGTTACTTGACAATGTTCTAGTCAATCCCATTGAACACGCACTGCTAAGGAGGGGTAATCAACCTATATTCTACGCAATGGAAAAAATGTATATGAAATTCAATGAAAGGGCCAAACTATCCATAAGGTTATGGTGCGTTGAAAGCACTGTGTTTCTGTTAATGTTAATTACCTTCTCACTTGTTATCTCGGTCTCTTGTAAACATATCTTGTGTTGAAAAACATGGCTAAAAATAACATATTTTAAACCTGAGTTGGAAATCTCTCTCATGTTTCCACGTCTTTACGATAGTTATTTTTTTATGAAAAACATACTACCAAATGTAACACCTTTAAGAAATAACTTTTTAAGGCCTGCATTATTCAAGGAAAAATATTTTCTATTTGTATGTTTTTAAGTGTTTTAATGTTATTCAATTCGTCAAAACATAATAATTATTATATAATTTTGATTAATATATATTTATTTTCTTCAATAATTATTGTAATTTCAACTTGATATATAATATTTCTAATTCTAAATTAGTAATATGTATCTTTATTATGTTTGAAATAATATATTTTGATTACAATGTTGAATTTTGAGATATAGAATTTTGATTTCTTACTAACTCATAAAAACAGCGAATGCTTGTTTGATATATTGGTGGAGCATTAAATTTGTTCTCACAATTTGGATTTAAATTGAAACTCTATTAATGACTAAAATTTAATTCAACATTAAAAATAGAGAACATGAACAAAACTCTAGCAAGAAGGGAAACGGTTTCTACCGACCAATAACATTATGGATGTTATCGATCGGTAGAGAAGCCATAATGCTACCGATGGTAACATCCATAATGATATCGACTAGTAGTATTATGGATTCTAGCATGCTACTGAAGCCGATGTAGAAAAATTCTATTGACTAGTTGCACATGTGATTTGATCGGCACCCTAACAAAGAACTAATCAACAATTGCCACGTGTCTAAATCCTCTATATATAGACAAGAAGCCTTGTTATTTTCACTTTTTATAATCACTTCCACATACAACCAACGATAAAACCACAACACCTTCCCCGATAAAATTTACACTTTCCATTAAAAAAGAACCACCTAACCTAAACCCAATACCCATCCATTTGTTACAAAAAATGCCTAGTCAATAGAAATCCAAATCACCCACTCAAGCTTATCTTTTCCCAACTCTACAAGCTTCTAGCAGATCCCAATTATTTTTCACAATGGATAGAAGCCGCCAATTTTACGGGCCTAGTGTATATGCCTCAATTTCAAAAGGAAACTAAAACCCTTAACTACATGCTAACCAATTATGATAGTGCTTTGGGTACTTTTCACATTCAACTCCCCTCCCATGCACTATCCTTTGAAACGTTCCGCGAAGACATTAATCATTTGACAAGACTTTTACACAAAGATGTGGATCTTGTGAAAACAAAGGCCATATTAACGGATGATGACATCAAGTATTTGAAGTCTCACTACGATCTATATATTAATGCAACTATTGGTATGTCTTTTCATAACAACTTTTTTTTTACCATTTTGATTTATTATTTTATTAAATCTTTAACAAATTTGTGTTTCCTTACACTTACGCAACTTCCCCAAATCTTTCAAAAAGTGGAATTTTAACAAATGATTTCAATCACCCTTTTTTGTATGCTATGGTGGAATTTTTCAGGCTAAAATTATTTTATAGGTCTGACATACAAACATTCCACACCGGGCCTTGGATTATATCGTGTGAATCCTTAGCAGACATAAATATGATTAGAGTGCCTTCTCATCCTCCAGGATAAGAAATGACTCGAGTTATGCCTTTTGAATGACACTTGCTTATATTATATCCAAAAAATTATTCTTGCATTACATTATGAATCTCATTACAATTTACGCAAGAACACCCTTTATTTGACAAACATCCACATAAAGCTCACATATATGTCCATAAAAATTGAACAATAGGAAGGTGATTCCAAAATTTATGATTATTTGTTTCATAATAATTATCATTCATTTTCATATTCTTTTATAATTTATATTATATATTAATAGTTTGTTTAATTATAACGGGGCATAGTTTTGCAATTTGCTTCTCGAACAAAGGATGCTATTAGAGGAGATTACCCAAAAGAGTATGAAGATTCAAATAGTGTTGGGGAGGAGCCCAAGCAATCAACACCATATTTAATAACTTCTTAAGAAAAACATATGAGGGGTTCTTTAATACCTCGTCCAATCAAAACAATGGTCATGTTGTTGCTCGTAGGTATTTACATATTTCAATTTGTTTTAATGTATATAATTTCATAGAAATATAAATTTTTAAGTTATTTATAAATTTATGTTCACAACTACCTCAACAACACAACTTTATATCCTCGTGGTACTTTGACAAGAATAATGTATGAATTTTATGAAACACAACATCAAGAACAATCTTTAACACCTCAAGGTATGTTTCCCATTTAAGTTATAATTTTAATTATTTTTTTTAGTTTTTAATATTTTTTGAAATGAAGAAATTGATAAAATTGAAGTTTTAATGGTTAATTAGGGTTTGATCACAACTAATACCCCCAATCGCTTTGCTTCACCCTACACCTCAACCACAAGAACGTGCTCCTACATCACAACTGCAAACTACGCATATAAGTAATTTTTTATCAAAAATGGTTTATAATTTTCAATTATTCCATTTCTATTATATTTTTGATTTCAATTTTTTGATATGATTTACAATTGTAGGTTCTCCTTCACTTCCAAATCCATCTATTAGTTTGAGAACAAATATGTCATTATCGCCATCACCACCATAGAATGTTAGGACAAGGGGCATTGGAAACATATTTCATTTCCTACAACAACTGCAAGCAAGGGTACCCTTAATTTAACAACATCTGTGTTTCTAACTTTTTCATTAGAAAATGTTCATAGTGTATTAGGTACTTCTATACTAAATGAAATTGATTTGGATGAGGAATATCTTTGGATTGAAAGTGGGGTGGAGGCCCATGGAACTTTCAATCCACAAGTTATGATTCATGGGTTAAGGCAACCTTCTCTCGGTAAGAGAACCAACATCAAGCACACCTTCTCCAAGAGAAACTACCTTAACAAATGATGAGAAAACAAGTTTTTCACTTGATAGTCTTTTGTCTAACAATTATTGCCTTGCTTATTAATGATATGATAACCAAATATATCAAACAATTGAAATCGTGGGAGTTTAGGGATAAAGTTTTGATAAAAGAAATTAACACCTAATTTCACAACCACTCCTAAAGACATTTATTGTATTCTTTAGTTCAAAATGAACCAACAAAGCTTGATATTTTATGAATAATGATGTATCTAGTAATGTTTCTATTTTTAATGCTTAAAATGATAATGTGTTGGATATAATGTTGAGTAGAATTGAGAATTTAAATGCAGAAGCACAAGCATACCATAATATGTGGTCAAGAGACAAGAACCTTGTAGTTATTGTGAATGCAGAGAAAGAAAATATATTGGTAAGTTTTAATAAATTTTCAAATAGGATTTATTGTATTTTTAATTTTATTAATTATTTTTGTTTTTAAATATAGTTGAAGTATCGAATTTGAAGAATGAGGCAAATATCCTTCTTATTCATTTTAAAAGCACAAGAAAATGTTTAACCGCAGTTGTTGATTTGAAGAAAAATCTTGTTACTTTAAACAAGTAGAATAATACCTTAAGAAGGATCATAAAGGAGAATGGAATGGATCCTAAAATATTGTTGAAGAAGAAAACAAAATAGGATCCAACATTATTGTCATTTGGTGATGCGGCCATCCTAATCTGAAAAACTTTTGAATATCAATGCATTGTGAAGGATCTTGTTTAGTCAAGAGTATTAAAGGAAGGTTTAAGTATAAAAGAGACAATAACACAAACAAAAGAATCCACTACTTAAGGTTGAAGCTACACTATGAAACTGAGAAAAATGTCATTTGTAAATTTGGATTTGGAAACAAATTTCAAAAATTTGGTTGTAAAATTTTTTTGGTATTCAACTATAAATAAATATATTGTTCTTGTATTTTTCATATTTCTTATTATATAAAGATATTGAGAGTTTTTCAATCGTGTGTTGTACTTGTATTATATTCATGTGTAAGTTCTCCATATAAAATAATATTGTGATCATAAATATTTAATTATGTATGATATTAAATTATTTTCAATTTCAAACATTGTTTCTGAAGTTGGATTTATTTTTAACACAATAATATGCTAAGATATTATTTTGTATTTAAAAGACGACAAAATAAATAAATATAACATTTGTTGATTAAAAACACTAAACAACACTAAAAATATTATTCAATAAAGAACACAACTATATAATAACTAACAAGTTACAAACTTACAATGTGATATGAAATTTGACTTCTAGAAATACTATGTTCATAAATCTTTAGTCAAAATCAGGTAGCTCAAACAATCCTTGACTATTTAGCTCTTCAAAACTCAAATTATTATCTAACCTTTCATTGTTATATTCAGTCACAATGTCAATGTTTATGTCTTCTTTGTTATTGTATTAGTATTACATACCCCTCTCCTTTTTGCAAGAGAATTCCATACTACCATTGCTCTTTCATAAGGAAATGTGTCCATAGCATATCGTGAAACATACAATCTCAAACAAGTCTCAAGATTTTTATCCAATTTGTTTCAATATTTTTATTTAACAAATGTTAATGTGCTAAATACCCTTTTATCTTCCATCGATCCCAATATCATAGTTTGACACAATTCATACAATTGGAAATATTCACTAATGCTTTCATGTAGGATGCTACTAGGATACAAATTTTTCCATAGCCATGTAATTACACCATTATCTTGTTGGTTCACTTAGTAAGTCATATTGTTCAACCATTGTGATGTCGAAATGAGTTAATGGAGATGAAATTAATTGCTTTTAAAGAATACTTTTAATTTGAACTTTGTTACATTCTACTGATTTCCAAAATGCTTAATGAGAGTACCCATGTGTTTTTTTAGAAATAACTTATAAGTTTCTTACCTACTTTGCACGATTCCTAAATATAGGATTGACCACTCCCATGGTCTCAAGAATTTCATCCCTTTTAAAGTGTTCTCTGATCTCACTAGATAAGCATTGTGTTTTTTTTTCAATTTGATTCGTGTTTGAGATATAAGACCTTCATATAAATTGTGTGTTACAGGTACTTCTTCAATGTATGTTCCAACAATATCCATTCTTTTTTGAAAAGTGTGCATTTGAATCTCATTACCATTCACAAGGATACAAATATGACCATTAATATTGAATTTAAAATAACTTTTAGGATCCTTTAAATTTGTTAAAATTTTCCAACTATTGAATACATGTCCTTGAAAACATTGATCGAGTTGTATAAAACATCTAGTGTTTGATATTTTTTTTTCTCAACCTAATGAAGTTGACTATATAAATGGATCTTTCTTGAGCATGTTTTGTTAAATAATTGATTTCATTCAACATGGGTAGAATATTGCAAACTATAAACAATATTTCCAAATATGTTAATCGGTAAAACAAATCTTTTACCTTGTCATCTTTCCTATGGTAATTAAACCTAAAATAAACTAATGATGGATATTAATAAAAAATTGTGTGCAGGCTCATACATGGAAATCCATCTTGTATCGACATCTTTAAGAAGTTTTTACCATTTGTCACTCTAATTGCAATTTTCTAAAAATATAGAAATATTTTTGTACTGCTTGACATATATGCGTGCAAGTCACGAATAAGCTCTTCTACTTTTGTGACATTTTCAAATGTGCTAACTATTTTGTATACAAGATTCATCCTATGAGCCATATAATGAATTGGAATCATATAAGGGGTTACTATTGTTTGTAGGAAAACACATAAACCACTTATGTGACCATGAATTATCGATGCAACATCAACACCACCACATACAAGCTTTGTAGATATTGAATATTCATATAGCCGGCAAATTATATCCTTCAAATTAGAAATAACCAATTTGCAAAGATTTTTAGCATTGCAGTTTTCTTTCATTTTATGAACTAGAAGATGAGGTTGCCTTGTGTAGTTATCAAAACTATAAACAAACATGAAAACCCGGGACATGTTGTCCACTACTATAACCTCATCAATGGAAAGGAGTTTAAACTTGCATTCTTGCCTTTCTCTTTGAAATCCTTCTTTCAATCATTGCAAGACATTTTTCAATTTCCCAAGCACCATTATCGACCAATGTGATGGTGGAAGGTTGTGAAACCCATTAAACTTTTTTTAAAATTCTCAAAAATATGAAATAGGTTTACCTATTTTTAGAATGAGGAATAGAGTAGAGAACTTTGTGTTTTTTAGCTTAAGGTTAGCATTAATAGATTTTCCAAATTTTGTGTTAATTGTTCCTCCTTTCTTCATAAGATTTCGACAATGTTTCTACTCATTTTCATACTCCTCTACATATCTTACATGCATGCATTCTTTTGCAATTTTCCATCTGCGTCTTTGTTATTTTTCCATCATTTTCCTTGACTGTCACATATACTTTACCACAATGTTTCTCAATTGTGTCCAAATTTAGTTACATTTTATGTTATTTTCCTAATTTCTAACCAAAATTGTACATCTAATTTCTTTTAGAGTATCATTACCATTTTTGTCTCTACATGTTCAATGAATGGATATTTTTCTCCCCATTCTACCTTAAAAGACCTTCTAATTATCCAACTAGTTTTCTTCCTTCACACTAATTTCTTTATGGGAAGAGTATTGTGAATATCATCTTCTAATTGAATCTTTTCATTATAAATTTCATCTATTGGAGGCATTTGATAGTGAGGATTATCTTCTAGCTCTGGCATGTCATTGTAAAGTATATCTTCATCTAGCGAAATGTTAGTTGTTTCTTTAGGGGATATATTTTTGTTAATTGTTTCATGTGGAATACAATTATTAGTAGGGATTTCTGCATTCAAACATGAGAAGGGTTTGACTGTGACAAAGATCTTTAATATTTAAACTAAACTAAAATAAATAAATATTTTTTTAATGATAATTTGTCACTTGTGTTTTCAAAGTGGATGCAAGTTGGGTCCACATTTGTTTTGGCTAGTTAAAATAATTTAATATGATACTTTTCCTTTTGAATCGATTTGATTTGTTTCCATTATTAATAGAGTCCACTATACCTATCCAAGTGTAATTTAAAAATGGATCATTTTTAGCAACGTGTTAAAAAATTGCAAACGACAGGATAAATATTAAAAGTTGAATCTTGATATAATGTACTAGTCAAGAGATATCATAGTGTATGCTACCATCCGGTAGTAGAGTATATGATATTGGCGGTAGCATACACTATGTTGGTCGATAGCACAATGTATGTTATTGGTCGGTAGCACAATGTATGTTACCTTTTGGTATAACAATATACGATATCAACTGGTAGCATATATTCTACTACTAAACGATAACATACACTGTGCTTTCTTAGGTGGTAACATATACGGTGTTATCGACTCAAGTAACATTTGTGCCATTTTGCAACATGCATAATTATGACAGAGTACCATAACAATTAAAATACCTTAATGATGGAGGGTTACAATATGCATTTGATCTCGATTGTTTATGCCCACGGGAAATTGTGAGGAAATTTTGACTTTTACTTGATAGTCAAAATTTGGATACGGAATTGTAAATACATAATTAGTATATATATGAAGGCGAATGTGGCAAACTTCAATTTCGCGATAAAGACAATACGAATTAAAACAATCACTTATTGGTGTAAATGCTAGGTAAATTGGCCCTTAAAAGTAACTTATACCCAAAAAAAATAGGCGACCCAGTCCTAATCCCTACGCCTAAAGATTCCCCAAATGGAAATTTCAAAAACCAAAATATTCATGAATTAACAAATATTCACCACTAAAATTTACATTGTTAACAATTCTTAAAGTGTTAGATCCTTACCTAACCAAGGAAAGATTCTTTATTTCACATACTTAATAAGAAAATTATCATCAAACTCTTACCAAAGAAAGATTAAAACAAAATCTATCTAGACCTCAACCTAAGAACTTAAACCCCATCCATAATGAACCCTCAATGATATGACCAAAACAATTTATGTGGTTCCATGCCAATTGGGGTAACTCCAATGAAAAATATTTATCCCTTTGAGGAATTGCATACTATTTTATTCTTGGTCACAACTTTGATCATGAGGCCATGTCAAGGGAAAGATAAGGTAACCAAACATGCATAAAATTGTGACAAATGCAATGTCATACATCAAGAAATTCTCATCCGGGTTATGCAAAAATCCCTTACTTGATCATTCAAAATTGAAAACTTAAATCAATCACCTACTAATGAAAATAATAACTCATCTCCTACAACCAAAAAAACTAATACCATCCTTAACCCTAATAAATTCATCAAAAATCGTGGTCCATATGATATGCATAAGCTCATAATTACATATATTGATTCCAATTACAAAATAAAATATGATGAAAACTAAATAACTATTGAGGTCTATACTATAGATAAGATTTCCTTAAAAACCTTTCAAAAATATAAAAATTTGAAAGTCTTCCCAACAACAACAACCTTGACCATGTTGATGTAGTTGACAACTATGACAATTTTCTCCCAACCTCCTCAACATGGATGATGATGTTACCTAAAATAATCAACCTCATCCAAATGGTATATGATTAAAAACCAATCAATTCATCCTGAAATATGTTATGAAATAGTTATATTTGAAACCCCTTAGGTTTAGTCCAACACAAATCACCCTACCTTGAAATAATGAGATTCAATAATTGAACTCTTAAAATTTTAGATCAAAATTCCCTTTCTCGATCTAGTGATAACCTCACCTAAACATACACTCTTCGTCATGAAAATATCGTAATCAATATCTTTGGGAAATAGGTTTCATTATATGGTTTGAAGGAAACTATCATGCTACAATGTGATTCTATCTTTAAAGAGTGATTCATGTCATAAAGAATATCCTCGAACTAACCTCAACTAAAGTACAAATCTAGTAAATTTAGGTCATTATTTTGACATAACTAATAAATATTTACATTCTATTCTTAACACTTAAATTGATGAAAACCCAAACCTAATATTTTGCTAGTCTCTTTTTTGAGGTCCCGAAGCATGGAGTCAATGTCTTCTTCCTAGATCAAATTAATTATGACTTTATAATTAGGATAAACATAATCCTACTCAATAAGGATTTATTCTTATGACCATTGTTAGTTTCACATGTGGCACAATGCTCTTGCAGACACCTAAATTTGATAATTTATCACTTGATAATGTCAAGTATTGGCTTATTCTTGTAAATCATGACTTGTGTACCTATTCTAAGATTAATTGTTATATTCTAGTCCATCCTTAGTCTCATTGTAAGAGTTTCTCTCCTCATTACAATATTCAATCAATTACATAAATGATTTTCTGTACATAAGAAATCCACTTATGCTAATTGTTCTACATAAGACTTTACATCATTATATCTTCTTGTTGGACCAAATTGTCTAGAGGTTTGATCCTAGGCCGAACGGTTCATTCTAGTGTCACCCAATGATCACTTTATCACTTTTATACCTTTAAATTTCACTATGGGTCGAGATCAATGCAAAATTAGGTCTAAACCCCTATATAATCAAGTCTAATGCACTCATTTACTCACATGACACATTCAAGATCTCGCTTTGCACAAATCACTCAAAAGGCTTACAAAGCTCTCTTAAACTTCCCTAAAGCAACAAAATACATTAGGAGAAACTACCTCACATGTTTGAAGCACTCCAATCCAAGTTCAAGAGTCAAACTTCCTAATTTATAATCCCTCGAATGTAATTCAAACACAATAAATAAAACCATTACAGAGCATTATCAAGTGACCAGGTTATCAAATATAGTTTCATCCATGCAATATTAAGTTGCATGTCTAAGTGAAGAATTATGTGCAATTGAGGCCTCTTTGGAGTAGAGCCAACAAAGGTGGCGTACAAATTGCATTTCAACCCAACCACTACATATTTTACAAGTTTTTACCCTAGGCTAGGTTTTTCAATTAAGTGGATTAATTTCAAAGGGTTTTTCACATGGTCAAGATATAATATTTCACAATGAAACATATACTACTCACTCATGCAAAGGTTCAAAAACTTGTAAATCACCATTTTATATCTAGAACAAACCATCCGGTATGAAGGAACCAAATGATTTGGTATGAAAGGAATGGTTTTGTCCATGTGCATAATACAACTCTAGAATAAGAGACAAATCATTTAGGATTTTTGTAGGTAGTTTATCCTTCATTCACACATAGATCAACTCTCAGACTAGTCAAAGAGATAAGTGTACTCATCTTCTCATGTCTTACTCTATTTAACACGTTCTATAAATGATCTATATGTTTAGATCTCAATATTAATGGTCAATTAATAATCTGAATAATAAATCATGTTTTAACCTTAACTTGGAATTTAAAATTTAATTAGGGCTTAAACACTCACAAACAACAAAAATTATACTAGAGTAAAATCGATGGAAACCTCTCACAACATTGTAGAATAAATACCAACCTTATAATGCATCTTGTAAAGGATAAATTGCAAGAAAATTTAGAACTGAAATTTATTAGGTGATGGCATGATGAGAAACCAAACCAAAAACTAAAATTACTTTTGACAATACTCTCGTGAGATGTCATTGATTATTGTGATGAAGTTTTGCTTATCCATGACATACATGAGTTACTATAACAATTTAGGATAAGTTTGAAGGAGACTAATAGATGGCTAAATCTACTTCCAAAAATCTTTTAGAGTTGACATATACATCACCAACAAATATTGCTACCCTTTTCTACATATGCTAAACAACACTAGTGATATGGAATATGAATAATTAAATATTATGCCGATGGGAGGGTTGACACAACACTTTGGTCAACATAATTTTTCTAAAAATATTTAGATCCGAATTTGGATTTGCGATGGAAAATACATTATATTATTATTTTTTGCTTAATAGTTAGTTCAATGAGTGGTATGAATGCCCAACACATGGCAGCTCCTCCTAAAATGAACTTAGTAATAACACTGATAAAATATTGTTATAAAAAACGGAATGAAATGAAACATTGTCACATCCGAAAGAAATAAAGTGATTTATGAAGCATGCAACAGTCATATGCATTGATAATAATTACTCTCACATTAATTCCATAAAGTGAGAGCATATAACGGATGTTATTGAAATCACAAGCATTTCTTAGCCAGTTGCAAATTGAAGTTTAGTCCATATGCTCAATCATTTGAAGCTCTAGCAGAAGAACCCTTTAGTATGGAGCTCGTTGGGTCAATGCATTCTTCCTCTGGATTTGCACGCCCTAGTTTCATCTAAAGTTCAATTATTCAAATTAGCAAACGGGTAAAACACTATTTTCCTTCATCTTTTTAACAAAATGGGGCTTAAGAAGAAGTCAGAGTCTGAATTGATTCATGAATTATTGAAGGATGGGGAAATAATATTTATTTATAAGAAATTTGGGTGGCTAGGGTTTTTGAAGAAATTTGAGGGTTATAACTTGCAATGGTATACAAATTTGCTAGGAGCCTTCAAAATGACCATATTATTGTTAAATGAGTCAAAATCCTCGTGAATGTTAATATTATTACACAAATTTCATAAAATTCAAACACATGGGCAGAGTTTGTCAAGAGGAAAACATCATACTCATCTCTTGCAGAGCTTTTACAAGAGACAATGAAAATGAAGTAGAGATAATATGTGACCAACGGGGGTAAGCAAGAGGGAATAAAAAGAGAACCCTACCTAAACCCTAGGACACAATGGCCATTTGGATCATGAGGTGTTTTTCTTGTGATGGTTTGTTGTCATGCAAATGTGTTGCATAAAAATTTCAAATTTTCAAGCATGACGACTAGACCCAAATGCAAAAATTACTCTTGAGCCTTCCGAATCCCTCTTCGAGTCAATTTACTTTCTATATCATGATTACCTTGAACTTGTAATTTATCCCAATATGTTGAACAATATTTCCTTGGGTATGAATATCTAGTCCAATTGTTATAATTTTCCATCGACATGGTTATAAAGTGCTTTCAAGGACTAGATGTTATGTTTTATCATTGGAAGGGGCCACTTAACTCCTAATGTTCTAATTTTGCGTTGGGGTCACCTTTTTGGACCATGGGTGATTGAAAAGGAAAAAGTAACTTTAAGTTACTTTATTATTTTGGTCTTCCCTAGGGAAAATGCGACTTGGGTTTTTTAGGGTTCCTTGGCATGGGAAAAGTTATAAAAGGAGAAGAGGGGTGAAAGGAAGATCATTCATGCATACACTTATATTTTCTTTCATGTGCAACTGTTGTTTGCAAATATCCAACTTGTGGAGTAAGATCCCACGGGAACCCTAGCTTCGGTGGTGAGAGATCCATCCCTAGCTAGTAGGGCACTCTTCGGTGGTGAAAGATCCACCCTAGTTTGTCATTTTGGAGCTGAAATCAGGGCTGTTCTTCAGAGATATTTTCAGAGGGTTTCAGTGAAGGGTTTTGGAGGTTTTTGGGCATTTTTGGAGGAGAGATTTTTGGGTTTTTCAGGGCAGATCTACGGCATCCTCTTTGGCAAGGTCTAGCATCAGTTTGAAGGCATTTGCAAGGGTTTCCAGCCATCTCCTAGGTGGGGCGACTTGTTTTGAAGATTGCAGGTCTGTTTTGGAGGGTTTCCACTTCCTCAAATTCTGATTTGAAGGTTGGGATATCATCTCCTATATTTATAGATAATATTTCCAAGGTTTCATAATTTTTGCATCTATATTCCGTAAGATATTAATTTTAGAAGTTTTCATTGTTTAGGCACGCTGTAATTTTCTGGCAGCATTCTGTTATTCAAAAAATTCCAAAAACAGTTCTATAATATCTGTTATTGTATTAGCAAGCTCCATTTAAAATTTCAAGAGATTTGAGCAAGTATTTTTGGAGTTATCCATTATTTTCTGTTCGCTGCCCTAGATTTAATTTTCTGCAAAAATCAGATTTTTGTTTGGCTGCAATTTGTCTGTATTTTGCATATTTTAAAGTATTATCCTACAAGGGATATTTCAAAGTGGTATCAGAGTTGTTTCTCCAGCCTGTTGGGGTTGAAAGATGGGAGACAGAGACAGAGACAGTGAAGAGATGGGAGTAGATCTGATGAAACAATTGTTCACCAATATGGTGAAGCAACAGGAGACTACCAATCTCTATTTGAGCCAGCTCACTGAGAGGTTAGCACAGGGCAGGATTGAGGCTCATACGGAGAAAGGAGAAGCTAGCAATATGGGACAACATGGTAATAGAGGTGAGAGTGGACATTCAGGACAAGGGTCCCCTCATGCTTCTACCAGGCCCTTGGGACTCCACGAGCCTTCTTTTTTGAAGGATCCGGAAGTTTCATGCAGACACGACAACCCGCAGACATTGTGGATGAGGAATCTTGTTGGGAGAAGTACCGACACATCGAGTGAGGGTTTCGGGACAACATGCCATTTTCAGAGTATTGTAAAATGAAGATCGGTAAAGCAGCCCAGAGAGATTACTGCACACTGTGTACCTAAGTTTCAGAGGAGATTGGGACAAATCTCTATTCCACACTTCGATGGCTCTAAGAAGTGTACTACACAGCCTTGGATTGAAGTCAAGACTTACTTCGACTTGAATCCCATGCGTGAAGAGGATGCAATTAAGTTTGCTATCCTACACCTCGAGGGAGATGCTCATGACTGGTGGCATCATGGATTGATCACACAGGGGCACATGCATATCACTACTTATGCAGATTTTACACAGAGGTTGATGAGCAGGTTCGACAGGAGGGACCCAGATAGGCACTTCAGAGAGTTGACTCACTTGAGGCAGACAAGTTCTCTAGATCAGTACATTGCAGATTTTCAGAGGTTATCAGTTATGGTATCTGATGTTTCAGAGATGAGGTTGACTTCACTCTTCATGGCAGGGTTGACTGACGCTTTAGCAGGATTTGTGAAGGCATTTGAGCCTTCCTCCTTACATGAGGCTATTAGGAGAGCACGTGATTTGGAGTTGTCCACTCCAAAATCGAGGTTTCCCCCTCGAATTCAGCCTAAGGTATTTCCTTCGAGAGCTGATGGTTCACAGCCGAAGGGGCCCCCACCTAGCCAGGTAGAGATACAGCAAGGAGACCATTTGTATCGAGAGAGGACAGAGAGGAGTTGAGGCGAAAGAAACTATGTTTCGATTGCCGCACACCATGGGTTCCAGGACATGATTGTAGAGGAAAAGGGAAGGCCCAATTCATAGAGGTCTTCGAGGAGAGTGAGAGCGAGGAGGAGCGGACGCTCAGGAGTTGGAGGATGAAGATGGAGAGACATTGGATAGTGCAGGGGTTGAACAGGAGGAGGAGACTTTTCCCCATGAGACTATTGCTACCTTGTCGAGTACCCCGAGGTACAAGGCATTCAGGGTCAGGGGAGTATTACAGGGTCAGAGAGTAGTAGTACTCATTGATAGTGGGGCAACCCACAACTTCATTGATGCATCTTTGGTAGAGAAGCGGGGATTACAGGCAAAAGACTTTGAGGGCTTCAATGTAGTGGTAGCCAATGGTGAGTCCATGAGATGCATGCAGTGAGTTCCGCAGTTGAGTATCACCATGGGTAACCATACAGTTACCGATGACTTCTATGTGGTTGGTATTGGAGAGACCAACCTTGTGCTCGGTGTACAGTGGCTCCATTCTCTTGGAGAATTTTGGACTAACTTTTTCGACGATGGAACTCAAGTTCAAGTCCGAGGGGAAGAATGTAACCTTGAGGGGTTTATCTTCAGATGCACCTAGGGTTGTTTCAGCAAAGAGGATCGAGAGGATTCACAGGCACAATGGGGTTGATTGGGAAGTAAAGTGCTTGGTTTCTACCAAGAAATCGAGGATGGACAACCAGAGTATCATGTGGATATACAGGGCTATCTGGATAAGCACAAGGCAGTTTTTAGTGACATACCACCTAGTGTACCTCCAGATAGGGGATTTGAGCATGTGATTGAGCTTGAGGACACTAGACCAGTAGTTACTACTCCTTACCGTCACCCCAAACGGTTTAAGGATGAGATTGAGAGGACTATCCATGAGCTTATTGACATGGGACACATTAGGCCGAGTTCCAATCCTTTTGCTTCTTCGGTGGTATTGGTGAAGAAGAAGGATGGGACCATGCGGATGTGCATCGACTACCGGCATTGAACAAGAAGACAATCAAGAACAAATATCCAATGCCACGTATTGATGAGTTGTTAGATGAGCTACAGGGGGCAATCTATTTTTCTAAAATAGATTTGTGATCTGGATATCACCAGATCAAGGTTAGGGAGCAGGATGTGCATAAGACCGCTTTCAGATGCCATTATGGACATTTTGAGTTTCTAGTGATGCCATTCGGACTATCTAATGCACCAACTACATTCCAGTCTTGCATGAACCACGTGTTCAACCGCCATTTCATGGAAGTTTGTATTGGTTTTCTTTGATGATATATTGGTCTACAACAGGACTTGGGAGAGCCATATCCGCCACCTTGATGAGATATTGGGAATATTAGAAGCTAATTTGCTATATGCAAAAGCTTCTAAATGTGAGTTTGGCATGACAGAGTTGCTATATTTGGGATATGTGATTGGTGGAGGGGGAGTAAAGGTGGACAGAGAGAAAATACAGGCAATTTTGGATTGGCCGCCACCCAGGACATTGACACATCTGAGGGGATTCTTGGGACTGTGCACCTATTACAGGAGGTTCGTGAAGAACTTCTCATGGTTGACTGCCCCATTGACAGATTTGACAAAGAAGGGAGCTTTCGCTTGGTCAGAAGCAAACAACAAATTTTTTGATCATCTCAAGGAGGTGATGAGTTCATGTCCCGTCCTCGCATTACCAGATTTTTCTCGGCCATTTGTTCTAGAGTGTGATGCATCAGGTGAGGGGGTTGGATCGGTGCTTATGCAGGATAGGCATCCCATTGCTTATGAGAGTCGGAAATTGAGCCCAGTGGAGAGAGGGTATTCAATTTACGACAAGGAGATGTTGGCCATCATGCATGCCTTGGCCAAATTCAGACAGTACCTTGTGGGCAGCAGATTCGTGGTACGTACAGATCACAATAGTTTGAGGTTCTTTTTGGGGCAGAAGGATCTCAACGACCGCCAACAGAGATGGGTGAACAAGGTACAAACATATGACTTTGACATAGAATACACTAGAGGTAAGAATAATGTTGTTGCTGATGCTTTATCTAGGAGGCCTTACCTTACTACTATGTTGAGTTCTATGTCTGAGATTTCAGCAGATTGGAAGGCTCACATACTTGTTGAGTACTCCAAGAATCAGTTTGCATGTGAGATCATGGATGGTATTATCAAGGATGACCGATACAGGGTGGTAGATGATCTCATTTTCTACAAGGATCGGATTTTCCTTGTACCGGGGTCTAAGATGAAGGACAAGATCCTTCGTGCAGTACATGATACGCCATTAGCTGGACATCCCGGATATTTCAAAACATACAGGTACATCAGAGAGAGATTCACTTGGAAGGGGATGAAGGACGATGTCCTTAATCACGTCAGAGAGTGTATGGTTTGCCAGCAAACCAAATCGGAGCATTCTTTTCCTGCAGGGTTACTCCAGCCTCTTCCCATCCCTGAGCAGAAGTGGGAGAGCATATCGATGGATTTCATCACAGGACTCCCTATGGTGCATGGGCACAATTGCATTTATGTGGTAGTTGATCGATTGACCAAGTATGCGCATTTCTTTTCTCTACCTAAGAAGCATGAGGCAACTGACGTGGCTCAGGTATTTTATACAGGGATTTTTAGGCTTCATGGTTTGCCTAAAAATATTGTCAGTGACAGGGATAAGATCTTCATGAGCACCTTTTGGCAGGAGATATTCAGACTTGATCGAGTTGACTCCCAACACGAGCTATCACCCTCAGACTGACGGGCAAACGGAGATTGTTAACAAATGGATAGAGGGCTATTTGCGGAGTTATGTGACCGGACATCAGCAGGCATGGATCAGATGGTTGCATATGGGTGAGTATTGCTACAATACCACATATCAGATGAGCATCGCATGACTCCTTTCAGAGCTTTGTATGGATACGATGCCATGTCATTTGCTGATTTGGTATTATCAGATAGTCGGGCTCCCAAAGCTCGGGATTGGTTACAGGAGAACCAGGATATCCTGCGAGCTCTTAAGGAGAACCTCCAAAAGGCAAGAATCAGCAGAAGGTTTATGTGGATCGGCACAGGATAGAGAGGTCCTTCGAGGTAGGAGATTTGGTGTTCCTACTACGCCTCGCAACCACAGCAGCAGTCGTCACTCAAGCAGAAGGGGGCAGAAAAGCTGAAACCACGGTTTTATGGTCCATACAGGGTAGTCGGCGAGTGGGTGCAGTTGCATATGAGTTGGATCTTCCAGAGCACAGTAAGATACATAATGTCTTCCATGTGTCATGCCTTAAGAAGGCACTGGGACAACATATTGTACCTTCTACAGAGTTGCCACCATTGGACGAGGAGGGGAAGCTGGTTTTAGAACTAGACTCTATTATTGAGGTCGACAAGAGGAAGCTCAGGAGCAGAGATATTATAGAATACTTGGTACGATGGAAGGGTTTGCCTCTTGAGGATGCTACTTGGGAGGGAGAGCAGATTCTACAGCATCCTAGTTTGCATTTGCTTGGGGACAAGCAAATTTTGGGAAGGGAGGACTGTAATGTCCCCTTTCCCTCGCCACAGGCCTGAGGGCCAGTACGGGTCCTAACCCTAGTCATGCCCAAGGGGTTACGGACGCTATGAGCTATTGGGTATGAATATCTAGTCCAGTTGTTATAATTTTCCATTGACAGGGTTATAAAGTGCTTTCGAAGGGACTAGATGTTATGTTTTATCGTTGGAAGGGGCCACTTAACTCCTAATGTTCTAATTTTGCGTTGGGGTCACCTTTTTGGACCATGGCGACTTGAAAAGGAAAAAGTAACTTTAAGTTACTTTATTATTTTGGTCTTCCCTAGGGGAAAATGCGACTTGGGCTTTTTAGGGTTCCTTGGCATGGGAAAAGTTATAAAAGGAGAAGAGGGGTGAAAGGAAGATCATTCATGCATACACTTATATTTTCTTTCATGTGCAACTGTTGTTTGCAAATATCCAGCTTGTGGAGTAAGATCCCACGGGAACCCTAGCTTCGGTGGTGAGAGATCCATCCCTAGCTAGTAGGGCACTCTTCGGTGGTGAAAGATCCACCCTAGTTTGTCATTTTGGAGCTGAAATCAGGGCTGTTCTTTAGAGATATTTTCAGAGGGTTTCAGTGAAGGGTTTTGGAGGTTTTTGGGCATTTTTGGAGGAGAGATTTCTGGGTTTTTCAGGGCAGATCTACGACAACCTCTTTGGCAAGGTCTAGCATCAGTTTGAAGGCATTTGCAAGGGTTTCCAGCCATCTCCTAGGTGGGGCGACTTGTTTTGAAGATTGCAGTCTATTTTGGAGGGTTTCCACTTCCTCAAATTCTGATTTGAAGGTTGGGATATCATCTCCTATATTTATAGATAATATTTCCAAGGTTTCATAATTTTTGCATCTATATTCCGGAAGATATTAATTTTAGAAGTTTTCAGCTGTTTAGGGCACGCTGTAATTTTCTGGCAGCATTCTGTTATTCAAAAAATTCCAAAAACAGTTCTATAATATCTGTTATTGTATTAGCAAGCTCCATTTAAAATTTCAAGAGATTTGAGCAAGTATTTTTGGAGTTATCCGTTTAGATTTAATTTTCTGCAAAAATCATATTTTAAAACCATATAAAGTGGTATCCTATTATGTCTTCCGAGGGAAAAGGAGATATTTGGGAATTTCAGTGCATAATAAGGTTAAAACCCAGAATTCTGGGAGTCAAAATAATATAAAAGACCTCCTAGAGCTTTAGAAATCTCGCCGACAAGTCTTCTCTCTCGCAAGTACGCTTCTCACAGGTTAGTCAAAATTGTAAGTTGTGGTGCAAATTTGTGTTTCTCTTGTACCCATTCCAAAGGGGATAGAGGGTATAAGAAAATGTGCCTCACCTCCAAGTTGAGGTGCATTTTTGTGTTTCTCTTGTACCCATTCCAAAGGGATAGAGGGTACAAGAAAATGTGCCCCACCCTAAATTTTCCTCTAGGTTCCTCACATGACCAACTTGCAGCACTCCAGAGGGCTTATCTGGCCTATTTCTAACACCTGCATCGTGCAATAAGAAGGTGACACTTGGAAACACCAAGTGAGGGCGCATTTTTGTTTCCATATTGAACCCATTCCCAAGGGGATAGAGGAGAAATAAAAATTCACCCCTCTTCAACCCCTTTCAAGGTTCTTCTTACACCCAAAACCAACTCCCATGTGTTAGAATCAAACCCCCTCCATCTAATCCTCATTACATATCGAGTGACACTTGTCAAGCTAAGGTGAGGGCGCATTTTCTTACAACCATTGTCCCAATTCCCAAGGGGAAAATGGGGATATAAAAAAGGTTCCCTAAGACATGTAAAAATATCCCTAATTTTTAACTAACTTGCTACTACTACATCTCTGCTACTCAAAACACATTGCCGAGAAGCCTCATGAAAACACTAAACCGCTTTTTACCTCCATTTATTCACTAGTTCGACCTGCACCTCCATTTTTGAAGTTGAAGAACCTCCAAATACCTAAAAACACAACAATCATGTTGTCAAAATCATTCCACGGCCTCCATAACAGCAAGAACAAAGTTATTCTCACTGTCAGTGAACTAGAAAATTGATCATACCAAGGGTTTGCACTGTGTTTTCTTTTCCAAAGCATCCATGTGATAAATAAAGCTCATTGACTCCACTAATGGCTTCCATGTCAGCTTCAAACCTAAAAATTGTGCCCTAAAAATAACTTTTTCTTTCCAAGAGTTTCAGCATGGGAAACATAATGAAAATTGGAGCACAAGATCACGAGGAGCCGAATTCAAAAATAATGTTTCCGATGCAAATCAAGGTCAGAATGCCCACTTATTAAAAATAGAATATTTCATGTCCGTCCACATGATAAAAATAGTAATTCCCTCAAATTTCAAGCTTTGATCACTCATCTCATCCGGAAACAAAGTGCAAAATATCAAACATGGTAAAAATTGACAATTTTCCCGAAAAAGCAAAAAGGTAGCTTTAAAAATAGAAAATTTTGAAAAGGGTAAAGCATCATCAATGGAGTTTAATTGAGTATGTCGGAGGATTGAGAAGTTCAAAATTGAGGAAAATAGGTGAAATATCCCAAAATAGCAGGTCCTAGTCCCACCTGCTAAAAATAGAAAGTCTCGGTTTTGGATGCAAAAGTTACAATTGGATTTGATTTCACTCATCTCGCTGATTTTTTACATCTTCACGAGTCAGTTGTAAGGTAGTTAGATAACGTAAACAAGTAAATCCATCCTTCACGGAGGTATTGAAGCATCATTTTGTTTACAATTATGTCTAAGATCAAGACAAAACATCGCAAGGCGTAGCAGGTAAAAGCCAAAGACTTTGTGCAATTGGAAAGAATACGAAAAGGTTCAAAATATCGATTGGAATTCAAGCAAAGCAGGTCATCATAACTCATCGGTCAAGTTGGATCTACCATTGTCTCTTCGAAGAGTTGGTTTGTGGAGAGTTGAGTTGAGCTTAGTGAGCTAAGTGAGTCAAGGTGAGCTAAGCTAAGTGAGCCAAGGTGAGTGAGCTAAGTGAGCCAAGGTGAGCTTGTTAAGGTAAAGCATTGCAAGTATGAGTTTTCAAAAGTAAAGGTCATGAACAAAGAGCACAATTTGATCCCATATTCGAGGAGAGTTCATAAGAAGGAAAAGTCCATCGGAGATCCCACAGAGTTTCTCGAGTTAGGAAAAAGTGATTCATTACAGCGTCCTTCTATTCGAAGCATCCAAGAATGTCTTCCCAATGGCAGAGCTTCCTCACAATGAACAAGAAATGATCTTGTATCAAGTTCTTGACAATGCTCCAATGACCAACATTGTGTCAACTCCTCGAAGAGCCATTCCCATGGATTCAAGAAATGCTCCAAAGCAAGCCAAGAACAACGCAACAAGTTATCATGGCCGATCTTAGAGCAATCTCAAGAACCTTGAAATTTAAGCGAAGGAAGAAGGCCCTAAAAACTTCATGTTTCTTCACTGGCACCTCGGGTAACTAGTATGTTGAAGTTTTTAGGCCTAAAAATGAAAATCCTATTGAGGATATGACTGTCATATTACAAGTTGATAAGCATCTAATTAGGTCAAGCTTCACACGAGGGTGATTCTCGTATGTTCATAAAATCCTCTTCTCGCCTCCTTGCTCGGAATGAAGAGTACAGAAAACAATTGAGCAATTGGAGGAACAAGTAAAAATCTTAGTGCTCACATTCAACCCTTCTTAGAGCCCGATTCAACATCTTCTCTTCTTGTAGAATACATTCCTCCGATCAACAGTGTTGATCCTAAGGTGATCAAGAAAGCACAAGGTTACATGATGCAGGGGAAGGCTAACGAGAAGTGGATTGAGAATATCATCAAGAGAGGTAAGACAATGTTGCAGAGGTCATCTCTCTAATCAAGTTCATTCTTTCCATCTTGTCAGAAGTGAAGAAAGTGGAGGAGATTGTAAAAGAGAAAATCCATTTGGATGAGGTGTTCCCACTCGTTTTCGAGATGAGCTCCTTCAACTCTCACACCCTTATGAGTAAGAATATGTTTGCATTAGTTGTTGAGAACTTGTCTCCGATTTGGGTCCGCATCATTGATGAAAGATACGGTATGATAGCAAATTTCATCTCTAAACTTGACTACAAAGTGAGCAACATGCCTTTGAGGTTTTGAATGAGGTCTACAACTGTGTTCAGAAACTTGAGTTCCCTCCACTCACTAAGAATTCATCATCGAAGAACTCATTGTTTCCTTCCAGGAGTTGGTCAAGAAAGAGGCAGGTGACTCTTTTTCCTTCAATAAAGATAACTTAGAGTCCTTGGCCAACATTAGAAACTCCATTTTAGAAATTACAAAAGATCACAAAAGATGGCTCAATCAATGCAAGAAGATCAGTGAGGTTCCTAGGGCATGAATCAAGGTGTTGAGCTGCATTTGCATTCCAAAGGTGGATAATTGGACATCTGTAGTAGCTCAATTTAGTAAAGAGTTCAAAAGACAAGAGCCCGAGCCGAAAAATCTTCATCAAGAAATGTGAACCAACAAATTCTTCATCAAGGGAGCTTCTTCATCAGATACCTCAACTCCTTTCCCCCTCTCTCTTTCTCCCTCTTTATTCTCTCCCCTTTCTAATTCTCCTTTGTATGCAATCACGGTTTTTTGTCTCACTCGCTTAAGTGACTTTCTAAAGTTGAATTCTAAAAGTCCCTTTGATTTATTAAAAGGGAACTTATTTCTCATTTCCTAGGAAGATCTAAAGTCGCAAGTTCGATGAGATCATGAAGAGTCGTGTGGGGGTAGATGAAAGGTCGATCCACAACGCTATAAATTGGGATGGCTTCTCCATTCCAAAGGATCGGAAAATCTTGAAAATTTAGTTCTTGGTAGAAATTATGGATTGTAATTTGGGTGTTGAGCTTTGTATCACCAATACAAGAAATAAAAGCTACATTTCTTCCATTCCTCTTTCTTATGTGTTCCTTTATTCTCTCTTTCTTCTACACTTTGCAAGCATAGTGATCAAGAAGGAACTTTGCATCCTTGATTGATGAATCTAAGGAACTGTGTGTCTCTAGTTTGTTAGTCTCACTAATGGCTTACATTGTTGCTTTCCTCTGATTGAATGTTGAACTACTCGGTTATTAGGTGTGAAATTTGTTATTGCTTACTCACAATGATAACCTTCTCTTTCCTAATTTCTCTCTTTTATCCCTCATCATTGCAATTTCCTCCCTTGTACTCGTACAAGAACTTTGCCACAGGTTCAATGAAGTGTGCCTGTGTGATCCTCGACCTATTTGGCCACCCCACATTAGTTAAATAGAATTATGATAGTTTACATTCAATAATGGGAGCCTCCCCATACACAAGGAGGGGCATAGCCCGTGAGCATTGGTGGAAACACATAATTTGCCATATGACAAATTATTTCACCAACATGATCGGTTTGGGATTGTTTTAGGGAGTTGCATGAAAATGATGATCCATCTCAAAAAGGGGAAACAAAATCCTTTCAGTGTCCCTCATATTTTGTATCGAGCTCTTCAATTTATATCTAATAGGTATCAAAAAGATTATAAAGGGCTAAGACATCATGAATCGATACAAATGATTTGCAAGCATCATTTTTTAGAACAAAAGAAGGGGAAGACAAAATGGGAGCGGTTTCTTAAAGAAAAAGTTGGACTTGGTCCTACAAGAATGCCTACTGAGGACCCTATACAGCAAAAGGAGGAAGAAATCCCATCATCTTTTGCCAACAAAAGAAAGAAAATGGAAGAATCAGATCAACCATTTGCTCCTATAATTATATCTAAAGGAGATTTTGAGGAGGAAAATCCACAAATACAAAGAAGAAGAAGAAGAAGAAGAAGAAGAAGAAGGTTAATCATTGCTCATGAGGAATCTGGTGAAGAGGAACAAATGGCAGCTAGAATCATGGAGAACCTAATGGATGACACAGAGGTGAGGCAGAGCATTGTACCTGAAGAAAGGGAAGAGGCTATGTAGGATACACCAATGAGGGATCTAAGGAAAAAGAAAGGGAATGCCTCAATTGAAGAAGAAGTTGAGAATCTACCACCTTCACTAAATGAAAGTACAAAATTAAAATATGCATTAGCTTTTTCTAATGTTGAGAGGATTATCAAGAACAGAGGAGAGAAATCCTTCTCCTAAAGAAAACAATAAAGCGAGAAGGATGTATAGACATCCTCTTTACTAGATCCAACACCACATTGGACCTACTACGAAGATCGAGACAGAGATGAGTTGAAAAATTGGCTTAAGGAAATTATTGAAAATAAATGACATGGAGAACCTAACCGACATGATTGGGGGCATTGTATCAAGCATATAACCCGAGTCTACTACATGAGAGCAACCAAATATGAAAATGCACGAGGACATGCATTAAAGTAAGTGTGGGAGGATGATGAGACCCATAAATGCCTCATTATTTCCTTCTTATTGACAGTGTTAACCAACTTAAACTAGAAATGTGGATTTAATTGTAGTTTTATAAACTTGTATTTGATCTATAGTTATCAATTTGAACACATATATAGTGTATTTGATACCACTAACAACTTGGAATACATGGTAGGCCTATAAGTGTTTTTGAGATAAAAAAGGTATACAAAATATTATTTTTGTTCCAACTTTGGACCATTAATACTTCCTGCTCTGGACCATTCATACTTCTAGCTCCAGAGCATTTCGCCATTAGCTCTAGACCATTTTTACCACCAGCTCCAGATGATTCACTTCAATTAGCTCCATATTTTACGAACAAATGTAGACCATTTCAACCAAAAATGTGAACAAGAGCCCAGTTATAATATGTATTTTAGGTGCTTCTATATGCAAACTGATCTAAGAATGGAAATAGCTTAGTATAGAAGCGATGATTATAACGGATCTTGTTGCCAATAAAATATCCACTTCCTTGAGCAAAGGAAGTGGAGATATGATCGCTTATTCTATTTTGAGCTTTTGCTTCGATTTCTTAGGCAAATCAGTTTGTTTTTTTGCAAATTTGATATAAATAATTCTTCCTGGGTAAAGATCAATGGGGGTGATTTAAGCATATAATTTCAAGAAGAACTTGGTAATCATTTTTATTAATGAAAAGATGTTGAAGATAGTATAGTTTGTTAAAGTGCTCGATTCCTAATAAAAGGGAGAGCATGGGCCCACTCGCTTGAGGAGCACAAATTTCGGTAGAGTAGCTTCATTTAAGTTTTTATTTTCATTTACAATTCTTTTAATTGAATCTTCCCATTTTTTTCCTGTGTGAATTCATTTGCAATAATTATTTACATTTTAGTTATTCTTGTCACAGTTTAATTCTTTAAAGCATTTCAATTTATGATTTGTTATACTTCAAGTTTTAATACTTTGTTTTTGTTACTACAAGATTGTAAACATTTGTTGTTCCTATTGCATATAGCTTTAGGCATCTACCTTGGGTTTGACAAATAAATATAAGTGAAGGGGTAGCGACGCCCCAATAGTCATGTTATTGTAGTCAAGTAACAACAGAGGATAGTGATTAGGAAGAGAATCCCATAAGTGAATGGGTGAGGGGGGCAGGTATACCCACATATAATGAAAATGAGACTTTTGTTAGATGTTGTAGCGCCATGGCCCAACCTCCTACAAGATTGTCTTGCCTTGCGCTCAAATGGAATTTTGGGAATAGGGTTTCAAGAATCCACCTAATAGTGACCTACATCTACCACCAAGTTGGGTTCATCTTCCCAACCCATGTCAAAATGGGAGTTAGTCATTTTATTTTGTCAAACAGTAGGATATTTATGGCATAGGGACAATGAACATTTCGTCAAATAGTTACAACTTTTTCAACAAGCGATAACCACTACAATACATACCCACAATTTACACAATATACAATAACCTTTATCAAAATGCAAAGCTTACATGCAAGTTCGACAATTGTAAAATAAATGCCTTTGATCAAGGTGTCTGAAATCGCGTTCGAAACAGAGCTAAACTATAAGAAAATGAGTTTAAAATGAACTTTTATTGTCAAGTCAACAAAACCATGACATCTTCGTTGTTCAAGGCGAAAATCATATCAGTTGAGAATTTTTCCATGCAAATAGCCTACGCAGGTGGTCTGTTTTCAACTAGTTGGATGGCAAGGCGGCTTCCGACAAGTGCTATGTTTCGTCTTTGTCTGCTTCAAACAATGCTTCCTTTGTTGTATTCAAAATGCAGGAGAGAGATTTTTAAACATGTTTTTCAAAATATGCACTAACGTGGCACAACATCATCACGTGGCATGTGGGATCATGAAAAACAGACTAATTGTTTATGTGGGGTTGCAGAATCACGTCGTATGTTCACTACCAGTGGCCGGAAAATGAAAACGCCAATCATGAGAATAAATGGGGCATACGAATGATGTTATTATATAATCTGTTGGTGCATTTGAGGATGGCATTTTTGCATGGAGAATAGTCAGTGCCTTTCCTTGACTGGGAAATCACTGGCGTGGTTGACAACATGAATCTCGTTTGGATTGTTTCCTCGCAAACCGTCACAATTTTCAAAACGTGTAGTCAATAGTAAAACGTGTTCGTTTTTCCTCCTGAAACTATTTTTCACGAAAGGAAATCTCAACTAGATTCTGTCACATTTTTCAACTTGGTCTGATCTTCTACCATCATTTGACTCTACACTATCACAAAATGGTTTTACATTTGTTCCCCAGACGCTTGTAAATCAAGATTTTTAGCTCACATTTTTTGCAACTTCAACATCCACAAGGTTACCTCCTCCATCGTTTTCAATCTTCTCTTTTTGTGTGCATCGATCTTCACAAATGCATCTTTGAACGCCTTCAAGACTTCAAAAGCTCTACCTTTGCTACACTTCTACTTGTGTGCCCTAACATCTAAAAAGATCTTCCTCTAACTTCAAATTTCTCCTTCAAACTTCTTTCATGTAATTTGTCCCCTCTTCCAGGGCTTCCTAGAACTACAACCACCTCAAAGCCCTGGAACTACAACCACCTCAAGCACTAGGGGCTTTGATAACCATGTTAGAAGATATGAGTGAATATAGAGAAACCGGAAGGCACATTGAAATATAGTTGTCGTAGTTTATAACCAATCATTAGTTAGTGTGTAGCTAATGAATTACAAAGAAAAGATATTTAATATATAATACCTTGATGACATCATCTCAATATTTTCAAACATAGGGATTTTACAAGTTTTCAAACTTCTCATTTTACAACTATCATTTTGAATTCACGAAGTACATAACTCTTATCGAGGTTATGTCACGAATGCCTAATCATCCAAATGTTGAAATTCCCAAAAACATAAGAATTAGCTAGGCCTTGAACCATTGTACATGATATGATTCATGTACATTAATAGCTTTGAAGACCCTAATTCTCGAACATAGGAATTTGAGTTGTGTTCCTTTACCTTGCGATTAATACCAAGAATACATTAGGTAAAATGTCATTTGGGTAATAATGACTACTCATGGACGTCATCTTGTGATGACTTAAACACGCTAGTAAATCCCAAAATAAAATAAAAATATTAGCCTTTTGGATGAAATACTCTTGATATTTGTAGAATGAAAAATTATTGATATTTGTAAAGATGAAATCTGTGGATATTTGTATAGTGCCAAACTCTCAAACTCAAAACTTTGTGGTTCTTTTGGAAATTTCTTTTGGGTTGTGGATCTCACTTGAGAAGCTTATTTATCTACCTCTTATTACTTAGTCTAATATTCAATGGACGTCTGAATTCACTCATCTTTGGTCTTTATATCAACTTTAAACTTGTATATGTTGTTGGGGTCCACAACTAAAGATTGACATGTCTAGTTAATAACATAGTTGTCAAAGTGTCATGGGGGCTCCGATTGATATTATTAGGGACATGGTCTTAATTTGGACCCTAAGGAAGTTACAAGGTCATTTTTGGGACAATATGAGCTTCATAGTAGGAACGGATAACCCAATGAATCGCTTGGGCTTGCTTCAATTGGATCATTGATTGACAAGTTTACAAAGGCATGGGTTTCAACCATTTGCATTCAACTTCCATGGACTAAACAAGTTCAACTAGCCATTGAATTGAGGTCCTTTGATTATCAACCCTATGACTTGGGTTTGACCAAGTTATAACATTCATCTAGGGCTTTGGCCCTATTTGCCAAAACAAGTGTCTCGGCGAAGCTAAAGAAGGTTAAGGAAGTTTGCGTCATGTCAATTCAATATTTTAACACTTTCGGTTCATGCCCACTTGAACCTTGGACTCCCAAATTTTCTCAATTTCCAAATTTCTTGAAAATTATTGTCTCAATGTATTGTTGTTATTTGGTTTTGTTGAGTTTTTTCATTTGGGAGTCAAATTTGGACATTTCCTTCCAAAGTTACATTGCTTGGACCCACCAAGCCTTTAGCTTCACATACATAATGCCAGCTCACAAACGCTAAAAAGTAAGTCCGGCCATGTTTCAAAATTCATGCCATCACTCTCTCCCAACATGTGGGCTGATACAATATAAAATCTTTCAACCCACGATAGTGCAAACAATTTTAGTGCACCAACTTGGAACCAATTTGTTACAGAGGATTCTACCAACATTGCCATGATCTGCCAACATTTTGAGCCTATTGGGTTTTTGTAAAATTGTTTTTGAGTTTAATAAAAATATATTCCGGTGCTCTTTAAATGATTTAAATTCTACATTTGCCTTCACATTCCTAGGCTGGTTATGTCATTCCCTTTATACATAGATTGTGACATTATTCACTATTACATACCATTATCAGTTGGCCTCAATGGAGCTCTCCTCTAATTTTACTCTACATCATTTCTGTGGTTTAGCAGCAATTACAAGTTTAGGTTTTTAGTATTTCTGAAGTGCTCTACAACAACAACAAAATCCTGTTCACGTCTCAATAGTACCTAGTGCACTTGAAGTAGGCCTTTTTATCTGTAATTTTGTTCCATCTTAGCTCTACAAAAGGAGTGATCTCAATGTCTCGTCATGATACTCTTGCAATATGGCCATCCTTTAAGACATCAGATGTACATCATAATACTTCTCTTCATATAACTTTATCTCAACATTACAACCACTCGATAAATAGTCCATAGCAACATTGTCAAGGCCAAGTATGAATGTTGATGTCAACTCATTTAGACTCAAACACACCAATATACATGGGGATTCACCTGACCCTTCATAAGCACCTGGACAACACACCAGAACCCATCAAAGCAACCTTATCTTGGTAATATGTCAATAAGATCTACAGTCAAATTTCATGTGCATAACAAAATGCACTTCTTATCAAGTATGCAATAATAAAGGTCTTGCATCATTGACATTATATGGACTAAATCCTTCCTAACTTTCTATTTATCTAACATCCTATCCCCCACTATCCAACTCAAGAACGGTTATTCTTTGATGGATCTTCATTCAAATGCACAAACCAATATATAAAATTGCTATAAAATTTTCTTGTTAAATTTGACTTACCCTGGTAGGTATGTAACATGATGATTAGTTGAGTCAATTGAGATGAGTCAAAGCACCTCTAATCAACACTGAAATCAAAATATGTCATCCAATCAATCATTCCTGCAAAACATCGATGTAAATACATAAAAGTCAATGCTAAAAATGGACAGATTTGCAATTAGACTCGACTAAGACAACAAGAAGATAGCAACAGTGTCTGTCAACCACTTCAACAGTCAATGTGGTCCAGAAAGTCAACATTGGAGCAGAACTGGTGAATGTGAACAATCAAAATCTTGTTCTGTACCTCCCTACCTTAGAATCTTCGTCGGGAGCTTGGAGAAGTACGATTCAAATGGTGATTTATCAACACCAACTGACCTATAAATATAAATTAAATTCAAGCCAAAGTAATGTCATACAGGCTCACTCACTTAACAATAAATTAATTAAATTATTAGAAATTTAATGCACGCCAGCCAAGAGAGACTATAGGGGGTTTAACCAAATTTCGCCAGTGTTGACTTAATCATACCATTAAAGCCAAACAATGTAAAATAGGTACAATTATAATGTCATTATAATGACTGTGATGTCAAATATTTTCTTTTTCATCCTCTATCCTGTCTCAAGTGCCCTTCCTGTCGTTAATTACCTGAAGATCAATTAATGGCTTCATTGTGAAGTAAAGACATGTTATGGGCCATAACGATTTGGAGTGGGAGACATTATGTATTTTTATGTTTAAACTAGGAACGTTGTAACTCCCCAATACAAATCAGTAAATATTCTTAGGTAAATTTGAGCTGTCCAACAAACTATGACCAAAATCAACACTATATTAAATCTTCATGACAAATTGTTGCATGCATCTCCATAATACACCACCAAACAGTCATAAAGATATGCCTTACATCTATGTTCATTGCATTTCTACACCCTTACTTGACCCCTAATGTAGGGTGTAGAAACACAATGAACATACATATTTACTATAACTTTTTATGTATATCGCAGGATACTATTATAATTTCCTTAAAACTTGTTGCATATGAAAAAAGAAATGATGTGTATTGTCTGGCATGTTCTACATTAGCCTTGAAATGGCATGCAACCATAGGACAAGTGCAAAGTATTTGATCTTATTAGAGTATTATGCATGCTGAAACAATAATCCGGAAAACTTCAGAATGAAGAAAAGAAACATAATAAGATTAATACTACAGAATATTCATTCATTCAAATTATATAACACCAAAGGCCAATCAGCTGACCCAAATTTTGAAGCCTTGTATTAGATGGTGGAAGACAAGGGATCTTTGGGCAGAAGCATTCATAATCAGGCAGATTAAACATGCCTCTTACACTTGGTAACAATTATCCTGTTCAGGCCATAGACTATAAGGAGAAATTGATTACCAAATGACTAAAGCTCTCCAACCTTTTCTCTTTGCTCTTACAAAGCTATAGTTGAAGGTTTGTTAACATGGCACATATGAACACGTTGGCTTAAATCTCTTATCTCTGATGTATCATTCATGTTGTTATCTTATGGATGTAACTCTTGCAGATGTTAAAGCAAATCTTGAGTAAAACTTTCTCCATTTGTACTAAAAAAGGTCAATGAGGCTTTAGATGTGGATTTTCTACCTTGGCTGGAAACTTGGCTGAAGCACCTTTAAGGCCACCTTTATTTGCAGAACCAGCTTGAAAAGTAGTACGTTTACCTACACGACCATACTTAATAGGATAAGGTTTACCATTGCTTGCAGAAAAGCACTTTGAGCAGTACCATTCGGTCTTTGGTAAATCCTTTACAGGATAAGGCTGATGGCAACTTACGTGAAATGCTTTCTCACACCAATCACAGATTAGAACACTGGATACATCATTTACAATAGCTTTGCAGATCTGGCAAGGTAATGGTGCATCCATATATGACCTTGAATGAGGTTGGCTATCTATTCTTTCTGAAGAGAAAGACTGCAGCACCTGCTTTACAGCTCCTGCAATTGCATTGTGATCATTCATACTTCCAAACAATTCAGTTTCTGACGGGCCTTGGGATTGTGCTGATAAAGAGTTTACTGTACCAAGTGGAGATGTCATTTCGTCTGATTGTACCATTCTTGTTGTCCCTTCACGTAAATCCATTGGATGATCAACAGGACCTGCCAGCACCATGGAAATTGATGGCATCATTTGATCAGGTCGTGCTACTGTAGTTGTTTCAGTTTGTGCTATTACAGTTGCCCAAGGTGTTAGAGACATTTGTGGAACTGGAATTGATAATGACACCTGATCCTGTTGTGGTATTGTGATTGTCTGTGCTTGTGAAGCCACTGACATTGTAGTTGGAACAACTGGTGCCACTGAAACTGGTAGTGTCACTCCACCTGAATGTGCCATTCTCGCTTTCTGTGCAAAGAGAGCCATTGGATGTGTGGTTGGAGCTTTTGGTACCATGGGAAATGGTGATGCTTGATCAAACCGTGCCACCACAGTCCTTCGTGCCTCTAGAGTTGTCGGTCTTGTAGCTGGAGGCAACAATGCTTCTGCAATTGAAGATGACACCTCATTTGGTTTCCCGATCTTGTTCTCTGGTCAACTAGATCCCATGGATATCCAATTGGAGATGGTGCTGCCATAGGAAAAGGTGTTCCTATTTGATTTGGCTGCACTATTCTGGCTGTTTGTGCAAATAGATGCCCTGGACATGCAACTGGAGCTGTCGATGCCACTGAAACTGACTGAGCCACTCCAGGCAATGCAAATGCAGTTGGTTGCTCCAAGATAGTGTGTGCGGAGGTTGCCATGGTTGCTGTTGCAGCTAACAGAAGTACTTTTTCGATCTGGAAAGTTTCAGTGTTAGCTTCCACTCTATAGGAAGATCACATTTGTTAAAAATATATATATACCATATCCACACTTAATTTCAAATTCTACCATATGTCCGCAGTTGTGCAGGGCATACATTTCATATTTCTAAATGGGTGTAAGACCTCGCTTTGAAAATCATAAAGATATCAAGGTAATGAGGTTTTCTGTACAAACTTGAGTTTTTAAATCAACGTTTTAGATCACACTCTGTGATCCATCATCAAGATCGAAGAAGAATCGATATGGATTGCAGACTCAGTCTCCCTTTTAAAGATAATACTAGAAATGTATCAAGATTCCAATAAGAGCAAACCATACGAAGACAGTTAAATGAATAAGTAGTTAACTCATTAAATGTTATGACTACTAGTTCACAATTATTAAATGAACTGGTTGTTATAATAATTAGTTAAACAATGACTAATGCTAATAAATTAACTTTCCTCTATGCTTGCGGTTTTGAGCAAATTAATAATAGGTCTCCAAGCTTGGTTCAATTCCAAACCAGCATCCCTACTTAAATTGTTCTCTGGAATCTCAAGTAACAAGATCACCACAGTAAGAGTTTGGCAGGTTATTTTGGAGCTCAAAATTTTTCCTAGTTATAGACTTGAATACAATTTTAATGCCAATTTAATAAGTGCCGACTACGGCTACTTACAAGCCAGCTGGGTAACGGACACAGACAATTACAATTTATAACATCATCAGAAGATACCTCTAAATGGATAATTAACACCAAGAAATTTATTGATGTAGTTACCTGATTCACATGTATGCCAAGATGTCAACAATACACAATATGTGAATTCAATACCAACCCCATTGAAACTATTGTGTCATCCAAAAAATGAGTTAGTGGAAAAAACTTGACAACTTAAATGGACAGATCTGGAATGTAAAATACATTGTATCAAGAGCATATGGAGTAGCTGAAATCTCTGGTATGTCAAAGACGCCAGGAAGCTATGACAACAGGAGAAAGAGCATCTTCAAAACGCCTAATAACACAATCAAAACTTGGAAGAGAATCACAATGTTGTAGATAATTTTCATTTTCTCTACCAGCAAAGTATCTGCCACTCTTCCTCATGTCTTGTTCACTTTCCACCGGTTGTAACTCTTCAACTCCAGATTTCTAAGTAGCTATAAAGTTCCAGATCTTTAAACAGTGTTTCTTGTTGAAAATGAGATTAAACTGTTCCAAATAAATAACAAGTTGTTCCTACCAAATTAACTAAGGATATATCAATCAACTGGTGTATACATTTAACTTATTATCCTGCAGGCATCAGCTCGGCCAGATAACTTTACTACAAAGGGATAAGGAGAAATGCTGCTAAGGAGCACCAGTTAGAGTGTAACCAGGTTCAAATCCCCCTCGCCATATTTAAGGTGGCACATTAATCCAATGGACATGTGGCAAGGTTATGGTTAATAATTATGGGGTATATTCAAGTAAGACCCTTACAAATCTTAATCATGTGGCCCAAGCTTCCCCACACAGCATTTAAGGCACAGCCCATAACCTAAAATGTATCAAGCAATAGAAAAAATAATACAGTTGAATTTGAGAAAAATCCTACAAATAATGGGTCCAGAGAGTTGAATGCAAAGTTCTTGTCCTTTGGACAGATGGACGATAAAAGAGAAAAACAGAGGAAACACAGTTTTAGTATTAGAAACTGCATATCAATACATCAGTTGGTCTCAAATTCAATCCTCGGGACACGTTACCCAGCGATTAAGGAGGATATGGCTTAAGTGTCGTTATGGGTTAGACGGTAGAACATTCAAAATTATCAAGTGTTTGAACAAACTGCCATCACATTCATAAATATATACATGTAAATTAAAAAAACTATAAATACCCAGGTTAAAAGAATACCATAGGTCAACTGGAATGGCCTCAGGTACTAAATCAACAAGGCTTTCATAAGGTATGGGAGCAAACAAATTTTAAGGTAAGAAACTTAATGAAGTTATTATGTAGAACATTGCCTTTTAACCTGCCCATTATATAACATTGTTAGGCTCAGTAACACAGATATTTGCAGTCACAAACTGGTAATCAAACTTACATCAGAAAATAAAGAAATCTTGAGAAACTTACTCTAAAGTTAAACACTCAAGTCCCACAAACCATTTTGGCCTAAAGAAGCTAAAAACAATCTTAACTCACTCATCTGATTATAGAAAAGCCGCAAGTTCAAATTCCACAAGATTGTTTATGCTTTAAATTGTGTAATATAAAGAACTTATTATGGTGGACCCCATGTTCGAATCTTCAAATGACATGCTTATTTGTTAAATTGAGCAAAATACAAAACATATCTTATCAATGTGATCACAGCAGCGACCATGTTCAAATCTCCAAGAGACATGTTTATATGTTAAATTGGGTAGTACACATTATATCTTATCATAGTGGAAGTGGAACACCATCTTAAAATTTGTCAAAGATTTGGGTGCAGCATACCTCAACAGACAAGGCCAGGTATGCTGCACCCATATATCAAAACCCATATATCAATGCAAAAGGAAATCCTCTACGAAGCATAACAGGTAAAGATTTTTTTGAAGTGATGGCCAAGACGGAGACCAATTTGTCATATAGAGAATCCCGCAGGGGATTCCTCTCCATAAACTTATAAGTTGTTCAAACTTTGTACTCCTAGCATTCACCCTCATGACCAAGCCGGGAAAGTAGACCAAACTTCACCAACCCACCTATAGATACCCAGTGGTCATGTCATTGAAGCCAGAGGCATACCCTGCCTTGGTTAAATGGGGGCAATTTACCCAACTAAAAAGCAAATTAAGAAATGCAAAAAACTTGCAAACCTTGTAATAGAAGCTGCTTTATGTGCAACTCCACGTTGAAGACATGTTTATGCAGTAAATCGAGTAAAATATGCCATCTCAATGCAACTCTGGGATGAATACATATTGTTAGATTGAGTAATTTGGATCATCCAATTTTGTGCTCGGCACACCTCAACTAACAAGACCATGTTGCAATTTCAAGATTTTATGGGTTAAATTGAATAATATATGACACCAATTTTAGTGCGGCATACTTCAATTGACAAGGCAGGTGCACTACAGGGTGAAGACATGTTTATGTGTTAAATTGAGTATAGATGGCACCCAATTCTGGGTGGGCCTACCTAAACTGACAAGGCCGTGTGTAACTCTGGGTTGAATACATGTTTATGTGTTAAATTAAGTATATATGGCATCCAATCCTGGGTGGGCCCACCTCAAGACAAGGCCAGGGCCAACCATGGGTTGAAAACATGTTAATGTGTTGAGTTGAGTGATAAATATAGCATGCCATCCAACTACAACTCCGAGGTGAAGACACATCCAGCTGAAACTGATCCATGATTAGCACAGATATTTCATAGCTAATTCATCAACATGCATCTTAAATCCATTTCCTGACAGAACTTGATTGTTAGCTTGCTGATCTACTTATGTATTTTCCCATAGCAATCTTGTTTAGAATCGTATTGGAAAGTGCTGTAACTGTTAAGAAAACTGATCATAAAATACATCGGAAGTAAACTACTGCAAAACACAGAAAGACAGAGCTTCAGAGGAGACAGAATTACCCTAGAGAAACCCATTGTAGGAAAAAAATCCAAAAGCACGAGGAATTTCCTTGTCTTTCTATCTCATACTACCTTCTCAAGGCCTTCAAAGACATTCTTTACATTACAGCATGTCCAAACACCCATACATGCTCTGCAACTTGCTCACTCACACTTCCTTGTCAGACTCCAACTCCAAAGACACACACAACCAAGAAGAACTGCTAGGAAACAATTACATGCCTTCTAATGACCCTCTGAAGATGTATTTATCGAGTTTTACATCACAGATTCACAGGAAGTGGTAAGATCTTCACATATAATAATGGAATAATCCAAACAATATTCAAGATATAATGAAGATCAACACAACTCAACAGGCATTCCTAGGCCAAGATGTCCTAATATTTAATATATTCAAAAATAGAATGAATACCCTTAAGGTAGAGCAACACCATACAATACTCTTTTAGGAAGGAATAACTCCACAAGATCTCCCAATATGAGAATGTCATTTCAAGAGGGGCACTTCCAATATACTTCTACCAAATAAAAGACTCTTCACATACTTGACATCCATCATAATGATATTCATCTCCTTTATATAGACACGCATTACTCTTATTGGGTGGGTAATACCTAATCCCAATGTAGGCCAACTCATTACCCAATATAACTAATTCCACAAGTTACCTATTTGACCCAATATATTACAACCATATAACTAAGGGGGTTGTGTGTCACATGTCAGCATCTCCATCAACCCATATACATTATAATATCATATCCCTAAGTACATAACATGCCATCCCTCCTTGACATGTTTTGTCCCCAAAACATGAGAAGAAACCAAGTAATGAGTGTGCTTCAAATCATTGCACACTTGTTGCCATGCCCAATCATCCAACCACCTATATTCGATCTTGGTGGAAGACATCCCTCTAAACCTTGTTCCATAATCTACTGCACTATTATAATTCCACCATGACCATTATTGTTCCTCCTATGATCATGTCTTCCATAATTGTGGTTCCTTTGATTCCATATATAGTCGTAGTGATTGTTGCTATGACGCTCACGCCTTGACATGTCTCCATACTTGTTGCCTCTCATGATGATGAGGACATCTATATGCCTCAACCTTAGTATCCTCAACCTTATCAACCTTTTCTTCTACCTTTCTGCCTTTGTCTCTTGAGTAGATTAATTGATCTTTCTTCATATTCTTCTTGTTCTTCTTCTAAGTCTTCTTTATGTTTTTCTTCACCATCTTCATATTCATCCTCATGCTCTACCTTGACCTTTCTTTGTTCCTCGCTAAGTGCGTTTAATCAAGAAACCAAACTAAGTTTATTGATTGATAATCTAAATCATTATATTACTCGGACAAGGCAATCATGTTTATCGGCAACGAGCAGCCATTAACAACCCCTTTATTCTAGGAACTGAATACTAATAGATTAGAACAATATTCCCAAAGAAAAGCGACGAGAATAAAAACCAAACTATATGGCAAAAGAATAATAAATATGAAACTAACCTATGTGAGTAAACTAACTCAATTTATTACATGGTGAATTACTAGTTACCCTAGGTTTTACCCAACAATGTGATCCTACACGGTGACCTTTTTTCTCTTGTACCAAAACTTTATGAACTTTTTCTACAAATTAACATCAATTGTTCCCAAGGTCTCGAACCAAGGATATCCAAGAACAATATCCAAACCATCCATATCCAAAGCATAAAATATGAATGCAAAACATATTTGTTTGTACTGAGCTTCAAATCTTCAAAAACTTGAATATACTTACCATCCACTTCAGCTTCCTTCGTATTCCTAATTTGAATATGTGGATGTTGAGCCACGTCCATGTTGATGAAGTTATACTTGTTGCTAGGGTTTATGGACACATTTACCTTTTCCTTTTAATGCATCCATGAAACTGAAATATTGTTGTTTTCTTTGGCACTAAACTATTTGCACCATTATCCTCCATATCTACCACTTCTTCATCATGTGCCTCTACCTCTCCTTTTGCATCATTTGTAGCCTCTTCATCATCATTACGCTCCTCTTCTTCTTCTTCATTAGCTGCATCCACTTCCCTCTTATCATAATTACCAAAATATTTCTACATATTTTGCACAACCCCTAGCATAATGGTCACCTACTTTAGGTAATCTTCTCGATCCATGATTTAGATAAAACTAGAGTTTCACGAACACTAGTATCCACGGGATCTCATTTCCTACCCCAAGTCTAAGAATACAAACATGTAGACAAGTAGATTTGAAAATCTCCTTTGACCGCAAAATTTTGACCTAAAGTTGGCCTTAAATCCAAAAACACAAATAATAGACCCACATTAAATTTTTGCGAGTGTGATGTCCCTTTTTAGAACAAGTTAGAAAATGGAGAAATGCTTGTCAAAAATCAAGCAAAGAATGGAGAAACCCTTTTGTATCAACCTAAAATATCCCAATGTCAGTTATTTCGAACCCAAATGGGTTTGGAACTAGCCAAAGTGGTGGGATAGATTGGAAGAAAACAATCGGAATTCAAACACATTCAAATCCAGATTTTACACAGCTGAAAATTAATTAATATTCAAACCCTAAACTGCTACAATTTTCAAAAAAAATAAACCTTTGACTAGAGAAGTCCAAATGAGCTTAAACTTTGGATCTTGGGCCACAAAAATATGAAGAATATTATTCCAAAATCAGATTTCGCGCAACAAACACGAAACCCTAATTTTGCCCAAAAAAGTAGGTTGCCCAACACATTTAGGGCATCAAATCAACTTCAAAAATTATGAAGTTAATTTCTCATTATCTCTTTTAATTTCTACAACCAAATCCAATGTTAAATTGATCCCAAACTATAGGTCTGAAATAAATATTAATTAATAACAACAATATAGCTTGCAAACAGCTGAAATCTTCTAAAATTCATAACTCTCTTGATACTCAGTCTTTTTGCAGGAAATAAAGTGCATAATAAACTAAAACTTAAGAGTTTTCTAATGCACTATCAATCAGATTTTTCGAGCCTTGAAACCCCACCAAAATAGACCCAAAAATCTCAAACCAAGTCACTAGGGTTAGAGAAAAATATATAAAATATTTCCAACACTTTACTAGCTTCCAATCACACCAAAATAACTGCCCCTTACTCTGAAATAGATGTTAACACACAACAGATTTCAGATCTAGCTCATATGTTATCAAAACATGCTAAAATAGTCTCCAATCTAAGTCGTCATAGCCAATAAATAACAAAAGTATAAAAAGTGCCAAAACCCTTCAAAGATTACTCCAAAATGAGCAATAAACATGCAGATTTCTCCCACAAATAAATGCGCCACACTCTATATCAAGTCGCCAAAGTAAGAGCAATGATCACATTACAATTGCACAAGGGATAGATCTCCAAACCAACTTTAATAGATTTGCAAAATGAGAGTCTTCAACAATGAGAGCATCAACAACATAGGGCATACATCCCTTTTTTCCAAGCATGGAGTAAAATCAAATGATTGATCAACATAACCCCACTAAAGGAATGTGACCTCCTCTTATTGAGTTAAGGGTGCAACATTCAAAAAGACCAACCTTTCCCTTTTGGAAAGAACACATAAACTCTCATTATAATAAAATATTTTAATAAACTCAACTATGTGCACTTTATTATTTTTAATTAAATAATAAAAGTGACTATCCTATGTGCACATTTAAACTAACTTAGAGAGCCCTCCTTGTAGCGCAAGGCATGCCAAGGGGTTACAAAATAGACAATAGACATCTTAGGACCATCTTCAAGCTCAATCCTCAAACCCATGAGAAGAGAGAATGGGTTGAGGGTCTTTATGTCTTCAAATTCAACCACGTCCCAAGAAGGGGACATTACAACAAGCTTTCAGAAAATGTAAAGAAATAAAAAAATGAAAATCATGGCTTGTGGAGCAAATTTGTAAAAAACCCTAAAATCATAATAACTCCTTCAAAATGAATCACTAAAAGCTGAAATTTTAACTCTAGCTTTCTTGAGTAGTTTTCAACTTCAAAAAAAAAATTTACCAACAACGGTTTAGAGGAAAAATCTTCAAAATTAGGGTTTTAACCTAATTTTTGCCCAAATTGAAGTTGTTATACCACTTGGTAAAATCTTCACCTATAATAATGGAATAATCCAAACTATGTTCAAAATATAATGAAGATCAACACAACACAAAAGATATTGGTGGGCCAAGATGCCCTAATATTCAATATATTCATAAATATAATAAATACCCTTAAGGTAGGGCAACACCATACAATACTCTAGGAAGGAATAACTCCACAAGATCTCCTAATATGGGAATATAGCTTGAAGGGGAAGCCTTCAATATCCTTCTACCAAATAGAAGACTCTTCACATACTTCACATCCATCATAATGATATTCATCTCTTTTATATAGACATACATTACTCTTATTGGGTGGATAACACCTAATCCCAATGTAGGACAATTCATTACTTGAATATAATTAATTCCATAAGTTACCTATTTGACCAAATATAATAACCATATAAATAACTAAGGGGATGTGTGCCACATGTCAGCATCTCCATCAACTCGTATACATTATAATATCATATCCTGGTACATTACAAAAACTTGAATGCAAAGCCAAAATAACTTAAAAGAAGAAGAGACATTGTCTGCAACTACTACTCCGCCTATTTTGTCTTCGTGCGAACTAATGGCTTTGTGCATGGCAAAACCACCACTTAAGGTTGCAAAACCACCAAGACAATTTTGAAACCACAACCTATTTTAATTGGAGGCTTCATAACCCTAAAATGTCTTATAACTTCCAGAGGCAATAATTTTTTAATAAAAAATTGAAATTGGGTGCCATTTTTCAATGTATAACTTTTTGAGAGGAACTCAAATATGTAATCAAAAATATTTTTGATGAAAACTATATGTTGTTTTATCCTTTGCACCAAAAAACTATCTATATTCAAGACTTAGCATGTTGTGAATATTTCTTGAACCATCCACAATCAATTACCTTAACCAATTGAGTTTTGCCATGAAATGGGGTGAAAAGAAGTGTTTCAAGTTACATTCTTAGTTCAAGAACAATGTCTTAGTTAGCTTTCCTTGCTAACACTTCAAGATCCTATTCAAATCACACCTCCCCAATTAAGAGGCTTTTGGTCTTAGGAAATTTCTTCTCCACTTCCTTAGCCTCTCTTGCACTTGGAGGTGCATTTGCTAAACAAACTTCTCGGCATTATAAAATTTTGAGTCCACCTTTCCATGCTCCTTGTGTGGCCCATTCTCTTCCATCAAAGATTGTTGATAAAGATGATTGTCAAAAAGAGGACAATTTGGTACAAGTTGTATTTCATAAAAATAACATCGAAACATTGTTATCTTGTAAAATTGACGAGGGCAATTTTATAGGTAACCATACCAAAATTTTGTTTTGGTTCCTCGTCGGGGTCCCTCAGCGTTCGGAATGTTGTAAAATCCCTTTCTGGGAAATCTAGTTTTCCAAACTTAGTCATTTTGGTCCTTTTCTGGCTGGGCGCACCTTTTATCTATGTAACACAGAGTAAATTTGCGCCCCCTTTATTTCCTTTGGCGCACCCTTTGAAGTGTTGACACATCAATTGTTGCGCCTTCCCGTGATGCGCCTTTTGCATGCACCTTCCTGTCAGCAACAAAAATGTTGCGCCATGTTTTGGTGCGCCAAGGCGCTCAAAATCCAGTGTTGATAAGAGACTAAATTTGCGCCAAAGGCGCAGATAATTCCATGTTGACAAAAACATATCCGCGCCAAAGGGCGCAAAGTTTTCCATGTCGACACGTGTTTTGGTGCGCCCTTTAAAAAGTGGTTGGCGCATTTATTACACTTTTGGCTATATATAGGCGCATCCGCCCTGTCACTTTCACAATCAAAAACACGTGAAAATCTTTATTCCTCTGCACCTGTCAGCGCGCCTGTCATCCTCATGTCGCGTTCGTGGACCCCACTTCGTTTCTCTCATTCTATATATTCCGGGTAAGTGGTCCTTGCTTCTCTTGTGTTTTTGTTTTGTTGGTTGGTTGTGAGGTTTGATGAAATGAAGTTGAGGAAACCATAAACCCCTCCTGCCCATTTTTGCAAACCTTCCCTCCCAAGCCGTTTTCACCCTCTTTCCAGATCTGCTGGCCAAGAGGGCTCTGTCTCAAAAAGTGAACCTAGATCTCTTTGCTATGCCCCCTTCACCGTCTAAATCCATGAAGGAGGCCTAAAAGACCACAAACCCATCAGAAAGGAGAGAAAACCTAAAAGTTAGTTCTGAGCCGCATTTTTCCTCGCGCAATCGTCACCCTTCCTTATTCGAAAACACGGTCGCGCAAGAGGGCGCACTGACCTTGATTGCAAAGCACACAAAATCCCTGCGCCATGCATAAACCAAGTAAATCCTAAACCCGGCGCATGCAACCCCGCTTACAACAACAAAAGTGCCATGCAAGCTTTTCCTGCGCCACGCCAAAGCCCCCTTTGCGCACATAAAGTAAGTGCTACACGCATTAATCTTGCGCCCTTCGGCGCACCAAAATTCCATGTTACATGCAAATTACTTGCGCCATTGGCGCATCCTGCTCCCATGCAACACCAAACTTATTTGCGCCTAGTATAAAACTTCATATAAATGGCGCAGGCGCACTCCTGTCTACAACAACAATGATGTTATATGCAAATTTCTTGCGCCCTGCACCCTTTGGCGCTGATTTCTTCCTTGTAACACTCCGCTTCAGTGCGCCATACTTTTAACCCTGCAACCTGCAGTGTCCCGTGCCCTGCGCCCAGAGGCCTTAAAATTGCTAACTCCTCATTCTGTAATGCTTTAATGGAAGATCTGACAACTAACATGGCTCTTTTGCGTTGGACTTCGCTTCTTCTTCTTGCAGATCAGCAACTGAACTCAGATCCACATATGTCTACATCAAGCAAGAGGCCAACCAAGTCAAAGGGTAAGGCTAAGCTCACAGAGGAAGAGATGAAATACAAATATCAAAGGGTCAGAATGCCCGAGTCCCAGGCAGAATGTGACCTAGACATTAGAGATTCTGAACTCGGCCACATCGACATGGATGATTTTTGGGCCAGAACCAGGAGGGTCACAGGCAGTCCTTGGATGGACAAACTAGTAGGCAGTGGTCTGCATTTTGTTGGGGAATCCCGTCGGTGCAAAGTGAATAATGAGTTTATGATGGTGGTGGCCCGCTGTTACAACAAAGACACAAGGTGTGTCGAAAATGAAAAGGGCGAGGTCATAATCAACCTCACTGCCCGGCACTTCGAGATCATGCTAAGCATTCCCCACCACCGACATTTTGTGGCTGTGAGCCGGGAAGATTGCATCAAGGTGTGGGAGGATAACGAAGACAAATGCATGCGGTGATGAACGAAGTGTATTTAAAGAATAAGAAGGTGATAAACAAGTGGCCTCAGGTTATTCACCATAGCGACTTCTCTGAGGAACCGAGTGATACTATCACCTTCCTAAGCAAAGTATTTGGGCTTTCGATACCCATTACTTTCACAAATGGATGCTCAGTGCACTGGAAGCCATTAATAAGAATGTACACGATCAACGCTTTGAGTGGGCGGAGATCATAAGCAACACCATCTCTGAGCAGCTCCAACAACTCACCACAACGGGGAGGTTCTACATGAACTCCTACGTAGTCTACGCTGCAGCCTCAGAGAGGGATTATCCAGCATTGAGCCAATGCGGAGTTTGGCCTTAGGTGAAAATATATGAATACTACCCGGAGTTGAAGCTAGAGAACAGCATCCCACAGTTTACCAAGATCAATGATGCTTTCTTCTACGGCATCATCTGCCTTTTGAGGCCAAATATGACTCATGGTCGGACGACCAAGAGCATAGTCACAACGACTGAGAAGTGGGGAGCATTATTTACCCAATTCCCCACCTTCACCTATCTCAGAGCAGCCAACTTCTTAGGGGAGCCCACCAAATTGCCAAGGTATGCTAGCCTTAAGTTGATCCTGTTGGAGCTATCCAGGCGGCTCATAACATACCATGAGAAGTGCCTGAAAAGAAAGAAGGGTGGAACTCCTTTCCCCCCCCTTACAGTGGGCAAGTACACCTGCATTTCCCACAACAAATCCCGGGAAATGTTCGTAGAGTGGGCTGCTAAATCTAAAGCACAATTTCTGGCAAGGCCCACCTTGATCCAAGAAATTGCCTCTAAGGCAAAGCTCGATCCGATCCACGCCCGCAGATCGAGGACATCTATATCAACTCGTATCATGAGGTCGAACCCGTAAGAAAGGATCACTCTCGCTTGGCCTGGCGAGAGAATATTCAATATGGCGTGGTCATTGTTCCAAAAGGTTATCAAACTACCGATCGAGAAGTTGATCGGGTGTATCAGACACGGATGGGGACGGTTTGGTCGTTTGCCTAAATAGATAGAACAAAGGCACCTCAGACCATTGAGGTAAGGGTTAAGGAAACATCACGGCGCAACAGAACATTGGTGCGAGAATGAATGGCCTTATCTACCTCGGAGTAGATTTTACCACGTTCTCTTTGGGCAACGCACCTGTCAGGCCGAAACATCTGCCAAAGGGCAAAGGCAAGGATAAAGAGGGAGAATCAAGCTCCGCTCAAGAAGAAGCTCTAGAGAGCCCTCCCTCCGCCGCACAGGAACAGGTTGTAACTCTGGCATCCCCGGAGAAAGAAGCAGCGAGAGAGTGTCCAATGGGCACATCCACTCGGGATGTTGCCAGCTGCTACAACCATAGAGGTTCCCACCGTCCCTTCTCCACCTTCTCATGTGGCTCAAGCGACCATTCCTTTGGCCGTATCCTCTCCCCGTCTTCTACTATTCCCCCTTCCTCTTCCTCCAATTTCTCTTCTCTCATGGAGTGTCCCCCACCATTTCTTCTCTCATCTCTCAACTCCCTTCCATTCCCACAACTACCTCCCCTACAAAAAGTATCTCCCCCTCCCGTGAGCACTTTCTGGCCTCTCTCGATGCCGCCACCAAGTGTCTCTACGCATTTCCCCTCATCCACTACGGCTGCTCCCTCTTCCACCTCTCGGTCCCACTCCCTTAGGTCCAAAGATGGCTTTCAAAGACTGAGCCAAGATAAGAGGAAAGTCCCTATTGCACCTATGGACTTCTCCGTCATCCCAAAGAAAGGGGGCTAAGAAAAGCCGATAACTCGCTTCTCTCCGAGTGCATCGGGAGAAAGAGTGATGGAGATTGCGTATCCCGACCCCTCCAAAGATAAAAAGGATTTGTCCCCTACAGATTACATAGTAACGCAGTCACAATGGGAACGTCATCGTAAAGTCTTCAAGGAGAGGCCCTATCTACGGTGGATGCCCTTTGCAAGAAGCTCCAAGAAGCGAAAAGGAAGAGAAGAGGCTACTAAAAGAACAGAATAAGCATCTTCTCCACGCCCTGCAGAAAATGGGTAGTGCACCTCCTACAACTGCCACCGAAACTCCTGAGGTCCTAAGCCAGGATAAGATAAATGAATACGCCAAAATTGGCGAACAAGGTATGGCAGTATCCGCCTGGAGAGATCAGATCCTCAAAGACAGCGAGGAAGTAATTGTCAAGTTCACCGAATTATATCAGAACATTAGCCAGGCGAACAAGGACCTCCAAGCGGTAGGCCTATCTCTGAAGAGTTGGACCATGCTAGGTTGCAACACGAGACATTCCAGAAAATGCTCGACTGTTCGGTCGATGATTTGGTAAAATTCGGCGTCTTCGATCACCCCAGGGTACCCAGCAAAATCCTTGCTGCTTTGGACTACCGGGTCGATCAGATGGAATTTGTCCTGGGGAAGATAGACAAGGTCAAGGAGGAAGCCCTGGATGCGATGCATCAAATGGAACAAATTGTCCTAAGAATGTCTCCGAGCCTGCTCACTCCTTCATTCGCCTTGAGGAAGGCAGACAAAACTATTCGGATCTTCAAGGAGATCGTCTCGCAAGGGCTAGGGCTAGAAGTCACTTTTGACACCGAATCCATCAATAACCTTCTGGCCTGCCGTGATTTTGTGGGGTACCTAATGGAGGCGGGTAATGAATATTTCAAGCTCCCAGAAAAACTCAGAGATGAGCGGGAGACTTGCGAGGTCATCGGCGATCATACCAAGGGTCCCGCCGGGACCAACTTCACCGATGGTCAAGTAAATTTATGGAATATCGGACCCAATTCCACATTACCTCTCCCGAACAACAGCAGAAGCAAGATACTCCCTTTCAGCAACGAGATGACGATGAATAGCCTCCTTCCTCTTGGCTTTCGTTTTGTAAATATCTAAGAGTATGTTAGCACAAACGATGACATCATCCATGTTGCACCATGGGATGTTGTCATCCACAAGTTGTCCAAAGTCAGCAGATTGACTTTTAGATATTTTGTAGATATTTTGTAATTAGTTGTTTTCTTTTTTTGCCTTCTCTCTTCTCCTTCTATATATACTTGAATACTTGTATTCAAAGGTGGACACCTTTTAGATAAAAATAGAAGGATAAGAGGCTTTGTACTTTTGTAACAAAGGAAAATATTAATACAATATTGAGACTTTACATTTGAATACTGTGTTATGCATCGAACTTTCTTATGTTAGATCTCGCATGTTTATCTGTTGAATCTACTTCTACTTCTTTTGTCATTTGTTCATCAAGTATTGCTTTGTTCGTCTCATGCAAGTAGGTTTGGCTCCATTTATTACCAACCCCAAAACATAAACCTTCGATCCTCTCTGCTTTGGAATTCATTTCTTTTCTCCCTTCGGATCTGTCCTATCTTCGTCTTTCCCTTCTTTCCTTTCTTTTCATAGCCGGAAATACCCTAACTGGGATAAAATCCCAAACCCTCGAAGGCGAGAATATTGTGAGACTTGCATGCATTCCTGCTTTGGTAGAATAGCAATAAACCTGGGAGTTTCGCTTTGTTGACTCAAAGAGGGCTATGCCCGCACACCGTTGGCTGCCTATCCATAGATCCGTCCACCCGAATGATTTTCGAACCAACAAACATACATATAGTGGTTCAAAGACCGCACCACAAACATCAATAAATGAGAATATCCACCACAAATTTATCAATAAAATGTTCATTTATCCCTAACTTTGAATTTTTAGTTATCTTTATTTCTACTCCTTGCTTCACTCAAAGCATAGGGATTATGATATTTATATGTTTTAACTGAATTTTTCTAGTAACTCTTTGCATTTCAAATTTTCGTGAGATCAAGAAACAAAAAGAGCATCAACTTTTGTCTTAGTCTGAACTTTGATATGAAAATGTTTAGTAGGTTCACCTTTATCTTGAGCATCATTGCTATTCCATTCCCATTAGGTTCATTGGATGCTTTTGATAAGCAGTCATGGGGACACCTTGAGGTAGGGGTCGAACTTCTCCATATGGACCAAGCGGAACATAACGGGGCACTCCAAATGTGGATCGCTTGACGGACATTAAGGACCTAAGCCCACTCCCATGTCCCACTTAGAGAAAGTACTCCTCCACCACTCCAGTTCATTGCTCTAGTATAATAAAAGCGTTTAAGGAACCAAAATTTATGAACTCAAGGTCTTGGGCTATTGGTGAGTTACAAGTAGTTGTAATCATCAACCCAGTTCCATTCCTATTGAGTTCATTGGATGCCTTCGATAAGTGGCCATGGGGACACCTTGAGGTAGGGTCAAAATTCTCCATATGGACAAGCGAAATATAGCAGGCTCCCAGGATGCGAATCTCTTCCGGACATTAAGGACCCAAGCCCACCCCATGTCCCACTTAGAGAAAGTACTCCTCCATCACTCCAATTCATAGCTTTGGTATAATAAAAGCGTTTAAGGAACCAAATTTTTGCCAATGGGGTTTGGGTGGATCGGTTAAGATGGACGGTTATGTATAGATCCACCCAAATTCAAATCTGTTGGGCACGATCTCCTTCGGGGTGGTTTACCAAGAGGTGTTACATCACCAATAGGTTGTGGCGGTTATCGGTGGTGGCGGGTGTTGCATCATCGATGGATGTGGCTCGTGGCTGCGGCTGGTGGTTCTCAACGGTGGCAGAATTTGCATCGTTGGCATTGGTGTTGGTAGCGGTGGTGGCTCTAAAAACGACGGTGGCAGATAAAAATTGCATCATCGATGCGGGCTCGATGGTCGTGATTTGTGCGATTTGTAATATCTTGTCTATGGACATTGTTGTAGGGTGGGGCCCCACCAACCCTTCGGTTCATAGCTCCGATCAAAAGCATTTACAAAAAAAAAAAACATACCTTTTTCGAATAGAGGTAAAGCAAATCCTCTCTTCCACATTGGAGCTAAACGCAACCGCCTTTCCTTGAATCTAGGTCATATCCTTCTTATTTTTCTTATTTTTGAAAGGATGCAAGTCCATGTGTAGTTTCCAACAAATCTCATCTATATGACTAGTGCCCAAAATCCCTTATATAATACTTGAGTAAAAGTGGTAGTAGCATTGAACCCACCTCCTTTGTTTCAAAAAAATTGAAGAAGAAGCGGGACCCTTATGCTTGTCCATCTCAAGATAATGGCCTAAAAACAAGCCTCATCCATGTCCTTATGCTTGGCAAAAAGATAAGCCTCCTCAAGAGATTATGAATCCTTTCAACACACTTCATGAGGATGTCACAAACCAATGTATCTTTATCCACTTGGACACCTTGCAAAACTCGCCTATGTAATCTTGCACATTTTGTCCTTGCTTTTTCCTGAAATATTGCAAGTCAATAGATCTTTCCTCTTCATAACAAATAGGATAAGACTATCTCTTAATCAACATCTTGAAATTATCCCATTTTTAAAAAGGTGATTATTTTCTCACAACTAAGAAATGAACATAGCTTTCAATCCAAGTTAAAGCATGACTAACTAGCTTTAATTTGTTGGAGTGTGTCTCATACTTTCCATGCATCAACCTAGTCTAGGGGCTTGGAACTAACACTTGTCAGTTGGTTAACTATGAGAGTTGTAGAAAAAGCAACAGCTCAAATTTATGACATGCCACTTTGTTTTAGAGTGATTGAGGGGCATTATAAATGCATGCTTGTTTTTAGGATTTATTCTTAAATTGCCTTGCTGCCCAAGCAAGTGCTATTTTCATGTTGTGCACGATTATATAAGTGCATGATCTTTGTGAGAGAAGGTTGTTATTGTTGAAGTTGGAGAAGTTAGTGTCGATTAGTACTAGAAGGTTGCATGCTAAAGACATAGTTGAGTGTGCGTGTAAATCTTGTATGTAATATTGTTGCAGTGCCTTGAAGGCTGATTTATTGTATTTGTAAGTTGGTTCAAGTTAATGCAATAAAGCAAGGTTATTGTGTTGGGTTTTTACCCGAAAGGGTTTCTCAGGATAAATATTGTTTTTTCTGTGTGTGTCATTTATTTACTTAGATATCTACTAGTTTTCTCTCTCTATTTAGTTTATTGAATATTAGTTGTCGAAATCCCCAACATCTAGTTTATCAGAGCTAAGGTTGTACTCGGTGAGGGTTTTGGTTGTCTATTTTAAACAGCTTTGAATTTGAAATTTGTGTTGTAGAATCTTGTTTTGTTTAAGAAAATGACAAAAGCACCAGAATAGAGAGATTGACAGATTTAATGTGCAACACTTTGAGTTATGGAAACTCAAGATGGAGGATCTCTTGACAGAGAGATTAATGGATTGTTGTGTCACAATCAGCACTTACAAGGTTGATACAGGAAGAGTGGGACAAGATTGATATGAAGGTCAAGAGCTCTATTAGGTTGTGTTTGTCTGGCTATGTTTTGTTCAATGTCTCCAGTGAGAAATATGCAAAGGATTTACGGGATAGGTTGATAACATTGTACCAAGCAAAGTCACTAGTACATAAGTTTTTTCCAAGGAAGAAGTTTTATTCATTAAAGGTGAATGATGATAACTCAGTTGCAGAGCACCTAAACAATTTTAATTCTGTAATAAGTCAGTTATAGTCCACTGAAGAGAGGTGTATTACACTTCTCTGCTCTTTGCCAGACTCTTGGGATAACTTGGTGATGGCAATCACTAGCACAATGTCCAAATTGAAGCTTGAGGATATAGCTGGAACTTTGTTGTCTAAAGAGATGAAGAGGAAGTCGGCTAATGACTATCATTCAAAGGAAGCTTTGTCTACTTGTGGGCATACGCAAGAGAAAGGCAAGAGGAAGTCGAGTGAAAAGCGCTCAGAGTCTAGAGGTAGATCTAAGACTCCAAATAGAACTCAAAAGAAATGTTGGATCCCTGCCAAAACAAGACATTCAAGAAGGATTTTAAAATGAAAAAGGAAAAAAAGTCACCTAATGATGCACATTCTAGAGAAGGAGCATGCATTGACGAAGGAGGAGATGTATATCTTGCAGCTTTGAGTGCTCATGCATGCAATGATGCATGGTTGGTTGATTCAGAAGCATCGTTTCATATAACTTCTCACAGAGAGTGGTTCTATGAAAATGAAACTCATGACGGTGGTGATGTGTTCTTGGGGCACAACTCAACCTATAGGATCGGGGGAAGAGGGAGAGTGAAGCTAAAGTTCAAAGATAGAAGGATCAAAACTCTCGCAAGGGTTTTACATAGTCCTAGCCTTGCAAGTTCGGTAAGCAAGATGAATGATGATGGTGTAATGATGTTGGTGTGCAGATCATGTTCAACAAGGATGCGTGCAAGATGGTGTGCAGAGCCATGGTTTTGCAAGAGGTGTGTGCATGGGAACTTTATTTAGGCTTGATGCAAGCATGGTGGCTAGTGCATGCAACAATTCGACTATCTCGGAGGCCAAGGCTAAATTTGAGAAGAAAGAATTGCTTCTAGAAGAGAAAGCAATGCTTTTCCATCAAAGGATGGACCATATTGGTGAAAAAGGGTTGAATGCATTGTAGTCAAAAAAATATGGTGCAAAGGCTTTCAGATTGTCCTTTGAAATTTGGCTTTTGTGGACACTATGTGTATGCGAAGCAGAGCAGAGTTAAGTTTCCCACTTCCCACTTGTGCAAATGGGATTTTGCAAGTTATACACAACGATGTGTTTGAACGGTAAAGGTTCCCTCACTTGGTAAGTCACTTTTCTATGTGTCTTTCATAGATGATTATCCAAGAAGACTTGGATCTATTTTCTCAAGAAGTTTAAGGTATTCAAAAATTCAATGCTCTTGTTGAGAATTAGACTGAGAGAAAGGGATAAAAGTTTTACACAAGGGCAATGAGAGTGAATATTGTTCAAAGGAATTTGATGAATTCTATGAAAATTGTGGAATAGTAAGGCAAAAGACAATTCCTTATACTCCACAACAAAATGGAGTTGTAGAGCACATGAATAGAATGTTGATGGATAAGGCCCTAAGTATGTTAAGTGGTGCCAACTTGGAGCAAAAATATTAGGCAGAGGCAAGTGGCTACTTCTTGTTACTTGGTTAATAAATCACCCACATCAACATTGGTGGATAAAATTCCACATGAAGTATAGACTAGTAAGAAACCGTCACTAAGACACCGAGAGTTTTCAATTTTGAAGCATACAAACATTTCCCAAAGGAAGAGAGAACGAAACTCCTACAAGTCTAAGATGTGCATCTTTATTGGGTATGGAAATGGTGTCAAAGGTTATAAGTTGTGGAACTCATGAACACAAAAGGCTATTTCTAATGTCCCCTTTTTTGGGACATTTACGAAGACAAAGAATTGAAGACCTTCAACCCATTTTCTCTCCCCGTGGGTTCGAGGATGAAGCTAGGGGATTGTTTTGAGATGTCTATTGTCTATTATTTGCATTGTAACCCCTTGGCATGCCTAGCGCTACAAGGGGGAGTCTCTAGTTAGTTTTAAAATGTGCACATAGGTTAGTTACTTTTTATTATTTAATTAGAAAATAATAAAGTGCACATAAAGTTAGTCTTTTAATATTTTAATTAAGTTTTATTAGTTTTCCCTCCAAAAGGGAAAAGGTCGGCCATTTGAATGTTGCACCCCTTATCTTATAAAAGGAGGTTGCATGGCCATCTTTTGGGGATGTTGATTTAATCATTTATGTCTCTCCATGCTTGGAGAAATGGGATGTATGCCCTAGCTCTTCATTGTGCTCTCTCTCTCTCTTTCATTCAATTTGGAATTGAAGTAGATCTGATTTTGATAAGGATCCATTAGTGTGTGTGTTGCATCTATTGTGTGGCGAATTGCTTGGGAAAGTATTCCTAACCCTAGCGAATTGATTGTTGAAGGAAATTTGAATTTGTTTGCATGTTTTGATGGTTAAACAAGTGAATTTCAGATCTGCCATGGTTGCTTGATTTATTTCAGTCTTTTGTGCCAAGTTTAGAGGGTAATAGTCATTGGTTATGCTCCTTTTCTCTTCACTGGCCAACATTGGTTATTCCCAGCCATAGCGACTTGGGAAAGAGGGTTTTGTGACACATTTTGATGCTTAAGAATTGTGATTTCAGTTCAGATCTGTTCTTGGTATTTTTGTGCATCAAAACAAGCTCTTGAGAGTGAAAACAGTTAAGGGAAGTGTTGGTTATTAATTTTTCTAACCCTAGCACCCAGATCTGGAATTTTAAGTGCTATTTTGAAGGGGTTTTAGTGCTCAGAAAAATCTGATCTTTAGTTCATTGGAAAGGGAAAAATCTCAAGTTTATTGTGCATTTTGTTTCGTGCAAAAAGACTGAGTATCAAGAGAGTTATGCATTTTTGAAGTTTTCAGTGGTTTGCAACTATTTTAAATTAATTCACTACTGTTATAAAAATCAGAATTAAGAAGAATAAAAATCTGATTGTCTCCACCAATCTAGCTCACCACCTTGACCACTTCCAACCCCATTTGGGTTGTAATTGGTTGACATTGGGCTATTTTAGGTTGATTCAAAAGGATCTAATCCTTCTTGAGTTGATTTTTAATTATTTGTTGCAAATTCCCAATCATCCTAAAAGGAAACCTAGGTAGCTGGTACGTACCTTGCAGGGCATGGGTACGGGTATGGTACGTACCCGGTATGTGGTACGGGTGCAATACGTTGGGGAGTACGCTCAGAGTACGCGTCAGCACCGAGTACATCTGGGTACTTCTCAGGAAGTACCTAGACGTACTCGATCTTCGTTGGACATACCTCGGGCCGTACCCACCAATAAAAACAACAATTTTTTAATTTTTTTAACTTTTTTTTAAATTTTGTTTGGGGGTCAATAAAGGTCAATAGATAGGATTACGTAAATGATTCAACTATGGTAAAACTTCATACAAGTACCTAAAACAATGGTTGAAACTGCAACGATTGAGATGCGTTTGGGTAATGTAGGATCAAAAAACACAGTGGCAGCATCTCCACTAGAAGTAAGACTAATGCGGGAATAATAAGAGAAACCCCAAAGGAATTTGAACCGCCAGATTTGAAGGGAGTTAGTAATAGCCGGAGTTCCAGGTCCATTTATGTAATTTGTTATTTTAAATTTTTTAATGTTAATAATTGGACATTGTAACAATTGGAGTTTGAATAATCTAATGTACTTGTTCGAAGTTCAATCAATGAATATCATGACAAAATGCATTGAATTATTAATACATTATTTGGCTATTTCACTTAATTAACAATTTGTTTACTCTAGTCATGTATAAGGCTGAATGTTTGCTTATTTGGTTATATTTTTAACATTATATATATTGTAGGGCCGTACCCAAGTGCTGTACTAGGGCCCACAAAAATTGTCGTACTCAAATCCCCGTACACATACACGTCACCGTGCTCCCGTATCGGCTACCTAGAAGGAGACATTACACTATTTATAGCCAGAATGTTGTCTTTAGGGAGATGAAGGAAAACAAGACCTCACCGCAACGGGATATTAATGAAGCTACTCAAAGGTAAAGAAACCTAAGGAAGAAGATCAAGATGAGATCTCACTGCGTGGGATCTTGGTAAAGCTAGGGCTCATAATCTAAATAAGATGTCGCTTTAGAGCAATCTAGAAGCAATCTGAATCACAAGAAAAAAATGAGATGTTTCTTAGGAGATATCTAGGTGCTACAGATGGAAATAAGGTCTCACCTCGGCCAAATCTTGATGCAAAACAACAAAAGATGCCACCTAGGAGACATTTTGAGAGGATAGGCTTGAGATCTCACCAAGGCGATGTCTTCAAGAGGCTAGAGATCCTGAGACCTCGCTCGAGAGAGATTTGGATACTAATTTGGAGGAATGTGACACTTCGGTCCTAGAAGGTCCGATTGTATATGGAAAGCACACGAGAGGTATAGCCCTCATGATTTACGATCAATATTGTGATTGATAGTGAAGATCTAACGACAAGTAAAGGAAGTTCTCAATTCAAATGAGTGCAAGTCTTGGACAAAAGCTATGGAGGAGGAAATGGAGTCTTTGAAGAAGAACGATATGTGGGACTTGGTAAAGTTGACTCCTTGAAGAAAATCGGTGGGTTGCTAAGTCGGTTCTCAAGAAGAAGCGTAATGCACAAGGAAATTTGGAGAATTATAAGGCTCACTTAGTTGCGAAAGGATTCTCTCAAGTCAAGGGGATTGACTTTGGTGGGGTGTTTTCTCCTATTAAAAAAATTATTTCTATTAGATTTCTTTTAGCTATTATTGCTACATTTGATCTGGGGATAGGTTAGATGGATGTTAAAACAATGTTTCGCATGGAGAACTTGAAGAATAAATCTACATGATGCAAACTGCAGACAGCTTTTAGAGTCGGGAAAGGAGGAATTGGTATGTTTCCTGAAGCAATCCTTGTATGGCCTAAAACAATCACCAAAGATGTAGAATCAAAAGTTTCACAAGTATGTGCGCAAAATTGGCCTTGCACGACATAAAGTGTATCCTTGTTTGTACTTCAAGGAATAAGGTGATAAGCTCTATGTGGATGACATGTTGATTAGGAACAACAAGGAGATGATCAAATAGGTTAAGGCACAACCATTTGTGCGGTTTGACATGAAAGATTTGTTGTCACCCATAAGTTGCATCCTGATAGAGAATGGTGTGTGTACTCTCTTGTTGACAAAATTGGAACAATTCAAGGTTGTGGGTGACCTATGGTTGAGGTGAACCTCCAAAGAGAGCTAGTTCCCTTGTGAATCACCTAAAAACACAAAAATTGACAAGGAAAATGGAAAAGGAATGTGGGAAATGGAAAATAGGGTGATACACCAAAAGTTTGACACTTGCATTAACTCGCACACGAGAGAATTTGAAGATCCACACACATGCACAACACTAGACTATTTGCATGATAAATTCAAGGGTTTAGGAAAAATGACAGCGGTAGAGGGAGTGAATTCCACACTAAGGAAAACACAATATCCTATGCAACACAATGAAAAATCTGAAATCAGAAATAAGAGAGGTCAAAATGAACCTTTATTATTCAGAGGTGCAAGTACAATAGCTGAAGATGCACAAACAAATCAGCTACTCCAAGTGTATATCTTTTTACAATCAAAATCCAGCCAATATAGACTACTGAAATGCTAAGAATAGACTGTTGTTTTGGGTTCTTTTATTTATTTATTTATTCTTAACCCTCATTGTGCATGGGAACAAAACTGCTGCAATTTTATTTAATTTATTCACTACTTGATCCTCCTTCATGACACATGGGGACTACAACAATCTATTTTTATATTTACTTCCATTCTATCCCTTTGGTGCCAACCTTAACAACAGTTGCTATTTTTTATATTAATTTATCTTTGTCTTTACTTGGTGCATGGGACAACTCCTTTTATATTTATTTTATTTTATTTTTATCTCGTGGCACCAACATGAACTTGGAACAATTGCTATTTTTATTTATTTATCTCCATGTCTACCCTTGCACCAGAAATAGGATTGCAGTTCCTTTTATTAAATATTTCCACCTTTATCCCTTGGCGCATACCTCTAACTTTAGTTTTTATTTTATTTATTTCTTTTCCCCTATCTTCCTTTGGCACCAACTTTAGGAGGTTGGAAATATGGTAACATTTTGGCGATGTAAATTTGGTCAGAGTTTTGCTAAAAATCAGACTTGCAAAACATAATAAGAACACCGAATATAAGAATACTCCAATCATTCGGGATGTTCTATTCAATAGAGAGGTTACAATAAATAATGTTTTGATCTCCTATAATGATGGAGTCAACGCATATCAAATAGATCTCCCCACAATCTCTCACCTTATCCCTTTATTCCCTCACACCTAGAATCTCTCTATGAGTTGTAAATACAACTCATCACACACAATAATATTATTTAATGTTCACAATAACTAAATATTAATTCCTAACATTCACCCCCTTAGTGTGAACATGGGGCAAGTAGCACCTGAAGACATGAGTATGACAAAGTCTCGCAATTCTATCGAGATCTTGTTGTTGCGGAACTTAAACTTGCACATGACCACAACTATGCGAAGGAACGCATCTTGCATTTACTCCATGAAAAGAATGCACTTGGCATTCCACTGGCGGATCATCTTCATAAAGAAGGGCAATCAGAGGATCTCTAGTCAAGCTTCCCTTCTGTAAACAAAGTCTCACAATTCTACATCTTCCACACCACATCACAACACCTAAAGGAGGCTGCATTTGTAATTTCAAACTTTACTGAACACATAATCATGTGTTTTTATTTCTCAACCAAACACTAAAAACAAACACTCAACACACAATTGAAAAACATGGCCACCAAATCGTTTTGCTTGGCCTCGTCGATGGTGCCTGACGAGAGGTTACGAAGCGTCCTCCTGCCTCCGTTGCCTCCAACCTCCATCATGTCGCTTCTTAACTCAGCAAAAATGTAATTTTGAAGATCATTTACAAATCAGGCGTTGGCTACCCAAAAAATACATTTTGAAGTGTGGAAATTGCAATAGATCTGGTAAAGTATAAGTCATGGCAGCGGAGTAGACAACGTGGTAGATCCATACATGCATGGAGTCGATCCATAAGCTTGATAATAAAAACGATAGAGGAGAAAACTGATTCTTAGGCTTGAGATCTGATTGAACGACCGGTAGTGGAGAACTATGCAGTACCGAAACAGTTGTTAATGCTACTGCAATAAATAATGGAGAATTCAATGTAAAGATCCACACTTGAGTGGAAGTACCCAACAATAATACACAGAACCGCACAAAGGAACTTAAGGAAGGCTAGTGTAACAAAAATGATATGTTGGAGTGCAGATCCTCAAAATGAAAACAATTCAATAACTGTGTAGATTTTACATGCAACGTGACACTACAAGTAGATTTTCCAATAGCAAATTGAACTCCAAACTTTGAATGTTATAGCAGGTTGTAAGAGAAAAATCAACACAAAATCCCTGTCGTATTTTGCAATATCTCCAGAACCTGGATGTGGGTTCCACTAAAATTTGGACAGTAGTTTTCTTATAAATATCCCTGCAAACCCATTAAAAATTAGAAATACCCAGATCGTAATATAGAAATTACGACATATTCTTTAGAGAAGTTCTAACAGATTTAAGCGATTGTAAAAATGTAGATGAGAATCATAAAGCAAGGCAATATACAACTTGAATATGCTCTACACAAATCTCATAGAAGTTTCGTTCTTGCTCTGATACCAAATGTAAATTTGGTCAGAGTTTTGCTAAAAATCAGACTTGCAAAACATAATAAGAACACCGAATATAAGAATGCTCCAATCATTCGAGATGTTCTATTTGATAGAGAGGTTACTGATAAATAATGTTTTGATCTCCTATAGTGATGGAGTCAACGCATATCAAATAGATCTCCCCCACAATATCTCACCTTATCCCTTTATTCCCTCACACCTAGAATCTCTCTATGAGTTGTAAATACAACTCATCACACACGATAATATTATTTAATGTTCACAATAACTAAATATTAATTCCTAACATCGACACCACGAGATTGTTTGCCTACTAAACAAGGAGATCAGTGGTCTTTTGCATCCATTGGGCTATGGAGTCACATTCTTCTTCAACAACTAGTGCACACAAGTTTGAAAAGCTTGTATCCTCTGAATCAATACAACTGAAATACCTCTCTCCACCAAAAGGAAATGATGTGCATGCAAACACTTATTGAAAAGACAACTAACTATGAAAATTGGAAAAGCAATGTGCATGCAAGCACTTATTGGAAAGCAAACTATTCTAATGATGTTGAATCCTCAATAGCAAGCTTTGAGGAAAATCCCATTAACTAGGATTTGTAGTTCTTCGCCATTCAATCGAGATAACTGAAAAGCATTGTGAGGCTTGCAAGCTGAAATAACATATGGCCCACTCCAAATAGCATCAAATTTGGTGTGGTTTCCTGGTTTTGCTCTATTTGCATCCCATTTAAGGACAAGATCACCCTCTTGAAAGACTCTTGCAACTGTTTTCTTATCAAAGTTCTTCTTTACCTGAGCTTGGTGAGCTTCCATGGTGAGCATGGCTTCATTTCTCAATTCTTCCAACTACATAAGTTCAACATATCTTACCTCCATGGGACCTGCTTCCAATAACTCTAACTGATGAATAAGCTCTAAAGCGGGCAGCTCAAGAGAAATTGGGAGTCTTGCTTCCTTGCCATAAACCAACATGTAAGGAGAATTACCAATAGACCTTTTGGGAGTGATTTGTCAGCCCACAAAGCTGTTTTGAGTTTGGTGTGCCAAGATCTCTGATTTTCATCCAGAACTCTTTTAATAATCTTCAACAAATTTTTGTTAGTAGACTCTGCAAGACCATTACCTTGTGGGTAATAATTTGATGAAGTACTCAAATAAATACCATTCCGGACAGCCCACTCTGTAATTTTAGTACCAACAAAAGCAAGACCATTATCTGAAATAATAGTAGCAAGAACTCCAAATCTAGTAATAATACCTTCATAGAAGTCAAGCACACTAGTTTCATTTGCTTCTTTCAATGCAACTGCTTCTGTCCATCTGGTAAAATAATCAGTGGCAGTAAGAATCCACTTGTGACCCAAACTAGATGGTGGGTTAATCATTCCGATAAAGTCCAATCCCCACTGCATAAAGGGTTGATCTGCTGAAATAGGATGAAGAGGAAGGGCTGCAAGCTTTTCCTTACCCACAAAGAAAGCACACTTTTGACATCTTTTGACCCATGCATAACAATCTTTGAAAATACTTGGCCAATAATAACTTGCTTTCATTATTTTGAGAGCAGTAGTCCTTGGAGCATAATGGCCACCTGATAAACCTTCATGGAATTCTTGCAATAATCTGTCAACTTGTGAAGGTTCTACACATCTCAGAAGAACACCATTAATATCCTTTTTAAACAATATACCATCAATGAGTGCAAAAGGAATAGCTTGTAACCGGAAATACCTTCTTTTTGTCTTATCCAAACCTTGGGGAAGAATACCAACATGCAAGTAATTAATCATATCTTGTGTCCAACTCACAAAAGATGGTATTTCAGCTGCTTGTGGCTGATCCATGAGTGCAAAAACAACATCTTTCTTTGACTCCAAATCTGAAACCAAATGCTCACATAACCCTTTTCCTCGGATCAGCTTTGTTACCTTGAAGTCCACGTCATATTCCATGACTTTTGTGATCCAACCAGCTCTCTTTTCATTCAAATCCTTGCTTAACAAAAACTCTTTTACACTTGGGTGAGTAACCATAACATGAATTCTATTATTAGAGAGCATATATCTGAAATTCTTTAAGCCTCTAATAACAGAAAAGTACTTGTTTTTCCACAAAAGTATACTTCACCTCATAGTCATGTAGCCCTTTGCTAAAGAAAGCAATGGGTTGCTCTAAATTGTCATGATTCAACTGAGTTAAGATAGCTGAAATTGTTTCAACCCCTGCAAATGCATACAATATAAAATCTTTGAAAAGTCTGGATTTGCAAGTGTTGGAGCTTGAGCAATAGCTTGTTTAATAGCCTCAAAACTGATTTTCCCTTCATCTGTCCAACTGAAACTCATATTCTTTTTCAACATAGCAGTCAAAGGCTTTGATAAATTAGCAAAATCAACAATGAACCTTCTCACAAAATTGATCTTACCCAAAAAGCTTTGAAGTGTTTTCTTGTGTTGAGGTAAAGATAAAGATAGAATTGAGCTTACTCTTTCTGGATCTATGGCCAAACCTTCTTTTGAGACCATGTGGCCCAAAAGTTTACCTTCATGCACTGAAAATATGCACTTCTTTGGGTTGAGAGAAACCCCATATTGTCTGCATCTTTCAAAAACTTGCCTCAGATGGCTCAAATGATCATTAGCACTCTTAGAAAAAACAATAATGTCATCAAGATAAATCAAAACATTGACATTGATCAAACCTTGGAAAGCCATATCCATGGCTCTCTTAAAAAGTAGCTCCTGCATTGGATAAACCAAAAGGCATCTTTCTGTAAGCAAATGTCCCCCACTTAGTAGTGAAAGTTGTCTTGTATTGATCTTCTTCTTTTACCAAAATCTGATTGTAACCATTGTAACCATCCAGAAGAGAGAACCTTTTTGCACCTGATACAGTTCCTTAGAATCTGATCCATTGATGGTAATGGATAATGATCCTTTAGTGAAGCCTTGTTTAGATCCCTGAAATCAACACATAACCTTATCTCTCCATTCTTCTTCCTCACGGGTACAAGATTTGCAACCCATGAGGAATGCTTGATAGGAAAGATAATACAAGACTCAATAAGCTTTGTTAGTTCATTTCTCATCAAAATTTCAATCTTTGGATTAATAGGTCTTTGCTTTTGCCTTACCGGTTTGGAATTAGGCTCAAGCTCAATGGTATGTTGAGCTAATCCTGGATCAAAACCTTTTAATCCTCATACTTCCAAGCAAAAACATCAATGAACTCATTGCATAATTGAACAAAAGCTTGTTTTTCTTCCAAATTACATACCTTGCCATGCTTCAAAACTTTATCAAAATTGTTATGTCCTCATAGTTCTGAAATTGATCTTAGTAGAATCTAATTTTGTGTTTTTTGTGTTGATCATATTATTAAAAATATAGATACAAAAAGGGTTACAATCCTTAGATCTTGAAATTAGTCTTTAATTGCAAGACCATTTTCACCATATTGTTTGCTGCAATTTAGACTAATTTTTGAGGAAAATTCACTTCTTGAATAAAACATAAAAATAAATTCTCATAGATTTCAAACACTATGCCAATAGTATTATTTCGGGAATTGATGGCCTTCAACCACCTTAATATGAGGTTTATTATCTTTTCTTTTCAATCACTCACTATAAATCAAAATCAGCCCCAACATTGATATTTTATTGGAAAGCTCTAGTATTGATGAGTTTGAATACATCAAAATCTCTCTATAAGATCCCAAATATGTCTATAACCAACAAGGATTGATTTTGCAATATTCAAATTTCTCACGAGTAATGAAAGTTGTCTTGTAGGTACTTAATTGATCTTCTTCTTTACCAAAACCATGATTGTAACCATTTTAACCATCAAAAGAGAGAACCTTCATTGCATGATCGTGATCTTAATTAAATGAAATCGAATTGAAGTAAAATAGTTTGATCTTTAGTGAATATTTAGATTCCCTCGAAATCAACACATAACCTTATCTCTCCATTCTTCTTCCTCAAATCTTGTACAAGATTGTGATTTTGAGGAATTTTTGATAGAAAAGATAATGCAAGACTCAATAAGCGATTTTGTTATTCATTTCTCATAAAAATTTCAATCTTTGGATTAACATGTCTTTGTTTTTGCCTGATGCAAAAACCGGATTTGAATAGGCTCAAGCTCAATGGTATGTTGAGCTAATCCTGGATCAAAACTTTTAATCCTCATACTTCCAAGCAAAAACATCAATGAACTCATTGCATAATTGAACAAAAGCTTGTTTTTCTTCCAAATTACATACCTTGCCATGCTTCAAAAACTTGCCATCGCTAATTGCTATGTCCTCATAGTTCTCTTGCTTAGTGGACATCCTGATTTTGTCCCTTTTCAGCTGATCATCATTATTAAAAATACTCTCAAGGGTTACCAATCCTTGGGGCAACTTATTAGTCTTTAATTGCAAGATTTGTTCACCATACTGCTGCTGCAATTTAGACTGATTTTTAGCTGAAAATTCAGCTTCTTCCTGAATAAAGCGTACAATCTGCTCATCACTATCAAACACTTGCCAATTAGTATTATTATCAAGAATTGATGGCCTTACAACCACCTTAATATGAGGCTGATTATCCTTTCTTTTCACATCACTAGGAATATCAAAATCAGCTCCCAACAGCTGCCAATCTATCTGCTTGTTTATTTTCAGCTCTAGGTATTGATTGAACATTGAATGCATCAAAATCCTCTATAAGATCCCAAACTCTATGTCTATATGATTTCAACAAGGGATTCTTTGCAATATTCAAATTTCTCACCTGATGTATGACCAATTCACTATCACCAAATACTTGTAGGTACTTAATTCCCTTCATTCTAGCCCATTGTAAACCATGAATTAGTGTCTCATATTCAGCTGCATTGCATGTACAACCAAACTGAAATCGAATAGAAGAATAATACCTTTGACCATCTGGTGATATCAAAACATTACTTGCACTTGATCCATTCTTGCTTCTAGAGCCATCAAAGTATAAACTCCACAATCTTGTATCAATCTCATCAGTTTTAACCAATAATGGTAAAAAAGCATTATCTTGATGCATGCAATAAATTCTCAAACCAGCCTCTTTAATATATGTTTCTTCAAGCATATTTGTAAGGATCAAAACCATGATGGTCAGTTCCCCACTCATCCAATAATGAATTTGGTATGCTCTTAGAGTGGGTGTTTGTATCTTGAACAACAAGATGATCCTCTTGGTCAAAAACAATACAATTCACACTGCAAGCATTAGGCACATAAGGCTCAATATGAAATTTAGCAAGAGGCTCAGAATTAATTGTTACCTTTGTGCCATACCTTGTTCGAAAAATAGATAGGACCAATCTGATGATAGATACCTCTCAATCTTAGTTGTAAAATCTCTAGATAAACACAAAGCGAAATATGGAGGTAGATCTATTACCATAACATCTGTAAGATTGGAAGGCTTGGACATGCATGCAAACTTAACTTCAAGATCTTTGATTATACCAATTGTTTTGGTAGTTGTGCCATCCAACTGCAAAACCCCTTTGTCATGTGGCTCATATTTGAGTCCTAGCTTATCTGTTATTTACTTAGGCATGACTGTACTGCTAGCACCATTGTCAACCATGCAATTATGGACCAAATTATCACCAATAATCAAAGAAAGGTAGAAAGGAGGAGGCTTACCAATCCTTTTTGCCTGAAATTCAGCCTTAATGGGTTGATCTGTATTTGCAAGTACTGCACTAGCTCTAGCTGAATGATCCATCTGTAACTGGTAGTTTGGCCAACTCATCTTGTAGCAAGTTCTTTTGACCGGAATAGTCAACGTATCCCACATGGATAAGCTCACATGAGCTTTCTTCATCTGATCTATAATATTAAGGGAGAGCTGCCCCCTTTTGCTTGACCTTTTGGAACACTTTCAGCCTCTTTTTCTGATTCTTTTGTGCTTCCAAGCTGCCCTTCTGAATCTGATTTTTTTGTCTCTCTTTCTCATTAGGGACAACAGCAACCTTATTAGTATTATCAGGAAATAAAGAAGATGATCCATGCAAATTAGTTACCTGTGGGTTCTCCCATTGCCCTTCTTTTGTATACTCTTGTATTAGCTGCATGTTGATCCTCTTGTTGCCAATTCACCAAATTTGCCTCTGGTGGCTTTGGTGCTTCACTAGAATCCCCTTGAGGAGGAGCCTCAACTGTGCTGAAAGTTGTGGAGTCATCCCTTGTGCAATCAAAGCTTGATTTAACATTCCATTAGCACAAGAAAAAGGATCATGTGAATGATTACATGGAGCACACCAAAAGGGTTCTGAATTAGATTAGTTGCACTGGAACAAGAGCCATAGATGTAGAAGGAGCATTAGGATCAACTTTAATGGTTGTTGGGCCTTGATATGGAGGCCTACTTGTAGGATATGTTGGGTATGAGGGTCTAGCAGATTGGAATGGAGCCTGATACGGTCTGTAAGGTTGAGCAAGTTGTCTCTCAATAGATACAAATTTATTTCCAAAAGCTTGCAAAATACCTTTTATTTCACTCAACTCAGTGGGTTGATTTGGATTAGTAACTGCTTGGCTAGCTGCTACTGGAATTGGGTTTATAGCTGATATTGGTGGTTGAATATTTGGAAAGATAGGCATGGGAGGTCTAGGTGCAATTTTGCCAGCTTGTATGAGATTATTTTCAGCTCTAATGGCTAAATCAAAGGCAACAAGGAATTGTGTTACCCCCATGGACTGAATCATGACAACAATGTCACTGTTTAGGGATCTCAAATAGTACAAGAATGCATGCTCTATTGTAGGCTTAATGGCACGGGAATTCTTTCCCAAGTTCTCTGGAATCTCAAGTTAAAATCAGCCATGAACTCTTGAGGGGCTCTTTTGATTGTGCTCAATTGCTCAATCAAGGATAGGTGGTCAGATTTGTCCTCAAATTGGCTACAAAAGGTTGTTCCTAATTGATCCCAAGAATTGATAGAGTTAATAGGTAGATTTTTGTACCATTGCAAGGCTTTATCTTTAAAGGAAGTTCAAGGAGTCTCATGGCTACATTCTCTGAGTTATATTATAAACAAAGCAAAGATTTGCAACATATCTCTAATATGCTCTACAGAGAGTGGTTTGAGTTTGACCGGTAAAGGATGGTAAACTCTTTAATGCGGAAGCAGGGATATCATTGTATACATTAAGATTCAAGGGGTTGCCATCATTAAAGGTCACAAAAGCTTCATTTCTAGGAAGAGCCATTAGGAAATTTAGAGTGGGAAGTTGTGGGATTTTGGGCAATTGTTTTAGCTTGCTAACTCGGTAAGTATATGGAGAGGATTTATAAAATCTGCTTCTTTTATAAGAATGTAAAGGTAGCTGAATAAATTCAAAAGGAATACCTTTAGCTTTTGACTGGTGGTCACTTTTGGCATTAGCTTTGACTAGTCTGCAACCAATATGTCTGTGAAAACCGAGGAGTCGCCAGATGCTGATTTTTTGAATACTTTATGCTCTGCAAACTGCTGAACCAACATCAATCTTTGAATACTTTGTCCCACCGGGCGTGCCAAAAACTGTTGTCACCCAGAAGTTGCACCCTGATAGAGAATGGTGTGTGTACTCTCTCTTGTTGACAAAATTGGAACACCTCAAGGTTGTGGGTAACCTATGTCTGAGGTGAACCTCCAGAGAGGGTTGGTTCCCTTGTGAATCACCTAAAAATGAAAACTTGACAAGGAAAAGGGAAAAGGAATGCGGGAAATGGGAAATAGGGGTGATACACCAAAAGTTTGACACTTGCATGTAACTCTGCACACAAAGAATTTAAAGATCCACACACTTGCACAACTCTAGACTATTTGCATAATAAATTCAAGGGTTTAGGAAAAATGACAGCGGTAGAGGGAGTGAATTCCACACTAAAAGAATAGACTATTGTTCTGAGTTCTTTTATTTATTTATTTATTCTTAACCCTCATGGTGCATGGGAACAAAACTGCTGCAATTTTATTTAATTTATTCACTATTTAATCCTCCTTCATGGCGCATGGGGACTGCAGCAATCTATTTTTTATATTTAATTCCATTCTATCCCTTTGGCGCCAACCTTAACAGCAGTTGCTATTTTTATATTTATTTATTTTTGTCTTTACTTGGCGCATGGAACAGCAACTCCTTTTATATTTATTTATTTTATTCTATACTTGGCGCATGGGACAGCAGTTCATCTTTTTTTTTTTTTTCCTTCATGCACCCTTCTTCTATCCTTGGCGCCAACTTGAACTGGAACAGCTGCTATTTTTATTTATTTATCTCCATGTCTACCCTTGCGCTAGAAATAGGACTGCTGTTCCCTTTTATTAATTATTTCCACCTTTATTCCTTGGCCCCAACCTCTAACTGCAGTTTTTATTTTATTTATTTATTTTCACTGTATCTTCCTTTGGCGCCAACTTTAGGAGGTTGGAAATATGGTAACAGGATCTTGGTGCCACAAAACTAATTTTGGGCATGGGGATCAAAGGGGATCATACGAATAGAAATATCTAGCTCAATCAAAGTATGTGAAGGCGGTGTTAGAAAGGTTTAAAATGCAAGACAACAAGCCTATGAGCACACCTATCCCAATTGGTTAGAAACTCTTAGTTGAACAATGTCCAAAGACACACGAGGAGTTGGAGGACATGGCTCAAGTTCCATATGCAAGTGTGGTGGGAAGCCTAATGTATGCAATGGTTTGTACAAGACCTAACATTGCACATGCAATGGGAGTTGTTAGCAAATATATGTGCAATCCAAGAAAGGAGCAATGGACCACAATCAAGCGAATCTTGAACTATGTGCATGGAATTTCTGACCATGTTATTTGCTCTCAAGGTGAGATCTCGCCATGGCGACATCTTGGTGAAAGAAAGGATGTGAGTCTACATGGTTTTGTGGATTCTAACTAGGGTGGAGATCTTGATCTGCGAAGGTCCACTAGTGGGTATGTTTTCAACTTGTTTGGTGGAGCAGTAAGTTGGATGAGCAAGCGTCAAGCAAGTGTTGTTATATCTACCACCGAGGCTAAATAAATGGCACCTACTCCCGCATACACAGTAAATAATTAATTGAGAGCTTCAAGCATTACCTACACTACAAATAATGAGCACTTAAAAAGCCCAAAAAGACACTACAATCAAGGAAACTAACATAGCGGACTAACAATGAGAATAACCATAAGCTTAATAAAGCTTCATGGTAAACCTACAACTAACAAACAATAGCTAAACAAATTATTAGAAAAGCCAAATATAACACTACATGTTATATGCTTTACATTAGCAAATTATTCTAATACCCTCCCTTAATGACTAAACCGGAAACAACTCCAAGCTTATCTTTGAATTTTACAAATTTATCTTTACTCAACAGATTAGTCATTATATCAGTTGGTTGTTCAGAGGTAGGACAATAATAAAGACATATGTCTTCATTATTAACCAATTGTCGGATGTAGTGGTGGTGAACTTCAATGTGTTTTGTTCTAGCATGAAAAACAAGATTCTTCACCAACTTTAGAACACTTTGGTTGTCGCAGAAAATAGGTGTGGGTGTAGATGAATCAAGTTGAAGATCCTTCATTACTGTTTGAATCCACATCAACTCACTAGTTGCACTCACACGATTGCTTTGTACTCAACTTAATAGAGGACAAGGCAATTATGCTCTGAAGCTTACTCTGCCATGAAAATACTCCTAAACCAAGAGTGAAAACATAACTTGTTGTAGACTTTCTAGAATCAACTAATCCTACCCAATCTAAATCAAGTATACCATGTGAGCTTAAAATCAACAGATTTCTTATATAGAATGCCAAAGTCAAGAGTTCCTTTGACATATCTAAGAACTCATTTTATAGCTTGTCAATGTTATTCATGCGGTTGGGACATGAAATGAGAAAGATACCTTATTGCAAACACAAATTGAGTGGCAATAGCAATTACCAACCTAAATGTTATTATTTTTAATGTAGTAGAAAAAAATCTTCATAGTCGACTCCTTGTGCATATCCCTTGGCAACAAGACATGTGTATTTATCTAAAGAACCATTTGACTTAAATTTTACCTTATAAATCCATTTATAACCAATGGATTTCTTACCTTGAGGTGGATCGAGACAAAACTCAAATGCCATTTTTCATGAATCTCCACCGCATGGTAGATTCTCATTACAGCTTTCTTTTGGCTTTAGCAAAATTATTGGGTTCAAAAATTTGTGGCTGAATGGAGAACATAATTTACCTATTTATTACTTTGCATTGCTTGTTTCCAAATCTTGTGCACTGTCCTTCCATGGTTGTTGGATATTCATCCTCCACATCTTTCAATGTGGTATAGTACCACTTTGGTCTTTTATGTTGACTTATCTAATCGACTAGGAATCATTGTTTGTCTCATTGGATTTTAACGTGGGGCTTGACTTCTACGGTATATGCCTTTTTAATTCATGTTCCATTTTAGTATTTGAATTTTATTCAAAATCATCATCAGTAGTGTTGTCCTCTCAAAATTCTCCCTCTTTTGAGAAGTTCAAAATTGAAATTTTTTTGAGTTAATGCCTTTTCTGTTGTTCTGGTAAAGGGAAAAGTCGAGAAGTCGGAAAAAAACTGCGTCTTTTGAGTCATTTTGTGCAATTTGCGGGTCTGTCGGACATTTTTGTCCCAGATGTCCCAAGTTCATTCGGGCTCCCTGTTCACCGATCGGCCGCTTTACCCGAAAATTTGTTTTCTTGCGGGCCCATCGGAACTTTTTGTTCCAAATGTCCCAAGTCGCTCGGGCTCGTTGTTCACCTTTCGGCCGCATCGCGCACTTCGCGTACTTTCGTCCCTCATGTCCCATAAACATTTGTGCATTTTGTCCCCGCATTCCCGCATCGGCCGAATCGCTCTTTCGCGTCCCACATGTCCCAAATGAACCAAAGGCCATCTGGGCTAATTTTTCCCGCTCTTCCCGAATATCTTGCTTTTTAAGTTGGTAGATGCGTATTTAATGCACATTTATTATATTTCTCTCTCCTAAACGGCTATTTAATAAGCTCTTCCCCTACGCATTTTTACACACTGCTTTCTTGCTATCAATTGCTCATACCCTCGCAATCGGAATTTTACGTACGTGCGTGCCGATTCCCTATAATTCCATCAAGAGTTTAGACTGTGACTTTGTTTTTCAAATCACTATCAACATGAAGATTAAATTCCAAGGTCAGGAGCAAGTTTCACCGCTCGAGTCTGCCGTTCCGATATAGGGGACAGTGAAGTTCGTCACCTGGACTTTGGAGATTTCTGGACTAGGATGACAGACTCAAACCCCTCTCCTATGGCACAAATGATTCACGATAGTGGCTTGGCATTCGCCATTGGTTTCCCAATCTCAGTGCAATGTGCAGATACGGTACTCGCTGCGGTACTCATTTCAATCCCGACTCGGCGAACTAACGAATGTGCATGGAGAGCTCATTGCAAGCTCGATCTTTGCTGCCATTGCACCGCCCTAAGGATTCTGAAATGGACAATTCTATAGTAATCTCTCAGAACCAGGCACAGGCCCTCTTCGACCAGGACAATGAAAAATACAAGGTGAGAGTGGCGAAGTCTTGGCTTAAAAACCCTAAAAAGGGGGCGTCCGTCTGTCCAAAGCTCTGTTTCGTGTCGATTTTAATGAGGAGTCATCGATTTTATAATCCTACTAGCTCGGGTCATGGGCTTACCCTCTACCAATGAGTTCCATTTCTGGATGTGCCCACTTATCAACATGGTGTGCGAAGGAACTCAAAATATCAACTGGGCGAAATCATCAGCATGAACCTAGTAGAGCAGTTGTCAATGTACAACAAACAAAGAAGTTTTACATGACTTCATATCTGATGTATACCCTAGCAACATCAAGGCAATGGTTTGGATTCACATACATTGATGCTCATAAAGGTGACCCTATATATGCTTATTGTCCTCAATTCACCTTGGACACTAGCAATCGCAACTTTAGGAGGGTGAATGATGCTTTCACCATGTACATTGTAAGACTTCTGGAGAGCGACATGGCGAGGAGGTTCTCTGATGAAGCCATGAACCTAATATCAAAGTACGGTGCCTACTTCATCCAGTTCAGAAAATTCTCCTATATCAGGCTTGCAGGCTATGAGAGCACCCCTCTCAAGCTTCCTATGTTCTGCAACGATAAAATGGCCTTGATCGAGATATGCAGGCAATTGGACAAGTTACATAGAACCTGCAGGGATAAGAAAATCACTGGCCTGCACTTCCCTATATCTTTGGGAAACTACACCTGCAAGACGACTCTAGATGCACAGAACATAGAGAGAGCCCTAGCCCCCATCACTGTCCATTTCTTGCCAAGAACTTGTTTTGACTTGAAGAAATTTATTGAGCAGAACCTCAGAATCAATTACCATCATATGGCAGACACAAAAGACTATTGGGCTATTTGTGTTGATGATTTTGAGGCAAGGAGGAGACATTATGGTAGGTTTTCTCTCCAACTGATTCAAGAGCTTAACTTGTACCAAGTTCCTGAAGGGCTTCAGGATGATAATTCCGACCTGTTTTCATATGAATATGACAACTTGGTCAAACACACTCCCTTGGAGGATTTGGATTGGTTCAAAAAGGAGAAGGATGATCTGGCTGAAATCTTAGCCCCTGTCCTAGTAAGAACCAAAATCTAGTTTGACAGGAGAGTTCGTGAGCTTAGAAGGCATTCAGGAGAATCCTCCTCCAAGGATACTTCAACACCAAGAAAGGAGGCATTGACACCTAGTTCGGAAGCACCTGTATAGACCCCTCCTGCCTCGTCAACTAAAGGTCCTACATCCTCCACTCCTTCCTCATCCACCCAAGTATATCAGAAGAAAATCAAAGAAGTCAAGAAGGAGCCTGTTGAAGAAGATCCCCTGATGAAACATTCAGAATTGCCCTCAGGACCAGAGAACATCATTGTTCTCAGTGAAAGCGAGGAGAGTGAAGTGCCAGTCTCTATAAACGCTCCAGAAGCCCCAACGGATAAAGAAAAGGAAGTTCAAAGCACTGAGCTTCCGAGCACCATTGACTCCTCTGTACCAGAAACCCCGAGTGCCCCACTCATATCACAACTAGAAGCAACGGCTAGTGCACACTTTGAGTGCAATGAGTTCTCTTTCTCTCGGTCCTCTTGCCCCACCTTCTTCTTCCTCCTCCTCTTTTGCATGGGTACAACCTTTCGTTGATAGTAGGAAGAGAAAGTCTTCCTCTCGGATCTCGGGACCCAACTTTGATGTTGTGGCGGCCTTATTGGGTACTACTCCTACTCCTGCCAAGAAAGCCAGGACCACCTCACGAATAGTATCCGATGCTCAGGGCCAGCAATTCCTGGAGATAGCCAAGCCCAAGGTTGATAAGCCAGAACAAGATTTGCAAGCATCTGATCTAGAGCTCTCAAGGATCCCCATGGGAGAATCCACCCCTGAAGGTGAGATTCACAATCTTCAAGAAACAATCACCAGAGTCATTGGAAGAGTGGAAAAAGGGCAACAAACAATAGAGCAGTTGGAAGAGTAGGCTCAGGTTCTTGCAGGTTTCATCAAGTCACTGTTGTCCAAAGATAAAGTTTTAGACCCCACCCCATTGACTACTCTTCCACCACCTGTGATCCTCAGCCAAGAAGAAGTCCAGAGTATCAAAGATATACACAGATATTCCATCTATGGAAGGGCTATGGAGGCCATGGTGGATGATATGCTCGTCGCAGGATTGAATTTCATTGGTGAAGCCTTCAAACTCAATGAGAAGGTAACTAATCTGCAACAGAAACTCTCTTCCACCATTGGAAATATAGATAAAGAGCTCAAACTCTGGAGCAGCTGTATAGTAGACCTTCACCTCATGGGGCAGGCTGATGAAAATCTTTTAATGGCAAGCAAGGTCTTTGATGATGCAAAGGATAACTTGTCGAAATCATGGGTGTACAGTGTGGAATGGAAAATCAAGGTGTTGGAGGATTGCCACCTCCATGATGAGACCTCTGGTGTGCCTCTCTCCTTGCAAGAAATCAAAGCTCAATTCAGAGCTTTTGTCAAAGATAATTTGTTCAAAGAGGATTCTGTCTCCAAGGAAAAGATGAAGGAAATCTGCTCTCTCCAGTCTGCTATCGAAGAAGCCAATAAAGATTATCATACACACGTCGAATTCGACAAAGAGATGGAGAAGTGCCTCGGATTTTGGACCCAGTCCACTGCCAACACATCGGTCCCACGTGGCAGAGACATAGCAGAGGCGTTAAAAAGGTTTAGACAGCGGATCCTCAAATCAGTGGGCCCTTCTCAATCATGAACACTTGTCTTCTTCTCCTGACTTTTCTCTCTTCTTTCTTTCCTCATCTCGGATTTATTGTAATTAGTTGGGGTTCTGCGTTAAGCAGTCCCTTTAACTAAACATTATTTAAAAAAGGTAGTTACCAAGCGTAACTGATTTGTAAAGCTATATAGTGGCCTCTCTTTGCCATTTTGAGAGAGGGGAACTTGGCTTATTTTTGAAAGTGTAAGAAATAGTAAAGCAATCAATACAAAAGGATCTTCTTTCTTTGTTCATCTGATTCTTTTATTCGCAAGCTATCTATTGAATATTGTTAGATCATTTGTCTGCATTATGCTAAGAAGCTTTGTATTCTTGTAGATGTTATTTATGGAACTGTGTGTCTTTTCAAATTGCATCTCATTAATTCGAGTACAAATGGTCTCATTCCAATTCATTATATTCTGGCACGCATAAGGAATTATTTTGTCATCTATAATTCTGGAGAATGCTTTTCTGCTCATTTCCACATCTTCATTCCTCTGTACTTTTGTGATTGATGATCTATTAAAAACGCTTTCATGATATCCAAGTTCCATGCAGTAAAACTATGCTCTGTACATATGTAAATAAGTTTTGCTTTTGAATAAGGGAACCTCTCCCACTAAAGAGGAGGGACTTCTTGTCCCCTGACTGTTGTTCTTCTTGAAGTCCTTTTTGACGACCAACAAGTAGCTATCCATAGATTACTAATATCAGTGGGTTTTCCATCACTTGAGAAATATGGAATTTTTTCATCTATTGTCACATCTCTACTTATAACAACCTTATTTGTAGAGATATCTAGTAATTTATATGCTTTGGATTGCTCATTATAGCCCACAAACATGTACCTTTTACTTTTAGCATCTAAACCACTCCTTTTTTCTTTAAGAATTAATGCTAAAAGCAATACAACCAAAAATAAGGAAATCACTTATACCAAACATTCCACCTAACCATGCTTCTTCAAGAGTGATGTTTTGCACAACTTTACAAGGACCTCTATTCAAGATGTAGACCGCAATATTGACAACTTCTACCCAGTACCGAAAAGGTCCATTTTTGTTTTGCACCATACGTCTAGCCATCCCCAAAATAGTCTTATTCCTCAGTTCCATGACTCCATTTTGTTGTGGGGTCTAAGGAGTGGTATATTGCCTATGTATACCTTACTTTGTGTATAATGATTTTTAGATTATTTTGAGACGAACTCGCCTCATTGTCAAATTTGAATGTTTAAACTTATTTACCTAATTGTTTTGCAACCGATGTTTTTCATACAACAAAATTAAGAAAACATTATGATCTCTTATTTAGGAGATACACCCACATTGTCCTAGAAATATCAACAATCAACAAGAAATAAAATGCTACGAGACATTATACGAGTTTTTATTGGAATATGTACATCTGCATGAACCGGTTCAAATACATTCTCTACCCTCCATGCTTTACCAATACAAAAAGGGTGCCTAATCTGCTTACCTATCGACATCCTATATATATTTTGATTCTCTTGAATTGATGGAAGTCCATGCACCATTCTAGTTTTACTCAACATGTTCAAATAGAGGTAACTAAGATGATTATATCTTTCATGCCAAAGAGTATTAGTATGCTCAACTAATGTTAATGCATGGTGTTATGCTGATTTAGGATCTACAAGCTTGTATAAACCTCTTTCTCTAATGCCAATAGCAACTATCTTATCATTGAGAGTAGTTACTTTACATTTGTTTCCTTCAAATTTCACTACCAAACTTTTATTTTTGGTGATTTCACTTATGGAAAGGAGATTCTTGTTCATATTTGGTACATATCTAACATTGCAAAATGTATATTTGTAATCATTGTTTAATGTGATTTGAACATCACCACATCCCCTAACATAATGTGTCCATCCATCACCTAAGGAAACGGTTTCTTTACTACTATCATCCTCAATGAGATTTACATACCAATCTTTGTGACACATATAATGTCGTGATGAGCCTGATTCAAAACACCAAACATGTGACTCTTCAAAGTGGTTATGTGATGCTACAAAGGAAAAATCATTACATGTTTCCTCTTCAACTTCCTTTGCAACATGAGCATATCTAGATTTCTTGTTTCCATTAGCCATATCTTCTTGTCACTTACGACAATCTGTCTAAAAATGACTAGGTTGTTTCTGATAAAATCATTTGCATTTGGTTTTCTTGAAAGTGCTTACATTGCTTTTGTCACTTTTGGAGGTGTCCTTGTTTGCATTCCACTATTTTCCCTTGCCTTTTGACCTTGTGAAGAAAGCATTCTTTGTAGCAATTGATGTAGAGGCAACTAATTGATCTAGCCTCCTTTCTTTCTACATGAGAAGTGTAGACAACTTCTCATAATTGATTTCTTGTGTCTTCACAATCATGTGCAATGACTCAACAAATGAGTCAAAAGATGGTAGCAAGTTTTGTAGTACCAAAGCAATCAAATCCTGCTCATCTACAAGTTTCTCAATTGCTTTCAGTTGATCACAGATATCCTTTAGCTGCAACAAAAGTCAAAAACCAACCCACCTTCCTGCATTTTAGTGGAAAATAACATATTCTTCAAATACAATACCCTATCGGCTTTTGAAGCCTGGTACTTTGAAGTCAAACTTTTCCACAATTCTGAAGCTACCATTGCATTTCTAACTTCTGGAACTAAATGGTCAGCAACAAAGAGTTTAAGCAACATTAAAGCTTCCCTATGACGTCTATCATAGTCGTTAGTTTCCTCTTCATCCTCAGGTCGTGACTCTTTACCAAGTATTATTTGATTTTATATTTTTGAGCTCACTTGTTGTATCTTATGACTCCAAAGACTGAAATTTTTACTAGTCAACTTCTGGTTGTCAGGCAGTAACAAATGTTGAATGCTAGCCATTTTGCCTAGTTTTTCACTAAATAAGTAAATTTAAAAAACTAGAAAGGCTATCTCAAAAATTCCTTTTGCATGTGGATCCAACACCTAAATTGGACACTACTGCCAATTTTCAGCTTCAAACTCTTTACGGTTTATGAGAAATTAAATTAACCATTTTCCACAAAATTGCCTAAAAATGACAAGAAAATGATAATCTCAAGATTTACAAGGAGTTTTTACAAAATTGTTTTTGCATTTGGTTTTTATCACCTAACCAGACAGCTAGGCAACTTTTAGGCTCAAGTCCTTTCCCTTCACCAAATACTTAATCAAACGTCATCTAGGCAATTTCTAAGGCAAAAATGTATTTTATTTTATTTAAAGTTTCATTCTATAATAATGAAAACACGATACTTCTACTTCTAGAACAGCAAATGGAGTTATGATACATCCAGCAACAAAGAAACAAGCAAAAGGATTAGAAAATGGTGCCTAACATCAACAACCTTTCTTATGGCACCCAACTTCTCCTATATCACGCCTCTCTCCATTTCAACGCTTCCCTCCACGCAGATCAAAACAAAAGACAACTCCTTTACCTTTTCTCACAGATCAATTAATGGATGGCACCAAGCAATAGGCAACTGAAGAAAACGAATATATAATTTTGTACCCTCCTATTGTGCTAATACAGCTTCCACGCAAGCCACTAATAGACAATGACAAACCAGATCAAACTTAGATCTCTTTGCCCACGCTTCTCCTTGCCACGTCCTCCTGCTCCAACACCTCTAGTTTCTCATGCCACCTCCTTCTCCTAATTGCTTTTGCAGGCAAACAACAAAGAGCTTCACACCACACACAAACTAGATGACACCTCCTCTCCAAGTCAAAAAACAATAAGTACTTTTTCTCCACCTCTAAGTGCCACTTAGAATGAATAACCAGCAATATAAATGGTGTTTTCTATGTCTTTCTAAGTTATATTTTGTTTCCTCCCACCTTTCAAGTTAACCAAGAAAACATAAGCTAACTTCAGACAATCATATGGTTCTTCTCTCCCTCAAGCTCTTCCAACCATGAGCTTTGATGCCATAAAGAATTAATTGAGAGCTTCAAGCATTACCCTCAATACATATAATGAGTTATTAGATAGCCCAAAGAAGACACTACAATCGAGGATACTAACATAGCGGACTAACAATGAGAATAACCATAAGCTTGATAAAGCTTCATGGTAAACCTATGGCTAACAAACAATAGCTAAACAAACTATTAAAAAAGCCAAATATAACAACATGTTTCATGCTTTACATTAGCAAATTACTCTAATACAAGGAAGTGGTATGGCTTCAAAGGTTATGTGCCTTAGTTGGGTTTGTTCAAAAGGTTGTAAGGATAGGTTGTGACTCTCATAGTGCGATTTGTTTGGCAAGAACCCTAAGTATCACTCTTGCTCAAAGCTGATTGATGTAAAATATCATTTTGTATGGGAAATGGTGGAAGGGAGGAGGATACTGCTAGAGAAGGTGGAAACAAATGATAATGTAGTGGATTCATTGACTAAGGCAATGTGTGCTGCGAAGTTTACTTGGTGCAGGAAAGAAATAGGCTTGACAACTTGCAGTTGTTGAATAATGGGTTCGTGGTCTCCTTGATGGAAAGTATTCAACAAGCTGGGAAATTGTTACAATATGTCTCATACTTTCCATGTGTCGACCTTGTTTAGGGCAGCAAAATTGACACTTGTCAATTGGTTAACTATGAGTGTTGTGGAAAAAGCAACGGTTCAAATTTATGACAACCTATCATTTGCTTTAAAGTGATTGATGGGCATTATAAATGCATGTCTTGTTTTAGGCTTATTTCTTAAATTGCCTTGCTTCCCAAGCAAGTGCTATTTAAGGTGGTGTGCGATTATAGGTGCATGTGCTCTATGGGAGAAGGTTGTTATTGTTGAAGTTGGAGAAGTCGGTGCGGATTAGTATTGGAAGGTTGCATACTAAAGACATGGTTAAGTGTGAATGTAAATCTTGCATGTGATATTGTTATAGTAGCTTGAAGGTTGATTTATTATATTTGCAAGTTGATTCAAGTTAATCTGATAAAGCAAGGTTATTATCATGGGTTTTTTTAACCGAAAGGGTTTTCCCATAGTAAATAGTCTCTTTTCTATGTGTCATTAATTTACTTAGATCTCTACTTTTTTCTCCTTCTCTATGTAGTTTATTGCATATTGGTCGCCAAAATCCCCAACACAATCTTGCAAAAGAAATTTAATACTCTCCGGGAATTTGATGCAAATTGAAATATACCTCTAATAGGGGTAACCAAGGATCAAGTTTTTCACATTTACTTCACCTTCATAAGGCTGAATTTCAATTTTGGCTCATGTTAGAAAAGCGCTTGAGTTTATTTGGTATGGGTCTTCTATTTCCCATGGACTTCGGTCTCTAACTCTTCAATTTCTTTCCAAGACCCCATGTAAACTCCTAGCTTTTCCATGAGGACCTCCATAATCTACTCAGCGATCAAGTTTCATAATGGATTGAGAGATGTTTGAAATATCCTCTTCCAATTTCCATAATATCTCTTCGTTATCTTGAGGTACTTTCTCATCTTCGCAAGCCATGCTTCTCACTTCCCTATTCCACCTTCTTGTGGATATATCTTCTATGCAAAGGAATCAAGACACTTTCTCTACTAACACACGTTGCTCTAGTAACGGGCATAAATCTGCAAAATGGTCACAACACACAAAATGATAATAAAAACAGCTCTGATACCAATCTGATCCGTAACAAGCATAGATATTCCATAGTTAACTCATCAACACCAAAGTTAAATCCATTTCTTAATAAGACTTGTTTGTTAACTTCTTGTTATACTTAATGTACTTTCCCATAACAGTCAATAATTTGTAATTGTGATTATAGTTGTATTGACAACTATAAGGAAAAATTGGCCATAAAACATAGAGCAAGTAAACAATTGCAAAAACACAAAAATACAGAGCTTCAAAGGAGACAAGATTACCTGGAGAAACACAATGTGAAAAAAATTTCAAAAGAATGAGGGATTTCCTCTTCTTTCCATTATCTCGCTCTACAATTACACGTATACTACCGCCTTAATGGACATTCTTTAAATTAACATGTCCAAATACCCATATATGCTCTGCACTCACACTTCCCTATCACGCTCCAACTCTAAAGACAAACACAACCAAGAAGAAGAAGTACTAGGAAACCATTACATGTCTTCCAATAACCCTGTGAAGGCGTATTTATACAAGTTTACATCATCAAAAGCTTGAATTGGAAGCCAAAAACACTCGAAATAAGTTGTTACTTCACCACTTCATTTTCTTCGTGCAAAATGCCCAGTTAAGGTTGCAAAACCGCCAAAGCAATTTTGAAACCACTACATGTTTTGTCCGGATGATTCACAACCCAAAAAGTCTTGTCACTACCAAAGGCCATAACATCTGCTTACGAAATCAAAATCAGGTGCCATTTTTTAAGTGTATAACTTTTCAAGAAGGAACTCAAATATGTAATCAAAAAGTATTTTTGATGAAAATTATATGCTATTTTAACCTCTGCACGGAACCTCTCTATTTTCAGGACTTAGCATGTTGTGAATATTTCTTGAACCCTGTTAACAATCAATTAACTTAACCAGTTGATTTTTGCAAGCGAATAGAGTGAAAGAAAGTGGTTTAAGTTGCATTCTTAGTTACAATGAGAATGATGTCTTACTTAGCTTATCTTGCTAACACTGCATGATCCAATTCAGATCAGAAACTCCGTAGTGAAGACAAATCCAACTGCAACTCTTGAAGGCATATTTATGTGTTAAATTGAGTAATATGTAACATCCAATTCTAGATGTGTACCTCAACGGACAAGGCTGCATGCAAGTTTAGAGTGAAAGGACATGATCACATGCATTGAGTAATTGTGTACCTCAATGGAAAAGGCCGCGTGCAAGTTTAGAGTGAGAACATGTATTTGTGGTGAAATGAGTAATATATGGCATCCAATTCAGGGTGTCGTGCATCTCAACTGAGTGGGCCAGTCCAACTCAGGGATGAACACATGTTTATGTGATAAACTGAATAATATACTGCATCCAATTATAAAGTTAAAGTCAGCCGACAAGGCAAGTTAAAGTCCAGAGTAATGGCATATCCATGCATTACATTGAGTGATATATATGCCATCTACCTCAGCCAATAAGGCTGAGCGCAAGTCCTGGGTGGATTTGACCATATGAGTAGCTAGATAGGCAGATATTGATTCGCAACAAAGATCCTCGAAGCCTAAGGCACGCTCCCTTGTCAGGGTAATTTATCAAATTTAAAAACAAAAAACAGAAAAATACGATAAATATGCATACCCTTGTCTCCAATTTTGCTTTCCGTTCTGTAAACTTCTCACCAAGTGTAGCAGCAGCTGAATTGCCTGATATGTCCTCATTTCTGTTAAATCCAAGGTCCCCGACCATATCCCTCGCAAAATCCTCCGAAACCAAGTCCCTGGGGGCCAACATTGCCGCCATGTGACCGAGCCTTTGCCTGGCCTCATCCATAAGCCCCCTTTCAATAATACTCGGAACCCTCCCTCCCCTCATCTGCGCCATTCCTGACAGAAACAAAACAATTTCAGCTGTTCTTGCTATAGAGGAATCCCAACCCCCTGAACCTGTTTTGAGTCTCTTGGTCGCGTGCTCTTCTGCATTTGATCCCTCCAGGGATTCCATTCATTAAACTCCACTGTTTAACAACAATGCGGTGAGATTACTGATTTGAAATGGAAAACGCGGGGAAGATACTGACTTGGACGGATAATTTGATTTAAGAAATCCTTGTTAGAAGTGACGGCAATGGCATTTAAGGCGAGGACAAGTACGCTCTTTTTCAACTAATTCGCCGCAGACTGTTGAAGAGGGGCGATAAAATTGCGGAATACAATGGTTAGGGTTTAGGGGAGAGAGCGCGTGGCTTCCTTTTGTTTTTACACTAGCGCTTGCACTAAAAGGAGGTGTAACGTTATCCGGATAATTTAACATGAGGGTTTGTAGAGTTGAAGCAATTTCAAGATGTATTGAAGAATTATGTTTGACATTCGTAGTAAGGTACATAAGGTTTGTGGAGTCATTGAAACAATTTCATGATGTAGTCACCCGCAAAGTAGGGAGTAAGCTTGGTAGGAATGATTTTTGATTGAATGTGGTTTTATAGTTGCATAAGTAATTCCAAGGTGCGTCGAGCTCGCAACACTAAGCATGTTCGTCCCCATGAGCCTCGATAGTGTCAACGATGTCACCCGAGCTAAAGACGATGTCTAGAGTGTCATTGTTATTGGCATATTGTATTAGCGAGAGGGTCACCTCCATTAGAGCATCACCCCTATTCACATAAGGATCATGATAAACTATGACCATGTCTAAATATTTGTGACACCATTTGTCACTAGTCAATAAGAAACTTACAAAGAAAGCGTTGAAAATTTTAATAATATATAGTTCAAAGCACATAAACAAGTGTAAAGCGACTCTCGTCTGCAAAACATGGGGTGGAGTTGTGGCCACAGAGTTTCATCACCTTAGACATATCGAACAAGGAATCCAAAATGTCATGAATTTTGATAGGGTAAGGACATTAATAAATCACCTTGTCAGTAGATAAATCAAATAGATATTTTGGTGCAATGCAAGATAAAACTTTTATTTAGACATATAATGCGACCAAAGATATGTTTACACATCAATTGTCACGAGTGCCCTTTGAACTATCAAGAAAATAGGAATATTTAGTAAAACCTATAATATTCCACGTGTCAAGAACTACTAACCTATCTACTTTGGTTTTTATGTTGAATATTAAAGCGAATCTTTGTAAATTATATGGCCTTAAACATAGTTATTTGTCATTTTTCTTCATAATGGTGCGATTAATAGTGGCAAAAGTTGTGTTTTATTCGTACACATTAAATAATAACAAAGATTTTCACGAGTGTCACATTGTCATTAGTCATACTTTCCACACTCTCATAAGTGGGACGAGATATTTTTAGTTCAAACAATATAGTCTTTTTATCTCGTTTTTCATCAAATTCCCATGTGAGGCATAAAATTGGGTGTGAGATGCTTTTTATTTTGGCATGAGGATTTTTGGGAGGCAAAGTTTTCCCAACTAATATAGCCTATTTGTTATAAAATGTGTTGTCTCATATTAAAGCAGAACTATAATCGGTGTTGGGAGTAATGTCCAGATATCCATGTCGACAAGTTGTAAATGTGCATTTAGTGGAAAACATTTTTAAAATCGTTAAACCCACATTATATTTAAAACTAATTATGTAATTAAATGTGAGTTAATGTTTTATCATAAGTAAACTTAATGTTTTACTAAATTATACTTAACAACTTAATGTCTTATCGATGGGGTAAAGCTAGTTTCCCATTTCCATATGGACAATGCCAAAATTAAGTATCTTTGATCTTTTTCCATTTTCCACGTTTAGTAGGAATGACTCACTTCGTCACATCAAACTTTTGATGTTTGTTGCATACATTATTTAGGAAATCTCAAAAGTAAATCTCGAGTTGCACATCTAACTTTTTATAGAAAACGACGCGAATAAAGGGAGCAAATAGTGTTTGATTTTCTTGGATTTTATTATAATGATTAATAGGATGGATCAAATATTACCAATAACATAATCCAATGTGAGGTCGTTTAGAATTTTTTTGTGGGAGGGTTCTTTCCCCATAATATAGTCTATCGGTTAAATATTTAATTAGCAGGGGGTCCAATGGATTCCTTGTTGATAGGGTGCCACGAGAATGTGGTTTAATATGTGGGCTCAGAGAGAGCTTAAACTTCCATCCTTAGATGGTTCCACTGTTGATGTGGGATGATGATGCCACAATGAGCTAGGGCTCTCTCCTTAGGTAATCTTACTAAAAAAATTATTGGGGGTCCACAAAAGATAAGTGATTATTAAAAATACATAGAAAAAAAGAAGTTCCATGGTTTGATTTTAACCTAAACACATTGATTGTTTCAAAATGTCGGTATGGGTTCATATTACAAATCTTCCCCTCTATTTTTGGCTTCTTTAAGTTCTTGAAGGTATTGGAATTTTATTAGGAAAATATATTAGAACAGAATCTTGAATTGGTAGAGTTAGGGTTGTTCACTCATTCTTGAATATGCACAAAGATAAATCTCGTGAAAGGATTACTAGACAAGATGTTATCAAAGTGGGGTTAACCGCATGATGGTCTCAAGTCTTGGATTATGAAAACACAAATTTTGTTGTTGGATTTGCAAGCAAATCGAGCAACTAAAAGACTCCTACCCACACCATACGGGCAACAAAACCTAAAAAGGGTCATCCCTCTAAATTCAAAACATGGTAGCCCTATCATTATGTGGCATCAAAAGATGAGGATAATCTAACTAAGAATGGTTTGGATGATAGGAGGGAAATGCAAATTTTAGAATTACAAGTGCCCACAAAGTCAAATGTCACATGTTGATTCAAGGAAGTCCACATGGGTAAGGAGTCAAATACTGATAGAAATTTCTTGGGAAATCTCATAAAACATATTCCTCTTAATCAAATAAGGAGCAAGGTTGTTCTTGATTTAACAAATATTGGAGTTTTGTAAAACCCTAGATATTTCAAAGTCACATGAAATAAATAAGATGCTAAAGTGTAGATTTGACACAAACAATAAGCTAGACTAAATTGAAACTCGAGTGCAAGAGAGGGAATAGAAGACTTAAGCGATTTCACAATTGATCCCAAAGTGTGTCGAACTAGAACAATGATGAATAGGAGGAGGAAAGTGTTGCAACTATGCTTAGTAAATTGTGTGATTATCGAGATATGCGGAATGGGCGTTTGGATTAGGTCGAGGGCACTGGCATCAAGATCGCTTATGGCGCCCATGACCTTGTGAAAGATCTCGAGAACCGATTTTCTTATGTCATGATATGTTCGCTAACCTTCACTATTGTTTTCATGTGTGTTGCACTATGCTCATAGAATTTGGTGTAGCCTGCAAAGAGAGAAATAACTTGCAAAACCCCAAAACACATCAAATCCTATAAAGAAAAATATGCAAATGAGGAGTCGGACTGACCTGACGGTCACCCGACAAAGTGAACTTACGACCGAACATTGCACTACATTTCAGACTCCATGTAGTTTTTGTCCGTGTGTGCAAGAATCGTGCTCTAAGTAGCTCTTGTGCAAAATGCACTTGATAGCGAGCGATAGCTAGATGTAACATTGTGAGTAGATGTTTAAATGGAAAAATAAACTTCCCCCTATGTGTATATGCGAGAAAATGAGTCCCTTGTCCCTTGAATGAAGCTATATGGATGTTTTGATGCTCTTAAAATGCCTTTGGATGCAACCTTAGGTGATAATAATATATGTCTAGATCTTAGTGTTTTATTATGGTCACATAACTTTATATTTATATGATTCCCTTGGTTGAATTTTGTAATTGACAACTAAAAGGCCAACCCATAAGAAAACAAGATGCCCAAAAGATAAAAGAGGCGAGTAAGATACAAAGAGGTCGGGGTGGCGGAGGGGACGGGGGTGCTTGGGTGTTGGCGTCTGGCTAGGCGATGGTGTCTAGAGTGATAAAATATGAAAGATTAAAGTATCGATTGGGTAGTGGGGTGTAAGAGACTAGAAAGAAAGCATGAAACACATACAAAAGGCTAGAGATAGATGTCAATTACTAGTTTTCTCGCTTGGGAATCATATGAATAGTAGTATGTGACTAGGACCTAGAAATGTACCCAAAGTGCGTGATTTAGTGTCTATAGTTCTCAAACCAATGTTGTTCGACATGCCATTATGAGGGTTGGACAAAAGTCAAAAAAAAAAAAGAAAAAATAAGCGGATTGAGCGACAATCTATTCCGAATAATTTTGAGTTTCAGTGTATGACTATAGTGGTGGGTATTGCACCTAACCCGTGACACTTGTCATGTTGATTCTTTTGTTCTCGATTTACCACTCACAGAATTTTCTTTGGTGTCATGTGTTTTATGGTTATTGGTAGGTCGTGACCTTTTCCTACCACTTTTATTGTAACCATGTTTTATTGTTTGTTAGTATATTGATGTCTTCCGATAAAAAAGATACATATAAAAATATCATTGGGGTAATGATTATTTATATCGGTGAAAATGTATATTTTGTTAAGTGATACGATGTAACCTTGTAAGATAGGAAATTCCTGTTCAAAGATGTTTTTACCTTTCTATTCAAATTAATGCAGTGAAATAATAAAAACAAAACCGACCTCAGAAGACGCGGGGTTTACCGATACCCATAGAGATGGATGCTAAAGTTGATGTTCAATTGAAGCTGCTCAAGTATAGATAAGTGTAAGTCCTCTTGTCATGTAAAGTAACCTACACTCTAAGACACTAAACAGAAAGGAATAGACAAATGGATAGGTGAGTTGCTCGGCAAATGCCGATCCTAAGAATCCAAAGGGACTTCCTTGGAGGATGTTAGCTCACTTTTAGACAATTAAGTAGATTGAAAAAGTAATGATATGGATGAAGATAAAGATATACAATCAACGTAGATATGTAGATAGAAGATGAGAAGCTCTAGAACTCTAGATGAATGGGGAGGTCATGTGCAGCTTCGAAAGTGACCTAAGGGAAGGTAGATGCAATCTAGACACATTCAAAATAGTCGTACTAGAAATCCTCGGTCTCTTGTTCGATCTCGTGAAGGAATTCAAATTGATCCTCAATGTCTTGATCAAGTATCAACAAATCGAATTGTGCAAAGTGTGAGCTTGTGCAGGATGTTGTATTATTCCCAAAAGAATGGATGTCAAACTATTAGAAGGTTATAAATGTTGGTAATTGGATGTGAGCGACCAGGTACTGCCATCTAATAGAGAGCCATGCTTGGAAACAACAATGTTAAATGTAGAGGATTTGATAGAGTTGACAAAAAACTGATAAAATTGATAAAATGACAAGTTTTGACAAGAATTGTCGGTGATTAGGCCAATCATTGGTGATTAGGGGAATCACTGGCGATTTCAGATAATTTTAACAGTTTAATAAAAACAAGTGCTTGATGATACAAAGTTATTTTTAGACTGAATTAAAGGTTAAATCTAACTGAAATAAGATAAGAAAGATGTAAGGAGTACCTCGAGATTGTTGTGAAGCTAAAAGATGCCTCAAAATTTGCTTGGAGAATATTTGAATTGATTGGATAATACTTGTGATGCGATCACATAACTTGAGCGGTGAAAAATGGTCTTGAGAGAGTTGCGGCAAAGGCTTGATGATTTCTCTAATGTGATAGTGTTGAATAACAGGATGCAAGATGCTAGTGCTCGTGACAGAAAGTTGGGGCCAAAGATTGAAAATTGAAGATCCTGGAAGAAGGTCTGAAAACTAATATTTATAATCATTGGCGATTCAACAGAATCATTGACGATCCGATTTTTCGGGATTTTGAGTGGTAAAGTGGTTAAAACCACTTCCAAACAAGGTTGTTTGGTTTTGGAGTTCGGGTAAATGTTGAAGGGATGTTGTTATTCGAGGTAGATGGGTTGGATGGTTATGGGATGGTTATGTTTTTTATTTGTTTTATTTTTCTTTTGGTTTTCAAGTGGTTTTAGGTGGTTAAGTGTAGATTTAAAGAAGTTAAGGATAGATTTTACAATTGTGGATAATATTTACGCTAGGTAAATATGATGGAGGATTTTAGACTTAGGATAGGGAATATATGAATGAGATAGTGATTTTGATTAATGTAATAATGAAGATAATGTAAGTGATGAAGGATAATGGTGAGTGTAAATTTTGATTGTCCACATATAAAAAGATACATATAAAAAATATCATCGGGGTAATGATTATTTATAGAAGTGAAAATGTATATTTTGTTAAATGATACGATGTAACCTTGTAAGATAAGAAATTACATCTTTAGATAGAAGTGAACAAGAACTATAGGTCAATAGAAGGTTGATTACATTTCGTGTCCATGTAGAAGGGTTGACATTTAACATGTTCTTTTGATTCATAAAATACCCTTGACTATATTACATTACTGTTCATATAGAAGGATGGGCATTCAACCTATTATATTGATTCATGGGTACCCTTAGCTAGAAATATTCACATTTAACCTATTATTTCAATTTACAAGATATACCCTAAATTATAAGGATTATTTATGGAAATAATCTTACGATAAGTTAAACATGTGACTAAAATATAATAACAAAAATTGATAGTCAAATTAAAATTATGTTAATGTTGAATTTAGGAATTGAGGAAAGTTATTATGGTTACCTTAGAAGTTGTAAATGTAATTTTTTTCTTCCATGTTTTTTAACAAATATCTTATTAGTGTAAGCAACTAATTTTATATAGGACGAGTTATTTTCTTTGGTGTTTATGCATTTATGTGTTTATTAATCAATGGGTTAAGTTAAGCTCGTATTGTCATGCATTACCTTATGTCGTAATTCTTCATTTTATCTATGTTGTTTCATCGATCCTTGTTTGACATTCCTTTGTGTCCCTTTTGCTTTCTCCTATATCATTCTTGTTTGTCCCTATGTTTTTCATTTTTTCTCCAACGTCCCTATTTTCCTCATGCCTCCAAGTTTTCTCTCTCCTCCCTTGTTTGAGACCTAGTTTAGGGTTGTGACCATTTTGTTATGGTTTTGACTAGAGTCATACCTACATTTATGTTCAATCCCTAAGTTTTTGTTATGGATCTTGCAAGGAGTTGAAGGTGGATTAGGGTTTTTAAATGAGAAAATATTCCTAATGATTCATGATATAACTAAACAAAATGAGAGAGGATTTTCCAAATTAGGGCATGAAAAACATATTCACACCGTGTGATTCATCTATGGTCCCACACCTCTATTTTCGTAAAGATTCACCATTTTCATAAACTTCTTAATTTATAACATTCTATGTAATTTGTATGTTTATAGTCTACATATTTTCCTAGGTATTTCTTTAAGGATTTGTTTTCCTTCTTTGTACGACTTGTTCCTTATCACTTTTCATAAATAATTGCCTCCAAATTCGGTGTTTTGGAGTATTTATGTCTCTAACCTTAATTTCACGGTCTTTCCAAGAAATTATATTTGTATATTTATTTATATATCTCATAGATTTTAGATTACACCCTTGTATTCATTAAACAATATGTGAAAATGACAATGTAACGTCTTGACGGGCATTTAGCTTGCACTTAGCAAGTTTCGATCTCTTAACCTTTAAGTAAGAAATAACATAGTACTCGACTTATTGTCACTTATTTTAGATGTTGTTGGAGTGTAAAATGAATTAGAAAGTTGACACTACGGTATAAGTTGTATGTTTGTGCAAATCTCTTGTATAACAATATTTCATATAAGACAAATTGTAGAATGTATAACACCAAATAAGCCTCTTGATGTACGAGAAGAAGTTAAAAGGCTTGGTAACTCGATAGTTATGTTGTTTTGTATAAAACAATGTAAGCACATTACATAGAAGGTTGATATTAAATCCCAATATCAAGTTATCTCAAGTTCCTTCCATTTTTATGTGTTCATATCACGCTTTAAGTATTTTTAATTGTCATATTTTTCCCCATTCTTTATTTCTTCTTACTAGTTTATGTAGATTTGAGCTATTGTGCACATTGAAGAAATCAACCTAATATTGAGATAAATCTAGATTAGCCTAGACTACAACAAGTTGCATGTCTTGAAGTCATGATCGAAGGACCTTTGCTAACAATGGCTCTTTTGTCGGGACACGAAAAATGTTGAGATGGCTACTTAGGAAAATATATGTGAAAAGGTGAATGCAAGAGAAGAAGAAAAAAATTGCGGAAGCCAAAAATATTTTGACGAGAATCCCTTTGAAAAGATCTATTTGGATTATATTCATGGAGACATTCATGCGATTTTTTTGGTGTGAGTCCCTAAACAACTAGTTGCCCATCATCTCGGTTGGAATTTTATTGTGTTAGACATGAATGTAGAGAGGAATACGAATGGATGAAGGAAAGAGTTAAAGAGTTGCACAAATTAGATGTTCCATGGACCCATGGTGTCGACCATTAGATGCAAACCACGATTGATGTGTACGTAATCGAAATTATTCTCTAAATTTTATGTTCTTTTGATTTTTCAAAAGCACATTTTCTAGTTAGATTAAGAGAGAAGTTTTTAAAATATTTCCATTTTTAGTCAAGACATTAGTTGTGGAAAAGGCCATGGTGCCAATTCCGTATAGTATGGAGTAGTCGGGTAGGCGCAAGGGGATGTAATCCTAAAGGAGGAAGATGAAGGGGAAGGGGTTAAATTAAAGAGGAATCTTGAAGGGTCCTACAAAGGAGCAAAGAGAAGAAAAGAGAAGGATTGAAAAACTACAAAGAGGATCTAAATAACACAATAGATGAGGAGGTTAAAGTAATTATGAAGGGAAGACAAAGCTAACTATGAGTAGGGATAAGGTAGGGAAGGTTGTCATAGAAGAAGGAAAGGAGACTCTCGAAGAAACCAAAGGGATTACCAAATAAGGAATTGAAGTGATAAGAGGGTGCACAACAAGATGTGCACATTGATTCAAAGCCGAGAAGAAAACTAAGAAATTAGAGACAAAATCGAAGAGAGACAAGCGTAATTATTTAGAGGTAGAGTTATGAAGCGGTTGGTACTCGAACCTCAAAAAAACCATCATGGAAACCATGGTATTGCAAAAATCAAGAAATAATATTCGCAATGAAGAAACAAAACGAGATCCACAAAGGCCCATAAAATATGATAGTACCCCTCTTATATGATATATATCCCTAGAGCCAAATAGAGAATTGATTATGTGGTATTGTCTAAACGATTTGGAGCAAGTTGAAATTTTGTAAGAATTTCAAAGGAAATTAAGACAACCATATATGCCACATGCGATGTTGTAATCAAGATCTCAAGAGATAGGAGTGGAAGAAATTGTCAAGGAAGTAGAGTTTTCATCATGGAGTCCTCCATTTTGTAGGATAACATTAAGGAGAAATTGTGAAAATAATGGCAAAGACGAGTAACTATATTTTTATAAGTCCAAAATACAAGGTTAGCTTTCTAGAATGTGAAGAGTCGAAAAGATAAGCGGAACCCGGTGAGGCTATTATAAACCGATGCAAATACCAATCAACTAGAAATGCAATTGAATCCAAGATATACCACGTGTTATAGTTCTATGCAAGGTCATTCAAGAAATCATTTGGGTCAGGGGAATATGGCTTAGTTACCTAAACCTTTTGCAAGTTTGCAACCTTATGATGGGATTGTTGATCCCAAACATTACCTCATAACTTGTGATATGTGTTGGGGGTGAAAGGATTTACAAATGAGAACAAAAGAAGTGTGAAATTATAGGAGCATTGCATGGAAGATCCTCGAGTTTATATATTCAAGATATTTGAGTGCGTAATTTTTAACCCAAGAATTCAAAAGGAAAAAATGTGTAGGGGAAACTATTCAGGATTTGAAGGAAATAAAGTAGAAGCTAGGATAAATGTTCATGGAATATGACATGAGGTTCTCTAATGTAATGAACAAGGCCAATTTTAATTTTGATGAATCAAACAAGGCTACTTGGTTTTGGAAGGATTACACAGTAAGATTCGGTTTGTAATTGCACAAAACAAAAATCAAACTAAAGACAAGTCCATTAAATATTCAATGTATACATATTATTGGGGCATTTTCTTTCCAATTTCCACTTGCTACAACACTATGGCATAGAGTCTCATGACGTGGTGTGTACCTTCTTGAGGCTACTACACATGAATCTAAGGACTACATGTCTTTGATGGATTTGAAGGAGGAAGTTATTAGGAATGTGTCCATACTACAAACTCAATTATCCACCAAAGTACAACCAACTATTATAGAGGCATAAATGACTTCCTCTCCTTACCCAACTATGCAATGGGACAACCTCGTAATGGATCCTGTTAGGAAGAAGAAATGGCTAAGTATTATCCATACGCGCAGAAGTTGGAGACCACACATAGGAGTGTGCATAAGGAAGGCTGAAGGAATTAACTAAGGATATGTTATTAGCTAATTTTGACTTCGCAAAATCACAACGTGAAAATTTAAATTTTTGAAGTGTCCTTTCTCATGATTTATCACCTTCATCGTGATCATTTTATTTTCTTGATCGTTTTGGCCTTTGTTTCGTCCATTTCGAATAAGTACTTCTTCCATTATGTCATAAACCTTGTTTTAATTGATTAATTAATATTTTACCTTTTTATTTAACGAAATTAATTTTATTAAATTTAGTGTTTTTAATTAATAAATATTAATTTAATCCTCATAAAAGTTGTTTAAAAAATTTGGAAGAACTTTTCTCATTTTCCCCATTGTCGTGGGCAATTATAATTCCACTTCCAATTGTCGTGAATGCCAAATTGGCTCTCCACTTCCATTTTTCCCTTTTCGCAAAGCTTTCATTTTCCCTCGCTTGTGGGAAATTCCCTTACTATTTTCTAACACAACTAGATATCATATGGCAAATGTTTCCCATTTTCCCATGTGGAGAAATGGAGTGGAATTGCCAGCCCACTCTGGTGTTATCATGGGCTAAATGGTTAAATTTTCCCTCTATTCTCCTAGAAATTAATGCCCACTACCCGAAGAAATTGGGAATTGGTTAGTAATAGGAAGAAGGAAGAAGCGGTTACAAATTAAAAAATATGGGATATTCGCAACCTCTCTCCATGAACTCTACAACAGAAGCTTTGAATCTTGTATTTCCAACTCTCTGTTATTTCCCCTGTGAAGAAGCATTTTTTAGAAATATTTTTCCAAGGATCCATCACGCATCCACTATGAATGCAAGTCAAGGGAAGCCAAAGCCACGCATTCCTCAGAGGCAGCAACTATAGACACCAAAACCTTGGTAGCCACGTGTGGGAAGAAAGCAAAATGATCCATGTGAAAGGAGAAGGGAGGCATTGTCCACGCAGTCAAAGAGGAAGATAAAACACACAGCTAGGGTAAAGAATAAGAAGGCCACGCATTTGCAAAAGATAAGGCCACACATTTGCAAGAAAATAGGTCCACGCAGTCTAAAACCAATCCACACGCTTGCAAGAAAAAAAGGCCAAGGAAAGAAAAGAACAAAACAGTTCCCATGCATCCATTTAAACAACCCACACATGCCATGCATAGGCAGTCAAAACAAAGAATAACCATGCAGCCAAGGAGGAGAATAGGTCACGCATACGCCAAATAAAATCAATTGTTCACGCATTGGTAAAAAAGAATAAAACGCGGCCACAGGTAAAGACCATGCACAGGCTGAAAGATTCACCATTTGCCACACATGAAGGACCGGAGAAAAAACGCACACACACGAACGAAGTGGCCAATTATAGTTGATCCCAAGAAAAATGCGAGCTCAAGTTTCAGTTTACAAAGTAAGTTTTAGGTTAGTTCCATTTTCAAAGTCGAATTGGTAGCATTTTGTCCCATTTTGTAATTTAAGCTCAGTCTCACTATTTCATTGTATAGTGCGAGCTCATATCACCACTTTGTAAAATTGTAACGTAAAATTTCTCTCTTTATTTCAAAATAATAATAAAATAATAATAATAAGAAAATAGATGTATTTTACTTGTGGTTACGGTGATTCAAAGACTAAGACTCGACACCATTTTACATGCTTCCTTTGTTCTTCCTTTAAAATTCATAATGGCAAAAAAACCTAACAAATCTACGAGAAAGTCAAAGAAGCCCGTAGAAAGGTCAAACAAGTTTGCACTCAAATATGAATTCCAAGGGATCATTCCTCCCACTTCCATCAAATATGCATATGACAATATCACCAACACTAATCTTGGCCACATCAACGTAACATAATTTTGCGATCGGGTGAAATCCAAGGGGAAAACCATCTTCTCGGATAGACTATATCATAGTGGTCTACCTCAAGTAGTCTTATTTTTCTGTTTCAATGAACAATGATCCCTAAGCTAGTCATCGCAGCCTTTTCCTTTTGATCACACCAGAGTACTCGTGTTTCTCAACATTTGGTTTCCCGAGATTTGTACCACATTTAATTTATGGAGGAAATCGGTGATATGATCACTCTTCCAAGAGCCAAGTCTTTGGTCTCCCATCCACGTGATATGATTTTTCACCCATGGATGTATCAATTCATCTGCATCATCCTTGCAAAGAGAGAATTTGTAGATTGGGCCACCATCATTAGTGACACTCTCATAAGAAGTTGATCGAGGTGAAGATGACTAAGCATTTCTACATGACATCATACCTAACCTATGTTGTGGCCATAAGGAAGTTATTTTTGAGGTTAGAGATGAAAGGCATCATGGGTCCTTCAAATAGTGTTTTCCACTATTATCCGCAATTGAGTTTCAAGAATAGCTCTCATCACTTCAGAGAGAGTTAATGATGCTTTCACCTTACCGTGATTAGAAATTTGAATAGGAAATGGAAGAAAGATTCTCCAAGGATGCCATGGTGGTCATTTCTCAAGTGGGGAACATGGTTCATTCAGTTCCCATCCTTTTCCTACATTCACGTGAGTGGATTTGTAGGCACTCCATGGAAGCTTCCCAAGTATGTCAGTGATAAGTGGGCATTAATGGAGCTTGCACGATAAATTTTCCAAGTTCATTATCTTCTCATTGAAAAACATCATTCAGGCATCCACTTCCCAATCCAAATTGGGGAATACCAATGCTAGAATATCTTCAATGCACAACTCATGGAGAAGGAGTTTTCTCTCATTACCATACATCCATTTGTAAAGCGATCCTGATTTAACATCAATGGATTCATGTAAAAGTCTCTCGAGAGTGAAAGTACGACACAATCCCACCATGGAAGACTTCTAGTCTCCTACTCAAATGAACACGAAGTAAGAAGGTGAGAATTCTCCCACCTGACCCTTTCTCAAATCAAGGCCTTCGACATCAGAGATCCTCCAGATTCATTAGTAGATGATGGTGATGATTTGATTGATCCCTCATATGATGCCATTTCCTTCACTCCATTGCCTTGAGTTGATTGGACCAAAAGAGATGAATTCTCTCTTGATGGCAAGAATCAATCAATTCTAGAAAGGAGCATAGCTTGGTATGAACGAGAACTTGTAAAGTTACCATCCATCCAAGTTCATACCCCAGGATCACAAAAATTTCCAACATGAGGAGGTCTCTAGTTGACTAAAACCTCTTCTCATTCAACCTCCATGCCATCAACCCATACACATCAAGCAAGGAGAGAATGGTTTCCCAAATCCACTTCTCCAAAGAAGATGTCGTGAGGAGAAACATCCAAGGGTCTTAGTCCTATTGAAGGAAGAGAACATGTCTTGGGGTTTTCCACTTCGAGTAGAGACTCATCTACTCATGTTATTGATAGTTCAAGGAAGCTCATCATAAACACTACTCAGCCATGTCATGCACAAGAGTCTACTCAAGTGCAAGTGTCCAAATATCAAACGCTCTTGAACCCCTAGTTCACAAATATGTTTCTCAAGGTTCCTTGAGGTTCAAGAGGTCGATGTTGAAGTTATTTCCTAAGGATTGAAGTCATGGAAAGAAATCTTGTAGAATCCAATGATATCGAGAACAATGTGAATGTTGCTTCAGACTCTAGGCTTTTGTGTGCATAATTGGTCAAGGAGACCCCTTCTTGGGTTGATTGTGAAGTCAAGAAAAGAAAGATGGTTTTCAAGGTGATCAATATTGACTTTGATGCCCTTTCCAAGCTTTCAAATGATGTCATCCCCAAGAATCCTAAAGTGTTCTTGAGAATAATGGTGGATGGAGATGGAAACAAATTTGTACAGATCTTGCCATTCCCCAAGTCAAGAAAGAATGTAATGCCATGACATCTATTGACTATGAAGTATCAGGCTTGGACTTGGGAAGTCTACATTGGAAAGTGACATGGAAATGGCCCGAGATTCCATGGATATTGTGTTAAGAAGGCTTGAGAAATATAAATCTCAGAATTCTCAACTCAAGGCCGAAAAGAATCAGTTGGTGAATTATGTTCAACATTTGATAAATCCAATATCCTCCACTTTTCTAGTACTTGATGCAATGGCTGCCCCAAAAGAAACACTCAATCTGTCGAAGGAGGTAAACACTTTGGGCCATGTCACTAAATCTTGGCTTTCAGAAATTCTCATCTTTGAGAGAAAGACAATCAAAGTGGTTGTAAAGCTCCATGAAGACATTAGTGCATATCTAGATCCAATCCTTTCTTTTAAGGAATATTTTTGCTTCTAGCATATCAAATCTGGATGAGATATTGCCTAGTCTGTAAGAGATGATGAGCATGGAATCTACAATTCTAGCCATTCAATGGATCCTTGAATTAGAATGTCAAGGGATGCGCTTTCTATGGTGTTTACATCTCAAGTCGTGGAAGACGCTTCTCAAAGATTCCATGATTCATTATGACAACATATGTAATGAATCCTTCACTTCACTCACCTCAATTCATGAGTTCATAGTTGAAATCCCTTGTGATTTGTGGATGAGCATAATCAAAGGCATTCATCGAACATGTTGAGGAACAATTCTCACAATTGTTTAAGGACATGTACATTCCTGCCATCAACTTCTCCTCTACTTCAATGGAACATTGTATCAAATTGAGGAACTTGTTTGAGGATGCTCAATAAAATGATCAACCTAAATAATATGCTAGGTAGGATTTTGGAATTGCAGGTGTTTTGTGAGGTTGTGCTTCAACCGAGTGAACCTCCTGAAGAAGAGAAGATGTTTGAGACATTGGAAAGGTTCAGATCTTTTCAATTGGCAAAGGCGGAAGATCCTAATTTCACCAATGGGATGAGGAGATAACATTCTGGTATCTAACGAAGTGGGAGAGTCCATTTCTCATATAATTGAGATAGGCGGACCCCACTTTAATGGATAAGGCACTGGGTCTTGTTTTATGTTTTAAAATGATATTTTAAAGTGATGTTATTGTTAAACTCATTTTTAGCAGACTTTTGATCACTTAAGTGATTTCTATTTTCAAGTTACTTTTTAAAAGTTAGTTGAAAAAGTCAAAGTCACTTAAGGTGCCCTAATTTAATGTTCATGTAAACCCTAACTACCTTGTAACCAACTTTTGGGTTATAAAAGGAAGTTAGGGGCTCATTTGTAAGGGTGACTTTGAGAGAGGAGAATAATTTTTGTGCAAGCTTTGTTTCAAGAAAGAAACTTTTTGTTTTTTTGTGAAGACATTTTGAAGAGTTAATGAAATATGAACTTTGTGTCCCATTCATTATCTCTTGTAGCATTTGATGTTCTTATGTTCATTAGATGTTAGTGTTTAAATCTTGCATGTAAATACTATCTTTGATCTTATTGTCAACATTATTAATATGTTGTTCTTGTTCACAATGATCAAGCTGATATCTACTTACTCATGTGTGTTCCCTTTCATTTATTCTTGTTTAGCTGATTCAAACTCTGTTTTATTTGAGTTAGTTATTCATTTTTCTTCTTCTTTCTCTATGCAATATTAGGCTTTGTTTTTACCTAACTATTGTATGCTCCTTCCATCCATTCCTTTCCATTTCTTTCCTTCATTCCATTCCATTTCCCTCATTCACACTTCTTTCCATTTGATGTCCCAAAACACCCCCACATACAATTTTGAATGTATAGATGTAAATATAGTTTTGGTTTTCAATAAAGGAAACCTCACCTTCATTGAGGAGGGACTTTTTCCCCTAACTATTGCATGTCATTTGCATGTGTGCAAATCCATTTGCTAACAATTTTTGGTGACTCTGCTAGGGATTCAAGAATCGTTAACCAATGCTTGGTTAAATATTTATGACTATCCCCTCTGCACAAGCTCCAGTTCTTCAACCGAATCTTGTGCCCAACAAATATTTTCAAGGAGACATTGTTTTAACCTTTGAGATAGTAGCTTGGGAAAACCATGAAAGCTTGCAACAATTTGTGGTTGTTGATAGAGCCATTGACAGAGAAATCTACATTAAAGACCTTAGAAGAAGAGCACTGCACTTGTGGCCTAGAAGACCTCCTGGACATGTGTTGATCATTGTTCATCGACGTGGCCCTCTTCCACCAAGGCAATAATCTATATGACTATTACAAGTAACTCACCTATCTTGCAACCAAATCTTCTTTTTATAGATACTCAAGAAGACATATCATCATATTTGAGGCAAGCTATTTGGGAAAAGTGCACAAATGACTATCATTTTCATCTTGCCACATTAGTATTGGATAATGAAGAAAATCAAGCTGCATGAGAGTTGTTAGAGTCATTCAGTGCAAAGAGATCAAGAAAGAGAGAAAATAGAAAAGGCTAGAGCTGATCAAAATGTGCCAATGATCCTTTCACAAGTAAATATTTCAAACTGGAAGGAAGGAGGTTTATGCGAGGAGAAAAATCAAAAGGTCGATCTGATCCAATTTTTATTTTCAAGGAAAGTTTGGTTTCAAGTTATCTCCTCCAAGGAGGAACACTCTTCATAAATTGTAAGCCTTGCATCAAGTCCTAAAAAGAAAGTAAGGGAGGAATCACTACAAGTCAAGCACTTGTTCTTTCTCACGTTGTTTTACCCTTGTATACAACCTTTCCCAAGATGGTTGCTAATGTACCATGGGGAAATTCCATAGGCCCATTGGCCTTACCAACTGACATGACCTCCCACGAGGATCGATGAAGATCCTTCCCAAGTTCAATGGAGATGGGAAGACTTCACTGATGACCACATTTCCACCTTCTTTGTTGCATGTGTAGTTTTTTTGGTAGAATATGAAGATGTTGTTATTCGCCTCTTCATTGAAACATTGCAAGACATTTCCATAGATTGGTTTCATCATCTCCCTAAATGGATGCATTACAAACTGGAATGATATGAAAACTAAGTTTGAAGACAGGTTCAAAATGGAAGAAGATGAACATGCCCTTTAGCCCAACTATCTCAAGTGAAGAAAGAGCCAACATAACCCATGAGGAATTTCATGGCTAAGTTCAACAAAATGGTGAACAAAGTTTGTACTAGAAATTCACTTGAACCCTGACAGAAAAAATGTTTCTTTATTAATGCACAACAACCAAAAGTATGTTATCAGCTGAGAAGGGCTAGAGTGGCTACTTTGGAACTTTCTCAATCCATGACAATAGAAATTGAGGATGATCTAATCATGGTGGAAAATTCAAGAAAACTTCCCCAAAGGAAAGAGTCAAGAAACCCCCAATGCTTCAGAGGCCATACTCACTAAGTTGGCTAATGATATGTTAGCTTTGAAAAAGCAAGTTTGCTCAAAGTAGTAAACCTCCTACTTACAAAGACATCCCAAGAAAAGGCTACATTCCCAACAAAGCAAAATTACAGGTGCTTTGACGAGGCTTGCTATTGAAGCAGCTCCCACAACTAACTCAAAGTGTGATGTCATTGAGGAAAGTGATGATGAAGTTGAGATCATCGAGGTTGATGAAGAAGAGCCAAACTTTGGGACATCTGAACCTGAAGTTGAAGAGCCTAAAGGAGAAAGTAATAATCATTTCTTCAAGTACCGTTCAGAAGAAGAAGATGAATACGAAGAAATTGTAGAAGATATGAATAGTCAATCCTTCATGGTCTTCACACGCTCTAGAAAAAGGAGCAAAGTACCACTAAGGTGGAAGACAAAAAGAGCTCCAGGAAGTTCCTAAAGAATCTAAAACTAAGGAAACTTCCAAAGAATCTAAAATGATTGAGATTCCTAAAGAGTCCAAGATGACTGAGGTTTCCAAGGTCAAATCTATCTTAAAGAAAGGAGAACCTTTTCCAAGTCAATCAGTTGATAAATCAAGCTATGAAGAAAGTTTCTTCTTCCACATCAGTATCAACTAAGCCCAAAGAAAAGGTCAAAAGTGAGCCATCATCAAGTTTGAAATAACATGTATCTGAGACATCAAGTATGATCATTTTTCCCAAATTTGATATTATTGATCATATCAATAAAAAAAAATTTCCATGTCACAAGCAGAGTACTTGAAGTCCAATAAGGATCAACTTGAGAAATTGGTCTAGTTTATCAAAGGTGACTCTATTGTTCATTCCTCAAAAGGAATTCTAAAAAACTCCCAAAGATGGGAAGACTCAAAATATTGTGGTGGCCACTACACCTTCAAATGAAAAGGTTGAACCTTTCTTTGTGTCCTTTCTGATCAATGGATGCAAATTAAGTAATTGCATTATAGATTCTGGAGCCTTGGATAATGTGATGCCTGTAAAAGTAGCACATGCTCAACTTGTACAAAAAACACTCGATCTTATTACTCCATGGAGACAAAACAAGTTCTGATTGGGTAGATTAAAGACTCAAATGGCTTTAGCTCAATTTCCTCAAAAGTGAGTTAAGGTAACCATTCTAGTTGTTGACATTCCCACTTCATATGGTATGTTGTTAAGCAAGAAATTTTTGTAGAGATATGGGTGGTGAGATTCAAATGGACTAGTCTCATGTTATGATCCCTATCAATGGAGAAATGAAGAAGCTAATACCAGAGACTCAGGAAAAGTTCACGTAATAATAAAAACCAAAGATCCTCGCACATAGGTCTTGTTTCAAAACTCTAGTATGGGTAATTATATGATGACTATAGAGGTTCATGCACTGAGGTCACTTGCCAAGATCCTAATGAGATATGGACTCTTGAGTTTGATGGAAGTTGTTGCTCAACAGGTTCTGGCGCAAGAGTGGTGCTTATATCTCCAAATGGTAAAATATTTCCTTTTTCTTACAAACTCCAATTTTCAAATACTAACAACACTGCAAAATATGAGGCATTAATCCTTGGCCTCCAAGTTCAAAGAAGAAAAGGGATCAAAATTTGAAAGCCTTGGGAGATGCAGAGTTGATCGTGAAGCAAGTAAAAATCAGTTTCAAGTAAAAATGATCGCTTGAGACACTACAGAAATAAAGTGTGGGATGTGATTGAAGCCTTCGACATTTTTCCATAAAATCCATCCCTTGTGAAAAGAATGAAAAAGAAGATTCTCTAGTAATCTCAGCTTCATTGATGATCCCTCATTTAGAGTTTGATCAAGAAAATACACCATTGAAATGATTTTTAGGCCAAAGCATTCCCGACAATGCAAAAAATTTGCAAGTCTTTAATGATGATCAACAAATTATTGCCTTCTTAGAAAAAAGGGATAATTTTGAATAGTTGTACTTTGAAGGAAGTGATTTATGCATTTCATGAATCGATGACCTCACCCATTCAAGAAAGAGTTGAGAGCGAGGATCCTGGTGATGGCATCATTCAACTCAAAGGAAATAAAATTCCAAAAGGATTGGTTTCACTTGAAGAAATTTTTGATAAACATGACAGGTTTATCAAAGAGAAAGAGTAGAAGACCTACAAATTCTATTGACTATGAGGAAGTTGACATTGGTACCAAGGAAAACCTCACCTAGTCAACATTGGTAAGTGTTTCTCACCTGAGGAGTGCAAGAAATTTGTAAGCCTCCTTACCAAATATTTTGATGTCTTGGCTTACTCATATGAAGACTTGAAGTCTTTTCAACCTAGGGAAATGGAGCATGCCATACCTTTGAAAACTAGGTGTAGCTCCATTTAGGTAGAAGAAAAGATAATATAACCCCAAGATAACAAGGATGATACTCCATGAGGTTCAAAAGATGTTGGATGCATGAATAGTGTTTCCTATTCAAACATTCAACTTGGATAGCTAATATTGTCCCAATTCACAAGAAAAATGGAGAAATTAGGATTTGTGTGGATTTTTGCAATCTTAATCAAGCTTCCTTAAAGGATAACTATCCACTTCTAGTCATGGACCATATTCTGTAGGTAGTAACTAGATCGGAAATGCTATCCATGCTAGATGGTTTCTCTGGTTATAATTAGATTGAAGTGGCTAGAGAAGATCAACATAAAACCATGTTCACCACCCCCTGGGGTACGTTCACATATAGAAGAATGCCTTTTGGTTTGATCAATGTCTGGCGCAACCTTTCAAAGGGCTATGGACATGGCATTCACAGATTATAAAAAAAGATCATCATCGTAATATACCTAGATGACTTGATGGTTTTCTCAAAGAAGTGAGAAGATCATCTAAGAGATTTGGAGAAAATATTGCAAAGATGCAAGACTTCATAGAATCTCCCTGAATCCAAAGAAGTCCATGTTTGGAGTTATAGAAGGGAAACTCCTAGGTCATATTATTTCTAAAGAAGGAACCAAGATCGATCTTGAATGCATTCAAGCTATCAAGAATATTTCCTTACCTACAAGTAAGCCTGGAGTCCACTCATTCTTTGGGAAGGTGAATTTTTGAGAAGGTTCATGTGCCATATTTTTGAGCTAACAAAGAAATTTTTGACATGATGAAGGGAAAAGAATCCTTCAAATGGTCAAAGGAAGGTAGGGGAACATTTGAACAAATCAAGGATGCTATTGCAAAAGCTCCTACATTGGTGTGTCCCGATTTTAAAAAGGATTTCATAGTCTATTGTTATGCTTCCCACACATGATCTCCACCATCTTAACTCAACATAATCAAGAGGGAATTGAATCTCCTATTGCATTCATGAGTTTGGATTCAAGAAACATGAACTAAATTACACTCCCCTTGAGAAACATGTGTATGTGGTGGTTAGAGCCTTGAAACATTTCAGATACTATGTGTTGAATTCTCACACCAAAGTCCTAGTTTCAAGACACCATAGTTAAATCAATGTTGACACAACAGAACCATGATCTAAAAGAGGTAATTGGGTCTCCAAGATCTAGGAATATGACTTGGACATCAAGCCTACCAAGTTGGTTCGAGGAAGAGGACTCTGCCAACTCATCATAGAGAATGAGCAAGAAATGACCTTGAGGAAGAACCATTGAAGAAAGTTTACCACTGGTAGTTTTCATCAAGTACCACAGATGAGTGGTATTATGATATAGCTTACTTTCTCACATATGGAGAATGTCCTGAGAATTTGATAGCTAAAGAAAAAGAGCTATCAAATTAAGAGTTTCAAGGTACGTCATTTGGGACAACACCTTGTTCAAGAAAGGTATTGATGACATGTTCCTCAGATGTGTTGATAAGGAACAACAACCCAGGTTTCTTGAAGCCTTTCACAATCATGCTTGTGGTGGTCATTTCTCTAGACCAATAATAACTCATAAGATTTTGTGAGCACATTATTACTAGCCCACTATGTTTTTCGATGCTCAAAAATGGGTAGCCAAATGTGAAGCTTGTCAACAATTTGTTGGAAGACCTAAATTGGCAGCTTTTCCTTTAAAGCCAGTTGTCATTGAAGAACCCTTTCAACAATGGGGTTAGATTTCATCGGGGTCTTGAACCCAAATTCCAGTGTTGGTCATACTCACGTGCTCACGGAAAACCGACTATTTTATGAAGTGGGTAGAAGCCATTCTGGTGAAACAAACATCTACTACGGTAATTTGTGACTTCATCAAAGAGAACATTTTGGTTTGTTCATTGGAATTCCACAAAAGATCGTGATGGAAAATGCCACCAATTTCTCTTCTTATGAGAGATGGTAGGTTTTTGTTATGGGTATGGGATATCTTTATCTCATTCATCAGATTACTATCCTCAGGAAACAAGCAAAAAATCAATAACAAAACATCATTACTATCGTGCATGCAAGTTGGTGAAGAAAATCAAAGAACTTGGCACAAAAAGTTATATGATGCATTATGGGTTGACCACATAACTCCCAAAAGAGCAATTGGAATGTCTCCATTCCAACTCTTGTATGGAACTGATGCTCAAATTCCCATTACATTGGAGTTATCGACATTACGATTGGCTCAAGAAGTTGATGATGAATGCTTCACCAATGCGTTGGATAAAAGGATCATGTTCCTAAGTAAGCTTGAAAAAAGAAGTCAAGTAGCAAATAGGATCGAGGAACACCAATCCAAGGTAAATAAATTATTTGACATAAAAACTAAGGAGAGACAATTTCAAATCAATGACCTAGTTCTTCTATGGGACAAGAGGCATGAACCAAAAGGAAAGCATGAGAAGTTTGATTCGTTGTGGCTAGGCCCTTTCAAAATAGGAATTTTGTGGAGATAACACATATTACTTGGCATATCTGATGGAACTCATTTTCCTCTACCCTATAAATGGGCAATATCTCAAGCACTATCAAAGTTGAAAATGGGTTGTCCCCATATGTACATAGGTAATTAGGGTTTTGTTTGTTTCTTGTTTCCTGTTTTTTGTTTCCTCTCTTTTGTCATCTTTTTTTGTGCATCATCATTTTTGGGATCATGTTCATTAAATTTTTGGGTCTGGGTCCATGTTGTGTCGTGAAGTCCTTGTCCCCAATAAGAGCCAATTGTTATCAGCTAATTTTGACTTTGCAAAATTATAACATGATTTTTTTTTTTAGAAGTGTTTTCTCATGGTTTATCACCTTCATCGTGATCATTTTATTTCTGATCATTTTGGCCTTTTCGTTTCATTCATTTCGGATAAGTACTTTCATTTTTATGTCGAAGTAAACCAAGTTTTAATTAATTAATTAATATTTTATTAATTTTTATTTAATAAAATTAATTTTATTAAATTTTAGGGTTTTTAATTAATAAATATTAATTTAATCCTCATAAAAGTTGTTCGACAAATTTGGAAGAACTTTCTCATTTTAAAAATTACCGTGGGCAAAAAAGCTTCCAATTAAAATTTTTCCCATCATGAATGCCAAATTGGCTCTCCGCTTCCATTTTTCCTTTTTGGAAAAGCTTTCATTTTCCCCACTTGTGGGAAATTCCTTGTTATTTTCCAACCCAACCTAGATATCAAATGGAAAAAATCTCCCATTTCCCATGTGGAGAAATGGAGGGGAATTGCCAGCCCACTTTGCCATTGTCATGGGAAAATGGTTAAATTCTTCCCCTATTCTCCTGGCAATTAATGCCCACTACCCAAAGAAAAATTGGTTAAGAAATTGGGAATTGGTTATTAATGGGAAGAAAGAAGAAGTGGTTAAAAATTAAGAAAGCTTCTGGGATATTCATAACTCTCCTCCAGAAACTCTATGCAAAAAAAGTGCAAAGTAAATATTGATAGAGAAGAATTTGAAGCTTTTATTTCCAACTCTCTATTATTTCCCATATGAAGAAAGCATTTTTTGAGAAAGATTTTTCCAAGGATCCTATACATTTAGTGATGTTTCCAATGGATGATACAAAAAAAGCTCAAAGCCACGCATTCCTAGCAAAGCTACACACAACTATCAACATGCCACACCAAGCCACGTGTGGGAGGAAGAAAGCACAACATTATCCATGTGAAAGGAAAGAGGAATCCATCCACATGCCCAAATACATGCACTCACATCAGATTCAAAAAGGGATCATGATCAGTCAAAGAAAGCAACACAGTAAAAAGAAAAATGAAAAAGAAATCAGCATCAAAATCAAAAAGTCCATGCATTCAAGCCCATTCACACAACACACATTTGCAATCAAAGAAAATAAGTCCACACAAGCAAAGAAAAAAAAGGTCAATTAAACCAAAAAACAATTGTCACAAAACAAAGCATTATAGCAGAAAAAAGGCCACAAAGAAAGAAATCATTCCACACATTCAAATCAATCCATGTAAAGTACAAAGGAAATTTAGCAGAGGAAAAAAAAAAAGCACAAGGCAAAAAAAAAAAAAAAATAACCATACATCAATCAAAAGGAGAATAGTTCACACATTTAAAAAATTCCATCAATGTTCACACAGTAAAAATCCTCAAAGTTCAAACACAGTCATGCACACATTTGCAACAGCAAAAGATTCAACCAAGATTTACACACATGAAGGACTAGAGAAAACACATTCACTGCATTTCAAAAAGATAATGAACCGAACAATAGTTGATCTAACAAACAAAAATGTAAGCTCAAAAAGTTTTGGTTTACAAAGTAAGTTTAAGGTCAAAGTTCATTTTCAAGGCAAAATTTAAATTCATAGCATTTTGCCCATTTTGTAATTTTTTTGAGCTCAATCTATTTCATATTTCATTAGTAAACTCGAGCTCATATTACCATTTTTGTAAAAATTGTAACCCGAAATTGCTCTCTTTATTTTATAAATAATAATAATAATAAATAAAGAGACATATTTTTCCTTGTGGTTATGGTGGTTCGGAGACTAAGACCGACACCATTTTGCGTGTTTCCTTTTTTTTTCCTTTAAAATTCATAATGGTGAAAAACCTAACAAATCTATGGGAAAGTCAAAGAAACTTGTAGAAAGGTCAAACAAGTCCGCACTCAAATATGAATTCCAAGGGATCATTCCTCCCACTTCTATCAAATCTATGTATGACAATATCACCAACACCGATCTTGGCCACATCAATGTAACACAATTTTATGATTGGGTGAAAGCTAAGGGGAAAACCATCTCTCAGATAGACTCTATCATAGTGGTCTACCTCAAGCAACAAATTTTCCTATTTTAGTGCAATGCCTTGAGCTAGTCATTGCATGAGAACATTATGATCCCAAAAGGTGAGGAATCTTCAAGGATAATGTGAGCCTTTCCTTTTGATCACACCAGAGCACATCGAAGAATTTCTCAACATCCCGATTTCCTAAGAATGTTGACATCACTCAAAATTCAACACAAGAGTTTTGGGATGAAGAACCCCTCAGGTGGACCAAGATGGTCAAAAAAAATTGGCTAGTGACCAAGAGGACTCGTGTTGACCGGTTTCCCAAGGAATTGTACCACATTGAATTTGTGGAGGAAAATGTGATATGATCACTCTTCTGAGCCGAGTCTTCGGTCTCCCCTCTGCCAAGATTTTTCACCCATGGATGTATTAGTTCATCTGCATCATCCTTATAAAGAGAATAATTTGTAGATTGGGCCACCATCATTAGTGACACTCTCCACAAAGTAGTTGATCGAGGTGAAGATGACTGGGCATTTCTACATGACATCATACCTAACCTATGTGGTGGCTAGAAGGAAGTTGTTTTTTCGGGGTTAGAGATGAAAGGCATCATGGGTCCTTCAAATAGTGTTTTCCACTATTATCCACAATTGAGTTTCAAGAATAGATCTCATCACTTTAGGAGAGTTAATGATGCTTTCATCTTCCACGTGATTAGAAACTTGAATAGGAATCCAGAAGAAAGATTCTCCAAGGATGCCATGGTGGTCATTTCTTAGTGGGGAACATGGTTCATTCAGTTCCCATCCTTTTCCTACATTCGTGAGCGGATTTGTAGGCACTCCATGGAAGCTTCCCAAGTATGTCAGTGATAAGTGGGCATTAATGGAGCTTTTATGCATGAAATTTTCCAAGTTCATTTTCTTCTTAGTGACAAACACCATTCAGGCATCCACTTCCCAATCCAAATTGGGGAATACCAATGCCCAAATCTCTTCAAGTGCACAACTCATGGAGAAGGATTTTTCTCTCATTACCATACATCCATTTGTGAAGAGATCCCAATTTGACATCAATGGATTCATATAAAAGGCTCTCAGAGTGAAGTACCAACACCATCCCACCATGGAAGACTTCTGGTCTTCCTCTCTAGATGAACATGAAGTAAGAAGGTGAGAATTCTCCCACCGACCCTTTCTCAAATCAAGGCCTTCCACATCAGAGATCCTCTAGATTCATTAGTAGATGATGGTGATGATTTGATTGATCCCTCATATGATGTCATTTCCTTCACTCCATTTCCCCGAAGTTGATTGGACCAAGAGAGATGAATTCTCTCTTGATGGCAAGAATCAACCGATTCTAGAAAGGAGCATAGCTGGTATGAATGAGAACTTGTAAAGTTACCATCCATCCAAGTTCATACCCTAGGATCATAGAAATTTACCAACATGAGGAGGTCTCTAGTTGACTAAAACCTCTTCTCAGTAAACCTTTGTGCCATCAACCCATACACATCAAATAAGGAGAGAATGGTTTCCCAAATCCACTTCTCCAAAGAAGATGTCGTGAGGAGAAACATCCAAGGTCTGGCCCTATTGAAGGAAGAGAATGTGTCTCGGGGTTTTCCACTTCAAGTAGAGACTCATCTACTCATGTTACTGATAGTTCAAGGAAGCTCATCATAAACACTACTCACCATGTCACACAAAGAGTCTACTCAAGTGCAAGTGGTCCAAATATCAAATGCTCTTGAACCCCTAGTTCATGAAGAGGTTTCTCAAGGTCTCCTGAGGTTCAAGAGGTCGATGTTGAAGTTATTTCCTGGGGATTGAAGTCATGGAAATAAATCTTGTAGAATCTAATGATGTTGAGAATGGTGTGAATGTTGCTTCAGACTCTAGGATTCTGTGTGCAGAATTGGTCAAGGAGACCCCTTCTTGGGTTGATTGTGAAGTCAAGAAAAGAAAGAGGGTTGTCAAGGTGATCAATATTGAATTTGATGCCCTTTCCAAGCTTTCAAATGATGTCATCCCCAAGAATCCTAAAGTGTTCTTGAGAATAATGGTGGATGGAGATGGAAACAAATTTGTAGATCTTGCCATTCCACAAGTCGAGAAGGAGCGTAATGCCATGATCTGTTGACTATGAAGTATCAAGCTTGGACTTGGGAAGTCTACATTGGAAAGTGACATGGAAATGGCCCGAGATTCCATGGATATTGTGTTAAGAAGGCTTGAGAAATATAAATCTTAGAATTCTCAACTCAAGGCTGAAAAGAATCAGTTGGTGAATTATGTTCAACATTTGATAAATCCAATATCCTCCACTTTTCCAAGTACTGATGTAGTGGTTTCCCCCGAATGAAGAAACACTCAATTTATCAAAGGAGGTAAACACTTTGGGCCATGTCACTAAATCTTGGCTTTCAGAAATTCTCATCTTTGGGAGAGAGACAATCAAAGTGGCCATAAAGCTCCATGAAGACATTAGTGCATACCTAGATCCAATCCTTTCTTTTAAGGAATATTTTTCTTCTAGCATATCAAATTTGGATGAGATATTGCCTAGTCTTGCAAGAGATGATGAACATGGAATCTACAATTCTATCCATTGAAGGGATCCTTGAATTTGAATGCCGAGGGACACACTTTCTATGGTGTTTACATCTCAAGTCACGGAAGACACTTCTCGAAGATTCCATGATTCATTATGAGAGCATATGCAGTGAAGCCTTCACTTCACTCACTCTCCTCAATTCATGAGTTCATAGCTGAAATCCCTTGTGATTTTGTGGATGAGCATAATCAGAGGCATTCATCAGAACATGTTGAGGAACAATTCTCACAATTGTTTAAGGACATGTACATTCTTGCCATCAACTTCTCCTCTACTTCAATGGAATTGTATCAAATTGAGGAACCTGTTTGAAGATGCTCAATGAAAATGGTCAACCTAAATAATATGCCAGGTAGGATTTTGGAATTGCAGGTGTTTTTGAGGAGGTTGTGCTTTCAACCAAGTGAACCTCCTGAAGAAGAAGAGAAGATGTTGAGACATTGAAAGGTTCAAATATTTTCAATTGAAAAAAGATCCTAATTTCACCAATGGGATGAGGAGATAACATTCATTTAGTATCTAATGAAGTGGGAGAGTCCATTTCTCATATGATTGAGATATCAGACCCCACTTTAATGGATAAGGCACTGGGTCTTTTTTATGTTTTAAAATGATATTTTAAAGTGATGTTATTGTTAAACTCACTTTTAGTAGACTTTTGATCACTTAAGTGATTTCTAATTTCAAGTTACTTTTTAAAAGTTAGTTGAAAAGTCAAAGTCACTTAAGGTGCCCTAATTTAATGTTCATGTAAACCCTAACTACCTTGTAACCAACTTTTGGGTTATAAAAGGAAGTTAGGGGCTCATTTGTAAGGGTGACTTTGAGAGAGGAGAAGAAAATACTTTTGTGTGCAAGATTTGTTTCAAGAAAGAAACTTTGTGTTCTTTTGTGAAGACATTTTGAAGAGTTAATGAAATATGAACTTTGTGTCCCATTCATTATCTCTTGTAGCATTTGATGTTCTTATGTTCATTAGATGTTAGTGTTTAAATCTTGCATGTAAATACTATCTTTGATCTTATTTTCAACATTATTAATCTGTTGTTCTTGTTCACAATGATCAAGCTCTGATATTTACTTACTCATGTGTGTTCCCTTTCATTTATTCTTGTTTAGCTAATTCAAACTCCATTTTATTTGAGTTAGTTATTCATTTGTTCCTAAAAATATTACATTTAATAATAATATTAAATATAACTATAAACTTTAGTTTATAGTTAATAACTAAAAATATGAATATATTTTTATGTGTTATATGCTCTACTATACAGATGTGCCCCTAAAGGATGGAGGGCGTACATCTCTTTTCTGTAGGGATTGGTGTTGGATCATCCCTAATGAAATTACCAACCCTCACCTTCTTTGGTAGGCCCTCCAACGGGAGGGGGTCCCTTGTCCGATAGGCCCTCCGGTGGATGGGGCTCCTCTCTAGAAAGGATAGATGGATGGGGATGACCAGAATTAACTACGTGTAATGGTAGGTGAGAATTGCATTACGCATATCGACAGAAATACGCCCATTACACATATCGAAGGTGACATATCAGACCTTCCCATAGATATATAGGTCAATCTTCCATCCATTTGCATATATAGGTAAGGGAAGACCATATGGTGGTTATTAATCTAGAGAAGAGGTAGGTGGGGGCGAGCCTATCGATATATGGGGAGGTGACAAGTACATAGGGCATAAGATAGGGGCTGGCCGGGGATGAGTCTATATCCATATGACGAGGGAGCATATCACGTATATGAGATTATAGTATATAGACACCTTCCCCGCCCCCCATATAAAGTCTAGATGTCCTGACCCCCTATCGGGGAGTTGGTTGATTTAGTTATATTGTATGCTCCTTCCATCCATTCCTTTCCATTTATTTCCTTCATTCCATTCCATTTCCCTCATTTACACTTATTTCCATTTGTTGGCCCAAAACATCCCCCACATACAATTTTTAATGTATAGATGTAGATATAGTTTTGGTTTTCAATAAAGGAAACCTTGCCTTCATTGAGGAGGGACTTTTTTTCCCTGATTGTTGCATGTCATTTTCATGCATGCAAATCCATTTGCTAACATGTTTTTGGTGACTCCACTGGGGATTCAAGAATCATTAACCAGTGCTTGGTTAAATCTTTATGACTATCTCCTCTGCACAAGCTTTAGTTCTTCAACTGAATCTTTTGCCCAATGAATATTTTCAAGGAGACATTGTTTCCAACCTTCAGATAGTAGCTTGGGAAAATTGTGAAAGCTTGTAGTAATTTGTGGTCATTGATAGAGCCACCGATGCGAGAAATATGCACCTTGAAGACCTTAAAAGAAAAGCACTTACACTTGTGGCCAAAAGACCTCCTGGACACGTGTTGATTGTTGTTCATCAACGTGGCCCTCTTCCACCAAGGAAATAATCTATATGAATATTATAGGTAACTCACCTATCTTGCAACCAGATCTTCTTTTAATAGATACTCAAGAAGACATATCATCAAATTTGAGGCAAGTTATTTAGGAAAAGTGCATGAACAACTATCATTTTCATCTTTCCACATCAGTATTGGATAACGAAGAAAATCAAGCTACGAGAGTTGCTAGAGTCATTTAGGCACAAAGAGATCAAGAAAGAGAGCAAAGAGAAAAGGATAGAGATGATTAGAACATGTCAGTGATTCTTTCACAATAAATATTTCAAACTGGCAAGAAGGAGGTTTACGTGAGGAGAAAAAGAAAAAGGTCGATCTAATCCAAATTTTGATTTTCAAGGAAAGTTTGGTTTCAAGTTATCTCCTCCAAGGAGGAACACTCCCCGTAAATCCGTAAGCCTTCCATCAATTCCTGAAAGAGCAAGTAAGGGAGGAATCACTACAATTCAAGCACTTGTTCTTTCTCATGTTGTTTTACCCTCACATATAACCTTTCCCAGGATGGATGCTAATGTACCATAGGGGAATGCCATAGGCCCGTTGGCCTTACCAACTCGACATGACCTCCCACGAGGATTGATGAAGATCCTTTCCAAGCTCAATAGAGATGGGAATACTTCACATGATGTCCACATTTCTATCTTCTTTGCTGCACGTGCAGTTTTTTCAGTAGAATATGAAGATGTTGTTGTTCGCCTCTTCATCGAAACATTGCAAGACATTTCCGTGGATTGGTTTCATCATCTCCCAAATGGATGTATTACAAACTAGAATGATATGAAAACTAAGTTTGAAGACAAGTTCAAAATGGTATAAGATGAACATGACCTTTTAGCCCAACTATCTCGGGTGAAGAAAGAGCCAATAGAACACATGAGGAATTTTGTGGCTGAGTTTAACTAAATGGTGAACAATTTTCTGCCAAAATTCACTCGAACCTTGATGGAAAAAAATGTTTCTTTATTGATGCACAACAAAAAAGTATGTTATAAAATAAGAAGGGATAAAGTGGTTACTTTGGAACTTTCTCAATTCATGGTAATAGAAATTGAGAATGATCTAATCATGGCAGGAAAATTCAAGAAAACTTCCCTTAAGGGAAAGAGTTAAGAAACCCCCAATGCTTCAGATGCTATACTCACTAAGTTGGTTAATGATATGTTAGCTTTGAAAAAGTAAGTTTCTTAAAGTAGTAAAGCTCCTACTTACAAAGACATCCCAAGAAAAGGCTACGTTCCCAACAAAGCTAGAATTTTAGGTGCTCCAAAGAGGCTTTCTCTTTGAAGTAGCTCTTCTGACTAACTCAAACTATGATGTCATTGAGGAAAATGATGATGAAGTTGACATCGTTGAAGTTAATGAAGAAGAGCCAGACTCTAGGACATCTGAACTTGAACTCAAAGAGCCTGAAGGAGAAAGTAATAATCATTTCTTTGAGTACCATTTAGAAGAAGAAGACGAATATGAGCATTCTAGCTATCATTGGAGAATATTGAGCATTGAGTGGATGGCGGCTAGGATGAATTTGCTCGAGAGATACAACACCGAACAAGATTTTAATGCGTGTAAGTGGGTGGAAGAGAACTTTTATGATTCCTTATATGATACTTTCTTTAGTTTCTTCCTAGTAGAAGCTGTATGAGTTGTTATCAACTTACACACAAAACAAGAGTATGCACTTGGGAAATAAACAAACATGGAGCCAAGATAAGTACCAAGTACTCTCTGATTTGGATGCGTCATAGAAAAGAGTTGTAGATTATTAGTGGGAAGGTGTGTTTTGTAATTATACCTTGGAGTATGTGATTTTGACATACTTGTGCCCAAAAGAAGAAGAGTTTTAGTTTTTACGTGAGCCAAGGGGATCATATTTACGTGTGATACCTTTAGCTATAAAGATCTTCTTTGATAGAACTGGGGATAGCAAACTTATCAATAACATGCTAAAATTACAATACGCACAAGGGCAAGAAACATGTTTGGGAAGGATGGTATCGGTCCAAGTGGATGAAAGAGAGAGAGGATAAAGACTATGCAAATATAATAATGTGTGAGATAAGGCAAATGAGGAGGAGTTGAGAATGAGAGGAATGATGACAAACGGTAGCAATGAGAACCCCGTAGAAGGTGAAGGAATGTAAGATCATATCCTCCTAGTATTGGGAATTTACTGATGGGAGAACCACTTTGACATTTGATGAGAGTGAGTCTAAGGAGAGAATGAGAAGCTGGCTGAACGCATCGACCTAGTCTAGATCCCTATCCCTTGCATGTAGTGTTTAGAATTTTAAAGTTGTTATAGAATATCATCATAGTGATGGTGAATAAGTAGGTTATTGAGGATCATTGTGTTGGGTTGTAAATACAAGTAGGCATGTTTTGATATCATCAAAAGAGGTGCAACAGATAAAGGCAGTGCATATGGTGGTGTAATAGGCTCCCATGTTTGGACAAACTTTGTTTGGAAGTAATCTACTAGGCACAAAGACATGAAAAAGTAGTGGAACACTACTAGTTAGAGGTAATCCTATAGGTGAAGTAGTAGGAAAAATAATTGGTGTGTAGATCAACACTAGCACATGGATGTAAGGTAGTACTTCAACATGTTGCAACGAGAGGTTCAAGACTTCCACCACACAGAGGAAATCCTAGTGGAGGTTCGGGATCAGGATCTGCCCCTACTCCGGGAAAAAGACCACAACATCCATTACAACAACATCAACAACCACAAAAACCCCTTATATATTCTTTGAGATGTCTCTTCATTTTTTAGAGTATGGGGGTGTGGAAGATACAACTAAGCATTTACACAAGTGTGAAATTTTATGGAGAGAAAATGGAACAACAACTCTAGATCAGAATGCTAGTTAGTTTGCAACAACACCTCATGACCACACACATAGTTGGCATAGAAAATATGATCCGCACTACATAGAATTGGATTATGATGCGTTGCACACCACTTTCTCTGTTGAATTACACATACCTAAGTTTGAGCAGTAGAGCATTAGCTCATTGAAGGATACTAAACCGGCTTGTCGAGAGAGTGTTAGAGAGTATGATGCATGTTTTAAAACCTTGTTATCCAAAATTTCCTATGACATTCAACAAATTCAACATGCACAGTGGTTTGTAGGAGGCTTGCAAACAAATTTTGAAGGGCGTTATCACATAAGACATTTACTAACCCGCATGATGCCTTGGAAGAAGCATTGCACACATAAGCGGTGGGAGTGTAGATATGGGGGTGAGTCCATTCCTTGAAGCTCAAATTACAAAAATGGCCTCTCAATTGGAAAAGTTATTTGCCAATTCAGCTCATGAGATGTGCAGTGGACTCTGGTGTACTAATTACGAGGTAAAAGGACATTCAAAGGATAAGTATGCATGCAGGCAGAATGTACACACGTTACTAACAACTTGTGAAAATTTTCATAAGAATCTTGATGTCCGTAATTATATGCTTTTGCAATGCACTACATAGAAGAATGTATCTGTATATTGTAAAATTTGTGATGCACATACTCATGACACAACCAATTTTCATCTAATTGATCATATTCATGAGGCTTGTAAAACAAGGGCTACGCCATACCAATGTAGAAAGTAACAAAGAGGTATAAGAAGGATAGAATAATGAAGGGCACAACAATGGTAATTGAGGCTTTAGAGGTGGATACAAAGAGAGGTTGTGGTGGTCGTGATGGAGGTTTACTTGAGGAACATGTTATACTTGTGGGTCACTTGATCATTATCAACGTGAGTGTCCAAAGAATCGGACTTGCATGTATTGCGGTAAGGCACATAAAGTTGAAGATTGTTCGGACTTGTATGCCCACATGTGTAAGAATAACAAGAAGGATAAGGGGTGCAGCTATGATTAAGGTGGAATGCACTAAGCAAGAGCAATGGGTGCTTAAGAATTTGGTTGTGGTTGAACCTCAACCTTTATTAATCATTACATGCGTAGAGGTTGTGTGTGTGTGTGTGTGTGTGTGTGTGTGTGTGTGTTTGTGTGTGTGTGTGTGAGCAAGGGAAGGCAAGACCACTTATTATAATGGAAGAGGTTGTGCTTGCAAAGTTTATATATGTAGACTAATAAAAGGAATTTTATCAAGAGATTATGGGTGTCATCGAGAGATCTCCAAGGGGAGATACACCACCGAAAAGAGTAAGCACATGAGAGAGAACAAGCATGGAGTATTGAGATACCATAGAAGGATGTTGATGATCTTAGGAGGTATGTAAAATTCTTAGGTAGGAGAACATCATATCGTTGTTGGGAGAGTGGTTATGAGACAAGATACCATCTTTGTGTGTAGGAATAGAAAGAGAGCACTAGATTTTCATGCTAATTTACCACCACAAGATCATGAATATGACAAAGAAATCACATTGGATGCAGTGATTAATGGATGGTTGGTAAGTAATATCCTCATTGATATAGGTATGGAAGTCAATGTTCTCACCCTTGATGCTTGGAACTAGATGGGAAGATCCATTGCAACCATATTCGAATGTGTTGTATATGGCTAATAAGATAAGGGCCATGCCCATTGAGGTTCTAAGAGATACCACTATCACTATTAAAGGATCCAAATTCACATGTGATTTTGAGGTATTAGAGTTAGATAAAGTAGATAACTTTAATGTGCTTTTAGTCATCCTTTGTGTTATGCTAACAACGTGCACATAGACTTGCACTTTAACAAACAATATTTGAGTTTTAAGAATAAGGATGAGCACATTATGATACCCATGGATGAAAAAAATATTATGCCTTATAGAGTCTATCATTAAAGAATATATTAATAGGATCTATGCGTGTATACGGTGCGGGACCCAAAAATGTGGAGCCATCAAAGGAGGGCGTGCTTTAGTGGAAGAAAACGTGCAGTCAATAAGTGATACTACTAGTATGGTTTGTGATAATTAGGCTCATGGTACTTATGAAATGGTTGGTCATGAGGTTTGAGGAAGAGTGAAAAGGATGGTTTGATCATACATAGTCAAATGGTTTGGAAGGGCCAATTTTCTAAAATATACTGGAGAAGAGAATCCCGAATCATTTTTACGCGATGGAAGAAAAATGGTGTAATGAAGGAGATAAGAGAAATATGATGGTATACACCTTACGAGTGATAACATTGCATTGTGGGTACTACACAAAGATATCTTACTTTGGCTGGCACAAGATAATAATAACCTTCTTAACAAGGTTTGTTTAGAACAATCTCCCTTCATTGGTACAAGATTATGATGGAAAGACTTCCCCCATGGTACATGTTCAAAATTGTGAAAGAAATTTGGTGCAAGGGAAAGAAGTTTTACCACCATCCCTATGGGTACATAAATTGTAGTCTACTTTGCATGGATACGTGCATTCTATATGTACATGCTGAATTGAAGAGGAGACAACAAGTTGGTAGACAACTTTGATGAAGGTATTGCTCACACTTTTGATTATTTTTCTACTAAGCCTCTGGTTCATGAAGCCTTGTAGATTATTAAGTGCATTACATTGGAAGATAACCCGAAGGCTAAGGAACTCATGAATCATTTGTTTGGTGAGTGATATTGAAGGGTATGAAAAAATGGTAGAATCAGAAAGAGACCTGTTGGGACACGCATGGAAAGAAAAGAGAAGGAGGAAGGGAAAATTATCCTCACATAGATGATGATGAAGTATAAGATATAGATACTAAGCATACATAGGGTGTATGTGAAGTGTTGGACTGTGTGGATGAGCATGCGTAAGCTTACCATGTGCCATTGAAGACCAAAAAAGTAAACATTAGAACGAAAGATATGCCAAAAGAAGAAATATTTGGTGATTATTGGTCTAAACCTGAGGTTGTATAGGTAATTAAACTTCTACACAAATTTTAGGATTTGTTTTCCAGAGGGTATCATGAGTTAAAGGGTGTGCATCCATCATTAGGAGAAATAAAAATAAATCTCAAGGATGGCGCACGTCTAGTTCGGAAGAGGCCTTATAGATGAATGCCAACCTACGCTTCAAGGTAAAAGATTAAATCGATAAAATGCTCAAGTCATGCATTATTGACCCATTGATGAGAGTCGAGTGGATAATCCCAATGGTTATCAACATTAAAAGGATGACATGATAATGATTTGTGTTGACTATAGAGTTTTGAATGCTTCATGTGTCATTGATCTTTTTCTCACTCCATTCACTAAGGAGATCTTGGAAGGATTACTAGGCATGAGATCTACTATTTTACATATGGATTTTTAGGTTATCATTAGGTGAGGATCGCATCTGAAGATCAGGAGAAGACCACTTTTTTAACTGAATGGGGATGTTTTGTATGCAGTTATACCCTTTGGACTAAAGAATGCGCCATTAGTGTTCTCACGAATTGTTGTGCAAGAATTTAAGACTTTATTCATAGGTTTCTTTAGATGTATTTGGATGATTGGATGGTGTATGGACTAGTGAGAGACCATTGTGACTATTTGAGATTGATGTTTGAATGATCTAAGAAGCTTAACATCTCCTTGAACATTAAGAAGTGTATCTTCACGACACCTTTTGGTACTCTACTTGGACACATTATTTGTAAAGAAGGATTGTTTGGAAGACCCAACCAAGATTACAGTTATCTTGGGGTTAGAAGAGCCAACTAATTAGAGTGAAGTGTGTGGATTCCTTAGACATATTGGTTATTACCCCAAAGTTTATTAAGGGGTATGCAAAGATTTTCGTGCCATTGGAAGAATTTTTAAAAGAAAGGGAAAATTCTATTAGGGTGACGTGCAACAACAAACTTTTGAAACATTGAAGGAGAAGCTAACTACCATGCTTATCTTACGCTTCCCTTCTTAGAACAAGATGTTTCATGTTTATGTAGATGCTTAAGGTACAACCATTGGAGTAGTATTGGCCCAACCTAGTGAAGTAAATGTTGATCATCCCATATGTTTTACAAGTAGAAAAGCGATCTTCGACCGAGTAGAATTATACAACTATGGAGTGCAAAGTTTTATCAATGATATATGTGCTTCATAAGTTTGGCCACACATTTATTTCTACACTAATCATATGACATTGAAGTATTTGGTTAATAAGTCAATTTTTACAAGGGAACATTTCGTATTGGATCCTTCTCTTCCAAGAGTTTGATTTCTCAATTATAGTGAAGTCTAAAAAAATCAATTTAGGACCATATCACTTGTGAAGGATTAACTCTAGAGAGATGTGTAAAGCATAGAAAAAGATACTATGTAGATGCCAATTGTTTAGACTAAACCATACACACCAATTTAGAAGACATTGTAGTATTTTTACACAAGAATTGCGCTGAAGGTATGAAGACCTAGAGAAGAAGCAACTTGTAATTCGAGAAGCGCCCTACCAATTGATTAGAGGAGACCTATATAATATGGGTAGAGATGAATTCTTATGCAAGTGTGTGTTGGAACATGAGTGTGAAGCTATAATGGAAGAAGCACATGGTGGAATAGTTGGAGGTCACTATGTAGGTGAAACAACAACGTGCAAGATATTACTTGTTTGATTATGGTGGGAAACTCTTTATAAGGATACTAAGGCATTTTTAAAGCATTGTGATCATTTTAAATGATTAGCAAGCTAGAAACCGAGGATGAGATGCCACTATAACCTATAGCAAAAACAAAGCCATTTGAAAGTGGTGAAATTGACTTTATTGGCCTAATCACACCACCACACATGAGGACATGCACGTGTTACATCATTACATGCATAAATTACTTAACAAGGTGGGTTAGAGGCTACACTTATAAAGGATTGCACTACAAGAACAACAACTATATTTCTATGGGAAAACATCATTAGTAGGTATGGATTTCCATTGAGCCTACTAAGTGATAGAGGAACTCATTTTTGAATGAGACTATTAGAATATTTTAGCAGAGTTTATGGTAGCACACCATAAGACTACGCACCTATCACCCACAAAAATGGAACTACAAAGAGGCTTTAATAAGATTTAGGACAAACATTGACAAAGATTTGTGATGTAGGAAGGAAGGATTGGGATGAAAAAGTTTCAGCATGTGTTATGGGCATATAGAACTACATACAAAGGTTGAATAAGGCCACACCCTTTTAATTGGTGTTTGACATGGGGGTAGTTTTTACATGGAGAATTTATGTTACCTCCCTACATATTAAGTGTGTGCAAGAGGATTGGATGATGAAAAAGCAGTAGAGGAGTACATTGATAAACTAATGCAATTGGATGAGAAGTGCACACGATTGTGCGATGGAGTCAAAAGAAAGAGAAATCTAGACAGAAGGATTTGCATGATAGGCATATTAAGAAATAAGTCTTTTATAGTAGGGAAGATGGTGCTTTTTATGAATTTAAAGTTTGTGCGCCATTCTATAAAGCTCAAAGTTCATTGGTTGGGACCATTTAAAGTAACCAAGATATTGGAATCAGGCGCATGTTAATTACAAGCGTTGGATGGCATTATGTTTCCCGATTACTTCAATGGGAGTAGGTTGAAGCCCTGATATAAATAAGCTTCTTTTTTTTTGTAATAATACAAATATTACCTCTTAGATTAGATTTACCTTTCTTTTTTTTTTTTTTTTTTTGTTGTAATAAGAAAGATTTGCGCATGTAGGAGTTGATTACTCTATGTTAGATTGATGTGTAGAGGACCACACATGATTTTAGTGTGGGGAGAAATAGATGTAGGTGTGTAACACATACTTGGTAGAGGCTAATGAATGAGCATGATGGGAAAATATATTAAGATATGAAAGAGAATATTAAGGTGTGTTGGATGAAGAAGGTACATGTGTGTCTAAGGAAATGAAGGTGTATGAAGGTATTTCTCACGTGATAAAGGTGTGAATGAAATGGAAGTTAATGAAATTTCTCATATTAGAAACCATGTGAATAAAGACCCGTAGTGTAACACGAGGGAGGAAGTGAAAAGTTAGACTACTTGGCAAGTGGTGCAGAGAGGAAGAATGTGTGCGGTGCGAAGGAAGATGCACACAGAGGGTCTGTACTAGGAAGTAGTAGTGTGCTTGAAGGTTAGTGATTGCCACACGCATAAGAGAAAGTAGAAAAAAAGTTTGAGAAAAATAAAAAGACACTTTTGAAAAAAAAAGTGGTGGTAGGTGAGGATCAATTAATGCAAATAAAATCATAAAATCTATAAATAGGTTACGAGTGTGAATTCATTCTTACCTTGGTTTTTGAGAACTTGTTAGAGCTTTTAAGTAAGTGAAGAGAAAACTAGCAAAGAAACTACGAACAAAGTGTGAAAAAGAATGATCAAGAGCAAAACCAAAGTCAATAGAGAGCTCCTTGTAGAAAGTAGAAGTTTGAGTGAAGGGTTTGAAGATAAGAGAATGAGTTAAGGATTCACAAGAGAGGATGAAAATTTAAGGTTCTAGAGCTAGAATTCACAGAGCTAGGGCATGACATTTTGAAAGTTGAAATAGGGCATGAAATTGAAGTAAGAAAGTGTGAGGATTGATTGAGAAGATTGGAATTTCGACATTCAAGGCAAAAATTTGAAAGTAAGTGATTTTTGGCACTTAGGGCATAGATTCATGAATTTGTGGTTTGTATAGTTGAGAACCAATAATGACACCAAGGAAATTGCCAAAGAACAAGAATAAGAAACCAACCATGGAGTCACATGAAGAATGGTTTTCAAAGATGTAATACCCCCAGGAAGTGATTATAGGGCATCCATGGGAATCATAGCTCTCCAAGTGCAAGATAAATGAGTATAATCATCGAACACGGGGCATGAAAAGCAAAAATTTGGGAGGATGTAGTGAAAGAGTTGATCTAGAGAACTGGAAGGGACAAGTAATATTATGATGACATGATGCACAAATATTATTGGAGACTTTAGGAATTTTGTAATTGTTTAAACTCCCTTACTTTGGGATGCCCATACACATGTACTAATGGATGATGTCTAGGGTACACGAAGATTACTTTTACTTTGCTAGAAGAAGTATGCGACTAACATCACAACTCATCTATAAGGTAATTGAGTTACGAGACACATGTGAGGATATAGATTTGGACTTGATGCGATGAGAAGGTCATAGAAGAAACAACAACCAAGTTCAATTATCAAAGAGGGACTCACGCATTTAACATCATCAATATAACGAGATCCAGGACTAGAGTGGTTACGTGTGCCGGTGAGTCTGTAAGATTAGGGCATCTAAAAGGTGGATTGAAATAAATAAAGAAGTTCTTACACATCGCACACAAGATGGCACAAAAGACCCAATACAACATATCTTGTACATCATTGAAGGCATAATTGAGGAGGAAAAGGAACAAGTAGACAGGGGAGACAAGATTACTTGGGGCTCCATTATGTTGTTAATTTTGTTATGAGAGATAGGGGTGATAGATGGCCCTGAAATAATATGTGGGAGCACCCCATAGAGAACGAATTCACTAGCAGAGAGGTTCACTGGGTACACTTGTGATGATGCAATCACAAATTAATACAAGGCACACTTGGATAAGTGGTATAGGAGAGTGTGCAACACATTTGAGAATGAATGACACATCCCAAGAGAACTCTCCTCACTCTTAGATAAGTAGGAAGGATTTATTGTTATGCAACACTTCTGCCTAGGAAGGTTTATGTTGAATGATGGAGAAATGGGCCCATGGTGTAAGTTTCCATTCACATTCACCGAAAAAGTATTTCTAGAGCGTAGTAAAAAAATAAAGGATGTGCAACCATTGAGGCTTAATGTAGAAAAGGTAGATTCATAATACCACATCTTAAGGAAGAAGTATGACTATGTGCCCAAGGTGCCATACATGGAAAAAATGGAATCGTATAACATGGACCTCATCCCTATCGTAACCATGGTAGTTGGAAAGGAGGCTTGCCAGGTATATATATACCTACGCCTAAATTTGAATGATGGAAAAATTATAGATGTGTGTAACATGACAATGCCACATTTCCCAAAGAAGGAAGAATAAATTAAAGATTCCCAGCACTCGCGTGAGAAGAGCCTTGATGAAGAAGAAGGATCAAATTGATGGGAAACTAGATCATAAAAAAAAAAAAAATCTAAAGGAGTACGAAGAGGTGAGCACTTTGCACATTGAGAAGGATCCCTCGGTGAAGAAGCACCAAAGCTAAGTTCAGCAAAAAAAATCCTAGCTTGGTGAAGAAGAAACCTCAAGTGGTTTATGATGTTGAGGAAGAGGAAGAGGAAGAGGAATTAGAAGAAAAGGCGATGAGGAGGAGATGGAAAGAGAAGGAGCCATTGCAAGAAGAGGAGGAAGTTTTAGGGAACAAAAAGAAGAGGAGGATTTGGAGAAGGAAGAGGAAGAGGTGTTGGTGCGCAAAGAGGATCCTACATAAGAGGAATAAAATGATACTAAGGAAGAAAAATATACGCATGAAGTGGAATGATGAAGATGAGAACAAAGGTGAGGAGAAGGTGAAGAGGAGCGCGATGTATGAAACAGGAGGAGGAAGAAGAGAAGAAAGGAACTGGGAAGACTTAGGCAGGAGGAGAGAGGAGAGACAAATGACACACAATTCAACATTGTGCACAAGAGACACCGAAGAAGCAATGTGAAAAAGAGAGGACATAAAGGCAACCTTTATAAAGGCTACCCAAATGACCTACATTTATGACCCCATGAAAGTGATAAGAGCCAGGTTCCAAAACTTAGTACCCATGGAAGACCTATTATGTTTGGGATGTTTGACAAGAATGAAGCCCTAATGTGCACAAGAAAAATGCTCTTGTGGAATATACCACACGCACATGGACGATCCGAGTTTGAGGTGAGTAAGAGTCACTCTTCAAGATGAAGCTAAAGAATATTCTAAGAATGAAATTCCCGTCATTGATTCCCTCACTAATGAGATGAACTATCATGTAATACACTGAATAAAATGTCCTTAGAGGTTAGGCAAAGTAATTTTGACAAAGGGGAGGGGACTTCTTTAAAATATGCGGTAAAATGTGGAGAAAAAGGAAAAGGAAATTCAAAAGCTCGCAAAGGTCTTTGAAGGATTAGAAGAAAAAGAACCCCGACGCATATGATAAAACAACTAACATATAAGTTAGCATTATGCGTGCATATGCCTTGAACTTGGTTGATCAAGCTCTTAACAGAGAATATACCATAGAGTTATAATATCTAGAAGATCTTGTTTGAATGATGTTGATAAAGGTGAAGAGTGGCAGGGAGTTGGTCAATAATGAAGAAGAATTGGCAGAAAAAAGAAAAAGAATAAAAGTGGAAAAGAAGATTAGCAGAGTATGAGCATTGGCCATGGAGGCAAAGGAGGCTACATAGAGGAAGATTTTTTTAATAACTACCAAGATATTTTGCTATTATTAGCGAACACACTACCAATGAAAAAAGAGCTAAATAAGATACATGCCATGATGAAAATAATAAGGACGAGAGTGTGATAAAGGTCATGATAGAGGTCATGAGAAAAGAGAGATAATTAAATATCCATAAGACACACTTGAGGAGAGAATCAAAGAGATCTACCTCTTGGTTATGCACAAGATGGATACTCTTGAGAGTGACCTTATAGTTGGACATGGTGGTTAAGGAGCTCAAAGAGAAGGTAGATGAGATGACTCTTGCACAAGTGCCATATATCATGTAGGAGAAGTGCTAGATAAGGTTATGAAAGAGATAAAAGGATGGAAGGAGTTAGAATTTGTGATAAATAGGGAGTTTCCATAGCTTTTCCTAGCACCTAAGGCCTAAGTTTTTCATGTGTGCGCGGATGAAAAATACTTCACTCTTTGATTCATTGGGGTAATTTCCCTCCATTCTTTATTCTTTTGGATTCATTCATTCTTTCAGTAGATCTTTGGAGGAGTCATTATTTGATTAATATCACCGAGGACGGATAATACTCCTAGTGTGGGGTAATGTTGGGAAGAAGAAATGGCTAAGTATTAGCCATATGTAGAAGTTGGAGACAAAGCAAAGGAGTGCACACAAGGAATGAAGAATTATTAAGGATCATAATATAGACATGCATGCATAAATGTGAAGTGCACATGCACACATGAGCAAAGATCAAATATAGGTTAGTGGGTAAATGTGTGAACGATGTAGAGAAAGGTTAGTGTGTAAGAGGTTCTCACATGCTAAAAATAGGAAAAAGTGTAGATAGCATATCATGTAAACAAATTTCGGGAATAGGAAAAGAACATGCGAGGAAGGTAAAACACAAGTAAATAAGGCATGTATTTATAGGATTTAAGCATGGATGAGGCCAAAGCTATTTATAACTTAATCTAAAGATAAAGCAAAACATGTAAGATATATTTAGGTCATCTATTATTAGGAAAAACACATGTAAGCAGTGAAGGAAAGTCACCACAATGTATAAATAGAAGATGTACTCCTTGTAATAGTGTTAGTGATAGATGGTGATGAGAGATTAGTATAAATGTAAACATGATACTATATGGTGATTCCTTATGTATGCACGCATGGATGTAACAACTATGGATGTAATCAATGAGTATGTTATGTAATGAACTATGTTTATGATGGATAATTATATATGGTTTACAAGGGTTAGTAGATCTAAGTATGGTGTTATGGGAATTCAAATCTTATTGGTAATTGTCTATGATAATTAGTTTCCTTATTATATGTGTTGCCTCCTTATTTTCTCGTTGTTATCTCATACATGTTATAATGGCTAACATCTTGATAAGTGCATAAAGGAGGAACTCAGTGAGGTTACGTGCGCTTTAGGTGAGTGCACTGGGCATTAGTCTAGGTGAGGTGTCATCACACATGACCTTGTGTAGGGTTCTACTAAAATTCAACAATACCATAATCTTTGTGAATCGATTCTGGTTTGGGCTTTGCCATCTCCACAAAATAGAATAATATGGGCACCTCCTTTGCCACATCAATCACCAAGATGGAACATACTGGCACTAAAAAGCACCATATGAAAATTATCATGGCCAAAAATAAGGTTGGAACACCCCGCAAAACCCTATGGTGTAGAGCAAGGAGGATGCCAAGGTGGTACTAGTAAAGGAGGATGGGAATCAATCTAGAGAGACAAAGATTAATTTGTTATCTTTGTGGAGAGCCAAACCACATCAAAATTATTTTTGAATCCCGAGTGAGAAGTATCTACGCATATTGTAGGTGCATGCGCAATATAATATAGAAGAATTTCCTACACAAGAGAAGCAAAGAAAGGAAAAATAATTTTGTCATGTCAAGATGATCAATGTGGTACCTAGAGAAATTAGTAGTTTATAAGCCATTGTTGGCATGTAGTGGAAAGAACAAGGCTCAAAGCATGTGTAAATCCCTATGGATCCCTAAATTTTGTGTGTATACAAAGACACCTACCAGTGCTCATGAAAACAATAGGCGTTACTTGAAGAAGGTAAATGATTGCTCTACTCAATCTAGGATAGATATGTTAAAGAACAAAATACGAGGGAATTGAAGCCCATATTTACAAGTAAATTATGAGAATATTAAAATAATGAGTGGTTATAGCTTCACAAGATCTCTTGAACATAGTAAATTTCCTACGCAATGAGGATATTTTTCAAAACATATCTAAATTTCTAAGAAATCCATTATAAAGTGCATCAAACAAAGCAATGAAAGCAAAAAAACCAATATGGTATGTAAAGAAAAAAACCATGGGATGTGGACACTTGATTGAATATAATTCTAGGAGGTTATGAAATAAAATATGCAATATTCAACTTTGGAAGCACAATAAACATGATGTCGAGATCCACTTGGGAAGCTATGGGAGCCCCGATTTGGCATATAACCCTATTACTCTCAGCCTTGTAGACTATGGTAGAGTAGATCTAATTGGTTGATTGGAGGATGTTGAGATACAAGTAGGAGACTTAAGTTTGAAAGGGGATTTTGAAGTTATTGATATGAAAACTAATGAAACACATTACCTAGTATTGATTAGAAAGAAGTGGGCATATGATGGAAACATGACAATCAACACAATAACCAACCAAATGGAAACACACCTCAATGACTCTATTATTGTCATTCCAATGAATAAGTTTGAACAAAAACCATATACCATTCCTAAAGAACCAATGTTGCCATACATATATGATGTTGAAATTTGGTTTAAGGTAGGACATCAAGAAAAGGCTACAACTCCACAATATATAACAAAGGTAAAAATAAAGGAGTTCACAAAAAGGTTATTTCTATCACAAGACACAACATGAATTCATTTACAAGTGAAGAATCATAATATAACATTCAATCTCCAAATAAATTAGAAATATTACATTTATATGAGTTTGTGAGGCATGATCAAGATTATACTGACCCAAATGGAGAAAGTCATATTCCATGGGAAATTACATCTTCGGTTGATGCAAATTTAAGTGAAGGATTGAATCATTAGATGCACATAGAGCACAAAGTAAAACCAACAAGGATGTGTAGGTAGAAGAAAAATGAACCCCACAATTTTTGGGACCTCTAATCTAAATGCATTTTTGGTCGAATTTCAAAAACATGTGCCTCAAGAAGAAATGAGGATCAATGCATTGGATTATGCCCTAAAAGTAATAGAAGCCTCATAATGGGTTGTACACATGTTAAATAATCTTAAATGCATCAAGGTAATAGGTATGATGTAGTCGTGATTCATATTAGATACTAAGTTAGCAAATTATTGGCTACAATATTGCGTAGAACATGAAAAGATAGCAATGGAGTAGGCCAAAACATAGGAGGACATCAAAGCAAGCAATATATAATAATCAGATGATAAGGGGAAAAGAGAAGAGAATCAAAAAGTAGAATCTAAAGCAAAGATAAAGAATGAAGCAGAGGAGAATGAAAATGATGCGGGAGCATCAACACTATTTAGTATGAAGAAGTGGAAAATGATAAAAAGGTAAAGTTTGTAGTGACAAGATTGAAGAGGCATGCTTCCCTATGGTGGGATAGAATACAAAAAGAGAGTATTAACAAAGGTAAAGAAAATATCAAGGGGATTTTTGGTTTTACAAGAGTCTCAAGTGAATATCACAGGCTTTGAAGAATTGAAAGAGATGTATGAAGATGATGCAGACTTCAAGGAGGCATACAATGCTTACAGAATCCAATCATGGGAGATAGAAGTCCTTGGATGGACTACATGCTTCAGGAAGGCATGTTATTCAAGGGCAACCAACTTTGTATCCCAAGGAGTTCCATGAGGGAGAATTTGTTGAAAGAGAAGCACAATGTCAGCTCAGCAGGCATTTTGAGCAGAATAAGACATTGGCACAGTTAAGTAGTCATTACTATTGGCCAGGGATGGATAAGGATTTCAAGAGGTTTGTAGAAAAATGCAAATTATGTCAATATAGCAAGGGAAATAGTCAGAATGTAGGACTATATCAGCCACTACCCATTCCTAGTAGACCTTGGGATTCCATAAGCATGGACTTTGTACTTGGTTTACCTAAGACACAAAAAGGTCATGATTCCATATTTGTTGTAGTTGTAAGTTCACAAAAATGGCTCACTTTATCCCATGCACAAAGACAAGTGATGCAACTCACATAGCTAACTTGTTCTTTCAAGAAATTGTAAGGTTGCATGGTTTGCCAAGAAGCATAGTTTTCAGACAGGAGATACAAAGTTTGTTGGGCATTTTTAGAGGACCCTTTGGAAGAATTTGGGAACACATTTGAGCTTCAGCTCAGCATACCATCCTCAGACTGATGGTCAGACTAAAGTTGTTAATATAAGCCTAGGAAACATTCTAAGGAGCCTAGTGAGCATGCACCCAAAACAATGGGATCTTGCACTTGCACAAGTAGAGTTTGCATACAATGAATCTCCTAATATAAGCACAAGGATGAGTCCTTTCCAAATCTTTTATGGAATACATCCTAGAGGTGTCTATGAGCTGAGAGACTTGGGAGAAATGTAGACAAGAAGTGCAGATGCAGAGGAGTTTGCCAAGACAATGCAAAATTTACATGAACAAGTGAAGAAGAAGCTTGAAGGGAATGCCATCAAATACAAGTAGAGAGTAGAAAAAGAAGTAAAGAAGTTAATTTTAGTGTGGGAGATCTCATTCTTGCCCACCTTAGAAAATAAAGGTCCTAAGAAAGAGTATAACAAGTTAAAAGTGAAAAAAATTGGTCCATGCAAGATATTGAGGAAGTTTTCCAATAATGCATATGAGATAGAGTTGCCTCCAGGATTAGAATCTCTCCAATCTTTAATGTTGTAGACATATATGCATACAAAGGTGAGGAGGAAGCTATAGATGGACCTGAAACAGAGAATGAAGAAGTTGTCCAAAGTGGGAGCAACAAATGCCTAAGGAGATACCAAAGGAAGTAGAAGCTATCTTGGACAAGAAATTGCTTAAGAAGACAAGAGACAAGGAATATTACCAGTACCTAATAAAATGGAAGAATTTACTAGCTAAAGATGCAACATGGATGACTGAAAATGATCTTCTCAAGTTGGGTACAAGTGTTGCAGAGTTGATGAAGGACAACACACCATGAAGAAGGTTTCTTTTGCTCATGGGTAGAATGATGCAAGAGCATCATGATGTTGTCATGATTATTTTCATGTTTTTATTGAGTCTAGGTTAGTCTAGGGGCATGTGTGTCATTTCCCTCCATTTTATGTAGTTTGAATTTTCAACTTTGTGTGTGTAGTTGTAAATGCCAAAAATAAGGCCTATTTGTGTATGAAGGCCAAAAATGGGCTAAAACCAACTTGGAGATCCATTCTCACGTGGATCCAAGTCATTTACAATAAACATGGGTGGTTTGAACTAATTACTAAGTCTAGAGGTGGTTGAGCTATCTTAGGGTATGGTTGAGCAAAGTCTGGGAGGTGATATTTTCACTATAAAATTTGGAATTTGACAAACACGTGAATAATTATCGATGAGAGAGGTTATAATAGAGATAATTGGAAGTGAATAAAGGATTCTTAGAAGTTTTACAGTGATTTCATACACTTTTCTTACATTTTTGTTGATTGTTTCCTTTGCATACTACAAAGTACAATATAGGCAACGAGCATGAAAATCATAGTCACCTTCTGTGGAGAACAATTTCATGACTGTGAAGCTTTAGATAGTTGGGGGATCATGAGAAACTCATCACCATTTATTTGGAGTCTTGACATAGTAAAATAAGCTCTGTAGATCCAAATTTACATGTTCTGCCCTTGAACTAGGGCTTGCTCATTCTCTTAAACCATACAGTGGAAATTGCTCAAATTTTGAAATCTCCATTTTCATCACATTACCTTACATTTCCCAAGTGTGCAGAGCTCAATTCTATGGGCAAGTATAACTTCCATTAGACCCTTGTTATCTAAGCTTGAGATTTCCGGTTTCTTTATTACGGTGAGGGTTGGATGGTGTTTAGGGTTTCATGGAGTGAATACATAGTTGTAATAGGTCTGTAATGACCACTTCCACCTGTATGAATGAGTCTAAGAGTGAATTCAATACCAACACACCTATTAGCCTAGTTTTAGCCTCTCAAGAGACCTAATTAGGTTTGTAGCAAGTTTGAAAGTGATATTTCTTGCAAGACAACCCTATTTGAAATTTCAACATGTTTTGTAGTCCCATAATGGGCTCTTGGATCGAAGTGGTGTGGTCCGAGCAAAGTGTGTATCATGGAGTTATTACCACAATTCTTGTTGGATAGGGCTACAAGCCTCTAGTCATGCATATGAGGGGTCTTTGGCCTAATGGCCAATTTTTATTGTTTTAAGCCTTTACCATCTTTAGTTTAGGTGTGTTTGTGATGTGTGTTAGATGTATTAAGTGTGAATACTGTACTATAAATGTATTTTTTCCTTCTAGTAGGTAAGAATGGTGTATATGTCTTAAGACTAAGTGTTGAGGACATTTTGGAGAAGGTTGATCAACCTATAAGACAATCAAACATAGAAAGGAGAATATAAGAAGTGTTAAGTGAGTCAAGTATCCTGATACACCATTTTGGTATCGAGTGTTTGATTGTTCACAATCCAAAAGATTTAGGCAAAAATAGAAGACAAATAGGTTGAAGAAAATGGTAGACAGAGAAAGGGGAGCTAGAGGAGGAGTAGCTAGAGTGACTCAAGCACAATTGTTGGAGGAAATAAGAAAATATAACCAACTGATGGAAGAGGTCAGAAGTCTAAGAACAATACTACAAGAGATGGAGTTGTCTCTAGAGAAGAGGCATTGAATATGTAGAAGAAAGTGAAGAAGAGCCAGAAGAGCTAACTATGGATATACCTTCCCCAGAAGTAGCATAAGAAAGATTAATCAAAGCTATTACAGGAGTCAGTTCTATGCCAAAGATGGAAGTTCCAATGTATGAAGGGAGTCTCAAGCCAGAAGATCTTATTGATTGGATCAATGCTATGGACAAGTACTTTGAGTATGAAGAAGTGGAAAATGATAAAAAGGTGAATTTTGCAGTGACAAGATTGAAGAGTCATGCTTCCCTATGGTGGGATGGAATACAGAAAGAGAGGATCAACAAAGGAAAAGCAAAGATCAAAGATTGGGATAGAATGGTAGCAAAGTTGAAGGAAAAGTTCATACCCAAGGATTACTAGAAAAATTTGTTTAGGACACTCCATAACCCATGAAAAAAGACATGTCTATGAAATAATATACAGAAGAATTTTACAAATTGACCATAAGGGCAGGTCAAGTAGAAGATGATTTAGAGAAGGTGGCTAGATATCTCAATGGACTGAAATTTTCAATCTGGATGAAATCAGCATTTTGTCTCCAAGAACAATTGATGAAGCTTATCAACTAGCACTCAAAGTTGAGGAGAAGATTGCTAGAAAGAGTGGCTCATTTTCAAGAGGAAGAGGTAGAGCATTCAGAGGTAGATTTGGGCAGTCAAGTGGAAGAAGACAATTACAGACCAGCCATGAAGAAGGAAATAGTTCTCAGAGTACCATAGGATATTTATCACCAAGAGGAGGTTTCTCATTTAGAGGAAGGAGACCATATCAAGGCTATCAAAGAGGAAGAGGCAAATTTTTGGGAAAATTCTATAGATGTAACAAGTATGCAGGGCACAAGTCTTATGAGTGTCCAGAGAACCCTTCAACTAACCATGAGAGGGTGTGCATGTAACTCAATATGAAGAAGTGGAAGAGTCTAAAACAACAAAATAAGAAGAAATTCAGAGGATGGTGAGTTAATTTTAATGAAGAGAATTTTGTTAAAGCCTAATAAGGAAGTTGTAGAACCACCAAAAAGGAATAATTTTTTTAGAACCAAGTGTAAGAGCAAGGGAAAATGCTGCAAGGTTGTAATAGATAGTGGAAGTACTGACAATCTTGTGTCAACTGAGATGGTGGAAAAGCTAGGCTTGAAGAAAGAGGCACATCCAACGCCATATAAGGTTTCTTGGCTGCAAAAGGGGCATCAATTGTTGGTAAATGAGAAATGCAAGGTGGAGTTTCAGATTGGTTCATACAAAGACCAGGTTGTTTGTGATGTCATGCCCATGGATGTGTGTCACATCTTGCTTGGGAGACCTTGGAAATTTGACAACAAGGCTATACATGATGGAAGAAGAAACACATATAATTTCATGAAGGATGGAGTGGAGCATACTCTTACACCATTGAAGGATGATCATGAAGAAGTAAAGCAAAGTTCTAAAGTGATGTTGATGGGAGGTAAAGATTTATTACATGAGATGAAGAAAGAAGAGGTAAACTTTGTTGTGATTGGTAAGCCTAAAAGTGTAGTCACTAGCACTAAGTTGACTGATTTTCCTTTAGAGATTCAAGATATATTGAATGAATACATTGACATTGTTGTGGATGATTTTCCAAATGAGCTACCACCATTGAGGAGCATCAGCCATCACATTGATTTGATTCAGGAGAAAATTTTCCAAACAAAGCTGCTTATAGAATGACTCCAAAAGAGAATGAAGAAATCAAACAACAAGTGCAAGAATTGTTGGACAAAGGGCTGGTAAGAGAGATTTTAAGCCCATGTGTTGTTCCTATAGTGCTAAGTCCTAAGAAGGATGGAACTTGGAGGATGTGTACAGACTCCAAAGCTATCAACAAGATAACCATCAGGTATAGGTTTCCATTGCCTAGAATGGATGATTTTCTTGATTGTTTGAGTGGAGCTACATATTTCTCTAAAATAGACTTGAAAAGTGGATACCATCAGATTAGAATCAGAGAAGGGGATGAGTGGAAGACAACTTTCAAGACTAATGATGGTTTGTATGAATGGTTAGTCATGCCTTTGGCTTAACCAATGCTCCAAGTACTTTCATGAGGCTAATGAATGAAGTGCTCAAAGAATTCACAGGTAAGTTTGTTATAGTATATTTAGATGACATTTTGGTGTTTAGTCAAACAAAGGAGGATCATTTAAAGCATTTGAGAATGGTATTAAACAAGTTACATGAAGAGAAACTGTTGATTAATGTGAAAAATGTAGTTTTCTAAAAATAGAGTTAGTATACTTGGGTTTTTTCATTTCAAAGGAAGGTTTGAAGATGGACAAGGAGATTTACCTTAATTGTCATAAATTTATTTAAGAACCAAAGAAGAGAAAAATAGAAAAGGAAGAAACAAAGGGAGGAAAATTTGTAGAGGGAAATAGAGGAAATAAAGAAAAAATTATCCATGATAGAAGAAATAGCAGAGAAAATATGTAGTATGTTGAAGAATTTGGTTATGAGAATGAAGCATTTGAAGGTAATATGCAGATGGATGAGGTAGATATATCTCATGAAGAAGAACATGAGTGTCCTATTTAATTTGATTTGTTTAAAGGAGAAATGTTTCATGATAGCCAAAACCAAGAAGATATTAGACAAGAAGAAAATCTTCCAGGTGAAGAATTTTATAAAATATGTTGTTTTGATAATTTTAATGATAATTTTCTTGATGTGGATGAAGAAGTGCAGGATATGAGGAAGGACCTCAAGAAATGGGAAACAATACCAATGTAAGGCATACAAAATGATGGCATAAAAGACCAAACAAATGTCTTAAATGAAGAAGAAAAATTTTGTGATAAGGACACTCTAAATGTAGAGTTGCAGCAGGTTGTTGAGGTGAACAAGAAACCCATAGAAGTGGGTACAAAAGATTTCATATTTGATGAAGATGTAAAATTTCAAAATGATGTTTTGTATGAAAAAAAACTAGTACTGTTAGATGAATTTATGAAAGGAGAATATGTAAAGTGTTAGGGATTGCAGAAAGAAGAAACTCCAATGGTACAAGTTTTGGAACAAGAATTCCATGATACAACCATGAAGAATGAGTGGGAACGACTAAGGAAGATGAAAGAAGACACCAAAGAGGCTATCATGCCTCACATTTTTATTTCTAATTTTTCATTGTCTGGTGAATGTGTAGGATTGTTAGACAAAGAGATATGAGCCATAGAGAAAAGATCTCTTCAAGAAATCCGAACAAGAAGATAAAGATGAACATTGTCATTTGGGAATGCAAAATCATGAAAGAGTTAGGGATGAGAAACACAAAGACAAAAAGATCAATTGGAAGGCAATAAAGAAGGAACACATAAGAATTGGAAGAGGTGAAAGAAATATGCTTTGAGCAAGAGCTCAAATCTTTTCCCTCATGGGGAATTTGATGCAGGAGCATCAACACTATTTAGTTGTTTAGGAGTCAATTTATAGGTTGGAGTGTTAATTTTGTGTATGAGGTCTATTTAGACATCTAGGACAGTCATGGTAAAGTGAGATTTCAAATTATGTCATAAGTGCAATTTATTATGTAAGCCATAATAAGGAAAATACGTCAAATTTAAGCACTAAGCATAGTTATGGAATGAATTTGAGTTGTTGGAAGTCTAGGTGTGTTTAGTGGAGGTTGTTTACTTGTTACTCCAAGATTATATTTTTTTCCATGAATCATGGAGTTTGTCAAGTTTGGTTCTAAGCCAAAATTGGCTTTAGGTAGTTTTGTTTTCGAATATAGTTGGACTTCATAGGAAGCTATGCATGTAATTTTGGTATAGTGGAGCTTGGATGAGCATAATAAGTGCATTTAACAGTTTTGATTGGAGAAGGAATAAAAACCCACACTGTTGTGAGAATTTGTTAATATTTTATGCATTTTTTTTTGTAAAAGTAATCTCATTTCAACGAACAAGATCTTATTCATGCATGTTTGAAAGATTTAGATAAGGAGGAATTTGAAATGGATTTCTCTGTCCGCTCATCAGAAAATAAGAAGAAGATAGTAGAAAGAGAGAGGAAGAGAAAATAAAGCTAGAAGAGGAAGAAAAGAGGAAGAAGAAGAGAAGAATATGAAATTACAAAAAACTAAATCAATCAAACAAGAGCAAGCCAAAAAATACAAGGAGACACAACACTCTGTGGATGACAATGTGAAAGAAGAAGTATAAGCTTAGAAAGTAATAGAGAATAACAAAGACACTTCAAAAACCACCAAAAATCCCATGACACAAATAGACATTTCTCACGAATAGTTGTAAAACAATGAAAATGACTAAAAAAGCATGAACATCCACTGTAAAGTAGTTTTCAAGAGAAGAAACTAAAGAAGGGGATATACAAATGTTTTTATGGGTAGTGCGATTAATGGTGCTAACATGATGACATAAGTTAGTCATACCTTCATCCCATGTTCATATGTTATTTCCCTAACTCACCTAGACACATATGCAAGCTACAACATCACAGACCATAGTTAGGACAATCGAGGTTGATTTTGAGTAGTTGCCACTTCGCAAACATAGATTAAAGGAATGTAGTCACTTCAAACAAACATGGGGTATTCACGCTAAAAATGGCTCAACAAAAAGTAAATATGGAACAAACTTTGTGCAATCTAAAAGTGAAAATTGATAACAATTGTCTAGAACTTGTCACTAATACCATAGGTGAAAAATTAATAAATGAGAAAAGAAAGTTGACTATACTAGTAGGAAAGTGGTGAACAATTGGAATGATAATGAGGCAATAAAGAAAATAAAGGTGCAAGTAGCCAATGTGAAAAAGGAAGTCAAAGACGCAAGTCTTTCGATACTACAAGAATATGCTATCATGCTACAAAAGGATGAAGGTCAAGCTAAATAATTGACATTCAAACTTCGGATTAGAACACACACTTGTAAGATACCATGTCATAAAATAAAAATGATATAGACACAAGAAATACAATGCAAGATCAAATGATAACAAGGATAAATGACCAACATATAAAGAATGCGTTCCATAGATTTTTGCAATCCCTAGATAATGTTAGTGAGATACTGTGAGAATAGGGACACAATGCACCACATAATACATTTGTAGGGGTTCAAACACAACGAATGTAGGATAGGTTGGAAACATTGATTCTAGAAATCTAAAGTGCCATTCCTTTTCATGATCAAGATGTTGAAAAATGCTAAGAAGAATTAATTATATGAATTCATGCAAGAATTTTTGCAATTAAAAATATAATTTGGGAGAATAAACAAAGCATTCATAGATTGGAATACATACAAGCTAGAACTAGAAGTGATTCTACCAACTCCGAAGGTAATGAATAACACACTAAGGTTTATTCTCCTGCACATAATTATCTATAAAATCAAGGAAACACAGATAATACCACCTCCATCGTTCATCCCTCACGGTCATCCAAAACAAATAGAGTAGCCCAAACAACCTGAAAAAAATCATGTGGTGAAGAAGCACCACAATGTTTTCGCAGTAATATAAATTTTGGTCAAAGTATAGAATGCACAATTGTTTTTGATATAAATGTGCCCACATATATTTAAAAGCCACAAAAGAGGTCTATAAGATATTTTCCACATATATGAAAACCCATAAAGGGCAGTTTGTTGGAAAGTCTACTTGATCAAAAACCTGAAAGGGAAGTTAAGTGATGCGTAGAGGATGAAAGATGGTAAACGGCATCCTCTATGTCAACTATGAAAAAGTATCACATTGTGCAACATAATCTACATTCATCCTTTCGAAGAGATCACAATGACAACTTTCTAGATCATTGACGTAACTTTTGTCTCAGGATGAGTCAAATTTGTAAGTCTAGGAAAGTGTTGGAGTGAAAAATGAATTAGAAAGACACCATGGATATAAGTGGTATGTTTCCATAAACATCTTGTATAATCATATTTCAGATAAGACAAATTGTAGAATGTATAACACCCTCTAAGGATAGATAGAGAATATGATAAGCCTCTTGATGTATGAGAATAGGTTGAAATTATTGATAACTCAATAGTTATGTTATTTTGTGTAAAATTATGTAAGTGCATTGTGCTAAAGGTTGATCCTAGATCCCAATATAAAGTTATCTGAAGTTCCTTCCATTTTATGTGTTCAAATTGAAATTTAAGTAGTTATAGTTGTCATATGTTTTCCCATTATTTATCTCTAGCCATTTTATGTGGATTTGAGTTATTGTGCACATTGAAGAAATTAGCCTAATTTTGAGAAAAATATAGATTATCCTAGACTACAACATGTTGTATGTCTTGAAGTAGTTATCTAGGGACCTATGCTAATAGATGCAATCTCCTAAAACATAATGTCTAGAACTAGTAGATAACACAACTTTATATGCTCATGTTTTCACTTTTGATGTGTGAACATAACTTATAGGAGGCATAACTTTCAACTTAGCACTCCATTTGAGTATTTTAAAAAAATGTCAATCTCCAAAATCTTGATACAACTACATGTTATCATCTTACCTCCAGTTTCCCCCAATTTTCAGCCCTATATGGAAGCATCTAGAGGTTGAAATTTGCAATTTAAGATTTTTTCCACTACTCGTAATAATTTACATATATTGTTTTTTTATGTCAAAGGAATTAAATTATAGTTTTATGTTACCAATGTGTCTATGAGATGTGTAAAGACCTCTTGGATTTTTTTGGACTCATTAGAGTTGATTTGTGAAATTGCTAAAAATTCTAAGTTTTGGGTTTAAATAAGAATACTTTGTAAATCACATCAAAATTACATTTACATTGCAAATTTGCTTCAATTTGAGTCAATTTTTTCACTAATTTATAGAAAAATCAATAAATGCATGGTGGCAAATAATTGATCGTGTATTAATTGGAAATTATACTTTAGGTAGTAGTTTTTTCCTTTTGGTAAACCCTATTCAACTAGTACTTAACCGACAATTGCACTTTATTGTAAACATGTCGTTTTTGTTACATTCTAAGGATTACTCTCACCTCTTATTCATTTTCCTAGGGATTATTTTATCTATTTAAATATTTTAGTGCTAGTTATTATGTGTGTAATATTGGTTATGCATTATTTATTTACACATTATACATTTTATGTCATCCCAAGTTGATTGTATCAAACAATGCAACCCGATTAAGTGCTAGGTTAAATTCCAATTTGGTTGATCTTGTAAAAATTCCCTTGATTCCTTTAAGGGTTTATGTGAAAAGCAAGATGATTACCCCTAATAATACCTAAGATTGTCTCCAATTCATTCCAACCTCTTTTAAGACCCTTGTGGATGACAATACTTTCAATGGTCCATATATATATAATGAACTAGTAAAGGAAAAGAGGTTGCTTAAGAAGACCTGAATATACTTCAAGGGTTAATCACTTTCAAATGGCGTCCCTTAAAAATTATAGATAAAGTTTTGATATATGATGTAATATAAGGGAAATTTGATCTCAAAAGTAAGATCATGAACATGAAAATAAGCCTATTATGCATCACACCTATAACGTGAACCATAAATACCTAAACACTAGTAGTGATTGAGTACCCATAGAGACACCTCACATGCCTTATCACGTGGCCATACTCATATTTATTCCAACAAATCTCTATTTCATGTTTCCCCGATGTACACTTTTCTCGTTACTCCGCATCATTGAAGCGATGAATCTCATATTGTTACTCCTTCATCACTCCTCATATTCTTGCCATTACTCCAAATAATTCATAATTTACTTCATTACATCATACCATTTGTTCATATATATTTCAATACTACTTACCTACCTTATGAGATGACTGCCATAACAAATATAATTTGCAATTTACAAGACAAATATTAAGAATTGTCTCACGGGACTCAAAAGCTATGTAATAGGTTCATTCTAAATGATGTATTACTCAAACCCTTGGCTTATTATTTGTTTGATTACACCTTCATAATGATTTTAACAACTCGATTTATGAATTATATAATGGGAATGGAGATCCATCTCATCGCCTTAGGTCATTTTATGCCTCTTGCTTGGACTTGTCACATGATGATAGACTATTCAAAAATTTATTATTTATGAGCCTATGATAATATGATCTTTATTAGCTATATATTTTAACTCAAGGATCCATAGATACTTTTACCTCACTAGTAGATTATTTGCTTGCATGTTTCTTATGAACACTAACACGACGATCAAATTTACATAAATTTATCAATTAAGATAAGGGATAATGAGACTACTTTGGTGAGTACGTATTCTAGTTCAAGAATATGGTCACCGTGATGACCCATATGTTTCTGAAACTAAACTCCTAAGTCTATTTTCTAAAATATTATTATCACCTATCAAGGAAAATGTTAAATTCAACACATACTACTCGCTTAATGAAATTTTTCACATAACTAAGAATGTATAGATCAAGTTTTTAGAGGATAACATGATCAAATACATGGTCAATTCCCCAACCTCTATTGGAAAAAAAATTCAACCAAATGATAACTTCAAGAACAAAATTTATAATAGTAATTTCCAACCTAGGATTGAGGCAAAAGCGTGGCCAACGTAGATGAACAATTGAAAAAAAAAAGAATAGTCTTACCTCAACAACATGAATGTTTCCATCGTAGAAGGTTAAGTGAAATTCAATAAAAAAAATGCTACAAATATTTCTTAAATGAAACCTGATTATTTTATCCTCTATTTAAGAGTTAGATGATCCACAAAGGCCACTACATACAAACTACAATGTAAATACTTGTTTTGACTATCATAAAGTCCCCAGATATTCTTCCAAAATATGCATAGTATTAACACATAAAATATGAGACCTAATTGAACGTAATTATATTCAATTTAAAGTTATCAATAACATATTGATTGAATTTATGGCTTAACCTAACCAACATTTGAAATTATTTATAAACCTACTTCCAAACCATGGTACCCTATCTCAAGATAAATAAACATTCCATATGATAAACAACATGGACCAACCACTAGAGTTTGATGATCATCCACTTGATGAATTTAAAATTGTAATGAAAAAGAAAAAGTCTCCCCATTTTTTAATGATAGTTAAATTCTTGATGATGATTATTATCGTAGACAACTATTCATATAAACTCTTATTTTTATGTATCCATATAAGCCACAATAAGTGTGATAGACAATATCAAGTATAAATCTATACAAAACAAAATCTATCAATAACCTTTCAAACTATGAGAAATACCTCTACAATATTACCATGATATGACAAAACTACTAAAAACCCTTTGGAAGTATATGCTTACATATTAGAGTGACCCCAAATGATGTCTTAATTAGATCTCATCTAGATTTGATTAATAATGGGTCATATGATTTGTTTCTTGTACACACATAGTCTCATACAATAATAGTAATACCATCAACTTTACATCAATACCTCATATTTATGTAACAAAACAAATTAGTTATGATGCACAATGACATTCAATCAATCCCAATTTAAAGTTTTTTCAATTTGTCATTTTTTTAAAATTTTGTACCCTTATACAATATAACATCCATTAGAATAATCTTGCAAATAATATCTCAATAAGTACAAGACTTTAGTATGCCCATTTTTAACCATTAGTTAACCCTAAGCCAAAACCTAAACCTTAAACCCTAATCCCTTAACTCTAAGCCCTAAAGTATTTAGCATAGAAGGACTACCAACTATAGGTTAGGGAAATTTCACATAAGGCTAATATACACATAATTTTTGGTTAAGTCCTTAAAATTCACTGATTTTGGTGGGTGCACAATTTTTTGAATTATGAGATAAATTTGTGCCCCCTTTGATGAGGCATGAAGATAATTCCACGTGTACTACTATTGAGGATAAGATCAAGATTTAGTTGTTTGAGAATTTAGGAAGCATATGCAAAGTTTGGAACTATAAGGAGGGTGCATGAAGGATAATATCAATGTCACGAATGAGATTGGTATTTCACTCTAACTAACTAAAGTACAAAGTGCATGCATGGTAGGGTAACATAGTGATGTGAAAGGAAAGTAGATAAGGCCAAGTTAACTACTTGTTCAATTTCCTTATAAAGATAAGGATTTTTAATGTGGAGTATCAATAATCCATGCAAGATATGATATAACAACATGTATCATATACGCCAACTTCAATGTGATAATCAACTAATACAAACTGAACTCAAGGGATAACTATAACTCTTGTTCAACTAATGAATGACGATAAACCATTAGTAATCGCCTTTAAGGATGGATGTAAGACATATCATAGAAACCATAAAATTATTGTGAGCTTTGAGAGAGAGATTATATGAGATATTGTATGCGAGAGATGCATGAAGCTATGTTTAATGAATGATGAGCAAAGTGTTATTGAGCCACTATGTTATTCTTGTTAGAGTAGGTATTTACCTTAGCTCATGTTAACCTAGGTACTTTATTTACCTTTATTGTATTTATACTCACCCACTTATGTGTGTGGATATTTATTTTTATTTATTTAGATATTAGGGGGATATTATCTAGTTGTTAGGTATATTTCTTTCCTTGATCTATGGTATTGACTAGCTATTTCCTTGATCTATGGTATTGACTAGATCCTTGATGTATAGTTCTTTCCTAAATCTATGGTCTTGACTAGTTCTTTGATGACTAGTTCTTTCCTTGATTTATGGCTTGATCTACGAACTTAATTGGTTCTTAGATTGTTATTCCTTGCATATACAAGAAAGGCCCATTCTCATTGTATTTCATTGAGTTCCATAATAATATATGATATTGCTGCTCATTTGTTTGCAAAGGTTTATGTAAATTTATTCTGGTGAATTTCTTTCATCTTATTGATCATGGTGTTTGATTAGCATCTGAGTTCTTGGCTTGGTAGGATCTCGGTTATCGCTCCTTTTAATTATTATGCATAAGTATATGTTTGCTATTAACGCTTCTAGTTTTATAGAAAAATGCATTTTCTTCTAGTATATTTTTGTGTGAAAACTTAATGTCCAAGAAAAACATGGTGAGGACTAGAGTTATCTTACTTTGGGTGAACACTAAGGTTCTTGCCTTATTGCGATGAGCTAGTACGGGGTAGTACATTCTCGCTCTTTTCTTACCGAATTGGTGTAGGTTCGTGTGCGTAGTATAATTTGAAAGTGTAAACTAGACGTGTAACATTTTAGTACCATTAAAGGGACCCATCATAATTGTATTGAGATGGTGAAGCATGCGTAAGATGCTTTAAATTATATAGGAGAACATTGATTTTTGGTATGGAAAAGTAGAAGAATATTTTTACACAAAAGCATCCCATCGAAGAATTGTTCTCTAAATTATCCTCCTAGGAATTTTGTGGAAAATAATCTATATGACTCTCTCTATGAGACATTCTTCAGCAAACTCCCAATAAATATGTACTCTTGGTTAGTTGCATACAATATGAACAAAATATTGAATCTAGGAAAGAAGTACAAATGCAATCTTGAGCACACTAGGAGGCTTGTAAGACATGATGGAATTTAGATGCGCATTGTTGATTTTGGTGGAAAGGAACACTTTACAACTACATCATTGAATATTCAACATCCACATTTTCCTACATTGATAAAGCATGATTTAAATTCTTCCATGATTCATGTGGATCTTATTTAAATAAATTTCCTTTGGAGATAAATAAAATAATGGTTGAATTGGGGATTGAGATTTTTCATATGGATGGATAAACCTCCTGCATGCATGAAAAACACATTAGGTTAGGGAAAGGAAGGAAAAATTGGCTACGACATGAATCCATTAGATGAGTAAACATTGAGAAAGTTGTGTTATGAGGATGCTCGACATAAGGCTATATCCAAGAAGAGAATATTTCGTGAAGATGAGTCGACTTTTGGAACTATCGAGGAAAACCATGAGCATTGGTTATGGAAGGAGGGAGAAATAAGTGATTAAGAGTAACATGGAAGGAATGTGATGTGTTCCATAACAATAACTCAAGAGAATGATGAATCATGATACAACACGAATGACATACTTTTCCAACCTAATGTGCATCTTTGTGTGATTTGGATCTTGTAATATTGAAGACCAAGTGATGATAGAGATTGATAGAAAATAAGAACTATATAAAGATAAGGGGAATGGCATGTTGGATAGTATTTTCCTATTTATGTTAAAAAATTACACCGATGCAAAAATGATGCAAAGTGTATGAAAAGTCCAAATACTCATAAATTGCATATATTTTGAATGATGAGAAGTGGACAAATTACTCAAAAATATGAACATGTGTAAGGAGGAGGAAAAAAAAAGTGTCACATCAGTTCAACACTCAACAAAAATACAACTTGTTGGGGTAGTTGCACACACGGTACCAATCAAATTTACACTAAGTGTGAGTGGTGGAAGCAAAGTGGAGTTTTGGAGTGCCTATAATAAGTACAACAACCCAAGGATGAGTTGCAGTAACTTCGGTACCACAAATGTAGCATAAATCATCTTTTATGAGATATCCTTACTCCTTCTAAAGTATCATATTGTGTAAAATATATTTTTCATACTTCCTAAAAAATTATTTTGTGCGGGGGGTTTCGATGCATTCTCCTCTTGAGTGGGTACCATAAGGGGCTTTTCGGGATCAAGGTATGATTGGAATCAGTCATGCAAGCTAGACCACAACATTTGAGAGATGCGGTTATTAAAAATAGTCACCTTATACTTTCCTCATTTCTCCCCCTTTATCAACACATTTCTCTCATTATGTCTACATGTCCCATTATATCTACTTCCTTCCTCTTATTGCATTTTATTATCCTTTCTTTTTGTCACTCTAGACCTTTTTCATTTATAACAATTTGTTTCCTAACATCCCTTCCTCATGTTTTTCATCCTTTGACCTTAGGGTTCCCATGAGGCCAACACCATTACCCATGGATGATGATGGTTGTTTTGATTTTTCATAGCCGATGCCACACCCATGGCGATGGCATCAAGTATATATACGATCAACACTAGCTATAACACTACTTTATAACTACTTGATTATATACAATACTTTCATAATTACTATTTCTCACACTACTTCACACTTATTATTCGGATTTGGAGTCTTAGAGCTTACCTATTTTGCATTTGGGTCACCATAGTGAGTTAGGATTGGATATCCTCTTATTGAGCTTTCTCCTTCTCCACTCATAGTGATTTTCTCTGTGTTGTTGTCTCTAGAGAGGATTATGCATTAGTGGTCAAACACATGCTACAAGCAAGTATTTTTAACCCTATTTAGTCTCTTATTTTGTATGTATGTGCTTATTGTTGTTGGTCATTCATTTCTATAGACTAGAGTAGATGTATGTTTGTTTTTGTTTATTACATTGTCTTATTATTCTTTTGTGCCCATTGGATTTATCCACCCCTTAGTTATCTCTCTCAATTGAAGAATCCTAGTATGATACCTATCTTTATCTTAGTTGTAGGCCTTGGAAACCTATAAATATCCTAGGGATATGACTACTATCCTCTAAATTTATGAATTTAGCACTTCTTGAGCAACTTTTATCTACAAAGTGTGGTCGATCTTAGATTGGATCCTCGTATTCGAGAACATCTATTTTTCCTATCATACACTTTGGTGAACCCAACATGAATCTTACTCGCTTCCAATTAGGTCAAATTTAATCCCTTTTTTACTTTTTTGAATGTATTTGACCTCTATGTAGAACCTTGCTACATGACCAATCCGATATGAACATAAATATTTCCTTCTAGATGTCATAAACCCCCATGTATATTTCCTACACGATCGATATGATTTGAAAATCTCTAATTTTTTCACATCTTCCCTTACAAACACCATCAACCCTAATGCAGATTCCTCATATGGTTGAGACCATCTAAAAATTATTTCTGGTAAGTATCCTCTCGAGAATTTTCACTTCACCATGGAATACGTGTTTAGGGATTCTATTACTTATTTAATTGATTTATCTCTGTCTCATCATAACAATTCTCAAAATAATGGCTTTCCTAAGCTATTTTTGTATTATTTTGATTACCTAGCCATAAGAGCCAAAACTAGGAAGTCAAAACCCCACATCAAAACACACAAACCAAATCCAACATTGAAAACCATGTCTTGGATCCTAAAGAAGAGGGGGAACATGAGGATGTCCCTGAATCTATTTATACACCATCTATGCACAAGTTTCAACAACAACTTCCTAACTACATAGAAGGGTCACCTGAAATACTATCTAAGCATCTTGAGGACTATATTTCCCCAAAAATTAGATGTCAATATTAACCATCATGAGCCTCCTTCAGATGGAGAGAATATTAATTTAGATGACTACACCAACATCTCTTACAATACGGATTCTAAAAACTCATCATGTAACTCATTGACCATCTAAGTCAACAATAAACCATAGTTGTAAATCATTTTATACTATTCCAAACCAACCTAACTCATCTTGTTAATCGATCTCAAATATTCTCTCAATTGTTAATCGATCTCAAATATTCTCTCAAAGGCATGAAAAATCAGGGCCAACCCCCTCCACTTTTGGTTAGGCCCAATTGAATTCCCATTACATAACCTCCCATTCATAATAAGATCCTTCTAGCTATTTAAAGAGAACCAATAACACCCTACATCATTGCTATGGACATTGGAGGTGTCTCCCCTTCCATCACTTATGATGGTTCTACTGACCCCACTCTCCATATCAAGGCTTTTAGAAATCTCTATAAATATTGGGTCAAGAATAACTCCTATGTTGCCACCAAACTCCTAGCTAAGACCCTTACAGGAGATGCCTTGGATTGGTACCATATCCTCCCAACCAAATCCATTGTCAAGATAAATAGTTTGATGATATCCCTAGTCAATGAATTCTAATATCACAATCTTCTGAAAAAAACATTACTTTCTTCATCAATTGCAAACAAATGGACAATGAATCTACCCAAGCCTTCATCAAATGTTGGAAAACCTTATCCACTAGGGTTGAACATAACATGCCTGATGGAAGTTGTTCCAACTATTCCTTAGAGCACTTGAGCCTCGCCTTCAATACAAGGTTAAAGAACTTTATCCTACCTCTTTGGAAGAAGCATTCAAACAAGCCAAACACCAAGATTATCTCATGAGAGAGTTCGAAAAGCCTTCTCCAAATCAAAAACCCATAAGAACATCTAAGCGCTCATGCATCCTAACAACAACAATGCAACATATGATAGAGTCACATATACTCTTCCTCAAGGCACTTCTTCCAATATGAATATCTAATTTTTTTATCGATCTATGACCAAATAAAATTCTACCTCCTCCAATATTGACTGTCACCACCCTCTATCCAAGGAAGAGCTAAAACTACATCGACCTTGCCCATTTACCATAACGGCATACCCTTCTCACCCTCTCCCTCAATGGTATGATGAAAATAAATTTTTTTGGTGGCATGCCAATTGGGTCCATTCATATGATAATTGTTGTGCCCTTTGATCCTTTTCCTATACCTTCCTCCTTGGTAACAACTTTGATCATGAATATATCACCCAAGAAAGGTTAGACAAAGCCATCAAGGTACATAACAAATCTAAACAACGTGATTGAAATTAAACAATTCATCAAGCTAATGAGTGTTTGAAAATCAATAATGAACCTTTTCGATCAATCTAAATTTGAAAAATCTAACACTCATCATGTCATTAAGACATCTAAGAATGTTATTGATACCTCATATCATTTTACTAGTGCATCTATTGAAAGTGTGGTTTATATGGATGGATTTAAGTACATTATCATCTATATTGAACCCATTTATCCTCCTTTAGCTTAGAATAACTCCTACAATATCATATATTCTTGTTAAACAAGATAAACACCTCATGAACGAGCTCCCATACCCAAATCCTTAGCCTAGGAAAATATCATTGAGACTGTACAATCATACTTGTAAGGCCTATCCCATTTATCTAAGATTTTTCCAATTCCTATGCCATCAGACCACCGTGGTAATACTTCTACCATGGATGATCCCATAAAAATGGTGGTTAAAACTCCACTTCCAAATATTTTTCTAGCCCTTCTTCCTAAAAACATATTCAAATTAATCCTTCCCAAGCTTAGATTGTTGCACAACCTAGCCTTAAATATTGGTATCCTCATGTAGAGATTTCTCACCCCCTATCTAAATCACATTCTTAGAGCTCCTTCGTACCATACCCCAACATCATGAGTGTATTATGACCACACTCTTCACTATGGAAATTAATTTTCCACCCACCTTAGGGCAATAACCTTCCCTACCAGGATTCAAAAGAGAGCATCATGTGACAATGTAAAGAGTTATCCATTTCCACTAACCTTTCTACTGATCATTTTTCATGTTTTCGCTTCCCTCTTAACTCCATGATCTCCAATAAGCTTATATTTCATGTTGATGACCATCCCATCTATATACAAGTTCAAATTGACCATACTATGGTTAATATATCCCTCATAGATGAAATTTATTACACTTGTTTCACCTCTTTATACTTCATTAAGACATTGGATGAATTTATAGACGACCTAAAGTCCACTTGGAGCACGTGTCGGGATACAATCGTAGATAGATCCGCTCATTAGTTTTATTTAACTCCTTATCACTATGCCCCCTCATACCATTCATGTTTTTGGATCTCAATCTAGTTCTTTGGATGAGCTGGTCTTTTCATAGACTCCCTGTAAATGTAACCAGATTTTATGTGCTTCATATTGTTCCCCGTACTTCAAAGATCGGTTTGAGTCAAGGAGAAGTGTCAATTTGTAATAGATCTCATGCCTTAATAAGATAAAAGAGAAGATTCAACAAAATTTTGGGGGACCTGACTTAATGGACTGGTTAATCAAAGTAAAATGCTTAGACTTACGGGTAATTAGGGCTACATTTATATCTTTCATGAAGAACTTGCAATTGCCACCAATTGATTCATTTTTCTCCTAAAATCTGAAATTTTGAAGGGTCAAAATCATGTAAACCAACCACAAAGTATAAAGATTTAGGATCTGGTTGAAAAACTCAGTTAAAATGGACTTAGCCATTTTAATAAAGACTAAAATGTTTAAACGTCCTTTAATTTCCCCCTTCCAAAGTCACTCAATTGACCATTGGCATTTGAAAACCTATGGGAGACTAAGTTTAAAAGTATTGGTGGGTTACTTTTAAAAGGCTGACAAATGTTCATTTGACCTTCAAATGTCTATGCCACCAAAGTAATTCAAGTGCATACGATGTGAAGGGCCACATGGATGGATTATGGGTCTCTTCATAGCCTTCACATTTCACCAACTTCAAGTTCTGGAATGAGCCACAACAAATAATTCTTCAAGTCCGTGTCGAGGTGGTAGACTAAGGTGAAAGTCAACAAGGTCAACTAGGATATGTGGCAACATTTTTGTGAAGCCAAAAGTTTCTAAGTCCCCCAAGGAAAAAGTTGCAATGTGAAGGAGCAGGCCTGAACCAATGAAAAGAAAACACGAATGCAAGAAAGACTGACGAAACTGAGCTACGTGGAGTTTTTATATTTTCTCAAGTTTCGTGTTTTTCAATCTGGGTTAAAGAAATAATTAACATTGTGAGAAGCATGGAGATTTTCTATTGGCTCACATTTCATGGTTGTCAGTTAAGACTATCAAAAAGTTTGACATAGTGCAGGGGCGTGGAATGATCTCATTGGCTAGAAATTCACAGTAGTCAGTCAAGGGGTTATCAAAGGTAAAATGTGAAGTATGCGTGGAGAATTCTCATTGGATCATGCTTTGCGATGGTCAATACAAGAAAAGGATGGCTTGAAATTTGTAAGGAATGCAACATTGTCTTATTGGCTCATATTTCATTAAAGAACAAACACGCCCACATAGGAAAGAAAGTAAAGGGAAGTGAAAGAAAAAAATCCCGATCTCATGAGCCAACCAAAGACTGAAACATGGTGAAGAAAAAGCAAAGCACACATTGGCATGAGTCAATCTCTGAGCTAATAAAATGACTCCACGTGTCACATTTTCTGTGCTTCTCGAGACGTAAAACTTTAGAAGGCCATATCTTTCGATCCACTGTTCCAAATCTTGCAAAATTTATATCGTTGGAAATGTATCTTTGAGCCCTTCAATTTGACATCATCAGATTCAGGATTTGATGGTAGTTGATGGTAGAAAAATTAGAAAACAAATTTAACATTCAAGTTGTAGTCCCAGTGTTGGTCAACCACCCACGTTAGTGAAGTATGATGTTTGTTTCCTCTCTAAGCACACAAGACAAGAAAAGAATGATTTTGGTAGGAAACCCATGCTCTTTTACAAGATTTTAATGAACCTTGTTGGTGGTTGTAGAAGGATATCATATTTTTATTTTTATTTTCTCTCTCTCTCTCTCTCATCTACTATATATTATAAAGTCTTTCATTTTGTGTGAAGAGGCGATTGAGGGTGGTTATAGAATTTTGATCAAGTTTTTTAGGTTCTAGTTTCTAGTTTCTTACAAAGCATTTGTTTGTATCTAGTCTGTAAGGAAGAGCTAAGGTGGTTGCATTGTACAACCATTAACAAGTTTTGAAGGCATTTGTTTATGTCCCTAGCCAAAACTTACATGAATATATTCTCTTTTTTTGATAAAGCTATACTTTTCCGTTTCTTTTATTTTAAAGAAATGAATGAGGCAATATTGGTTCTATTACTATCTTACATTGGCTTTACTTTTTTAAGTACGCAAGGGTCTTTCTTAGTTGCTATATTCTTTTGGTCACTATGAGACTATTGCATAATAGTGTATATTTTGTAATAGTTCAGTCTGGTTGTAAAATCCTTAAGCTAACATCACTTTTGAAGAGCTATTGTAATGCCTTAAGGGTCTTTTGGGTGTATGAAACAAATATAGCACATGATTTATCTTAAATCTAACTTAATGATTTGTAGTTAGGACTGTAGACAACATTTGTGTGAATTGAGTATCAATGAATGAAAATTTTATTTCATAGACTGTGTTAAATTGATTGTTATTTTCAAGCATCACAATTAAGGATGGATTCTTTCCATGGGAACACTAATATATAAAGGTCATAAAAACAACTTCCCTCTCCCCTCCAAAGCTCATTTAAAATGGCACTCTACCACCGGTCTACCACCATTCCAAGAATTTACCCCTTTCCTTGAAGGGAATTGTTGTCAATCCACTAGGGGTGCAGATTTGAGGACCAACACACTTCTAGCGTTGTTTTTGGGGAAAGAATTTGAAGGTTCCATCTATTTCTAGAATTTTATATTCGGTGGCGAATCCATAAAGAAAAATTTGGGATAGACTGGTTTCATTACATAGTGTGTTGATGGGCCTCTATTGGACTTCTTGTCCATAATATTCCAAATTATAAACATGATTTCCATAAAACCTGACTCCACTGGGAAAAATGTGGGAAAATTCATAAAGATCCACAAAGTTCAGCCTTCTAGTTTATAAAGCTATCATTTCAAGGATTTTTGAGTTAATCTATACATATAAGGTGCAAGGCCTTAGTAGCGGCTTCGTATTTCAAAGAAAATATGGTATATACCAGTGTAAAATTTTACAACTTGCTAATTCACTCTCCCCTTTACAAATCTGGAAGTAAGAAGGTCCCATTTCAAGTTTGATCCTACCAAAAGATTACCTCTAGAGCTAGAAAGTACACATTCAAGAAAGAAAGAAATATGGAAACCAATGGGTGATCAAAAGTAAGTAGAAAATATTGTTCAAACTGCTTTGAGATTAATCAAAATTTAGTGGAAGAATACTCTAGCATACCCGATGGATCTGATTCGAGGTAGTCCTTGAGCTAATTTTCATTCATTATTTCAAAAAGGTTCAACATATGCAAGTATCAAGGTATTCTTCATATCCATTCTTTGTTGTTTCTTGAGAATCAAGTGTTTTATGAAATTGAGTCCTTGAAGGATTTCCATTTTGAATATCATAATCCTCTACCTCAAATATCCCTAGTTCCCCACCATTTCAACCCTTCCTTTTGCAACATATTCCATCAAATAATATGACACACTCTCCACCAAGGGATCCTTTTGTGGTTACTACTTATAGACCAATAAGGTTCCATGGAATGGTGGGCTATCCCAATTTAGTACCACATGAAATTAAAATTATGTTACCTAGATTTCAAGGGAATAATGCCATAAGTGGATATCAACATATCAGACTTTTTTAGGATGTTATGGATGACTATGAAATAGAGCATGAAGATGTTCATGTTAAGTTATCCATATATACATAAGAAAGATGCTAGGGAATGGTATAACTTGCTGCTTACAAAATCAATTGACTCCTAGGAAAAAATGAAGAATGATTTCAATTTACAATATGGCAATAAGACAACCCCAGATCTATTGACAACAAGATTGTCCACAGTAGAAGAGGAATATATCATTGAGTGGCATGATAAATGTTTATTACCACACCCTTTTGTGAGCAAATTGTTAAAGATAGTGATATTAATGAGGAACATGATCTTGGTGATGCATGTATGAATGAGTGTCTTAATGATTCACCATAAGGATCTACTTCTACGATATTTTATATGCCAAAACTATAAATGAATTTTGGGCTTGCATCAATTAGGTTTTCTCTCTTCCTCCGTAGCTAATGCTGATATGGATATAACTCAATCATTTGAACTTCCTAATGCACACCTTAAAGACATCAATGCCCCCTATACCTTGAATTTTAATGGAACATATTCCAAAGTTGGAAGTAGAGATGGAGTGGTTATGACTTCTCCAAATCAACTTTTTGAAGATGATGCTCAGAGTTCAGGGATTCTCAAACTGTAAAGGTGAATTCATAGATCAATTCATTTATCTTGAGCCTATGATTGACTTATGTGATGAAAAAGAAACCATATTTGGGGAAAATGTAATATAGTTAAGAAAAATACCATCCCCAAAATATGGGTTAGTCTTGAGTAAAATTTTAATAATCTTGACAAAGTTGGGAGCAATCCTATCTATGTGCCCAGGGATGTTGAGGAATGCAACTTGGATACTTCTCAAAATCCCAGAAAGGTTTGGTTGGGATGTAACATGAGTAAAAATGAAAACAAGCTTATGCCCAATTGTTGAAGAATTACTAGGATTGCTTGACATGGTATTATCCAGATGGTCAAGTGTGATCACTATATAATTTTGTTGTGTTGTTTTTTGTATTTTATTTATGTTGTTGTTTCCCCTCTTATGCTCTAGTCTACAATTCTAGGTTTCTTGTGTTGTCTATTTAACCCAACCTATTTTACATATATTTAGAAAGCGTTATGTGTTTTTCCCCATGACTCCTTTCCCGGTGGACTAGGCATCTAGTCTTTGTTATTGTGGCACCCAAAGGGGTGCCCATCCCTAAGAAGGAGCCAATTTTAGAGCTCAATCTAGTTCCTTGGATTGAGCTGGTATTTTTCATAGACTCCCCGTAAATGTAACTATTCTATGTGCTTCATAATATTCCCCATACTTTAAAGATCAATTTGAGTCAAGGAGAAGTTTCAATTTGTAATATATCTCATGCCTTAGTGAGATAAAAGAGAAAATTCAGTAAAAATGTCATGGGACTAGTTAATGGATTGGTTAATCAAAGTAAAAGCCTTAGACCTATAGGTAATCAAGGCTACGTTTATATCTTTCATGAAGAATTGGAAATCACCACTAATTGATTCATTTTTCTCCGAAAGTTGAAGTTCGTAGGGTAAACAATGCAACCCGACCACGAAGTATAAAGCTGTAGGACTAGTTGAAAAACTTAGTTAAAATGGACTTAGCCATTTTAACAAAGATTGAAACATTTAAATGGCCGTTAATTTCCCCTTTCAAATTCACCGGTCGTTGGCATTTAAAAACCCGTGGGAGAATAAGTTTAAAAGTATTGACGGGCTACTTTTAAAAAGGGTCGACAGACGTTCATTTGGCCATCAAATGTCTATGGCGCCAAAGTAATTCAAGTTCTGTGATGTGAAGGGACACATGGCTAGATTATGGATCTCTTCATATCCTTCACATTTTGTGGACTTCAAGTTCTCGAGAATGAGCCATAATAAATAATTCTTCAGGTCTGTGTCGAGGGGGTGCACTAAGGCGAAAGTTAGCAAGGTCAACTGGGATACGTGGCAACATTTTTGTGAAGAAAAAATTTTCTAATTCCCTCTAAGGAAAAATTTGTGATGTGAAGGAGCATCCCAAACCAATGAAAAGAAAGCACAAATGAAAGAAAGATTGAAAAACTTGAGCTAGGAGGAGTTTTTCTATTTTCTCGAGTTTCGTGGTTGTTAGCTAGGGTTAAAGAAAGAACTAACATTGTGAGAAGCATGGAGATTTTCTATTGGATCATGTTTCATGGTTCTAAGCTAAGACTATCAAAAAATCTGACACAATGTAAGGGCGTGGAATGATCTCATTGGCTAGAACTTCATTGTAGCCGATCAAGGGGTCTGTCAAAGGTAAAATGCAAAGTATGCATGGAACCTTCTCTTTGGCTCATGATTCGTAGTGGTTAGTACAAGTAAAGGATGATTTTACGGTTGTAAGGAGTGTGGCATTGTCTTATTTGCTCGTATTTCATTAAAAAACAAACCTATCCACAAAGGAAAGAAAGTAAAGGGAAACAAAATAAATAAAGCTTGATCTCATGAGCCAACCAAAGAATGACATGTGGCAAAGGAAAAAAAAACACAATTTGGCATGAGTCAATCCCAAGCTAATCAAAGGCCGCCATGTGTCACATTTATGTGCTTCCTAACATGAAAAAAATTTAGAAGGCCATATCTTTTGATCCATTGCTCCAAATATTGCAAAATTTATATCGTTGGAAAGGTCTCTTCAAGCCCTTCACTTTGGCATCATCAAATTTAAAAATTGATGGTAGTTGGTGGGAGAAAAATTAGAAAACATATTTAACATTCAAGTTGTAGTCCCAATGTTGGTCAACCACCCATCTTAATGAAGTATGGTGTATGTTTCTTCTCTAAACATGCAAGACAAAAGGAATGAATGATTTTGGTAGGTAGCCCATGCTCCTTTGTAGGATTTTAATGCACCTTGTTGGTGGTTGTAGAAGGAGATTAAAATTTTCTTCTTTCTCTATCTCTCTCTCATCTGCTATATATATTGTAAAGTATTTCATTTTGTGTAAAGTGGCGATGGGGGTAGTTGTAGAATTTTGATCCAACTTTTTAGGTTCCAATTTCTAATTTCTTACAAAGTATTTTTTTGTATCAATTTGTAAGGAAGCACTAAGGTGGTTGCATTATACAACCATTAACAGGTTTTGAAGGCATTTTTATGTCCCCTAGCCAAAACTTACATGAATAGATTCTCTCTGTTTTGACAAAGCTATACTTTCATGTTTCTCTTGTTTGAAAGGAATGAATGAGGAAATATTAGTTATGTTACTACCTTGTATTGGATTTAATTTTTTAAGTACGCAATTTTCTTTCTTAGTTTTTGTATTCTTGCATTCACCTTTGTGAGACTATTGTAGAATAGAGTATATTTTGCAATAGTTCAACCTAGTTGTAAAATCCTAAAGGCAACATCACTTTTGAAGAGCTATTGTAATCCCTTAAGGGTATTTTGGGTGTATGAAAAAAATATAGCACGTGCTTTATCTCAGCTCTAACTCCATGATTTGTAGTTAGGATTGTGAAGAGTGTAGATAACATTTGTGTGAATTGAGTATCAATGAATGTAAATGTTATTTCACATATTGTGTTAAATTGATTGTTCTTTTCGAGCATCACAGTTAAGGATGAATTATTTCCATGGGAACATTAATATACCAAGGTCATAAAAGAAACTGATCTCTCCCCTCAAAATCTCCATTAAAACAACACACTACCACCTAGTCTACCACCATTCCAAGCATTTCCCTTTTCCTTGAAAAGAATTGATGTCAATCTACCAGGGGTGTAGATTTGAGGACTAACACATGTCAAAGTTATAGTCTTAAACTTCCCATTGTCTTATAATATCCTCCTAGGATGAGCATAGAATCATCGCATGTGTTTAGTTATGTCATTCACCTACCAATGTGTTAAGATCACTCATTTAGGAGCTATCTATAAAGTACATTATGATACCAACCCTTGGAAATTTGACCTATTTCAACAATGTGAGATATTAAAAATTCTTAACTTTGAAAAATTTCACACCATCCCATTTTGAGAATATCAACATCTCAACTATTTGGTGGATTCTCTCCATGGCTATAGTGGTCATCCCGAGGTTGTGGGCCATAATGCTCATAACCTTCTTGATTATGAAGTTGACGAGATTGATGAAATAAACCTTCAAATTCACACCTCTAATATTCATGATGCCATTATTTATCAATTAAATATTGCTTTACGATCACAATTTCATAAGAATTATGTTGATCATGTCCCTATCGCTATCCCTTTTACTCAACATCCTCCTATAGAACATCTCATCCAACTTGAGACTATCATTGAATCATGTGTTATCAATGTCACTACATTTGGTTACGATGACAAATATTCTCTTGATGATACCGTCTTAGAAAGATAAACCCAAGATAAGAACACAAAAATACTTGTTAGTATAAAATCATAGCACCACCAAATGAGTTGTTAGATCTACTTTCTCGAGGCAGATACATTTGGTGTGATTCACACAACATTGAGTTTTCCCAAAGTGTGGGAATTTGCGAATGGGAAATATCTCCAGATTAAAGGTGGTTCCCATTCCTTTGTTTAGGCGCATACATGGAAACTTTCAGAGAACCTATTCCTAGACCTAATCTAAGCTTTACCAAGGAGACATGGATAAAAGGAATACAAGAAATCAAAACTAAGCTACAAGGTGATGCACCGAAGGAATGATGAACATTAGTTTTCTTTGATAGACACAAACTAACAAAATACATATAATAATCAAGCACAGATAACTAGATTTATAATGAAAGACTAGATGAGAGCAAAGGAGACAAGAAAGGATCTAAAATTGATCACAAACGTGTTTTATTGCTCGTATATTGATACAATGCATTACAAACAGCTATAAGGAAGAAAACGTATTACAATTTAAATGGAAGGTCTAAACTCCACGAATTCCTTTCTAGAAGGAAAGGGGAGCCTGAAAAAACAAAATAATGTCCAACACTTTACAATGAGTCTCGACCCTACTTTTATAGATTAAAAACAGAGGGGAGAAAGAGAGAGAAGTGGGAAAAAAGCAGTCCAAAGCTCAATGATCGCTATTAATGCCTCTCATAAAATCTACCCCTAAATCTATCTTGACTGTATCAATTTCTTATTCGACGCCTCAAAGAAGGAGGAAATGGTGGATTAGATCGAAATCCGATCTGGTTGTTGGGGCAAAAATAGATCCTGCATTGATGGCCTTGAAGATGTTTCTCCATTTTTATCCCACCTAACCTCCCCAAACTTAAAGTTTTAGATCTCTATGGCATAGATAAGGCCGAGATCTTTCCAACGGTGTCGATTTGTAATATTTCGAGCCCTGAGTCGAAAGATATGCCCTTCGAAGTTTGTATCGGATCCGTACAAAAGGGCGGGAAAACCAGTTTGAAAAATGGGCCCCCTTTTCTATATGGGACACGTGGAGGGCTGGCACTTGTCTAAGGGCGGCCTCTGTATTTTTCTCTTAGAATGGCATGGGGATGACATGTGGCTTCCTCCGTCGGCCTGCTCAATTTCTATGTTTTTGGCTAAGTCTTTTGCTCGGCAGGTCATATTTCTTAACCAGGGACATGCGGCAGTTTGGCGCTCATTTGGAAACCTTCTCTTTATTCGACCCTTGAGTTAGCGCTATTTGGACACTTGACACTCTCTGTCGGCCTGTCATAATACATTGACTATTCAACTCGAACTGTTCCCTTTTTTGAAATTGGATGCATGGAGGCTCCGCGCTCACTTGGAAACCCGCTTAGGATTTTTCCTCTAGAGGAGCGTTGGGTCGACACGTGGAAACCTCCACGGGCTCTTAGACTTTTCAACAACCCCTCTTACCTTTTCGGACCCTAGGCTACATGGAAAATTGGTGCTTATTTGAGCCTCCACATTTGGATCTACCCTTGGAAATGCGCCAAACTGACGTGTGGCAGCTTCTGCAACGCTTCTATACTTAGCCTCTTTTTTGAGCCCCCACCCTATCTCGCCTTTTGACCTCTATTGACCATTTACTACGTGGAGGGCTGGCACAAGTTTGAGCTTCCCTTTTTGGATTCAACTTTGGAGAAGCGTCATGTTGACATGTGGCTCTCTCCACTGCCTCCTCCATACTTAGTCAATTTTTGGACTCGTTCTGAACCGTTTTGAGCCGAAGACTTTAGATCTTCATCGTTTCTTCTTTTTCTTGCTCCTGGATTCTCTATGATGTTGCTCCTCCTTCTCTGACCTTGCTATTTTATTTCCAAGCCCACATGTAACCCGTTAAATAGATTTTAAGACACATGATCCGCTCGACAGAGCCATCTCTTCTCTTTCTTCATGCATAGGGTCGTTTGGTCTTTCGTAAGCCCCGCCACTCCATTGTTGAGTCCTTTTGCGACTGTTTGCAAGATTTAACCATGTCCTCTTTGGTTCTTCCTATGCGGGGTCGTGGCTGATCCGATACTTTTCTCGTGGGAAAAATATGGATAACAATCACGGTGACTCACAGGGGTATCTACCTCCTAGATGAAAATACCAATTGCCTTGTCACATCCGTTGGGCATGGAGTCGAGAACAACGGTCTGATACTGATCTTGCCTCTGATTCACGAGCCCAACTATTTACACTCTCAATTTTCATAAGAAATCTCGAAATGATGGTTTTGAGAGTAGAAAATTATTTTGACCCGAGGCTTCATCTGTTTCTGAATGGGTTATGCAAGAGCAACAAAACAACACCACAACTATATATAAAATTTGAAATCATACATGCTCCAAGTAGAACATGCAGAGCATGCAAAGCACTTAGGATAAAAGTAACCTAAACTACAACAAGACAATGTGCACAAGCACTTAGAGGAATGAGAAACTAAAATAATATGTACAAGGTGGGAACTTTCCTTCTAGTAAAAGTGTTTAAGATAGATTCCGTTCACTGGAATCTGTAACTCTTCACCATCCAATGTAGACAATTGGAAAGCATTACTTGCTTTTTCATTTTGTAACCATGTAAGGGCCACTCCAAATGGCATCAAACTTGGAATGCCTTCCTAGTTTTACTCAATCTGCATCCCATTTCAAAACTAGTTTTCCTTCCTGGAAGGCCCTTGTTCTTGCCTTCTTGTCAAAGCATCTCTTGATTGAGACCTGATCCTTCTCCATTATTTGAAGTGCATGTTCTCTAGTTTCTTCCAACTCCAGTAGCTCTGCATACCTGGCTTCCATTGGTTCAAACTCAGACATCTCCAATCGCTTTAGGAGTTCTAATGCGATAATTCAAGTGATATAAGCAACACTGCCTCTTTCCCATAGACAAGTTTAAATGGAGAGCTACTTGTAAACCTCTTGGGTGTTGTCCTATTAGCCCATAAGGCTGATTTGAGTTTCATATGCCAAGTTCTCTAATTTTCATCTAGAGTTCTTCTGACAATCCTTAGCAAGTTCTTGTTTGTAGACTCAGCTTGGCCATTACCCTGAGGGTAATAATTTGATGAAGTGCTCAAGTAAATCCCATTCCTAACGGCCCATCATGTGATTTTGGAACCTATGAATGCCAATGCATTGTCTGATATAATGGTGGCTAGCACTCCAAACCTGGCCACTATCCCTTTATAGAAATCTAGTATGCTAGACTCATTAGCTTCTTTGAGTGCCACTGCCTCGGTCCACTTAGTGAAATAGTTTGTTGCCGTCAGAATCCATTTGTGGCCTTGGCTCAAATTTAGATTGATGACCCCGATGAAATCCAATCCCCATTACATGAATGGCTGGTCAACTAAAATTGGGTGCAATGGAAGTGCTGCTAGCCTTTCTTTGCCTTTGAAGAATGCACAATTTTTGCACTTTTTGATCCATGCATAACAATCACTAAACACCCTAGGCCAATAATAACCTACCTTCATGATCTTGAGTGCTGTCACCCATGGAGCAAAATGGCCTCCAGCTACTTCATCATGGAACTCTTGTAACACTCTCTCAATCTGATTTCTCCCGATGCATCTTAATAGAACACCATTAATGTCCCTCTTAAACAAGACACCATTAATAAGCACATATGTGATGGTCGTAGTCTAAAATGTCTCCTTTTTGTTTTGCTCATTTCTAGAGGACACATGCCTGTTCAAGGAAGTGCATCATGCTTTGAGTCTAATAAGGAATGGGTACATCATCATTTTCTTCCTCTTGACTATCATGCAGGACAAAAACAACTTCTTTTTCACCACTTGCTTTGTCTTGTTGACTCGAGGCCAGTTGTTCACATAATCCCTTCCCATGGACCAGCTTAGTGACCTTTATCTCAATGTCATACTCCATGACATGAGTGATCCATCTTGCACGTTTTTCATTCAGATTCTTGCATGAGAAGGAAGTCCTTAACTCCTGTATGGGAGACTAACAGTTGGATTTTATTATTCGAAACTAGATGTTTAAAATTATTTAACCCTCTGATCACTACCAAGACTTGCTTTTCAATGAAGGAGTATCTCACTTCATAATCTTCTAGACCCTGGCTGAAGAAAGTAATTGGCTGCTCTGTATCTTCTTTGTTCTGCTATACTAGGATTGCGTAAAATCGTGTCACTACCACCAAAGGCATATAATATGAAATCCTTAGAAAAATTTGGATTCACGAGAGTTGGGGCTTGTGATATAGCTTCTTTGATGGCCTCAAAATTTCTTTTCCTTCAGCTATCCACCTAAATGCCAAACTTTTCTTCAACATCAACGTTATTGGCTTGACAAGGGCAACAAAGTTTGGTACAAACCTGCGGAAAAAATTGATTTTTCCTAAGAAGCTTTGAAGAGCCTTCTTATGGCTTGGCAATGGCAATGCTCTTATTGCTTCAAATCTCTCTGGGTCAATTTCCAAACCTTCCTTTGACACAATATGGCCTAGAATCCTGCCCTCATGGGCCAAGAATATGCATTTTTAGGGTTCAATGATACCCCAAATCTCCTACACCTTTGAAACACCTGCCTTAGGTGAAAAAGGTGGTCTATTGCATTTTTAGAGAACACAATAATGTCATCCAGATAGATCAGTACTATTTTGTTGATCAGCCCTTTGAATGCCATATCCATTGCCCTTTGGAAAGTGGCTCTAGCATTAGACAATCCAAATGGCATTTTTCTGTAGGCATAGGTGCCCCATTTAGTGGTGAAATCTGTTTTGAATTGATCATCTTCTTTCACCATGATCTGGTTGTACCTAAGTATCCATCTAGGAGAGAGAATCTCTCTGATCTAGACACCACTTGCAAGATCTGCTCCATTGAAGGGAGTGGGTAGTGATCTTTGAGGGAAGCTCTGTTCAAGTCTTGAAAGTCTACACACAACCTAATCTCTCCATTATTCTTCCTGACTGGGACCAAGTTTACAACCCAACTTGAGTGTTTGATTAGAAATATGATACTTGCCTCTATTAGCTTGTTTAGCTCTTTCTTCATCAGAGGTTCAATGTGTGGATTAACTGGTCTCTACTTTTTCCTAATGGGCTTAATAGTTGGATCTAGTTCAATTGTGTGTTGTGCTAGCTTCGGATTGAACCCTCTTAGGTCTTCATAGCTCCAAGAAAATACATCTGGAAACTCTTGGAAAATTTTCATGAATTCATACCTTTCTTGCTCGGTGGCCACTTTGCCAATTTGAAGTGTTTTTCCTTCTCTAACTAGAATTGATTATGAATCTTCTCCTTTGATCTATATATTAGCCTTCTCTTTTCAAAATGATCATTAGGATTGAAGATAGAATCCAATGTCACTAAGCCTTTGGGAAGCTTGTTTGTATGTAGCTGCACTACTTGATCTCCATATTGCTGCTCTAATCTGTTTTGATTCCTAGCTGAGAACTCAGCTTCCTCTTGCAAAAAATTGATGATCTGCTAATCATTCTCGAACACCTACCAGCATGTGTTGTTATCTAGCACTATTGGCCTTACAATCACATGGATATATGGATGTCCTTTGTCCTTTGTCCTTTCTCCTTCCTAGGTATGGACACAATGTTGAAGGCTTCAAAATCCTCAATGAGATCCCATACCCTATTCTTGTAGCTTTTGAGCAGGTCATTCTTGATAACATTTTGTCCTTTGACTTGATTGGAAACTAGTTCACTGTCACCAAACACTTGTAGGTTCTTGATTCCTCGTCTTCTAGCCCAATGCAATCCATGAACCAAAGCCTCATATTCTCTTTGTATTTTTGAACAGGAAAAATGGAAACGGAAAGTGAGTAATACTTCATACCTTGGGGTGACACAATCATAGCTCCACCTCCGGCTCCTTGCCTACTTCTCGAGCCATCAAAGAACAATTTCCATACTTCATTTTCATCCTTATATTCTGGCTTAATGATGTCAGGAAGAGGATGATTCTCTTCATGTAGGCAGTAGAATCCTAGCTCAGATTCTTCCATCTCCTTATAGGGATCAAAAGCATGTATTTTTTGCCCATTCATCGAGAGTCAGGTCCGGGATACACCCCACCTTGGTATCTGCTTCAGAAGTGTTTAGGAGGTCTTCTTGATCAAAAGCCAAACAATTTGCATTGATTGGGATAGGTACATAAGAATCAATGTGATAATCCACTATGGGCTCAGATTTGATTGTGGCCTTTGCTCCATACCTTGTTCTAAAGAGCATATGCGACTAGTCAGTAGACAAGTAGCCTCCAATTTTGGCAGTGAAGTCCCTGGACAAACACAATGCAAAATGTGGTGGCAAGTCTATGACTAATACATTTTGCAATACAATCACATTGGGGCAGGCATGCAAAGTGAGGCTTAGATTCTTGATGATTCCAACAATTGCCATCGCTTATCCGATCTAATTGGACTACCCTTCTAAAGATGACTTCATAATGGAGACCCAGTTGATCAAATATTTCTTTGGGAATTACATAACTACTTGCCCTAGAATCAATCATGCAATTATGCACCAATTTATCCCCAATGATTAATGAAACATAGAATGGAGGAGGTATCAGGTTCTTACCTTGTTGCTCTCGATGGGTTTCCCCAAGTTGAGCTATATTAGTGAGAACTTTCTCTTTCTGGTTAGGGGGTTGATTTGAGCTTGAATAATTTTGCATGGCAATCTGCAATAGATTCCTCTGCCCTGGAATGGCCAGTGACTCCCATAGTGAAATGTTCACACCTGTCCTCTTCATTTTCTCAATGATATTAAATGAGCTATCCTTCTGCTACCCCTTCCCTGGCACATTTTTTCTTACACATGGGTTGTTACAACCGGTTCCTGAGTGGATTTGGAAGGTGGCTTGGATTGGCTCTGCATATTGGGAGTTGTATTTTGGATGCCAATTCCTTGTGGAGCAATGGAGGATTGAGGATCTCCTGAGTTTGGTGAATGTCCTTCTCCAATATTTCTCTTCTTGGACCATGTATTGGCAACTATACTTTGAGAAGGATTCTGATTCATTCCACAAAAGTCTTCAACTTGCCAATTGACAAGCATAGTTTTAGTTAGAGGTCCCTCTTGCTGGTCTCCTTACTGCTGATTTTCTTCTTGGCTAGGTTCTTGTGACATACCAACATTTTGCACCATCAAAGCCTGATTTAGTGCACCATTGAAGCACATCGATTGATTATGTGGCTGACTGCATGGGAAACACCAATCATATTCTTGTGCCATGTTATTCTGTGCTAGAACCAATGCCCTTGATGTTGAAGTTGTGTTTGGATCATATGGCCTAAAAGGTCTAGCAACTTGAGGTTGTCCTTGGTGTTGACTCTGAGTTACAACCTAGGCTTGTGGTCTATTTTGCTGATACGAGGGTCTAGCTTGAGGCTGATATGGCCTAGAACTCTGAGCCTATTGTCTTTTGATGGTTACTAACTCATTCCCTAGGTTTTGAAGCTATTTCATAATTTCCTGAACCTCCTTTGAGGTGGTAGATGATGAGGTGGAGGATTCAATTGAACTTTGACTCTGGGAGTAGGTATAGGAGCTATTGTGGGTGTTTGGATGGTACTTGGGTTTCCTAATTTGGGGTATAGAGGCATGGATGGCCTAGGAGCAAGTTTTCCAGCTTGAATTAAATGATTCTCAGCTCCTATGGAAAGGCTATAGGCTACAGGTAAGGTTGTGCCCCCCATTGACTGAATCATTAAAGCAATATCATAATTTAAATCTCTAAGAAAGTATAAGAAGGCACCTTCATTAGTGGGCTTTACTGCTGCTGGAATCTTGTCCTAGGTCCATTGAAATCTAAGGTTGAAATCCATCAACTGCTCATTCAGAGCTCTCTTGATTGTTGTCAGTTTCTCCAATAAGGATAAGTTATCTCCTTTTTCTCCAAACTAGTTGTGAAGAGTTGTGCACAGATGGTCCCAAGATTGAATAGATCCTGCTTCTAGGCTCCTAAACCATTGTGAGGCTTTACCCTTGAGTGAAGAGGCTAGTAACTTGACTGCAATGTCCATCTCAGTGATCTCATGGATTGTACATACATTTACAATATCTTAAACGTGGTCACTGTAAGAGAAGTCTGGTTTTCCCCAGTGAAATATGAGATGCTCTTCAATGCTGCCATTGGGATTGGATTTTGTGCATTTAGAGTGAGTGGGCTACTACCGGTGAAATTGACATAAGGATTTGGCTATGCCATCTGATCACTGAGCACCCTTCTTGATTGAAAGAATGGCCTACTAGGAGGAGGTGTTGATAAGGCTTTGTTTGGTGGAGATAGAGACCTCTGGGCTCTTCTTCCTCTTCTCCTTATGTCTAGAGACAAGTGTAGGTGTACAAACTATCCCTCTTCTCTTGTTCTTGACCTTGTTTGTATCCTTCTCATGAACTTGGGAAACTTAGACTGTTGAAACCAAGTGGATTCTGTCCCTTTTGGAGTCGCTAGATGTGTAGTTCTTAAAAGCTTTTAAAAGCTAGAATCACAGCAAGTGCACATCGATCTTACTGTAATGAAGATGGAGACTTCTTTGTCCCACCATGCATGCCAAAATTTTTAGTGTGGTCACATGGTGGCTTATGATTTTCTGTTGTAATGAGACACCTCAGAAAGATAGAAGATCTAACCTCAGTCCCACCAAGGTGTGCCAAAAATTTTAGTGTAAAATCACAACACCCCCAAATGAGTCGTCGATCTGCTTTTCGAGGCGATTCATTTGGTGTGATTCACATAACATTGAGTTTTCCCCAAAGTGTGGGAATTTGTAAATAAGAAAACTCTCTAGATTAAAGGATGGTTCCTATTCCTCTATTGAGGTGCATACGTGGAAACTTTTAGAGGACCTATTCCTAGTCCTAATCTAAGCTTTACCAAGGAGATAGGGATAAAAGGAATACAAGAAATAAAAATAAGCTACAAGGTGATGCACCAAAGGAATGATGAACATTAGTTTTTTTGATAGACACAAACCAAAAAAATACATACAATAATCAAGCATAGATAACTAGATTTATAATGAAAGACCAGATGAGAGAAAAGGAGACAAGAAAGGATCTAAAATTGATCACAAATGTGTTTTATTACTTTGCATATTGATACAATGCATTACAAATGACCAAAAGGTAGGAAACGTATTGCAATTTAAATGGAAGGTTTGAACTCCATGAATTCCTTTGCCAGAAGAAAAGGGGAGCCTATAAAAACAAAAGAATGTCCAACCCTTTACAATGAGTCTCGACCCTACTTTTATAGATTCAACATAGAGGGGAGAAAGAGAGAGAAGTGGGAAAAAATAGTCCAAAGCTCAACCACCGCTATTAATGCCTCCCATAAAATATGCCCCCAAATCTATCTTGACTATATCAATTTCTTATTCGGTGCCTCGAAGAAGGAGGAAATGGCAGATCAGATTGAAATTTGATCTAGTTGTTGGGGCAAAAATAGATCCTGCATTGATGGCCCTAAAGACATTTCTCCATTTTTCTCCCACCTAACCTCCCAAAATTAAAGTTTCATATCTCCATGGCGTAGACAAGGCCGAGATATTTCCAACGGTGTTAGATTTACAATATTTCAAGCCTCGAGTCGAAAGATATGCCCCTTCAAAGTTTGTATCGGATCTGTATAAAAGGGCGGGAAAACCAGTTTGAAAAATGGGCCCCCTTTTCTATATGGGACATGTGGAGGGTTGGCACTTGTCTAAGGGAGGCCTTTGTATTTTTCTCTTGGAATGGTGTGGGGCTGACACGTGGCTTCCTCCGCCGGCCTGCTCAATTTCTATGTTTTTGGCTAAGTCCTTTGCTTGGCAGGGTCATATTTCTTGACCGGGGACATGCGGCGGTCTGGCACTTGTCTGGAAACCTTCTCTTTATTCGACCCTTGAGTTAGCACCATTTGGACACTTGGCACTCTCTGCTGGCCTGTCATAATACATTGACTATTCAATCCAACTCTATTCCCTTTTTAAAATTGGATGCGTGGAGGCTCCGCGCTCACTTGGAAACCCGCTTAGGATTTTGCCTCTGAAGGAGGGTCGATTCAACACGTGGAAACCTCTGTAGGCTCTTAGAATTTTCAATGGCCCCTCTTACCTTTTCAAACCCTGGGCTACATGGTGAACTGGTGCTTATTTGAGCCTCCACCTTTGGATTTTCCCTTGGAAATGTGCAAACTGATGAGTGGCGGCTTCAGTGGTGCTTCTATACTTAGCCTCTTTTTTTGAGCCCCCACCCTATCCACCTTTTGAGCTTTGTTGACCATTTTATACATGGAGGGCTAGCGCAAGTTTGAGCTTCCCTTTTTGGATTCAACTTTGGAGAAGTGCCGTGCTGACACATGGCTCTCTCTGCTGCCTCCTCCATACCTAGCTGATTTTGGACTCGTTCTGAACCATTTTGAGCCCGAAGACTTTGGATCTTTGTTGTTTCTTCTTTTTCTTGCTCTTGGATTCTCTATGATGCTGCTCCTCCTTCTCTGACCCTACTATTTTATTTCTAAGCCCACTCATAACTCGTTAAATAGATTTTAAGACAGATCCACTTTACAGAGCCATACCTTCTCTTTCTTCATGCATAGGGACGTTTGGTCTTTTGCAGCTCCGCCACTCCATTGTTGAGTCCTTCCGTGACTCGTTTGCAAGATTTAACCGTGTCCTCTTTGGTTCTTCCGTGCATGGGCATGGCTGATCCAATACTTTTCCCGAGGGTGAAATATGGATATTAATACAAAGTTATCATGACACCCTATGCTCTACCTTTAGTCATAACAACAATATTATTACCATCGCTACAGAGTATGTAGATCCCACATGCAATCCATAGGTAGATGATCTCATGGATGGTGATGCTATTTATTCCAATTTTGACTCTAAAGATGAGCTTATGCAATAAACTTCCCCAATTATAGATCGATTCTTGAGTTGCAATCTGGTCCTTTAGTTATCCCTTCTACACCACATATTGTGACATCTCACTCTCCTTCCCTATATCTTTTCCATACACCGTTATACCTCTACCTTCTATGACATAACCATATGTTCTCATTTCCATTATGTCCTCTAACCCACCTATGGATAATCCATACTACTCATGACATGAGGCTCTTGGACATGATGTTTATAACTGTAGAGCCTATATATGGCTTATGAATAAAATCAAGGTGGAAGTTAGGTAAGACCAACACAAAAAGGCCTCAAAACCCTCTTTTTCGCACTACTTTTTTATCATAATGGTTTTTACTCCCATATAGATGATACTTTTCAGGTTATCTCTTGCAAGTGTTGAGCTTGATAACATTCTCCTCATGTACCTAAGCATTGAGCTAGATCCCATCCTTCACATCATTTTAGGCCATCCTCTAACTTTCATCATTCTCGCCTTGTCACATCCTGATGATATTCATCATGATGTACTCACACAAATCTTTGATAGGATTGATGATTATATCTTTTCTACATAATTAGAATTCTATCGACGTATCAAAATCATCTAAGATAACCTTGAGGAACTAATGATACATATTCACCAAAAATCCTTCATGATGTAGATTACATCATTAATGATGTATGTCAATCATTCACACGGTCATCATCAAGACATTTTATCTTACTTGGTGATTATTATTTATCTCGATTGGGTTCATCCATCCCACTTGGGTTTATGCAAATTTTTTTCCTATCTTGGATACTTTGGTAATTCATATTTATCTCCCGCTTGTGTTCATCCTTCTCACTTCGGTTTATACGACCATGAATTCCCATTTTGGATACTTTGTCACTAAATTCCTCTCATCTCCTGGGTTTATCTCTCATTTCTTGGGATGGCCTAATAATTGGTTCCCATCCCATTCCATCCACAAAATATACTCTATCAATCTCAATTTTTTTATCATTTCATTTCTCTTAATCATAAATGTTCCTACATTTGTACATACATAAGAAAATGGAATCATAAAATTAAATATACATCAACATCAATACACACAATATCAACAAAACAATGGTATCTTATATATATCAAAATAAATAATTTTGTAGATCATCCCATGTATATCATAAATCATACAATCAACCATCTCTTAAGTATCACCCCCTCATACATAGGTAATCCAATGATTTGAGTTGATGGTGCCTAACTAGCTGCATGTAGGGATCATGCCAAGGATGCGGCTCTAAACTAAGTCCTGAAGTCTCTCCCTCTGTTGTCAGCCACCCAAACTTCCAATTCCGAATGCATGATACATCTTCCACCTAGCACATTTCCTCCCTATAAATTAGATAGCCTCATTTCCTTCTCTCACACCAACATTGTCTATTCCTATAGAATGTAGCAACCAATTTTGTCACTTCATATCAAGGGATTTTTTTAACTTTATGATTCATGATTTAAATACCCATATATTTTTAGTGTAGAATCACAACACCCTCGAATGGCTTGGGTGTGAAGTGGGGCATTTGGTGTGATTGCACAACATGGGACCATCTCTCAAGCTATGGGACTTGAAAAACTTGAGATGGACCTCCGGAGAAAGCCGGTTCTTGCTTCCTAATCTACCTGCCACAAGCTACTCTAGTGCAGAAAACCTATTCTATCCTAATCTAACCATTCCAAGGGGGGAGAGAGAGAGAGAGAGAGAGAGAGAGAGAGAGAGAGAGAGAGAGAGAGAGAGAGAGAGAGAGAGAGAGAGAGAGAGAGAGAGAGAGAGAGAGAGAGAGAGAGAGAGAGAGAGAGAGAGAGAGAGAGAGAGAGAGAGAGAGAGAGAGAGAGAGAGAGAGAGAGAGAGAGAGAGAGAGAGAGAGAGAGAGAGAGAGAGAGAGAGAGAGAGAGAGAGAGAGAGAGAGAGAGAGAGAGAGAGAGAGAGAGAGAGAGAGAGAGAGAGAGAGAGAGAGAGAGAGAGAGAGAGAGAGAGAGAGAGAGAGAGAGAGAGAGAGAGAGAGAGAGAGAGAGAGAGAGAGAGAGAGAGAGAGAGAGAGAGAGAGAGAGAGAGAGAGAGAGAGAGAGAGAGAGAGAGAGAGAGAGAGAGAGAGAGAGAGAGAGAGAGAGAGAGAGAGAGAGAGAGAGAGAGAGAGAGAGAGAGAGAGAGCCTACACTAAGTGGTGATACACCAGAAAAGGAAGTGGTTCAATCACATATTCGATCGCTCAAGTGAAGTGGAGAGGTGAACATAGGAGAGGGTGGACATAATGCACCATGGACCAGAGATAGATTTCACATGGAACACCACTTCAAAACCCATTAAGCACAACTCCCAGAACCTGCAACAAACATCATAGTATGCATAGTATACCCTACAACGATGAGAGGTAAGAAGAGACAACAAAATAAGCCAAGGATGGACATATGCATCATGAAATAAATTTTATTGCTCCAAAATGTTACATAGTACATCATCAGTGGGCAAGAGGTAAGAAAACACCATTACAAAGCCATGGGAGGAGGCTTAGACTCCACATTCTACCCTAAGGAAGAAAGAGAGAGGGGGCGATGAGAAACAACGACCAACCCTTTGAATATGCCCCTTCATTACAATATATAGGAAGAATGAGAGAGAGGAGGGAAGAATTTGAATCTTGCTTCAACCACCTTGAGATATGCATTGAATCCTACTTTGAAAGATCAACCACCATCAATCAATGCCCCTCTCAAATCCACCTACAATCTATCAATTTTGGTTCCCTAGTGGATCAAATTAAATCTAGTCTGGTAGTTGAAGAAATTAGATTCTGTATTAATGTCCTAGAAGACGTTTTCCAATTTTTCACCTACTAAAGCCTATTAAGAATGATATTTTATGTTTCCATGGAATATAGGGTATTGAGACATTTCTAAAAAGTCTTCTCCCACCCAAATATGAGTTTCCAATCAAAAGATATGGCCATTTGAAGTTTCGGGTCATGGGAGCACAATATTTAAATAGTTTGTCCATACAAGGTCCACGTGGAGGCCTCATGCATCTAAGAGATTTGGATCCTTCCTTATGCTCTTAAAATCACACCGAACTAACATGTCGTGGTTTTCAAGAGCTCCTTGGGATCCATTGTATTTTTCCAAAGTTTCCTTGCTTGGCGGGGCCAAAAGTCTAATCCTGGATATGTGGAGGCTTGGCGCTTGTTTGGAAACCTGCCCCAAACTTTACTTTTGAAGTAGCACGTGCTAACACTTGGCTCCTCCACCTGGACTACCTTTGTTTTGACTATTCAACCCCCCAAATCTGTTCCCTTTTTAAATTTGGACTACATGATGAGCCTCGCGCTCATTTGGGTTTCCACTCTTTGGATTTATCTTTGATGTAGCGCCGTTTGGACACCTTCCGTTGAGTCGAATAATTTTCAACGGTTGGTGAAAATTTTGGGGTTCTAGAAACATGGGGGCTTGGCACTTGTTTGAGTCTCCCTTTTGGATTTATCCTTTGGAGGTGTGTCACTTGGACACTTGGTAGCTTCTGCTAACACCTTTATACTTAGCCAATTTTGGGGCTCATTCTGAATCATTTGCAGAGCCCGAAGACTTCGAGCCTTCACCGTTTCTTTTCCTTTGAGCCTTTGGTTTCTTTGACACTTTATTCTCTTCCCGACCCTGCTATTCCATTTTAAAGCCCACATGTAACCTGTTTGTTGGATTTGAAGCGTGGGTTCGTTTGAAAGAGCCGTTTCTTGACTTTCTTCTTGCATGGGGTCGTGTTTGATCAATTTTACCATGGGGAAAATTGGAATAACAATTTGGAAACTCTCGGGGAAATCTTCCTGCTAGATGAAGAGACCAGTGGCCTTGAAGCATCCATTGGGCATGGAGTCGTGAACGATAGCCCGTGCACCGATCTTTTCCGAAATGGACTCACTGATTGCTTACACTTGCTAACCATGAACCTGTCCCAGAAATAGATTTTCTCGAAAATGTTTTTAGTTTCTCTACATTTGTTTTATTTTGAAATTAGAAAATGTTACAGAAACTATGGGTCTTCTTCCATGGATACTGAAGGGCTTGGCCTTGGTAACTCTTGGAGCAATGCAAACAAAACTTATGTACAAAGAAAAAATCATACATGACTCAAATGAGACATGCAGAGTGTGCACAAGCACTTCTTCTACTAAAAACAAATTCTACTCCTACTCCTACACTAACCAGAGAGAAAGAAAAGCTTAAACAAAGCCTGCCACAAGAAGGAAGAAATAAATTCCTTTTCTAAAAAGGGGCAGCCATGTAAATGGTTTATTATCGAATATGGCTGCATGTATGAGTGAAAAGCGATAATAAGTCGGTCCTCCACCCAAATCATCAAGGTTTGAACATCAATGGAAAATACCTCCTTAAGCTGATTTGCATTGGACTCTAGAGGTGTTGATGGCGACCCTTGGCCCTTTCAGTGCTCTTCCTCATGCTTAGAAGAAAGCATGACTGGTTGTGGCTTCTCCCTTGGCTCCAATGAAACCAAGTATTTGATTGGGCATGGTCTGATCCCTTGAATCTACCCCACCTGCTTTGTGATATTTAACTCCAAAAATGGAGTATTTTTTGGACCTTCTTGGATGGATGGTGTGAGAGGGATGATGACATCCTCTTTCTCTTTCCCTTCCTTCTCTTGTGAAGAACATGGAAGACTCATATCTTCCAACCTTGGTCCTAGAGAGTCTGTTATGAAGTGCAAGTTGTTGTCCTTGAATGTCCTCCTTCATGGCAGTAGGCTCATATGCTTGGAAGGTGGATGATGGAGGATCAAATGATGTAATCTCCATGGGATCTTCTCCATCAAAGCAATCCTCCAAGTCAGACAGATAATCTATCTCCTTGTTGTCCTGTTGCATGTGCTCGACCTCCTCCATGGTGTCCTCCTAATCTGAAACTTGCTCACCATGGTTCCCTTCATCCTCCAACATGAAGTTTGAAATTTCAAACTCCTCTTCAACATTAGAGATTGAAGGGGATGAAGTGGGAGGAAGAACTGAAGGTTCTTCTGTAGCCTGCTCCACACTTGGAGCCTCTGGAACTGTATGGTCCTCCTCCATCATGGGTTCATCAATCAAATTAGGCCCTTGAAATGAAAGAAAAGAATCTTCAATGATGCTTTCTTCATTGAGTGGCTTCAATGCTGATTTGATCTCTCCTAATTGCTCCTCTTCAATGGGGCTTGGAGCTGATTGTTCCTCCTCTTTAATTGGTTGTGTAGCTTGGATTAGATCAACATTCTCTTTAGATAGAGTGCCATTAGGGACACTATATTCAGGGAAAACAGACTTGATCTTCTTCTTCTTGTTTTTGTTCCTTCTCTGTCAGAACTCAGCCTCAGCCACCACTGGCTCTTTAACCTTGACCTCCTCCATTGGCTTGACCATTAAGGGGATCTTTGTAAACCCAAATCGACAACCCAACTCTTCGATCTTCTATCATTTCTTCTTTGTTGGGTTCCTCCTCATTTCGTTCTCCTTGAATGGTCTTTGGAATCTCTCCTCACATAGAATTAGGAAGGCAAGAGGAGTGACAGTTAGGGTTCAACCAGATTTACAATTTTTTGTGGTGGGGAGGAGGTGGAACTTCTGTTTGTTTAGAGGGGATGACTGTTTGGAATTGAAAAGGGCAGAGGAACCGAGGTGGGATGGGAGATTAAGAGATGGAGAAAACAAATTAACACTTCGGGCAACAGATGAGGGGCTTGAATCTTGATCATGCTAAAATGATAAAGTTTGAGAAAGAGAAAATGAAGGACATGGAGCTGGTGATTGACTTACCTATTGACAAGGTTGTCTTACACTATGCTCATATGCCTCAATATCCTTAATCCACAGTGTAAGTTGGGGAAAAATTTCAACCATGAAGTCAATATTCTCCTGAGGGCTATAATGACTTGGAAAAGGGCCTCCCCATGGACAAGGTGTCCTGAAACCAATCCTGAATTCCTTCATCTCGTTTGCACCCATGGATTGCACCATGCAAGCCTCAATTCTTTGAATCTTCTCCAATAAACCATCATTCTCCACATAGTTGCCATTATTTTATGCATCCCCTTGTTCTTGATAAGCTCCATGGCCAAACTGACTGTGACCCTACTCATATGGTTAAGCATAATGGTCCTAGATCTGATTATAATGTTGATCTGGAGGAGTTAGGAAATGCATTGGAGGTGAACTACATTGTTGTAGGTGTGAATTCCATGAAGGGAATGAAGTCATGATTGAAAAACTTCATAAAATGGAAGAAAAAAGGGAGATATGGAAGAAAAGTGAATGAAAATGGGTGGAAATGGATGGAAAGGTTTACAACTTCAGAGATGGGGTTTTGACCGAAGATGGAGTTGCGGATGTTCTTGCATGTGCCTCAAAAGGTGAACCTTAACATGAACACACCAACCGCTAAGATGAAGTGGTAAGGTGCTTTAGACCCATCCCATCGGGTGTGCTAACACTTGTTAGTGCAGAATCACAGCACCCCGAATGGCCTGGGTGTGAAGTGGGGCATTCAGTGTGATTACATAACATGGGACCATCTCTCAAGCTGTGGGACTTGCAAAAATTAAGATGGACCTCCGGAGAAAGCAGATTCTTGCTTCCTAATCTACCTGCCACAAGCTACTCCAAAGGCAAAAAGCGATTACTATTCTATCCTAGTCTAACCATTCCAAGGGGGAGAGAGAGAGAGAGGGTGAAAGAGCCTACACTAAGTGGTGATACACGAGAAAAGGAAGTGGTTGAATCACAGATCTGACTACCTAAAGTGGATAGAGGTGAGTAGAGGATGAAAGGAATGATAACTATATCGTACCAAGCCAAGAACACAGATGCTAATCAAACATCACGATCAATAAGATGAAAGCAATTCACCAGAATAGTTTTACATAAAACCTTTACAAACAAATGAGCAGCAATATCATATATTATTATGGAACTCAATGCAATACATTGAGAATGGGCCTTGCTTAAATAGGCAAGGAATAACAATCTAAGAACCAGTCAAGGTCGTAGATCAAGCCATAAATCAAGGAAATAACTAGTCATCAAAGAACTAGTCAAGACCATAAATTTAGGAGAGAATTAGACATCAAGGATCTAGTCAATACCATAGATCAAGGAAAGAACTAGTCAATACCATAGATCAAGGAAATAACTATACCTAACAACTAGATAATATCTCCTAATATCTAAATAAGATAAAAGAAATATCTACACACATAAGTGGATGAGGATAAATACAATAAAGGTAAATAAAGTACCTAGGTGAACATGAGATAAGGTAAATAACTACTCTAACACCCCCCCTCAAGTGAAGTTAGGGGCCAAAATAGATGTGGCATGTCCACAGAATGAGTCCTGACAACTAGGCCTGATGATGTACTCATGTCTAGTAACTACGAAAAAGGGACACCGCAAGGTACCCAAAACCAGTAACAATAAAGTAAAGAGAGTAAAGACCTACTCCAAGGCATCCCAAGAAGCTCGGATCAAAAAAATCATACAATGCTGAAGAAATTTGGTGTGCACTGTGGTCTGAATCCACTACTCAATTACAAAACTCAAAAACAACTCGACATTGGGCTCCACCGAATAGCTCCATATAAGGAGATCACAACGAAGTGATGTCAAAAGTGCAAAAAAAAAACACCAAACATAATTCAATCAAGTGCTGCAAATAGGTGTGCCACGATCCAAGAACAATAACCAAAGTAATAAGGTAAGGACACAAACTCTAGAGTGTCATGATCCAAGAAAAGCCAAGGTAACAAGGCAAGGACACGAAACCTCGAAGAAGCGGGGATCAACACCACACCCTCCCATACTACCGAATGGGTGCGGTGGTGCTACAAATATGTATGAGTTGTCAAAAAAATTACTCAAACACCGACAAAATAACACTGGGCTCCACCGTAATAGCTCCCCACAAGAGATACCTGTCAACATGCCAAAAGTGTCGAAAATACAGATACAAAATCTCTCAACAAACAAGAGAGATACACTACACCTGCTAAATAAAAATGCTCAAAATAAGAAGCATCACAATGCATAAGGTATAGAAAGTGGAGTAAGAGGCCGAATGGTGGAGGAGCCATGCCTGTAGAGTCCTCTCAACGAATTCCTATGTCGCCACCACGAGTGATCAGATATCCACCCCAAATCAACACGGATGGATGAAGAAGATGCTCTGCATATGACTTGGTGCAAAATGCACAATGGGTGAATGTAAAAGAACATCAGAATGTGTATCAGGTTGATCATGTCTGAAAACTGAAATCTTAGGTTTCTCAAGCCTGAGTGAAGGTGCATAACTCATGTGTTGCTCATGATCCTCAGAAAGAGTCGAGTGAACAAAAAGGAGCTCTGTCAATGTGTGATCCTAATGAAGTATCTGCTCGAAAACCAATGTCATGACAAGAATTCCACTTAACATGTGGAATAGAGGAAACAATACCCTGTGAATGTCTGCCAATGACTCTGCTAGTGAGACCCATAGAATAGAGCATGCGAGAATGAAATGCAAAGTGGTATGCTTTACGAAAAAAAAAGCCATGCGGTGAAAGAGGATACACAACATGTGGTACTGTAATAGGCATAGATGTGGAAGAGCATGCAGTAACAAGCCTCATAGGTTTAGAAGCATCAAAAGTAGGTTCAAGCTCAAAGAATGGCAGATCAATGTCAGTGGGTACAAGAGAAACAACTGCAAGTGGACTAAAAGCATGGATATGGTTGTCCACAAGATGATGGTGATGGTGTAGGCTAGCAAGTTTGTTCTGCAGGGAGTGTATTATTGTATCTTTATCGTGAATGAGTGATTTTAGAAGAGAATTCACTTCTTGAGTGATCTATTTTCTTTCACAAATTTTACAATATCCTCTTGAAGTCCACATGCTTCAGAGAAAAGCATATCATTCTCGTAATCCATGATAGGTACAAACCGCAACCTCCAAAAATTTAGGACGTCTGCTCACGAAATTGCATCCATAATTGATTACAACACTCCTCCATATTTGGCACTTTATAATTATAGTGCAAGTCTCAAAATAAATAAATCTAATGGAAAGAGCACAAAAAACAAGTACTTTTACAAAAAAAAACTCAAAACCGAGTTACCGATTAAAAGTTACAAGCTTTTTAATATTTTGCTCATATTTATTTTAGTCACGACTAAAACAAAATAAATTGTTGTTGCCTTCACCACACAAATAAAATTAGAGGGGGATCAAGTTAAGCACCTACTATTAGGAATCACAAGTTTTAAGCCCTCATATGACCATACCATATGACCAAGGGCTAAGGATTTTAATGGGTGCAATACATTGAGAATGGGCCTTGCTTAAATAGGCAAGGAATAACAATCTAAAAACTAGTCAAGGTCATAGATCAAGCCATAAATCAAGGAAATAACTAGTCATCAAAGAACTAGTCACCATAGATTTAGGAAAGAACTAGATATCAAGGATCTAGTCAATACCATAGATCAAGGAAAGAACTAGTCAATACCATAGATCAAGGAAATAACTATACCTAACAACTAGATAATATCACCTAATATCTAAATAAGATAAAAGAAATATCCACACACATAAGTGGGTGAGGATAAATACAATAAAGGTAAATAAAGTACCTAGGTGAACATGAGCTAAGGTAAATACCTACTCTAACAGAGGAGATGGTCGATAGAATGCACCATGACTGAGATAGATTTCACATGGAACACCACTTCAAGACCCATTAAGCACAGCTCCCAAAACCTACAATAAACATCAGAGTATGCATAGTATGCCCTACAATGATGAGAGGTAATAAGAGACAAAAATAAGCCAAGGATGGACAGATGCATCATGAAACAAATTTTATTGCTCCAAAATGTTACACGGTACATCATCAGTGGGAAAGAGGAAAGAAAATTCCATTATAGAGCCATGGAGGAGGCTTAGACTCTACATTCTACCCTAAGGAAGAAAGAGAGAGGGGGGAAAAGGAGAAACGACGACCAACCCTTTGAATATGCCCCTTCATTATAATATATAGGAAGAATGAGAGAGAGGAGGGAAGAATTCGAATCCTAGCTTCAACAACCTTGAGATATGCATTGAATCCTACTTTGAAAGCTTAACCACCATCAATCAATGCCCCCTCTCAAATCTGCCTACAATATGTTGATTCTGGTTCCCTAGTGGATCAAATTAAATCTAGTCTGGTAGTTGAAGAAATTAGATTATGCATTAATGGCCTGGAAGACAATTTTCCCATTTTTCACCTACTAAAGCCTGTTAAGAATGATATTTTATGTTTCCATGGCATAAAGGGTGTCAAGATGTTTCCAAAAAGTCTTCTCCGCCCAAATCTGAGTTTCCAATCAAAAGATATGGCCATTTGAAGTTTCGGGTCATGGGAGCGCAATATTTAAAGAGTTTGTCCATACAGGGTCCACGTGGCGGCCTCGCGCATCTTGGAGATTTGAATCCTTCCTTATGCTCTTGAAATCATGCTTGGATTGACACGTGGTGGCTTCCGCAAGATCCTTGGGCTCCTTTGTATTTTTCCAAAGTCTCCTTGCTTGGCGGGGCCAAAATTTTGACCCTAGACACGTGGAGGCTTGGCGCTTGTTTGGAAACCCGCCCCAAATTTTACTTTACTTTGAAGTAGCACCACAATGACACCAGCCCCCTCTTTGGCTTGCCTCTGTTTTGACTATTTAACCCCCGACTCTATCCCCTTTTTTAATTTGGACTACGTGGCGAGCCCGTGCTCATTTGGGTCTCCGCTCTTTGGATTTATCTTTGAAGTAGCGCCATTTGGACACTTGGCACCTTCCGCCGATTCAAGAATTTTCAATGGCGGTGTAAATTTTTGGGCCTGACACATGGGGGCTTGACACTTGTTTGAGTATTTAACCTTTGGAGGTGTGCCGCTTAGACACTTGACAACTTCCGCCAAAACCTTTATAATTAGCCAATTTTGGGGCTCGTTCTAAATCATTTACAGAGCCTGAAGACTTCAAGCCTTCACCATTTCTTTTCCTTTGAGCCTCTCCGGTTTATTTGATACTATCTTCTCTTCCCGACCCTACTATTCCATTTTATATCTTGCCTACAACCTATATGTTGGATTTGAAGCATGGGTTCATTTGACGGAGCCGTTTCTTGAATTTCTACTTGCATGGGGTCGTGTTTGATCAATTTTTTCGTGGGAAAAATTGGGATAACAATATTTAAATCCAAGATAAACCTTAATTCAATCCATTTTCAATAACTATCATAAAACATGTGCCACTACTTGAGAGCATATAGATCCCGCTTGATCTCCCTCAATGCTCGTACAAGCCAATACATCAAATGTATCCTTTGGTTTTTCCTTTTTTAGGATATGATAATTAAGTGAAGATATCTAAGTGTCTACTTGGGTTCCACCAAGGAATTCCATAGGAATCTCATAGCTTAGATCTGGTGAAATAATGACAATGTAATCAACAACTTACACTACTTTGTGCAAAGTTTCAGAGTCATGTATGTCATGCTTGGTTCCGTGGTGCACACTCACCATTGGGAACTTGTCATCTCACCTTAATCACTTATTCATCTAAATGGATTAGCAATCAACAACATTGTAAACAACTACAAGTCTTATACAAGGTACAAATCTAGATTAAACTTCAAGAATACGTTCCTCTATGTCATCCTATGATGCCTATGAGTAAGTGTCTCTGTAATGATTCGGATCATTACTAGACCACTTCCCTTCCCATAGCTATCATAAGGTAATATCAGTGTGTGTATTCATGAGGTTCAATCTTTCTTTGTAACTCTAACAAGGCTAGTACTTAATACATTACCTTGCCATAATCTAGTATCTTGATGAGGTAACTCAGTATAGTTGCTAAACAACAATATCCGAATAGTGACAACCGTTATTATATGGATACAATTGTGTAGTGGATGTAGTGAGTTGACCCGCCAAGAGTCCTATATTGGAACATGGTATCTTATTGTTTCAAGGTGATTATTAAATCATGATAGGGTAGCCTAGGTCTTCATGCAATTCCTCCACAAATGAGTCATACCTAAGGTTCCATCTCTGTTTGACCCAAGGATATTTAATTCTCCAAATACAATTAATTACCTAATTAAATCTCATGTCAAGTAATAACCTAAAATGGAAATCGAAACAATCTTTTGTTTATGTTTAGTATTAAAGATTTAATAATGTCTTAAGCTTAATCAATTAAGCCTATGTTTTTATTAATAATGCATATATATTTCAAGCCACTAATTTAGTTATATCACTATAGGGTAGCTTGATATCAAGTCTCTATATTTCAAATTAATAGAGATGGTGCATTTATATATAGCCAAATATGTAAGTAAGAATCACACCTTTATCAAGTATCATATACTATTAATGTTAGTCAACATTTATCTTAATCACACAACTTTTCTTTATTTTCAAGCTTAATTAAAAGTATTCAATTGTACATGCTTATATTAGGTCATTCATTGTCATCTACCATAAGCACTTAGTTTGTAAGTATTTCATTAAGTTTCATCACTTAAAGACTTATTCAACCTTAAGGTGTGCTTCCTTTCTTTCTATTTAAGGACATAAAATCTTGTTCATGAGTTCATAATGATCCACTACCACATAGTATTATAAGGGACATAATATCATTTATATAAGAATTTAAATTACCATTCAAAAATTCTAGATAAGGTCAAGGAGTACTTTAATTAACAATCAAATCTATCATGAATTTATTCACTTATTAAGACCTCATTATAGTTCTTAAGTTCATCCCAACTACTTACTTCATTAGCGGTCATAAATATAGAAAATATTATTAGATGACACCCTTTACCTTGTAGGTTCATCTTATTCAATAACCCAATGAACTTAATACAAATAGTACTAACATATTTGTATAATTCATAAATTACTTAGGTAATCTTACACTAGTAACTTGCTCTAACTTTCAAGTATATAACACTCGAGAGAAGTTCTATATACAAGTAACCCATTCCTAACTTCATTTCCTTCATAATAGTATTCACATATATGTGTCATGTAACACTTAATTGACTTATACTTATGCTTATTAGAACAATAGCTTATATGCAAACTACCTTTCTTTAATAATGCGAAATACAAAATTCATCATTTTCAATCAATCACTTCTCAATCTAAATATTGTAATAAGAATAAGACTTTATTAATTTCCAGAAATAGGTATCAACTCATGTTTATAAGATTGATCAAAAATTTTCTTTCAAACAATTACATTAAATGGCCAAGGGCCTTTCTCATTCCAAACATAAGTAATTCAATTAGGAATTCCATAATCAGTTATCCCATTTAACTTTCTTCAATCAAAAGAATAAATGAAACTATATATGTCTTCCTTCTTTCATGAACTCCATCTGAAAAATTGTTAGCATGAGTCAGTTCACATGAACTGAGCATGATAAACACTAACTCTTCATAACAACATGCTCAACTTAATAATTTCATAAAAGGAACAATGCTTTTTAGTGAAATTATTCTAAGGTCCAAAGGAGGAACATAACTCATTTGATCATGCCACAAGAACTTCATAAATGAAACCATCAAAGGAAGAAAAGTTATCACATACCATCCTTTCAAGTAATTGAAATCAAATAATAATTTAAATCCCACAAAGGTGATCCGAAAAATGAAATTGATTCCAATCAATCATAAAATTAAAAGAGCAAGAATAATATGATTGCAGTCATATAAGCCCATACTTATATGATTGTAATCATACATCTTATTTAACTAAGTCTTACAACTCAATCAATTAATTGTTATATATCAGTCAAGCTATATTAATCAAGTTAGTAACTTAATGATAATAATAAGTACAAGTTTTATAAGATTACAGTCATATAAGTCCTTACTTATAAAACTATAATCTTCTATCTCTTTCATTAAGTTTATACAACTTTGTTATCACCCCTTTTTATTCTACTCAAGCTATAACAAGCCACTCATACAACATTAAAATTCAATATAACAAACAAGTAATTCCACTTACTTTCTTAGCACATAAAGATCCCAATACCTAAGATTTTTTGAGTAGATTCACTACTGGGTAAGGATAGTTCAAATGAATTAAAAGCGTAAGAAGTTGGAAGATCATACTCCAATCAACAATATGAACTAGGTACATATAGATGAAATGAGACTAAATTTCATACCAAATCATCCATCCAAGAATTTAATGAAATGAACATTCATTTCACACTCAACTACAAAGCCATTGCATGTACACAACTGAGATTTTATCAAAAGTCAAATACAAAGGATCAAACTAATTAAGCACTTCAAACATGAATACATCTAGTCAAGAATTCATGTAGAATGCACAATGATTTCAAAGACCCCAAATAAGACAAAGATAAAACTATTAATGGTTTCTAGTGAGAGGTTGAATTGAACTCGAGCTTCATAATTTCATAAATCTCCAAACAAACATTAATTCAAACATGTACCGAATCCAATAGGGTTTGAATATGCAAAAATTTTAAACAAAATAAATCCATTCAACCTGAGTGAGCCCAAGGCTCTAACTTGATCAAATATATTTGATTTCATCAATTCACAGTTATAGTTCTCAACTCATCGGGTGAAGAGGTTTAGACCATACTAAATCTTTCACAAGGTAAAAGAATTATGGAGGTAAGAACAATATCAATCAGAATGTCAATGAGCTCTCATAATATCCTATCACATAGTTATTTATGGCTTAATTTAAGTTACAAGGAGTCCATATAAAGGAGGTGAAGTATCGACTTTGTTCCAACTCAAAACTACCCATAATCCATAATGGATCTGGTACTACTCATTAAGCAAACCTAGCTTCAACCTCGGAGGTGTCCATAATGGACTAGATTACACAACCCTCAACATAGTTATGGTCCCCAACTAGGGAGTCCATCATAGATTCAAAAGCATTAAATACCCAGTAATGGTAACTACTCAGCTCTTTATTCTTATGATAATCAAAATTAGATTAAAGTGCACATTGGTGGTAATAAATCAACAATCCTGCGCAAACTGGATAGCCACCAAGAAAACTCAAAAACCCATTTAAGATAATTGTCTTGAAGAAAAAGTCCTCAATTAAGAACTGAAATAAATTTGAATTAAAATAAAGGCATTCACCCATATTGTAGAAACCATTTAACAAAAGTTACATAACCCAACATCGATGGATTCTAACAACGAAAAAACAGTGCTTCAAAAGCACTAATACTCAACTTCTAGGATACTTACTTTTCCAAATCGACTGTTCAGTATCCAAGTTGAAGTCATTTAAGCTCAAAAAGAAAACTTAACACAAATACCAAGAAACACATTAATCCTTCTTAATAAGCATTCACAGTCATGTATATATATAAACCAGTAGTCATTCGAATTGACATGCATCAAGATTTTAAGCAATATTTGAATATACCAACCAAGTAATCAAACAATGATTCAAATTCACAAACCAAAACTAGAGAATAAATTTCATTGCAAGAGAAAAATTCATTTCTTGAAATAATTAAATAGAGCAAGATATTATAACAAGTTAGGGCTTATCATGCCTGAAAATGAACTCGATTTCTTCTTCTCTAGCTTCCAAGGTTCCCTTTTCCAATTTCCACAATCGAATCAAACCATTGTTCACAGAAACCATCCATCCCTTCCTCTATCACTTTTATAACCCTCACATTTATTTTCTTCCAATAATTCCTCCATAAAATAGTGAGATGCATGATTAACATAAGATCAAACACCTAGTTGATCGACAAAACCTCATGCAGAGTGAAGGAACTAGAGTAAACAAATTGAAAAACAAAAACCAACTATACCCTTTTCTCCCAAACCGACATGTCTTTCCCCAAGGTGGTTTTGGGAATTCATTTAATGCCATTAATGAATGCATAAACTGTTAGTAATTCCTGCCAACTTCTATTCACTATTTAAAAATAGAAACCAACTAATAGTTAACAAAACTCATTATTTTAGTTACCTTGGTTTTTCATGCATGCTAAGTTAAACTTAGCCAATGAAAAGGTGGCAGTGCTCGCCATTCAATTCACATTTAATTTGACAAGTACCCATGTGGATTGGTGCCACCATCCTAACCATATCCTAACCTTCCCATACAATGTTAATCATGGTTAGGTCCTTAGGTTTATAACTTAGGTCCTTATTAATATTTGTGTCAATCCTTAGCTTAGGTTGCCAGTTTTAAATCAAATACACTAGGATATTGTTATATCCCCTAGTGTATAGCATTAGATTAGGATAGATTAGTTTAGGTCCCCAACACATTAGGGTAGCTTAGTTTAGGCTTCCAATACCAAGATGGCCTAACTTTATAATCAAATCATGATTAAATCAGGAAGTAGTATAACTGCAAGTTATAAGTCATTTAGGTAACACTAATGAAATCTTAACAATCGATAAGTCTGAATGTAAAATAAGTCAGAAGCATTAAAATCCCAATTTTAGATTTATCCAATCATGATCGAAATATCAAAATGATCAAGGAGAATGCCTTGGATCACTGAAATTGATCCAAGGTATTGTCCTTCATCTACATACATATAATAGCCATAGGAATAGAAAATAATAATAACTTAGATAGCTTACCAAGTTACTTGATTATCCATCTATCTCAAGAATCTGATTTCTCTTTCCACAAGCCAAAATCACTCGGTTTATTTCAAAAACCAGTCAAGTGGTTACTTGATGATAAGTCAACATAAGTACAATGTTTCCATAAGAGTGATTAGAGTCAGATCATAAAAGCAATTGATATCATTCCAAAAATCATGATCTACTAGTTCCTAAGAGCACAACTTAGAATGGAAATCACATATCAACAACAACATACCTCATTCAAAAAATAAAGTACATATATCAACACAATAAGGGCATTACACAGAAGCCCTTACACCAAGGATATCATATCTCTTGCACTCACTGCCACAAGAAAATCCCTATACTTTTAAAGCTTGAAAGTTTTTTCCCCATGATCCTAAAAACACACACCGAGTCTCAAAATATCATTGAAATAGATCCATCATCATGGTTATATCTATCAAGTTGAGGACACCATCAAAAATCTCATGGTGCGTTCCCTCAATCCTCAAGTACAACTCATATGTGGTTCATTTTGCAAAAAAAAACCCACACATCCTATTATAGATCTATTCAACATATATCTTAAGAAAAAATCTATGATATTAAACAATTTGATTATAAGGATCAAGTGGCTCACTATGTTGCTCTACCATGATAAATTTTTCAGCTCACCCTCCAAAAATTACCACCGCCTCCTCATACCTCAATTGATGGGATCCTACCACCATGCCCACCTATCTTAGGACACCAATATCATTGAGTGATCTCCTTAGAGCCTTCACCATTTCCCTAGTCATCCCATCAAGTACATTACTATCGGGGCACATTTATCTAACAAATATCCTCCTCTGGGACTCCATAATCACCACTCATGGTACCATCCTCGAGGCCTCTCTACTCTCTCTCCCTTTTCGGAAGTATGTCTCTCAAGGTCATCCTCTACCTCTACTACCTAAGATCCCTCTACACCTCCTAATCCCCTTCATCGTTACCATGACACCTAGTTATGAGCCATGACTCACTCGGTATGGTCATAATGGTGGTATGCCTACCACTAATCTCATTCTCCCTCCTCTATCTCTAGCATTTATTGATTTATAATGTAGATGAGGTGGGGTCACTACATGATATGGAAACCCAAAATTAAAATGCACTCTATCCATTATGCGTGTCTCCACCCACCATACATAGTTAATTATTATCTCTAAGGTCCCTCTCTGTGACCACTATAGTAGGCTAGTTGGGTCACTGGACCACTATCCCTATATAGGATTCCCACACTACTGTTCTTGTCTAACATGTGGCAATATCTTAAAACCAGCCACTTTGGCCTCACCGATGGCACTCTATCCTACCGTAAAATCCTCTGGGTATATCATACTACATGTATCTATGTACTCATAGGCCTATACATCAAGAATTTCTCACATATATATCATGGCTGAAAAAAGTATGACATGCCCTACTACCCTCTATTTCCTAACCATGAATCTTGTATAAATCATGCACTAACTACACCCATGTGGTTGTTCCCCAACTGAACTATATCCCAACCTCCAACACATCCCTATAGGCCACTAACAAAAGAAGTGGTATTTCTGAATCCACATTGTAGCAAAGGACTCATGCCACAATAATAATAATGATAGCCATCCGGATATCCGAATTTATGTAGCATAAATGGAACTCAATTGAATAATCAAAGTGTTTGGGTGATACTCATCATTGGCTTTGGATCATAGTGAAAGTTCTATCATCTCTCTTTTATCCATAGGCACATCATAAAACATGCGGACTCCCTGAATCAATAGTCCCAAAATGGCATGTATATTTCGAATCACAATACAACCTCTACAATTTATCCACCAAACATCCACCTAAAGGTGTTGGACCTAAAACTCCTAGTGGCTCAAGTAGTTGACCCACACCATATACATAATGCCTCCAAATATGAGGCCTTATAGGTATAAAATATCCTTCATAAACAACATCCTCAATAACTTTGGTAATCATGCCACATCTACGAGATATCCACAATTGAATATTTTGTGGCACGTGTAAGACATAAAAAAACCCATTGAATTTCAATATAATTCCATCATCAACGTAAACAAAATGCATCCAAAAATATCTAAATCCTAACTTTCATGTGTCATCTAACATACTAGCAAGATGTCATCAACCTTATTGACAAGACACCATCTACCCATGAGTAATTTTTCCTACCTCCCTACGCCATTAAACTTGTTGGCAAAATGCAATCAGCCATGGTAGAAATTTCACTTCTTCTAGATGCCACAAAACCTGTTATGATGGGTCATCCCAACATGTCCTATTTGGTCCATTTTATGGTCCCACTAAAACTTTTGCATTTATTACAAAAGCCTAGCTCATTGATCGCTAAATTCAAAATGATCCCAAACCCACCTACACCTTGACCCAATCTTCATTTAGATTAATTTTATGATAAATTTCACTAGATAAATTTTTGTCAACATGAATTTTTACCTTTTATCCTAGCCACCCTTTCCTAATTAAAAAAACAGCTACCATGGAATTCACACCGTCTTGTGCCCCATTTCAACCACTTCATATGCCACCTTGCACTCTCACCATTATCACTAAAATCACTCAATTTGGGTAAAATTAGAGTTTAGTTTCTCTTAATATCAAATTAGTAAAATAACAAATTAATTCCTCCCTTTATTATTTTTAGCAATTATTATACCTATATTTCGTCACGATTTCCTCCAATCTTCAAACCTTCATATATTTCAAATTACAAACCCTAAAAACATTTTGTAAATTGTGTAACATTTATGGTGGTGAGATATTAATTTCAACATTACACTTCTCCCTACCACATTTTTTCCAAAATCCTCATTTTCCATCATTTTGATGCTTAGATACCATTCCTCCCATGACCTTATAACTAGGTTATTTATGTCTTATTTTACTGATTATCTTCTAGTGTTTCTTTTCAATATTGCTTATATAGGGTTACAAACAACTATTGCACCCACCACAAGCAAGCCAAGTGACAATGATAGGTAAGTATGAGGTATGTATATTTCATTTGGAGGAGTTCATTATTTCCTTACAACACTTTACTTCCAACAATTTCATTTCAATTTCATGTTGCATATATCTTTTCCCAAAGACCATCTCATGTTTCACTATTGTGACATGTGATGATCTTCAGTTGTGGCATATATATATATATACACACCATATCTTTATGCTTGCTAACCATTTATTTTTTGCAGGGGTTGTTGATGCATTCTCCTCCTAAGAGGGTGCTTTAAGGGGCTTATTGGTATTGGGGTATGATCAAATTTGGTCATGTGGGCTAGATCACATCATTTGAAAGATTTTATTATTAGCCTTAGTCACCCTATAATTTATTCATTTATCTCCTTTGTTTACACATTGCACTCATTATTTCTACTTTTTCCCTCTTATTACACACTATTATCTTTGCTTTCGGTTACTTTGAACCTTCATTATTTATAACCATTTGTTGTATGGCCTCTGTTTCTAATATTTTTCAGCATTTGAACTTAGGGTTTCCCGAGGTCATCCCGATGGGCGATGGAACATATTTTGGATTTTTCATATTCAATGTCGTCATGTATATATACTTGACTAAACAAAAACTATAACACTAGTTTAAAACTACTTGCTTACATACAATACTTACATAATTACCCTTTCTTGCACTACTTTGTACTTGTTGGATAGATTTGGAATTTTAAAGATTACCTCTTTTGCATTTGGGTCACCATAGTGAGTTATGTCCGGAGATATTCTTGTTCGATTTATCCTTCTCTACCCATAGTGGTACTCTCTCGGTATTGTTGTCTCCGGGGAGGATTATACATTAGCGGTCACCCAAACACTATATGTAAGTATTTCTAACTCTCTTTAGTCTCTTATTTTGTATGTTTATGCTTTTGTTGTTGGTTATTCATTTTCATAGATGAGAGTATATGTATGTTTACTTTGTTGTATTGCATTTTCTTATTATTACTACTCCCCTTGGACTTATCCACCCCTTGGTTATCTTTCTCTATTTATGAATCCTAATAGGATACCTATCTTTATCTTAGTTGTAGGCCTTAGAAACATATAACTATCCTAGGGATACAAATATTATCCTCTATATTTACAACTTTAGTGCTCCTTGAACACCTTTGTATTTACATAGCGTGGCCAGTATTATATTGGATCCCTATATTTGAGATCCTAGTTGGGAACATCTTGTTCCCCTATCATACATAAATTTTTACTAAACATGTACACAAATGCAAGATTATTTGGCATGCAAAGGGAGTTAATTATCTAGTGCACAAGGTGTTGGTGTGAGTCATTTTCCACATCACGTGGCGAGTCATCTCAATTAGGTGAGGTCATAGGTCTTAGGTGTCATAGGGGTCATCATTAGATTCCTTACATGTCATTACATGTTAGTACATCAATGCATCATATGGGAGTTACTTCCATTCTAGGAATGTAACTCCCCTTCTCCACTTGAGGAGTCATGATTGCATGCACTGGGGGTTACAAAACACCCTCTATCTGTACACCTCACCCCCTTCAAATCTATGAGATGGTTAATGATATTTTTCTCTTTTTGAATCCTTGTATGCACATTCAAGCTTGATGCTCACTCCCTCATGCAACCTCATCATGGTGCCAGAGTGCAACTACCAATGTTCTGTTATCTTGCATGATCCTCATGCTTCACGTTTTTGCATTCTTGACTAGCTCATCCGGTGGCCTATAGAGCTCATCCGAGATGCCCCTCTAGCTCGCCCTCCTTGGGCCCAAGACTCATTTCGACCCCCTTTTGTATTTTTATCCTTTTTTTGACACCGCTTAAGCAATTAAGGGAAAAATTAAAAATTCATAAGGTTATTGGGATTTACGGGTCACTATTTTGGCATGTTGCATTATAGTGCTCCTCTTTGCTGCTTGGCTGGTGAGAGCATTTTCCATAACCTTGTGGCAAGAGAGCCTTCTCTCTCACAATGTGAGATTACCTCTCTCACACCGAGCAATGTTTGTACCCTTGTTATACTTATGCCCTTTTATGCATGATTGCGTGTTGTTCATCTACTCCCGACTAGGACTTATTATGGCCTCCACCCTTGCACGACTCATCACCTACTTTGCAAGGTGAGTGGTCAATCGGCCCATGCTACACAAACACACCCTACTATAATCATACACTACTTATAATTTTCCGTAAATATGGGGGTTATCAATGTTCTCAGCTGTTGTATTACTTGTAGACACATTATCGGTTGAGTCGATGTCTTACATTATTACTCCCTTCTCTTCTCGTACACCTTGCAATTCTTGCTTTCACATAATGGAGGATGCTCTTTCTAGAATTTAGCATCACAAAAGCGCTTTATATCCTCCACCACTTATTATGGGAGAGAGAACTATAAATCATGACATGTTTCTATGGAACGTTACTTTGCTTACAAGGGCCTTTCACACTTTCTTATTGGGCAGTTTCTGCTCCCATTGATCATCGTTTTCTTGAGGACTATCTCCACACATGTGACCATGTTGTTGGTCACTTGATGTTACATGTCACCGAGACATCTCCATCTTCACGTGATAGACTCGAGATCCTCTCCACATCATCTCGTAGCATCTTTCGGTCCTTTTTTGGAGACCCTTCACATACTATTACTGTTACTACTACTAATTCAGTTGTCTCATCTTTTGATTTGTGTGATGATAGTTTTGTTGACACATAATCACTTGGTTCTATCCCTGATGATGAGGATTGTACTTCTAGTTATGATGATGAGAGTGCTACTGAGGAATCCTCTCCTCCTTCTCTCACTATTCTAGAGTATGTCGCCACTCCCCACTTCTCATTAGACATCGTGTAGTCTCCTTCTCAACATTATATAGTAATTGCACCTTCCTCCTTTCCACTTCTATTGTGTGAGGCCCTTTCCACTCCTCTTCCTTCATGTGATGATTCATACTTGTCATACATCGCTCTTCTGTTTGTCAAGCCCCCTCATTGGGATGAGTATCAGTCTAACCTTGGTTGTATCTTCACAAAGTGCCTACTTGTGATGCAATACGGAGTTCTTTATACCTCTCAATGGTTTTAGAGGAGTTATTCATTTCCTTTGTTGGGAGTGCTCCTTTTAGGACTCTTATCACTTCCACTTTTTCAAAGATCATCATTGATCCACCCTTCTTTATGGATCCTATCTATTATGGGGGTTGTTGCATTTCCTTCACTTCACTCAAGAATCCTTTCAGTGGTTGTTCCTCTTTAACACTCGAAAGTTCTACGCTCGTGGAATTACCTTTGGTTCCTAGGCAATCTCTTGCTAGAACTAATTCAAATTTACATGGACCAAATTCATATTTATTTGTACTTCTACATATGGTTTCCTCCTTATATTTAGAAGACTTCCAATACTCCATTTATGTCCTTCCTAAGGGTAGGCACATAGTTGATGTCGGTGGTTCTTCTTCATCCGATACTAAGGACCACGTCATTGACACTCTTCTTAGAGAATTCCTAGAGTTGCAAAGTCCAAATCGTCTATGGTTTCTTTGTGTTCCTCTTGTCTCCTTCTTCTCCTCTCTTCTTATTCTTCCAAAGATATTTCCCTTTTATACATAGGTATTTTATCAGGCTCCTCAGTTACTGGGACCCATTTGTGGCATATTTCTTAGATTAGAGAGTGTTTTCATCTTTTTTGGTGGATGTTTTTGCACTGAGTTTTCCTTTATTGCTTGAGATCCTTGTTTTTCATGGGTGCCTCATCAGGCCTTGTGTCAGGACCCATTTCTCATTTTTGACTTTCCACCTCATCTTAAGTTATGATGAAGGGGTGTTAGGTTAGATCATATGTACTAGGTGTCATAGGGTTCATCATTAGATTCCTTACATGTCATTACACATTAGTGCATCAATGTTTCATATGGGAGTTACTTCCATTCCAAGAATATAAATCCCCTTCTCTACTTGAGGAGTCATGATTGCATGTACTCGGGGTTACACAACACCCTCTATTTGTACACCTCTTCGCCTTCAAATCTATGAGATGTTTAATGATATTTTTAATTTTTGAATCCTTACATGCATATTCATGGTTAATGCTTGCACACTCATGCAGCCTTGTCACATACTGTAGTGCAACTTGGTTGATGTTCACGTTATCCCACATGATCCTTGTGCTTTGTGTTTTCACATTCTTCACCTAGATTGCCGAGTTGTCTTACTGAGCTCACTTGAGCTGCCCCTATAGCTCGCCCTCCTTGGACCCATGACTCCTTTCTTACCCCCTTTGGAATTTTTTTTTTTTCCTTTTTTTTGACACTGCTTAAGAAATTAAAGGAAAAATTAAAAATTCATCATTGTACATGGGGGAGTACCTTTTTCTAGGCTTATGTGTTTCGCGCGGAATGTTTCAACTTTTGGAAATAGAGTTGCTTCTATCCTTTCATTCCTTTTAGAAACAGATAAGGGTTAGGGCTAGGAGGAATACCTGTTGAATGTCGAGATGGTGTGCGCGTACCATAGAGAGAGATCAGGTTGATTGCGAAGAACTCCTTTTTGTCTTGGAAGGACTACCTGCAAATAAGAATACAAGACCACAAGATTTTGATTAGACAATAAATGAGGGAACTGCCTTGGGCCCAGGAAGTATAAAACTTCCTTTCGAAGGTGGTCAGTTCCCCTGCTATTATGAACTAACACAAAAGATTGTAAAATAACAATTTAATTGCCTCGTTGAAACAAGTAGGGGAAAGGCTGGTTTTTGGTTTTGAGTCACGATAACCGATACCGGTTTCTGCTAACCGATATCGGTAGGGGCTATGTTTTAGGGACTTTTGGTGAGGGTCGGTTGTAGGGTGGTTGTGTTGTTTGTAAGGCTAATAAATGAGTGGGATTAGGTAACGGGGTGATGAGAGGGTAGAGGAATGATAGTTAGATGTAATGTGTTGCTGGGTAGTAGATCTAGGAATAGATTTATGATGGCTGTGATTCAAAAGCCTAAGAAATGTTATTAAAGAGGACATACAAGGTACAACTTACTGGTTATTGACGAGGATGCAGGTCCAAGAACTGTGATGACAAAAGCTAGAACTCAGGTAGGATGGCCTAACAATCAGAAAATGAGATATCTTCCCTCCCGATGATCAGCTGAGTATCACAGGGCTCTGGTTATTCAGTTGCAGTCTTAGGCTTGATCTCCTTCTCTGCAAACTCTTCTTGTTTCTTCACTTGTCTCTGCTCGGCCAAGTAAAATCCAGATTCTCCCGATCGCTTCTGATGATCCCGATTGATCAAAAATCCTTCGACCTTTGTTTCTGGTTAGGGGAGCCCATTTACAGGGAACCGATGGCGGTTACGTAACCGACGGCGGTCGAGTAGGAACCGGTATCGGTCAGGTCAAAGTGGGCTATTTTTAGTAAAATAGCCAACTTTCCCTCCTTTTCTCCTGAGGGATTTGTTGCGGGCTTGGTCAAGTAACTACAAGGTCGGTTTTGGGTGCGAGTAAGGAGTCATTAGTCATGGGTGTGGATGTAGACTAAGTTATAGGTCTTAATTAGGTTAGTTTAGGGTTAGGACTAGGTCATGATGAGGTGGCAAAATGAGGTGGCAGGTATGGCGATGTGGATTTATTAATTATAAGGTAATTAATAAATAATTGTGTAAGGTTTAGGTGATGAGGTTAGGTTGCGAAATGAGATGCGGGTCACAAGGGGTCGTAAGACACAAATTTGGTGTCTACATTAGCCCCTTATTGTCGTGTAGTTTGTTTTGTAAAGCTGCACGGACAATAATATGAAGTGGTTTCCCCTATTAAGGGTATAGGTAATCCCCCTCAAATCTATCACAGATTGAGATAGCGTGAAATCAGGGATAGAGTTGATAAAGGGTAAATGGTGTGGAGATGATGGTGAGATGGTGGGGTAGGTCCAAGGAAGTAGATGCACGTTTGAAATGCAGTAGTGCGACCAGGGTACATGATTTGATGAGCAAACCAACAATTCATAGGCAAAGGTCGATAGTTTATCCAAACAAGGGTGATATAATCCTGGTATCCAAGGCATAGGAAGTAGCTCCAGGGGATATAACGGGTAAGGTACAGGAATGTTTAGGCATGTTCGGCAGTACCAAATGGTTGGTTTGGTTGAGATAAACGTCACGGTCTAGGTCTAGGCAAAGTTGGTCGACTGATCAAGTCAAGTACTCTAATCATGCTAAAACACGAACAGGTGAGCTCGATTGAACAAAAAGCGACAGGATGAGTGGATAAAATGGTAATTTGTTGGTTTGGGGCGAGGTATTTAAGTGGTACGGCCTTGGGTCGGGCTGATTGATTAGTGAGGGCCGTGGGTCGAGGCTGATGGGTTGAGTGCGGCCTTGGTTTGGGCCAAGTGGTTGGGTTGTGGCCTTGGGTCGGGCCAAATGGTTGGGGATCGGCCTTGGGTCGGGCCAATTAGTTGGTTGCGGCCTTGGGTCGGGCCAAATGGGTTGGGTGCGGCCTTGGTTTGGGCCAAGTGGTTGGGTTGCGGCCTTGGGTCGGGCCAAATGGTTGGGGATCGGCCTTGGGTCGGGCCAATTAGTTGGTTGCGGCCTTGGGTCGGGCCAAATGGGTTGGGTGCGGCCTTGGGTCGGGCCAAATGGGTTGGGTGTGGCCTTGGGTCGGGCAAGTGGTTGGGTGCGGCCTTGGGTCGGGCCAAATGAAGTTAACAAAGGGTTTTCAGCAAAGGTTGATATAGGCGATGTTGTGAGAAAGGGCGATTAGTAAATAAGGGCGAAATTGGGGAAGAGTTGGGATAAAACCGGTGTCGATTGTCTATGACCGATATCGGTTAGGTGACCGATACCGGTTCCTTAGGGCACAATAAAACCGATATCGGTTATAGGTCAAAAACCTATAAAAAGAAAAATACGGCCTGTCATTGTCACATTGTCAATTTGAAAACCAATTTGAGTTGTCTGAGGTGGAGTGTTGAGATTGGAGCATTTGTCGGTTGAGGTGGCGCTATTTGAGTGGAGGAGTGAGTGGTTAGTGGGCCCGAGTGAGGAGGAGGCAGCAGTTGATTGGTGGAGGACCCAGCAGAGGAGAGTTAGAGCCATGGCACAGCCAGGAGGAGCAGGAGGTGCTGGACCAGCTGGACCACCACCACCCATCCCACCACGACGACGTGTCATCATACCGGTAGGTTCGAAACCCTTCATTGTGTGAATTTGATTGTATTATGTTGTATTTGGGTTTTGGGTAGGAATGTAAGGTTTTTAGAAAATAATTAATAAATGGAAATTATTTGAAAAAAGGAGAGGGTAGATAGGTGAAATAGGCCAAGGCGGCAGGGTGGGTAGGTTTTTAGGGTGTTTGGGTGGGTATATAGGGAGAAATAGGAAAAAAATTGAATGGGGTAGCCGCGTCGGGTTCGGCTCGGGTATTTTCCAGTGACCGATGCCGGTCACTAAGCGACCGGCATCGGTCACGAAGTTCGGGTAGGTCGGTTTGTGGGTGACCGGTGTCGGTCTAACGTTGACCGGCGTCGGTGGAAAGGGGACCGGGATCGGTTATGGGTGACCGGTACCGGTCCCTAGGTAGGATTTGCTATTTTGTTGCGTGGTTTTGTGGTGGTTTTGGGTGTTAAGTTCTTGTTGGGGTTGGCGTGTTGGGTTGTTTGTTGTTGTTTATGATTGGGTTTTGTGTTTTGGGTGTGAAGATGGAGGGGGATATTGGAGAAGATAGGTGGGTAGAGGTGTGTGTTAGAGAGTCGGGGTGTGGTCGGGGGTAAAAAGGGGGTATAGAGGGTATAAGTAGATGTTGTGATAAAGAGTAGGGCTAATGTAGTGAGTTGGTTTTGTAGGCACGTCAGCAGCTGACGATGCGGGACAGGATGCCCCCACTGTTGAGACGGATGCGGCCACACGTGTCGGCAGTGCAGTGGGGCATTATGCACGAGGTGGGACTCGGCGGAGTCCAGCGGTACAGGGCGATCGATAGGGATCACAGTTTGATGGTCACCCTCATCGAGAGATGGGATCCGGCGACCAATGTGTTCCATCTCCCAACTGGAGAGATGACCATTACATTGGAGGATGTGTATCGCATCCTTAGATTACCGATTGATGGAGAGGAAGTCTTCCAAGTGGATGCAGAGACAGCCATGGACAGCATCTTACATGTATTCGGGGATGCAGCCGCGCTATTGACGTATCACAGCGCGAGCATCACGTATGGGGATATGTACCATGCCCACCGACATGAGACACGACTTGCCATGTTGATGATGATCGGGATTACATGCTTCGCCCTCCCGGACTTAGAGGGAGGCTGCTTTCCACGGGCGTTGATGGGGGTGTTACACAAGATGGTTGAGGAGCATACATGTTATGCTTGGGCACCAGTATACCTAGTGCAGTTATACCGAGAGCTGTGGGGCTATCAGGATGAGGTGATTCGGGATTTGCTCTACATTTTTGTTACACTGTTGGGCATATGAGCATATCATATGCATTAGACCAGTAGGGCTGCCCCAGCAGCCAGGGCCACAGGTGATCTACAGATATGGCTTTCAGAGGTGGTTGGGGGTCGTGGGCCAGCCACGAGCCGTTCTCGCCGGATGAGATGTGGCATATTACCGGCATGTATTAGAGGGCTTGACAGCGTTAGATATTGTATGGAGACCTTATAGAGGTCATCACCCCACGGGGAGCCCGATCACAGTTGCGGTGGATCCAGTATACATTCTGGATAGCGGGACGGAGGCCAGGGGAGCATGAGCGGATTCCCCTGGAGAGGGTACGCCGGCAGATGGGGCTACGACAGGATGAGCCACCTCCCTTCCCTCAGTACCGGAGGGATGATGTAGAGGCTCCACTACCTGTACCACAGCCCGTGGACCCAGATTGGGCAGCAGAGAGGCAGGCAGACGATACAGTGGACGACGCCGGCTGCACGGGATCATTTTTAGTATGGTGGGCAGGAGAGAGAGCCGCGAGGAGAGCACAGCCCGCACAGCCAGACTTAAGCGGCTATTAAAGCAAAGAGGACCAGCTCGGGGGCCGAAGCACAGTTATTACAGGGAAACTTATCTGCTGCATAGGCACATATAGGTGTCTTACGAGGCAAATGCTAGCCGAGCTCGAGTACGAGCATAGGCGCAGCACCACGGTGGCACCACCAGTGGCACCGGCATAGCCACAGTGCAGTGTACCGCCACGCCCACAAGCACCACCAAATGCGCACCAGCCACGAGGCATAGGGGGCACTGGTATTAGGAGTCAGGGGACCAGCCCCAGCAGCTATGGTGGCACGGGACCGTTATATAGAGGCGAGAGCGGAGGCCCGTACTATCGGGATGTTCTTGATGGTGCACGGGCTGACTATTAGCCATATGCGGCGCATAGAGCAAAGACCTCGTGAAGTTAGAGATCCAGGAGGTGCAGCCACGGCCGGGGGATCGGTGGAGGAGGAGGCGAGAGCAGCATAGGGACCAGCAGGGGAGAGGTACTGAGGGCGGTGGGGAGAGTTGAGACATCCACAGGCCGAGATTTTTATTTGTACATTGGATATAGGCACCGTTCTGCAAACCGGTTATATTTATAGAGGACTGTGTGCCCACATATGATTTATTCATTCATTTATTGATTCATTTATTGTATATACCTGCTGCTGCGAGCGAGCACAGTTATGCTGATTGATACCGGCCTGCGAGACGAGTATATTTTTTTTGATATGAGAGACCGGCCTGCGAGCCGAGTCGAGATTATGACAGTTATTACAGCCTGCGTGCCGGCTTTGTAGTATTATGAGATCACAGAGACCCCTATGCAGGGAAAATTGTATATTTGAAACTGTTGATATATATATATATATGATGATTTTGACCGACATGCTGTGTTTAAAATGTTTTAAGTGTTTTGTCGATGGTTTGTGATATTTAATGTATGATGAGTTTGATTCATATGGTTTATGATATTGATGTCTTTCGTTGATGGGATGTATGTATATATAGATGATGAGTTTAATTGACATGTTGTGTTATGAAATGTTGTATGTTTTGTCGCTGGTTTGTGAAATTGAATGTATGTAGCTGTTGAGTTGGATCCAAATGGTGTATAGATTGATGGTTTTTGATATCGTTTATTGATGGCTTGTTTGTTTTTGTAATATAGAGAAATGATGTTGATGAAATTGTGATGAGAGATAGATTTGATGAAAAATATGGATAATGGTGTTGTTATGCAGGAAAAAGAGGCGGGCGCCACAAAAATTAGGTAGAAAATAAAGAAAAGAACTATGGTTAAAAAAAGGTAGGTATATGACCGATATCGGTTAGATAACCGATGTCGGTAGACAATAGACCGATATCGGTTAGGTAACCGATACCGGTTATTCGAATATGAGATTTTCTAAAAATAGAAAAGCTTTGGTGGCAACTTAAGTTCTTATTTTGAGAGCCATGCAAGAAGTTAAATATGTGAATGTGACGCTGTTTGATGACTGAGACAGGTAATTGCATGAGAGAATTGAGTGAGAAGAAGGAAAGAGACAGGGAAAGTGAATGTGGGCTGAGATTCAGAAGGAAAAATGGCAAGTTAGAGTTGAAGAGGGTGGTGAACATGGCTGAACAAGGAGAAGCATCCAGCAGGCAGGGACGAGAGGGAAGACAAGTTCCACCTCAAGCTGGTGCAGCCCAAGAGGTAAACGTTTTGGTTGTAATTTGATTCTTGCATGTTTTGTGAATAGGATGAGGGAGATTAAGTAGATAAAGATGAGAAAGAAAAGGTGATAGGCAATGAATCGGGATAGGGTGAATGTAATGGGGTAGGTAGTCAGGGGTTTCGGGTATGTTTGTATGTACAGAGAGGGATAAACGATCAAATTATTGTCATAGGTGGTGTTTTTAGGCAGGGTGTGTAAAGTTGATATCGACCGATATCGGCTTAAGATAACCGGTATCGGTTAAGGAACCGATACCGGTTATCTAAACCAATGCTGGCTTGTGTAGGAATTTCCAGAATGTGAGAAAAAAAACCTTTGGGGATTTGATTTATTGAATGGCTGTGTGTTGTTTTGATGTGTGCAGGCGGAGGCAGGGTTCAGGATGAACGATACTGTGCCAGCGTTGTTGTCACGAATCCGAGTGGATGTAACACCAGCTGAATGGGCATTGATAAATCATTTGGGGTTAAGTGGAATCCGCTATTATTCACGAATCACATGTAACCATGCTATGTTACAGGCGTTGATTGAGAGATGGAATCTAGAAAGGAATACCTTCTATCTGCCAACAGGGGAGATGACAGTGACATTGGAAGATGTGTTCCATATTTTGAGACTCCCAATTACAGGAAGCCCAGTATATCAGGCATTGCCTAGCACGGCGCGGGGAGCGATAACAGCAGTATTTGGTCCATACGCACGAGATTTGACATAGCGAGGTTTGACATTCACGTATGGTATAATGTATGCAGCACACCCTGAGGCCACAAGGTTGGCAGTGGTATTAATGATAGGGTAGGATATTATGCATTACCGAGGGTGGATGGGGAAGATTTCCAAAAGCATTGATGTGCGTTATTTTGGAAATGATAGAAAGGAATGTGACTTTTGCATGGGCACCTACATATTTGGCGGAGCTATACAGGGGTTTATGGGCTTGTAGACGAAATCACAAGATGACACCGGATTTTTCATTTTTATTAGATTGTTAGGCCTATGAGCACATTGTTTGTGTGTGACCAATAGGCCGACCCATCCAGTCAGGAGAGACCGGAGTGTAGAGGTTGGGATTCAGACGATGGGTCTAGACAGAACAAGAGGCAAGATCCCAGGCTGTGACGGGTGACCCTGAGTATTATAGGCAGGTATGGGAGATGGTGACGATTGCGGATATCTGTTGGAGGCCTTACGGGAACTATATGGTAACAGAGAATATAGCTGAGGAGTTGAGGGGTGTAGAGTGATTGAGGTGGATTGCGGGGCACAGGCCAGGTGAGTATGAGAGGATTCCTCTAGATCGTGTGCGGCGACAATTTGGATTTGTGCAGGATATACCCCTGGCTTATAGACCATATATGAGGATCGACGCCGAGGCAACATTCTCACCTCCCCGGCCAACACCTCCAGAAGGGCGGAGGAGGTAGGCAGCCGTCGCGGAGGTAATGGATGCGAGGGCAGCGAGAGGCCTATAGATTATGGTGGGTAGCAGAGCTGCGAGGTGTACGTGATCGTCCTGACATAACTGTGATTACAACGGAGAGAGACCTTCTACAAAGTTTAGTTCATCAGCTCCAAACGCGGGTGAATGAGACAAGAGGATTGTTAGTGGTTGCGGAGTCACGAGCGGAGGGACTAGAGGCGAGATATCTCCATGCGAGGGAGCGTATTCAGATGTTACAGGAGAGATTGGCAGATCAGTGGGCGGTACCAATAGCCGTGGTACCTTTGAGGATGGAGAGGCCCGGCGAGAGGCGTCGACGATCACGATCATCACCTGGTTCGGGATGAGGTGTGAGGGTCTAAGTAAATGTTATCGAGGTATACGAATAAATAAGGATGCCGACCTGCATGTCGATGATAGAGAAGATGTATTTGTTTAACATCTAAATAAAATGGAATATGTATGTTGATTTGAGTTATGATAATAATAAGAATGTTTGTGTTTTGACTTCTTTTTTTTTTTTTTTTTTGAAAAAAGGATAAAGAGGAATGTGATTAAATAGAAATACACAAAAATATTTATATGTACCACACATGATAGGTTATGGTAGGGGATGGTCGAGCTAACCTTGGGAGACCCCATGTCTCTCGAAGTGCTACCTACATAGCCCATTGCACAAAGCAAGGAGGGGCCTCAGACCGATGTAGTTCTCCCTTAGGACCAGGGAGAGATGAATTCAGGCAATTTAGGTATGGTTAGGCAATTTGTTGGTTGGTAAAAATATTGATAGTAATATTGGTAGGGTAATGTTGTTGGTGTTGGAATAGGTATAAGTGAAGCAAAAGTTAGCCTACCCAAGTGGTAGGGAACCATGTCCTGATTAAGATCAACACATAATCCTAGATGTGAGTCAAAGAGGAAAAAGCTGTCCCGTGGTTGAGAAGAGCTAAACAAACCACATATTAATGTAGAATGAGCTTGAACTCCTAGGTACCGTGCATAGACGAGAAGTCAATAGGTGAAAAGAGTTGTATGATCACAATATATCGGGTGTATGTCACGTCCCTTGAGTTGTGTTGTTTTAACAAATGGTGAGGTGAGGTGGATGGTATAGCTGAGGCACGGAGAACTTGTTATAAAGTGAGTGTTATGATGAAAGAGAACCTAACCTAAATAGACAAGTCCATGACTTCGAAGTTCTTTTGAATGCGGCTTTTATTTCTTGAATATAGACTGATCGACGCGGGAAGTCCACAAGGGATATTGATTGTATTATTCTTGAGGTCTTGAAGTGATCAATGCAAGAAGCTTCGATAAAGGCTAACTGTGTATAGTTGTCCTTGAGGAGCGATCTATTTATAGTAGCAGATGCGGTTTTAGTGCATAGCTGTCCTTCGGGGGAGCAGTCTATATATAATAGCAGCAATAGTTTGGCATATAGCTGTCCTTCGAGGGAGCAGTCTATATATAATTTAGAGAGCCAGATGTCCGTTTGGCGTAAAGCATCTAGTTTGGTAGGAAGTTTGACTCAAGAAAATCCCATAAGCATATAATTAAGAATGTGTCATTTTAATACTTTGAAGTCATGGACTTAGACTAAAAAGGGAAGGCATCTTTAAGGGGAGGTGAGAATCAAACTATGTGAGCTTGATTTTATTTTGAGATGTAGGAAACAAAGTGTATGTAGCGGTAAATGAGCTCAAGGGACGAGCGGTAGGTAGATAAGAAGTGATATAACACTAAATTCAACAGTAGAATGGTCGAAGATGCAAGGCATTAAGGGGTTCAGGCTCAGGTTTACCATTAAGCGAAGCTAAATGATAAGTGCCTGATCCATAAGTATGAGTGATTATGTAAGGCCCAATCCAATTGGGAGCAAATTTTCCACGTTTGCTCTTTTCTAGTTTGGTTACATGTTGATTCTCTTTGAGGACAAGATCACCAACCTTAAAGGTACGCTCATGAAGTCGCTTATCATAAGCACGCTTGATGTGTTTTTGATAGATTTGAAGGTGATCAAGAGCTGTAAGACGACGCTCGTCAAGAAGCTCCAATTGGGCTAACCGCTCTTGGCGGAAATCATCGTTGGTGAGAATATCCTGAAGAGATATTCTGAGGGAGGGTATTTGTATTTCGAGAGGCAAGACAGCCTCGGTACCATATACCAAAGAAAAAGGTGTGGCATTAGTGGAGGTACGAATGCTAGTACGATAAGCCCAAAGGGCAAAGGGGATGTGATCATGCCAATTTCTTCCGGACTCATTGACAACTTTCATAAGGATTTTGGTTAGGGTTTTATTAGAAGCTTCGGCTTGTCCATTCGCTTGTGGATAATAGGGTGATGAGAAACTAAGTTTGATACCAAAGTTGTCACAAAGGTCTTGCAACAACTTATTTTTGAAAGATTTTCCATTATCTGTTATCAGGCGATGAGGAACACCAAAACGACAGATAATGTGATGATTAATGAACTCTACAATTTTTTCTTTTTTAGTTGAAATGAGCGGAATAGCCTCCACCCATTTTGTGTAATATTCGGTTGCTGTGATTATCCATCGGTGACGTTGTGAAGAGGGCAGATGAATCTCACCAATAAGGTCTAAACCCCATTGTGAGAAAGGCCAAAGATCTCGTGCGACCTGTAGCGGATGGCTAGGAGTATGTTGAAGGTTGGCATGTTGTTGACACATAACACAACGCTTAACATATTCGTAGCAGTCGTTATTGAGAGTAGGCCAATAATAACCTAGGTGAAGGATTCATTTGGCCACGGCAAGGCCGCTAAAATGTCCACCACAAATACCGTCATGAACCTGTTGGATGGTATAGGTGACCTCCGGGCCGGTTAGACATCGAAGGAGGATGCCATCAAAGCCACGTTTATAAAGGAGTCCCCCCATAACGACATAACGAGTAGGACCCAGAGTATCGGTCGTCAGGTCAAAGTGGGCTATTTTTAGTAAAATAGCCAACTTTCCCTCCTTTTCCCAGGGATTTGTTGCGGGCTTGGTCAAGTAACTACAAGGTTGGTTTTGGGTGCGAGTAAGGAGTCATTAGTCATGGGTGTGGATGTAGACTAAGTTATAGGTCTTAATTAGGTTAGTTTAGGGTTAGGACTAGGTCATGATGAGGTGGCAAAATGAGGTGGCAGGTATGGCGATGTGGATTTATTAATTATAAGGTAATTAATAAATAATTGTGTAAGGTTTAGGTGATGAGGTTAGGTTGCAAAATGAGATGCGGGTCACAAGGTGTCGTAAGACACAAATTTGGTGTCTACATTATGTATAGGGTTGTTGGGCTTTCCGGGACACTTTTCTAGGTCGTTGTATTATAGTGCTCCTCTTTGCCTACGGCTAGTGAGTGTGTCCGCCTAAAACATTGTGACAAGAGAGCCTTCTCTCTCGTGATGTGAGATGACCTATCTCACACTGAGTAGTTTTTGTACCCTTTTTGTGCTTACAACTTTTTTTTCTTGATTGTGTGTCATTCCTCTGCTTTCAACTAGGACTTACTATGGCGTCCACCCTTGCGTGACTCGTCACATACCTGCAAAGTGAATGGTCAACCTGTCTTATATCACACGAACACACCCTATTATAATCATGCACTACTTATAAATCTTGAAAAAAGGGGTTATCACCGTTCTTGGGTGTTGTATTCTTTGCAGATGTATTCTCAACCGAGTTCAACATATTACATTCTTATACCCTTCTTTTCTTATGTACTTTGTACTTCTTACTTCCACATCATGGAGGATGATATTTCCAAACTTGAGTGTCACATGATCAATTTACATCTTCTACCACTTCTTATTGGGAGAGAGAACTATACATCATGACATCATTCTATGGAACATTACGTTGTGTACAAGGGCCTTTCATACTTCTACGCTTGGGCAGTTCTTGCACCCACCGATCATCATCGTTTTGAGGAAGATCTTGACACATGTGACCATGTTGTTGGTCACTTGATGTTGCATGTCACCAGACCTCTCTGCCTTCAAGTGGTAGACTCAAATCCTCCCCACACCATCTAGACTATCTTTTAGTCCTTATTTGGAGACCATTCACACATCTGTTGTTGTTTTTGTTGATTCAATTGTCTCCTCTTTTGATTGATGTGATGATAGCTCCTTTGAGACAGACTCGCTTGATTCTATCCTTGATGATGAGGATTATAATTCTAGTTTCGATGAAGAGAGTGCTACAAAGGACTCCTCTCATCCTCTCACTACTCAAAAGTATGTTGCCACTCCCACTTCTCATCAAACATTAGGCGGTGTCCTTCTTAGCTTTATAAAGTCATTGTACCTACCTCCTTTCCAATTCAAATGTGCAAGGACCCTTCCACTCCTCTTCCTTAGTGTGATGACTCATACCTTTCATACATCACTCTTCTATTTGTAAACCCCCTCATTTGGATGAGTATCTACCGATCCTTGGTTGTCTCTTCACGATTGCCTAATTGTGATAATTTATAGGTTCTTCATCTCTCTATAGATGTTTTAGAGGAGTTATTCATATCCTTTGTTAGGAGTGCCCCTTCTGGGACTCTTATCACTTCCACTTTTTAAGAGATCATCATTAATCCACCCTTTCTTATGGATCCTCTTTCTATTGTGGGGGTTATTGCATTTCCTTCACTTCACTCAGGCATCCTTTCGGTGGATGTTTTTCTTTCACACTCTAAAAATTATATGCTTGTGGCATTACATTTGGTTCCTTGGTGCCCTCTTGCTAAACTTGTGTCACATTTTTGTGGACCAGATTCAAATTTATTCATACACTTGCTTGTGGTTCCTTCTCAAACTGGGTGGACTTCCATTACTCCATTTCTGTCCTTCCTAAGCATAGGAACATAGTTCAATTTGGGTGGTTTTTCTTCAGTCCGGATGTCGAGGACCACTTCATCGACACTCTTCTTAGAGACTTCCTAGAGTTGTAGAGTTTAGATCCATCTATGGTTTCTTATGAGTCTCTCTTGTCTCCTTTTTCTCCTCTCTTCTTCTTCTTCCAGAGAGATTTCACTTTTATACATGGGCACCTTATCAGGCTCCTCAGTTGCCACGATCTATTTGTGACATCTTTCTTAGATTAGAGAGTGTTTTCATCTCTTGTGGTAGATGTATTTCCTACTACATTTTCCTCCATTTCTTGAGGTCCTTGTTGTTTATGGGTTCCTCATCAGGATTTGTGTTGAGACCCATTTCTCATTTTTGACTTTTCACCTCATCCTAAGTTATGATGAAGGGGGTGTAGGTGTGATGCAATTTCCATATCACGTGGTGAGTCATCTCACTTAGGTGAGGTCATAGGTCTTAGGTGTCATAGGGTTCATCATTAGATTCCTTACATGTAATTAAAAATCAGTGCATCATATGGGAGTTAATTCCATTTTAGGAATGAAAATCCCCTTCTCCACTTGAGGATTCATGATTGTTTGCAGACCGGGGCTATACACAACCCTCTATTTGTACACATCTCCTCCTTTAGATCTATGAGATGGTTAGTTATGTTTTTCCTTTTTGAATGCTTGCATGCATATTCATAGTTGATGTTCACTCCCTCATGCAACCTTGTCACACTTCCGAGAGATCAACTCGGTTGATGTTCACGTTATCTCGCACGATCCCCGTGCTTCTCATTTTCACATTCTTTGTCACAAGGTAATCCTATTTGCTACTACTTTTCTAGATCATACATATACATGGAAAAACAAGTATGATATGTAATAAGTAGTTGCATAATACAATCAATTAAAGGATACATTTTTAAAATAGTTCAATATCCCATAGTTTGAGCAATAAAGTATGTCTATGCTTAATGAAATCAAGTAAGAATCATCTCGAGAGAGTGTGTACGTACGACATATGTTTCAAGATGTTGATCTCAAAGTTGTCCTACGAGATCCATATGAATTGACATGCACAATGGTTTCTTGGAGGAATTATTATTCCATTCTAATGCACGTTATTCCACGAGACCTTCATATATCCAAGATAAGCACTTGAGGTTTCCCTACGCACAAAACAAGCTGGAAGTATAGATACATGGGTCAATTTGTGGAAGCTCGGATCATGTCTATGGTGACCCAATTGAAAAGTATTACTATAAATAATGACAGGGATATGCACATTGAAATTTGGTGCAAAAATTGTTAAGTGGAAGGCCACATTAAGAAAACATGACAATTTCATAGTGTAAAAGCTATTACTTAACCTGTGTGAGCTTGGTGTAAGAAGCCATGACGTAAATGATTGTACATTTCTTCAAGATGAAATGTTAAAAAGGTGTCTCTTTTTGTAATTTTTTTGATCCACACACACATAATATGAAGGATTATCACATGATTGATAAGATCCATGAATCTCAATCCCTTAGGCTAAGGAAAACAATAGTGGAAAATAACAATAAATAATGTGATGGAAATCAACTAGGATGAGGTGTTCATGGAAGAGGTGGATGAGGAGGTAGAAGATTGACACGATGAACTTTTTATAAATATGGTTCACCAAATCACTAGCAATGTGACTACCATTATTCCTAGTTCATGTGCTTTGTCAAAAGGAGCATAAGGTTAAGGATTACCCCAAACTCTATGTGCTCATAAAAGAAAAAAAGTGAGAAGGGAACAAGAATGACCAAGATTGTGAGTGATTATTTAGAATACTATTAACCCAAGGTTATTGTGCCAAGGTAAAATCCATCACGTAAAATAAAAATCATTACCACATGAGTTACAACACATGCATAAGAGTGTACATCACCTTTGGAGAATATAATCCGTACAAAAATTCATGCATGGAAAAGATATCATGATGGAAGAAAAAAAATTACTTCAAGAGACTAAGGAGTTGGTTTAAAAACTCTTGGGAAAAATTGAATTCCTAAGGGAGGACACGAGAATTAAGATTTAAGCACTAGGGCTCCAGAGATTGGAAAAATAAACACAAATGAATTTAGAAAAGTATGGAAATTTTTTCACATCAAAGGAATGGTCCCACTACTTGGTCAATGACTATTTTATCAGATTCATATTTTGACATCATTAAACAATTGGGTCACATATAGAAGAAGAATATAAATGAAACCAAGGCTAAGGAATTTGATTGTGAGATATTTTTTGATGCATGTGTAGATGGATTGAATATTAAAAATAAATAGGTAAATATTAGTGTGAAGGCTAATATATTGAAAACTAATGCATGAAATAAAATGGGGCATTATGTGCTCCTCCTTCTCCACACATTATATTCATGACTAGCAAGACCAATTTCATGTCCATATGCATGTTGAAAAATGCTATCATTGATATTATGGTAGTCAAGTTTTGAGGCGACTTCAAAGTAATCTGATTGGCGAAGCATGCAAATTTCCATTTGAATGCGGTAGTGGCAGATGGACACGATCCAAAAACATTGGTAGAGTTCAAAAAAATAGAAAAATGACTCTAACATAAAACCAAGTTCAATGGATAAAGTCCTTAACAACATCTACAATTGATTCCCTCTATTTAATTGTGGTTAAAAATCTTGTAATGAGCTTATAAAACTATAAGGGGTGGTATTCCTAGACCCTACAACCATCTTCATGGAAAATTTAGAAAAATATCCCTAACAATTTACTAACAACTTAGCATCACCTTACCAATAGCTTCAAATGAGGCGCTGGGCATGATTTTATAGACCTTTCTTCCCACTCATTTTGGAATTTTGATTTCATTATAGAATCCTCTCTTTATCCCTCTCAAATTTGAATTTAAACTCCTATGCATTAATGACATCCAACAACCCTAGTCGATAGTTAAGAGAAATTCATCTGGAAATTTCCATTTATTTTGTTGAGTTGGTGGTTTTAGTCCTCACTTACAACTTTTTCATTTTCTACCTCTTTCATCATTCTCTTGTGTAATATTTCTTTGCACCCAAATATATGGAAAGATCCACACCCTTTTTTTTCTCCATTACACAATCACGAGTTCCATTTCTTTGTGATATTTAAAAACTTATGTGCCCTTATTCTGTTAAAACACCTTATGCATAATTACACAATCCTTATTGTACTTCTAATGTACATCCTTTACCACACTCCTTGTAATCCTTGCTATTGTGTAAAACCTCTATGCACCTGTTGTAGAATATCCTATCACTCCTTTGTACTTATATGGCCTCTACAATTCTTATGTACACTCCAATACTTCACACCAAAATTCAAAAATACATACAAATATTTGAACCTCTAATAATTCTCTTGCATCAAAAACCTCGACTAAGACAAAAGTGAGCTCCCTCTCATGAATTAAGCTCTAAAGTATGGACAAGTGACTGAGCTCCTTTGAACTTATCCATGTCACATCCTCTTCCACACGACCCTTCCACTTTACCAAGTAGTCCTTGTATTATTGGAAGCAAAATGTATTGGGGGTGAATCAATCCTACACAATTTTCACTTCATTTACCATTTTTACAAAATCCACCAAACATCCATCAAACATCCATTTAATCATATACATTTAACATTAACTTATCATGTGTGCACCATACATTCAAATGAACTTAAAACATGAGAGAGAACACATAGACATAAGATATAAGTGGGAAAACCTAAAGGGGAAGAAAACCTACTGAATTTTTTTCTGATATTACTCATAATAAATACTTAAGTGAATATTACACATCACAAGAGATTTCTTTAGTGAGGCACTAACCCCACAAGGAGCTAAACCCTTGTTAATATGATTAAAAAAAAAGATACTTGCTTGAATATGACTCATCACACAATATTTTGATAATAAGATCACTGTAGATATGTTGCAATAACTCAGCTAATGGTGATCACAAGATTCAACTCCAAACTCCTTCAAACCCTTGTTCAAACCCTCATTCATCTAGCTCGCTATATCTCACACTTTCATCACTTGTCTTGGCTTCAAAACCTTGCACAAACACTCTCAAAAAATCATCATATTTTCAATCTCATCCTCAGCTTTGAAATCATGCCCTTTAACCACTTTCAAACTCTCACCTAGGTTGCATTTTCCCTCCTTGTCCAACTAGTTCAAAAATGAACAAAACCAAAACAAGCACCTTTATATGCTTCTCAACTCACAAATGCATCATATGTCAGTCATATACATTTATCTCAACCAATGGAACTCCAAAATATAACACCATACTCATAAAACATTCACAATGGACTCACGTAGGTCGGCCATGCCCAAATTCACCAAACTAGCTTAAAAACAACTCAAAACCCCATCACGTGGATGAGAAAAAACCTCAAACACCATAACCATGATTGTTAAAGCTCCTCAATTCATCAAAAATTTCAAATATGACATAAAAACACCATACATTGTCATATAATATGTTTTATCAATCAAATTATTCATATCACTACTAAAAAGGCTCATATCGTTCACAAAACAACTATTTCTAGGAACTTGTCTTCACCTTTGGGCCTCAATATCATCCAAGAACATATAAAATATGGAATGCAAAAAATAATTGGAAATAACCTGATATATAGATCACATACATGCTTTCTAGAGCTCATGAAACATCCATACATGTAAACCACATCAACTTTCCTCTTCACCAAATTGAGCTGCCTAGAAAGTACTTTTAGAAACTCAACTGGTTTGTACCCTTTTGTCACTTTCAAGACCTAAAAATACTTAAATAGGAAAAAAATTCATCCTTATTTACTCTCAAACTGATATCAAGCATCAACCAATCCATTTCATGCATTATCTACCTCAATCTTTGGCGTGAGTAAACCTATCATGAAAAACAAAAACCTTCTTCTTCAAAAACTGAGCTGAATGACCTATCAAACCTCATCATAATGAGATAAAAAATATAACACTAGAAATATTTCTAAATAATATTTCCATAACACCTTACATTTTCTTCCAAATCCAAGTGTAAAGCCTTTAACTAGGTCCATCTCTGAAACAACTCCTTTAGTCTTCTAGGACTCAAGAACTAAACTTAAGACCAACTTACTCCATCACCTCAAAATAAATTCCAAGCTTAAAAACATGGAAAAATTTATAAATGATGTCTAAGCACTTATCAACATTCAACCTATATGAAGAAACTCGGATCAATCACCTTACCTCATAAAAGTAACTTAAGACCTTGCTTAACTAGGCATCCTCCAGATTTTACCTTCAAATAAATGGTCATAAATTATTCATCCCTTATTAAAAAACAAGTTTAATATACCATTATAAATATCTCTGAACCAGGATCACAACACAACTTAAACCAATTCTTAACTCCTTATGTAGCTTCTGTAATTCCACTTTTAGCCCAAACTGCTCCAAATTGCCCCAAAAATAAGTCTTCATAAATAGGGCACACTTTTCCCTTTAGGAGCTTAAACATGATCTAAAACTATCATGGACATCTAGAAAAACTACATGGATAAAAACAATGTCAATTTATTCATCACCTTCTTTAGAGAACTTTTCCACAAACTGAAGATCTTCAGAAACAAACATTTTCAAGTAGGGCCCACATATTATCACAAACATTATATTAATTTTCTAGAAAGTTGGAGGATTCCTATAAAACCTAAAATCATAAATTTGTCAAAAGGAATCAAAATAGGTTCAATACACACCTTTTTCTCCAAGTTTCTTTGAGCTAGGGTTTAACTAGGGTTTCAAAGAAATTTATCTTCTTTACGATCATTTGTAAAAACGTGACAATATAACCACCTAATTATTTTTTATAAACCTTCGTAACTGACCTAAAATTATATTCCAAAGAGCTCATGTCCCCATGAAAACCATACAGTTCACAACAAGCATCAAAAGGTCAAATTTTACCTTAAAATCACACTCTAGAAACCCGATTTTTCCAAAACTAATGTATCTTATAAAATATTCTTCACTTTGACCTGAAACTTGTCTAAAGCACCATGAAAACATCCTATAAATTTACATACTTACCATATACCCCAAATAGGTTTGAAACTCTTCTCATTTACATGTGCTTACTTATCCTATTTCCACCTTCTTGCTTTTGAAGGACCTCATACATGCACTATACCTCCGAGAAGCTGTCTTGAAAATCATAATACACCTCATGTACACTACCACCATGCTATTACCATACTTAGTTATGACTTCTCAGCTCCAAATATCATACCTCCATACCATTATGCAATCTCCAAGACTAGGAATAGGCCTAGAAAGACTACTTCACATCATGCCATCACATGAAGTGACTAGTGGTGACCTCTTACAAACTTATTAATACCTATTATACACTATACCAACCATGATGGACCTCATTCTAACCTTCAACCAACTCTAGAGATCTCATACAATGACTATGCAAGCTAGAACCATGCCAAGACAACATGACAACTCATCAAATCTTGTCACTACCAATCAACCTTCATGTTTGACCTTGAAAGACACCTCATGGAGACTCATACAACATCATGACACACTTTTCCATTAATGGAATTGAAATCAATGAAAACACTAACACATAATGACCAACATGTATTTCATTCTACACCTCTTCTATATTACCCTTAAGTCTAATTTGGCCTTAATCTCCTCCACTTCCTTCTATGGTATTTACCTTCACCAAGTATAAGTATTCTTAAGTTTTTGTGTGCCCTCATTTTATTATTTCACACATTAGTCACTTATGATTTTTGCACTAGGTTCTCGTTCATGGATTTCATATAAGTTTACAACATTGAACATTAATGAGATATATAATTCCTTGGGTAACTCTATCTTATACGCACTTGGCCTTAACTTTTGCAACACATTAGATGAGCCAATTTTCTTCAACTTATTATATGTTCCCTTTGGAAAATTTTTTGTGTGAAAATGTGCTAACACTTGATCTCATTCCTCAAATTCCTTGATTCTATACCCTTTTTCCATGTGATCCTTATAACCTTGGTTACTTTCCTCCAAATTATCATGCACTTCTTCACGTAGCTTGTGCATGTATTCTTCTAGTTTGCAATCTGATTGTCTACCATTTCACACAATTATGTGACTCCTCTTGGAATTTCTCCATAAACAATATGGAATGGGATATTTCCGTGCTTCAATTGAATTATTCATTATAGGAAATTTTTTTTCTTGCGCTAACACGAGATCCCATGTTATAGATTCTTTCCCACTAAACTACACAATAAATCACTTAAGATGATGTTCACTAATTCTATTTTTCCATCAGTTTATGAATGGTATGATGAGATAAAATTTAGCCTCATTCCCAATTTATTCTACAAGGTCCCTTATAAATGAGCTAGGAATTTTTATCCCTATTCAAAACTATACTCAACGGTAACCCATGTAATTGAACTACTTCCTTGAAAAACATATGCTTGACGACTAATGCATCACTAAAATGTTTTCTTACACACAATAAAATGTAACATTTTAAAAATATATCGACTACTGCAAACATGAAATTGTTTCCTCTCTACATTCTTGGAAATCCTAGCACAAAATCCATGTTGATATTCTCCCATGGTCTTTTTGGTAAGGTAAAGGCTGATATAATGCCGTGTTTTCTTTATGATCCTTAGCTAATCTGCACCTTTGCACATACTTGTATACGTCCATGCTCATATTCAACCAATAATATATCTCTTCCGATTGTGCTAAAGTTTTTCACCTCCAAAGTGACCTCCTAAGCCTCCACTATGTTTCTCATTGATTAAATTTTTACACATTGACCCTTGTGGTATACACAACCATGCTCCTATGAACAACATTCCTTCCTAGATAAAATAATCTAGCCACAACGATCTATCCACGTGCGCAAGATCCACACATGCCTCCTATACTTCCTTGAAGACATTATCTTATGCATATATCTCCTTAAAGGTTTCAAAACCCATGAATTCATTGCACATTTCTCTCAATATCAACACCCTTATATTTAATGTATCTATGACCTTATTGGACTTCCCACTTAGGTGCTTCAATACAAATCAATAATTTTTTAGGAACTCTACCCACTTCATGTGCTTTTGGTTTAGATTTTCCCGATTATTAATAAACTACATTGCCTAATGATCATTGTATAAAAACTCATTTCGCAACAAGTAATGCCTTCACTTATTTAGTGTTTTCATAATCGCATAGAAATCCCGATCATAGACAAAATATTTTTTCCTTGCATCATTTAAATTTTTTACTGAAATAGGTAATGGATATCCCTTCTTGGCTTAATCTTGTGCCAATTGTGGCTCCATTTGCATAATAGTCCACTTGAAATACCTTATCAAAACTTGTCAATGCCAACACCGGTTAAACTCTAATCTTCAACTTCAATTATTGGAAGTTGAAATCCGCCTCTTTATCCACAAGAATTCCTTACAATATCCCTTCATTATCTCCATTATCTTTGTGTTTATTCCATTGAATTTACTTATAAACATCCTATAAAATCTCAATAATCTAGGAAAGATTCACGTATTAGTCATATACCTTAGTGATGACCACTCCAAGATTACATGTACCTTTTTTGGGTCCATTTGTGATCCTTGATGGGATATATGTAACATAAATAAACTAAGTCCTTGCACATGAAATTGTAATTATTTATATTCACAAGAAACTTATTCTCTTGCAAACAATTCATCACCTTGTGTAAATTCTCGAGATGATCCTCCTTTTTCGTGTTAAAAAATAGTATATCTCGAGATATATAATTTCAAACTTCCCTAGGAATGGCTTTAACACTTCATTCATCAACCTCATAAATGTACTCGGGGAATTGGTTAGCTTGAATGACATAACTAACCATTCATACAAACCTTCTCTATCTTTACTTGTAGTCTTCCACTCATCTCCCTCTCTTATAAGAATTTGGTGACATCCACTCTTCAAATCGATCTACAAAAAGTAGAGTGTGCCACTAAGGTAATCCATCCTAAGAAATGGAAACCTAAAATTGAATGTGATGTTGTTGATGGTGCTTAAATCAACACATGTGCGCCATTCTCCTCCTTTCTTTGGTACCAGTTTTGTGAGCACTACACATGGGCTCAAAATTTAACGCACTAGTCTTTTGTCTAATAACTCTTGAAATTGTTTACACACATCTACATTATATTATAGAGTAATACTATATGGTTCTTTGTTTGGAAAACATAATCTAAGTATTAGGTTAATCTAGTGAATGATATGTTGCATTGGTGGTAATCCTTTTGGAAATTCCTCCGTTATGATGTCTAGGAACTCTTTTAGTATTATACACACTTCTATTGGGACTTCTTTCTCTACACAATATTCACATAATTCTTTTGGTACCATTATATAACATGTATTTTCTTCATCAAATTCCCATAGAAATTCATTTCGACATAAGAAACACTCTTGCGAAACTCCACTATTCCCTTCTCCTTCATCTTTGTCCTTTAATGGTGAAAGGTTGAACTTGTGCACATCCTTCTCGATGTAGATAATTTTTTTTCATCCATTATGAATAACCTTCCTATCATATTTCCAAGACCTTCCTAGCAACATGTGGAAAACACCCAATGACATTATGTCACACAATACTTCATCACAATATTTCCCTATCTGGAACTTAATAAGGAATTTATATTTTACTAGAATTTGGTGTTCCTTCTACAATCATGGAAATTTGTAAGGGTTGGGAGCACAATATTCCTCATCCCCAACTTCTCCACCATTTTACAAGAAACAAAATTATCCGTGACCCCACTGTTGACAATCACCTTCTAATATTTTCTTCTCAACTTACAAAGTGTTCTAAACATATTCTTCCTCTATGTGTGATCAGGGGATAGTTTATAAAAGTTACCTAAACATCCCTAAATGGTGTCAGTGCAGAAGATCATCTCGAGAGCTTTCCAACGACTATGAGAACACAAAAAACGGACAGTGGGAGCTCTAGATATGTTTGGTCAAAGTTTGGTCAACGAGAAAGTCAACTCTGGTCAACTGGTCAATATTGGACCAATGACACTATGGCACGTGGTGAAAAGGAAAAGGGAGTCATTTGACGAATTGAATATGATCGATTTTCCTATCGGGAGATGACAAGTGGAATATATACTATTGACCGAGTTAATTATTTCCATACCACATTACATGGGTCGAAATTATATTTACTTGGTAAGTCCACTTACACACCATTCCAAATGCCACGTATATATATATATATATATATATATATATATATATATATATGTTTATACATTAGTATTAAAGCCCATATAATTCTCCTAACCGCCAACTTAACCATGCTTATTGCCAAGCTTCCACATGGAAGGGAGAAGGTGAAGCAGGTGTTGGAGGGGGCAAAGCCATGTGTGGAAATCCACGTGGGAAGAAGGTGGTGAAGCGGTGTTGGGGCTTATGCCATGCGTGGAAAGATCCACGTGAATAATGGGGGTGGCTAAGGTTTGTTAAAACCTTATCAAAACAAAACACCGCCCAATGTGGGGATTAATCCCATTAAAAATGCAAACCGCCCTATATGGGTATGTAATCCCATTAATTTTGCTACGGGTGAGGCTAAGGTTTAAAAATAGCCTTAGGATAAATTATATTGCATTTTTTAAGGGCCCTAATTTTTGTATAAATAGGGAACCCATTCTATTGTAATGGACACACATTAGTCCAACGAGCTTATTATTTGTTAAGCTTATTTGTGAGATGTGTCAACAAATATTGTTTATTGGCCTATTATTTTAGGCAATAGTAGACAAAATATTTGTGATTGGGAGTAAATTATAAACTACCCAATAGGCCCATTGAGCCACACCAATTACTTGCAAATCTTGGATTGTCGACCGGAGTGCTAGCGTCGCATTGATAGCGTCGGGAAGGCCGATCGAAGCCAAAGGAGATTGTGCATCAGGAAGGTGAAGAACAATTCGACTGATCAATGAAAGTTTTTTCAAAGAACTGGTGTACTAATAGGCAAGTAAAATTCCATTAGGTTTTCTTGTGAAAGTACTATTGTAACTTACAAGTTTTGACTAGTGGAACAGTTTGACCACGAACCGGAGACGTAGGCAATTGCGAACTCCGTAATCAATCTTTGTGCAATTGTCTTAAATGTCTTACATTTTATTTTAAATTGATTACTTAAAAGGAGTAAATTATCGGAAAATAATTAAAGCCTATAAGGGTCCAAGATTAGGTAGTAATAATCTGATTATTTTTGGATCAACGTGGGTTTATCTTCTCTTTGTGTTGTCTTCAACAACACTTTTCTTGTCATAAGGGATTCTCCATGATTTGGGCCTTTTTAATGCTCTACTAACCCCAAAAATTCTATATCACCATGTGCTACATGCATGCATGCTTATGAACAATTTATTGTAAACTTACTTTGTATAGTTAGACACTTAAATGCGTGATGCGCAACATTTCCACACTTGGAACATGTTTAGGAGAATCCTTTTCCCTTGCCTTAAGCAATTCTTCCATGCCCTCTTGAAGAGTACAATGCTCCATCATCTGATGCACTACCTTGGGTACATGTTTACACACTACTATTCTCATCTTCTTGTAACTTGTTATATCCTTGAATGCTTCCACATGTATTGTGTATATTGTGGATTATTCTGCTGGATGCTCTATGGATCTTGCATGCCAATTTTTATTCCACCTTCAAGGTTAGTTGATAAGACTTTTCCACCATCTAGATGCACAATAAGATGAGTTATTATTGAATCTCAAACCATAAGATGTTGATATATCATACGAACTTCTCCTAGTTAACTTCCACATGTCTAGATCATATCATGATATGGTTAAATTCCTTTGTGTAGTCTTCAATGTGAATTTCCTTTTACTTCAAATTTTCAAATTCTTGAATAAACATATTTGGTACTTCAGATGGAAATAAATTTGTTTTCATTTTTTTGACTATGTGATCGCAACGTGATATTTAATATTTTCCTCTCCTTCATCACTCATTTTTCATATCCTTTCACCATAATACCACATGCTCCTTTAACTTGGTTTGCAAAATTTGATGTGCTACGAGTTGACTATCTCCTTAAAATCGAAGTACTCCTCCATACTTGTGAGCCAATCCATGAAATATTCTATATCCAACCTTTCGAGAGAATGATGGGACATACATTTTTGGTCCATGAACCATTCTTGAAATAACTTGTAATAATCATAATTACCCCACACTAATAGCTTCCTCTTTGCCTTGCTCTTTATCTTCAACAACTCCTTCATTATGTGCCCCTCTTATGACTGCACCTTCATTGTCACTTTGCACATTTGGCGCCACAAATAATCTTTGTTATTTCTCTTCTATGACCTCGAGCCTAGTCCTTACACCCCTTGGTTCTATTATAACTTGTTATAATACTCCCACAATAACTATGTTTGCTATATTTGTTGTGCCCACTACCCCTACATTAGTGGCTCTTCTTAGTGTCATCTTTGCTCCCTTAACTAGTTACCTCAAAGTTGGCATTCTCTTTGGTACTCTCACTTCTTAACCTCTCCAAGGTGTGTATCCATGATCCGATACCACTTGAATACAATAGTGGTGGGTTGATATGATCGACACTTATTGCAGAGTTTAATACAACAAAAAATAATTTTAACACAACACCTACTTCAATAGATAAAAATATTTAACAACATCTACAATCGATTCCCTCTATTGAGGAAATTACAAATATTTTAATGAAATTAGAAAGCTATAAGGGGTGATATATCTTAAAATCTACAACCCTTTTCCCGAAAGATATAGCAAAATATCTCTAAAAGATTACCGAAAACTTCAAATGAGTTCTTGGGTAGGATTTTATAGACCTTTCTTCCCTCTCATTTTGGAGTTTGAATTTACTTCTAGAATCCTATCCTTAGCCTACTCAAAATTGAAATTGAAATATTATGCATTAATGACATCTAACAACCCCGGTCTAGTAGTTGAGACAAATCCATCCGGAAAGTTCTATGTCCTTTGTTGAGTGGGTGGTTTTAGCCTTCATCTACCACTTTTTCATTTTACGCCTTTGTCATCATCCTCTTGCACAATCTATCTTCATGTGTAAAGATACGGAAATATCCACATGCCCTTGATTTACTCTATTGGACAATCATGAATGTATTTATTTGCATTATTTTAGAATTTATGCACCCTTACTCTATCAAAACACCTTGTACATAATTGTGTAATCATTATCATACTTTTGATGTGCATAGTTTACCACACTCATAATCATTAATACTATGCAAAACCTCCTTCCACTGTTACACAATATCCTATCACACCTTTACACTTATCTAGCCTCTATAATTCTCACACACACTCCAATACTTAGTCAAAATTCCAAATAATATATGTAAAAATTGAACCTCACGTGATGCTCCTAAATCACAAGTGCTACTTGACAAACCTTTGGTGTTATGTAAATAATGTAGATTAGTGTTGTAAGAAACATTATATCAATTAAAAAAATGACACACAACATGTAATCATAACTATGGATGTTAACCAAGGGCCCCTTTCGTAGAAAATGTTGAAGAAAATGAAGATTTGGAACATCTTAAAAAATACAAACAAATGGTTTGGGGTGCTTTGACCCAAACCAAGGAAAATTACATTAGAATGATGCATAATACGTGTTAGATACTACCAATGTGTCATGGAATAGTTGAACACATGACTCTTATGAGTTGATAGGAATATATTTTACATGGTCTACTCCCAAAAAAGTTACATGGTTAGCATGGTGCCAATGGATAGAGAAAAGTATATTAGAAGGCTAGGCAATGAGAATAATAATCCTATGTCATAATTATATGACAGAGAAGGTGTATAGAATTTTCGAGAGATTTGGGATACTACATACCACATGAGAAAACACACCTCAATTTCATGGTTTATACTATTAGGGAAATAATAGTGCATTCATAGATGAATCATAACCTATTTATTAAAACATGGGAGCAAGTTTGTGAGGTCTTGCATGAAAAATTTAACAATAATAACCTTATGTGTAAGCTACAAGCTATAGTGGAGTCACAAATACCAAAGAACATCTAAGGGAGTGTGAGGAATTTTGGGAAGAAGGCACACATTCAATAAAACTAGTTTTGTGGATGAATATCTTTTATCACACCTTGCGTGTTTAGGCATACACTTGGTACATTAGAAACAAAGAGAGAAGGGATATTTCTCATTAGGAAGCATTGTAATTTGATTTTATACACATTTTTAAATTCACCCTAACCACACCTAAGATAGATCATTCACTCTACTATATAAAGTGCACCATTTTGGAGATGATGCAATAATGGAATAATACATGCTAATATTGTGAAAAGAGAAGGGGTTGGCATTAATGAAGGTTTTTAAGAATGAAGTATAAATATTGATTCAAGAGAAGAATATGAAGTGGTGTGGCTACAATGAAATTGGTGGTGTAAGGAAAGAGAAAAGATAACGCGACAAATTGATGAAGGAACCAAGTGAAAATAAATTGAAAATAGAATTTTTTTATGGATCAAGGGAATTTATTGATATGAAGGATTTTAGAATATATCCCCATCAAAACACACTAAAATATATCCAAGTGAATATAGGTACATATGAGGTGACAAAAATAGCAACAATCGAAGACTACAAGATGAAGAAAAGGTCATTAAGATCACTAAAATTTTGCACAATTACAAGTATTTTGTTCCCATAAAGCTACATAGAAATGAAAGGATTACATTCTTCATTGAAAAAATACAAGTCAAGCTAATTCATAGTGTAAAAACATGAGGAAAATACAATACATGATGAACCCAAACTTACATGCCAAGGTGAAAGAGGAGATTGATAATATGTTGGCACAAAAGCTATTATACCAATGAAATAATTAAAATGGTCCATTTTGATTGTTAGAAGTATAAAAAGGATGATTACGTCAAAATTTTCATGAACTCGTTGACAATTAAATTCATTATGTATAGTAGATCCTTTCCCAACACCCTTTACAAAAGAAATTCTAGAAGGTGTGGTAGGGTTGGAAATATACACCTTCACCGATGGATTTTCAGGATATCATCAAGTTTAGATCATAGAGGAAGACCATGTGAAAATAAATTTCATGACAGAGTGGGGATCATTTGCATGTATTTTGAGTCCCTTTGGGCTTAAGAATGCACCCGTGGGTTTATTACATAGTGTAGTACTTTACTTTGAGGACTTCATCCTCAAGTTCCCGAAAGTTTATTTGGATTATTTAATGTCTATGGTCTTGTCAAAGATCATTATGATAATTTTTGACTCATGTTTGAGTATTGCGAGATAGCTAGAAATTTTATTAAAATTGAATAAATGTTTCTTCATGACACCTTTTGGGAATGTTTTTGAGGTAGATCATTTGTAAACATGGTTTTCTAGTAGATCAAGCAAAGATAGTTGTAGTTATGCAATTAAAGGCACCACAAACACAAAATGAGGTGTAAATGTTTCTCGGACATTGTGGGTATTGTAGAAAGTTTATTAAGGGATATGAAAATATTAATTTTCCCCTCAAAAAGTTGTTGAGAAAGCAAGGGGAGTTTTTTTGGGAAGAAGAACAAGAAAAAGTGTTTGATGAAATAAAGTAAAAGCTTTCAAGCGTGCCCATATGCAATTCCTATATTACAATAATCCATTTCATATACATGTGGATGCATATAAAAGATAGTTGGAGTAATTCTCATGTAACTTAGACAAGAAAATATGGACCACCCAATCTTTTTCGTGAGAAGGAAGTTGACGTGTGCGCATAAAAATCATACTGACAAAAAGAGAAGGGCTTTCCATGGTCTATTCACTCCAAAAATTTCACCAATATATTTTGGAAACTATGTTTATATTATAATTATATCACATGTCCTTAAATCATCTAGTAAACAAATTGGTCTTGTATAGGCACATATGTAGGTGGGTGATACTACTTCAAGATTTTCAATTCTTGGTTTTGGTAAAGCTCAAGAAAAATAACACAGTCCAAATCACCTCTCAAAAATCAAATATGGTAAAGAAGATAATGCTATTAAGGATGGAATGAAATATGCGAAACTCTTTAAAATTAAGAGTACACCAGATGATTTGAATGATATAACATTTGTTCTCTATTATGGGATCATGTCGGAAAAGTAGAGTGTATAACAAAAAAATTAGCGTGCGGTGAAAGAAAAACCTTATCAATTAATCAATGAAGAACTATATAAGATTAGATGAGATGAAGTATTATGATGATGTTTCATGGTGCATGAATGAAAGGATATACTCTAAAAGTCACACAGGAATAACAAGAGGACACTACACTAGAGATGTAACCAAGGAAGATCTTGACCATAGGTCTTTGGTGGTAATTTTTTTCAATATGAAAATGAGTATGCCAAAATATGCGATCATCAATCATGTCATGTGAAGAATAAGTGATGTATGTATGCTAAGGAATTAATATGAAATTAAACAAATGAATTAACACTAAGTAAGTCCTAGCCTACTTCCTTGAACAAATACATCAAGATAAAAAAATGAAGGGAATCATTAAACTCACACAATAAACACTATACTAATGCAAACCTCCATTTAGTTGGTGGATATACTTTTGATATGTGGGTATTCACTTTTAAGCTAAATGAAATTCACAAATGATCAATGAGTTTGATAAAGGAAGATATATCCTCAAATGACACAAAAGCCATGTTTGAATTGTATCTTATTACTTTAGCAAGCAGGGAGTTTTCTCAATTTTGTGATTTAAGATCTTTGCATTAGCCTAGCATGAGAAAATAGAACCATTGATGTCTTACAAGGACATTGTGTGGTTTGGTATGTAGGTACTATGTTGCTTTTATAGCTTACATTCTGGGGAGAAGCACAACTTCTAGTGAATATGTGATGATGGAGATGTAGAATTAGGAGTAGATAAGGATGATTAGAAAATATTAATTAGGATTAATGACCCGTATGAGTTAGAGAGGGTTTAATTAATCAATAGGCCATGTTTATTTTGTAGAAGCTATTTAGAGGAGATGTGGAGGGAAGTTAGTGGAATTAGAAGGGTTTGTGAGTGAGATTTAATCAATAATAGGGTTTATAATTAAATACAAGATTGTGAAAGGGGGACTAATTAATTAAAATGGGTAATCAATTAATTAAAAGGGGTTTTAACTAATGAAGTGACATTAATTGGCATCCAAGATGGTATAATTAGCTAATTAGCAGAAGGTTGCTAATTATAGTGTGACGATGAGAAGGAAACAATTAGTACAATTTTAGTATTAAAATCATGTAATGGAAATTAGGTGTCTACAAGTGCGCAATACATTATAACTACAACTAATTACTGACATAATGGGATGAATCCAAACTCAAAAATGATTGCATTATAATAACAACAAAAATATTTATTTTTGAAAACATTATAATTCAATTGGATGTACCCTAAGACTCACTAGTGACATGGGAGATCATTTCGTAAATAAGACAATGCACATTTTGATGTCTAAATTTATGGTTGTGCATCATAAAACGACACGATATCACCTAAAAATAAATGGAATAGTGGAGGAATTTAACAAGATTTTAAGCAACATACTAACAAATATATTTTATGTTGGTAGAAAGGATCAAAATGATAAAGTTTTGAAATTTCTATGAGCATATCGAATTACACACAAAATATTGAATAAGACTATCCCATTCTAACTAATCTTTGGCATATAAGTAATGTTTCCAATTGAGTTCATAATACCCTCATTAAGAATTACATGCATTGCAAACTTGGATGATGAATAATAGATCATAGATTACCTCATCAATTAAATTTAGCTTGATGAGTAGTACTGTGAGCATGATAAAGTAAAGGATTTGAAAAACACATTAAAAATCTTAGCGTGATAAACATATTGAGAAAAATTTTCTTTGTGTATAGAATTATTGCTTTATGACTCAAAATTCACACACCATCCGAGAAAATTTAAAACAAATTGGTTGGGTCCATATGAATTTCTTGATATTTTTCCCATAGGGGCATGCAAATTAAAAACTCTAGGTGGAAAAGCGATTGCTAGGTCACCTCAATGTTGGTCAAAAGCGAAAACCCTAATATCGGTGAAGATTTGATTTATATTTGAATAATGTGTATGCCATTAGATTAAATGTTAATCCATTTCTTGGATAGATTTCTTCTATATGCAATTGTTGTAATAAGTGTGCATTAGATCCCACATTTGTTTAAATCATTGTTTCCATTCAATAAATTTTTCTCACATATTATAAATGTTATTAAATCAAGACTCTCAAAATAATTATTTTGAGAAAAATAGTTCAAAGAATGTATGCACAGAGTCATGCATGAATTTGAGTAGGGAGGGAAAAATGTGTCTTTGTGTGCCAAAATTTGAGATTTTAGTGATTTCCACCATGTGTCTATGATCGAACTTCTTTCACTCGGGAGGTTGTGGATGTAGGAAAAAATGATTCAAAGGTCTAAAGGTGTGACGTTGTCCAAAACACTAATTTCTTACACATTTAAGAAATCATCATTTGAAAAAAAGGGAAGTGCAAGTAGAAGTGGGGGGTCTAAGGATTTCAAATGTACAAAACATTGATGGTCACCTTGTGTCGAGAATTCACTAGACTTGGGGTATATATATTTTATGAATGGATAATACATTTAGTGTGGGGTGCGCTATAAAATAGTAGCTGTTTGGAACTTGAAAATTTTGGTAGAAGGGAAGGTAGTGTGGTATGTGCACAAAAAATAGTTACATGCGTATGGATTGGAATTTAAAATATTGATAAGGGATGATGAAAAATGATATAAAATTAAAACGCATGGGAAGATGGAAGTGGTAAGGATAAGGGTATTTGCAGGAAAGCTATGGGTCTGGGAAGTGTGAACAAGAAATGAATTATGGATAAGGAATGTGACATGACCCAAGAATGTAAGTTACCTAATGCAGCTAGAGGTACTGGGAAAAGGAAACATAGGTCCACAAAATTTGTAGTGCACACATGAAGGCTAATTGGATCATCAAGTTAAGTCAAGATTTAAATTTCGAAAAAGGTGCAAAAATTACAAGTGGGGAGTAGCTAGTAACCACTTGGTATTAAATGGAGTTGGTGAAAAAGTGAGAGTTTGTGCATGTGAAGGGAGTAAATGCAGCCTCAAATACCATTTTGGGGGTATTAAAAGGAGTAAGAACTCATTTTGATATTACATTGTATTCCTTGGAAGAAAAAAAAAAATCAAAGGGAACACAATAATTAATCTTAAAAATCAATACATAATACAAAAAGAAACCCCTTTCCACCATGAAATAATAATTCAATCTTGACTCTACACAAGGAAAAATGAGAAAATAGGAAACAAGGTGTGAATTTTAGGTTTACAAGCTTCTATTATCAAACCTCAACTTCCATTAATGTAGGGGTCAAGATCTTCCAATAGAGACGTAGAAATTTCGGGCACTAAACCACCTTAGAGTAAACCAACAAGGATTTCAAATCAGGTGAGTGGGTAGAACCAAATTCAATGAGGCATATGAAAAACATTATGTGCAACAGTCAATTCTCCCAATAACTCCAATTTGAGTAGTTCAGGTGAATTAATGGTGGGAGAAGAGGATTTTGACAAGATTATAGCCGGTGATTTGTAGAAAGAAGAAGTTGAGGTAGAAGAAATAAAATTTTCACCAATAAATAAAAAGGACACATGCACAATGATGTGTAGTAGAAGGTTAAAAATTGTGAAGATTCATGCGCCACTGCTACCATTAAACTTAGAGATGTAATAATCATACTATATTGTTCACATAGAAGATTGGGAGAATATAATGCATATGTGCATGATCAATTTTTTTTATCATTGGATGTCATAACTTGAGGGAACCTTGTTGTAAGATTATCTCTGAAAAAAGAACAAGAGGAGAGATGATGGAGGGATTATTTTTGATGACAACATAAAGCCAACTCTAAAACGTTTAGTGTTCTATAACTATATGAGTTTCCTTATTTTGATAAATCCATAGAATTGGTGTAATTTTTATCATAGTGTGTGTATGAAGGTTATTTTTACTTCACAGAAATAAAATGAGGTTAACTACCACACTCATCGTAAATGATACCAAATTGGTTTTCATTGAACTGAATTACATGTATACTTGTGTGACGACGAGGAGATCAAGAAAGCATACAATATTTTAAAATATAAGAAGGAGGGTACACTTTTTGCATCACAAATATTGAAGATCCATGGATAAGGGTTACATCGCACCTGTCGCCTCCAAATTAGTAGGCACAAAGAGATGGGTAGAGATTAATAATAATTTATTACACATTGCCTATAAAATGGTGAAATGTACATGCTAAAACCTCACACAATATATTGATGAGATTATTAAGAAAGACACAAAACTTGGAGGTAATTTTATTTGGGAGCAATTCTTCTTATTTTGGTCTTCATTGAGATATGTGAACCTAAAGGGGATGGGAAACCTATATGGAAATATACTATGAAAAATGATTCACCGATAAAGTGATATAATGAATATTTGGGCCCCACCACTTAACAATTCATATAAGGCCATGTTAAATAATATGATAAGGCAGTTTAGAAATTCCTTTGAGGTGAGTGGTGTGTGCCTCGATAACTACCTAATTTGTTGGACATAGAAAAATATTTTGTTGTCATGCAATACTATAATGTTTCATGCTTCACAATGAAAAATGAGGAACTATCTTCTTAGGATAAGTTACCCTTTTAATTTACAATAGAATACTTTGTGTGATTCATGAACCAAATAAAGGATGCAAATAAATTAAAAATAAAATTAAAGTGTGTAGATTTTGATACGAACCTTCTCTAAACTTAGTACATGTATCAAAAAAAGTGCACACATACGAGATCCAAGAGATAAATATATGCCACAACAAAAAATAATAGTAAAAATATGGTGGTGCAGTTTTTTTAACTACCTCAAGCCAAAGAAAATGGAAGAGGTCTAGGTGCAGGATGATGAGGAGGCATATGAATAAATTCATATTCCAAAGACAACTAAAATAAAGATACCAAAGAGAGAGAAGTCACTTTGGATGTTCCCGCAAGAGTACCTAAGCATGTAATGAGAGGCGAGGAGGTTCAAGAGAAATAAGATCTAGATAATGTACCTCTTGAAAGAAAGAAGAGGATGATTTCTATAATATATGGGAAAGATGGAACTTATTCACACCTTGAAACTACAAGTGGGATAAACACAAACCATCCAAAGAAAACAATAAAGGTGGAGCCAAATGAATGCTTCAAGGAGATAACCACATCTAAGCAAATGGTAATAGAAGCTAACACTAATTTTAGCCAAAAACATTTATACACCTCCGAGGAGAGAAAGAAATGAGAATGGGATGTGTAAAAATTTATGACACCCCCAAGGCCACATTATCCCAAATTTTTTTCCATGTGTATGGAGGTTGATTGAGGAAGCAACCAAGAACCCAAATAATCCAAAGCAGAACATATTTTCCTATGAAGACACCTTTAGAGATAATTAATATTGAATAATAGGGTGAATAAAAAATTTTGGGGAGGAAGACGAAAAAATATTGAATAAGAGGAAGGGAACCCAAAATACACACGCTCCATTAATGAAGAAGAGGATCAACAACATCACACAAAAATGGAAAAAGTGCTAATAAAAGGAAGAATATGAATAAAAATAAGAAGGGGATGAAGAAGAAGATATATATGGAGCTAGATGAAAATAATCCAATGAAGACCCTACACTTGATATTTCAAAAAGGAAAGAAGATATTTTCTTTTGGAACTACATTAAAGATACATTTTCTACCAAAAATAAAGAAATCATTCTCCTTCACTCTATATGCATGCACCGCCGAGCTGTAATATGAAGTCCCAATGTAAAATTTTCACAAGATTCTTGATAAAGTCATGAGAGGACTGGATTTGACCATTACAAACACTTTTAAAATGTTAGAGACATAGGAAGGGGACACACTCCTAAAACTTGTTGGGAGGTCATGCACCAAAACCTCTCCAATTGTGCATATAGTCAGGTGTAAATAGAAGTAGGAGTTAGTAAATTAGATCCATTAGACCAAACAAAAATTAGAAACATTGTACAAAGAACATAGAGAGATTCTAGAGAAATATACATATGATGATTTAAATTTCAAGTCAAAATACCTTAATCTGAGCCTTCATTCTATAAGCCATAGCCAATTTAGCTTTCAAAGACATCTTAAAAATTTCATGCACATTAATTTCTTGGTGATACATCTTAAATTAATTCCTTTTGATCCTCCTTTAGACTACTAATGAGATGTTCTCTACGAAATCTCAATTCTTGAAATGGAGTGGAATATCCTTATAACTCCTAGTGACTTAAACCATAAGTAGGGTATCTCAGAGAACCCAAGAAGAAACTAACTTCTACTAAATCGTTTAAACTTCCTTCAACTATTTATAATCCCATCCAAAGATCTGCAATCATGTTTCCAAGCTTGTGGAACAAACAATAAGAATTAAATCCTTATAAAAATTCTCATGGACTCGAAGATCCCATGCTCGCTGCCTTAAGAAAATATGGTATGCTTCATATATAAGGGTTTTTAGCACAAAAATGATGAAGTTACCTCATGTAGGGACTTATGAGATGTTTATACTTCCCTATCACTCTAACCTTGAATAGATCTTCACCCTTCCTTATTCAAAATCACCTTGCAAAACATTGTCATTACATGAACAAGACTACTATACAATTTGTTTCATAGACTCTTCACTATCCCATCATCTACCTCATTAAAAAAAAGAACACATTAATAATCATTAAATCTTGGATGTAAGATCTTACCAATGTAAGTAATTGCCTTCTCACATGAATGTAAAATACTTAATTAATTATCCAATATTATACACAGTTTACATGCAAATACATAGTCAAAACCATCAAAAATGTAACAATAATGTTCCTTCACCATTTTCTTGGAGCTCCCACTTATATTCCACATTGATCATTTGAATGATATCCCACCTTAGTTATAAAAATGATGTTTATACTCCTTACATATCATTTACCATTCGAATTGTGGCCTTTCAACTTCCTTTAGTCTTAAGAACAACCCTTAGACACCATCATGTTATCTACGACTCCAAGAATTAGACTCTTAGACATACTCGATATGACCTTTAGATCCCTATAGGTTTTATTCTATTATTAAAACCCCTAAATACCTACATGAAACCTTGAGATTCCTAGTTCATACCCCTAATGGCCTTCAAATTCAAATTTTGCACTTTTTGGAGGGAAAGTGCAATTTTCAAATTTGAATAGAACTTTGACCAAACCAACACTCCTAACTTACTTCTATAGACCTCATGACCTTACAAACTCACTAACAATCCAAAATTTATGTTAACCGACCCTATTTACATATAAGGGAGGATGCTTCTTTGTTCTAATAAATCGGGAGAGGTGTATAAAAATCATAAGAATTGGTCAACCTACTCCTTAAGAAAAGGGAAGAAGGAGGAAGTCACATGCAATAGAGAAAGGATGAAAAAGATAAAGAAAGATCTCTTTACATATAAAAACTAAAGACTTGTGTGGACATGGCTGCCAAGCTTGTTGAGAAAGCCACATATGTGGATAAAGCATTTAAAGGGCCTGACGAGAAACCCAAAATTAATAATGTGCGCATAGTCTCAAAGGTTCAAAAATAAAATGTATTAGGAATGTAGGTTTATAATACTAACATGGAAAAGGAAATCAAGGATTAAATACTCCAATATATTGAGAATATGGAGGAAAATATAAGTGAGAAGAAAGATAAAATCAAGTAATTCCTTAACAAATAAACAAAAAAACTTCTAGGCAAGAACACATGCTTTATAGTACCAACACCAAGGTATGGAAAACATTGAAAAATTTACAAATTGAGGTGAAATATCCTCAGAAAAGTACCAAATCCATGAAGGACCTCTCTACATGTATTGATAATTTAAGCCCTCTCTTGTAAATATCCATGGATCAATGGAAGGTGCATGAATATCGATTAAGGAAGGAGGTGTCCAAAGCATTTGAGGAAGAAGATAAAGGTTTACCTAAGGGAAGGTAACTAATTTAGTGTGGGGTTAATGTTGAGCCCAATTTTGTATAAGGATAATATACATATATATTTTTGCCAAGTCCTCAAAAGGCACTAATTTTGGTGGGTGCACAATTTTTTGAATAATGAGATAAATCTATGTACATCTATGATGAGGCATGGAGATAAGTCCACTTGTACTAGTATTTAGGATAATATCATGTCAACGACACAAGAATTTAGGAAGCACATGCAAATGTTAGAACTACAAGGAATCTGCAAGAAGAATAATATCAACAACGTGAATGATACTCGAAAGTTCAATCTAATTAACTAAAATTAAAAATAGACAAATGACAAGGTAACATAGGAAACATGTATGTAGGAAAACATGGAAAAGTTAACTACTAGTTTTAATTCCTTAGATAAGTAAAGATTTTTCATGTGGAGTATCGAGACTTCTATACAAGACATAAATTCATGATATAGTGACATATGGCATATACACTAAACTCGATGTAATATTTAACGAATGTAAACTGAAATCAAGGAATAGTTATAATTTTTTTCAACTACTCGAAGGGAAAGATCGTGTTAGTATATATACTCCCTTAATGGATGAATTTAAGACACACCATAGAGTTATTGTGAGATATAAGAGAGAGTTTGTATGAGATCTTATATGTAAAGATATTTGAATCTATGTTTTATGACTAAGGAGAAAAGTGTTATGGAGTCATTGTGTTATTCTTGCATGTAAGTATCTATTTTCTATTAGTGCTTCTAGTTTAATACTAAAATACTTTTTTTTCTATTCTATATTTTGTGCGAACACTTCATGTCTTGGTTGAAGATGGCGAGCATTGGAATTCTTTCGCACCTCGGGTGAGTACACTAATGTTTTTGCCTTTGTGTAATAGGATGGCATAGGGTGGCATGTTATTTATCTCTACATGCCAAATTGGTGTAGTGTCACGTGCGCATTATAATTATAAAATGGTAAAATAGATGCGCAATAGGTAATAATACTGAGTCACTCACATTAAAAATTATAACAAAGAAGAGATGGATTTGAAAATCAAATTTAGTGGAAATATGGTATGAAGTTTTATTTGATAAATAATAGAGTGAGCCACATGTATACTTGTGCACATTAGTAGAGATGAAATGCACTATCCTACTATATCATAATGATTACAATAGCTCACTCCATTGGTAAGACACCTAAAGGGATACCTCTATCAGTAAAAACAATATATACCTCATGTGTAGACCCTTCTAGATCATCAAGTGAGATTTTTATTCCACTAGAAAAAAATGTTCAATGATAGAATCAATAGGTTGATTATTTCCTAGCTATTCAATCTTTTCCACATGCTTCAAAATGATTTTTAAAAATCAGCATCTATCTATATGAGTTATTATTTCCCATCCAAGTTAGCCTTATTGGGAAATATTAACTTTTGAACTATATAAATATAATCAAGTCCACTCATTTAATCACTTGGTAGTCACTTGTAAATTGAATAACACTTTGTCTTCACCATCAAACATCAATCAAAGTTTCCTATTCTTCCCTATTATATGATCACACACTAGGAGAAACCCCTATGTAATTCAAAAGCACTCTAAGACAAGCTAAAATTATTCCAAGCCGAGTCAAAGGAAAAATTATCAAGTGTTTGAGGGTAAAATTGTAGTAGCATACATGTATATGAAAAGATCACAATCACACTTCCAATAGGTGGATAACTACATAGGTTTGAAGCCTCTTTGGAATAATACTAGGTAGGTAGTGCATGGCTTCCTTAACCAAAACCACATAGCCATTTTTATAGTACTTTTGAGGAAGCCATGGTTTCGAAAACAAGACTCGATTTCAAAAAATTGTACACATATTTCAGATTCGTATCACATTCAATATTTACAAGTGGCTATGTAGTCAAAAATTGATTTTCTAGAGTAGGAAAAGTCCATGTAGACCTATATAGGTTGTAGTTGGTCAATTATTTCCTATTGGTTGATTATGTTCGAGAGGAAAATAGAGACCTAATTTTGGAGATAAATTAAATGCATAAAATTTCTATTGTGTTCCCTCCAATTTCACATCTAGATCAGCTTTCAAGACACATAAAAGCTAATTGCATTATCCTATTGTATTTTTAATAAATTTAGCATGTTTTTTTATTAATTATATCTCTTAATCATTTACTATATTTTCATATATGTATATTCAATGTTAATTTAATAGTTTGAACATACATAATTTCTAGATTCTAATCCAAAATCAGGTATTTACATCTAATCTTTGGTGAAGCCACAATTGATAGAACACACTTAATCAAACCTTAATGGGCCTTGTATCATAAACCCCAACTATTCTTAGGGTTTTCCTTATATATATTATATGTGGTTTAAAATATATTTTCAGGTCTAAAAATATTGTCTACATGAATGTACATATTCCCATCAATAATATCTAATTGAATTTTCCTTAGAACCATATGTATACATTGCCCATAACGATCTTCCCTACCTCTTCCGATGAAAATAGCTACTATCATGTGCCCACTATTTTCCCACAGATTAAAATAGACTCCATGGTCCATGTTATGTTAATGTGTTGAAGTATGGTTGGTCATACAACTCGCCAAATAGGGAGCTAAAAAAACTTTCCACTTTCCCCTAAAACCCATTAATTCCTTTATCAACTAAATAAAAATTATGCTAAGATCTCCTTTTAGAGCTATTACAAAGTATCCCTATGTATAAGAACATTTTTTTGGGGAATTACAAGCAATAATTATACCTAACTATGAAGATTCTCCTTATATTGTTTCCATTTTAAATACTTTATGAGGGATAGAGGAGAATAAATTCTTTGATGAAAAATATATTTTCCCTAGGCATATCATAGAGACATGTCTCCCATTCTACATACAAGTCAACATAGAACAATTTGGTTAAGAGAGTCCTTGTGAATAGTGGGTTGAGCCTCAATATGTTCAACACATATTTCCTAAATATCTTAGGCATCTTGGTAGATGTTCTCACATGCTTGGATTTTAACCTTCACATCTTTGATAACATACCACACAAAGTATTTTCATATATCGACCACACATAGTGATGGGTCCCCACACATTAGCCATAATATGTCACATTATCCAAAAACATCAATAAAAATATACTATTAAGGTGGCCATGGATGCATGCAATCCATGTCTTACCTTCCACCTTACATGCCTAACTAAAGTTTAGTTATCAAAATTATACATATACTTATCCTTTAGATCGGGAACCATTCAAGTATTGTGACATGACATAAATTGAGGAAAACTATATTTCCTATATGAAAACTACAATAAATCCACTTGACAATTCTCCCGCTCTAACACATATGGTTTTGATTATTGATATTTACAGTAAATGGGTTATACATGGTATAGAATTGATAAATTATGATCATTGTATTCTTAATATTGTTTAGTTACCCACTACCACCACATGACAACGTCTTAGTTACAACAATTCCACATAACCTTCAATATGTAGAGTTATGACTACCACTATTTTAGTGTTATAAAGCGAGGATAAATAATAATTTATATAAATTAAATAAATTAAATATCCAAGTATTTAGCATGCCCAGGATTATAGTTTAGGTTTGCGTAAGTATAAGTAAATAACTTAAAAATAAATACAGTAAAGTAAAATTATATTTGACACAATATTTAGAATGGGGAATTCCTTAGATAAAAATCCCACTATGAACAAAATGCTTTCGCATAATATTAATCACTTGAGAAATTACATAGTTTAATCAAGTAGCTTCACAACCTCCTCGGGTTCCACCAACTCAATAATGTTTTTAATACAATATAATATTTTCAACTCTTTCAATCTCATAATGAGATCACCCTATAAATAGGGTGGGTGATTTGGTTGCACTGAGTGCACCATTTAACTCTACTTAATCAAATAAAAGGATTTAATTTATGACATCCACATATTGCGGAAAAGGGACTGACCAAAATTATTTAATATAAGTTTTATATTGAATGCTACTTAAAAATTATGGATGTAATAAGAATGGGGTGGCCCACCAAAGGTGACCTCGCTTAATATTAACATTACAACACCCTCTCTTAATTTTAAGTGAGGAAATATTCCAAATTATCTATTTATACAATGTAAATCAAACATAAATACCCCAAAAATTTCTCAAGACAAGTTCTTTACATATGAAGACTTACATAAGATTATGGAGCCTTTTATAAAACAAGGATCTCCCATAACTAATGCTTCATTGGGAATTACAAGTAAACTCACGTGTTGTGATCATTTACTTAAGACTCACATATAATGATCTTTTACAAAATGGAGGAAGTATATGAAGTTTACAAATAAGGCCATTAAGAGGTGGCATTTTCATGCACACTCATCCTTAATGTAAAATTTGAAAAGCATAACAAGGCAAAAAATTGCATAACTACATATCTCATAGTGGCTTCGTAAAAATATCTTTAACTTGATCTTCGATAAGATAAAACCTGGAGATAAATATTGCTATTAATGACTTCATATTATTTGGTCTTTTATAAGTATGTAAAATAAATATAAATTCTTGTAGGAATTACATATAATTGTTGGATAAGTTTCATCATTCCTAATCAAGTGAATGAACTTGCAATGAAATCAACTGACAACTCATAACATGGAGGGTTTATAGTACCTCTAACGTGATGTGATGGATGAATGAGCGCAAAGTGATGATGGATCCTTGCTGTAGCTGATCACTTGCAAATAAGACATACTGAAAAGGAGATTGATTAGATGGGATATGCGGTGGTTTCCCATAAAAACGGATCTAAGAAAAATTAACTTCTCTTGGTAGATATTAACCCCGTTTTAAAGAAATATTGAAGTAAAGGATTGATAAAAAATTACATGTAGAAACAAAAGTACTACTGAATATGAGAAATAAATAAAATTGAATTGAAAGCTAATTTGATTGAAATAACTCTAAATGAAAGGTTACATGGTCCTGGTTTGACGACGACCCATATTGTGTAGAGGTAGGGCGATGAAAACCGAGAGTAAGATGAACATGAAAACCCTACAAGATCTAGATGCAACCGAGGCTTATGTATGCTGGAGTTAACTTTGTAGAAAGGATCCGAGGGAGAAGAAACTAGGAAAATGGTAGAAAATAGATATTGGAAAGAGAATATTGGGAATCGGGACCCCGGTCGATTTACGACAAGGTGAAGCGATAACGACAAAGTTACAAATAGGCTAGTTTATGAAATAGAGGAATTGGATGAAGATTTTAGCAGGTTGGGGTACAAATAGAGTATATGAAGAGACTAGAGAAGGCTCTGTGACGAAAAACACAATCATAGAGGGATGGGTCAATGACGATCTAACAGGTTGACGATGATATATAGAAGTAAATAAGCCCAAGGTCAAAAGAATGAAATAGATGACATGTAAGTAAACAAGTTGGAAGAGAAAGTTGATGAAGGAGATCGAATGTTGTTGAGGATGATATGTTCCTGCAAAAGGTTAGATATGAGAAAGACAATGATAATACGATAAAATATGAATAAAGCAACATAAAGATAATGATAATCTCACGAATGATGATCTAAGTGATACAAACACATTCCAAAGAGGTCCTAGAGATTTTTAACTCTTACAGGAATGCTCTGGTACAAGAGTCAGTTCACAAGTCACAAGGAAGCTCCAAAGTTTGCATGAATCTAATTTTTGATCCCCTTTTGGAAAGATTTAACTTAGTTTCATAAGGTTGATGGTGATCTGGGATGGTTCGCCACCGACCACAGGGAAAGTTTCCCTAATGGGCTAGTTTCTTGTGTGGTTGGCATGATTTTATGTTTTTAGGAGTTAGAAGGGTGCTTTAAATCTTATGTGTGGGATTAGATTGCTTGGGGATAAATCATGGGTAGCTAGGGCATAAAAATAGATAGGACGAAAGCTAAGAAAAAGCGTAGGATAAGGATTTAGGATGAAAACATCCTAAATAGAAAGTGGATTAGGGCATCATATGATGTGGATATTAATTAATTAATTAATAATAGTTAATTAATTAAATTAATTAAAGGTGATGGGATGGGTATTTTAATTAAATTAAGGAAATATATTTAATTAAAGAGGACCTAGATAGGATCCTAATAAAATATGCACACGTGGAAGGCATAGGGTAGGGATATCGATTTTAGGTGTCTACATTTGCCCCTTTTTGTTGAGTGGTTTGCGCTAGTAAGCCATGAGATAAAAATAGTGAGAGGAAAAGTATGATGTAGATTGACGGAAGGTTGATGATGACCGGCCCCTCAAACAGGGGATCAATGACACTAGACGAAATTGATGACGCATTTGAAAAAGATATATGGTGAAGGGCATGTGGGTGAAGAAATATGGGTAAAAGGATAGTGTAAGGCAAGATACCCCAAGAAAAAGGATTGCAATAACAATGAAAACTATGCGGTGACTCAATATCACATTAGTAGAGGGATAATTGTGGTCTCAATGGAGACATGAGACAATGCTCTATAGGCCAACGAGTGGGTGAAGATCATTGTAAAATAGAGAGAATCTAATGGGAAATCTCTCATATGGATGCAATCTGGAATGATCACGGGGTCATAGGTGAGCATCAAAGTATGCACAACTAAATGTGAAAATTATGTGAAATCCTTTGTACACGAGGAATCGAGTGAAAAATTATGTGTCCGCAAGGGACGAGGATGAAAATAATGGTGCCCCAACACAAGACATGAGAGAAGGCCGAAAAGGTGAGTAGTGAAATAATATGCCCTAAGGGGAAGATAAGTATGGCCATGAGGTGGAATTTGTGCGCAAATTGGATAAGATTGAAAAATAAAATGCCTAAAGAGGGAATAAGTATGGCCACAAAAGTGGACTTCGAGATCGCAAAAGGATAAGATCAGAATATTGAAATAGAAATGCCCTAAAGGGAAAATAAAGATGGCCACAAAGGTGGACTTTGAAGAATGCCCAAGAAGAGGTCATAAAAAGATCGGGGAAGCCAAAAAAAAGGGCTACCAAGGCCATTTGATGGTGACTAAGGCCAATTGACGGTGACCCAAGGGGGTTGATGGCGACCAAGTGTCGGTGGCTATATAAGCCCGGGGGTTGGTCGACAATGCTCGTTTTCATGCAAAAAATTGATGAGAGAGATCATAGTGATTAAAAAGAAAACTGAGAGAAGGAGGCTGAAGGAGTTATAAGGAAACACCAGAGGGTGTGGAGGATAGTGAGTAACAAAACTCAAGCCTTTTTAGTTTAATTTTGTAGTTTATTTATTTATTTTGCATTTTTAGGAAGAGTGGATGACGCTAGGGGTGGTTGGAGGTGACCCAGGTGGGTCGACGTTGACTAGGCCCTAAGGCATGGTGATCGAACCTGAAACACGTTGAATTGACTTGGGTCAACATCAACTAGGGTCGATTGGCTTGATTTAGGATGGCTGGATTTTGAATAAATTTAATGGATTTGGATTGGATTGAGGATTAAATTGAATTTTTGATGAAATTTAATGGATTTGGATTGGATTTAGGATTAAGGATTTGATGTTCGCATGTTCTGTTTGTGATTTTGGCCAGAGAGACCCTATATTTGAGAGATAGAGTGCCTACTCTATATGAGAAAATTAGAGGAGATGTGATAGATAATGCGTGGGATCATTTGGTTCTAGTGGGGTTAAGTGGGTTAAGACATTATCAGAGGATCTCACGAGATGTGGGGTTGATGATCGCGTTGGTAAAGAGATGGGACCGACATACTGGTACCTTTTGGTTTAGGACATGGGAGATGACTATAACCCTGGAGGATGTCTATAGGATTATGAGATTGCCTATCTACTGAGGGAGAAGATAGTTCCCATAACACCGACAACAAACTCACAATTTTGACATGGCTATTTGGAACCGATGCACCCCACATCGAGTTTTCTTCAGGGGAATTTTATTATGAGATGAGGTACAAGGTAGGCATACCACAGAGCCATTTGATTTGCTTGGTGATGATGGTAGTATATTTCTATGATTTACCAGACTTGGGTGGAGCTTGGTTTCCATAGGTCTTTGGTGTGGTGTAGTGGCAGATATAGATGAGCACTAGGCAATGTTCTCTTTTAGGACTACCTTGCTAGCTTAGGTATACCATGATTTATTGGTGTATAGGTTAGGCGGAGGTTGGGGTTGGACGTAGGATTCTTACTTCACCTGTTGTGCCTATGAGCACATTTTTTCATTCAACCACTAGGGATTCAATGGGTCACTAGGGACAACTTGATCTTTGGAGATAAGGAGAGAGGAGTGGATTGGTATTTTGATTGGTTTGTAGAGTTAGAGACTGATCAGATTAGATGACGGCCATATAGGTATTTCCCTACATGGCCAAGAGTAGATGCAAAGTTGTCTAGGATGAGGCGGACATGGTGGGTTCAGGGGAGATGATTGGAGATGATCGAGGCCATTCAGTTTGATCGAGTGTGACAAAAATTTGGGGTTGTCAGACTATACCAGATGCTCCTATTTTGTATAGGTGGGAGGAGGTTGACAGGGAGTTTCAAGCCCTATTATGGCAGATCCATTAGAGGAGGAGGCTACACTATGGAATGATGACAACGATGTAGGAGTCAGAGTGGGATTTGGTGATTGGATGACCACTATTTGGGTAGCTAGGGTGGCTGAGAGGGAGGAGAGGAGGAGGTAGAGGAGATGGAGATTGGGGGAGATGCAACTCCGGGAGGTGAAGATGGAGGATGAAAGAGACTGAAAAGTTAGCATGGCTTCGTACTAACTTAGACAAGATGAGGGTGGAGAGAGACATTATGGTCTAGGAGAGGGAAACAATTATACGGGATAGGGACCGACACCATTGGTAGAGAGGCCTATAGGGTCCGTTTTAGAGATCTTGCTACTATACTAGCTGCCAAGGCTGTAGGTGGAGGATAGGTAACAACACAAGGAGGAGGAGAGATGGCACATCTTGGTATGATATTGATTGATAGATACAAAGCCTTATCTGTAGAGGCTAAGTATTATGAGGGGATCATGATCGAGAAGCTTTTGAAGACACTCTGATACTAGGAGCATCTGTAGAAGATAATGGCAGGTGGAGTTGGGCCATCGAGGAGCACAACAAGTGTGGCTCAGCCACATCAAGGAGAGGGATAGGGTGGATGCAATGAGGCTAATAGGTAGATGGAGGGATCTATCCCATAGGGGCAGGATATTAGGCTTTTAGACATTTAATTTTCTTGATTCACTTATATCTCTGCTTTGAGAGAGCCCCATTAGAGGGAAATGATGTACTGATACATTTGATTTTGATATATATATATGATATCATTTTGTCATGATTTGATATATGTGTATTGTGTAATGTTGATTATTTGATTTATGATGATGTTGATATTGATAGTCTATGTGATGATGATGAGGATTGGTTGCATGTTTTAATTATATTTGATGATGATGGTAAAAGTATAAGATGAAATGATTTACCTTTACTTGGATTGTTAGATTATGATGTTGGATATGATGTTGTGCTACTTGGGATTTGTATATGCATGGATTATTGATGATGTGAATTTGTTGTATGGTTAATGAGGATTAGGATTACATGTTCATTTTGAATTTGATCATGGTAATGTGATGTGGATGGAAAATTAATGTGGATGTGATTATTGATTAAATTAAATATTGGTGTATTAGTGATAGACATATAGGTTGATAGGTGATTGAGATAATGAAAGGTGCATTTAATCATGAATCAGAGATAGATGTGAAAAGGATTGGGGATAGAATGCAACCAAATGATGGAGACCTATAGGTATGAATGAAATTACATTGTATTAAGGAACACACGATGAAATGATGCCTCTAATTACATTGGAGGTAAACAAGAGAGTATCCAAATAACGTAAGGCACATGTGACCAAAACATGTGTTAGATGTAACCAACGTCAGTTGGTTATATCAAAGATCATAAAGATATAATTGATGGAATGAACTCATATACCTAATGTTGACATGAAAAATGTGTTTGAGATGTAATTTGTACATAGGAAGAGGGTTCTCCATTAGTGGTGTTACCTAAATCTATGCCCCAGCTCTGGGAAAGGGGAAGAGTAATGTTAGAAGAAAGTTGATCAATGCGGGAAGCTTTCTTAGGATGCTAATAAAATGGAAGCCTGATCAATGCGGGAAGTCTTTTATGCCATGATAAAAAAAAGAGTATCCATATTTCGAGGGTATGGTTTACTTTATACATATTTGATATAGATGAAAAAGATAACATACATGATATCCATCCTTAAAGGGATCGGTCTATTTATTTGATTGGATTTTGATTTTGATTTTTTTGACATGAACAACTATCCTTCAAGGAATTATTTTGTTTTTGAGTGATTTTTAATTTTGATTAGAGCATCCTTTGATTTTGATTTTGACATGGGGAAGAGCTAGGAATAGCTAAGTAGACCACTTAGGAGGGGACAATGATTGTACAAGAGACACCCCTGGACCCTTTGCATGGTTCCAATAGGAAAATGAGAGGGTTATGGATGTAATGATCATGAAGTTATCACCAAAAGGGATAACCTATCCATAAGGAATATGCTATGAGTAGATCCATGGTGCTCATATTTAATGTCACATCTAGGAAAGTGACGGATAACCACATAATTCCAAATCACTACAATTAAAGATGGAAGAGGCTAGCGATGGAGGGATGATATAATAATATGACTAAGAGCTCACCTGGAAGACATAATAATAATAGATTGGTCACAAGTGTAATGTGTTAAGAGGTTCTACTTCGGTTTACCATCGGGAGAGGCTAATTGATAGGCTCTCAACCCATACTTATGCATGATAATGTATGGACCAATCCAATTAGGGGAAAAATTTTCCACGTTGGATCCTTTCTAGAGCAAATGACGTTATGTTTTTATTTGAGAAAGAGTTCACTAACATTAAAGTTGTGTTATTTGATGTGCTTATTGTAAGCATGTTTAATTCACTCTTGTTAAACATGATGGTATTTGAGAGTGAGAAGGTGACACTCATCTAACAAATCAACTGTCTTTAGATGTGCTTGGTGATTGTTTTCATCAAAGATGAAGGCACAAAGGGACACACATAAAGACATAATTTTAACTTTGAGAGGGATAATATATTTGAAAGCGTATACAAGTGAAAAGGGGGCAGCCCCATGGAAGTATGAATGCAAGTATGATAAGCCCAAAGAGTGAAAGAGAGATGAAGATGTTAGTCATGTCCCGATCGATTAATAGTTTTCACAAGAATGTTTCAAAGAGTTTTATTAGTGGCTTGGGCTTGGCTATTAGCTTGAGGATAATATGGAGAAGATAACTTGAGTTGGAAGTTAAATGAATCATAAAGATTCTTAAGATTTTTTTAAAGGACATTCTGTTGTTCATGACGAGCTTGTGAGAAATGCCAAAATGACAAATGATGTCTTTGGTAGATAAAGTTAACGATTGAACCGGATTTAATTGAGGTGAGGGGAATTACTTCCACTCACTTAGTGAAATATTCAGTTGCAGTGATGTTGTTATGAATATTGAGGATTAATAAGGCTAAGACCCCCTTTTCTATGACATGGGATTTCAGGTAAAAATATAGTTGGAAGGGTCTTGTCAAGATAAATTCAAGTCTGAGATAGGTTAGATGAGACTTGAGTAAATACATGTTTTCTTAGGAAAACTAGAATAATAGTTACTAGAAGGATTTTAGGATGAGATCGTATGACCATGAGGGTGGGCCTTACATAAAGCCATGGTGCTCCCAAGGGAAGCAAAAATATGGCCACAAAGGAAGTGCTAGGAGGATAAGATGATGGATAAAACAAGCTGACATGATTGGATGAGATGAGCTATATAAGATAAGATAATGTCAAGTAGGGAAAGGATCTAATCCGCAAGGTAGAAAAATCCTAGAATAAAGTTCTCCTAGTGTAAAAAAAGACAGTATGGGGATAGGATAATAAGAAAGAAGATGTGGAGGAAACAAAAACAAGGGGAATGTGCTCCCCCTAGCGAGAGAGATGAAGTGTAAGGTGGAAGATCATGGGGACAATGTATCAAGGGAAACCGTATTGATAAATAAGGGAGGACCCTTACTAAGAGGAGTATTATGTGGAGGAGTGGAAGATGATGAAGGAGAAGGCCTAGTGAATCCTACAGATGGAGAGGTGGAAATGATAGTGGAATCAATCGTGGATGAGATGGTAGATGGGGAAGGAGATTCCTTGAGAAGGTCCTCTCTCTCGATAAGATCGTGGATGATGGTTTGTAGGGCCTTACATTGTTTGGTGTCATGACTTGAGGTATGATGGTAGGAAAAAATGTGATGGGGTCAAACCATGATGACTTCAGCATGAGTTTGGATCAAAGGATATGATAGGTGGAAGTGTGATGGTGGAATTTGGAGTAGATGTCATAGGAATTCCACATAGGATTCAATATATGTGTCCAAATATGGCCTGGATGTTGAAAATGAAGGTAGATTATTTCGAGGTCTTGATGTTTTATTTTCAACTTTAACGATGGTCGGTGTCTTGGAAGATGAAGGTTTGGGTGACTTTGATTTGGATTGGTCGGTGGTTGGGAGTTTCCTTGATGAAGGAGCTGGTCCTAAGATAGATGTATGTGGCCCCAAGATGGAGGATGTAGATTTGGTATTCATCGGAGGAAATTATAACTTCTTGTGAGGGCACACAAGGGAACACCGTGTAAGGGTACCAAGGTTTTTAAGTTTTTTTTTTTTGAAGGAGTACCCTTGGTAGGATTGAAAATAATTTTGATTGGTCGAACTAAAGATGATGTTGTGGCTAATGGGGGTAGAAAATTTTACATGATTTGATCTAAGGAAGGTGATTGCACAATGAGATAGAAGAATCATTCAAGGCTATTTGAAGTTGTTGGAGAGAAAATTTTTCGGTGGAAAATCTATGGATTTATTTCAACGCTATGGGAATTGAGGTCTCTACTTAAATGACAAGGCTTCGTATTTGCATGCGTGAGTAAAGTGAGTTTTATCTGGGTTGGCCTTATGAACAGGGGATCCAACATGGGCACTCCACTAACCCTATGGAAAAGCTAACAATTACTTGCTAGAGAAGAATTTGTCAAGAGAGCGCAAAAGGAAGTGAGAATATGAGGTAGGGTAATGTAATGTCCCCTTCTCAGACTTGATCTTTCCAGTGACCGTTGGCCTTTTTTCTGGAAACCCGAAGGCTAGTCGGAAGGTAAATTAGGGTTTCCTATTTTTGAGGATGTCTTTGCTCGGAGTTGGTGGATTCAAAGGCGGATTCTTTCTGGGTTTTCCGAAAGCTTCGCAGTGGTATGTTCATTTCGGCATTCTGAGTATTTTTTGAATTTACTATTTTTAGTAAATTCTATTTTTGGCAGTTTTCAGTTGGGTTCAACTTGGTTGACTTCCTACTTCAGTTTGGTCTGTTGACTGGTCATTATTGGCTTCAGAGCATGATTGAAGAGTTAAGTTGATATATTTAATTAAAGGTCACGTTTTAATATTATATTCGAACGTTGACCCCTTGGCCTAGTCTATTGACTTTAAGTTGTTTTGAAAAGTGGGTTTCTTGAGGGAGGCGCCTTCATTAAGATTATTTTATTAATTTCCAAAGTCAAAGCAAGCTTAAGGTGGGCGCATTTATCAAGGTATTGAGTTTAATTAAAATATCAATATTAAGCTTGAAAGGAAAAGGGCGCCATCTTGGAGAAAGGATTAGGGTTTGGATGTTGAAGTGTTTTTTAGGGTTTGGTGAAGTCAACAGGAAGTTATAAAAGGAAGACTTTGAGCATCATTCATCATCTTGGGACTGCCATATTGTTATGCTGCCGGTTTGGCTCTAGGTTTGCTTCGAGGAATGAAGGCCTCCTAGCTCGGGCATCGCTTCTTGTTTGTAAGACAACAACTAGTGGTGATTTTACTTTAGATTGTGAGTTCAGTGGATTTAGTGCTGTGTAATCTGCATTTGTCTAATTAGGTTCAGATTTTACATATTAGAGTTTCTGGTTTCTGTATTTTTGCTGCAGCAGATTCGAAGTTTTATTCATAAATCCAAAAAGACAAAAAAATTCTTAGTGGGTATTGTTTCATTCTGTCCTTCTTGGCTAGGCGCCCATGTATGCAAGGCTGTAGAATCTTTGGAAGACAATCTGATTTTTAAAAGCAAAATCACCCCTGTGCTGGGCCGTACCATTCATGGTGTCTTGAAATTCGTGCATTTAATATAGCCTGCATTTTGAGTCTGTTTTTGGGGGTTAGTCTGAGCGCCCTCTTGCTAATAGTGCTTTGTAATCAGTATCAGGTTATTTGATTAAGTTTTACGGAATTTCGAGCTATTCGTAAAATCGTGTCGCTTGGTTATATTTCGAGCCATTCGTAAAAAGCGTGTCTGCTGGTTATATTCTCGAGCCATTCCAGGAAAATCTGTGTCCTTGGTTATATAAAAATACGAATCGTCATAACAGCTCGGAGAAATCTGCATCTTTAATCGATCCGTATTGTTAGCAAGATCTCACCATTTATATTGTAAGTGGGCAAGAAACTTGGCAAGCAACTTCGATCTCTGCTTATCATACTGTAATGCCCTTCTTACTTTCAGCAGTTGATATTGTTTTAATTGACCTCCGCCCTATGGTAGCTACTATCCCATTCTGGGTTAGCAAGCACATTCTGGGTGTTGAGTATTTCCAGCTTTCCGCATTTCTTTTCAAGCATAGTTTTCTGTAACACTCCGTCATATGGTCGCCCCTCACTCCATACTGGATTGGGTAGCACATACTTGGCGTTGAGTTCCCATTCAGCATTTAGGTAGAAGATTAGTATTCTGTAACACTCCGTCAGATGGTCGCCCCTCACTCCATACTGGATTGGGTAGCACATACTTGGCGTTGAGTTCCCATTCAAAGCATCTAGGGTAGAAGATCCTCTGACCATATGCTCGCCATCATCGGCGCCATTCTTGGTTAGAGTTGCTTTCGTACGTTTTGGTTTACCTTCTAACCTTAACGGGTACTTTGATTGTAATGTTGTAATCTGTTTTAAAACAGAAAACAAAAAAAAATTGGCCCGGTATATTTCAGGTAACTAATGTTGTAAGTAGAAAATCAAATTTTTGCATACACTAGTTAGAAATTTTACCACATGTATTTTTGAGAAGAAAACAACATGATTTTTTGAGCTACTGGCTAGAGGAAACCATACGTACAAATACGTACACATTCGTATGCCTTGGAAAACATAAAATTATTCCTTTATTAGCTTACAAAATCATAGTTGTACATAGTGAGGAATTGAAGAAATGTGAGGTAGAGAAAACAAAAGAAAATCAGCTATCTCTTTGTTCCTTCACAAGCATTACTCTCTCATGAGATTAAAATTGACAACTAGCTAAGAAGAATCCCAAATGAAGAGCTCATTATAATTTATAGAAGAGGAACACATCTTCATCTTCCCTAATGACCTTCATCAGGTCCTATTTTTGACTTTAGACTATTCACATTCCTATCAAATATTAAGTCCCTTTTATAAAAACAAGGTGACTTAATTTTACATCATGTTTCTAAAGTTTTTTTTTGAATAACTCAAAGGCATATCAAAAAGTGCAAACCCCAAAAAATAATTAGAACATTTGAAGAGAGAGAAAGTTGGGAAGAGGAAGAGAGGAGAGAGAAGGAAGAAGAAGAAGGGGGAAGAATGATGTTAATAATGAAATATCCACCTCGATGAAGTCCACAACTCCTTCCATATGAATCGATGGAATGTCCTAATGTGATGATCTCTGAATCCCTAAAATATTTGCACCCCGAGAAGCTCCTTTAGATGGTTCAAGGACACCTTGGGTTAAGTGTTCAAAAAAATACTTATTAAATGACTTCACTGATGACCACGAACACTGACTCATAAAGATCCTTTCCGAAGAGATAGGAACTCAGAACTGATCTGTCAAGTTGAATGAATTGTTTCACCGATGACCACAACTTCCACCCTGCACATGATATACCTGTGACCCAAAACCATGTAGTGAGTGTCGAAAGACACTGTTGGGGTCTCTCGAGATGAGCTCAAAGATCTATGAGAGATGCCAAAGATGCTCCTTGTGACAATGTTATGACCTACTAGTGAAGATGGTATATTGAGGAGATAGGAAATGAATCTGGTGAGGGAAATATTTGGCGTCAAGTGACAATTCCCATTCTGTAAACTTGAATCCCATCATCTCTTGACACTTACTATATTTAGAGAGCACAACTTTGATTTTTTTAGTAAGTGTGAGGACTCGTCTTCTTGGACCCTTGCATGATTGGAATTCTTGTCCTCATGTTGCCAACATTTTCTTGAATGTGACTTACTATTAATAGTGAGTGCCAAAATGGGGACTTACTATTTTTAGTAAGCATCAGAATCCACCTCTCCAAGCTCCAACTATAGTTACCAACTTGAATGTCCAACTCCCAGTACACTCCCTTTGTGAAATCCACCCTCTGGAACAACTTACTATTTTTAGTAAGTGCTTATGAGACAACTTACCATTTTTAGTAAGTGTAAAAGTCAGCTTTTTCAAACCTCAATCGACTATGGCAACTTGAATTCCTTCTTCTCACTATGTTCCTCTCACTTTCGAACCAACTTGCTATTTATAGCAGGTGCTTATGGAACCACTTACTATTTTTAGTAAGTGTTAATTGTGGGCTGAGATGACCTTTTCGATGATTTTCTCTTGCGATACTTCCTCTGTGTTCATCGCCTTCTTTGTAGCTTCTTCAGATGGTGGCTTACCCAAAAATAGTAGTCTCTCATGTAGGAAGGCCTACTATTTTTAGTAAGTATGCTTTTGGTGATGGATCATGACGAGATGATGATTTTGATATGGGTTTTTTCCCAATATCACCCTCTAAAATTTTGGACCTACCCGATCACTGGTTTGTGAGATTTTAAAATTTAAAATTTTTCACTGGCATAAAGGGTTATGGGGCATGAAAACCATTAATGGAGCTCAAAATTTATAGGTCTTGGTTTTACCTTTGATTTTGATGAAATTAACTCCATTATGATAGGTTTTTTTTTTTTTGAGTATGTGTGCAATTTTTTAGCTCGATTGAGCCGATCACGATTGGTGGGAAATTCGATGAATGAGAGTTAGGGAACCAAAATGAGTTTTTGTTATAAAAATAATCTGGAGCATCATTTCAACCTCTTATATTGCATTTTGATGGCCTTTAAAAATTAGGATGTCTACAAATTTTTTTATCTCAATCCTGCTCCCGGATTGTGAGATATGAGGATTTCTCCGTTTTCAGCACGAGGGTTTTTTCGGATGAAGATCTTCATTTTATCTCCATTCTTCATCACTTTGATCAATTATCTTATGAGATCTATGTTTTTAAGTGTGAGGGAGCCATTTTTAGAGCTGGTTGAGTGTAGAAATGGAGGTTGGGAGGTCTGGAAAAAATTCGCTAGAGTTCCGATAGGGTATGAAGGTGTGGGGGATGAATTGAATGGAGAAATGGCTAAGTCTTGGATTATATTCATCCAAAAAATAAATCATAGGGGCTGGGTGAGTTTTTTTGTCCCATATTTCCATTTTCTAAAGGGATGAAAGGGACAAAATTCCCCATCGTGTTTGGTTGCGACACTTGTCAAGATTTGGTTGGGTGTGCATTTGAGTGAGGGGGCTTGAGAGAAGCACATGGGAGCTGACTTTTGGGCACATGAGGAACCACATGGATTAAGTGGGCTGGGGAATTTTGTATCCCCTATGTACCTTTTCTAAAGGGATGAAAGGGAAATCAATTTCCACTTCGTGCCTCATCGCGACACTTGGTGATCATCCGTGCAGGGAGAGGAAGACTCAAACTTAGCTCTCGGGGCTTAACTAACAAACAAGAGGTCACATTGGTGTTTTGGGGGCTAAAAAGGGTTGGGGACATTTTTTTGTCCCTTATGTACCTTTTCTAAATGGATGAAAGGGACATGAAATCTTGTTAGGATCTTGGTGCTTGACATGTGTCCACTTGAAAAATGACTAACTGTGAGAACTCTTACCTTGGCCCAACTTGCAACGACGATATCTTGAGCTCCCGAATGAGTTTCAAGGTGAAATTTTATATGAAATTGATTAGAAAAAAAAAATTAGTTTAATGGTGATGGTTTAATGGTGAAAATTGGTTTAATGTTCAATTCTTAATTAATCACCTCAACAACACCCCTTCTTTTTCTCAGACCGCCAATTGTGCGAAAGAATGAGTTGCCTAGGGAAGTGCATGATGTTTCACGATGTCTCATTTTTTCCACCATTTAGGGCATGGAAAATAAATTCCATAGGTAATTTTTTGGGCTCTTTAATATTCATGAATCTCCCATAAATATTTTCTTGAAGTTCAAGCACTCCTTTGTGGTGTTTGCTCCTTTAGGCTCAAAACCCACTTTTGTTGAATCGGCTCCAAAACCTCAGATCTTTCCAAAATATCCCAAAACCTATTTGTGGATTTTATTAGAACTTGAATGCATATCCATGTCAAAATTTTTATCCTCCTTAATTCTACTCCAAAGGGGTGCATTAGTCCGAGAAGGTTAGTGGTAGCCCTTCCAAAACTCGCTCAAAATTGGCATTCTCCAAAAGCTCCTAAAATCACCTAGGGGGACTGAATTTTCTTTCCTAAATCACCTAGGGGAATTGGATGGACATCCAATTGAGGACCATTACATGGAATGAGTAAGGCTTGGTGTTAAGAATGGGTAGACCTGGGGGTTTTCTGAAAGGTAAAACTTGAAATTTTTGACACAGGGGTATCATTGTCATGCTTGAAAATTGAAATTTTTCCTGTTGCACATTTGCATGAAAACAATTGGCTCTAGCTTGGGGGCATGTTATGGAATGAGCGTAGTGAATACATGACATGAGGAATCCAGAATCTCAAGATAATACATTGACCAGTGCCTTATCCATTGGTCCCTGCGGAGTCATTTAGAACTTACAAGAGAGAGAGATATAAGGAAAAACACACACACACAAAACAAGGAAGGAAAAACACAACAAAAAAAAGGGAAAAACACACAACAAGAAGGAAAAAAACACCTAAAAACACCTATGGTACAAGGCGGGGGACAACCCGCTTTCATTGAAGTACTTTTATTTTTCAGGGTTACCCCAAAGAGGTAACATCAAATGTCGATGTCTTGCAAAGTTGTTGATTGGTTCAAGGAAGTAGCATCCTTTCCTCAAATGCCTATGAAGCCAAGTGCTTTCATGATTTTCGTGTACTTCGTAGGAGTGAGCCTACATGAGAATTTTTTTGTTCTTAGGCCTTCACCTAGAAATTCCCTTACCTTTACATTCTTTGAGATCATTTCCAGAGTGTTGACTGCCTTTCATGTTTATCCATAACACCGATCTTTCTTTGAACATTTCATCATCATTCTAGGTTTGATCCTTGTTCAATTTTTTAAATCTTATGATCTCTTTTCATCCACATATTCACTATCTGTATTTGGACAAAATTTCCAAAGTGATGTGATCAATTTGATTTTGAACACATTCCCAATGTTCTTGGTCATGTAGAACAAATATCCTCAACGTGAGTTGGCTCAATATTTTCCCTATCACCTTCCACCATGATGAAAGTGTTATTCTTTAAAATTGAAGATGTCCAAAGGATTTCGAGGAATTTTCTTCTTTTGCATTCATGAACTTCCTCTTGCATTGTGGGAGAAGAAGAAGACATGTTTTTCGCTTTCATTCACTATTGAGGAAGTTATCCAACCTATCTAACTACTCCATCTCCACATCAAACATTGGTGTATCGAAATAAGGAGCCCTCATTGATTCACACTTGTCTTGTATCTCCATGGCTTGAGTAAAGAGTTCAAGGCTAAGCTGAGGATTTCAATTTCTTCTACAAATTTCAAAATATCTTACATGGATGACTCTTCCAAATTCATCATAGATTCATCTTTTTTTTCAAAAGAGTTTCTATATTGTGACTCAGAGGAGTGGTAAAAAATTTGATCCATACCTTCCCATGATTATTTTGCAAATTTTTTTTTATTTTGCTTTATGTTTCAAGGCTCTCATGTAGGAACATACAATTTTGAATTATGAACCCTTCCGAAAAGGAGAAGAGGTCCATGCTTTGTGGAAATGACACACCTTTGAGCTCAAAATCCATATCATCCTCATGATAATCATCCTACTCCTTGGTTTTGAGAATGAAATTGGCATCCTCCATATGTTCATCCATGATTGAATCGGGAAGAGAATTTGATTCCTCAACTGTCTCTGCTTCTTCACATATCTCCATCCTATCATTAATTGAAAAATCAAAGTCGAAAAGAGATTACTCATGAACATCCCGAACTCATCATTTTGTATTTCTTCATCATCAGTGGAGTCTTCAGAAAGCATCAAATCATCCATTATGCAACTATAATTTTCTATTGAATATGTTACTCCTTCGATGAGTTGTTTTTCGTGCTAGAATGAATTGATGAATGATGATTCCATCTCCATGTCTTTCTCAGTAAGGAAGGGAAAATTTTCATCTCTCTCTCGATGTAAGGAAATAGTTTCCTATCCCGCTACCTTGAAACAAAATGTTCGCCCTTGGATCATCGATTTTTTATTGTGTATTTCATCTTACGCACCAAAACAATTCTTCATCTCCCCTTTCATAGGTATGGTTGTAGAGGACCAATCCATTTTGATTTCACCACCTAAATCCCTATAAAGCTTCTACTTAGGAGCATGCCAAATGAAGCTGGAATGTTGGCTACAAAATAGTGAGCAACACTTTCTTTCTGGGAAGTCGACCAAAGAAACTTGAGCATCCTTTATCCTTCCCACCAATGACACTTATTTGGATTCCATGGAATAAAAAGATTCTTTTGCATGGTTCAAGGTAAGTCCTAAGGCATTCATGAATTTCATGGGCATCACATTGTCAGAGGCTCAAAATCTATGTAGTTATTGAGTTGGTAGCCTTTGACTAAGAGAGATAAGTAGAAGGGTTCTACCTTGTTGGTTTTGGAGGCACTAAGGGCTAGCATGTTTTGTGAAGGTGGTGTGGATGGTGCAGGGAGTAGGCATTTAGAATTTGAGCTTGACACTTTAGCACTACCACCATAGACTACATTGACCAACCTATCAAATTGAGCAGGGTGTGTTTACAAGTACTCCAATTCTGTGATCGAACCTTGGCTTTACTTGCGTATTCTACATAATCAAATGGGGATCATGGTGGATGAATTTGAGGTTTCAGGGGTGATGGAATATTTACATGGTGAAGGTTTGGTTACCTTGGGAATTTGGTTTTATTTAATAGGTGTGGTAACTGGTTTAGAAGGGGATGGGGAAGAAGACTTTGGTGCTACTTTAGATGATTTTGCAAGAGTAACATTTGAAGAAGAATTATTCTTAGAAAATTTAGAACTAGGGGAAGGACTAGAAAGTACTAGATGGATTTTCTAACTAGTGGGTCTAGTTTTTCTTTGGCTGAGTCCATTGACAGTGGTAGCGGCGACCCTCTATTGATGATCTTATTTTGTGGAATTTCAACGGGAGGATATTTTTCTTCTTCTTCTTCACTGCAGCTGTTGAAGATGAAGCTATTTTATTTTATTGATCCCACATGAACACCACATATGAGAAGATTGGAGATTCTTCATCATCATCATCTTCGTCTCCTTCAACATACTCAATAAGGCCATTTTGAGTCTCACCATTAACTTCTTTGACCTCAAGGTAGTATCCATCATCACCTTCTTCTTCTTCTTTTGGTTCATCAACATCACATGTAGCATTGACCGGTGGTGCTTCAAGAGAAATCCTATGGGGAGGTGGGGTGATTCTTGGCTGGTTCAGAGGATTCAACTCCCTTGGAGCATTCCACATGGTGATTTGAGACAATTATTTCTTCATGGAAACCATGTCATTGGCCATCTTCTGGATCATAGGGATCGGTGAGAGATGAGATTGAACTATGGCCTTTATTTTTCCCATTGGGACCTTTCAATTTTCCAGATAGGATCAAATCATCTTTGATCTCTATTGCGTAATCTTGTGCTTCTTTGAGATCTCTAGGAAAGGAACTCCTGAGGAAGAAATGAACTTTCGATGGGAGAGCACTGATGAAGAATCTTTTCAGATTTTGTCAGGAGGCATGACATCTTCAGAATCCTCCTAATTATCTTGTTATATTTTACAATAAAATATCTCATTGATTCAAAAGCTTCTTTCTTCATTTACCATAATTTGGACAAAGATCCCGGTAGCTCTTATGTTGTTTTGAACCTGTGCTCAAATCTGCTTCTTATGTCTTCCCAACATGTGATAGATCTTGGGGAAAACATGTAGAACCATTCAAAATATTTCTCTTGCAATGATTCCATAAATAGCCTGATTGATACATCCTCGTGTTTTACTATGCCCAACATACTGCAAAGTGGTGATGAATGCGGCTACGTGTTCCTCGAGGAGTTGGGAACCATCTCCTTTAAATTTTGGGAAGTTCTTCCTGATCCTCTTGGTAATTCGTGGAGAGGTTGTTAAAGTGAAAGTGGGCCAGTGTTTCCACCCCATGGCACATTTGGAAATTGTTCTTCACGGTCCACCATTGCATTTCGATCCTAGATTCCAACCTTTCTAAGGTGTGACCTCTTCACTGCTTCTCTTGCGTCTACTTTGGCTTAAGATCTTTCGATATCTTCAATTTGAGATCTTATCTTTGCTTCACTCTTGCTTCTCTTTCTCTAGCTTCTTCTTCGGTCTCTATGTTAGTGAAATCTTCAAGATTCTAGTTGATTTCTGGGAATTAAACGTCCAATGGGTTGTTGGCTCTTGGAATTCTGCTAGGAATGTTTGTTTGACAAAGTGGAGACTTTGGATTTCTAAGCAGCTCTTGTCTTCTTGAAGTTCCTCAAAAATGGGTTGATTTGTCCTCCTTATCTTTGTTTTGGAAGTATCTTCAATCTTCCACTTGAAATATATGCTCTTCTCTATGGAGCCTAAACTTGTCTTTTTCTTTCTAGTTTAATGGAACATTCTTCTTTGAGGTCCAATACTCTCATGGCAATGAAGTATTGAGTGAAACTTTCTCTGTTATGCCAAATAACCTCTTGCAAATCTAAAGCAATGTCCTCTTGGATATGGAATAGTAACTCAGGTCTTTCAACAGAGGATTACCCAAAATAGCCATGGTTTGGAGACATAAGGCTCGGGTGACTTTTCAAATTCCAAAAATTTCTTTTTGGATTTTTGGATTTTTTGAATTTTTTTGTATTTTCTTGACCTTTGGTCATATTTGGGTGTAGACGCTACTAAATCTTCCCCACGGTGCATGCCAAAAACTGTTGGCAAGAAAATTTTTCGGGTGGAAAAATCTATGGATTTCTTTCTAACACTGGGAATCGAAGTCCCTCTACTTAAATGGTGTAACTTCCATATTTACATACACAAGTAATGTGAGTTTTATCCGGTGGCCTTACGATGTGAGATCCAATAGGGGCACTCCACTGACCCTGCAACAAAGCTAGAAATTACTTGGTAGAGAGGAATTTGTCAAGAGAGTGGGAAAGGGAGTGAGAATATGAGGTAGGGGAACTAATGCTGCAAGTAGAAAATCAGATTCTTGCATACACTAGTTAGAAATTTCATCACATGCATTTTTGAGAAGAAAACAACATGTTTTTATGAGCTACGGCTAGAGGAAACCATATGTACAAAGATGTACACATTCGTATGCCTTGGAAAACATAAAATTCTTCCTTTATTAGCTTGCAAAATCACAATTGTACATAGTGAGGAATGGAAGAAATGTGAGGTAGAGAAAATAGAAGAAAATAAACTATCTCTTTGTTCCTTCACAAGCATTACTCTCTCATGAGATTACAAATTGACAACCAACTAAGAAGAAGCTCAAATGAGGAGCTCATTACAATTTATAGAAGAGGAACAACTCTTCATCTTCCCGGTGACCCTTCATATGTCCTATTTTTGACTTTAGACTATTCACATTCCTATCAAATATTAAGTCCCTTTTATAAAAACAAGGCAACTTAATTTTACATCATGTTTCTAAAGTCACTTTTCGAATAACTTAAAGGCATATTAAAAAGTACAAACCCCAACGAATAATTAGAACATTTGAAGAGAGAGAAAGTTGGGGGAAGAAGATGTTAGGAAATTAATATGTTAGTGCTCCTTTGGTAAATAATAATTATGTTAGTAATTATTATCATGTAATTGTGAGTTAGTAATTATTTGTTATATTAAAACAACTTATAACAAATATTGTTGAGTGATTTTCAAAACTCGGGTAGTATTGGTTTGTGGCAAAATGGTTTCTTATTTTATAGGGAATCAACTCCCTATATAAATGTATTATTTGAATGATAGAAAACAATAGAAGATAATTATTGTTTCATCTTGATCTGAATTTGATCCAAAACTTCATTTGGTTTCAGAGCAAAATCGGATCCTTTTCTTAATGTAGTTCTAAATATATTTTTAGGGGCATTCAATGTTATTCACTCCTCGGGTAGTATTGGTTTGTAAATGTTTCTTATTTTATAGGGAATCAACTCCTATATAAATGTATTATTTGAATGATAGAAAACAATAGAAGATAATTATTGTTTCATCTTGATCTGAATTTGATCCAAAACTTCATTTGGTTTCAGAGCAAAATCGGATCCTTTTCTTAATGTAGTTCTAAATATATTTTTAGGGGCATTCAATGTTATTCACTCCTCTAAATGAAATTCTGTGAGTGAAAGAAATTTTTTTATTTCCTTATTTTTGTTTTTAAGTAGTTTATATGTGAGTATCTCTTGTTTAGAGCCGAGTATTTGTTTGTTGGGAGAAGGGCGAAGTGCAACGAAAGAATGGTATGAGTGGCATCAGTTTGAAATATATCCATTCATTCAATGTTTTACATCTCTATGATTTGATCAATGAAATTTGATCTGTACTAAATTCCTGATTAGAGGATTCAACATCTAGCGCCTCTGACTGTTATTTTTCACCACGGTGGCTTCAAATTCATCAATTATACCATGATGTGAGAGGTGTAGCTGGTAGGAAATCAGGCACCAAACGAGAGAGGAGATAAGGATTGATATTTTGTTGTGCGCCCAGGTAAATTCAGCAACGACGTGATATCTAATATCTAAGACCACGTAGCTATTACATGAGAAAAAATAGATATATTGTGTTGAAGTGGATTTGAATACAGTCCCTCTGTGATCGATCTCCTTGATCTGGTTCATCATGGAAATAGTGTTTGACAATAGTGCTCGGTGATTTACTCCCATGCATTGACTCAGACTCAGTCTAGATATTTGTGGATCTATGAAATCTTGGTTAGGCACATTAGATCTCACTGTGGGGTTACGATAGTTTCTGGCGATTTGATCTTGTCTCCAACTCTCAAGTAGTGAAAGGCTTTGCAACTTGTGCATCGCTCCAAATTTGGAGAGATTTAAACACCCACGAGGATATTTAGCTTGACTCCATTGGTTGATGCCACTCAATGAATGAGAGATAATCCATGGCTCATGCAGCGATGTCTGTCATTCCTTAACGCAGCTGTGAAGATTTTGGATAACGAGTTCTCATCTACTCATATTTCACAAGATTTGAGCTCGATGAGTTACCTGGCCGATCTTTAGCATTGGAAAGAGAAGGAACCTCCTTGTCATGGGCATATTGTTTGGCATCTTTCAACCATTCAAAGACATCTCTATCCATGCCATATCCGTCGTATGGATTGGTAGGTTTGATCAAGTTTGTATTGGCACTCGACATCAACATTGACACAAATTTGTATTGCATAGATTTCGGAGTTCAAAGTCGTCCTCAACCATACACTAAATGCTACCTACAATTTTCTAGTAGTAACGCAATAAATTGCATGTAGATCAGTCCTCCGTTTTTAGGTGATCTTAGTTGTTATCTATTTCTTATTTTAATAGCTAGTCAAAAGCTTGTTATAGTAGGTCCACTATTTTAGATAGTCTTCATTTCAAGTAAAAGATCATTATTTAATCACTTATTAAGTGTTATTAGTCTAGTCATTGTGTAAAGTTATACATTAATGATGTCTTTTTTTAATAAATTTTGGAATTGTCTAATCATCTCTAAAGCCTAGAAGTTTTTTTGGGTCCATTGTCAAAAAGTTTTTTTCCTTGTAGTTGTGGTTAAGTCAATAGAGTCAATCTCAAAAAATTGTAAAAAGTTCTTTATTTTGTCAAAATCAATATTGAGTCATGTAAATCATGTCATTTTAAAAAGTTTCAAAAATAAAAAGAATTTGCCTTCCGAATGCAGTTTTGGTTGAACCTGACATTTGATATAGGCATATAATTGAGCCTCAATTCAAATTTGGTTGAGTTAAGCAACAAAACACTATAGGATGGAGGCATCGGAGGCTGGAGGTCATTCAACGACCTCTCGTCAGTCACCAATGATGGGGCCACATGAAGGTTTGGTGACATGAGTGTTTGCAGTGTGCTTTCTATTGTGTTGTTTCGGTGTTCCTATTTGCGGTGTTCCTGTTAGGTTTGTGGAATAAGTGGAAATTTTACATTGAGGGGGGAACAATATCCAATGTTCTATTTCCAGTTTTCAGTTTGTGTGTATGAGCAACAAAATTCAATGGATTTTCCTATGTTATTCCCTGAAGTGAGATAATGATGAGAGCCGATGAGACCATTGCAACATCATGATATTGTGGTTGTTAATTGTCTTGACGATCATCCTTGGCGGATGGACCATCAGAGTCGTGGGAATCCTTAGGTTAGTGGGACATGTTCCCTAAGGAGACCTCTAGATTTTAAAGAAGCTGGCTCTTCTCTCTTGCGTGAGATGAGGGTTAGACAAACGAAACAAAACATGAATTTAAAGGGGGGCAATGTGCCAAACGAGCCTTCTATAAGATAAATCGAGACCACAACTCTTTGAAAAAGAGAATGGTGAATGACTAAAAAGGGTGGTCAAAATTTCACCATAGGTTAGAAAAGATTCACACAGAACACTACCTCAAACTACTTAAGCACAACTTCAAAGATAGTAACAACATTGAGAGATGCACAATTTCTACATGAAAATAAAGGCGATCAGAGATAATAAAGATATGCAAATGATGAACAGGAATGCACCACAGACATATATATTACTCCAATAATTGTGCACAATATTACATTAGAAAAGAGGCAAGATTGTTGTTACAAAACCCAAGAAGAAGGCTAGAGCTCCAGGCCCCTGTCTTTTACAAAAGAGGGACTTGAGATAGAGAAGAAAACCGATTGACTCTTCAAATTTATCTATAACTCTCTATATATATCTATGTCTCTCTTTATCTCTTTTGTGTACAATATATATAGGAGGAGGAAAAGAAGATAAGAAGCCATCCTTTACTCCTTTCCAACTGCTTTTAATTATGATAAATGGAGTGAAGTGACATGAACAAATTTCTCGAGATCTTTCTCACACTTTCCCATTATCTGGCCCTTCTAAATGGTGAGAGCCATGCCTATTTAATGCATCTTTAACTATTCTTGCAACCGAATCCTTTGAGATGGACTCACCTTTTGAGGAAAATCCCTTTGGCTCTTTATTACATAACTAGATATTTCAATCCCTTGTGCATTGGTTTCCATCCTCATGACTCAAACAACGCGTATTTTGTTGTTATATTGAAATGACCCTTTGAATGCAGATGAATAACTTGAGTCTTCATAGGTTGGCATTCTTCACACGGGGCTACGCATTAATTCGCTACTGAAATGACAAGCCAAATGACCCTTCACCTCCGATATTTTGAAAAGGTCTTGAGCATTTAAATCTTACAGATAAGTCTCATAATCACTCATACGTGATACATGGCTTGTCACCTTTTGTGACCTACTTCAAACCTAGAGTCCATTTCTTGCCAGATCCATGTGGGAAGCCCACACATCCTTAAGATTTTTACTGCCCTTCAAGGTTTTGGGAATGCGCTATGCCGACACTTGGCACCATCTGCGAGCATGCCATTTCATTCCTTTGGGCAAGTAAAGGGCCCCACTGTATATAATTCCAAAACCCCTTTTTGGGTGGGACCTTTGTAGTTAGCTCCATGTGGAAACCCTGTGGGCTTCCAAGACTTTACGCCCTCCTTTGAATTTTGAGTTTGTGACAGTGATTAGATACTTGGCATCGTCTGCGAGCATGCCCTACTTTCTTTGTGTTTTTGGCTAAGTCCCTTTTCTATTTGGCAAAGAAATGACTTTGAATAGGCTTCAAAAACACAGAAAATTCTGGTCTGTGGAATTTAGATAACATTATCCACCTGGAAAAACTATCTAGAGGTTGTTGGTTGTGTCCTAAAAAACCATCAGTTGTGTGGTTGTTGGTTAACCACTTGGAAAACCATCTAGAGGTTATTGGTATTGTCCTTGAAACCATCCAGATCATGAGCATGCTATGTATCTTGTTGGGTTGCAAAGTACAAGGCATGTTTTCCCCATGTTTGCACTAAGGGGGGAATGTTAGGAAATCAATATGTTAGTGCTCCATTGGTAAATAATAATTACGTTAGTAATTATTATCATGTAATTGTGAGTTAGTAATTATTTGTTATATAGTTGTTATATTAAAACAACTTATAACAAATATGGTTGAGTGATTTTCAACAACTCACGTAGTATTGGTTTGTGAAAAATAGTTTCCTATTTTATAGGGAATCATCTCCCTATATAAATGTATTATTTGAATGATAGAAACCAATAGAAGAGAATTATAGTTTCGTCTTGATCTAAATCTGATCCAAAAATTCATTGAGGAGAGAGAGAAGGAAGAATAAGGAGGGAAGAATGATGTTGATGATGAAAGATCCACCTTTGAGGAAGTCCACAACTCCTTCTAGATGACTCGATTGAATGTCCCAATGTGATGATATCTGAATCCTTGAACTATTTACACCTTGAAAATATCCTTTATATGGTTAAAGGACTCCTAAAAATGGAGAGGTGGAAATGATAGCGGAATCGATCGTGGATGAGATGGTAGATGGGGAAGGAGAGTCCTTGAGAAGGTCCTCTCTCTCAATAAGATCGTGGATGATGGTTTGTAAGACCTTACATTATTCGGTGTCATGACCTGGGGTATGATGGTAGGCACAAAGCGAATGGGGGTCAAACCATGATGGCTTCGCAGACGGTTTGGATAAAAGTCCCTAATAGGTGGAAGTGTGATGGAAGAAATTTGGAGTAGATGTCGTAGGAATTCTACATAAGATTTGATAAATGTGTCTGGAGATGGCTTGGAAGATGTCATGGATTTCGAGGATGAAGGCAGATTGTTTCGAGGTTTTGATGTTTTATTTTTAGCTTTAATAGTGGTTGGTGTCCTAGAAGAAGAAGGGTTGGGTGACTTTGATTTGGATTGGTCGATGGATGGGAGTGTCCTTGATGATGGAGTTGGTTCTCAAATAGATGTATGTGGCCCCAAGATGGAGGATGTAGATTTGGTCTTTTTGGAGAAAATTATATCTTCTTGTAAGGGCACACAAGGGATCATTGTGGAAGGGTACCAAGGTTTTTAGGTTTTGTTTGTAAAGGAGTACCCTTAGCATGAATGAAAATAATTTGGACCTGGTGGATCTAAAGATGATGTTGTGGCTGACAGGGGTAGCAATTTTTGTATGATTTGGTCTAAGGAAGGTGATTGTGTCGATGAGGTAGAAGAATCATTGAAGGCTGTTTGAAGTTGTTGGTGAGAAAACTTTTCGGGTGGAAATATCTATGGCTTTCTTACCAACACTGGGAATTGAAGTCCCTCTACTTAAACGATACAACTTTAGTATTTTTCATGCGCGAGGAAAGTGAGTTTTATTTGGGTTGGCCTTATGGTGGGATTCAATAGGGGCACTCCATTGACCCTACATAAAAGTTAGCAATTGCCTACTAGAGAGGAATTTGTCAAGAGAGTGGGAAAGGGAGTGAGAATATGAGGTAGGGAACTAATGTTGTAAGTAGAAAATCAGATTCTTGCATACACTAGTTAGAAATTTCACCACATGTATTTTTGAGAAGAAAACAACATGATTTTTTGAGCTACTGGCTAGAGGAAACCATACGTATAAATACATACACATTCGTATGCCTTGGAAAACATAAATTTCTTCCTTTATTAGCTTGTAAAATCATAGTTGTACATAGCGAGGAATTGAAGAAATGTGAGGTAGAGAAAATAGAATAAAATCAACTATCTCTTTGTTCCTTCACAAGAATTACTCTCTCATGAGATTACAAATTGACAACCAGCTAAGAAGAATCCCAAATGAGGAGATCATTACAATTTATAGAAGAGGAACAACTCTTCATCTTCCTAGTGACACTTCATATGCCCTATTTTTGAATTTAGACTATTCACATTCCTAACAAATATTAAGTCCCTTTTATAAAAACAAGGTGACTTAATTTTACATCATGTTTCTAAAGTCACTTTTCAAATAACTCAAAGGCATATAAAAAGTGCAAACCCCAACAAATAATTAAAACATTTGAAGAGAGAGAAACTTGGGGGTAGGAAGAGAGGAGTGAGAGAAAGAAGAAGAGGCGGGGAAGAATGATGTTGATGACGAAAGATCCGCCTCCAATGAATTCCACAGCTCCTTGAGATGACTTGATGGAATGTACCAATGTTACGATCTTTGAATCCTGAACTATTTACACCTTGAAAATTTCCTTCGGATGGTTCAAGGATTCCCTACTGAGATGGACAAAGTTGGAAATGATATCGAGAATCGATTATGGATGAAATGGTAGATGTGGAAGGAGATTTTTCAAGAAGGTCCTCTCTCTCGATAAGATCATGGATGAAGGTTTGTAAGGCCTTACATTGTTTAGTGTTGTGACCCAGGGTAGGATGGTAGGCACAAATGTGAGTGGTCAAACCATGATGGATTCAGACAGTCTCGATCAAAGTCCCTGACAGGTGGAAGTGTAATGGAAGAAATTTGGAGTAGATGTCACGGGAATTCCATATAAGATTTGATATATGTGCCCGAAGATGGCTTGGAAGATGTCTTGGATGTCGAGGATGAAGGCAAACTGTTTCAATTTCTTGATGTTTTATTTTCAGATTTAACGATGTTTGGTGTCCCATAAGAAGAAGGGTTGGGTGACTTTGATTTGTATTGGTCGGTGGATGGGAGTGTCCTTGATGAAGGATTTTGTCCTAGGATATATGTATGTAGCCCCAATATGGAGGATGTAGATTTTGTATTTTTCGAAGGAAATTATATCTTCTTATGAGGGGGCACAAGGATCACTTTAGAAGGGTAACAAGGTTTTTAGGTTTAGTTTGTGAAGGATTACCCTTGGTAAGAATGAAAATAATTTCAACGGTGGATCTAAAGATGATGTTGTGGTGACAGGGGTAGCTATTTTTGCATATTTTGGTCTAAGGAAGGTGATTTTGTCGATGATGTAGAAGAATCATGAAGGTTGTTTGAAGTGTTTCCAATAATTCTTCAAATGATGGAGGTGGTATTGAGGAAGAAAGTGGTATGGATATAATTTCAATAGTTGATGTGGATGCGGGTAAAATATTTGAAAGAGGCACCGATTTTAATTTTGAGGCTGGTATAACATGTAAAAGTGGAATGGATGTAGGTAAGATAACCGGATCCGGTGAGATGGATATAGTGAGTAGTGAAGTGGATATAATTGGTAAGGTAGTAGAAGTGGAACCAATGTCAACTATAGATTTAGGTGGGAATGGTTATTTCATAAATAATTCTAAGGGAAAAAATGATATGTTTGCAAATGGGGTCCTAGTAGTAGGAATGGATGCCAAGGTAGATGTAGATGCGATTGGTGCAGTTGTGGGGATAAGTGTTAAAGGGTTCGTAGATGTAGGAATAATATCAAAGGGGATTGACGAGGTTGGTGACGAAGGAGGGAAAGTTGTATATTCTTGATCAATGATGTTTATAGTATGGGAATTAGGTGTTTGGGTTGTGGAAGTGGTAGCGGCTTGTATTGTTGGTGTATGATTTGGAAAAGGTTGTTTGAAGATGTCAAGTGGTTTATTGGGTGAAGCATTAGGATTTTTGACCTGAAGGTCACCCTGATCAATGAGCCTTTGAACCAAATCCTTGAAAGTCTAACATTTCTCTATGTCATGGCCTTAGGTTTGGTGGTATTTATAATAATGGTCTTCACGACACCACATGGGTTTGGGTATTAATGCATCAATTGTTAGATAAGTGGTAATGTGATTAGAATTGTCGTTATCAACTTGTTAATGATAGAAGCCTATGATTCCCCGAGGGGAGTGTAGTTGGGTGTCATTTGTGGAGCTCGTTGTTGAGTCCACGTGTTAGATGTTGGTGCAGGATAAGATTTGATGACCACATCATTGACCGCTCCCTTAGATTTCTCGTTATGCACAAATGTTTTAGTGAATTCATGTTTAGGTTTGTTCAATTTTATTTTTAAATGAATTTTCTTAAGGGCACATGTTTCGAGCTTGCAATCCATGGTGAAGGCTTAGTCAAAGGTATAGAAGGAGTGGATTTGTAGGGTAGAAGATATATGTTTCATGCATGATCGTGAGAAGAGCTCGATGAGCTCAGTTTACGGAAGGGTAAATGATAGTTGCTATATAATGCCACGACATCATGCAATAAAGTATGTGATAGATTTGTCTTCAAATTGTCTAATGGCGTACAAGTCATTGATGGTTATTTTGTGAGAAATGTTGATCAAAAAATGTTCTAAGAACAACTGTGGGAGATGATTGAAGGAAAATATGGAATATTGAGGGATGCTATTATACCAGTCTAACGCTTGACCAACCAAAGACACGGGGAAAGTGTGGAGCATTAAGTCTTGATCGTGTGCAATAAGATAACACATATGTCTGAATGCATGAAGGTGTTCCTGTGGATCCTCCTTGTTGTTAAACTTGGTGAATTTTGGAAATTCCCAATGTGGAGGATACAATTTAATTAGTACAGATGGATGAATTGGCTAATTGCATATTTGTTTATATGATAATGAAAATTTAGGCCCTAGGGTGACAACCTCAAGGTTGAATAACCTATTCATGAGAGCATGCATATGATCATTTGAGGAGGTGATAATGGGTTGTGGTTGCACAACTTGTGAGGTAGTTGGATAAAATTATTGGTGAGATTGAATGTGTGCTTGGGGATTTCTTGGTAAGTTTGAGTTAAAGGTTGAGTTTGTAATGTTTGGTGTTGTGTCATGGGGATATTGTATGATTTTTGAGACTAGGTAGGTGCTTGATGAGTATGCATATGTTGAATTTGATGTTGAAAGGGTTAGAAGCCGAATAAGGTAGAAGCAGCTATAAGAGGAGGTTGGGAAGTGATAATATGTATATGTGATGTGAGGGGATCACAAAGTGTCCAAATAGGGACGTGATATTGGGTCCAAAGAGGCAATAGGAAGGGTACTTGTGACAATTTTATTGATTGTGTGAAGATTGGGTGGAATGGATATGATTAGATGAGAATTTTGGCGGGGTGGAGGATTATTAGAAAGACGAGGCAAGCTCGTTTATTGAAAATTGTTGATTGGCATTGAGATTAGTCTGATAAGGATAAATTTGTTAAAGCGGTGGATCATCTAGGGAAGATTTGGATGCAATATAGATGCTGATAGAGGCTTGTGTATGCTGGAGTCAAGGCTGCAGAAAGGATACATGGATTAGAAACTAGGAGAATGGAAGAAAACATAGATTGGAAAGATCATATTGGGAATTAGGACCACGGTCGATGGTGACCAAGGTAAAGTGAAGGTGACCGGGCTACACATAGGTGTTTTATGCAACAAAGGAACTAGATGAAGGTTTTTACAGGATGAGGTAGAAACAAAGTATATGTAGAGATTAGAAAAGGCTCTTAGATAGAAAACATAGTCATAGAGGGCCATGTTGACGAAAATATTACGGGGGTTGATGACGGTGTAGAAGAAGTAGATAAGACTGAGGTCAAAAGAATGAAATAGATGACCTGCAAGTAAAGAAGATGGAAGAAAAAGTTGATGATGGAGCTATGAATGTTCGAGGATGACCTACTCCTACAAAAGGTTAGATACGAGAAAGAAAACAATAATATGATAAAATATGAATAAAGCAACCCAAAAATAATGATAAGCCCACAAAGGATGATTGTTAGTGATGCAAGCACATTCCAAAGAGGTTTGGGAGATATGTAACTATTGTGAGAATTATTTGGTATGAGAGTCAATTCACAAGTCACGAGGAAGCTCCAAAGTTTGCATGCATCTAATTTATGATCCCCTTTTTGGAAAGATTGAACTTAGTTTTAAAGGGTCGATGAATACTAGGTTGGAGTCGCCGCCGACTACGTGGATAGTTTCCAAAATGGGCTAGCTTTTTGTGTTTTTGGCATGATTTTGTGTTTTTAAGAGTTGGAAGGGTGCTTTAAAGCTTATGTGTGGGATTATATTGCTTGGGGATAAATCATGGGTAGTTAGGGCATAAAAATAGATAGGAAGAAAGCTAGGAAAAAGCGTAGGATAAGGATTTAGGATGAAAGCATCCTAAATAGAAAGTGGATTAGGGCATGATATGATGTGGATATTAATTAATTAAAGTTAATTAATTAAATTAATTAAAGGTGATGGGATGGGTATTTTAATTAAATTAAGGGGATGTATTTAATTAAAGGGGACCTAGATAGGATCATAATAAAATATGTGCACATGGGTAGACAAGGGTAGGGGTATTGATTTGAGGTGTATACAATAATGCCGCAGGACTAACATAAAATGTATGTAGGACTTAGATATAATGCCCGTAGGACTAACATTAAATTCTCATAGGAATTATTTAATGCCCGAACATATTTATATAGATAAATGAGAATCACTATTGGAAGTCTCAATATTTATCGATGACGTCCCCATATGTCATATGATAAACATATATTAAGTTTTTCTCACACATATTGTTATGACATATTTGAAGCTAACATAACCTTTTTATCTATTGCATCACTAACATGATTAAAATCACAATAGCCATATAAATTTGTATGTTTAATACTAGAAGTATAATACAAATCATATTGATTTTCTTTTAAATTATAAGAATATTGATACAAAGCTGCATTAATAGAGTTATGATCATGGAAAAATAATCATTAAAAATGATTAGATTAGTCATTTCACAACGTTGTGTTAACTTCAGTTTTAATTTTGAAAAATCTAATTTTTTCTCATTGCTAGTGATTTAGAAAATCATCAACATAAAAAACAATAATAATGTTTCTAGTTTTTATAATTAGATCGAATTCTCTTGATTTTCAAATTAGAGACATTCTCAACTAAGGCTTTAAATTTTTGAAATCTAGAAACAATATTAGATTTTTCCTTAGTACAATAAGAACAAGTCATCCTAAAGAAATCATCAATGAAACTAACATCATATAAGGTTCCCTCTTGAGAGATGGAACTTTGAGTGGGTTCATAACATAACTATGGATCGACACTAATAGATGAAAGGAATTTAGATTATGATTTTTCTTACCACATAATCAATGTTCATATGTTTTATGATTTGATATTAGTTTAGGAATACTAACTATGAGATTGAGATGATACATATCATACATGTTCCTAGAATTTACATGTCCTAATATTTCATTGCATAGTTGTAATTTATTTTTGTACAAGAAGAAACACATGATTAAATATATTAGAGATCTACTGACCATTTTCAGAACACCAAGTACAATAACATCACTAAATTCGTTTGTAACATACCATTTATTTTACAATTAAACAACTTTATAGTTTTTCTTTACTTAACTCAAAACAAGATAAAAAAGTTTTTGTTTAGTTTAGGAACTTGCATTAGAGTGCATAAATAAGACCAATTCCATTATACAAGAACAAGATAAGTTATAATTTAAGATCACTATAAAAGAGTTATTCCATATTTTGTCACACAAAATTTATTGCCTCATACAATCTTGAGATATATAAAAATAATCTCAAACACTTTCACATCCATATGCAACATAAAATCATTTAATTTGTGCAACTTGAACCTATTCACTAATCATCAAGGAGAGGTATTGGAGAAAAATAAAGTCATACAAGACATTTTATGGAAAATTGGCGGAATAAATTGAAGTTAGGAACAATTTAAGCAAGATCGGGTAATTTTGGGCACAGTGAATGAAGACTACGATGGTGAAACTAACTTGTCTAGATGATCATGGGATTTATAGAAATAATCAACAAAAATATCTTATAACCCTTTATATTATGTACACATCAATTTTTTAAAAGACTAAATAATATTACGTGATAATCCAGGACACTTTCGTAATTTATCCTTCCAACCAAGATTGAAATAGGCCCTAAAAATGAAATATAAGGAATAATTGGCTCCTTATAATGGTTGGAATGAGCTAAAAATGTGTTTTTGAGTCAAAATAATATAAGGTTTGACCTTAAAACACTCTTTCATGCTCCTAAGGAAGAAAAAGCACTCTTGGGGTCCTCAAATGCACTCACGGGTGACATCAACACTTCAAAACTCCTTTGTCACACTTTTTCACCATTTGTGTCTCCTTGGATTGTACTTGAGGTGAAATGGGAACAAAGGGGACAAAAAAGTTTGAATCCCAATAATTTTTGAAGTTTCATCACTTGAAAGTATGACTTTGGGTGTTAGGGTGAGCAAATGAGTGTTTTGAGTTTCTTGGCCCCAATTTTCATGTAACTGAGACCCTCACTTCATAGTTTTTCACCCTCTCTATCCCATTAAATTTTCCTAATGTAAAAATTAAAAAATTGTGAAAGTATGACCCCCTCATGGAAAAATTCTCGTAGTTCACCCCTCATCACTTCTACACCTAGGATGCACAAACTTGCACTCTTCCTTGTCCCCCTCTCATGAGCTCAAGACCAGGTCAGAATTTTTCACTCATGTTATCCCCATTATTCCCAAGTGAAAATGGGATAAATGGGACACAAAAGAGTTACCCCCTTCCTTCCATATAGCTTGGTCATGTGAAAACTCATTTCTAGCTCTCGATGACCAAATTTTAAGCTCCCAATGCTCATTCCCAACCCTTGCATCTCACCCAAAAGGAACTAAACTATTCCACTTGTCACCATATGGTGAAAGTAAATTTTTTTCCATTACTTCCCCTTTTCCCCCTTGTATAGGTGCAACTCCACTTCCACCACATTCCAACTCTAGTTAAGTTGTCGGGTCAAAACATGAGTTAAAACTTGCAAGAAAAATGACTAAATCCCTCACCTCACATACTTAGAATTTTTCAATATTTCAAATTCTATGTTAGTTACCTCTAAAATATCCATTTCTATAAAATTATTCTACTATTTTTTTAATACATCCATGCCACAAAACTAAAGAATACTCATATCTCCAAAACGGTGCGCCCGACTTCCACCAAAATTTGTCGACTCACTCCTTCCAAAATGCCTTCAAGATGATCTATAATATAGCTGTCATGGATGATATGTATAGTTTACAGAATCAAGAAGAAATTTTCAGACCCATATGTTTCCTTTTTATATCTAAGGAGTTCTAACGGAAGAAAAACATCAAAAATTGGAGCAGAGGGTCCTGAAGCGAAACCCAAAATTTTGAGACCAATTTCATTGAAATACGACATCCAGAAGATACCATTATAAAAATAGTAAGTGTGTAAGGCCTCATGTGTCTAAATATAACTGTTTCTGAATATGAAAAAATCTTAGCACATGTGATACTCCAAACAAGCAAAACCTATTAAAAGGTGAAAATTGTGAAAAATTACTAAAAATGGCCATCCTAGTCAGGACCTATTAGAAATAGAAAATATCACAATCAAGATCATATCACTTTTATCAAATAAAATTTCACCTATCTCTTTTATTTTTCTATAATTGAAAGGCTGGGAAGTTGTCTCATGGTTTAAAAAGGAAATAAAGTCTGTCAAAGGATCCCAAAACACCGAGTCATGAGGTGAATGCATATGACACACTTTGATGCAAGTGGTTGGATGATTCATTTCATCCTAATTATCATATAAGGGATCCATCATGGTTGAATTCATCAAATAATGATATGTATTCATCATTGAGGTGAATCGGAAAGCTCTAGACCAAGTATCGTGAAGCTCCAAACCAAGTCTCTGTAGGCTCCAAACCAAATATATAGGGGCTCCGGAAAATATTGATGGAGTCTTTCAACCTCTACAAACATGAATTGAGCCTCTAAAAGTGAATAAAAATTATGATCCTACATCATATCCACTTTTCCTAATGTGCTTCAACCCAATACCATCATGTTTGTAGGATCAAGAAGGCACCATTGGTCCACTCAATGTAAATCTCACAACAATGTTCTTGAACACTCATTCAAATGCCCTATAGTGTGCCCAAAACTCATAGAAGAAAGATATTGCAACTAAATTATTTCCTCCTAATAGGAGGTTAGAGGCACATATTTTCATTCGAGAGATAAATCATTTAATATGGAGGAGAAAAAATATGAGGAGTAGATGAGAAAAAAGGTGTCCAAGAATCCTAAGTATGTTTCCATTTGAAAAGGTGACATCTTTGTCACGAAGGTGAATTGTGAGGTTCAAAGGGGTCATCATGTTCAAATTGATGCAGAAAATGATATCAAATAAGACCTAGCATGGGAATGTGTCTGATGAGTATAACGGTGAATGCATAGTGTCCTCTTTCTCCTTTGTAGAAGAAAACTCTTTCCAATAAGTAATAAATGAATAAGGAGGTATTTAAGCATCTTGAGGTTATTTCCATTCAAAAATATGAAGTCTTTGTCACAAAGGTGAAATGTGAAGTTCAAGGAGGTCATGAGGAGGAAGGTGATGATCACCATATTAAAAATTTGACCTTGTGTTTCATTATCTCTGTCCAAAACGAAGGGCAACATGTGAATCCCATCATGTTTGTAGGAGCGGGGAAGCTATTGCAGTCCACATAATGCAATGTCTCACAACATTGTTTATAAAAACTCATTCAATACTGTTGTCGGGCTAAATATTTGACATGCAAAATTTAAAATTTTAGTCATGACAACCAAAATCACACTTGAAATCCCATTTCTGGTCAATGTAAACCTTTACTTTAGCTAACATTTCATCTATGTAATCCTCGGTCTAGCCAAGAGGAACATTATAACATGATTTTCAAGTGTATTTCATGTGCGAGATAAGTGTACCTATCTTGATTCATGAGGTTACTAAGATCTAAGAAAGAACAATGCTCCCGAAGGCTTCAAAAGGGCTATTTTTGGTCTTCTTGTCACAAGAGGACATCCTTTGGAAGCTAACTATAAGGGAACAAACCATCTAGAGGTTTTTTGAGAGAGTAATATGATGATCCAAGGTAGTTTAGGAATTTTTGTGGAGCCATGAGAGGTTGGGAAAATTTCAAGTAAAACCAGGTCTTTTTGGGCATGACATTGGGGAATGCATGTTTCAAAGGATCTATTCACCTTCTTTAATAAGTTCTAGAACCCTCGGGATGTCTTGGAAAGGTATATCATAAGTATTAGAAAGATGAAATTTCCTACTTCATGTTGCAATAGTCAAGATAGAATTATAGGAGTATAAAAATGTGGAAACTGTCCATTAGTACAACACAAGAGTGTTCTTATAAGGTGGAACTTTCTCAACAGGTTTTAGACACCTTGGGAAGATTTATGAGCCTAAAAAAGGTCAAAATGGATTACATTGGACCGTCCTCATGGTGCATGTGTTGGATTTTTTTATACCCATTCGGACTCGTGATAACTTCATTTATTAGCACACACGCAAGAAAGAGAGGAAAATAGACTGAAAATGAAAATTACATGCTAATAAGGTCTTGAAAATGTTGGGAATGAACTCAGTGGCTCCTTTAGAGTCAAAATGATATAAATGTTTCCCTCTAAACTCCATGTAATGTTCTCACGCCTAAAATTCCACTTCTTATTCTATTTTCACGTTGAGTTTGATGACATCAACACAACCAATCAGATTTGAGTGGAGTTTTGGAACATAGATGTCCCTTGTCCAATTTTCCCCTAGTGTAAGGGGAGATGGGGACTCTACAATGTTCCCCCATGGATGAGTTGGTTGTGTCACTTAAAGTGACAACTTAAGTGGTTAGAAGATGTTATAAACTCGCCTAACTTGATGTTTGACCACTTTTTCATGACATCTAAAATAACAAAGAATTTTTGAAGGATTTATGTCCCTTTTTCCCTTTTTCCCAATATCTACGAGGACATTGTGAACAAAAAAATGTGCTCCCCCTATGAAGGCAACTTTTCGTCACTCAAAATGATGACTTCGGGTGTTAGAAAAGTGTTATCAACTCATAATTTTCACAAAATATGACCCCTTAATCATGAGAGCCTCACCCATGGTGAATTTTGGAGATGTTTATGTCCCTTTTTTCTTTTCCCCCTATTTTTAGGGTGCAACCACACCTCCAACCTCCACTAGACCTAGGTTAGCTAGTTTGAGTTTAAGGTGAGTTAAATAGAGCTAGTGAGAGGGAAAACAAATTTGAAAGAGGTATAAATTCATACTTAGATATTTTTGTTTCATTGTGATTTTATCTTCCCCATTGCTGTTTTAGTGCTTTTATGCTGCCAAAATTTCTTCAGACATCCTCCATGCCAAAACCCTTTTTGCTCATATCTCCCAAACCCCATGTTTGTTTTCCATGAGATTTTAATAGAAAATCTTTCTCAAAAACACCTTTCAAATGAATCCAAACTTACATCCAATGGTGTTATAAATTATTTTTAAGATCAATTTTTTTATTGAAATAAAAAAATCATTTTTAGATCTACAAAGTTCTAGTGATTGAAATCCTCTAAAAATTGGAGATAAACATCCTTGTGAAATAACAAAATTTCTAAACCAATTTCATTCCATTTTGACATTGCGAAGAATCAATTGTAAAAATAGAAAGCCTTTTTAATCCTCACTACCTCTAAATAGCAAGTGCTACAAAAAAATCATTTTCAGAGTTTCCATTTCCTTTGAACATTAGGGAAATTCAAAAGTTCCAAATTAAGAAATTGATAACTAAAATGGAGTTCTCAAAATAAAGCTTGGTAATGTTATTAAGTGTTAAGATATTAGTTAAGAAAAATGATGCTAATCCTCTCATGCTCAAGAAAGAGAACTGGATAAGCTCGAATTTTTTCAAAAATATCTCTCGTAAATGGCGTTCAATTTCAGCAATCCTCATTCTAAATAGTCTTTCTAAATGCTTACAAATCCCTAACCTGTAATAGTGTAGTGATCACCTCTTAGGATCTTTCATTGTAGGAATGGACATGGAAAAGTTCATACTTGCAAAGGATTAACAATTGAATTGTGGCTTAGGTGGAAGGGAAGCCCTCTTGGTTCCCTAAAATTGGTCTCAGAGTGATTCCCATCTCATCAGATGGATTGATCAAAAGTTGGAAGCATTCTTCAATCAGTCTCCTCCTTCACCCATCTCAGATCATAGGATTTTTTCTTGTAATTCATTGTGTCTCACAGGTCACCATGGTCATTTGGTGATAGGATCACCAAGATCAACCTGTGTGCAAGCAAGTTGTCTCATTGTGCACACCAGGTGCATCAAATGCAAGAAAGATTAGAGAGACATGGAAATGTTTTAGATATTAGAAGGTTGGTTCAAGTGGAAGAAGGATTTTCTCTCGTTTCAGTGGTTTACTGATCATGGGATTCTCACTCCTCTCAGGGTACTTGATCGGGCTATGAAAGTTGATCATTTAGAGGAGTCCCTAAAGAGGAGGTTTGTGAAAGACTGAGTGCACTAGGAGGATTCATCAAGTTTAAGAAGTGGTCAAAGGATCATAATTTCATTAGAGTGCATATCTACAAAGTAACTCGGATCTTCTTCATCCTTCTTCATTCCACATCTCTTCTCTCTCCATTCTCTCTCTCTACTTTCTAATTATCCATTGTAAATTGTAATTTATGGCTCTTTTTCCCTATTCACTTAAGTGACCATTGTAATTTTTCATTGTAAAAGTCCCCTTTTCATTAATAATAAAGGGGCTTATTTTTATTTCCTAGAGGAATGTGAAAGGTCACAAGTGGTGGGACTATGAAATGTCATGTGGGGGTAGATGAAGAGACATTGTAAAGCTATAAATTGGAATGGCTTCTCCATTATAAAAGGGAGTTTTTATTATTTGATAACTCCCATTGTCTTACTATAAGCAATAAACTACAATTCTTCTATCTCCTTGTCTTATATTTTCCTCTCCATCTCAACTTTACTCCATGAGCATGGTTAATTGTGTAATATAATGCAAATAAACTTAAATTTACTTTTGTTTTGTTCTTCTTTCCTTGACATGGTGTCTTCTCATTGTTAACTTAGAAATATTTTGGTTTTATGTTAATAAACTCATATTTCTATTTATTGAGTAAAACCCCTTTCTCACTTTCTCCCTCTCTCCATACATACACCTTTCCTCCACCTCCTTTTTGCACACATGAGTTTAGTGGATTATTCTTGTGTGATCCCAGTTGAAAAACCACCCATGATGGTTAGATTAGTGTATATATTTCCTATTTTTAATAAATGGAGTTGCCTCATTCCTAAGCAGAGGGACCTAGTCCTAGGGCATTGGTGAAAACCCTAATTTTCTATTGTGACAAATAATTTTGTCAACATTTTGTTTGTCCACCACGGGAATATTTTGTTTTCCTTCACCCTATAAAAATCTATAAAATCCTAAAAATCAGATATAAAAAAATTAATAAAAAGTAAAATATCAAAAAATATAAAAGAAATGAAATGTGATGCTTGAAAAGCCACTTTTGTTTTCAGTTTGTGTCCTTTCACATTCTTGTTGCAAGTTTTCTCACAAGTTGGCTGAAAAGAGATACACCAGATTGGATAGATTGAGAGGTATTGTTGATCCAAAGTTTGAATATATTCAAAGAAAACAATATCATATCCGAGACAATCCATATTACTTCTCTCAAACATCATCTCCATCTAGTACATTGAGTGATACAACAAGAAATCCAATTGAGAATCCTCCTAAATCTCCAAGTTGCACCATCTGCTAGCTATTCTCCCCCTAAAGAGGAAGGAAGAATAAGTTAAAGAAGAAATGGAATAACCTCAACCAACTGTTCCATGGGGAAGGAATACTGGTCCGATTTCTCTTACACTACCTCTCCATGAATTTCTGAAGGGATCCCACAAGAATTTTCCCAAATTCAAAGGTGATGGCACCCAAATTCCTAAAGAACATATTGTAGCTTTCATCATTACATGTGGAGTTCTTGGAGTTGAACATGAATATGTTTCAGTAAGGTTGTTTATGGAATCACTTTAAGAGAAAGCAAGCTGAATGGTTCTACCTCTTTCCCTCTTGATCCATCACAAATTGGAATGATATCATAACCAGATTTGAAGAAATATTTAAATCAGATGAAGACTCTTAAGATCTTATTATTTAATTGGTCCAAAGTATGAAAGAATAAAATGAACTCATGAGAGATTTTGTGGCCCGATTTAATAGATTATTGAAAAGAATACCTATGGAAGATTCACCATCTAATGATAAAAAAGAGATTCTTCATAAATGCACAATTTCCGAGGTCGTATTTATCCTACAGAGAGCTCAACCTCGAAGATGATATGATTTTGTCGGGAAAGTGAAGAATCCAAATGGTAAGAAAAAGGGTCAAACCTCCAAAGAAGGTACCACTAATTCTCTTGTTCAAAAATTGGCTAATGATGTGATTTCATTGAAGAAGCAACTTGCACAAGCCACCTTTCCAAGGGAGGTTATCTAAATCAAAATCGAGAATAATAATAGAAATAAAATAGGTAGAATAAAAATACTATTATCTCTTAAAGCACCTCCTATTAATGCCACATGTGAAGAAAGGATGAAAGAAGAGTATGATGAAGCTCAAATTGAATATGAAAATGATGAGGGAATTTTGGCCATTTATGAGATTGACTCTGCTAGAAACATTGGTTTTTGTGAATATACCCCTTCTTTAGATGATGAAACCATTGTTGATATGAATAGTCATTCTTATGCAATGTTCACCTATTTGAAGGCTCAAGAGAGGGATAATTATTGCAAATTCAAATATCCTTAAGTGGCAACTCTACAAAAATAATAACAAAAAGAGGATCACTACCCTCTCCCGCAAAATCAATGAAGAAGAAGCCCAAAGTATCCACAATTTCGTTTACATATTTCAATGTGGGTAAGTATGCCTCTATTTTTCAAAGTTTTCCCCCATTAATACATTCAAATGTAATGATATGAATAAAAATAGTATGAATGCCATTCTAAGAAATAGTCAACCTCTCAATACTGCATCTACACCTCCGCCCTCCGCTAAGACTCATTTTGACAACATGTTAAGAATTCCAAGGTCCAAATTTCTAAATTTGAGTATTTGAGAACTCATCCTAAGAAATTTAATAAACTTGTCTAGTTTATCAAAGGAATTAATTCAAATTCATTTCCCACAGACCTCACCTTTGCAAAATATATTTGATAGAATTGATAACACGTAGAATGACGGGTAGGATAATGTGAGGTTCATGACATGGGAAGAAAAACTACTTGGTATCTAACATAGAGGAAAGATAAGTGTGGTGTGGGAAGGCATGCATGCAAGGACATATGTCTCACCTACCACACCTACCACATTTAATGCATTTAAAGATAAAAAATCTATATAATGGCGGGTGAGTGTAGTTGTAATTATCACCTTGCGAATTAAGATATTTGGTGATTTATGTAATTTAGAGCGACTAGTCTAAATAGAGCATCGACGACTCGAGAGAAATTGAGTAACCAAAAATGGTGTGACAACTAGAGATCCTTGTATTTAGAAAAATTAACGTCCAAATAGCAAAGTGGAAAGCGTAGAAGTGTTTGGAGGATCAAAGTACGAGTAAGGATTGCAAGATTAGATGAAAAAGAAGTTGTAGGAGCCAGGGAATAATAGATTTAAACAAGACACCAGGGAAAATGAAAATTTCAATAACTTGAGTACTTAAGGCCAAGGAGAATACCAAGTACACAATTTATATTGAGAAAGTAAGGGTTTGAGAAGCCAAAGTTTGATTTAGGGCACACGAGTTTCAAGATTTTAAGTTTTTAATTTGTAAGCATTGAAGCATTAAGTAATGGCACAATCAAAGAAGGCACCCAAGGGTAAGAAGAACATGGAGGATGTGCCGGATGATTATTTCTCTAAGATGTAGTACCCACATAAGTTGATCATTAAAAACCTTGGGCATCGAATTATGGGGATGCAAGATAAGTGAATATAATAACTACGCACTGGGGCATGAAACAAACATAAACAATGATATACTAAAGGAAATAGGCGTGTAAACTACAAAAATCTAGTTGGTGCTATATGATAAAGTGTGCAAGACCCGGAGAGTGCCAAAGTCTTGAAACTTTTTGAGTTTCCATTTTCAGCAATCTCGCACTATTATTCTAGTGGTTGATCTCATGAGTCCATGAGGAATTTTTTTACTTTGTATGCGTAGAAGAATACACATAATCGTATAATTTATTGGTAAATTCACGGGGCTATGTGAAAGAGGGGAAATTTTCTTGTTGGGTATACATGATGAGGCAACAATAGAGGTGAAAACCACCACACTACATTATCAAAGGGGGAACACGTATTCCATATTTCACATATTGTTGATTCCCGAGACTAGAGTGGTCACGTGCCTAGTAAGTTACAAATTCGGAGCCTCAGAGAGATGGAATGAATTAAATAAAAATTTCCTTCATTTCATGCATTAGATGGCACAAGGGAATAAGTACAACATTTCATTGTACATCATGGAAGACATCATCGAAGAAGAAAAAACCCAACATGGAAAAGGAGAATAACTTACATGGGGGTCCATCTTGCTATTGATTGTGATATGGGAGATTGAAGTTTAGATGGCCTAGTTGGGAAAGGATGGGAACATCCCATTAAGAAGAGGTCTCGGTGAAGAGATTCACCTAACATACCTATGACGATGCGATACCAAATACATACAAGGTGTCCCTAGATTTATGATATAAGAGGATACGCGGCTCATTTGATAATGAATGGTGCATACCGAGGGAGATTTCCACATAATTACGTAGCCAAGTGGAATTCCCTGTTATGTAACATTTATACCTTGCGAGGTTTTTGCTGAATAATACGAGAGATGTCACCTTGGTTAAAAATTCCATATGAATTTATGACCATATATTTTAAAAGTGTAGTGAATCGAACCAAGGATGCACAACCCTTAAAATTCAACGCTGACAAGGTAGACATAAAGTACCATACTTTGTGTAATATCCATGGCTACATTACAAGGTAACCCTATGAAGAAATATTGGAGTATGATGGGACATACTTAAATCCCATGTTGACCTTGGTAGTTGTCAAGGAGGAATGCAACGTGTAAGTTTAGTTGTAACCAAAGTCGAAGGATGGAAAGGTGGTCAAAAAGTGTGGTACAAATATCACACCAAAAACTTTAGGAGATCAGAAATAAAGGCCCTAAAAGGAAGTACAAGCGAGACCCCATCCTACAACAATAATAAGAGAAAGGGGAAGAGATTCCGTTGGATCACAACTTCAAAAAAAAAATGAGGTAGATGGAATGAGGAGAAGATTCAACATGCACCCCTCCACGACCACCTCCAGTAAAACTAATTTAAACTACACATGAACCTATCCCAGAGGAGGAAGGGTGGATTAAAGAAAACATAAGGATGGAAGAGGTTTCAGAATCTAAAGATAATCCTCAAGAGATTCATATTATAGATGAAGAAGATCTCACACACTCTGAGCAGAAGCATGAATAAGAAAAATAATAAAGTATGAGGAAAAAAATGTGAGAGGAGGAGTGTGAAGAGATGGAACAATAGGAAGAGCAAGGGTTGACACGGGAGCACCATGAGGTAGGACCGAGCACAAAGTCATTAGCGTGAGCAAGGAAAGCGAGGAATAAATGACCTTCCCAAAGGCACATGACTTATATTGATCAACCCACAAAATTTATAAGGGTGAGATTCCAAATCTATTTGGATGTGAATGAGCTATATGGGTGGGAAATTTTTGATAAATCACAATCCCATCGAGAGGATGCACACCATGTTGTCATTTGTTATGTAAACACACATGGAAGAGCCGAGAATTTGAGGTTAATTAGATTCCATCAATGACTTACAAGGAGGAGAGACCCTTCAAATAAGCTCCCAATTTTGGTTTCTACCCAATTATCGGATGTAAAAGCCAACAAGGAAATAATAAATATGGAAAATGAAGTGGCATAGAGGAACATTGATAAAAGAGTTGCACTACACACCGCATCGAAAATTTTGTGGATGTAAGCGAACAATAAGAAGATGGCTATACAATTAAGTAATACCAAATCCTAGTTGAATTTTGTAAATACTACGGTGAAATAATTGATTATGAACATTCCAAATTCTTGTCTAGATGTAATTCGGAAGAATAGATGAATAAAAGTAGGAATTTTATATTGTGGAAAAATAGATTAATTTTTTAATAGAGAAGGAAAATAAAGGGCAAAGGTCAACAAAAGAGGACATGACATGAGAAAACAAGGAAAATATTGACAAAAAAATAAAAGAGTATGAAGAACTAGGTTATAAGATGAAGGAAGCCACGCAAAGGGTTGAGAAATCTTTGGCAGATTTAAGGGTGCCTCAATAATAAACACACACCTTATAGAAGATGATGTGGAGTTAAACCACTTACAAGCCTCATTATATACATGAGACAAAGTGGTACAACAAAAAGTTTTACAAGAGGTAGGAGATAAGAAAAAGTTTAATAAAGCCAAACACGACGGGGTAGAGGCAAGGCTAGGGAACTTTATACCTTGGAAAAATAGATTAATTTTTTAATAGAGAAGGAAAATAAAGGGCAGGGGTCAACAAAAGAGGACATGACATGAGAAAACAAGGAAAATATTGACAAAAAAATAAAAGAGTATGAAGAACTAGGTTATAAGATGAAAGAAGCCACGCAAAGGGTTGAGAAATCTTTGGTAGATTTAAGGGTGCCTCAATAATAAACACACACCTTATAGAAGATGATGTGGATTTAAACCACTTACAAGCCTCATTATATACATGAGACAAAGTGGTACACAAATTTTTTTACAAGAGGTAGGAGATAAGAAAAAGTTTAATAAAGCCAAACACGACAGGGTAGAGGCAAGGCTAGGAGAGGTGCAAGTCATGGTGATGAGAAGAGTAGATATTATGAAAAACATGGATATTGAGTGGGATATCCTTTTGAAGGAACTGCAAGAGAAGGATAGAGGACTAAACCTAGAGACAATACCAAACATTTTTGAATCAGCACTAGGAAGGTCCGAGAGTTCACTTGAGTAATGGAAGAAGTAGAAGCATCTATTAGCCTAGAATTTCCGAGATCTTACAGATACCATAAGTTTAGCATGCAGAAATAGACATTCTTTATTCCTTATATCCTTTTGGGAATTTCCCAGATTCTTTATTCAACTATGATTCTTTATTTGTTCCATTATTTTAATCTTGTATTGCTAAGGACAAATAATATACCTAGTGTGAGGTAATGTTGATCTTGAATAAATGACTAAGTATGTGATTAATTAAATATTGAATAAATAAATGCCTAAGTCTACATTATGTAATAACGTAATGATATGAAAAATAAATTACAAATTTGATCCAAGAAAATAAGAAATTTAAATTTGAAACCCTAGTTGCAAATGAAGGGAATAAAATACTTAGCTAGTTCAAAATAATCCCGAAGGTATTCCAAGATGGAAAATACTGGAACATGAACTCAAAGTATCACAATTAGACCTATAAATTTGTAGGAGTGTTGGGAATTCCAAGACCAAGGTGCCTATGTGGGGTTAGGGGCACCAGAGACCTCTTCAGGTGCCTGTGATCGCTCAAAAGTTATGGAACTTGATCTTGTAGGGTTGCAAGATGTTCATTATTTATCACATTTATTTCATTGTTGTTCTCATGAAACATGAAATAAATAAGAAGCACCCGCAAAACCCCAAACCAAATCAAATCCTAAAAATAAATATGCAAAATGAGGAGTTAGACTGTCTCGGCTATTAAAAAGTAAACTTATGACAGAGCAGCACTACATCTCAAACTCAATGTAGTTCTATGTGTGTGTGTGTGTTGAAATTGTTCCCTAGGTGGCTCTTGTATGTATCACACTTGATAGTGAGCAATAGATAGAAGAAAAATATGTAAATAAATGTGTACATGAAAGAGTGAACTTCCCCTCCTATGTGTGTATGTAGAAGTAACAATCCCTTGTCCTTTGTCGGAGCTAGATGGATGCTTGAATGCTCTTAGAATTCTCTTGGATGCAACCTTAGGTGGTGATAGATAATGCTTAGTGCTTGGTCCTTTATTATGATCACATAGCTTTGTATTTATATGATTCCCTTATTTGAATTTTGTAATTAACCACTAAAAGACTGACTAGTAAAAAATAAAGATGCCCAAATGGATAGAAAGGACCCAAAAGATGTGAACAAAGTACAAAGAGGTCGGGGCACCCAAAGGGGACGAGGGCACTGGCGTTGGCGTCTTGGTTAGATGTCGATGTTAAGAATGAGAAATTTTGAATTATGAAAAGACATATCTTTGGGAAAGGAGTGTAAGACCAAGAGAGAAAATAGAAAGTAAACAAAGATAACCAAAGACTACTAGAAGGGATGGGACTGTATGATGGAAAAGTGACAAGTGAGCGTGGGAATCTACAAGTAACTCTTCCTCGCACCCGACCTCTCGAGGTCATGCCGAGACAGCCGGTGGGGATGGAATACGTGTGGGATGCAGACAAACTAGTTAGGCAATCTGATGTCTTTGACGCGCACTAGTGGAAACTACGAATCTAAGGTAAAGAAGGCCCTCCTAACCTGAACTGGTGTGATAGATCGATCGGCAAGGATGCTCAAAGGATCCAATCAATATCAAGCTCTGGCGTGATTCGGTCTATGGGTTGTGGAATACGTGGAAAATAACTGGGATAGTTTCGTGTATATCTCCAGATAGGGTCATAGGGTGGATGATGGGTATAGCGGACTCTACGGGTGATTATCTGGCCTAGTCCAGAATTCCCTAGCTTTATTAGCTGCTATGTCTAACAAGGATAACTGTTCGATGATGATAGGTGGAAGTGGAGTAGATCTGAATACTAATGTGCGTAGGCCAAAGCATCTATGTCTGATTCACCTATGGATTCGTTGGGTTGTGGGATTTGTGGGTCACAACCATAGATTCATGTTTGTTGTGGTCCTACTATGGTCATGTGTGGACTCAGTCCCTAATCCCTAGTATCCAATAGTCATATGCTTTCTCAGCCTCTATATTCAGAATTAATAGTTGTGTGATCTTTTCAGAGTATCTCACAGGCGTTCGTGCAACCTGAATTCTTAAGCTGGTATCTATATCTGTGAGAGTGTCTCCTGCGTTTGGTTATGGGACCAAAGGATCACAACCGAATGTTTTCTCTCTTTCAAGCCCTTCACAGTCATGTGGATATATATCTAGGGTAATCTGTAGTTTGGTTGATTTGACCAAAACGTGTGTGCTTGGTCATCTTCTATGTTTAACCCGCTTAACTGGAGGCTGATCTGTTGTAAGTTTGCCGTTGTTGGAAGACTTGGATCCTAAGATTCTGATCTATATCAGTTATTGCTATGATGAGATTGGGTTGGGGCATGATTGGCTCGAATACGTATTCTCTGGGCTCTCTAGGTCCCGTGATTGTCATACAAAAGCAACAATGTAAATCCAATTGCAGCAAAGTAAAATTGACTATGTGAAATATATCTATAACATATATAACTTCTCTATTTTTGTATTTTTTGATGAATTTATATGAATGAAATTGAAGGAGAAACTATTTTTAATATATCTAGAAATTGACAATTAATCTAATAATGAATTTAAAACAAACAAAGCAACCGAGTATAGCTACTTGCTGTGTAGTTGTGAATCTATTGAAATAATGAAATAACTAATCTAATCTATTTGAAAGACTCTCGATCCTACCTCAGAAGTGAGGAATGAATCATAGTTTCTCAGAAACTATCAATCCCCACAGCTTCCCTGGCAATATCGAAAGTAAAATTGACTGAAATAAAGTGATTGGCTACTCTATTTGATATGCTTCTAACTAGAACTTTGAAAGCTAGAACCTGGATTTTGTAGAACAGTGGCGAATCCGATGGTGTGTGTGGTTTTGTCCCCTCAGTGTGATCTCCTCATTCCTTCGTGCTCACGTGGATCCAGAAAAGTGTGTAATGCTAGCATCAACAAAAGTAGATTTTGGAACAAAGGCAAGCTTAGGATACAAACTGAATACAATGCGAGTAGGAGAGGGATAGCGCAAGAGTACAGAGCTTGGCTTATGCAATTCCTAGCGGGATTTATTGCATGAGTCATGCAACATAAAACGTCAGAACCTGAAACTATCCTATTTGATGAGAAAAACCTACAACTTTAATGGCTTCCTACTGAGAATTAAACTGCTCTATTTCAATGGATTGCATGAAGTAATGACAACATTTGCACAAGATGGATATGTGGCTTTCTAATAGCAAAATAACATTAACTAAGCATGCAATGAACTAAACTATGAATCCTAAGCAAAATAAAAGACTGAACTACTGAAATGAGAAATTGAGAGGTAAATTTGAGGGGCCATTTGCTTGAGCACAAGCCAACTATTTATAGCATTTGCATTTACCCAAAGGTAAAAACCAAATTGATCTCTTAAACCATAAACAATGCCAAAACACTATTCCAGGGAACCAGAATCATTAATGCAAGCCAAAGGTGGTGAAAAAAGTTGGTAAACGTTGAAATTTACGTGAGTCGTGTTAAAAAGAACATTCTGGAAAACGTGAAGGACCGCCGCCCTGAAGCGGTGTGGTGGCGGTTATAGGACCACCGCCCTTCCTAGGTGGCGGTCACATGAGACCGCCGCCTAGGCAGGGTGGCGGTTTTGTCACTGAAGAATAAAACACAAAGAAAAAAGAGGGAAAAGAGAACAACAAAGCACATAGGGGCTAAGCGGGGCATGCGGGATGTTAACGCACACTTGGGGAGATTTTCGGATCCCGAACACCTTATGAGGAGACCTGTATCATCATTGGGGCACGTGTTACGTTGTTCCAGTAGTGCAGTACCTTACAATTTTGGGTACGTACATATTGCCCCCTCGGAGAAGCGTTTTAGCCATGAAGAGGCGTAAAATGGTGGGTCCGAGTATGGTGGTCCCGAAATGGGAAGTTGGAAGTTATACCTGATACGTCCGTGTGTCGAAATGATGCCATCCAAAATTCCCGCCACCTGCAAAATGAAAAGAGGAATCAAGTGCAGATAGACAAAATAGATCGGAAAATAAATGCTAAAATAATGGGAAATGAGGACGTACCATTTGTGTGGGGGTAAGAACTTACCTCCGTTGGTGCTCCAAACCTGTGAAAAGGGGATTCAAAATGAGTCAGGTTGCTATATATATGAAAGTGGGCCCATTTTCCTATTCATTTGTGCGTGTTGATTTGGTTGGTTTTGAGCTCTGGGACCCACGGTGATGGTTTCTTATGAGAGTAGAGTCAAAACATTCGTGACGAGATAGCGATCATGCCTCCGCGAGCAGATCATCGACCCGTGAGATCACAGGTTAGTTTTTCTCAATTTATCATTTTTACCCCCAAAATTTTAAAATGTTAAAATCTTTGTCGTGGGGGTTATTTTTGAAAATGTTAGGTTCAAAAGGTCTATCTAGGGGGCCTACTGGGTAGGCTTTGTTTTAGTTAAAATAGTCCCTTTTTTGTTTTTAGGCTTTTTAAGGTATAAACCCATGTGGGTTTTGGGACACGACCGCCGACCCTGAACAGGGTGGCGGTCACGTGACCACCGCCCTATTCAGGGTGGCGGTTACAAGACCGCCGCCTTTAAGGTGGTGGTTACGAAACCACCGCTCTGCTCAGGGTGGCGGTTCCTAACAGAATGCCAAAGGAACACTTGTTTAAAATTGTTTTTGCATTTTTAGCATCTTTATGTGTTTTCATGATTTTTCTAATGTCATTCGGATGCTAACTTGCTCTGTTTTGTGTGTTTTTGGGTGTATGCAGGTGAGGGAGGAGTACATTCGATGGAGTCGAGAGAGAGAGTGTGACTGGCTCCCAGCAGTGTTAGATGCCCTTTCACAGGATGAGGTGGACACTCTTCAGAGGGCCGGTATACTGCGTATATCACACGTCCCACATGTTGCTCCATCCAGTCACATACTTTGTGACTTATTTTCTTATTGGGATGTTGATCGGAACACCTTCCGGTTACCAGGGGTCCGAGGTGAGTGGACCATCACTTTGGAGGATGTTTACCATATTCTGGGGGTCCCGATCATCGGGAGATGACTTACTCTTGAGACGGCAGGTTCACGGGCCCAGATAGCACAGTGGGCTTCTTACATGGGAGATGCAGTTATCTCCACTGGCTCGAAGAAGGGGGTGAGGGTCCGATCTATTCCTAGCCTGCCCATCCCCTTGATTCGCCAGGCCATTATGGGGATCCTTGCCTCGAGATTGATCGGGGACAAGGGAGGAGACACACTACTATATTGCTGGTCCCCCATCATTGCACAGATCGAGGGACATGGCCGGATTTACGCCTGGGGAGCCGATATACTTGGGACTACCTACCATGACTTGTACAGGGTAGTCCATTTATAGGGGCAGTCTTTGAGCCACCCGACCCTGGTTATGAGTTGGGTCTATGAGCGCTTCATCCCCTACGGCAGAGGTGTAGAGGTGGTAGATCCGGAGCTGTGAGGGCAGCTAGATGGATAGACATGTCGGTGCTCAGAGCACCTCATCAGCCAGTTGCTTCCCTGACCACTGATGACATGGAGGCCACACCGTATCAGGCCATGGCAGGTTTATGGGGTGAGGAGGCTCTTACTTTGATCTCCTGCTCCACCACAGGCAGCTTGTTGACAGAGTAGGGAGAGTGGAGATACACCCCTTTGGCCGAGTTCCTCAGTTTGGCCTACCTTATATGGGTATGCTTCCCCAGTAGTGCTAGTATATAGGTTAGTTCGAGAGGCCAGAGGGGGTCCTAGAGGCCGGGTTGGACAGTTGTTACCCCTGGTGTTCCTATTGCAGCTAGGTGGGTAGTACGTGCCCGAGGGAGAGCCGGTGCTCCTCAGGCACCCTTACTTCAGATTGCCACCGGTCCCGCTCACAGCAGTGATGACCCTATTGACATAGACTCGAGTCTGAGGAGTTCACAGGGGGGAGACGGAGGAGGAGACTGAGGAGGACAAGTGATCCTGAGTGGCATGACACTCAGGATATCATGCAGGCAGAGAGGGCAGAGCAGAGTGCAGAGAGGGTGACTCTGGTTTCAGAGGAGCCACTCTCCCAGGGCCATGGTGGGGAGGATGAGTCCGTTGTGGGATGCTACGTCGCTCCAGCCATGGGAGGAGTACCTCAGTCAGTGGTGGCATCTGTGGCAGGTGCTGACCCTAGAGATCCATCCTGGAGGCCCGGTGATCCGAGTAAGTTATCTTCCCTTTGCTTTGAGTTAGGATCGCTTTAATTGCCATCTCTCCTTTTGTTTACACTTGTGTTTATCTCTTGCTTTATTTCTAATTCATTTTCTCCTTTGTTTGCAGAGACCGCCGATGAGTGGCGAGACCTGATTCGTAGGGTATGCACCGATACCCTGATGATCCCTATGGAGAGGACCCGTGCAGAGCTGTCTGTGGATGCAGGGGAGCCCTCAGCAGCTGGCAGACATACCGACATCTTTTCCCCCATCTGGCATGTGGCCAGGATGGTATCTACCCTCCGTACTGAGCTGGCAGGGTATAGGACAACAGAGCAGCCTGATGAGGAGTCATTCTCATGGTGAGACCGCAGCTGCCCCTCGGGATCGTGAGCCCTCCATGCACTCAGAGCGCCGGCGTAGCCGGAGTCCTAGGCATGGGCGTGCACCCTCAGAGGGATCTCATAGGGGTTGAGAAGCCACTTGGCTCTCTTAGATTTTTGTATGATGTTTTTGTATTTCCTGGGCTCTTTGAGCATTTTGACCATGCTTAGCGCATGATGGCATTGTACAGGAATTTTGACCATATATATATATATATATATATATATATATTCTTTTGGATCAGACTCTTGGCATCTATGACCTTGCTTCCATTTCCATTTCCACATGTAAACTATGATGTTATGCTTATATGCTTTTTAGAATGTATGCAATGGAGAACAAATGATACAAGTGTTTACTTTCTTTTTGTATTTCATGATGCTGATATATGATAATGTAGATACAATGTGATTTTGAAATTTTAGTTTCTTTAAGCAATTTTGATACCTCATATCTGTTTTGGCAAAGTGGTGAAGATAAGCCGGTATGATGAGCAGATAAACTTGCCCCACTCCTAACTCCATGCAACTAGTAAGATGCGAGGGCTCATCACCGAGAGCTAGAAAGGGCACAAGTTATGAAATGTGTTGAAATGATAGTGATGAAAGATAGACAAAGCTTTGGTGGAACCAAATTAGGATGCTACAAGCCTACTCTACTCGAGTGACTCCATAGTTTGGGATGCAACTTGCTTTGCGGTTTATCTAGACTTAGATCCGTAGATGGCCACATGGTAGACAAAATCTGGTTTTTAGGATTTTTAACTCTCTTGGAATTTTGGACATCTGATTCATTTGTTTTTGACTCAAGACTTCAAGATTTGAATTGTTTGTTTATGACCTTTAACATTTGTTTGTCAAGAGGACCCCCTACACCTTGCCCCATGCTACTAGTAAGAAGCGTGGGTTTATCACCATAGGCAAGGCATAGGTGAGTAAGGGCATTTCCATCCTTTCCCAACCCTACGTCACTAGTAAGAGACGCAAGCTCATCACCAAAGGTTGGTGGGGCAAGGAAATGTGTAAATTTAAAATTTTTGTTTGATTTATATTTGACTTGTTTATTTGAGCAAAATGTCAGCATGCTCTTACTTCCAAAGAGATATTCATACGGGATAGATGTGACATGATGAAGCTTCTAGAACAGACCATAGGCAAGACACCTATCCTAAGAAGAAACCAAAAGTGAGAACAAGTATGCAGACCTTGGTATGGTTACCGTTAAGACTTTGTCATATCTAGCTTTATTTGATGAAATGATTCCAAAATAGTTGATGATATCATGGAAATGGAGAAGTATGATTAGAGTGTTTATGCCAATACCATCAGAAGTTTGTAATGAATTGCTTTGAGAATAAATTCCTTGATCACAAAATTGTATGAAACAAGCGGACAAAATGATCCTAACTATATGAAGATGCAATGTAGCTATAATTATACAAGTAGTGTTGGTTGCTTATGCATAGAATCATTTAAGGTGTAGGGAATTGACCGTTTCACCAAATTCTTCACCTTCTAGTGTGCATAAGAGATATGCACCATTTCCATAGTCCTTCATGACTCGGTATGGGCCCAACCATTTGGGCCAAAACTTCCTTCCTTCGCCGGTCTTTTTATTCGATCCGGTTGTCTAGCCTTAGAACTAGATCACCTTCATATATGTCTCATTCATAGACCTTCTTGTTATACTGCCGGCACATCCGGTCAGCATAGACTCTGTGCCGTTATTCAACATCTAACCTAGCTTCATCTAGGCTTTCTAGTTGGGAGAGACGTGCTTCTCTGTAAGCATCTTCATCCAGGATCCCTTGTAATGAGATACGGAGACTGGGTATTTCAACCTCAAGTGGGAGAACTGCTTCTGCCCCGAATACTAGCGAGAAAGGAGTCACTCCTGTTGGTGTTCTTATTGAGGTTGGTGGGCCCATAAGGCCGGATATAACTTCAAATGCCAATCTCATTTGTTTTCTTTCACCATTTTAAGGAGAATGGATTTTAATGTTTTGTTTGTTGCTTCAGCTTGTCCATTGGCTTGGGGGTAATACAAGGAGGCCGTATGATGGCTTATTTTAAATTTATTACACAATTCGTGAACTTCATCATTCTTAAAAGAAGTCCCATTATCCGAGATAATGATTTGTGGGACACCGTACCTGCAAATGATTTGGTTCAAAATGAACTTGGTGATTACAGAACCCAGGTACAGTAGTAAGAGGCATAGCCTCTACCCACTTGGTAAAATATTCGGTGGCCGTGATTATGAAATTATGGCCATCTGTAGATGAGGGAGAGAATTTCCCTATCAAATCGAGGCCCCACGTAGAAAAGGGCCATGGAGTAGCGATTGGTTGTAGAGCTTGTGCCGGCATGTGGATCTCATGGGAGAATTCTTGGCACTTATGACACCTTCATACAAACTCTACTGCGTCGTGTTCTAGAGTAGGCCAGAAATAGCCCATCGATGTATTTTATGAGTGGTGGCATGGCCACCGAAGTGGCCTCCACACATCCCACTGTGAGATTCGTGGAGAATCTTCTTGGATTCTTCTGTGTCGACACATCTTAGAAGCATTCCATCGAATGCTTTTCGATAGAGCACTTGCTCTATAATGACGTATTTGGCTACGATAATGTGTAACCACCTTCTTTGTTGTGGTGTAGCACCTTCCAGATACGTATGATCCATGATATAATTAATAATATCAGCATACCAAGGACACTCAGAGATGGGAGGTCTTGGTTTTCGATGTAGTATACGCATTCATCAGGAAAGTCCAGATCTACTAGATCACCTCCATCTAGTGGGTTATCAGCTAACCAATCCATGATGATTTGTCCTTTAATGGACTTTTGATTTACAAATGTTAATTCAAATTCACCCATTAAGGTTATAAAGCGTCCACCTTTTTAGACAAGGACCCTTGCGTGAGGAAAGTTCGTAAATGCTCTTGTCTTTACAATGACCTTTGTTTCTTGATTTAGCATGTAATGTCTTAAGCATTTGGTTGCAAAGACTATGGCAAGGCATTCTCATTCTACCTATGTATAACGTGTTTCATAGTCGAGCAACGTTCGGCTAATGAAATAGATTGCACGTTCTCTCTTGTCATCATCTTCTTGAGCCAGCATATAGGCTAGCGAGACATTGGTAGCTCACGAATATAAAATTAACGGGCAGTCTAGCCTAGGTGGCCTTAGCGTAGGTGGTGATAACAAGAAATGCTTAACTGCGTTGAAAGCTTCATTGCAATCTTTGGTCCAATCAATACTATAATCTTTCTTGAGTAGATTGTTGATTGGATGAATGGTGAAAGCTTAAATCTGGGATGAATCTCTGGATTGCACCAAGTTTTCGAGAAATGACCTGATTCCAGATTCATCCGAAGGTGGGACCATTTCGAGAACAACCCTAATTTTGGTTGGGTCAACATCGATCCCGCGTGATGATACAATGTAACCTAGGAGCTTTCCTCCTGTTACACCAAAGACACATTTTTCTAGATTTAGGGTGACTCCGTATTCTATCAGACGTGAAAGAATGATGTGAAGCACTTTCGGATGGTCACAACACTTCTTGGCCTTGGCCAACAAGTCATCTACGTAGGATTCCACAATTTTATGAATAAGGTCATGAAATATATACGTCATAGCCTGCTGGTATGTAGCGCCAGTGTTCTTGAGACCGAATGGCATAACAACATAGCAATAGGTTCCCCAAGGAGTTATAAATGTGGTTTTAGCTTGATCTTGTTCGGATATTCTGATTTGATTGTATCCTGAGAATCCATCCATGAGAGACAAAAGCTCAAATCCAGTTGTTGCATCAACAATGACGTCTATGGATGGTAATGGGAAGTCATCCTTAGGACATGCCTTGTTAATGTCTCGGAAGTCTATGCAGATGCGTATCTTCCCATTCTTTTTGAGAACGGGAACGATATTAGATACCCACTGAGAGTAATCGACTGGCTTGATGAATCCTACTTGGAGGAGTTTCATTACCTCCTCTTTCACCATGAGAGCTACCTTAGGTTTCATTGGTCTTGATTTTTGTTTAATCGGCTTTGCATCTGATTTAGTGACGAGGTTATGTACCACAATGTGTGGTGCAACCCCTGTCATTTCCTTATAATTAAATGCAAAAGCCTTCGATGTTCTTTGAGGATTTGAGTGTGTATTTCTACTTCGATGGAGTTAACGAGGATCCTAACTTCAATATCCTTGGTTCATCCTCTGTTCCGATGTTAATATCGATTGTTTCTTCGATTAGAGAAGCGTTACCTTCTTCAAACTCAGGTCGGGGCTGGAGGTAGTTTCAGATCGTCTCCATTCTCGACTGTGTATATGCTAAGTTCCTTTTGTGGGGGAAGCTCTATCATGGGATTTCCAAAGTAGGAAGATGAATGTGGGATTAAGGATAAATCTACTGCGTGATGGGTGAGATGTAACGCTGCATAGGTGTTTAAGTAATTCAGAGTGGTTGTATCACTATCAATGTGGTCTAGGATAGTAGATTTGTTTTCATTTCTGTTTGTTAAAAGAGGATTTGACATTTTTTTTACTAATGGTTTGAGTACGAAGGGATACCATGAAATGGGTATCTTCCAACTCACTGTTTGGAGTGAAGCGTGATGCCGAGGTCGCTATTGAATCGGTGAGAAGATTTTTCTCTCGCGGGATTGCTTCAATTGATATGAAGTCAAACTCCTTGCTTAAATTCAATACAATTATTTTGTAGAGCTGTAAGTGCTCGGCTCTGGTTTCATACATCTCAGAGACTTGGTTTGCTACCAATTGTGAGTCTCCTAACACCCTGATATTATTAACACCGATCCTCTTAGCTAGGATGAGGCCAAGGAGGAGGGCTTCGTACTCAGTGCCATTGTTTGTACATTGAAATTTAGTTTAAAGGAAAATGGTAGGACTTTTCCCTCGGGAGAAGTAAAGATTACACCTACCCCAACTCCGTAACGACATCTAGCTCCATCGAAATGGAGAGTCCAATACTTAGCTGGGAATATGGGCATTGGGATATTTGTTGTGTTAACATCTTCTACCTCTACCATGCAGAGATCCACTGCTGGAAGAGAACCAACACCTAGGGTGTATCCCATGCCTACAGAATCAAATGGTAGGAACATTGGTAGATCCTGTTCTAGCAATTCAACAATTTTTGTAGTAGTTCCTAATGATACTGTTTCTACAATCTTAACCTCATCTTTGAGGGTTGGGATCATCTTGGCTAGGCTCATAGTCTCAAGATCTGTTCGTAGGTACCAACTTTTCTTCGGTTTTGGGCCGGTAGGTTTATTAAGTTGGTTTGTTGGGAGTTCAAACTCCGAGTGCACGCTGGTCTTTTCTTTAGGTCAGCCAGGTGTACATCGAATGGTTTTGGATCACCTTTGGCTATGAACACCTTTCCTAAATGCAAGAATCTTACTTCTTGAAATAACGTAGAAGGGATTGCCTTCATACGGTGTATCCATGGTCGGCCGAGGATCATATTATAGTTAGTTTCCGATCTATAATATAAAACTCAGTCAGAGATTGTTTTGGGTCCTAAGGTGACCGGTAGTATTATAGTTCCAATCGAGGTGGCTTTAAGGCTATCATAGCCTCTTAGCGTATTTCGAGTTGTGGAACAATTCGTTTCTCCATACCCTAGCTTTTGAAGGAAAGAGAAGGGGACTATGTTAACTGCTGCCCCATCATCAACCATCGCGCATTTCACATAATTGTTATAAACCCATACTTGCAAATGTAAGGCTGGATCACCTCGGCATGCAATCTCAGCATTTATTGGCATTTTGTTTATTTCGAATATGAATTCGGTATCCCTATCCGGCTGCCCCGGAGGGTGGATATCAAAGTCTATATGGTTTACCTGTGTTTTGGGAGGTGGAGTGATGTTAATTAGATGGCCTAAACCTAATGCCTCTAAAAGAGCAGCCCTGTGGGTAGGAGAATTCTTTAGTAAGTCCAAAAAAGAAATGTGCGAGAAGGTTTTTGTTAGATCACTAATTAAATCGTAGGCACCTACGGGTCTTACTAACATTTGTTGGATGTTATCTGTCTCTGGTAGGTAACTTGGACTTGGCTGAGAGGAATACTCTCATGTCCTTGTTATAGCCTCCATGGGTAGTTCGGCGTCTAACTCCACTAAACCGACTATCTTGGGTCGTGGTTGACTTCCTAATTGTGGCGCAACTAATGGATTTAGTGAAGTCGAGGCTTCATGATCGTGGTTTCCTGTCATTACACCCTTGTTTGTCCCATTCAAATTTAACCCGTTGTTGTTGTGATTTGGGAGCGGATCATTGAAGATCTTAAGGGGTGCATTTTGAGGGGAAACTGCCCCTGTAAAAGTATTTGGTGCCGGTGACGTAGGATCTGCCAAGAACATATCTATGAAAAGTTGTCTTTGTTCCTCTGGCAAACGTTGCATGAATTTATTGTAGTCACGACATGTTCTAGTGTCATGGCCTCGGATTTTGTGAAAACCACAATATGAGTTAGGATTGTAATTCCTAGTCTGCTGGTTTGGTGTATATTGTGGCCCAAAACTCTGATCAAACCGTTGCCTATTAGGATTAAAGTTTTGCATTTGTTGTTTTTGGTTTTGGTTCTAGTTTTGATATCCAGTTGAGTTTTGGCTTGGACCCTATGTAGGGTTTCACCATTGTTGTTGTTGTTGTTGTTGATGATTAAAATCCACTACATTGATTGTTGGGGTAAAGTTGTTATTTCGTTGGTTGTTTACTAGTGGTGGAGTATTCACAACATTTACCCTTTTGGCCTGATCAGTTACTCCATCTGTTGTCACTCCGTGATTTTTATTAAGGATTTTAGGTCCTTGATTGGTATTTGTGGTGGTAGGATAAGCCGTAGTATTCTAGTTGGAGGTGATTAACCTCCCGTTTGTTCCATATGTCTTACAACCGCTATCTATTGCCGCTTGATCTATTTGGAGAGTGCTCTCAAGTACTTCATCGTAAGTCCTTAGTGGGAACTTCTGGACTTCTTCCTTCACTTCTCTACTAAGAGAATGAAGGAATAAATCACATAGTTCCATTTGGTCCATATTTGGAGCACTTGCTGAAGAATAAAGAACTGTATGCCACCTCTAGATGAAATGAGCAACTGATTCATTGTGTTCCTGCTTAATGTGCAAGAATTCCCTGATTCCTATTCTTAATAGTTTGTTCATGTCAAATTCCTTGATGAACTCTGAAACAAGTTGTTTAAACGAATGGATGGAAGCCTTAGGTATTCTATAATACCAATCGAAAGAGATACCCTCCAAATTTTTGGGAATATTTTAGTAACAACCCCATCCCAAGGGAGTAGTTCTCGAATAGCTGTGGCGTAAGCCTTGATATGTGCATTCGGATCTCCCTCACCTTTGTATTTGGGAAAATGGGAAGAGGTCTTGGAAGCATAATGCTTCGTATGGTGAATTCTAAGGGTTCTTTCAAATATTCTGAATAAGTCCCTATTGCATAGGTTTCGACCATTGATGGTGCCTGCTGAGGGGGTGGCGGTGGAATGGGTTGTTGGTATGGCATAGCGTATGTGTTGGCAGGGGCATAAGGAAGCCCCTGTGTTTGAGAAAACATATTGGGAGAGGAGAACATGTCCCCTTGTGGTGATTTGGAGTACATGTTTAAGTATGAAGAGGTATTGTCTAGGAATGGATTATTTTGTACTAGACCGGGAGGTATCGGAACGGTGTTAGAAATGGCATGGTTCTTGTTGGCGTTTTTGTGAATACTGAGGAGTCATGCCTAACATGCCCATTCCTATGAGGAGGTCTACTTGGCTGGGATGGCATGGAGGATTAGAATTTCCTGCTGTATGAATTGAGAATGGTGATTTGCTGAGCAAGTTCCAACCCCCTAACTTTTTCTACTAGAGTTGAAATGACCTCATTTGGTGAAGTCATGATATTTTGCCTTAGTGGCATTTTTTGTATATCTTGATGTTGTATAGGCATGTGATATCCTGCTATGAATTGATCGCGCCCTACCAAGTTTCCCGAGGGCATTTCCTATATGTAGTGGCATGGAGGTATTTTCTTGAAAAGAGACCTTGGGTTGCATTTGTAAACTCCCTATGGGTGGGTACATACTCCGAGAGCATTGTTCATTCCTGGCATGATGTACCAATTTTCATCATCTAACACCAGGTATGGGTCAGATTGTCTACTAATTTATGGTCTAAGCAGTATCTGAGGAGACAAACCAGATTCTCCTGTGAACGTCATATTGTTTGAGCTTGAAGGCTCTGTTTGTTGTGTTTGAGCGAGCTGATCCAACTCCTCTGTTTGGAAAGATGAGCTATATCTAATCCTTGGAGATGGAGTTTGTGTTGATAATTGGTTATTTGAATAGTTGTCACCCCATACTGAGAGCGAGGGTGATGACTATCTATTCAGTTGAGCGTAGTATGCTTCAAGACCTAGGAGAGGTCTACCATATGCATTGAATCCCGACATATTCGGGGGGTATATGAATACCCGTAGAATAATGGGTAAGAGCAAAGGTGGAAGGAAGAAGTGAAAATAAAAGAGGAAGAATTGTTTCGTTCACGTCAGTTCACCAATTTTGTACGATGGAAAAGTGACAAGCGAGCGTGGGAATCTACAAGTAACTCTTCCTCGCACCCGACCTCCTGAGGTCGTGCCGAGACAGCCGGTGGGGATGGAATACGTGTGGGATGCAAAAAAACTAGTTAGGCAATCTGATGGCTTCGACGCGCACTAGTGGAAACTGCGAATCTAAGGCAAAGAAGGCCCTCCTAACTCCGAATCGGTGTGATAGATCGATCGGCAAGGATGACTGGCTCAAGGCTCCAATCAATATTGAGCTCGGCATGATTCGGTCTATGGGTTGTGGAATACGTGGAAAATAACTTTCAGGATAGTTACGTGTATATATCCAGATAGGGTCATAGGGTGGATGATGGGTATAGCGGACTCTACGGGTGATTATCTGGCCTAGTCTAGAATTCCCTAGCTTTATTAGCTGCTATGTCTAACAAGGATAACTGTTCGATGATGATAGGTGGAAGTGGAGTAGATCTGAATACTAATGTGCATAGGCCAGCATCTATGTCTGATTCACCTATGGATTTGTACTTGGGGAGCTTTTCCGGATCCCGAACATCTTGCGAAGAGACTCGTATCATCATTGGGGCACGTGTTACGTTGTTCGACAGAAGGTGCGAGTACCTTACAATTTTGTGTATGTACATGACCATTGAAAACTTGCTTTGGAATTATCTCTCTCTATATTCTCTCTGGGATAAATAAATGTAAGTTCTAAGACACATTTTTGGGGAGAATGTTCTTGTAATGAAACTCTACTAAAATTTTTCTAGAGCAGCTTTTGAGTTCCGGGCCTCCGATCCGAGTATTCTGGAAGAAGATCGTTGCCTTCTCTTGCAATTTTAATGAATTGTGCATCCATTTGATCAATAAATCTATGTGTTATGGATATCCTCAACCCTTGATGTGTTTTATTGAATTATCCATGCCTTTCATTGCATATTCCCATTCTATGCTCTTCTTGCGAGTTTGATTTGTTTTACTCCATGGAAATTACGTTGCAAATACAGTTAAGGATTGTGTCACTTTTTTATGACCTATCTCTCTCTCCCCTTCTTCATCTCATTTCCACTCATCTAGATATTTTCCCATTCCTTTCTTGGTGCAATCACCTTTGTAGCTTAGGATTTCCATTTTCACGCAATCTCTCTCTAGTCCATTGGAAGCTTAGGGTACAAATATATAGCAAAATTTCCCTTCTAGGAGTAGTTTAGAATCAGGAATAGGTAGAAGAATCAAATTTCTCTAGAGGTTGATCTCATTTGTGTAAGTCCCATTTTTTTGATATTGTCCCATGTTTGTCGGAAAGTAGGGGCCATAACCAAATATTTGAGGGTGCTAATTTTCTCGACATAACAATTTTGGCACGCCTGGTGGGACAAGCAGGTTAAATCTCTACATTTCATAGGTGTTCCATTGCAATATCTTAGCCACCATCCTACCAACACTAATAGTTTTGGCATGCCCGTTGGGACAAAGCAGAAGTCATTTTTCACAGGTGTGCATCTAAAATATTTTATAGGAGTTCCATTACACCCACTTATGTGTTTTATACCTTCATTTCACCAAGGTTGATGTGTTTTTGGTGGAAAATTCATCCTTTTAGGTACATTCAAACACATGGAAAATCCACTGGTCCACACAACCCATTTTTGAGTTTGACGGACCTTCCATTTCATCCATTTTTCTTTCCATATCTTCTCACTTCTTTTAATTAATGAAGTTGTGCAATCATGACCTCATTCCCACCACGAAAATCCTCAATTACAGTAGTACTATAAAAATCCACCTTCAAGTTACTACAATCCACCCCCGAGATCAGTTTTATGATCAAAATCAATTTGAATATACATATACACACGAGAAAGATGCAATGTAGTTCGGTCATCCGGACTATAGAGTTGTTCAAGAACATGAGTATATAGATTCTAGAGGTCATCCTACACCTAGAGATGGCTATTTATAGAGAGAGGTTAAAAATTTGGAGCTAAGCATGGTACAAATAAGGATTAAAGAGATGATGAAGGAATCTCAGATTGGTTTCAAGGTTCCATATCCATGGATTGGCCCTATACAAAGTAATTTTAATCCTCAACAAAATCTTCAATTCATAATCAAAACATTAACTCAAGTTGGAGAATAGATCAAAAGGAGAGAGGCTTATGAATATAATGCTAGATAATCCCATCAATGGGAAACCCAAACATTTCCATCTCGTAACCCTCTCCTTGTTCCTCAACCCATGCCATCTCAACCTAAACCTCATTTTCCTAACTTTCTACCCGATGCTCCCATTGAAAATTTCAGTTCTCCATCTAATTCTCTTCCACCCCTGTTTGAATACTTTTCCTTTTTATCTTCCAAATCCAAATCACCTCTGCAAGAAGAAAGAACGCTACCTCCCCTTTCATCACAAATAATGCACAAAATAGTTGAATCCTAACCCAACCCTCCTCTTGCATTCCCAAATCCATTTTGGGGAGAAGAAAATCAGAAAATTAGTCAAGAGGGAAGAAAACTAAGGAGAAAAGAAAAGAAGAAGAGCTTGAAAGAAACTTTAATGAATGGGATATAAGGTTCAATATCACTCAAATTTAACTTATGAATAAGACTTTAGTAGGGTTTGGAGTCCAAGAATAGGTGGTGAATACTAATTTTGTAGCGATAAGAGCAAGAACATGAGAATGATGACCAATAGTCTAGTTATTTTGAGTGGAGTGTTCACATTGGCACCATATTTTTAGAGATTGTTGATCCGTCACCGGTTGTAAAGTCGGTGGTAGAGGATGAATCATTTCAAATCTACGGGAAGAGGAGCATGTGTAAGCAAAGGAAGAGAAAATCCCAAGTATGCAAGATGTTTCCATGGAATGTGGTGAACCTCTTTGTCTGCGTGCTTAGAGTTTGCTATGTTATATGGAGGGTGCTTTGGTCTATTAAGAACATCTACATTAGTTGCAACCAATCATGGAAACCTACATGCCTTAGAGAAAAATATAATAGATTCAAAGGATTTGATTAAAGTGAAGGTTACACAAGAGATTTCAGATCTTCCTCTCACTTCATCCTTCCAAAAATCTGAATTTTTGGATGAGTTTGAGCTCTCAAATTTTATGTTTGAGGATGAAGAGAACCATGGTGAGCCAGTTGCAAATAAAGGATTCATCATGGAATAATAAGAATCCTTGGAATACTTGGAGAATGAGGAGGTTGAATACTTATCAGATTTGGAGGATTTCCTTGATGGAGAAGAGCCCATAGAAATAACCACTCTTGCTGCTCCATTATCTATACTCCAATAGAAGGAGCCTCATGCCATGGATGAGAACATTCAAGAAGAACTCGCTGCCCACAAGAATCCTCTTGAATCAATTTTGGGAGGAGTTTGATATCCAAGTTTGACATTGGACAAGGAATAAGAAGATAACAATGATGACACCAATCCCAAACTAGTCATCAAAGTAGAGAATCAATTGTTTGTAGATGAGCAAAAAGATCCAAATCATCTTACAAATAGTAAAATTTTCTAGGAAATTCTATAGGATAATTTCATTATTAGAGTTTGGATTTAGAGCAATGGGAAAACTTCATAGATCATGTCTTGCTTAATCAATTACTTGGCTTCATTGGAGAAAGAACCAGAGTTGCCACCAGTCATGCTTGATTTTGAGCATGAGAATGAGTTTCAGAGTACCAAGGATCGATGCAATGCATTTTCAAACCAAATATAGAGAAACTAAAAGAGGTATTTGTATTATTTCCAGTTGATACCTTGATGATTTGGGTGGAATATTAGATCTATGATAGTTTTTCACTCATGCACAAATCCATGTCCATTTCCAAATCAGTTACATTGTCCAAAATTTTGAGGAAAGGAAGCTACTTTTACTTTCTAGTGTCAGGATTTGTTTGAGTTTCCATTCCTCGGGTTAGAGTAGAGTAGGTAGGTTTTCTTTCAAGTAGAAGAAGTGCTTGGGCACACTCTGCATGTTTCACTTGAAAAATGTATGATATTTCATATTTTGTACATAGTTTATTGTGTGTTGTCATTGCTCTTGCATAATCCATTTCAATCAAGGCATGTTCATGGGGAAAATTAGGTTTAACAATATTTCCAAGTGTCTCTCAAATCATCACATGTCTCTAAAATTTTACATGTTTCACACTTGCCAAGATATCACCAGTTCAATGCTTCTTACTATAAATCATATTTTCGAGATGGTTTCAAATGTTTTCATCCATTGTCTCAAATAGATCGGTTTTCGAGAGGGAAGTGAAAAGAGTAAATCCAGGATCAAAACAATTTTCCACTCATCTTATTTTCAATATTTTCTTACAAAAATTGGAAATTTAAGCATCATGGGTCAACTCTAGCTTCAACAAAGTGCTTAAGTGGCTCAGGGACATGATTTTAGAGTTTCAAATCAGATTTTAGGTATATCGAGTTGACCCCATGCCCAATAGATGCTTCAAGGTGATTGGTCAACTCATATAGTAGGAAGATTTCCCGAGATCTCACTAAATTGTTATCCATTTTTACCCCCTCGTTTGGTAAGAATGGAAAACTAGAGAAACTAGACTTAGGAAGATAACAGGCTTCAAGGTCGATTCTCGGAGGAGATCAAGTAAATTCCTATGTTTTGAAGCACTTACAATTTGTTTTAGGGAGTTTGGGATCAATTGGAACATTTTTTCCTCTTCTAGGTTTCAAGGATCTCAGACTTAGTCAATTTTGGGTAAAATGAGAAAAGGAAAAATAACTAAAATGGTTACAAGGAAAAAAATTATCTTTGGGACACTTATTTCACTTCCCCTAACTCCCTCATCTTCCAAACTTTCAAAGGAATTAGTGACATTGATAAAAAAATGGCCAAGGGACAAAATCCTTTGTATTGTGGATCAAAGAGGATTGGGTAGAACAACCTGTAGATAGAACATGAGTTCCTATCCCTTAGCCCAAGTCCACAGTGCATTAAATCCTTTATAGTGTAGGGATGTGAATATTTGAATGCACGATGGAACAAGTTCGCTTTGGGTTGAGGTTCCCTCGCAAGGCTTTGGCATTTGCATCTTTGTGGAGGAAAAATTGGTTAAGTGTTGAGAGTATTACACGGGTTGAGTTGAGATGTAGAGAACTAAGGTCTATGTGGAGCAAGTTCCACGAGATCCGAAGTTCCCCACAGGGCTGAAATACTCGCAAAAGTGAAGGGTGAGAAGTTATAAGGAATTAGTGTTATAGAGATGGAAGCATCGGATATAACAATGTGGGTCGAAACAAGTTATTAGGAACACCAAGTTCCTTGCAAGGTAGTTGGAGATGAAACAAAGGAAAGCAAGGTCCATGTATATATTGCAGACATTGTGGGGATTTAATTCTGAGCTGTACTAGTTCCGTGGGGTTCATGTTACCCGTTGAGCTAATATCTTTGCAGAATATGTAGTGCGGGATGGAAGAGCCCATAGAACACAAAGGAGGCTTTGGGAACTAGTTCCCCACGAGAGTGAATTCCCCATGGGAATAAGTTCCCTAGGAAGATACAAAACCCGTAGGCCAATGGAGAAAGGATGCATGAAAGAAATGTGTTAGAAGCAAGATTTATAAGGGGAGAGTTGATTGCGGAGAATGTAGAGATATTAGGCCCAAGAGGAACTCAAACCCTTGTTATCATGTTCCTAGTGTGCTTCAAGACCCGACATACTGGAATTACAAAGGAAAATGGAATTTTTAATGGAAGAATATTATTAAAATCTATAACTTGTTCCTCATGACCTCTCTAAGTCCACACAACTATAAATTTTGACCAAATTATCCATTTTTCACGAAATTAGACTTTTTGGAATCGTTTCTTCACGCTTTACATCATGGAATCCATAAAATAAGATTTTAGAGGGGATAAATAGGTAATAAATGAGAAAAAATGTGGGGATAATATTTTACTTGGGCTCCAAGTAAAAACCCATCGAATTTTGATCATCCCTTCTTGGTAATCCTTTTAAACTTGTAGAAGGGTTGGGACCACTGAAAAACGTGCTCTAAAATTATTCTCTCTCTCTCTCTCTCTCTCTTTTCCTGGGATCAATAAATTTAAGTGTTAAGGAACATTTTTGGGGTGAACATTCTTGTAATGAAACTCGCTAAAATTGTTCTAGAGCACTTTCGTTGAGTTGTGTTGAGTTGCAATCCTCTAATCTAAGTATTTTGGAAGAATATCGTTGCCTTCTCTTAAAATTGTAATGAATTGTGCATCCATTTGATCAATAAATCCATGTGTTGTGGCCATCCTCTACCCCGATGTGTTTTATTGAATAGTCCCTTCCTTTCATTGCATATTCTAGGTTTATTGTGCATTTTATGGTCTTCTTGCAGTTTAAATTCTATGTGCTCCATGGAAATAATGTTGTCGAATGTAGTTTAGGATTGTGTCACTTGTGTCTAACATATCTCTTTCCCATTTTCATCTCATATAGATATTTTCCCATTCCCTTCTTGGTTCAATCACCTTTGTAGCTTAGGATTTCCATTTTCATGCAATCTCTCTCTTTGGTCCCTTGGAAGCTTAAGATAGAAATAGATAGTGGAATTTCCCTTCTAGGAGTAGTTTAGCATTAGGAATAGGTAGAAGAACCAACTTTCTCTAGAGGTTGATCTCATTTGTGCAAGTTTGAATCTTGTGAGATCATCCCATCTTTTCCATAAAGTAGGGGGCCATAACCGAATATCCCATGGTGGTACTTTTATGACATAACAGTTTTGGCATGCCCAGAGGACAAGTAAGTGAAAGCTCTACATTTCATAGGTGTTCTATTAAAATATCATAGCCACCATGCTACCGACACTAACAATTTTTGCACGCTTGGTGGGACAACATATAAGTCATTTTTCACAAATGTGCATCCAAGATCTTTTAGAGGGAGTTCCATTATACCCCCTTGTGTGCTTTACACCTTCATTTCACCAAGTTTTATGTGTTTTTGGTGGAAAATTAAACATTTTGAGGCATTTTAAAACACATATGGAAACTCCAATGGTCCACACAACCCATTTTCTAACTTGCAGACCTCCATTTCATCCATTTCCATCCATTTTTTCTTTCCATATCTTCTCACTTCTTTTCATTCATGAAGTTGTGCAATAGTGACTTCATTGCCACCATGAAATCCTCAATTATAATAGTACTATCCAAATCCACCTTCAAGTTAATACAATCCACCCCAGCACTCGTTCTATGATCAAAATAAGTTTGAACATGCATATACACATGAGAAAGATGCAATGTAGTTCAGTCATCTAGACTATGGAGTTTTTCAAGAATAGGAGTATGTAGATTCTGGTGGTCATTCTACACCTGGAGATGGTTATTTGCAGAGAGAGGTTCAAAATTTGGAGCTAGGTATGGTAAAAATAAATATTAAAGTGATGATGAAGGCATCCTAGATTGGTTTCAAGGTTCCATATCCATGGATTGGCCCTATACCAAATAAGTATAATCGTCAACAAAAGCTTCAATTCATAATCAAAACATTAACTAAAGTTGGAGAATGGATCAAAATGAAAGAGGCTTATGAATTTAATGCTAGATAATCTTGTCAATGGGAAACCCCTACATTACCAGCTCATAGCCCTCTCCATGTTCCTCAACCCATGCCATCTCAACCTGAACCTCATTTCCCTTACTTTCTACCCGTTGTTCCCATTGAGATTTTCACTTATTCATCTTCTTCTCTTCCACCATGTCTTGAATTCTCTCTGCCCTTTTATCTTCCAAATCCAAATCACTTCCACAACAAGAAAGAAAAATACCTCCCCTTTCATAAAAAACAATGCAAAAAATATTTGAATCCCAACCCACCCCTTCTCATGCATTCCCAAATCCATTTTGGGGAGAAGAAAATCAGAAATTCAATCAAAGAGGGAAGAAAACTGAGGAGAAAAGAAAAGAAGAGCTTCCAAGAAACTTGAAAGAGTGGGCTAAAAGTTTCAATATCACTCAAATTCCACTTATGAATAAGCCTTCAATAGGGGTTGGAGTCGAAGAACATGTGGTGAAGAATGATTTTGTAGTATCAACAGAGCAAGAAAACGAGAATGATGACCAATAATCTATTTGTTTAGAGTGCAAAGTGTTCACATTGGCACCATATTTTTAGAGATTGTTGATCTGTCACCAGCTGCAAAGTCAGTGGTAGAAGAAGAATCAACTCCAAATCCACAAGAAGAGGAGCATGTGTAAGCAAAGGAAGAAAATATCCCAAGTGTGCAAGATGTTTCCATGGAATGTGGTGACCCTCTTTATCCTTTGTGCCTAGAGCTTACTACATTGTTGGGAGGTTTCTTTGGTCTACCAAAAACATCTACATCAGCTGCAACCAATCATAGAAACCTACATTCCTTGGAGGATAAAATAATAGATTCATAGGGTTTGATTAAAGAGTAGGTTACACAAGAGATTTCATATCTTCCTCTCACTTTATCCTTCCAAAAATCTGAATTTTTGATGAGTTTGAGCTCTCAAGATTTATGTTTGAGGATGAAGAGGACCATGGCAAGCCAGTTGCATATCTAAGAGTCATCATGGAAGAAGAAGAATCCTTGGCACACTTGGAGAATGAGGAGGTTGAATAATTATCAAATTTGAAGGATTGCCTTGATGGAGAAGAGCCCATTGAAATCACCACTCTTTCTCCTCCATTATCTATCCTCCAACATAAGGAGCCTCATACCATGGATGAGAAAATTCAAGAATCATTTTCTACCCACAACAATCCTCTTGAATAAGTTTTGGAGGAGTTTGATCTTTCAAGTTTCACGTTGGAAAAGGAACAAGAAGACAAAAATGATGACACCACTCCAAAATCAGTCATCAAAGTAGAGAGTCAATTGTTTGTAGATGAGAAACAAGTTCTAAATCAGATTACAAACAATCACCTTTTCCAAGAAATTATGCGGGAAGACTTCATTCTTGGATTTAGGATTTAGAGAAACTAGAAAACTTCATGGGTAAGGCCTTTCCCAATCAAGTACTTGACTTTATTGGAGAAAGAACAAGAGTTGCCACCAGTCATGATTTCTTCTGAGCATGAGGATGAGTTTTAGAGTACCAAGGATCAACTGCAATTCCTCTGCAAACCAAATAAATTATAACTAAAAGAGGTATTTGTCTTGTTTCCAGTTGATACCTTGATGATTTGGGTGGGATATTGGATATATGTCAATTTTTCACTTATTTATGTTGATTGCCAAATAAGTTACATGGTCCAAAATTTTTAGGAAAGGAAGATACATTTCCTTGCTAGTGTTAGGGTTTATTTGAGTTTCCATTCCTTGGGTTAGAGTAGAGTAGGTAGGTTTTCTTTCAATGAGAAGAAGTTCTTGGGCACACTTTGCATGTTTCACTTGAAGCATGTATGATATTTCATCTTTTGTACATATTTTGTTGTGTATTATTGTTTCTCTTGCACAATCCATTTTAGTCAAGGCATGTTCATGGGGAAAATTAGTTTTAACAAAAGTAGTTCCAAGTGTCTTTAAATTTTGGCATGTTTCACACTTGTCAAGATATCATTAGTTCATTGCTTCTTACTTAGCAAGAAATATATTTTTGAGATGGTTTCAAATGTTTTCATCCATTGTCTCAAATAGATTAGTTTGTAGAGGGAAGTGAAAAGAGAAAATCTAGGATCAAAATAATTTTCCACCCATCTTATTTTCAAGTATTTTCTTGCAAAAATTTGAAAATTCAAGCATCAAGGGTCAACTCTAGGTTCAATAGTGTTTTAGTGGCTTAGGGACAAGATTACAATGTTTTAGATTAGTTTTCATGTATATCAGTGAATCCATTCCCAATAGATGCTTCAAGGTCACTTTGGTCAACTCATCTAGCATGCATATGTCAAAATTATCATACATTTTAACCCCCTTTGGTAAGAATTGAAAATTGGAGAAACTAGACCCAGCAAAAGTTAAAGGGGCTTCATGGTCAATTATGGAGGAGATAAGGTAAATTCCCATGTTTTGAAGCACTTGTAGTTTGTTTTAGGGAGTTTGGGATCAATTGGAACATTTTTTCCTCTTCTGGGTTTCAAGGATCCCAGACTTTGTCAATTTTGGGTAAAATGAGAAAAGGAAAAAATTGGATACAAGGAAAAAAATCATTTTTATGAAACTTATTTCACTTCCCCTAACTCCCTCATCTCCCAAAATTTCCAAGGAATTAGTGAAATTTGATAAAAATTGGCCAAGGGGAACAATCCTTTGTAGACACGGGGTCAAAAGTGCGGGTGAAACAACTGCGGATAGAACACGAGTTCCCCACCCTTTGCCCAAGTCTACATTGCATTTAATCCTTTATTATGTGGGGATGTGGATATTTGAAGGCCTCGATGGAACAAGTTATGTCCAGGTCGAGGTTCCCTACAAGGCTTTGGCGTTTACATCATTGTTGAGGAAAAATTGGCTAAGTGTTGAGTGTATTGTTGGTCAAGTTGAGATGCCTTTGAGAACTAAGGTTTGTGTGGAACAAGTTCCACGAGGTTTGAAGGTCCCCACTACATCGAAATAGCTACAAATGTGAAGGGTGAGGAGTTATAAGGATTTAGTGTTATAGAGATGGGAGCGTCGGATGGAACGATGTGGGTATGTACAAGTTCTCGGGAACACCAAGTTCCCACAAGGAATTTAGAGCCGAAACAAAGGAAATCAAGGGCCATGTATATTTCAGATAATACAGGATTTAAGGCCCGAGTAGTACTAGTTCCATGGAGGCTCGTGTTCCCTGCAGAGATGATATCTCCGTAGGAAATGTAGTGTAGGGTGAGAGAACTTGTGAATCACAAAGGAGTGTGGGGAACTAGTTCCCTGCAAGAATAAGTTCTCTAAAAATCTACCAAAACTACATGCCAATGGAGAAAGGACACGTGGGTGTAGTGTGTTGGAAGCGAGAGTTATAAGGGGAGAGTTGACTCTGGAGAATGCAGAGATCTCAGGCACATGAGGAACTCAATCCCTTATTTATGTGTTCCTCATGTGCTCCAAAGACATAACATGCCCGAATTACAAAGGAAAATGGAAATTTTTAATGGAAGACTATTATTAAAATCTAGAACATGTTCCTCACGACCTCTCCAAGCCTGCACAACTATAACTTTTGACCAGAACGTACATTTTTCATGAAATTGGACTTTTTGGAATTGTTTCTTCATGATCTACATCATGGAATCCATAAAATCAGATTTTGGAGGGGAGAAGTGAGTAATAAATGAGAAATATGTGGGGATAAAATTTTCCTTGGGATCCAAGCAAAAACCCAGCCAAGTGTCAATCATCCTTTGATGGTAATCATTTTAAAATTCTAGAAGGACTGGGACCACTGAAAAATGTGCTTTAGAATTCTCTCTCTCTCTCCCTATCTCTCATTCTTCTCTCTAGGATTAATAAATGTAAGTTTTAAGGACCATTTTGGGGGAATGTTCTTGTAATGAATGAAAGGAATGATAAATAGATCGTACAAGCCAAGAACACGAGATGCTAATTAAACACCATGATCAAAAAGATGAAAGAAATTCACCGTAATAACTTTACATAAAACCTTTGCAAACAAATGAGAAACAATATAATATATTATTATGGAACTCAATGCAATACATAGAGAATGGGCCTTGCTTAAATAGGTAAGGAATAACAATCTAAGAACCAGTCAAGGTCGTAGATCAAGCCATAAATCAAGGAAAGAACTAGTCAATACCATAGATCAAGGAAAGAACTATACCTAACAACTAGATAATATCTCCTAATATCTAAATAAATAAAAAGAAATATCCACACACATAAGTGGGTGAGGATAAATACAATAAAGGTAAATAAAGTACCTAGGTGAACATGAGCTAAGGTAAATACCTACTCTAACAATGAAACTCTACTAAAATTGTTCCGAGTAGTGTTGAGTTCGAGCCTCTCATTTGAGTATTTCGGAAGAAGATCCTTACCTTCTCTTACAATTGTAATGAATTGTGCATCCATTTTATCATTAAATCTATGTGTTATGGCTACCCTCTGCCCTTGCTATGTTTTATTGAATTATCAAGTACCTTTCATTGCATATTCCAGGTTTATTGCACATTTTATGCTCTTCTTGCAGTTTGGATCTCATTGTGCTCCATGAAAATTACGTTGTTAAATGCAAGTTAGGGATTGTGTCACTTGTGTATGACCTCTCTCTTTCCCATTATTCATCTCATTTTCACTCATCTAGATATTTTCTTATTCCTTTCTTTGTGTAATCACCTCTATAGCTTAGGATTTCTATTTTCATGCAATCTCTCTTTGGTCCCTTGGAAGCTTAGGATAGAAATAGATAGTGAAATTTCCCTTCTATGAGTAGTTTAGCATTAGGAATAGGTAGAGGAAATAGCTTTCTCTCGGAGGCTGATCTAATTTATGCAAGTCCCACTCTTGTGAGATCGTCCCATGTTTTCTAGAAAGTAGGGGGTCATAACCAAATATCCTGTGGTGCTACTTTTCTAACATAACAATTGATGTGACTACCACTTCCCTTAAGGACGGATTTACAAAAGAGAAGAACAAAAAAGTAGTAAAATATGTGTATATATGATCAAAAACATGTAAAAAGTATGTAAAAAATAAAAAAGGAACATGTGAACCTTATCATTGATGAGTGAAAAGAGATATAAAGGATCTTAAACATTTTGTAGAAGAACAAGTTTTTTAGGTGATCTCATGCCGGTTGCATTGAGTATGATATTTTCGGGAGATCTAACGCCAAGTGTTAAAGAAGTGTACGGAGAAATGTCTAGTGTTATTCTCCAACCTTTAAATACTTCTTGAATTCTAAACACCACTGAAAATGGTGTGTAAAAGTTTGATCTGGTTCAATCCAACATGAAAGAGAGAATAATGCATGCATGTTGAGTGTTGAATGATTTGTGTCCTATAAAATTTCTTTGTGTAAACTTCAAAACTATCTTGAACTGAAAAAAATTTGTGTAGCTTCCCCTGGTCATAGGCATCTAGGAAGGGTCAGGGGTGCCAGTGCTCTTGTTTAGTGTTGGGTGCTGGTGTTTTTTCTATGCTAAGGAACCAAGTAAGGATCTATGATATTGCTAAGACTAAAGATTTTGTAGATTGTGTGCTCAATGAATGTGATCTTAGCTGTATGGGGTGAATAATTCACCCAATAGGTGCCCCCTCATTTGGGGTACATGCGACATCGCAAAGAGAATGTGGCTCAAAGAAGGACCAAAAATTGTGCTGAAATTGATGCTCTACATGGGGAAGGAGTGTGCTTGGTAGAAAGCAAGGCACACACAAGAAAAATGGCTAGGAAATAAGTGTTAGTGTAAACAAGACAAAAACACTTGTAGAAGTCAATATGTAAACAATCAAACAAGACTATAATACACATGAAGACAATGTAAACCGTGAAAAGTGGTTGCGAAGCATGGGACATGATTCACGATGTCGCAAGAAAATTGAGGTCGAGTGTGGCGAAAGCATATAATCGGTGAACAAGAAAGACATAGGGAAAAGCCCACAAACAATGGAAAACAAACACAAACACTAACAAACAAAGAATCAAATAACCATGGAAGAAAATATTCCTACAAGAAAAATGTTGCACATGAAGCACCCATTAACATGTTAGAAAGACAAGATGTATGTCAAAACATGTATAATGATAATGTGAGATAAAAATGAAACAATAACACATGTGATGTACACGAAAGTGGGTGCTCCAGAGCCTGTTGTGGGTGCAGTAAGAGGTACTTTGCACCAAACATTCATGTTGTGTGTATCGATATATATATATATATATATATATATATATAAGTTTCATCCACAACTAGAAGGCAAGTGAATGTGCATATGTATATAGAAAGATAAGGATGGTAAGTGCACAAAGTTGGGGGCAAAAAGTGGACAAGAATCTGAAAAAAGCAAAACATGCTCGTGTTTTGATTTGTTTGGTTCGGGAATCACCAAACCATAACGCGTACATGTTTTGTAACGCGTCACGCATTTTATACAAGTCAAAACACATATGCATTTTATACAATTCAAAACACATATGCTTTTATACAAGTCAAAATTTGTACATGTTTTATACAAGTCAAAACATGTACGCATTTTATCTAAATCAAAAGCGCGCACGCGTTTATACAAGTCAAAATGCGTACGTGTTTTATACAATTCAAAATGCGTACACGTTTTATACAAGTCAAAAGCATACGCATTTTATACAAGTGAAAATGCATACATGTTTTATACAAGTGAAAATCAGATGCGTTTTTATACAAGTCAAAATGCATACGCGTTTAATACAATTCAAAATGCATATGTGTTTTATACAAGTCAAAATGCGTATGCGTTTTGTGTAGTATGGACCATTTATACAAGTGAAAACACGTACATGTTTTATACAAGTGAAAATCCATATGCGTTTTATACAAGTCAAAATGCATACGCGTTTAATACAATTCAAAATGCATGCGTGTTTTATAAGTCAAAACGCATATGGCGCGTTTTGTGTAGTATGGACCATGCATATGTGTTTTGGTGGGTTATACTTACAAAAATAAATGTTTAAGTATAATATTTCTTATAATTTAAATTTATTTTAGTAAATATAAGAAATTAGGGTGTCTCTACACCTTATCAAAGTGGTCTCGTAGCTCCAATAGTTATAATCTAGAAGATAGTTTTTCAAAATCTAATCTAGTTAGTACTTACTCATTTTCAGGATTTCAGCAAACGACCTAAAACTTTTAGGGCATATATATTGTAGTCGGTCTTTGTTTTGGGAAAGCATATAGTCATTTTTAAGGTTTTTGACCTTCTAAAATAGATTTTGGCCCTACCATTGATTGAATTGGTACTAATTTTTAAATTTGGTCCATAATTCACTTTAGTGACCATGAATTAACTCTATGATGTTTGTTTACTTCTTACTAAAAAGAGATCCTCACTTTGTAGATAGAGGATTATTCCCTAAATGGGATTCTGTCCTATGGCCAAAATGAGGTGATTGTAATGTGCCTCCTCCTTAAGGTGTGATAACACTACTAGGTGTTGAATGAGTTGTTATGAATAGTACCAAGTGAATTGCATCAAGTGAACTCAGATGATTGCTCATTCTTAGAAACATGGTGCTCCATATAAAGATCATCCCCTCACCTTTCCTAGCTCTAAAAACATCCTTTCATGGAATCAAATTCATGATTCTCATACATACTTTTGCTCATATGTCTCTTATGGAGACAAACGATGCCTTAATACTTCACAAATAATGGTCCTTGATAACTCGGTGACATGACTAGCTCATTTCAGCTTGTTCTGAAGGGTGTTTAATTAACTATAAAATGGCAAAAAATGCCTTTTTAGGCCTTCAAAGGAAGTAGTCTCTCATAAAAACTAAAAGAGTCGATCGATCACCTTAAACACTATTCCCTACACACTAAAATATGTTGAATGATCTTTTTAGGACTTTCCTTTAGGTGAGGGTTTATGATTTAGGGTTTAGGGTTTAGGGCTCGGGGTTTAGGGTTTAGGGCTAATCATTTAGGACTCAAGGTATAGAGTTTCGGGTTTAAGGTTTAGTGTTTAAGGCTCATAGTTTAGATTTTAGGGTTTAGGGTTTAGGGCTCAGGGCTTAGGGTTTATGGTTTAGGGTTTAGAGTTTTGGGTTTATGGTTAAGGGTTAAGGGTTGAGGGTTTAGGGTTTAGGGCTCAAGGTTCAAGGTTGAGGTTTAGAGTTTATGGCTCAAGATTCGGGGTTCAGGGTTTAGGGATCAAGGTTGAGGGTTTAGGGTTTATGGTTGAGAGTTGAGGGTTCAGGGTTTAGGGTTTAGTTTTTAGGTTTTAGGGTTAAGGGTTTATGTTTGAGGGTTCAAGGTTTAGGGTTTTGTCTTAGGGCTTATGGCTTAGGGACTAGGGTTGGGCTTAGGGTTTAGGGTTTAGGTTTAGGGATTAGGGTTTAGGATTTAAGGCTTAGAGTTTAGGGTTTATGGTATAGGGTTTAGGGTTTAGGGCTTAATGTTTAAGGTTTAGGGTTAAGTATTTAAGGTTTACGGTTTAGGGTTTAGGAATTAGGGTTTAAGGTTTAGGGTTGAGGATTTAAGGTTTACGGTTCGGGGTTTAGGAGTTAGGGTTTAAGGTTTAAAGGTCGGGGTTCGGGGTTTGGGGTTTAGGTATCGGGGTTGAGGTTTAGGGCTCAAGGTTTAAGGTTTAGGGTTTAGGAGTTAGGGTTTAGGAGTTAGAGTTTAAGGTTTAAATGTCGGGTTCGGGGTTTAGGATAAAGGGTTTAGGGTTTAATGCTCGAGGTTTGGGGTTTAGGTTTTAGGGTTAAGGGTTTAGGTCGTAAAGTTTAGGGTGTAGAGTTTAGTGTTTAGAGCTTATGGCTTAGGGCTTAGGGTTTATGGTTTAGTGCTTGGGGTTTAGAGATTAGGGTTTAGGGGTCGGGGTTTAGGGTTTATGATTTATTTTTAGGGTTTAGGATTTAGGGACCTTTAGGATTTAACATTTAGGCCTTAAGGTTTAGGGTTTATGATTTAGGGCTCAAGGCTCAGGGTTTAGGGTTTAGGGATTAGGGTGCATGGTTTAAGGTTTATGACTCAGGGTTCGGGGTTTAGAGTTATAGGTTTAAGGTTTAGGGGTTAGTTACGGGTTTAAGGTTTAGGGGTTAGAGATCAAGGCTCTAGATTTAGGGTTTAGTGCTTAGGGTTTAAGGTTTAGGGTTTAGGGCTCAAGGATTAGGGTGTAGGGTTCAAGGCTTAAGGTTTAGGGATTAGGGTTTAGGGTTCATGGTTCATGGTTTATGGCTTAAGGTTCGGGGTTCAAAGTTACTTGTTTAAGGTTTGGGGGTTAGATTTGGGGCTCTGGATTTAGTATTTAGGGTTTAGGGATTAGGGCTCAGGGTTTAGGGTCCGGGTCAAGGGTTTAGGGTTATGGGTTTAGGGTTTATGATTTATTATTTTAGTTTTAGGGTTTAGGGTTTAGGTATCATGGTTGAGGTTAAGGGTTTAGGTCATAGAGTTCGGGTTCATGGTTCATGACTACCCCTATCTTTTTGTTCGAGGATTTTGAAAACATCCATGGGTTTATCATATAAGGAGTTATCAAAGAATGGAAGGTCACTAAGTTGTAGGCTAGGTAACTCCCATTTAGAACTAAACAAGAAAGATTTACTAGGCGATTGATAACCCCTTAGTGTTCTTAGTCATTCCCCTATTTCTATCCTTATTTTGAACACTTTAGGAAGTTCTGTTAAATTTACTATCCATTCCAATAGAAACTTGAAATTTATCTTTCTCCGGAGGAGAGGATAATACAGAAATTCAATTATGATCCTACACTTCTGCATTGATATATTCTCTATGTTTCTTTTGTTACCTTAAGTATTTTTTTATTGTGATTGTTATTTTTTCAGCTTCCAATGGGTCATCATGGCTTTCATAATACCATACATGGAAATATGAGAAATGTGAAGTTTCTTTCTGAGTGTGAATAAATTTACATTCAAGAGTGCAAGTATATGTGGGGAGAAACAAGTTTGGAAGAGATGTGTAATATATGCATTACAAGGCACAAGGTAGATGTCATATCTATTTAGTTACTTGTCCCACCTCTCATAAACAAGGTAGTTCTATAAGCAGACTCAATGATGGTTCTAGGCACATGAGACTAAGAAATATTGATGAAATATGGTTTGGGGTTTAGGGTTTAGGGTTTAGGGCTCATGGTTTAGGGTTTAAGGTTTAGGGTTTAGGGTTTAGGGTTCATGGTTTAGGATTTAGGTTTTAGGTTTAGGGTTTAGGGTTTAGTGTTTATGGTTAGGGTTTACAAATCGAGGTTAAGGATTTAGGGTTTAAGGTTTAGGGTTTAGGGTTTAAGGTTTAGGGATAAGGGTTTATGGTTTACGGTTTAGGTTTTAGGGTTTATGGTTTATGGTTTAGGGTTTAGGGAGAATTTAATGTTTAGGGATTAAGGTTTAGGGTTTATGGTTTAGGGCTCGGGGTTTAGGGTTTAGGGTTTAAGGTTTAGGGTTTAGGGCTTAGAGTATATGGTCTAGGGTTTAGGGTTTAGATTTTAGGGCTCAAGGATAAGGGTGTAGGGTTCAAGGCTTAGGGTTTAGGGTTTAGGATTTGGTGTTTAAGTTTTAGGGTTTAGGGGTTAGGGTTTAGGGTTTAGGATTTAGTTTTTACAGTTCAGGGTTTAGGGTTTAGCATTTAGGGCTCATGGTTCATGGTTTAGGGTTTTAGGGTTTAGGGCTTATGGCTTAGGGTTTAGGGCTTAAGGCTCAGGGTTTAGGGCTCACGGGTAAGGGCTGAATGTTTAAGGTTTAGGGTTTAGGTTTTAGGGTCTAGGGATCATGGTTAAAGGTTTAGGGTTTAGGGTTTAGGGCTCAAGGTTTACAATTTAGTGTTTAGGTTTATGGCCTATGGTTTAGGGTTTCGATTGTAGAAGTTAAATGCTAAAAGATTTAGGTTGAATGCTGAAATCCTGAAAAATTACCTATGTACTGACCAGATTATACTTTAAAAAACTATCTCCTAAACCATGACTCATGGAGCTGTGAGACTAATTCCATAAGGTGCAGAGTGACCCTAATTTCTTATATTTACATAAATAAATTTAAAGTATAAGAAATAATAAAATATAAATAATAATAAATGATAAAATATAAATAATAATAAATGAAAATCTTACACTTGTTTATGTAAATAGAAGCATGTCAAAAGCATACATAATGCTTATACTACCTACGTAAGCAGCGTATGCGTTATGTTTATACTACACGTTAACGCGTACGCATTATGTAACGCGTACGCATTTTGTTTTCTCTTTTCCCAAGCCATGCCTCAAGGCTTGGGATCCGGTTTGGATCCCAAGCCTAAGGCATGGACCTGTACAAACACAACAAATAACGAGTTTTTACAAGAAAATGTAAAAATGAAACTTCCTCTATGATAAATCAAAATAAAACAATCGATCCATTTTAAAAAATTATACCACGACGTAGAGCAGAGTCTCTTCTTTCTAAAAATATAATTTTTCAAATTTTTTGACTAATATAAGGTTTCCATATTATTTATTTTCTAACTATTCCTTTTTATAGCTATTTTTTGAAGTGTAAATATGTCTATCTTTCATGGTGTATCTTTTTTTTTGGGTGATCGAAATTTAAAAAAAATTATACTAGCCCAAACTAGGCATAATTCTATACATATTAAAAAAACAAATCTAATTTTGATATTTTTTTAGGTAGTTAGGGGGGGCACGGTCGGAGCTCCATTATTTTTCAAAACATAAAATTTTTGTACTAGAAAAATCATAAATAAAAAAATATTCACTAAAAAAATCTAAAAAAATGGAGCCCAAACTAGATGCTCCTAGCTATCTTTCTACTGAAGGGTTTTCAAAAATACTAAATGGTGCTCAAAAATGGTGGGGGCCACGAAAGTCACTCTATTATGTTTTTAACAAAAAAAGAGCATATATTTGGTATTTTAGTTGTTTGACCCACTTAAGTTTATCTAGTTTATAGTTTAGAAACTAGACTCAAAATGCTACGATTCATATTTCTACAAACTAGACTCAAAATGCTACGATTCATATTTCTACAACATCTTCCAATTTTGAGTGTAACTATTTCAAAAAAATCAGACAAGTTGAAGATTTTTTTTTCAGAAAAATGCGTCCACTTAAGACCCCTTTTGGCCCCCCAACTTGGTGCTCTCACGCAGGACATACAAGATATTTATCTAACATGTGTAAAAGTGTACATGTAAGCATAAGAAAACAAGAGTAAATGTGACCAAGATCGTAATATGTTATGGATGAGATGGAATGGAATTCAATGTGAGTGTGATAGGATCATCATGCCCCCTGAGTGGATGTGTATGCATGAAGTGAGGTTCATTGATAAAATACCCCCCAACAATCAAGAATGAACCATAGAAAAAGAGTGCATCATCAGGAAATGGTTTGAATTGTGCGCGAAATATGTGATCGATAAAGCATAGAGCTTACGGTGTGAGTGATGTGGTGATGTTAATTTTATATTGAGAGCATCAACATTCGAGTATGAACCATGGAAATAGAGTGTTTCATAGGGTAATGAGTACAATGAGTAAAAGTAAATACAAGAAACAATGAATGCATAGAGCGCGTATGATGTGTAATAAAAGTTGTAAGAAAGAGATGTAATGAATGCATGATGTGCAAAGTGTGGAGTGTGTGAAGTTCATGTATATAGTATTCCCTTAATATTCAAGTGAAAACCAAAACACGAGAGTGCATCATAGGTTAATGAGTGCAACATGTAGAACTAGATGCAAGAAAGATGTATCATGAATGCGTAGAGTGTGTGTGATGCATAATAGATGCTGCGAGAAGGAGATGTCATGGATGCGTGAAGTGTGTGAGGTTCATGTATATAATATTCCCTCAAAAATCAAGTGTGAACCTTAGGGTAAGAGTGAGTCATTGGGTAATGATGATACAAGTGTATCAAGATGTGTAAGACGCATGTGAGAGACTAGATGCAAAGTGTAAAGTGAACAAGTAGAAATTCAAAATGAATGATAGTAATAGAGGGGAGATAATAATTATGATACCCCCTAAGTGTATGATGATAAGTTTAGTTAAGTAACATCATCAGGAAGATCATCATTTTCATGGTCAAAACCGAAAGGTGATGCATTAGAGATCTAACAAGATATAGTATGTGGTTGATCCTGTAGAGAGTCATTAGGACATAAATTATACATGCCCATTGCATATTCTACATCTGTGAATGGCAGTGGTTGACATCCATGTGTGTACCAATGAGTGAGGTTTTGTGAATAGCTGAGAAATGAATCATTGCAGATAAAAACATGAGAAAAGGGAATAGGAAACGTGATACTAGTATGGTTAGGGTCCAAAGAACCCCAATGTAGTCAAGCCAAGATGCCTAAGTGAGTGGAGAAGTGTGAGGAGTGCATTTAATGAAGATTGTTAGATAGAATACACAAAGACCATAGGAAGCCATAAGACTAACATATCCAAGGTGGATATGGGGTGAATGAGGCAACAGCGGTAAGGGATCATCAAGTGTGAAACCAAGTTGAGTCAAGCCATCATGCGTGCAAACAATGTCTGAGAAAGTAGGATCAAATGGAGTATTATGCCAATAAGAGTTATTCATGAAAAGCGTGCATGTGAAAGGAGGAAGTGTAGATATAGATTGCCCATGAGATTGTGAAGAAGGTGAAATGACATCTAGAGTATGGAAAGACCCCTGATAAAGTACCATAACATTAGTAGAAGGAGGGTTTTTTTGAATTGATATTCACCAATTTTGAAAACAACGAAAGTATCATTGAAATCATCTACCTCAATAAGAGTGAAATTAAGATTGCCCAATTTGTCATCTAGAAGCTCAATGGTATCGATCTAGTCATTAGAATCATCAGTGCTTTGACATTTTCATCTTTGGATAGTAGTATCAAGGAGATTTGTAGGAGGTGCACTAGATGTAGGATCTAGAGAAGCTCCAACAAGTAGAGTAGAAAAGTTGATAGGGAGAGACACTATGGGTGAAATGATAACTTGAGAGTGTGAGTGGAAATATCCGGAGTGCTTAGAGTGGTAGAAGAATATTGTGAAGCACTAGATTGACTGATATTGTATGTATTGATATTGCTATATGGGATAGGGTGATGGAGGAATAGGCATAGAAATAATAGGGTATATACAACAGAATTTGAATGGATTAGGGTTTGCGGTAGTGGTATGTTCATAGCCATCATGTAGGAATTTGACGCAAGGATGAACGGTGGATAGAGATGCATGAATTGTATGAATCCAAGGTCAACCTAGAAAAATATTGAACTGAAATGAGGTATCGATAACTAAGAAGTCGGTAGGGATAATCTTAGGCCTAACTTGTATATGTAATGTAATAGTGTTTAAGAATGTCCAAGTAGCTGAATCATATCCACGAATGAGAGTGGAATTATTATAAATTAGAGTATTTGTAATGTCGATTTACTTTAAGAGGGAATGAGCACATAAATTAAAAACAAATCCACTTGTCGTTGATCACACATTTGATAAAAATAGTGCCAATGATATAAGTAAGCGAGTGATAAGTAGAGGTATAAATGGATTGTTAATAAAAGATGGCGGTATGTCCTCATCAGTAAATGATATAGCTTGTGGAATTTTTTGAGAGACTGAATGAGGTGTGTGAATGCCACTAAAGAATTATCAATTTCAATGTGAATAGAATGAAGGGAGGCCTCTAATGTATGACAAAAATCAGGTGCATTACATAATAAGTCATAAAGATATATTTTGGCCAGTGTATTCTTAAGTTTCTCAATGATATCATAGCCCTTAGAAGTAGTAGGAGGAGCTGTAGAAGTGATAGGCGGTGGGATAGAAACATGTGGATCCATAGGAGGATGAGTGTAATGAGTAGTATTTTGTAGACACCCTAATTTCACATCTGTCTTAAATCAATTAGTTCCCCTATGTCATTTCCCACAAAATATACTTGAATTAATCAAATATAAATTGATTAATTATCCCTTTAAAACCTAAAAATAACCTAATCTTTACCACATGTCATTATTCTCCATGTTTTTCACTATTAAATTAAAAATTCAATTTAAATCTTCACCCACTCTTCATGGTCCCCACTCACCTAAATCCTCCACTTACGAATTAAAAATTCAATAAAAATCCTCATCCACTCTTTTGGTCCCCACTCACCTAATCATGCCCACATTTTCAAATTGTGATTACTTATAATCCTTTAAGTTAATCTGATTTCTAGGATATAAATACATCCTTACCCCCTAAAGGACATGAAGAATAAGCTTGAGTGCCTTGTCTAAACTCTTGCATCATTTGAGAAAAAGTATCCTTCCCACCTTGTCCTAATGCCCAAATAGCCTCATTTCAAAGCATCCCAAATCCATTATCCCTTTGTCCATTGGTGCAAAGTAAGTTGATCTTGTTGCAAAGAAGGCCTTGCTCCAATTTGAGGAAAGAACCTACATTTCATACAATCAAGGCTCATCCATGTTTCACTGCCCATTCTGAGGTTTGCTAAGGAATCACGAAGGAGGAGGTATCTAGCTAGTTTCTTTACTTTCTTGATTATCAGTTTATTTTCCTAGCTCACATTTTGGCATGCCGATGGGACTTACCCACGACTTATTATTTTTAATCTCGCAACTCGTTGCTCTGTCAATAGTTTGCCTATTGGTATTTATCGTTATACTCTCATTTTCCATTCCATATGGCATGTTGTGGCTAATGTTTACATTATGGGAGATTTTACTACTTTGTGGTGTCTTATGTTATCTATGCAGGTTCTGATGGCGATGGACGCTCTGCCTACCATGTCATGAACTTCTTCAAAGGATGTCATTAATCTGGCATTTATTTGTTGTCACATGTCTTAAAAACTCATTTTTGCATCTATTTCGGGATCCATTGGTATTCACATGTTGATTTGTTTCTTGTCATTCTATTTCTCGTTGTGTCATTATGCTTTGTGCAGGTATCAGGTACCCGAAAACAAGAATCGACTAACTTTTTGTTCTCCATTTTGCTAACCATGCAGATTTCCACAATCTAAAAATTCAAAACATCTTGATTTATAGTCGTCGTTTAGTGTGATATTTTTTTGGAATATTTCACTTTCGATTCCTAACTTGGTTGTAGGTTGCAAGGGGTTAGTTCGTCTTAATTAACGTTATACATTTGTTTTGATTCTACACTTGTTGGTGTGAGTTATCCTATGTGTCCTCCTCATATTGGAGGGTCATCTCACATGGGTTAGGTTTAGGTTTAGGTTTAGGGTTTACATGTGTGTCATGCACTAGGGTTACTCAGCACCCTATATGTACCCTTTCACTATTAATTTATGAACATGTCAAAACACTTCGCTGTCTTTTCTCTACATGTGCAAGATTTGTTCTGTTATGCAAGATTGTTTAGTTATTGATTGATTCTTCCTTGTGATTACGTTGGAGCCATTACGATTCAACCAGAGTGCAACCTAAGCATGGTGCACTGAGTTTTCGATCTGATTAAATCAACTCTTTCATGGTATCAGAGCTGAGATCGGGTAAACGTGCACTCATTTTTTAGTTGTGATTACTCTTTTTTTTTTTTTTAACTCTTTGTGCAAGTTTTTGATCTTTATTTTCTAGTTTTTTCTTGCTAACGTATTTAACAAGTTACTCTTGGAAAGATTTCGTTCTGTTGTGTTCTTCGTGCATGTGCAGATCTCCTTGAGTTTTTCAGGGGTTTTGCAGCTAAAATTAGTTAGTTGTAACTACATTTAGCAGATCCTCCAAAATAGAGGTTATTTTCTAGTTTTTTAATTAAACTGAAAATTTTTTTTTGGATCTCTGTTCTTTTTGGTTTTGCTATGTTTTTTGCATGATTTTGCAGAATACGAGTTCTTAGGACCCGTGAACATTTTTTGCTTGTTGTGTGCATACCCATGGAATTTTTTTTTTGCTTGCTGCGTGTATACCCGTGGGCTTCTCTCCTTCCCTCACTGCCATACCCTATGCTTGGACATTTTTTCCGTGCTTGGAATTTTTTTGTAGTGCTTGGACGTTTTTTGCAGTCTTTGGACGTTTAGGACGTGTTTATGGACATTTTTTGAGGATCTCGACCTGTCTAAAAATCTGCATTTTTTGCTGGCCATGGCTGTGTGCACCTTTCCTTGCTTCCTCTGCTTGTGGCTCATGGCTGTGTGCCCTCCATCCACTCTTCTTTGCTTTGGACTAAAACTTGCATGGAAGGAAAACCTGCAACACCCAAACAAAACACATAAAATCTGCGTGGTCTGAAAAAAAAAAAAAGTAAGTTCCTTTTTTTTTTCATTTTGGTAAGTTTCCTTTTTGGCACGGAATTTGGTAACCGTTTTTGTTTTTAAGTAAATTACAATTTAATAAAAAAAACAAACCGTCGATTTGCAAGGTAATTTTTAATAAAAGCGTATTTTGCAAGTTTATATTATTTAAAAACCGTAAAAGTTCATAATAGTCAAATATAATATATAAGGTATATTCTATATCTATATGAAATCTGATTGGATTTTATTCATTTTACAAATATTCTATAAATCATATTGATAATGATTTTTAATAATTCCCAATTTAAATCTAGAAACTAAAATAAGTTTATGTGAATAATGAATTTATTAAACTCGAGTTCACATGTTGTTTTGATTTTTTCTAAAAACATATAAGTTTCTAATTTTAATGATATTGTGAGTGTATTTATTTTCATTTTGTCATTACCAATTCACGATCGACAAGTTTCAATTTAACTTTTATAAAGTTTGAATTCAAATTTTTATTGTTGTAGCAAAATTGAAGGAATCTTTTCTAGGACATCGAAGAAGCTTGAGATACAAACATCAATACAGGTACATGATTATTATTTTGAATAATGTAAATTTAAAATTAAGATTTCAATTAAGATTTTTTGACAATTTAAAATTTTACTAAAAACGTAAATTGAAAGGTAACTATATTCAAAACCGTCATTAAATTTCTTTTTGGCGGGGTGGCCGTCAAATTCAGGGCTTTGCAGCTTTAACCTACTCCATTTGTACAGTTTTTTGTGCCCTTGCCTTGCACCAAAACCAAGGAAAATTTAAATACTTTTTTTTTAAAATTAAGCTTTGACCTCCTTTAAAAAAATGTGAGTTTTTTAGTACCTCCATTTTCCCACTTTGTATTTTCTAAACCTACTTTTTTTAAAAATAAAAGCTTTTTTAAAAATATTTTAATTTAAGCGCGGGGTGTTTTTAAATTAAAAGTTGCAAAAGCTTTTTAAATTGTTGCATTTTTAAAAAAGCTTTCTTGTTTTAAAATGGGGTTTCTTTTAAATTATTTTAAGGGTGTTTTTTTAATAGTATTTTTTTTTTAGTTAAGTTTTTTTAATTTAAGATCTAATTTTAACTTGTTCTTAATTAATTCATTAAATTTAATTAATTTTTAAAATTAGCTTATTAAAATAAGTTTAAATTAAATTATTATTTTTATTTACGATTATCACTTACGTTTAGTAAAAATTTTAAAAATACGCTCTTTTACATTAACGTTTATATCGTTTTAAAAAAAACAAAACTCCAAAAGCTCTCAAATTAGCTAAATTGGACGTTTCTAAATGATATTTTTTTAGGCGTTAGTGTCGATTTTTTTACTAATCATGCGCTAAAAGTGTGCGGTGACACTCGAGCACCTCTTTGTCTTCGCGTGCCTTTCCAACACGAAGATCATCGGACTCATCTTGAGTTTTGTAAAATTATATTTTACCCTCATTATTGCTTTGACTAGTGAGCGCGCGTCCCACGTATCCTGTAGCATGGGGGTACTCTTTTCCGATGTGAGATTTTTTTCTCACAACCATGATTTGCTTTCACCTCTTTCCTTCCTTATTTTTTGCTTTGTGCTTGTTTACGGTGTCCTATTGATTTTGTTGCACTCCATGAAACACTATTGTGGTCTCTCTCTTGCGCATTATTAGTTGATTGCAAGTGAGTTACCAGTGTTTCAGAATGTACGCACGGAACCGATTGTAATCAACACACTAAACTATAAAGTGCAAAGAGGGGTTGTTATATTGTCTTGGGTGGTTGTGTTCTTTTTTACATTTCTTTCTCTCTCTCTTCACTATGGATGCACTTTCAATTCCTTTTGCTTATGCCATTCAACTTCTTGAATGGAGATAAAAAATGATTATGAAACTAAGGGGTAAAGGGTTATATCACATCACCATGGGAAGGCTAAGATTGAACTGAACCAAATGATGATCCTGAAAAATCTAAGTGGTTAAACCGTAGTGATGAAGCTTTAGGTCTTCTTTGCATGTCTGTTTCTCCTGACTTGCTCTTCCACATTGAGGTGTCTGAAACACCTAAATCTGTGTGGAAAATGTTAGATGCGATGTTTGGACAATAAGATGACATGAGAGCACATGAGTTGGAAAACAAACTACTAGGGTTAAATCCTAGTGAATTTGAAAACCTACAAGCTTTCTTCTCAAAATTTGTCCACATTAGATTGTTGTTAAAGGGATGTCAAGTAGAGAAGAAAGATTCTCAATTGATCTTGTCAATTCTCTCTAAGCTAGGTCCCGAATATTCTGTCTTCGTGTCAACTTTCTACGCTACAAAAGCTGCTTTGGGCGATGCTTGGACTATGCCCTCCTTTGACTGTTTTTCATCCCAACTCATTCGAGAACAGAGGCAAACTCATTCAAATGGGGTCTCTCAAGTCCAAGTCACATGCCCTGTAGCAAGTACTTAGCAGTAAGGAAAGAAGATTGAAAAAAGAAAGAAAAAAGGATCAACCTAAGAAAGAAACCAAGACCAAACCTAAAAATGACACAAACACTTTGACTTCTAAGCCTAAGACATAGAAAAAAAGAAATTTTTTGTGTTCTATTATAAAAGTCTGGTCATAAGAGCATCGATTTTGAAATAGATTGATCACTTATCTCATTTACTTGAGAAGAATAAAATAAGTGTTCTGAATCCATAAAAAAAATGCTCGAAGGCCGAGTGTTCCACTGCAAAAGTTCTAAAATGATAAGAAGAAAGGAAAGGCCCTTATAGCCAAAGTTTCTCCTTCATCGATGTGGATTATAGATTGGTGCCTCACACCACATGGGTTCTTCACATGTTGATTTCTCCAACATCGAGCCTTGTGGAATGTCCCAAATCACGATGGGTAATGACACGACAGTGTCGATTTCCAGTAGTGGATCGGTAGAGATGGATGGGGAACATTTAACCAAGTGTTGAGTGTTCTTGATCTCTCTACCAATCTCCTATCGGTTTACCAAATTACTCACCTTAGTGAAGGAATGTGAGTGGAATTTGGTCCTAACTCGGTGATTATTCATGAGCTTAACGATGACACTCTGATGGTGAGGAAAGGTAGATCACCATTCATGGTTATATACCTTTCCCACTTTACTTTTGATTCTACGCCCATTGCCTTTCTCACTCATGAAAATGAGGTTAGTAAGTTATGGCATGAGCGTTTTGGACATCTAAATTATCGCTACCTTGAACAATTGAGCCAAAATGAAATGGTTAATGGGTTACCTCGCGTCAAGTTTTCTAAGGGTCTTTTGAGGGTTGTACCATTGGAAAGCATCTGAAAATAAATTTGACAAAGGAAAATCCTGGAGAGCTACTCATCCCTTGGATCTTGTTCACAGTGATATTTCTAGTCCATTTCCTTCTCCTTTGTTTACTAGAGCTCTTTATGTGCTAACCTTCATTGATGACTATTCAGTGATATACTTTGGTATATTTTCTTAAGCTTAAGTCTAAAGTCTTTGAACATTTTAGGACTTTAAGGCTCTTCTTTGAGAAACAAATGGAATGGTCTATTAAGGTTCTTAAACTGAAAATGGAGGTGAATATGTAAAAAATAGGTTCATGGATTTATGTACTTCTGAAGGGATCTCTTTGCAGCATATAGTTTCTTATAGCCCTTCGCAGAATGGAGTTGTAGAAAGAAAGAACCGTACTCTTAAGGAGATGGCCACTTGTATGATTCACTCAAAGTCTCTTCCTCTGTAGTATTGGGTTGAAGTAGTGAATTGTGTAAATTACATTCAGAACCATGTTCCACACAAGGCAGTAAGAGGGATGACACCCTTTGAAGCCTGGTTTGGACGTAAGCCTGATGTTGAGAACTTTGAGTCTTCGGATCCAAGGCTATGGCTCAGATTCCCAAGAAGAAATGCAAGGCCTTGGAACCACAATCCAAACCTTGTATCTTTGTAGGGTATCTTGATGGCGTGAAGGGATATCGATTGATGAATCCTACTTCTCATGAGCTGTATATTGAGAGAAGTGTTAAGTTTCGATGAGTCTTCTTGACTTCTACTTCTCCACCTATTGAGGTTCTTAGCTTTTGATTCAAATTTTGACTCATCAGATGATGATGTTGTTGAGCATGCTCCTCTTCGAGATCCTCTCGACCATCGGACCTCATGCTCGAGTCTTTGATTCTAATAGTAGTGATGATGAGGACTATGTCCCTTCTCACTCAAGTGAAGAATCTTCTGACTCTGAGCCTGATCCTCCTGGTCCCCTTTGGGCTAGGAAAACTTTACAAAGTGTTGGAGATTTAGTTGGAGATACTTTGGATATGAGACGTACTCACTCGATTTCATTGGACCCCACTCTTTCTTCACCTCGATTCGATCCAAAGTCTTTCGGGAGGCTTCGGTATTCTGAGTGGGATTACGCCATGGATGAGGAGTATTCCTCTCTCATGAAAAAATGATACTTGGGATCTCACCCCTCTTCCGAAAGGAAAGAAAAATTGTTCGAGTGTAAGTGGGTGTTCGAAGAAAGTATGGAGTAGATGGAGATGTCGAAAAGTTTAAAGCATGATTAGTAGCTAAGGGTTTCTCCTAGATAGCTGGGGTTGATTATCTTTGAAACCTTTACTCCGGTTGCGAAGATGAATTCTATTCGACTGACCCTAGCCATTGCCGCAGCGAACAGATGGAAAGTCCATCAAATGGATGTTAAGAGTGCCTTCCTTCATGGTGACCTAGAGGAAGAGATCTATATGGAACAACCTCTGGGTTATGTCTAAGATCCCTCCCTCGTTTGTAAGTTAAAGAAGTCTCTTTATGGCCTTAAACAAGCCCCTTGGGCTTGGTATGCCAAGATGGACTCATTTTTACTTACATTAGGGTTTACTAGGTGTCACTCTAATCCAAATGTTTATATTCTATGGCAAGATGACTCCATACTCATTCTTGTTCTCTATGTTGATGACTTGTTGATCACAAGAAGCTCTTCCTCTATTATTGATTCTATGAAGATCACCTTGGGCCGAAGTTTTCCATGGTGACTTAGGTGCGCTTCATTACTTCCTTGGGATCAGATTTCACAATCGACTCGGGAATTTTGATTTCACAACCTAAGTATGCTCTTGATTTGCTTGATCATTTTCAATGTCGATTGCAAGTCTTCTCCTACTCCTTTTCTTTTTGTGGTTAATTTGGTTTTAGATTGCTCTACTCCCTTGGTTGATGGTACTCTTTATCGGCTTGTTGGTGGGGATATTGATTTACTTGACTCACACTTGACCGGATTTATCGTATGTTGTTGGGATCATGTCCAAATTCATGTAGGAGCCATTGGAGCTACATTGGAAAGCAGCCAAATGGATCCTTCATTATGTTTGTGGCACTTATATTGATGGCATTCACTATCATGGAGGGGTAGATATTGACTTGATTGGGTTCACAAATTTTTATTGGGTCGGTGACTTAGATCATTGGAAATATACTTCTAGATATAGTTTCTCTCTTATTTTGGGTCCTATTAGTTGGTCTCGCAAGAAGAAGAATGCAATTGCGATATCGTCTATAGAGGCAGAATACAGAGGAGTAGTTAATGCTGCCATAGAAGCTATTTGGCTAAAGGGTATTCTGATAGAGTTTGGAATCCACTTCGGTGGCCTACCATTATCTACTATGATAACACGAGCAATATCTCCATTTTTAGAAATCCATTCCAGCATCAGCGGACGAAGCACATTGAGATTCATATGCACTTCATATGAGAGCTTATTCATGATGGCATCATCGACATTTAGTACATTCAGACGGTGATCGATTGCATATTTTTCTTTTTTTGGAATATTTCACTTTCAATTCCTAACTTGGCTACACGGGTTGCAAGGGGTTATTTCATCTTAATTAACATTATACATTTGTTTTGATTCTATCGATATCAGAGCACAAACACAAAACCATACTTTGAGTTTCTGGGCCCATCATGGGAAATTGGTCCAAAAATTATATTAAAGTTGTCTTTGTTCAATTTGGATTGATATTCAGAGTTTTTAGTGAATACTAATCGTAATCATAATAATAGAATTATCTGATTTGGTATTTTTATACTTTTCTAGTTTATATTAATTCGGTCTATGGTTCTTTGTATAAATTTGTAAATTTTTTTATTAAATAAATCAAAATATAAAAAAAAGTATTTCACAAACCTAACTAACTTTTGTTGGTCGAGATAAAATTTGGCACTTAGCAAAGAACATACAAAAGGTTTACGTGGAAGAGAAAAGCACATTCAAAAGCATGAAGGATCAGAAAGGAATCACGCATTGAGGACAAAGACAAATTCGGGACTTAGCCATTTTCACGATGAGGAGATATTTTTGGAGATAGCGTGCGAGAACACACAAACTGGTTGGAAACTTGTGCGACACACATTGGTTATTTTTGGAGGATCAGCTACGAAGCACTTTGCATGGATACAGGCTGAGAATATATTTACAATGACAGTTAACTAAAAGAAGTCTATTATTAGCACACTTGCATGTGTGGCTATTATTGTAACAACACGTGGCTAATAATAGCATGTGACCTATTTTGGGGTTAGATAAGCGGTGAAGGGCAAGTCCCCACCCTTATAAATATGAAAGAACTATGTGGCATAGTGTGGCATGTAAGAACTGAATTATTGTGAGGTTATGCTGCCAAATGATGCACACATAGACTATGGTACTATTTATTGTAATAAGCTTTGTGTGTTTATCATGTTTAATGCAATGGAGTGTGTTGGCTGAATCAGAGTGTCAAATCTTGAGTATAATTGGTTTGTGCATGCTTGATTTCATCATGGTTATCTCTTAAGTCTGTTATTCTCTAGATCTAGATCTGAATATGTATTGTAGAATGATATATTAGTCATAGATATGAATGCTTTAAGTCTTCATCATGCTAACATCCTGCAACAACAACCCTAAAGAGGGACTTGGTACCATTGTGCACTTCGGGTGAGCACTCGATCTAGGATGAGTGATGTGCTAGTGTGTCTGAGATTTTATTGGTGAATTCTAGGCTGCATCATTGGTTCCGTTGCGGGACCTCTTTTTAGTTGTTTTAGGATGGTTCATGATGAAGACATACTGGTTGACCCTAGCAAGTGTTGAAGAGTGGATACATGACTTAGAAGAAGAATAATACACACACGAGGTTTGCATTAGATATGAGTTTAACACACACATATGGGTGGAGCAGAATTTGTATGATTGTTTGTATGAGAGTTTCTTGCTATCTTTTCTAGAACTATAAGTGGTGATTGGTTGCCTATGTGTCTAAATGGAATTGGAGGTATCACACACTTGTCTGGATGTAAGAAGAATTTCAGACCCTTTATGATGTTGATCTAATTTGGAATCACACTGTGGATACATGGTTCTCGTGGTGTTTTGAATAGTTATATCTTGGAGTACTCAATTTCCACTTATTTGTGCCCAGAGGTAGCTGAATTCTAGTTTTTACGATATCCCAGGGGAACTTACCTGTAGGGAATTCCAATAGCGATCAAAATTTTGATGGTAACTTTGAATTTGGAGAGTAAACCGATGGCTAACTAAACCCCACCACATGCGGGAAATAGGAGAAGGCTTGGTGAAAGATGGAAGACCTAATGGCAAAGATGCGAGAGAGGAAAGGTGGCTTAAGTATAATGAGGTGCGTGAGAGGGCGGTAGAGAAGTAGATGGGAGGTTGTAGAGAAAATGGTGTTATGGAGAAAGATAGTTCGGGAAGGAGTTGAAGTTCACGTAGAAGACATGGAACCTGAGCATCAAGAACTCCCCCATTTGGGAAAGCATGACAGGGAACCCTCCTCGGCCTCACGAAGAAGCATGCTAGAGAGAGATGACTGGGCCACGGGTGCGCATCGAAATCCACGAAACCTTTCCCTTGCTGCTTGGTTTTCCAGCATCTAGTACAAAAATAGTCAGCAAGCTAATTCAAGTAGTGGGAGAGCAGGAGCGAGTCTTATAAGAGGCAAAACGATGGCAGCGTAAATGAGATTCATTGTTATATGGGAGTAACCTTTTGGGTGTATCATCTGCACAAAATTCAGGTGGGTAGATTTTTGGACTATCTTATGGAAGAGTATAACACCTGTAGACTATGGGTATATTTAAGTACTACTATTGGACACACGGGAAGTACATTTTTTACGAACCCAACTACAAGTTTGGGATCATGTGGTATAGGTGGCTAGCTCCAGTGGATCTGGTGGTTTGGAGGTGAGGAAACACAAGAGGTTCTGGATCAAGTGGGAAAGGTCCACACCAACCCTATAATATTTACATGGAGATGTCTCTTCATCTTCCAGAGTATAGGGGCATAAAATATGTTGTTGAACATGTACATATGTGTGAAATACTATGGTGTACATAAAAGGAATCATACTTCTGAGTGTAGGGAAAGTCAATTTGCTACTATGTTATAAGGGCATGCACACAAATGGTACAAAAAGTTTGACCCTGATCAGACTTGCGTAGACTACACAACCTTTAAAAGATGCTTTCCTTAAAGAGTTTCACATCCTTGAGTTTGAAGAAGAGTATAAGTTACACTCAAGGATATCAAAGCAAGGAACTACTGAGAGTGTCAGAGAGTATGATGCCCATTTTAAAATGTTGTTATCTAAGCTTTCTTATGATATTCACACAAGCCAACATGCACAATGGTTTGTTGGAGGCATGATTACACCTTTTAGGAGGGTGCTATCACATAAAACATACACTGATCTATGTGAAGCACTTGAAGCCACCTTATGTTTGAGACAATTGGAAGTATAGACACTGGGGTAAGCCCATTTTTAGAAGCAAAAATTGCAGCTATGGCAAATCAGTTGGAGAAACTATCGGAAAACTCAAGCACATGAGACGCACATAGGGATTTGGTGTACAAATTATGAAGTGGAAGGTCACACAAAGGATAGTTGTCCCCATAGATCAATGCGCTCACTTTGTTAGACTATGAGATATGCCATCTAAACCATGATGCTAGCCATTGCCCATTACTACAACACACGATAAGGAAGAATGTTTCATGCTACTACAAAATCTGTAGGTCCATGACTCATGACATAGAAGATACTATTGGCTGATTGGTCAAATCCATGATGCTATAGATATTGGTGTACGATAGACATGAGTTTCAGATAACTCTAAAGGCAAGAATGAGCATCAGGATCAAAGATCACAATCAAGTGTGCTATGATGGAATGAAGGGCGTTTTGAAAGAAGGCAGCCGTGGCCGAGGTCGAGGATACTATGGTGGATTTGGAGGACGAGGCCGTGGTGGTGGAAGAAGTGAGTTCCCTGTGGAACGTGTTATACATGTAGATCTCCTAACCACTATAGGCATGAATGTCCTCATAATATTACATGTTCTTTTTGTGGAAAGAATCATAGTTATGAGGAGTGCCTAGACTTGTATGAGCATCTTAGCAAGAAACATAAATAGGAAAAAAGGCATTGCAGGGATGGTTAGGATACAACGCACTATGGAGAATCAGTGGATGCCCAAGTTGGAACTAGAATCTAAGGCATTGTAGGTAAATATCATGACCCACGTTGAAGCAATGCATGTGCTAAGGGAAGCATTACAACAAAAGCCTACCATCACTAAGGAGGAGGTTCTACATGCATGATACCCAGATCCTTGCCCATCAGAAGGAGGTTTACTAGGAAACCAGGGAGGTACTCAGAATCTCAGGGTGAAATACAATATTTAAAAGAGCAATCACGAAAGATGGAGCAAAAGAAAGCATCAGAGATGGTCCAAACTGATATAGATGACTTGAGAGAAGTGTGTAAATTGTTGCTAGAGAGAATATCATTCCATTATTGGGGAATTGGTTAAAAGGAAATACTCCATGTGCAAGTACTGAGACTGGATGACAGATCTTGCATGTAAATCTTCCCCCTCATAGCCTAGATTATGACAAGGAAATAACTTTGAATGTTGTTGTGGATGGGTGGCTATTGAGTAATATATTGATTGATACAGTGAGAAGTCAATGTTCTTACCTTAGATGCATGGGAACAAATGGGGATACCCCCATTGCATAGCCATCCTCTAATGTATTGTTCATGGCTAATCGAACTAAGGCCACTCCCATTAGAGTTTTAAAAGATGCATCCATTACCATACAAGGAGCCAAGTTCACTAGAGATTTTGAGGTTTTTAGCATTGGCAGAGTCAGATAGCTTCCCATCTCTATTAGGGCATCCTTGGTGCTTATGAAAATAATGTTGATCTTTAGTTCAATAAGGGTTATATCAGCTTTGAAAACAAGGAGGAAAGAGTTATTATCCCTTTAACAGATGACAAATTTGTGCCCTATGTTGAGCCCTTGAGTGAAGAAGACCTGAATAGGATTTATGTATGCACCATCCGGGATCCAAAGGTGCTTGAGCCATGTAAAGAAGGAATCCTTCAATGGGAGGATGCACAATCTATTAGCGATACTACAAGTGTTTCTTGTGATAATTGGGCTCATAACACTTATGAGTTGGTAGGGCACAAAGTAAAGAGCATATTTCCTAAGGACAAAAACCATGTTATATCAGGAGAATAGGTAACAACTGATACCTTGTTACACCGGAGAAGGAGATCCTATGGTATTCTATGTGCCATGGAAGAATGGTGGATAGACTTGATTGGAGAGAAGGAATATGCTAGCATATACCCTATGGGACAACAGCGCGCTAGTGGGTGGTCCATAAGGATAATCTTGTAGGATGGAATGAAATTAGGATTGCTCTTAACACTAGGTTCTATAGGAGCAATGCACCTACTCAAATATGTACTTATCATGGTAATCAACATGTTCAACACCACATTCAAAAGTGTGAGAGATTTTGGACAGAGGGGTAGAAAGCTCTACCACCTTCACTCTGGGTGTACAAGTTTTATTCCACTTTACAAGGTTGCGCACGTGCTTAGTATGTATGTATATGCAAAAATCCATAGAGACCGGAAACTGGTAGGATTTAATTATCGCAGGAATGGCCAGACATTTGACTTATTCTCTACCAAGCCTTCGATGGAAGAAACATTAAAGGTCATAAAGCTCTTAATTATGGGAGATACTGCCAAGGCTGAAGAAATCCTTCAGGAGTTATTGGATGAAGGAACCTAGGAGCGTGTCTTGTTGAGAGAGATAGAGGTTGATGACACACTACTTCAGTGCACTTGCCTTAAGAAAGAAAAAGGAAAAACAATCTACTTAGTGGATGATGAAGAAGTATAAGATCTAGATATAAACCATTCAACAGGTAGGTGTGAGGTGTTGGACAAGTGCGAGATAAGACCACACACGCATATCATGAACCTATGAAGATAAATGAAAGGTGAATATTGGATCAGATATAAGCCTAAGGAGCCATAATTGGAGACTATTGGTCAGATGACTGAAGTGGAAAAAATCATAGAGCTACTATGGGATTATCAAGAGCTTATTCCCTTAAGGGTACCATGAACTTAAAGATGTGTATGAATCATTAGGGAGATGAAGATAAAGCTTAAAGAGGGTGCATGCACAAGTTTGAAAGATACCCTCACAGATGAACCCCAACTTGTGTGAAAAGGTCAAAGAAGAGATTGAAAAATGTTGAACTCGGGATTATCAAGCCCTCGATGAGTCGAAATGGGTTAATCCAATGGTGATCAATATCAAGAAGGATGGACATATTAGGATTTATGTGGACTACGAGGAGTGAATGGTGCATATGTGAGATTGATCCCTTTCCTATGCCATTCATTGAGGAAATACTAGAAGGCATTGCAAGGCATGAAATCTATTTCATTTATAGATGGGTTCTCTGGGTATCATCAGGTTAAGATTGCCCAGGAGGATCAGGAAAAACTACTTTTACTATTGAATGGGGTAGCTTCGCCTATACTGTGATGCCTTTTGGTTTGAAAAATTTTCGGTTGTTGTATTTTCACGCATAGTTGTTCAAGCATTCAAGGAGTTTATTCACAACTTCTTATAGGTTTATTTGGATGATTGGATGGTGTATGGATTAGTTAAGGATCATTGTGACAATTTGTACTTAATGTTTGAAAGATGTAGACAGTTGAGTATCTCTTTGAACATCAAGAAGTGCATATTTTCTACACCATTTGGAATATTATTAGGACACATAATCTGTAAGGAAGGTTTGTTGGTTGATCCAACTAAGGTTGTAGTCATTATAGGCTTAAAATAGCCTACCAATCAGAGTGAGGTGTGTGGATTTTTGGGTCATATAGGATATTATAGAAGTTTATTAAAGGATATGCCAAAGTTTCCACACCATTGGAGGAGTTCATTTGAAAGGGAAAGGTTCATTCTATTTCGGGAGAACTACAGCAACATGTGCATTTAAGACATTAAAGGAGAAACTTACTACCGCATGCCTATTCTACATTTTCCTTCGTGGGACCAAAGGAACGAGGAAAGATCGAATGGACTGGGCCAAGAACACATATTATAATCAAACACCACGATTTCTATAAGATGAAAGAAATTCACTAGAAAATAACTTTACATAAAACCTTTGCAAACAGAATGAGTAGTAATATCATATATTATTATGGAACTAAATCAATACATTGAGAATGGGCCATTTGTCTTCTATTAAATCACAGGCAAGGAATAATATTTCTAAGAACCTATTTTACAAAGCATATGTAGATCAAGCCATAAATCAAGGAAATAACTAGTCATCAAAGAACTAGTCAAGACCATAGATTTAGGAGAGAACTAGACATCAAGGATCTAATCAATACCATAGATCAAGGAAAGAACTAGTCAATACCATATATCAAGGAAAGAACTATACCTAAAAACTAGATAATATCTCCTATTATCTAAATAAGATAAAACAAATATCCACACACATAAGTGGGTGAGGATAAATACAATAAAGGTAAATAAAGTACTAGGTGAACATGAGTTAAGGTAAATATCTACTCTAATAGGACTAACCATTTCATGTACATGTGGGAGCCTTTGGCATGACCATTGGTGCAATATTGTCTTAGCATGGAGAAGGTATTATAGATCATCCTATTTGTTTTACTAGTAGAAAGATGACTCATGTAGATACATAAATACACAAGTACAAGGTATGTGAAGCTTTGTCAATGAACTATGTGCTACATAAATTCTAAGTTGAAATTAAAGAAAGAAAAAAAAGAATGCACCATTTTCTTCTATAACTGAGATCACATGTCACTATGGCATTGAAGTATTTGGTGAAAAACCCATTTTACAAGGGCACATATGCGAGATGGGTACTCTTATTTAAATAATTTGATTTCAAGGTTGGGTAAAACTAGGGAAAAGTAGTTCTAGAAAGAGACTAGAATACATTCGGAGAAGAAGCACAAGAAGTGAAGATACCATGTTAGATGCACTGAGGTTATATGAAAACAATAGCAACATTAGAATTTCAGAGGAAATTGTTGTCTAATAGGCATTTTGACCACTAGAAAGAATGAAATTTGAAAAAAAGAAACAACTTTCTATAGAGCGTGGCACCCTATATGTTAATTAGAGTGACCTATACAAGTGAGGTCACGATGAAGTATTGCGTTCTTTCCTTAGGGGAACATGAATGCATAGATATAATGGAGGAAGATCATGGTGGGATAGTGGAGGGTGTTGAACTATGCTAGGTGATGCCATTACACGGTGTGTAAGATTCTACTTTGGTGGATTATGGTGGGAGACCACAGATCTGGATGTAAGGATTATTACAAAGCTTGTGATCATTGTCAACATCTTGGAAAATTGAGAGAATGAGATGAGATGTCATTAAGGGTAAGTGCAGAGCCATTTGAGAAATGGGATTTAGATTTTGTGGGTCCTATTTCACCGATGCGATGCGAACTAGATTTCGCTATATCATAACTTGTGCACATTATCGACAAGGTGGGCAAAAGTAGCATCTACAAAGGATTGCTGGGAGAAGTTGATAAACAACTAGGTTTATATGGGAAAATGCTCCCCTACTTTGGAAATATAAACCTTTAAGTTTTACTAGTGATAGGGAACAAGGGTAAATGAGACAATCAAAATTTTATTTGATGAATTCATGATTACACACCATAAGACTACACCATATCATCCTTAGAAAAATGGGACTTTTGAGGTAGACTAAAATGATTTTGATAAAGATGCAACATTAGAGACAAGGAAATCTATGGCGTTGGAAGAAAGTACATGGGATGATAAAGTATACCCAATCATTCAGTAGTACTTTGGAAATATCAATGACCAAGAAAGGTTTACATTGACAAAAATCAATGTGGCTACACATTGCAGAAGAAGATGTCAAGGAGTGATCTACAACATCTAGATCACATAGCAAAGGCAATCATTGAAGAAGAAAAGACAAGTGAGATAATAATTTTTGGTCTATTTTATTATCTTTGGTGTTTATGGAGATTAGAGTCCGATGGGCCAAAGGAGAAGATTTAGGAGTACCTTATGGAGAACAAATCTACGGCGGAAAGATTTCAAAAATACTTGTGTGAAGGATCAATGAGTATACCATTCAAGAGGGCAGAGAAGTGGTATGATAGGCTCCGTGCAGCGTTTGAAGAAGAATGGTGCATACCCAAGGAGTTACCTTCAAGTAGTAGGGAAGGCAAAGTGTAGTTCACGGTATACCAACACTTTTGCATCGCGTGGTTCACCATGAAGGATGGGGCTTGGAGCCCATGGTGAAAATTACCATATGCCTTCACAACAGATATTTACAGGCATCAGTTCACTAGTTTTTGGATGCATGCCACCTAACCTTCAATGCAGATAAGGTAGATTACGACTACCACACTCTGAGAAAGAAATATGTATATCCATGGTGGAATGCCTACATTGAGAGGCTTATCTCATATATTATAAGCATGAAGCCCTGTAAGCTTGGTATTTGGGGACACCTGGAGCAGCACTTGTGTACTTGCAACTCAAGCCCAAGATGGAGAACACTAAGTATGTGGAGAATGAGTTCACACTCCTAGGGCCGCCAAAAGGTAAGCATACAATGGAAAATTTTCCAACACCTAAGCCACATAGACAATACAAGTAGATGATGAAGAAGATGATCATGAAGATAGTGGTGGTTTGGAGCATAGAGGAAGGAGACAACCTCTAATTAGGGAAGAAGTTGAAGTCAACTGTGACTACTCCACCCCAACCAAAAGAAGGAGATGATGATGACCTAGATGTGGTACAAGGAGAGCGCCGCTTCAAAAGAGTATTCAAGAGAACAAGGACCCAAGGTGCTACTCCACAATTAGTGCACAAATCACCTTGAATATCTCCACATAAGGAGACAACTAAGAAAATAAGAAGGAATTTGAAGTTGAATGAGGAGCGGAAATGTTTGGGGAAAGTGTGCCCAATTCCCCTACACCTCTAGAGAACGTGGAAGAACCAAAGGACAAAGAAATGAAGGATGGAGAAGAGGGAGAAAAGGAGGTAGATGAGACAATGACCGAGACTACTCAGGGTACAATAGAACAAGCTCCAAATCTTGAAGCCCAAGTTCCTAAGGGGCCAAGATCAAAAGAACAAGTGGAGAATATGTTCCACTAGTCATGGGCTACACCGAGGACATAGGTAAAATTGTCCGCGCCCATTTTTTTAGAGCACAAGTGACACAAAAGGAGTTGTATGGCTGGGAGCTAATGGATGAAGATATGGAAACCATGTGCACAAGGAAGTAACTATCATGGTCGATGCACATGCACATGGACAAACCTAGACTTTGATGTATGTGAGGAGTCGTGTGTATCAAGGAGGTTGAAGAAGACACCTTAGGCAAGAAACAATGGTAAAGCCTATTATTATGTTAGATGAACAAGTGAGAAATGCTTTGGTAAAAGTCTCAACAGAGGTGGCATAGAGAAATATGGATAAGGCTGCAACAATTAGGGTGCTGAGGGAGGAGATCAAGGTGAAGGATGTAGAAATAGTGCACCTAAAGCAAGAAAAATACTTGGCATAGAAGAAGAATGTTGTTTTCATCAACATGATAGAGGAAGTTGGGGACAATATCATGAAAGTGAAGCCACACTTAGAGCCAAAGGTACCCAAAACATTTCCTTTGGAAATGCACTATGTAAGTACCTTGGTGGACTTGGTGCTTGAAGATGAACCTCTGCATGCATGCCAGAACCAAAGGATCCAACACAAGAAGCAGAGTGAGAAAAATCTTTGGTGATGAGAAATATTACATCATATGAGGGTTTGCTTTAGAGCTTGTAGGAGGAACTGAAGAAAGCAGATCAAGCGTTGAACATTTGTACATCCCCAGAAGCCGTTATAAGAACCATGACCATTATAGAGGACAATGAAGTCTTGAAGGCCATGAAAGATGAGACCTTGGGCCACGTGCATAATGATTAGCGCTTGTCAAGAAGAAGTGCGAGGCCCTTACATCAACTTAAGAACCACACAAGGAAAGGATGGATGAGATTGGGAAACATCATTCACAAAAATGGAATTATTAGAAGGAAGAATGACTGCATATGTCCAACATTGTGTTGGTCTTGTAGAATGAGAAAGGAGAGATTGCAAAAGATGAGTTAGAGTCAATTGTAGTGGATATCCCAGAAAAGGCAAGAGGTCGTGCTCAATGATTGATAGACTTTAGAGGTAAAAATAAAAGAAGAATATCTAGAATTGATTCCTTAGGTTGAAGCAAAGATACAGGGTAAAGACATTATTTTATTCATAAAAATTCTTTCTATCTCTTTATTCACATTCTTTGATTCATTTTGGAGACAAACCATTGTCGGGTGACAATGCAATTAGTGTGGGGTAATGTTGGTTAGATAAAATATGGCACTTAGCAAAAGAACATACAGAAGGTTCACGTGGAAGAGAAGAGTGCATTAAAAAGTGTGGAAGGATCGGAAAAGAATCACACACGCTGAGGATAGAGACAAATTCGGGACTTAGTCATTTTCACGATGAGGAGCTATTTTTGGAAGATAGCGTGCATGGAACACACAAACCGGTTACAGAATTTGTGACACACATTGGTTATTTTTGGAGGATCGGCTACTGAAGCACTTTGATGGATGGATACAGATGAGAATATATTTACTACCGAAAGTTAACTAGAAGAAGTCAATTGTTAGTGCACTTGCATGTGTGGCTACCATTGTAATGACGTGGCTAATAATAGCATGTGACCTATTTTGGGTTAGATAAGTGGTGAAGGGAAAGTCTCCACCCTTATAAATATGAAAGAAGCTGTGTAGCATATGAGAGGGTAAGAACTTAATTATTGTGAGGTTATGCTGTAAAATCTGATGCACATATAGACTATGATACTATTTATTGTAACAAGCTTATGTGTGTTTATCATGCTTAATGCAATGGAGTGTGTTGGTTGAATCAGAGTGTTAATTCTTGAGTATAATTGGTTCGTGCATGCTTGATTTCATCATGGTTATCTCTTAAGTATATTATTCTCTAGATCTAGATCTGACTATGTACTGTAGAAAGATATATTAGTCATAGATCTGAATGCTTTAAGTCTTCATCATGCTAACGTATTGCAACAACCCTGGCTTATCCCTTAGCTCTCACCTCCCTTTGGCCACTCGGACGACCTCTCACTACTTGCGGTCCTTTCCTCTCATGCATCCCCGACCATCTCCTACCTCGTCTTGAATTCCATCCATTCCATTCTTGCCTAAAATTCAAACCTAGACTACCACCCGAGCCCTACCCACATTCTCCCATCCCGGCTCGACATGCAAATCCCCACGCCGAGTCAATCCCATTCCCATGCCCTCACAACCCTCACCACTCACAAGATCCCTATCTCATCTCCCTTTGGCCACTCTATCAAGCCCCTAATTCAACTACAACTCATCTTCTATGTACACTCCTAATCCGACGCCCTCACCACTCGGTCCATCCCACTTCCCCCATCCCTTTAGCTCCCAACACATTCTATTCTCGGCCCTCACCACTTTGCTCGCTTTCAACTTGGCCTCATCCCCAATCCCCTTGATACACAACGCAATCTCTAACTCCTCATACCGACTCCCTCACAAAAATTTCTTTGATCCATCCATAACCTAGCTCCTATGCACGTAGACATCTAACCGTCTATCCTGTCCATGAAGACACCCTACCCACAAACCTAAGTGCACTAACTTGTTACTCATTCTTTCCATTCCCAGCGACCACGTAGATGCTCCATCTCCTCTATAGCTTTGATATCAAACCCAAATGATCATCCGGCCTCACAAAAACACACTCGTACCACTTCCTTCTTAGCCGAGCGCAGCACCAGGACCACTGCACCCATCACCACAGACAATCACATTATTACTTAGTTTTTCTTTTTTAGGGCTTCTATTTTTCCTTTTAGTCAAACGATAGGATTTGGTTTAAATTATTTCACCTATTCCATTAACTCTTCGTTTAAAATTCATTCAAGTATAACTTCTAAATTTAAGCTCAATTATTTTTCCTTAATTAGGTTATTCACTTTATTAAAGCTATTTGATGGTCTATCCACTCATACCTAGCTTTAATTCATGTTATTTTTTCATTTTTTCCTATCTAGTTTTGATTTCACATCGTATTTAATTTTATTAATTAAAAAAATCATTTCAACAATCATTTTATTAACCAAATTTTATTTTATGCCTTTTACAAATCAAAACATACGAAAAAAACAATATAGATCATTTCCATTATTTTTATTATATTTTCATCCTCACATAAACTAATCATCTTATTTGCTTTTATAGGAGGATTTTACAAATCTTCACCCAAATTTCTACGTTGTCAAAGACTAAATTTTGAGACCCATCCATGACGCAAACCTTGTTCATTTGTGTTCTTTCGACCTTTCGCCACTCACACCGGTTGCAAATTTAGGCTCACCGAGACATTTTGAAACCCCTTGTGTCACTTTTTACTCATTTTGTCATTATCTAAGCACCTTGCACTATTATCTAACACTTTTGGGTGAATCTTGTTAATGTATTGTCATTGTTTTTTTTCTTCTTTTTTGTGAAGTTAGTTTCTAATCGCAACCCCCGTGTGTATGCTCTTCTTTTGCACTTTTCACAAGCGACCTTGAGAACCAAAAAACATGGTGGTGTGGTATTTTATCATTCTCTTTTTTTGTTTGCATTTGAAAATAGAAACTACTAACCTTTATTGTGTAAGACCATATCATTTGAACTTTTAATCATTTTCGATTGCTAACTTTCTCTGCAGGATCCTCTAGCTTTGTTTTTATTTCTAACTATCATTTTGATCATTATTTATTTCATCACATTATTAATATTTGTTTTCATCGTTGGTTGTGTATGCTCTTTTCTATGCCTTTGAGCGATCTGGAAAATAAAAAACAACCACGATCATTTTTTCTAACACTTTGTTTGCAGGATAACTTATTAATTTATTTTTCTAGACCGCGTCATTTAGAATATTGTCAAAAACAAAAACAAAAAAACAAATTTTAACCTTCCACAAAAGTACCACCATTAAAAGAAAATTTTTGAAAACCAAAAAAATTAGCACGCTCAGGTACATTGTCTTTTCCACGTGATTTATTTCAAGTTGGAAAAAAAATTACTTGATAACCACATCATCATTTTGTTTTTGCACATAGTAGAGGTGGATTTCATCACCACCGATGCTACACGGTGACATGGAATTCACTACCATGCACCACCAACATTCACATTTGCATTGCACTTTGAGACCTAGTCTCATCACAACATGTTTTGATATCTACCTCGCCCCTGGTCCCCACTTACAGGTGATGTTGTCATGTGGAACATGTGAGTCATGCCTAAATAGCTGTAACAACAAAGCCTGGGCATCATCCTTGTAAATATTGGGGAGTTATAAGGACACCATACACATTCATCCCCCCATCACTTTCTGCCTTTTCCCAACACTGTTTTGGATGTGGTGATTCACTCCAAAGTAGGTAATTAAGAATTGGTGAGTATTTTTGGAGTGATAAGAGCCTACATCCACCATTCCACAACATATTATATGATTGCATGAAACAATGATCATTCCCAAAGAATCTACCTCTTGAGCCAAAACAATTTGATACACATGATTACTTGTTATTTGTAAACAAAGTAGTTTAGCATTGTTCTTATCATAAAACTTGGTTGATATCAATGTGTTCATTGTAAAGTTCAAATCCTAGTCATGTTCCACAAAACCATTTCTCAACAGATTCAATACCAAAAAAATGCTATTGAATCAATCAAACAACAAAGATCAAAATGTTACATTGATTTCATTAGCTTGCTTCAACCAACAAAAAATCCTCCATAGCTTGTTTCAAGCTATATCAAACTGATATTGAGTGACTTGCATTCACTCCTTATCTCATCAATTGTCAAAACATCCTTCATAGCTTGTTTCAAGCTATATCAAATTGATATTGAGTGACTTGTGTTCACTCCTTATCTCATCAATTGTCAAAAAAATCCTTCATAGCTTGTTTTAAGCTATATCAAACTGATATTGAGTGACTTGTTCACTCCTTATCTCATCAATTTTCAAAACATCCTTCATAGCTTGTTTCAAGCTATATCAAACTGACATTGAGTGACTTGTTTGAGTTCACTCCTTATTTCATCAATTTGAGTTTATCTAAAACCACATCCGACACAAATCCCTTCATAGCTCGTTTTGAGTTATATCACAACTATGTTGAGTCACTTGTTTGAGTTACTCTTCCTATCAACAATCAGAGCTTGTTCAAGCCAAATCTACACAACGTGACACAAATCCCTAATAGCTCATTTTGAGTTATATCACAATCATATTGAGTTAACTTGCTTGAGTTACTCTCCCTATCAACAATCAGAGCTTATTCAAGCCAAATCCAAAGCAAGCTTATTTAAGCCAAATGCTTAATCACAGCTCAAACTTCATAACCTCTTTTTACACCTTAATCTAATCATATCTCACACGTAGTCACGAAACCCCTCACATCATGAAAATGATGATGAAGAAGTCATGCAACCAGAACTCACCAATGAAGAACAAGAACAAGTAGATAGGGTGATAGAGAAAAAAAGAACAAATACCTACTACGCATCCTAGCCATGGGGGAAAAACTACCCCCTGACTTTGGGACTGAAAATCTAAACAAAATTATCAACAATGGTGAATCGAGTCACCACAATGAAATACCAAACAACCCAAATAACTCTTCGACCGATGAGTTATTCACCAAAATCCAAGAGTTAACAAGGAAACTTGAGGAAGTAACTGACTAGAGCTGAAAGGTTAAAAGACTCCAATCTAGACCACAATACTCACAAAGTCCTTGATAACCCATCCCCTGACTCTCCATTCACACAAGAATGGAAACATATGAAAGACACCATTCAGGGACTAAAAAAATCAAAACAATTCAACTTTGAAGAACTATGCCCCTACCCATTTGATATGGAAATGTTACACTTACCCTTTCCACCATCCTTGAAACTCCAAAATTTGATAAATACAAAGGAAAGGGTGACCCCGTGAACATGTCAAATAATTTTACATGCAATGTCAGGAAGTAGCTTATCGTGACACATATATTTTACGATTATTTCCTAAAAGTTTAGGAGGACATGCCTTAGACTAGTTCCTCCATCTTCCCAAAGGGTCAATCGACATTTCACAGACTTATGGAAAAATTTGTCAAAAGCATTTTTCCTTCAACCTAGACTTAGAAATAACCATGCTCGATCTTTGTAACACTAGGAAAAGGCCCAATGAAAACTTTTGCCTCCTTTTTACAATGATGGTGAGGAATTGCAAGCAAATTTCCTTTCTCAATACCAGAAAGACAATTGGTTAGCATTTTTGTCCCAAACCTCATTGTATAATTATCATTCCACATGCAAAATGCATTATCTAAGTAATTTCAAAGAAGTCATTGAAAAGGGAACATAGATAGAGAAATCCCTCATTTCTAAGGGCTTACTTAAAACACCCTTTAGGGACCAACCTCATAGAGACCCCTTAGAACCTAGGAAAATCCAAATTATTTAATCAAAATGAAATATAGTCAATGATGGACATATTATTGATTCTGCCATGTCAAAACATTCAAAACAATCCCACCAACATAATTAAATCCAACAAACAACCGATCATAATCCCTAGAAAGGAAGCTCCTTCTCGTGATAGGTGAAGACAGTTCACTCCACTTGGAGAAAGCCTATCTAGCATCTTTCGTCACTTAGAAAATGCCAACATGATCACGTACCCCATCATCAAACCCTTTGAAGAAGGGAAACCCAAACCAAATTGGTATAAGGACAATGAATATTGTGATTACCATCACATAAAAGGGCACTCTATAGATCGATGCATGCAACTCCGCCATTACGTCCAAGACTTGATCGAACACGTGGAGACATAGAAGTTGAAAATACTTTTGAGACAAAAAACCCAACAAAAAACTCAACATGTTCAAAAACCCCTTCCCTAACCATGATGATAATTCAAAGGACAAGGGCCAATCATCAAACAACATTGAGTATGACTCAAGTCATCTCAACCATAGACTATGACCAAGACCTAGTGGCTACCATAAAGATCAGAACCGACTGTGTGATCACCACTAGACAGAAAAAAGTGTGGGTCCCCCACAAAAAACAATATGCTACTTCATCTCCACACCACCTCCTAATCCACCATCTAACTCCACCACCACTTCCACTTCACAACCTATGCCATCATTCAACATTGTCAAACAATTGGAAAAGACCACAACACAAATTTCCATCATGGAATTACTTAAGTCTTCTCCCACACTACAACACATCCTTACACAAACATTGAATAAATGCTCGTGTCCCTAGAGGACATCAATTCACAACAATTCCAGGCTTTAATCATGCATCTTTTGGTACCCAATCTATTCTATCATTCGGTCCCGATGACCTTCTTAACCCCAACATTACTAACAATCATTCTTTATACGTCGAGGGTTATATAACTCATCGTAAGATCAAGCGTGTATTAGTCGACAATGGATCCACATTAAATATTTGTTCCATGAAACTCTTACGTTGCTAGGTTACACCAAAAATGATTTACAAAACAACATCATAACCATTCGTGGGTATGATAATAGTGAAAGAAAGTCTGAAGGCACAATCACATTACCTCTCAAGGTTGGACCAATTACTTTAGAAATGTTATGTCATGTGGTGGATGTAGAAGTTACATATAACATTCTCATTGGCCGACCATGGATTCATGCCATGAAATTTGTCCCATCAACATTCCACCAATGTATTAAATTCCCTTACTTGGACAAAGAATTTACATTTGTGTCGGATTCCCAACCCTTTGAGTATTGTAGATTCCTCGAAGGGTAATATAGACATGATCACTATTTTCCATCGATAGATAAGTACACTCCACCTTGTGTAATCCCTAATGAAACATGTGTCGATCTAGATACGCTTCCCAAATATACTCTAAAACCATCATCTTCTAGTCAACCATCACCTTCTAATCAACCAATGCATCTTCCAATCCATTCTCTTCTAATCAACAATCTTCAACTAACCCCCCTCCCACTAACCAATCTTCTTCTTATGACAACAATCCCTCTTCCACTAAACAATTCTCTTCCTCGCCTAGTCAACCTTCTTCATCTAACCATACCTCTTCTATTAGGATACCTTCTCCTTCAGTTAACCAAGCTTCATCCTCTAATCCACCCCCTCTTCTTATAACCCATTCTCTCCATCTTTCAAAACTACCAAACTAACTTCCCCACCACGTGAGGTACCTACTGGTCCCCCATCCCACACATTCAAAATCATTGACAAAGGATGCGGTGAATATCAATTCCAAAAGGTTGCAAGACTCTTTTTACATCAAAAATCCCCACACACTATGGAAAACCCAATGCTCCACATCTTAGAATCCATCCCACTTACAAATTGGGTCAGTTAGTTTGGAAGAAATTTAGTTATCTAGACAATGAACATATTCCAAGTTCTTCAGGATCTTGGTTATATAATGATGAATTTTCTCCTTGTTATGAGTCTCCTCAATTTACCAAAGCTCATCGAATGATGAAAAACATGTGATGGAAGGGTAAAGGACTCGGTCCAAATGGACAAGGTCATTTAGACCCAATCACTTGCACTAAACATCATGGTAAACATGGTTTGGGTTTCAAGGTATTCAATGCAACTCTGTATTAATTTCAAGTGACAATGATGACACCAACTCTGATAGTGACACCAGGTCTACACACAACCTTTTTGAAGACCTTGCTGAAAAAAATATTTACTTTGAACATTTATCCATCATGTCATCGATTTTGAGCTTATGCATCCAACTCTCATAGACCATGACCAATTACATCATGTGGCCATGGACATGTTCCAAAATGATGAGGCCATTGAAGAGTTCCTTGGAACTCATGATCAAATCCCATTTTCGACCATAAAAAGGATTTGAGATCAACCTTGATGAATCTACCTATTTTGGTGAAGAAATAGAATATTTGGATCCTTTACCTTTGGAAACCTTAGATAAGAAGCGAAAACAAAAAATTTCCCATAGTCAAAATCTCGTCGCCACCTTATCAAAAAAACATGTCAATAAAAAGTCTCAACATCACAAACAAAAACCCTATGTCGATTCCCTGAATCACCCGACACGATGACTTACATCAACCATTAGCATCATTTTAAAAAGGATACATCTAAAATGCTTGTTGAAGAAACCAAAGATATAAACATCGGTACCATTGAACAACCAAAAATTTTACAACTCGACATCAGTCTTTTCGACCAAGAATGTGTAGAATTCACAACACTCATTGAATTCCAAGATATTTTTGCATGGACCTATAAGGACATGCCAGGTTTAGATCCATCTCTCATAGTACATCACCTTGTGGTGCATCCGGATGCAAAGCCTGTAAAACAAAAACTACGTAAAATGCATCCCAAAGTAGCGTTTTTGTCAAAGCCGAACTCCAGAAACTCTTAGAAGCCATGACTTTATCGACCTATTGATTATTTTGAATGGATATCCAACATAGTTCTCATAGCCAAGAAAACCCCGACATTAGGATATGCATAGACTTTCGAGATATCAACAAGGCTTGTCCAAAGGATGACTTTCCCTTGCCAAACATAGACATGATTATCGACTCTATGGTCGACAGGCCATGAAATGCTCTCCCTAATGGATGGATTTTCTGGCTACAATCAAATATGTATTGCTGAAGAGGATCAACACAAAATGACATTTACTACACCATGGGGCACCTTTTCTTTATAAGGTCATGCCTTTCGGCTTGAAAAATGCAGGTGCCACCTATCAATGAGCCATGACAGTCATCTTTCATGATATGTTACATGATATCATGGAAGATTATGTTGATGACATATTAGCAAAATCAAAAACATGAATAGGACATCCAGGTGTGTTGAGACACATTTTTGATAGATTACGTGAGTATAAGGTTCACCTTAATCCAAAGAAATGTGTATTGGGGTGACTCTGGAAAATTGTTAGGGTTTATTGTCTCATGAGAGAGGTATAGAAGTTGATCCCACAAAGGTCAAAGCCATCATGGAAATTCCTCCTCCCAAAATCTAAAACAATTACATAGTCTCAAGGAAAAATCCAATCTATTCGATGCTTCATATCATAGTTAGTGATAAGTGTCATCATTTTAATCAATTACTTAAGAAAGATGCACAATTCCACTAGAACCAAGATTGTCAAGACTCTTTCGCTAAGTTGAAAGAATACCTTTCCAACCCACCTATCCTTATGTCACTAGTCAGATAAACCCATGTTGCTTTATACATCTACCACTGAACATGCCATATAGGAGCTTTGTTAGCACAACACAATGATCAAGAAAAAAAGAATAGTTGTTTATTACCTTAGTCGAACACTTATTGAGCATGAGGTATGATATTCCCAAATTGAAAAAAAGTATGCTTGGTGGTCACTTTTGCATTCCATAAGTTACGTCATTACTTTCTTAATCACACAACTAAATTGATCGCTAAGGTTGATCCCCTCAAGTATCTCTTGTCTCGACCTATTCTCACAGGAAGAATGTCTAGTTGGGTCATCCTACTTAGTGAATTTGACGTCAAGTTTGTTCCTTAGAGAGAAATTAAAGGACAAGCCCTCGTAGTACCAACTTGTTGAGGCACCTCTTCCTGAGAATAGAACCACTTCATTTTACATTTCTGACAAAGATATTTTGTACATAGACATCGCCTGGACTCTATTTTTGATGGATCTTGTAATCTCCATGGATCAGGAGCTGGTATTTTTCTTATCACACCTAGTGGACATGTCATCCCCAAGTCATTTGATTAGCATTCCCATGTACCAATAATATTTCATAGAGTATGAAGCTCTCATAGTAGGGTTAAAACTAGCTATATCTTGGAACCTTAAAGAGTTGGTTGTATTTGGTGATTCTTTACTTATCATTAAACAGGTTACTGATGAATACCAGGTCAAGGATGAAAAATTATTCCATATAAGTGCATGGTAGATAGCCTTCAAAACTATTTTCGATTGATTAGTTTTGATCAAATCCCTAGAATTCGTAACAAATCCACAGATGCCATGGAAACTATTGGATCTCTATTAGAAATCACATCTAATCAACCCCAGGCACATTTTCTCATAGAACATCTCTCTTACCATTTGCTTATGATCTTCTTGAAAACACTATGGTATGTGAAGTCGTGGGTCCAAATAACCCTTGGTACCATGATATTTACACCTTCATCCATGATAAAACATTTCCTACCAACATGAAACCAATGCATAAACATGTGCTTTAGCACAATGTGCCTCTTGTTACACCATTTTAGAAGACACTCTTTATAAATGAGGTTACGATGGCACCCTACTCCGATGTCTTAATTAGGAGGAAGCCTCTAGTGTTCTAACTAAAGTCCACTCTGGTATATATGGAGTGCACACAAATGGTATAGCTTTAGCCAAGAAAATCCTGTGTGTTGGGTATTATTGGCCCACCATGGAAAGTGACACATGCCATTTTGTCAAATGATGTCAATCCTGTCAAAAACATGGAAATATTATCCACACACCTTCCCAAGCATTGCAATCGATCACCACACCATGGCCCTTCTCTCAATGGGGGCTCGATCTCATTGGAAAAATCAGACCAACATCATCCGATGGACATAAGTTCATTATTACCACTACCGATTACTTCACTAAATGGGTAGAAGTTATGCCTCTCACCTATGTTACGGAAACCAAATATCAAAGTTCATTTTTAACAATATCATCTGTCGATTTGGCATTCCATCCTCTCTTTTCACAGATAATGGAAAATCATTTAAAAACTAGGATGTAAAAGACCTTGCCAAATGTTTCCACATCAAACTTAAGTGGTCTACTCCATACTACCCCTAGGGTAATGGCCAAGTGGAGGCAACCAATAAGACTTTAAAATCCATCATGGAAAAAATTGTCAATACACATGGATGAAATTGGCACACTCAAATTTACCCCTGCTCTTTGGGCTTACCATACATCTTACCACACACACCTACAGAGAGCCACCCATTTTCCCTTGTTTATGGTTGTGAAGCCATTTTACCTATTGAGGTTGAACTCCCATCCTTGAGAATCTCCCTTAAAGATATAATTAATGAGGATGAATATCGACAATCATGACTTCATGAGCTTGAGCTTCTCGATGAAAAATGACTTAATGCCCTCAATCATCTTCAAGTCTATCAAAACCGATGCAACACAATTATCATAAAAAGTAAGACCTAAAGAGTTTGAGGTTGGTGACCTCATTCTAAAAGAAAATCAAAAGAATACTACTAAAAGAGTGAGAAAAACAAGGAAAATTTGAACCTAATTGGTTAGGACCCTATGTAATTACAACTAAATTTGGCTCTGGAGCCTATAAATTGGCCATTAAAGATGGTCAGGAACTTGATGAACCAATGAATGTAGTACATTTAAAGAAATTATATTCTTTGGCGCTCTCTATTTAGGGGAGACAACCACTTGTACACATTTTTCCTTGTCTTACTTATCTCTGAATAATTTAAAATTATTCATTCCATTGGTAGATATTTTCATTATCAAAATCACATCTTCATATTCACCATCATGAGACAAGTGTTAATATAGATCCTATTAAGTTTTGTGAGTATCATACTTCTTATAATGTCTCCCATTTTCAGTTGCTTTTACCTATGGTCATACCTAGAAGCTTATTGATGGTAATATATCCCCTTCAAAAATTATCTCTTTCATAACAAAGCTCTAAACTTCTTTACCTGGTTCGTTTGATCGTCCATCTTAGTCTTTGGTGTTGAACCCTCGTGTCCTACTAGTCATGTGGGGATGAGATTGGGGGTAAAACGTTCCTTCCCAAATAAAAAGCACTATTGTAAAATTCAATAAATTAAATAAATTGTGAATAATTCATTATCACACCTTTCATCCTTCATAGTCTTTGGTGTTGAGCCCACACTTCTTACTAGTAGTGTGAGACTGGGAATGGAGGGAGGTGCCCTTACTCATCTATGTCTTGTCTTGATGATAAACCCTTGCCTCTTACTGGTGGCATGGGGAAAAGTGTAGAGGGTCATTCATAAATCACAAAAATAAAAATTGCAAAAAATTAAAAAAATAAAAAAAAATTAAAAAAAAAAAAATTCCAAAAAAATTTAAAAAATAAAAAAAAAAAAAAAAAAAAAAATTTTTAATTTACTACCTATGTTTTGTCTTCGGTGATGACCCTTGCTTCTTACTAGTAGCATGGGGCAAGGCATAGGGAGTTGTTACAAAAAAAATACAAAATATTATAAATCAAAAAGTGCTTACAATTATAAAATCCCCAAGAAGTAATTTAGATGCCTAAGTGAAGAGAGAACTATCCCTTCACCTCATATCTTACCAATCAGTAGGCCACGTAACTATCTAAGTCTAGTACGTGACCTATAAAGTGAAAGTCATTTTGAAACTAGTTTAGTAACCTTAAGAAGAATGGAGTCACAATTTCCCAAATGGATTATTATTAGCACTTGTCTCTATATTCATTATCTACATCTTGTGTCCTTCTTGATTCTCGGTGATGAGCCCTCACATCTTACTAGTTGCGTGGAGTCAAGAATGGAGTTGGACTTATTTTCATCATGTCATCACCAACATATCCTGCCAATGGAGTGAGAATTTTTGTATTATTTGAAGCATGAGTTACCACGAGGAAACATATATATAGATGATACCTGGTTTATCACCTCTCATAAGAAGTTTGCATTCTGGTCCATAAAATCCAAAACAAAAATCCAAAAAAACATTAAAATCCAAAAAATTCCAAAAACATTCAAAAACATTATAAAAAAATCCAAAAACATTAAAAATCTCCAAAAATCCAAAAAAATTAGAAAATCTCAAAAAAATTATAAAATTCAAAATCCAAAAACATTCAAAATCTCCAAAATACAAAAACATTTAAAAAAATTTCAAAATTCCAAAAATACAAAAAACCAAAATCTAAAAAATGTAAAACCCCAAAACCCCCAAAAACTTAATAATCAACACAATTCATCCTTTGAACTATTATCCCAAAAATGTTCCAACCACCTTATGACTATCAAATTCAAACCACTTCCCCTCGCGTGAATCCTCACTTGGGGAAAATCCGGCTCTCATTGTTTCCTTGTTTGAGGACAATGACCCAATCCATTTATGTCCTTGTACCCCTGCTTGGGGGCACATCCAATCAATCATCATTGTGGAACATGTTAGGGACATGTTTACTGGTTCTTGTGTTGCATTATTAGTTACAAGTTATTAATTTTTTCTTGTATCTTGATATATTACATGGGGCATCTTGATTTTATGTATCTTGGTGTTCTCTCTAATATACTTATGTTATGTGATTGCATATCATATCGGGGCATCATACCTTCTTGATGGCCTCTGTCTATGCTCTCTTACACTTGCATATCATACTGGGGCATCAAACCTTTTTGATGGCCCTTATCTATGCTCTCACACATATTATAGTCTAGTCATCCTGATCTTTTATATCATGATGCATCATGTTATGTGCTATATTAAAATTAAGATGCTTTCATCACGTGAGTATCTTCTGCATGATCAAAATCTTACTTTTGCACCCCATCCATTCACCCGTACTAATACATTCCCAGTTTGGGAATCCTACTTGATCACCGTTTGTAGTTTGTGAATCCTACTTGAGGATCTTTCTCAAGAAGCATTTCTATCCAACAACTCCTCATCCCCCACCATGGTCACCATGTATTTGATCCATTCATCCTTGCTCCTCATTTCTACTCATCCACCACTTATCCCCACATTACCCTTCTCACCATTCCTGTCCCCTCTCACCACTTTGTGTTCTTCCCTTTCACTCTTCCGCTTTCAGCTTGACAATCTTACTTAATCACCCCTTCCATGTGGGACTCTGGTTGAGGTATACCCTCTTCCTAAGATCTTCCCACTATAGAAACTTCTCCACCATCTCCTCTTTCATTAGACAACAATCACCACCACACACATCTTTCCACTCCACCTCTTCTACTTATCATTCTTGCCTCATCACTCTCACCACATGGGCATCCCAATTAAGGATTCCCCTCACACTCTCCATCCTACACCACATATGTTCCTCCATCCATTCATGTTACACTCCTTTGTTTCCTTCCTTCCTTGTTATCACCTCCTCTCACCTCTTGTTCCACTCTGGCATACACCACTCACTCTTTTCTCATCCTTCCTAGTATCCATCTTCTTCTTGGTAATCTTACTTACACACTCTCGTAGTATGGAAAATTCACTTGAGGGTTCCCCTTTAGTCCATTTTTTCATACCCTCTTCCCATCAACTCTATCAATCACTTACTTCTTCTCATCATTCTTCTTCTTCTTGGCTTGGCGATCCTACTTAACCATCCCCATCTACATGGAAATATTACTTAAGAGTCCCTCTTAAGGTTGATCTGCCATATGGCCTTCCCCATCCCATCATATTTCCCCCATCTTATTTCTCTACCTCTCTTATCGTCATCATCTACTCTAACCAACCATTCCACCCTTATACCCAATACATTCTTGTCTTTCTCCTTTCATATCATCACTACCTTTGTTTTGATCTTACTTAACCACTCATGCGGCATGGTGATCTTACTTAAGAGTCCCTCTTAAGGATGATCTATCATCTTGCCTTTCCCCATCACCACACATCTCTGCCTTTCACTTTTTCTTGGCATTCCCCATCATCCCATCCTCTCATCATCTATATCCATATTTTTTCTTGGAAATCTTACTTAACCACTCGTGTGGCATGATGATCTTACCTAAGAGTCCCTCTTAAGGATGATCTATCATCTTGCACTTCCCCATTAATCCACATTCTCACCATCCACATTTTCTCATTAGTCCCCATTATCACATCCTTTCACCTCCTTCCCATTCTCACAAACACCACTTCATTTCCCACTTTTCATCTCCATCATCCCTCACTTCAATCTTACTTAACCACTCGACATGCGATCGATCTTACTTAAGAGTCCTCTTAAGGATGATCTTCATCATCTTTGATTTCCCCATCACCACATATCTTCTCCTTTCATCTTTTTCTTGGCATTCCCCATCATCCCATCCTCTCATCATCTATATCATCATCCTTTATTTGGAAATCTTACTTAACCACTCTGTGTGGCATGATGATCTTACTTAAGAGTCCCTCTTAAGGATGATATGTCATCTTGCACTTCCCCATCAATCCACATTCTCACCATCACATTTTCTCATTAGTCCCCATTATCACATCCTCTCACCTCCTCTTTCATTCTCGCAAACACCACTTCCTACTTTCCCACTTTTCATCTCCATCATCCCTCACTTGGCAATCTTACTTAACCACTTCCGTTGCATGATAGTATTACTTAAGGTCCTCCTAAGTTGAACTCATCATTTTGGACTTCTCCCTCACCTCATTCTTTTTCCCTACTTTTTTGATCATTTCTTCCCCCTGGTCTCCCTACCAACCACATTTTCCTCCTACCATTATCCTTTCTCAACCTATCATATCACAGCGTGCATCTACTATCTTTCCTATAATCATGTTCCTTTCCCCATTTTCTCCTTCTTGATCCATCATCCTTCATACCATTTCTTTCCATTCTTTTCATGTCTTGTTTCTTCATCTTCACCCTCATTCATCCTCATCCTCCGCATCCTCTCCTCACCTTCACCTTATCACAACTTATCACTCACCTTTTCTTCACTCTTCTCATTCCATCTTCTCGAGTTCTCCCACATATCTACCCCCATGCTTACCCACCATTGTTGTTGGTATTCCCTAACATTATTTCATCATCATCTTCCATTTCCATGCTAATAATTATTGGTGGACTTCTCCTAAAATTCACTCATCCCCATTCTATGTGGCCTTGTTCCTCTCTTTGAACTTCTCTTTTTTTCTTCATTCCTTCCTTCTGTGCCCACTGATCATTATCGGGGCTCCTCCTAACGTCCCTTCATTGGAATTTCCTCTTCCATTCCTCATTTACTTTCTCCCTTTCCTCACTTTTCCTCCCATCCTTCCCTACCGATCATTATCGGAGGATTTCTCCTAACATCCCTTCATTGACATTTCCTCTTCTATCCCCATTCTCTCTTCCCTCCCTCCCTTTTCTCCCTCCCACCCTTTCTTGTCACTTCTTCCCCACCTCTCCATCTTCCCTTCACCCTCTTCAATATCTTTATTTCTTCATCATACATCCTTTTCTATTGTCTCATAATCCTTGTATCCTCATTTCATGCATCTCCACATCTTTTCCAATCTATGTCATTCCTCCCCTCTTTCTTCTCTTTACGTTCCTAATGTTGCTCACTCTACACTTATTATCCCCATTCTTGGTTTCCTTCCTTCTGCATCATTTTCTCTGTTGTCCTCTCCTCCTTCCCACTACTCATCTTTATTTCACTTTTCTCTTTATCATCTTCTTCCCCCTTTTTTCTCATTCCATTTCTTCATACTTCCCCATTGATAATGTCCTCTTTTTTTCACTATCCATATTTTTATCATCCTCATCCACATGCATCTCCATGCGGTCTATTCCATATTCTTTACCTTGGTCTTCCTCATGAGGACCAAGTTCCTTCAATCTTCTCCCTATATTCGCTCTATCCTCTCTTTCTCCCCATCATTTTCACCTCCTTCTACCCTCCCCTCCTTTTCTCTACCACCCCTACCTTTTCACTCATTTTGTACCAGTTTCTCTTCTTTTCTATGATCTTTTCCACACTTTCCTGGTCCCTCATAGTTTCTTTCTTTTCTCCATTCTACCTCCTCTTTCATCTTCTTTAAATTCTTCATCATCCTCATTCTTCATTTTTCCATCCTTTTCTCCCTTTTTCTCATCTTCTCTATTCCACTACTTTCATTTTGCACCTTTCTCTCCCTTTTTCCTGATTTTACCCCCTACTCTCATCTCATCTTCTCCTTCTTGTTTATCTTTCCCCATTCACCATACCCTTGTCTTCTTCACCTACTACTTCTATAGTTTATTACTTTTCTCAGCTCTATCATCTCTTTCATTTTTCCATCATTTCTCTCCCTTCATTTCCTTCACTCTTCTTCATTTTTATATTCCCTTTATTTTGACTCTCTCTCCCTTTTTTTTCATAATTTCACCCCTCTTCTCTATGTCATTTTCTTGTCTTCTTTTTTTTTCCTTCATCATTCCCTTCTTCCCCTATCATCCTCTCTCTTATTCTCTTCTACCTCTTTCATTTTTTTTTTTCCTCCTCTGTCTCCATCCACTCTATTCCATACCCTTGTCTCCTTCACCTTTGAATTTTCTTTCTCTTCTCATAATCAACCACTACTCATGTCCATTCCCTTTTCTCTTTCTCATTATGTCCTTCCACACATCCTCACACCTAGCATTCAAGGCCGATTGAATCCTTTCTCCATTTTCATCATGTCAGTTCATTCCATTCTCTTACACCCCATTCTCATCCTCCTCTCCATAAAATTGACCTCTCCTCTTTTTGAGATCTCTGTCGTATATTCCATCCTCATCAACCCTCTTGAGGGGGCATCATCACATCTATCCATAATCACATCTTCTCATGACATTTTTATCTTTGAGGATACCATGACATCCATCACCTACCACCTTCTACTCTCCCCAAAAAACATTTGCTCTACTTTTTTCTTAGCAAAAGTAGATTGAATTCTTCCCCCATTCTTACAAGTGAAAGTTTGTTTTACTTCTTTCTTAAAGAATGCTTTCTCTTTTCTTCCTCTAATAACTTCTTATCAAAGGAACACCTTATTTAAGAATAATCTCTTCAAAACCTTTGATCCTGCCACCTGGGCATATTCATCCATCTTGTCTATTTTATTTGAAAGGACACTACTTTCATAGTACCCTTCCAAAGAGGGGAAAATGTAGACACCCTAATTTCACATCTATCTTAAATAAATTAATTCCCCCATCTCATTTCCCACAAAAATACACTTCGAATTAATCAAATATAAATTGATTAATTATCCTTTTCAAACCTAAAAATAACCTAATCTTTACCACATGTCATTATTCTCCATGTTTTTCACTATTGAATTAAAAATTCAAATTATATCTTCACCCACTCTTCGCAGACCCCACTCACCTAAATCCTCCACTTATGAATTAAAAATTCAATTCAAATCCTCACCCACTCTTTTGGTCCCCACTCACCTAATCATGCCCACATTTTCAAACTGCGATTACTTAAAATCCTTTAAGTTAATCCAATTCCCAGGCTATAAATATAGCCTTATTCCCTCTAAAGGACAAAAAAGCTTGAATATCCTATCTAAACTCTTGCATCCTTTGAGCAAAGAACATCCTTCCCACCTCATCCTAATGCCCAAATAGCCTCATCTTAAAGCATCCCAAATCCATAATCCCTTTTTCCATTGGTGCAAAGTAAGTTGATCTTGTTGTAGAGAAGGCCTTGCTCTAGTTCGAGGAAAGAACCTACATTTCATAAAATCAGGGCTCATCCATGTTTTACTACCCATTCTGAGGTTTACTAAGGAATCGCGAAGGAGGAGTTATCTGGCTAGTTGCTTTACTTTCTTGATTATCAATGTATTTGAGTACAAACTTGCATGAAATCAACATCAGTAGTAACCATGTTGGAAACCTTACATACTCATAAGGAAGGGTTGGAATTTTTGGGTTCACCAAATGATTAAACAAATATTGAATAAATAAATGCCTAATTCTATATTATGTAACAACGTAATGATATGAACAATTAAGTATGTATTTGATCCAAGTAAATAAGAAATTTAAATTTGAAACCCTAGTAGCAAATGAAAGGAATAAAATACTAAGTTGATTCGCAATAATCCTGAAGTTATGCCGAGATGAAAAAATCTTGGAATAGGAATCCAGTGTCGCAATCAGACCTAGAAATTTGTAGGAGTATCGGGAATTTTAGGACCAAGGCACCTATGCAGGGTCAAGGGCGCCAAAGACCTATTTTGGGCACCTATGACTACTTAGAAGCTACGAAACTTGATATTGTAGGGTCATAAGATGTTCACTATTTGTCACCTTTGATTTCCTTTACTTCACTGGAATTCATTGTTGTTCTCTTGAAACTTGCAACAAATAAGAAACACATGTAAAACCCCAAACCACATCAAATCCTAAAAATAAATATGTAAAATGAGGGGTCATATTGGCCTCGGTTGTCAAAAAAGTGAACTTACAACCAAGCGCTGCACTACATCTCATACCCAATGTAGTTCTATGTGTGTGTGTGTCAAAATCGTGCCCTAGGTGGCTCTTGTGCATGTCACACTTGATAGCGATTAATAAGTAGGTAAAATATGTAAATATATGTGTGTATGAAAGATTGAACTTACCCTCCTATGTATGTATGCAGAAGTAATAGTCCCTTGTCCCTTGTGTGGAGCTAGATGGATGCTTGAATGATTTTAGAATGTCTCTTGGATGCAACCTTAGGTGGTGATAGCTAATGCTTAGTGTTTGGTCCTTTATTATGATCACATAGCTTTGTATTTATATGATTCCCTTATTTGAATTTCATAATTAACCACTAAAAGTATGACTAGTAAAAATCAAGATGCCCAAATAACTAGAAAGGACAAAAAAGATGTAAATAAAGTACAAAGAGATTAGGGTTGCCCGGAGGGACAAGGGCATCCGGCGCTAGAATCCTAGCTGGGCACTAGTGTCTAGAATGAGAAATGTCAAAGTATGAAAAGATAGACTGGGCAAGGAGTGTAAGACCAAGAGAGAAAACAAAAACAAGAAAAGATGGCCAAAGACAGTGGTCAATTAGTAATTTTCTCGCTTAGGAATCATATGAATAGTGGTATGTGATCAGGACTAGAAATATACCCAAAGTGCATGATTTAGTGTCTACATTTTCCCCCACTTTATGTTGTTGAGCAAATGCATGAAGGCGAGAAGGACGTGTGAGGGTGTGCACAAAAACATAAAAGAATAATTTCACAAGTTAAAGAAGTGCGTCAAGGGGCACACTTTGAGGCATGAAAAAATCACACATGAAGGTCCGCGCATTGGATCAACAAAGATAGGAGTTAACCATATTTCCAAGGAAAGATAAAAATAGGAAAAATCACAGGTTGGTGTTGTAAACAAGGAAAAACTATAAATAGAAAAATATGGATAATGCAATTTGGAAGATGATAAAGCACATGCATGGATGAGATGGAAATGAGTTATGTATAGATAAGGACTGATCTAATTATAGCGCATGCGATGAGACTAAACTAGAGGCTATTTATAGCGCACGAGTAGGCCACTTTTGGAGAACCACATGATGATGCCTAAATATAGAAAATTTCTTGTTAGGAAGGAATGCAAGTTGTGTATAAGAGTGATCTAAAGTTAGACTAAAACATGTATGTGGTGAAGGAAAAGTTCCCACCTGTGTGTGTGTGTGTGTGTGTGTGTGTGTGTGTGTGTGTGTGTGTGTGTGTGTGTGTGTGTGTGTGTGTGTGTGTGTGTGTGTGTGTGTGTGTGTGTGTGTGTGTGTGTATGAATGATCCGGTCGAGTGAGGTGCTAATGTGCCCGACTATGGTGTGCTGATTTACTAAACTACAATGCGACACTTTCCCCTTATTTTCTTCTATTAACTCCACGTGACCACCATCAACCATGATGTCAATAGCTATGATAGTCCGTATAATGAAACAACCCATCTCTTTTATAGAGATGATGCCTTTGGAAGGACTAAACGTTGCCATGTAATTTTGATCAATGTTTTTATTTAATCATGGTCAAAGTTTGCTGCCATCACCAAGATTGATAGAACCCCATTTTACAATCCCAAGAGTGTTAAGAATTCCAATACAATTTCCAATGTGTCATCCCATTGATAAAATAAGGAAGCAAAGTCAAAGTGTTATTCATAGGGATCATATCATAGGAAAATTACAAACGTAGCCTCCTCCTATATCAATTTTCCTAGCTCCCACAACTACCTCATCTACCATTGACCAAACATTGACATTATCTATAACCACAAAGATAACATAGCCCAAAAAAAGAGTAAGCATAACTTGCTAAAAAACAATGGTAGAAGCAACAAATAGTTATAAAGTCTCATACCCCTTCTTACAAGCCTCGGTAGATTTCCTTAGTGTATAATAAAAATGATTTTTTTTTTATGAAAGGTGATTACAAGTAGAGTCAAGGCTCAAGGGAAGGATATTATGCTAAGGATGGAGGAGGATATTATGAGACTATTAAGGAAGATAAGTATAGATGGAGACCTAGCCATCAATCCATACAATGTGATGGAGGCTTCATTACAAATGACAACAGAGCACTAAGAGAAGCTGAATAGGATAAGGTTGCTTTAGAGTCACAAATAACATTGCCTCCAAATATTAAAGAAGAGGCATACTATTCCTTAAAGTATTTATTTTTTAATTTTAGAGACTTTTCTAAAGTTAAGGATAAGTAAAAGATGGTAACATCAAAATTGATCAATTTGAAATAAGAATTCACAAAGTTTAAAACCAAAGTACCAATCATAACATAGATCATAAAGGGAAATTTATTGCCAAATTTTCCACTTATGTCTTTCGATGACATGATCACCATTAAAAATAAATTAAAAATGCCAAAAGAGAGTTGATAGAATCTTTTGACCAATTGGTAATCATATGAAAGCATTTAGACATATTCTATGTCAATATTGTTCCACTATTTGCCAATGTGGGTTTGATGTAACTCTTGGATGACCTGGTCAAGTTTTGGCGAGTAGAACAATTTGATGTCCTCTTGCTTAATTATATGTCTTTATTTGATCGGTAGATACAAATCCCTTTCCTAAGAAATAACTTTGGAAGGCATGAATTTATCCTTAATATACTGATCAAATTGGAAAAGGCCAAAGGGATAAAGCTATTTTAAGATGGGATCTTACAAGAAATACATCAAGAAGTTTGAAAAAGCAAGTAACCATTGAAACCTTTGATCATAAATATGTAATTGGTGGAATCCAATTATAAATTATGCCAACAATCTCAGAGTGACAGTTTGTGTTCAAGATAAAGAAGAAAATTCACATGCAAGCACTAGTCACCAATTTTACATTTAAAGAATTTATTTTTATCTCTTTGCACATGCAAGTATCTACCTAACCTTGATGATTCAAGTTAGTGGATAATTTTAAGAAAAGAATCCTATAATTAGTAAAGATTTTGTAAATATGAGAGTTTGTTCTCATCATTGGGTTTTCAAGTTGTAGATAGTTGCAGTTAATTATATCTTAGTTTCCCTTAATTGGAAGCTCCAATATTAGGTACAAAGCATGAGGCTGCATCTTATGGCTCTATAAAAACACTTTACTACATTGTAAAAATGTAATTAAACATCATTGAATTAATACAAGGAGAGATTTTATAAATTCAAATTGGGTTTTTGAGTTTCTTTCTTTAATTGTTGGTTCATGCCTTTAGGATCTAGACATAAATTTATATTTTGTTATTAAGTAGAGTTTGCACTTCAAGTTTTAGCCAAATCTTTCGCAAGATAATGAGATTGAGTTATACTAATCTCAATTTTTTAGTTAGTATTTCTTATACTTGGGTCTATTAATGTGATTGGCAATTTTGCAGGTATGATTAATTGAGAAATGTTAACTAGTAAATGCTATTCGATATGTGTTCATAATGTAATTAGCTTGGACAATTGTTAGGTTGACTAAACGTTGATTTATGATTTATGAATGAAATAATTGGTTATTTTCTTAGTTGATGTAAATTTACAATTCTTTTGTGTAATTCCCTTTGAGTGATATTTTGGAGCTCATAAATAAGTGAGGATATTGATTCTTGTTTGCTTTGGTAATGTGTGGTTGGCTATTGCAAAAGTATTGAAAATGTTAGGTGACAGAGAGAGAAAGTCTAGTATTTCTTTTTGACTGCTCTACTTTCCCCTTTTAGTTTTTACAACCACCATCACTTAGGTTTAGATCATTGTGAATATTCATAGGGTAAGTTGAAGAATTCAAAATTATATTTATTCAAACTCATATCTCATATCATAACAAGTGGTCTTTAAGACACACAAATCCTTTGCGAGGTTGATACTAAGCTACATGTATCTCCTAAAGTAATTTGTACCTTGAATCCATATGTTCATCTAGGGTTATAAAATGAGTGGAAGAGAGAATTAAACCCCTTTCTTCCTATTTGAGAAGTTTCTTATTAATGTGTACAAAACAATGATCATGAGAGATGAAACATCTACAAGATGTTTCCAAAATTTTCATCATTTGATCACATCCAACTCAACTTCTAGAGAAATGAAATAGCTAAGTGCACTTAATCTCTCATGTTTTTATATTTAACACATGTTATAATTGATCTATCTTGAAAATTGTTATGTATGTATGCATGTTTTGATTTGAATGCTCAATTAATAATCTAAATATACATCATGTTGCTAACCCTAATATGGTTTTGAATTAAGTAAAAGTAATTAATCTCCTTTCCTCACACACTTCATATTTGAGTAAATTACATATATAAAATAAATAATATATCTTATTAAAAAATTGATTAAAAAATTTAAAATATGTCCCCCCTTGCCCTTTTTTTTCACAAAATTATCTCCTCCCCACAACCTACCAATTTTTATACACTTTTAACATATATGTATGTATGCAAAATATCCCATACCCACCATCCATTTAAAAAAATTTGAAAAAAAAACCACAAAATTGTAATTAAAAAAAAATTCTATAATTGAAGGTCGGGGTGGTTTACCATCTAATTTTGTTTGGATTAACATTGTTGACGTGAATCCATGGTCTATGAGCGCAAAGGAAAAGGTAACACAAATGAAAATGTTGTTTATTAATAAATAAGGTGTTCAAGTAAAGAGGGTTCGAGTAACTCCCCTAAAGTGTCTATGTGGTAGTTTGATGGAAGGGAAGTTCACCTTAACACCCCTAAACACGTGTACAAATCACCCAAACAGATTTTGGGCCACCAAGTGGGAAGCACTTGTGTGCTTTAACCCACAAGAATCTGATGCAAGTTAGTTTCAACAAAAAAATTATATCATGAATCGAAAAAATAAAACCCAGGCTTAAAAATCCACGATTATGATGCTTAAACATGAAAATCTTACTGTGTATATCACTTTAGAAAGAGAAAGTGGATAGAAGATGAGATCCCTCACTCTTATGTATTTTTTCACATTGGGTTTCTTTGGGGTTGTTGGTCGTCAAATAGGACTTTTAAGAAGGGCAGCGATCGATGGGGACAAGAAGTCCCTCCTCTTTAATGGGAGAGGTTCCCTTATTCAGAAACGAACCTATTTACAAATGTACAAGACATGATTTGTTGGTTAAACTTGGATATTACGAAAGTGTTTTCAATGAGGATGTTCAAGTACAAAAGGACAGAGGAATGAGAAGACGAGAACATGCAGAATTATAGAGAATCAGAGTAATTCATTATGTATGCGAAGTTACAGTGAATCGAAACAAGATCATTTGCATCGTATGAATAAGATGAAACTTAAAGACACAAAGTTCTGTAAATAACACCCTTCGGATTCATTAATCAAGGACACAAAGTTCCTTCTTGGTTATACAAGATCGTTGTGCTTGCAAAATTTGGAAAAGTATGCAACCAGTGAGACTAACAAATCATTAACAAATGATCTTCACAAACAATTAAACGAAAGCTCAGAGATAACGGAGATTAGATAGACAAAGAATGGAAAGTCCTTCTTGTATTGATTTCTTTATGATCTATTTACACTTTCAGAAAATATGCCAAATTCTTCCTCCTTTTTAGAATAGCGTAAGGAAGGCCATTATACGACTTACAAATCGTTATTCTTTCAGAACCGCTTCTTTAACCAAGAACAGTTAAGAACCGCCAATCGCAATACCTTAACTTCTTACAAAGAAAACGGAAAAAGAAAGGGAAGAAGAGAAAAGAACAAGGAGAAGAAGACAGGGGTCCCGTCACTGAGAGGGACCCACCGACTTGAATCCATTTGCTTGAATTTCCTTAACGCCTCGGCTATGTCTGCCCTGAGGAGGACGTGTTGGCCGTTGGTGAGAGAGAAGGGTGATCAATGTGCATTTATTGCATACCCACCAATTTGAATAAGCGGGATATTCGGGTATAGCGGCAAAAACTGGGTGCACGAATGACACTTGGTTCACTTGGGACATGTGAGACGCGAATCACGCGAAACATGCGGCTCGGCCCGATTCGGGTGAAACAGGAGAAGACGACAAATGCATTTTGGGACATTTGGGACGAAAACACGCGAAGTACGCGGTTCGGGTGTTTCGACCGAAAATGGAACAAAAGGCCCGTTTGAACTTGGGACATTTGGGACATGAAAGAGCGAAGTACGCGGTTCGGGTGTTTCGGCCGAAAATGGAACAAAAGGCCCGTTTGAACTTGGGACATTTGGGACATGAAAGAGCGAAGTACGCGGTTCGGGTGTTTTGGCCGAAAATGGAACAACTTGCACTTTTTGACTTGGGACATTTGGGACAAAAAGTTCCGAAGTACGCGACTCGGGCGGTTCGGGCGAAAATGGAACAACTCGCACGAAAAGTTTGGGACACTTGGAACATGAAAGAGTGAAGTACGCGGTTCGGGATTTGGCCGATCGGGGAACAGAGCGCAATTTTGAACTTGGGACAGTTGGGACGAAAAGCTCCGACGGGCCCGAAAATGGAACAACTTCGGGGATTTCGGCTGATCGGGGAACAGAGCGCACTTCGGAACTTGGGACAGTTGGGACGAAAAGCTCCGACGGGCCCGAAAATGGAACAACTTCGGGGATTTCGGCCGATCGGGGAACAGAGCGCACTTCGGAACTTGGGACAGTTGGGACAAAAATGTCCGACAGGCCCGAAATACATACAAAATGACCCAAAACTGCAGACTTTTCTCAATTTCACGACTTGGTACATTAGAGAAAACACTTAAACTCAAAATTTTGAAATTTTTACTTTCATCAGAGCAGGGAATTTTGAGTGGACAACGGGGTAAAATTTATCTTGCATGTTTATTTATTGCTTCCTATTCTTGTGGTAGTTTCTTGTTTTAATTTCATTGATGGCTTTCCTTTGAGTATGTAACACTTTCAATCTTGTATTATGCACATTTATTGATTATTTTAAGAAAATTCACGAGAACACAATAATCTTATCAATTAAGAGTCGTTGAGAGTATGTTAAATTTTTTATTGGCAAATTATCTATGCTAATTATGGACTATGGTAAGATACAAGTCTAGACAACAAGATAAATTGATCCTAGAAATTAGAGACTACATAACCATCCCGACCATGGTATAGTATAGTATGAAAATTGTCACTATTAAAAACACAAAAAATAAGGAAAAGAGAAACATAAACAAATAGCGAGTGAAAATAAAAGACACAAAGTTGACACCAAAATAAATCAAGAATCAATTGACACAAACACATCAATAAACATCTAACTTAAACCAATAATCAATAAACACATAAATACATTATAAACAAAGAAATTAATTTTCGTACCCGTATGAAAATTAGGGTTACACTATTATATCTATATAAATGTTTGAAGGGTACAATAATTAGGAGCGTGATATTGAGATTTTTGTCCGGAATTAATAGTGAAACCGGGCGACATGGAAAAGCATTTGGTGAACAAGGAACATTTCCGGCGCTCCTTTCGCTCACCCACGTTACCCCAAAATCATTGTTCCCCTTCCAATTATTATTGCTTTAATAATTGGAGTATGTTGAAATGCCATTCAACATTACTCTTTCCTTTCGAATCTCTTAATGTTTTGTCTTCCATCATTTTTAAATGATTTAAAAATGTTTCCCCACTCCCACATTTTTGTAATTATATGTGGAAGTATGATTGCAAAATAATCAGCAATAGTAATAAATGGATAAGAAATTTAGGTCATGATAAGTTAGAAAGAGCCCACACTAGAAGTCACAAATATTTAATGATTTTTTAAAGATTATCGATGTGAAAATAAATGTATGAATGTGTATTGAGGTCCATAACAAAATCATTAAATCCCACATAAAAAATAGTAAATATGATGAAGACAAGGTGTGACATTATATAAATATGGACATTTATGAAAATATAATTGAAGGCATGCATTTGTAAAATATGTAGTTGTGAAAGTTTTGATAGAGGAGTGTGTGTAAAATATGAAAGTATATTGAAGGTATGTGAAGAGTTTAAAATCTGTAAACAAATCCACTCTCTCATTATTTAGAATTCCTTTTTACTACAAATTAAGAATGGATCATTATATCATCAAACTTAAGTATATCAAGAGAAAATAATCATAATAATATTTTAATGGAATAGTGTAACTTTTAATTTTATCTCACCTTATCTTTCACACTTAAGTGGTTTGGTGTTGCTTCGCAGTAAATTGCGACTTAGTCGTATGTGGGTTGGTAATTGTAATTTACTAGTTATATTACTTATCTTTTAATTTTTTTACTATTATTATTAATAATAATATTATTATTTGGGATATTATTGTTATCTTTTGGACGTTTTGGACCTCGCGTTGAATAGGCGCGACATCCACCTTAAACACATGAACTCTAACACCATGTAATTCCAAAGACTCTAATGGTATATAATACAAAACCTACAAGTTACAAAATTAAAGGACAATTTATTAATCATGAATTTAATAAGGAAAAATAGGATAGCTTATTGAGTGTGAATATTAGAGAGAAAAATATTGTATGTCAAAGTATGCCTTGTGAAAGACTTGTAATAAGTCACCATGGCATTTACCAATTTTATAATGATAGAAAATAATATGACAAACAAAGTTGGTCGTTGTTTTTTTTTTGGAAAAATACTTGTATATTTAATGTATCTTCTAAGATAAATTTAAAAGCAATGACCTAGTTTTTAGTTTTATTATATTTTGAAATCCTATATGTTTAAAATAATTTTAGATTTTAAAACAACATATTTTGAGTAGTGAGAAGGTTCACTTCCTATGCCATGACTCTTAAAGACGAGTTCTTGTTTATGATGCTTACAAATACTAGATATAAGCCATTAAATAATTGATAATTGGAGTAATATATTTTGTTTAACAATATGTGTGAGTTGTCATTGGGAATAAAGGATGATGAACTTCACCCTATTTATTGGGATATTCATTGCTAGCTTATACTAATATAGTTTTTTGATAGATTATAATAATATGACTCCATCATTAAAATTCTAAAGCCTATTTTGTAATAATAATATTAAATGTTAAAAATAAAAATATGATAACATCATTTCAAAATCATGCTTATACTCTTGAAATGTTTAGCTATGAAAAATAAATGCACTTATGCTAATAGGGAATTGGTAATTGAATTCTAAACTTAACTTGTCAATAATTAATTACATTATTTTATTTATCTTTTAAATTTTCATGTAAATGAAGCAATTTAAGTGAGTAGATAATCTAATTAGTAGTAAAGTATTCCAAACTTTCCATCTAAAATTCTAATTCTATTATATTTTCATGAAAATTGTGCCGATGAACTTTTGAAAAATAGATTAAAGTCCTACTTCCTTCCAAATAATACAAATATATAATGCTCATTTAAAATAGTCTAAATTAAGACCATAAAAATGTAATTAAACAAATCCTACTTAATATTTGAATTTTTCCTTTTTTTGAACAAATATTTTTAAAAATTTAAATTTAACGATGTAATTTTAATGTGCTCCAAAAGATGGCAATACTCCTCTATTTAATCATGGATGTATTAAGTAATTGTGGTCCTTTTATAATATGAGTAGAAAAGATTTCTAATGTCAATGATTGAAAAAATTGAAAGAATGAGACTAAATGCACCTTATCCTTTTATTTCATTTATTAGAATGAGACTAAATGAATTATCCTTTTATTTCATTTATCTTTTCATGAGGAAATTAAATGTTTTTACTCTATTCTTAATAAAAAAAAGATATTTGTATCAAAGGCATTTTGCTCATTATGGTTTTTTTGCGATTTTTTTCTTTAAACAAGTGAAATTATACAATCAATTTTTAGGAGTATGGTGGTTAAAATTAGTGTATATTGACGGGTTTGAACTAGAGAGCTCGCTTTAGGGTTTAGGTCTTAGTTGTCTGTTTGACCATGCTTGTCATTGTTCATAGTGTCGTCACATTGTTGTCCCTTCGGGTTTTCAACAGGATTGTTGCTCATTAATTTTGTTACATGGGTCTTTTACTCCACCCTTTGGGCGGTGACATACCCCCTTTTTTAATGGCATCCGATTGAATCCCTCATCTAATGATGCAAGGTGATCGGCAAGTGACTAACAACAATGTCTCCAAAGAAAGTGCGGAAATTCACCTGAAGGTTTTCGACGAGGTAATGAGTCTGATACTCCTTTACCTAATGTTGTTTTTGATTTTCTTGCTTTTGATAATGCATGCAATTGGTTTGAAAACTATACCTTAGTTGGGTATTTTGTTGGCCGAGTCCCCCCTAAAATCCTTTTGAAACAATGGGTTCACAACCACTAAGCAGAGTCATGGGGTTAAACTCGATGGAGTTCAAAACCTCACAAATTTTTTATGTTTTGTTTTACCAACCCGGAACACTATAAGGCCTTTGTTAACCATGGTCATTGGTTTATTCGTAACTCTTTGGATGATTTTCACAATGGACTTAGGACTTTCAGTTTCTTAGCAAGCCAAGCTCAAAGTCCCTGTTTGGATTGAATTTCCAAGACTACCTCTACCCCTTTAGGGTTTTATTGGGGATTTAGTCAAACCCTTGGGAAGGCTCATTTGCAATGAGAAACCCAAATTTTTCATGCTCGTCCTCAACGTCGTGTTTGTGTTGAAATCGATTTGTCAAAATATTTAAATTTTAACTATCGATATCCAGTTAGGAACACTCATTTTTCCCAAAGGGTGCTTTACATTAACTTATTGAACACTTGTTTTCACTTCGATCAGTCATCCGAGCACATGATTCATGAATTCCCTCTTATGGATGACTCTCGACATGCTCTTATTGTTAAACCTCCAAAAAAACCTAAAGACACTTCCGTTTTGGATGGTTGGACCACTATCACAAACAAAAAGGGTGCTTTCGGGCGGCCCGCAAAACCCTCAACCTCTTCTTATCACCTAGTTGCTAACAACGATATTGTTGTTTCAACTAATCTTCTCAAACAAGATAAGCCCTGCTAAACCCGTGCCTTGCCATCCCACACACCTTTAGCAACATCGATAGTTTCCCTATTACTCTTCCACATATTTTATCTGTGGTTCCATTGACTCTACTTGAGTCCCATTTTGTGGTCAATTTGTATCCTTTGTGCAAGACTCGTCTTGTCTCATCTTGTATCCTTTCCCCCTCAGAGGATGGTGAGTATGTGCAAGATAAACACCGACCTTGGAATTTAGGAGATATAGCCTCGGTTCTTACCTAGGTTTCTTCCTCCCATAACTAGTTTTCTACCCTTTCGATATGGAAGACAGAAGGGAACATGTATTTAAACCCTTCTCAATGATTGTGTACTCTTGGAACATATGTGGGCTTATTAAACCGATCCAAAGTTATCCAGTGGGGATAATCATTTTGATTTTTGTTACATGAAACTTTTGTGTTTGCAAGAAGTCAATCTTGTTGGATTTTTGTTGCACTCTACAACTCGTACCATCTGGTCCCATGCTATTTTTTCATACCTCTAATCATGAACCTAGATGTGGTGGAGTCATGACCTTAATTACTCTGACATCTTTTAGCATGTGATTTCTTGGGGCTCGGACCCCACGCATTGAGTTGTGTGGTCCCTTTTTATTTTGATGGGAGTATTTTTGGGCTAGCCAACATTTGCACTTCGAATGATGTGGGCGAAAGCGGGCTATTTTTGGAGTTGGCTTTCCAATTTCTTGTTAGAGGCTCTCGGGATTGTTTTGCGGTGAATTTAACATGGTTGAAATCCCTGAAGATAAACAAGGGAATATTTATATGCCTTTGGTGTGTGGGTGAGTGAGAAGCTTAGTTTTATTTTAGGAACAAGCTCATAATTTTTTATCCCAATCTTCCCTTTCAACATAAATCCCCTTCTATGTGGTTCACATGGTCTAAATTTTGAGAAGGACAAGATTGAGTTATTCAATGGTTGGACCATTCCCTCATGACCAGCCAATATTTTTTCTATCTTTCCCTTGTCTCAGGACATCCTATTGTTGTCGTTGACAATGCTTTTCTTTCTAGAAATTCTCCCATTGTTTTCAACATTATGTGGTTCGTTCATGCAAAAACATAAGATTACTTGTCAATTCTACCTCAACATCGCTCATCTTAAGCATGCCCAAATTGTGTCACACATACAATGAGTATGGAATCTAGTTGATCAGCCCTCTAATGGATCTAGATGGATCACTTGCTGGAGTGATTTCATCAAATGCACCACCACCTTCCTTTGCATATATGGGAAACATGCTTCCATTTTTAGGAAACATGCACATGAAGCCTCATATCGTGAGTTCTCCAGAATCTCACAAGAGCTAAACACATCACCTTTCAATTGTGCTTTGCAAACCCAAGTTGCCTATTAGAGGCATACTATTAAATTCCACGAATCCTATCAGGCTCGTGGAGCTCAACTTCAATCTCACCTGCATTGGCTTCGAGTTGGGGACCGAGCTTCCAAAGTGTTATTTTCCATGTTGCGTTCCAAATAGTCTTATGACAAAGTCAAGGTAATCTCTCAAGGCAATTCTAGGTTTATCTCCTTACCCGAGATTCTCCAATATTTTGTTAATAATGATCATGAGGTTTTTATGCTCAACCTGCAACTCCAGCTTGGGAAGTGGCCCTTCTAAAATGTAGTGCCTTGTAAATTTTCTCACACCCAACAGGTGGCATATGATAGGCCTTTATCTCTTTCTGATCTTAAAGAGAAATTCTTTCAAATGGATTTGACGAAGATCCCAAAGATAGATGGTTTCCTTGCTAAATTTAATCAAACTCTGTGGGCTATTTTTGGTTTTGATCTCCATAATGTCTACTTGGAAGCTTTGGAAACTAACTCTTTGGGTGACTTGATCAATCAAGGAAATATAAAATTTATTCCCAAATTAGGTGATCCCGAAAAAATTTCCAATTGGCACCCCATTACTTTTCTTAACATGTCATACAAGATTATTTATAAAGTTTTGGATGACACGATTTATAGTCTTATGCCCTTAGTTATTATAAGTGAATAAACGAACTTTATTAAAAACATGTATATTCTTGATAATATGATAGTTTTCTGGGAAGGTATGGACTGGGCTCAAATTTCTTCTCAACAAGCTTTATTTATCAAGATTCACTTTTCTAAAACATATGACAAAATTGAATGGTCCTTCATATTAGCTATGCTCCAAGCCTTAGGGTTTGGTCATCACTTTGTTCGGTCTGTTTAAATGCTCTTTCAGAATACTAGAGCTTGTATTACTATAAATGGCTCCCAATCCTTCCAATTTGGTTTGTTCAGGTCTATTAGGAAAGGATGCCCTCTAGCCCACTCCCTTTATGTGTTGTATGTTGAAGGATTTAGCTATCTTCTTGCTCACAAAGTGATTCTCAAGGATTAGTAAAAGGTATTTCTTTGCCTTCTACTACTCAACAACTTATTAATGGTCATTTTGCTAATGATTCTTTTCTCACACTCTTGGAGGAAGAGCAATCTGTTCATCATGCTCTGGATTGTCTTGACACTTTTTGTCTTGCTTTGGGCTCTGCTATTCAATGGGAGAAAACTCAATGTTATCGTCAATCTCAAAATCCCATTCTCGATTGGTTGGGCTGATATGCAATGGAGCTGGATCCAACCTAGGGTTGTTCAAATTTCTTGGGATCCCTTTCTCTTTCCAGTTACTTCAACTCAACTCCGGGATTACATGGTCTAATGGGTCGAATGCAAGATATCCTATTGGATCAACAAAATTCTTTCTCTTGGAGAGAAATTTCATATTTTCTCTAAGGTTTTGGATGCCACATATGTGTATTATTCTTCATGTTGGGCTCCATCCAATATTATTTATGCAAAAATTGAAAAGCTTCTTCATGATGTCCTTTAGGCCAACACTGAAGGGCATAAGGGGTTCCACATGGTTGCTTTGGAAATTTATTGTATGCCTAAAGAAGATAGTGGTATGGGCTTAATTGATGTCAAAAACCAGGGGCGAGCTCTTTATGCTAAATGGTTATTTCTTAGTTTTGAAGGAAATGAAGCTTGGAAAATTCTCCTTCGGCATGGTATTTGCTAGGGTGTTCCTATGGGCAAACAGGCTTGGAAGGGTATTAAATTTCAATCTCTCCTTCTCTTCCCAGTGCCACTTAAGATTAAAGGCACTTTTATTTTACATAGTATTTGGAAGGCTTGAGAATCTCTTAGACCACACCTTATTTGGGTTGGAAATGGTTTCAGCTCTGACATTTCCCTCAATTCATTCTCTCTCGGGTGGTGCTCTCTCTTTTCTTATCATGATTCATCGCTGGCCTTGGCTCTTTGGGCTAAATCCATTCAATTGTTTAAAATAGGGATTGAATTTTTTGGGGATTTTTTCTGCAAGAATTCTGTTCTTGGGTTTCTAGGAAAACTTTGGATTTAAAATTCCAACTTCTTCCTACTAATGTTGTGCCTATCCAACAATTAATTTCATGCATTCCTAAAGATTATTTTTACAAGATAGGTCTTACCTCTAGAGTCTCTTGGTGGTGTAACTGGAATTGGCCTCTGCACCTTTTTTGTAGATATAAACCATCCATAGTGTATTCTCTTTTGAGTCCTCGTTTTATTGACGGTGACACACTTAACAGGTATTGGTATCTTTCCTCATCGGCATCGGTGTGGTCTTGTCGATTTCAAAAGGTTTGGTCGGCCATTGTTGAACCTAAACAAGCCCATTTCCTTTGGTGCCTTCTTCATAAAGGTATCCCTGCTGGTTCTCGTCTTAAACATTTTGGGCTTAACCCCGTCTGTTTGTGTTGTCACCAGCTGAAATATATCAAAAATATTTTATGGTTTTGTCCCCATGTTCAAACGACTTGGAGATGTATTTACACCCTTTTTCAACCCTTTTATCCCGAGTTCTTCACTTGGAAAGTGATTCTTTTGGGGGATTCGACCATGTTACCTACATTTCACAACAAAATTTGGCACACTATTAGAACTAAAATTTTGTTCCACTTATGGAAAGATAGAAACAATGTTATTTTTAATAATGTTCTTTTGGACTATGATTTCTCTATTACTAATAAGGTGGTTGTGATTTCTATTGCTATGCTTCAAATTCAAAACCAAGCTGAAAAAGTGTGCTTGGAGGTGGAGCATCTCTAGTGCTTCCTCGACCATTAGGGTTTGGAGCCTTGTGCCATCGGTTGGGTACCCTAGATGCGTCTCCTAGCCGCTGCTCACTACCTCGCACCACCACTCACCGCCCCGCTCATGGTTGGGGTGGTCCCCACCATCGGTAGAATCCTCCATCTTCTCCACACTTTGAAGATCCCTTGGTCAAGGTCGCCTTCACCTTTGATTGCTCCTCTTGGTGCTTCTAGTGGGCTTAGAATTGCTCAAGGAAATTCCCTCGGATGGATTTAGCTATTTATCCTCGCAAACATGATGGTGGTATCGATGCTTTGAGAAGAAGGAGTCAAGTTGGGATGGGTGGGATCCAATCTCTCGATGAGGTTCAGCCCTTTGGTTATGACAAGCCCGATAGCCCACCTCCTCTTCCACTACCTTCTGTCATGTTTGTTGTTGTTGCTTGATATTTTTGTTCTCCTTTTTTATTGAAGCTTGCACTATGTGGTTTTTTATGTTGATGCTTTGAGGTGATCGTGGGCATCTCTTTAGGCCTTTTTGGCTCGATTTTTGGAACTTCGTGCATTTTGGGGTATGAATTTTCTACCAGATTTTTGTATGATTAGCATACATACTTGTTTATCAATATAAAAGTGTGCTTTTCAATAAAAAAGTGTATATTATTGTATACTTAAAAACATAAAATATGTTTAAATTATGTATAATTAATATCTTAAGAATAAATGGTCAAAATGGTTATTTGAATTTAAATTATTGTGAAAAAGTATTCTAATGAATTGTTAGTGCCAAAGAAAATTCGAGAGATAAGGAAAATATAACTTTATTTTTTCCGATTGTGTTGGCAAATCAAAATTTAGAAATGTGATTGAATGACATGAGAAATAGACTCATAAATTTTCGTCACCTAAAATGTTCCGTAGGTGATGTTTGAATGATAGGGTTAGGTTTGATAACAAATGTGTTTGAGGGTATTGAACCTTCTTATATTAATATGTTTTTCGTGATTTTTTGGTGTGTAATTTTTGTTTCTAGGTGAGTGAATGGTAATCGACACACTTTTAGATAGAGAAGTGACACACATTTTCTTTTAAATGAGAGTTTATGTAAGCTTGAGTAATGATAAATGATTCATTGGTTAAGAATTTTGCAATGGAGTAAATATATGAAATGTCAGATTTTGAGAGTAGAATATATATATATATATTAAAAAATATTATTTGTCTTGTTGTGCAAAACACTAGGTTATTTGCGCAAATTAACATATTGAGTGAAAAAATCATGGACTCTGTATGATAATGAAGAATAATGATTTAAACAATATTTTTTGAAAATATATTATTTTAAAATTTTGTAGTAAAAAATATTTTGTTCAAATAATTTCATGATTGTGTGTGTGTGTGTGGCGCAGTATGCGCTGCACGCGCACGCGCATATGCATGTGCGCGTGTGTGTGCGTGTGTGAATTTAACAATCTTTTGTCCCACACTTAATATCTCAAAATTGAAAGTAGTATCTAGTTAGAAAAAAATATTGTTGTATCAAGCTCACTTTTTTGTAGCACTCAACATTTTTTTCAAAAGCGTGTCTAGAAAAAGGAGTAAATTTTTAAAAGAAACCTATTTCATTGAAAGTTAAAAATAAAAAATTAAGTACTTAAAAACAAGAGCTACAATACCCAAAAAAATCCTAAAGTGCCCTCAAACATGCCTCAAATCCTTTTTTTGAAGAACCGAAGTGGGACTTACATAGGTGAAATTTTCCAATAGGATTTGAGGCCAATCAGATTGTCGCGGTGTCCCATTAGATACTTAAGACAATAAACCTGCAATTGTACTTTCTGATCGTAACCCTTACACATTTAATTACATTGACATTTGTTTATTCTTCCTTTTACTTTGCTTTATCATGCTCTACACTTTTGTATAGGTATTTTCAATGTTTTTACCTATGTTTTAACTATTGTATTTTTATTTTTTATCAAGGGCAAATAGTTTTGAAGGGACTATACCATGTTTTAACTATTGTATTATTTTGTAGTGTAAAATAATGTTTTTTTGCTATTTATGAGAACGAATAAAACAAGCATAATTTTTTTATTTACTTCAATGATTATAATTTTTCTTAATATGATTTTTAATGTACAAAAGTAGATAAACCCATGTGATGTTAATATCAAAGAAAAGGAATATGCAAACCCATCAATGCAAAGAATTTTGTCCCAAAACCATTTTTGAATTTGATGATAAATCAATATAAATGGTGCCTTATAAACTTCCTTTTATTCCAAATTATTATTAGGATAATATAAAATGATACTATTTTTGTTAGTAATTAGATGTTCCTAATATTGTATGCAGATAAAACCTATCATTATTTATGAAACATTAGCCAAAAAAAAAAAAACAAATTCAAAATGACGCTTTAGGGTCCATGTCCTCGAGCTATGTCTGACAAGCTCATCTTCCTCCTTTCACATACTAACTTCACCGACTTCAACATAGCAACTCACAGGTTTCTCTAGCTTGTAGTTTGTTTTCCATATAATATTAATAGGATCTATATTTATGTATTTTGTTTGATTGATTTGTAAAATTTAAGAAGAAAAAGTAAGATTAAAATCCAAACAAATTGAAAAATCCAAATGATAATGTAGGACAAATTTGAATTTAAAATGTTGGACATGAAAAATATCCATTAATAAAAGTAATGACTTAAAAAATAAAATATAAATCTAGTCCATATCCACTAAGATGAAAACTTCAGACTCTATCAATCACTTATTCTTTCAATGAAGCACGATGCCACTTTGACAAATTGAAAACTCGTGCATAAATTTCAATTAATTTCTAAGGCCTTTTAAGACAAGACACAATTTACGCTTTGTTTTTTTTTAAAGAAGTTATACGTGGTCATCAAACCAAGTAGTCAATCTTTCAATTGTATTGATCAGAATTTGAGAGCATAATCTATCAAATTTAAATATACCTTCGATCAAACAAAAATTGCCCTTGAATGCATTTCATTAAATTTGAGCCACATCCAAATATAAACTCTCAATATTTTCTATTAAATTTATGCACCTATGTTTGAGTGACCACCTTATGGATAACCCTTCTTGATCTACAATCCATTATGTATTAGGTATATATTTGAGTTTTTTCCACCTTATTAATATTACAAAATAGAACTATGTCATTTGTATAGACATATCATATATTGTGAGGTACATCATTATACCATGTATCTAAAAACCTTAAGTAAGCTTTTGGTAAATGATTATAAGTAAGTTATTTTTATTACACACATTCAAATATCATATTTTAAATTTTTTATTTGAATTATCATTTACTATTTTTAAAATGTATTTTTCAAATAAATATTAACCACTTTAAATTTGTTGATAGGATTTAATTGTTTATATATCATTTTTTATGGTTTTGTAATTATTTACATTGTACCCATGATATTAACTAGATATCATGATTCAAGTTTTTCAAACATCATATCGTCACTTCATTTTTACCTTACCCAAACTGTGTTTATATTTGAAATGAGAATAACTACTAATAGTTGTAATAATTTTTTCTTTTGTAAGTTTTTAAAAAAACTTATAGTTCTAGTTTGTTAATTAGATGAATTGGAATTAATATATTAAAAACCTAGAAAATAAATATTTGATACTAACTTTGTATCACACTGAATATTTTATAGTTATTAAATTTTTATAAACAACAAGATATAAGTAAGGATTTAAATATGTTTGTTTTTTATCCATAAAAAAGAGGCACTGAGCCTCACAATTTATATTATATAAAAAAAATACATGTATAATCAGGTTACAATCTGATTACAAAAGTAGCCTAAAGGCGGCATAAACATACAAAGATTATACTATAACTAGATACCTAATAAAAACACACGAGAAGTTAATTGGCCTCCTCATCAGAAGAGCCAAGAACCACAACAATGGGCATTTCAACATCTCTCACATCCTCTTCAACCATCAAGTCAACCATAGTCTCAAATAGCTTGGATTATTCGAATTTATCAGTAGGGATATTCATAGCTGCACATATAACATCCAATTTTTTACCTTGTGAAATAATCTCTAGAGTCTAGGCTTTGGACAACTGCCAAATCTATTCAAGGCAGAGGCCAATGTCAACTCTCAAGCTGCTCCATGTCCTCGTGGATAACATAAGAGTTGCTTAGCACCAAAGATCGTGGTATAAACCTCGATGATTTGGGCCACCTTCAAAGTGTCGATGCGGTAGTGGGTGGCCAAGATCATTCATTGATTTTACCACCGCCTTTGCAATAGTAGTATCCCTAAGCTGGTCAATATTTGTGCATGAAGCAAGTTAGTCACCATCCACTAGAGTAATTTAGGATCTTTGACACCTTTGATTAGAGCTTGGTGCCAAAATTCCATGGCCTCTTTTGAGTGACCCTAGTGCCCTTGTCAGGAGATACCCCGCATTCAACAATTTCCAAAGCTTGAGTTCATTCACCTAACCTAAAAAGGAGTAGTGGACATCATCAATCGATAATTTGTGCACCAAATTTTCATTCATTTCATTCACAATGTTGCTCTCCGTAGCTTTCCCTTTCCCAACCTTGGCACTCTAATGCAGGAGCATCATTAAGAAGACACTTTAAGGGGAAAATTCTCAAGGATATGAGGTTAAGTTGAAAGCTTAAGATATATGGAGTCATGAAAGATAGGTTTGAGTGAGTTCAAATATTCAAATATGAAAGATTAAGATATATGGAGCAATTCAAATATTCAAATTGGAGGTTTTCCCTCCCAAATGGTAAATTCAAATTTTAGAGACATGTGTAGTTGTGAGAAAAGAGAACTTGATAGTTTAGAGGTATGATATGGGTCTAGATATGTCATAGGAGTTTTAGAATGGTAATTAAATCTAGCAAGATTCATTAGTGTGTACAAGTGTTTTAAATAGCCTATTTTTGGCTTGAGAAGGTATAATGAGTCATTATAAGCCTGAAGGCGGTTCCAAATTCGTAAAAGGAAGTTACATGAAATGGAAGACTCGAGAATACCGGGAGAGGAATCGAGTTAGAACCATCATCCTCAAGGAAGAGACGAGAAAGAATCCGAGAAGGCATGGAATCGTATATAAAATGTAAATATGTGAGAACTCCGTATTTTTGGTTTAATTATATTGTGTGTTTGTTTACAGTGCTCACTTTTATGTCAATATTTGTGGAAGATTCATTGTAGAGATATTGATGAAAATTTTATCATATGGTAAATATCCTTTATTATGCTACCGATGCAGATCCCTACATACATACCTTCTTATTGCACCATCTTAGTCACCAAATAAAGAGTTAGATTCATCACTTAGCAAAAATCACCAAAACATGTTATAAGCACACTTTCTCAAGAAGCTTGAATCTTGCTCAAAAGGATAAAATGCACCAAAACACTGAATCAAAAGATATAAAAACTTTTAACATGCTTAAATACACCAAACAAACTTTATTAAGCACTTCATAAAGTTCCAAACATTCATCTTCTATCAATCTCCAATTCTAGGCCTTATACTTGCTTGTAGCCCTTCTAAAGGAAAATTCTGATGAAATCAACAAAATACAAGGACTTAATATTTTCTGGTAATATTTATAGATACCTCCTTTTCCCATTAATATGACTACAAAGTTTCAACACTCAATTCAAGCCCATGCAATTTTATTCTCATTTTACCATTTTTGACTAGGTCTAGTTTTAGCCCTTCTTAGCTCTCTGACCTCCATGTCTAGAGCAACATAAAAATTTTCATGAAAAAGTGATTTCATATTATAATATAATTTATGAAGATTGTGATTTCTACCAATTTTTATGCCATATCCCTTTCTAGGTTTGTTCTAGCTAAGTCTTTTAAGAACCCAAAACTGAAAATTAACCATATCTTTCTCCCACATGTGAATTTAGCGCTAAAAATTTACACACATATTCTTATGGGTATAAAGACACTATAGTAATTTTTTTAGATAAACCCACTTGATAAAACTCAAATTATGAAGTTTTTAGAAATTTGTCCAAACAGGGATAGTCATAGGGCAACAAGCATTCAAAAATCCATAACTTGAGTTTTATACACTTTTAGAACCTCATTCCACTTGAAAAAGTTATTTTTTTATGATCATAAAATTTCATATTTAGAGTTTTTTGAGTGAATAAGCCTTCATCAATGTGATCCACAAGATTTTTGGTGACTAGTTTCTTACACAATACGAGGGTTTAAGACTAAGTTTTCTCTGTTTGACCTATCAAAACTTATTCATTTCCTTTGAAACTTTATGAAACCTTTCTTCATTTTCACACTACCTTCACACCAAATTTTAGACCTTTATATTGAATATAATTCAACTTATGAATGTTTTTCCTCTCCCAAATCAACATGAAATATCACAAACAATTGGCATACCTCCTTCATACCCACTACCTGTCCTCATAAGCCTTCATAGATCCTTAAAAAACCTATGAACACAATCAATAATCCATTATAAACCATATCCATACAAATGAGAATCCTTCATAAAAACAATCTCAAATATTCATTCTCATTAAGCAACTATGCACAATTTTGCTAAGAAGAAGCCTTTATTTGATAAGACCATCAAATTACAAAGCTTCATGAGCCATCTAGGCTCTGATTCTGAGATTTTATTCACTCCTCACTCTCCTTTCCTCTCACCAACATTTCATTAACCTCTTCTCATTTGAATACATTTTCATTTTATGAGGAAAAGAGGTAGTTAGGGCTTAGACTACTAACTCAACTAAGATTAGACTAACTAGGTGGGGTTTAGGGTCTAGTTAGGATCAAATAGATCATTTTACAAGTGTATACATTCTCCATGACCCCTAATTACACCTTTATTGAACTATACTAACCCCTAGATTAATAACTTATTATAAAGACTAATATAAATATTCAAAAGGACCATTTTGGAGGGAAAGCTCCAAATGTTTATGCATGAATTTTGTTCCGAGAATAGAGTTATTTCTATCTTTTCATTCTCTTGAGAAATAGATAAGGGTTAGGGCTAGAAGGAATACCTATTGAGTGTTGGGAAGGTGTGCGCATCGTAGAGAGATCAAACCGATTGTGAAGAGCTCCTTTTTGTGCAGGAAGGACTACTTGTAAATAAGAATGCAAGACCACCAGATTTTCGTTAAACAATAAGTGAGGGAACTGCCTTGGGCCCAGGAAATATTAGACTTCCTTTCGAAGGTTGTCAGTTCCCTTTTAATACAAATTAATGCAAATGATAATAAAGAAGCTATTGTGAAATCACGATTTAGGTACCTCGTTACTAAAAGCAATAAAGACTAAACTACCAATAATAAAATGTCATGCTGTTTGTTTGGTCACTGGTTATTGATACGTTCAGATCAAGTTACAGGGATAGACAAGGCTGGATATGAGATTGTTTGGAGGTAAATAGGTGAAAGGTTGGTTTTTGGTATAAGTCATAGTGACCGATGCCGGTCACTGGATAACCGACCGCGGTTATCAAATCGGTACCGGTAGGGGATAACCGATATCGGTAGGGGCAGTGATTTAGGGGCTGTTAAATGTAGGTTGGTTGTAAGGTGGTTATGGGGTTTAGAAGGTTGGTAGATGGTTGAGGGGAGTAGTAGGGTGATAACGAAGACTCAAAGAGTGAGAAAGCTGCCTTTGGGGCAATATAGAGATGGATGAATGAAGGTTAGGTGCAGGGTGCTGCCGGGTGGTAGATCTAGGAGTGAGATTATAATCCCTATGAATCAAAAGTTCACAAAGTAATGTCTAGAAGCATACAAGGTAATAAAAGAGACTACTTACTAGTTTCTGATGCGGATGTAGGTCCAAGGAATGCAGTGGCGAAGGCAAGGCTCAGTTGGGATGATCCGGAAATCGGAAGTGAGCTGATGAAACTATCCTCGACTCTCCCAATGTTTGGGTGAGTGTGACCATGATCTAGTTGCTCAGTTACAGTCTTGGGCTCAATACTCCTCTCTGCAACCTCTTCTCTCTCTCTCTCACTTGTCCCTCTCTTACCAAATGAATTCTGATATTTTGCAAATGAATTCGGATCCTTTTGTTTTGGTTGGGGGAGGTCATTTACAGGGAACTGATGGTGGTTACCTAACCGACGCCTGTCGCGTAGGGACCGATGTCGGTTAGATCAAAGTTGGATATTTTTAGTAAAATAGCTAACTTTCCCTCCTTTTTCCCGAGGGGTCAGTTGTGGGCTTGGTCAAGTCATTATTAGGTTCGTTTTGGTGCGGGTGAGGGTGATGAGTCATGGGTGTGGGTCTGGACCAAGTTATAGGTCTTAATTAGGTTAGTTTAGGGTTAGGGCTAGGTCATGGTGAGGTGGCGAGGTGAGGTGACAGGGTTGGAGATGTGGATTTATTAATTATAAGGTAATTAATAAATAATTAAGTGTGTAAGGTTTAGGTGGTGAGGTAGGGTTAGGTTGCGAGATGAGATGCGGGGCACAGGGTGTCGTAAGACCCAAATTTGGTGTCTACATTTGCCCCTTGTTGTCGTGTAGCTTGTCTTGTAAAGCTGCACTGACAATAATAAGAAGTGGTTGCCCCAGTTAAGGGTATAGGTAATCCCCCTCAAATCTATCACAGATTGAGGCGACGTGAAATCAGGGATAGGGTTGATAAAGGGTGAATGATGATGAGATGATGGTAAGATGGTGGGGTAAGTTCAAGGAAGCAGACGCACGTTGAAATGTAGTAGTGTGACTAGGGTACACGATTTGAAGAGCAAACAAGCAATTCATAGGCAAAGGTCGATAGTTTATCCAAACAAGGTTGATATAATCCTTGTATCCAAGGCATAGGAAGTAGCTCCAGGGTATATAATGGGTAAGGTATCGGAACATTTAGGCATGTTTGACAGTACCAAACGGTTGGTTTGGTTGAGATAAACGTCACGGTCTCGGTCTAGGCAAAGCTGGTCGGCTGATCAATTAAAGTATCCTAGTCATGCTAAAACATGAATAGGTGAGCTCATTTAAACAAACAACTACATGATGGGTGGATAGAATCATAATTTGTGGGCCTCGGTCGAGGTACTTAATTGGCGCAGTCTTGGGTCAGGCCGATTGGTTGGGTGCGGCCGTGGGTCAGGTCGATTGGTTGGTTGTGGCCTTGGGTCGAGCTGATTGGGTGGTTGCTGCCTTGGGTTGGGCCAATTGAGTGGTTGTAGCCTTGGGTCGGGCCGGTTGGTTTGTTGCGGCCTTGGGTCGGTGGTGTTGGTTTATTACGGCATTGGGTCAGGCCAATTGGTTGGTTGCGGCCTTGGGTCGGGCCGATTGGTTGGTTGTGGCCTTGGGTCGGGCTGATTGGTTGGTTGCGGCCTTGGGTCAGGCCGATTGGTTGGTTGCGGCCTTGGGTCGGGCCGGTTGGTTGGTCGCGACCTTAGAGTCGGGCCGATTAGTTAGTTGGTTGGTTGTGGCCTTGGGTTAGGCCGGTTGGTTTGTTGCGGCCTTGGGTCAGGCCAATTGGTTGGTTGCGGCCTTTGTGTCAGGCCAATTGGTTGGTTATGGCCTTGGGTCGAGCCGATTGGTTGGTTGCGGCCTTGGGTCGGGCCGATTGGTTGGTTGCGGCCTTGGGTCGGGCCGATTGATTGGTTACGGCCTTAGGTCGGGCGATGAATTCAAAATAAGGCTATTTAGCAAAGCCGGGGGTAGGCGATGTGGTGAAAAATGGAGATTGGTGGATAAGGGCAGGAGTTAGGTTAAAATAAGTAGGTAACCGATATCGGTCTTCTAGGGCATGCCCTAACCGATATCGGTTAGAGGTCAAAACCTATAAAAAAAGAAAAAAAGTGGCATGTCATTTTCACATTGTGAATTTGAGCGCCAAAACATCTCTTGTTGAGTTTTGAATTGATTGTGTTGAGTGTTTGGGCTGAGTTGGCACTAGTTGAGTGGGTGAGTGAGTTATTGGTAGGCCCCAGAGATCGGGAGGCAGAGCTTGATTGGTTGAGGACCCTGCTAAGGAGATTTGGAGCTATGGCACAGGGTGGAGGAGCAGGAGGTGCTAGAGGAGCTGGACCACCACCACCTATCCCACCACGATGATGTGTAGTCATACCGGTAGGCTCTGAACCCCTATTTCTGTCAATTTTATGAATTTAGCTGGGATTTGGGTATTGGGGTAGGAATCCAAAATTTGATAAAATAATGAATAAATGAAGGTAAACAGTAAAATGGATTGGGTAGATATGTTAGGTAGGAAAAAACGTCAGGGTGGGTAAGGTTTTAGGCAATTGTGCTGGGTAAATTGGGAGAAATAGGGAAAAAGGGGGTTTGGGGGCCGTTTTTGGTTCGGCCCCTAAACCCCACAGTGACCGATGTCGGTCACTAGTCGACCGACATCGATCATAGTTTTCAGGTGTAGATTAGCAGGTGCAGAGACCGGCGTCGGTCATGTGTCGACCGACGTCGGTTCATAAAATTTGGACATAGGGTGCGGGTGGGGGACCGATGGCGGTCGAGGGTGACCGATAGCGGTCACCATGGGTAGGAGGTAGGGTTGTAAAATTGCTTTGTTGGGTGTTGTTTTAGGCGGGTAGGATAGATTATAGGGTTGAGGGGGGAGAAGGTAGATTTGTTGGGTGAGGTGGGTGAATTGCTAGCGGGGATTAGGTGGGATAAGTTGATTGGGGTAGGATAGGTTATTGGGGTGGGGGGTAATTGGGTGGTTGGGGTCGGTTCGGGTAGGATAGGTTATGGGTTGTGTATGGATTGGGATGGGTTAAATTGGTTGGGGTATGGTTAAAGGGCTTAGAGTAGATCGGGTGTGTATTGTTGGGGCGGTTGGTAGGGTGTGGGATAGGTGAAGGGGATAGTTTAGATTTTTTTTTTTTTGTTGGGTGGGGTTATTGATTCTGAGGGAGATTAGGTGAGATAGGTTTGATTGGAGTGGGTGGGATATTTAAAGATGGATTGTAGGAGTGAGAGGGATTTTTAGATGTATAGGGTAAGATAGGTGGGTGTAGATGTGTTTAGAGTTGGGTTGTGATTGGGTGGGTGAGTAAGTATAGAGGGTTAGGTTGGTTGTTTTGTTAAGGGTAGGCCTGACAGAGTGGGTTGTTTTTGCAGGCACGCCAGCAGTTGACCATGCGAGATCGGATGCCACCCCTATTGGAGTGGATGCGGCCACATGTGACCGCAGAGCAGTGGGCAGTTATGCGGGAGGTTGGACTCGGCAGAGTCCAGAGGTATAGGGCTGTGGATAGGGACCACAGCCTGATGGTTGCCCTCATCGAGAGATGGGATCCAGCAACCAATGCCTTCCATCTCCCTACTGGAGAGATGACAGTCACCCTAGAGGATGTGTATCACATCCTGAGACTGCCAATCATAGGTGAGGAGGTGTTCCAGGTGGATGCCGAGACAACGATGGATAGCATCCTGTAGGTATTCAGGGATGTAGCCCCATTGGTTACGTATCATAGTGCGAGCATCTACTACGGTGAGATGTATCACGCTCATCGACAGGAGACATGGCTTGCCGTGCTGATGATGGTCGGTATCACCTGCTTCCCTCCTCCCGACTTGAGGGAGGCCGCTTCCCATGGGCTCTGATGGGAGTTTTACAGGAGATGGTGGAGGAGCACACCTGCTACGCATGGGCACCAGTGTATCTGGTGCAGCTATATAGAGAGCTCTGGGGCTATCGCCGTATGAGGTGATTCGGTATATGTTCGACATTCTTGTTACACTGCTGGGCATACGAGCACATCGTGTGTATACGACCAGTAGGGTTGCCCCAGTAGCCAGGGCCACAGGCAGTCTATAGATATGGGTTTCAGAGGTGGTTGGGGGTCGTGGGCCAGCCACGAGCAGTGGTCGCAGGGCGGGATGTTACCTTTTATAGGCATATGTTAGAGGGCCTGACTACATTAGATATTATATGGAGGCCATACAGAGGCCATCAGCCCTATGGAGGAGCCCGAGCACAGCTGCGATGGATCTAGTACATCTTCTGGATAGCTGGACGGAGACCCGGGGAGTATGAGTGGATTCCCCTAGAGAGGGTACGACGACAGCTAGGACTATGGCAGGATGTGCCACCTCCCCTCCCACAGTATCAGAGGGAGGATGTAGAGGCACCACTACCTCTACCACAGCCATTTGACCCAGTTTGGGTAGCAGAGAGACCGACAGATGACATAGTGGATGATGCCGGGGTTACAGGCTCATTTTTGGTTTGGTGGGCAGGGCAGAGGGTGGCCGTGAGAGCACAGCCAACACAACCAGATTTAGTGGTTGTTACAACAGAGAGGGACCGTCTCTTAGGTCAGGTGTAGAATTATACGGGGCAGGCAGCTTGCTGCCGCACAGGCATAGATTGAGGTGTTACAGGGGTAGTTAGCAGCAGCACGAGCATAGGCACGAGCACGGTGTGCAAGCCTCGAGTCCCTTTTCGAGCTCGATGGCAGCTCCACCACCACCATGTGTACCAACTCGAGTTCAGGCACACGGCGAGGCGGGGCCCACTTCTATTAGGAGCCAGGGACTAGCCCCACTAGCCATGGTTGCATGGGCCCGATTACATGGAGGCTAGAGCAGAGGCCCATTACTATCAGGACCTACTAGATGGTACCGGTGTAGATTATCAGCCATATGCAGCTCATAGAGCCGAGACTTCCTGGAGTCATAGGTCATGGTATGTAGGTGAGACCTAACACAGGGGCCAAGCGAGGGATAGGCCGAGGAGGGGGAGAGAGCTGAGTCACCCTAGGAGTGGAGACATTTTTGGTCAAGTTGGATAGATGATTTTTGATAGAGACACCGTCTGCGAACCGAGTGTGCATATAGGGGCCTGCGTGCCCACATAGGATTTATGTATTCATTTTTGTTGTATATACCAGCCTGCGAGCGAGTACATTTTGTATAATTGATCGGCTTGCGAGCCGAAAGTCAAGATTTTGACAGAGAGGCATTGGTGGCATGCCGACTTTGTATTTTGGATTACAGAGGCCCCATGCAGGGCAATTTGTATATTTTGACATTGATTTGATGATATATAGATGATGAGTTTGATCCACATGGTGTGTATAATTTTTGATTTGATGCATATATTATAATGTTTCATGTGTTTTGTCGATGGTATTGGAATTTGATGTATATAGATGATGTTGATGATGTTTTGATGATATGCATATGTTTTGAAATGTTGATGTTATTATGATGATGGATGTTGATAGTGATGTCGTTATGCAGGGAAAAGAGGTGGGCTCGCCAAAAATTTACAAAAAACAAAGAAAAGGCCTAGGTATAAGCAAAAGGAGACAGGTGACCGATATCGGTTAGCTAACCGATGTCGGTCACTATGTGACCGATACCGGTTAGGTAACCGATATCAGTTATGCTAAAATGAGCTTTTCTAAAAATAGAAAAGCTTGGGAGGCAACTTAAATTCTTATTTTTAGAGTCATGCAACATGTTAAATATGAGGATGTGAGGCTGTTGACGTCCATACAGGTTAGTTGCATGGGAGAATTGAGTGATAAGGAGGAAAGAGACAGGTAAAGTGATCGTGGGCTTGGATTAAGAAGGCGTAAAGGCAAGTTATAGTGAAGAGGGTGGTGAACATGGCTGAACAAGGAGAAGCGTCCAGCGGGCAGAGAGGAGAAGGAAGATAGGTTCCACCTCAAGCTGCTGCATCCCAAGAGGTATAAGTTTTGGTTGGAATTAGATTTTGCATGCTTATGAATAGGATGTGGTAAGGTAAGTGGGTAGAGATGAAAAGAAAGGTGATAGGCAAGGGTTTGGGATGGGGTGAGTGTTATGGGGTAGGTAATCAGGTGTTTCAGATATGTTTTTAGGTATAGAGAGGGCAAACAAGTGAATAAGTTATCATAGGTGGTGTTTTTGAGTAGGGTGGATAGAATTGACAGTGACCGATATCGGTTTATGCCTAACCGGTATCGGTTAGGTAACCGATATCGGTTACTGTGTAAAGTTGTAGATTTTGATAAAAAAACACTTGGGGATTTATTTGTTGTTTGTTGGTTTGATGTGTGCAGGCAGAGGCAGGGTTGAGGATGAATGATAGGGTGCCAGCTTTGTTATCATGGGTCCAAGTGGATGTAACACCAGCTGAGTGGGCATTAATAAACCATGTGGGGTTAAGCGGAATCCGCTATTATTCATGAATCACACACAATCATGCTATGTTGCAGGTGCTGATTGAGAGATGGAATCCAAAAAAGAATACCTTCCATCTGCCAACAGGGGAGATGACAGTGACGTTAGAAGATGTGTTTCAAATTTTGAGACTTCCAATTACAGGAAGACCAGTGTATCAGGCAGGGCCCAACGCGGCGCGGGCAGCGATAACGGCAGTATTTGGTCCAGCCGCATACGAGATTTGACACAAGTGAGGCTTGACATTTACTTTTGGTATAATGTTTGCGGCACACCCTGAGGCAACAAGGTTGGCCGTGGTATTAATGATAGCGGTGGGGTATTATGCATTACCTAGAGTGGATGGGGAAGATTTCCAAAATCATTGATGTGTATTATTCGTGAGATGATAGAAGGTAGCGTTACTTTCGCATGGGCACCCACATATCTGGCAGAGCTATACAGGGGTTTATGGGCATGCAGGTGAAATCACAGGACTACACTGGATTGTGCATACTTATTACATTGTTGGGCCTATGAGCACATTGTGTGTGTGCGACCAATAGGCCGACCAATCCAGGTAGGAGAGACAGGATTGCAGAGGTTGGGATTCAGGCGATGGGTCTAGATAGAGAAAGAGGCAAGAGCCGAGACCATGACAGATGACGTCGACTATTATAGGTAGATGTTGGAGATGGTGACAATTGCGGATATCTGTTGGAGGCCTTACGGGAACTACATGATGACAACAAACATAGTCGAGGATTTGATGGGTGTAGAGCGATTGAGGTGGATCGCAGGACATAGCCAGGTGAGTACGAGAGGATTCCTCTAGATCGCGTGCGACAACAATTTGGATTTGTTCAGGATATACCCATGGATCATAGACCATACAGGAGGATTGACACCGAGGCACCATTCTCACCTCCACCCGGTGACACTTCTAGAAGGACCAGAAGAGATAGTAGCGATCACAGGGTAATGGATGCAGGAGTGACAAAGTCTTATAGATTATGGTGGGCAGCAGAGCTGCGAGGTACACACGAGAGGGCCGATCATCCTGACATAGCTGTGATTACAGCAGAGAGAGACCGCCTGTAGGGTTTAGTTCACCAGCTTCAAACACAGGTGAACGAGACCACGAGATTGTTAGAGGCTTCACAGTCACGAGTGGAGAGACTAGAGGCAAGATTCCTCCACGCGAGAGGGCATATTCATATGTTACAGGAGAGATTGGTGGATCAGTGGGAGGAACCAATAGCAGTGGTACCTTTGAGGATGGAGAGGCCAGGTGAGTGGCATCGACGATCACCATCGCTACCTAGTTTGGGACGAGGCGCGGGGGCCTAAGTGAGTTTCATACATAGGGGTAGAAGAATAAATAAGGACTCGACCTGCACGTCGATAATAGAGAAGATGTATTTGTTTAACATCTAAATAAAACTGAATATGTATGTTGATTTGAGTTATGATAATAATAAGAATGTTTGTGTTTTGAATGTTTGGATTGATAAAGGACAAAGGTGAGTGTTATCAATATAAATACGTGAAAATATTTATATTTTTAAGGAAAACACAACACATGATAGGTTATGGTAGGGGATGGTTGAGCTAACCTTGGGAGACCCCGTATCTCCTAAGTGCTTGCCTACATAGCCCATTGCACAAGTAAGGAGGGGCCTCGGACCGATGTAGTTCTCCCTTAGGACCAGGGAGAGGTGAATTCAGGAAATTTGGTTGTGGTTAGGCAATTTGTTGGTTGGTAAAAGTTTGATGTTGGTAGGGTAATGTTGTTGGTGTTGGTGTGGGTATAGGTGAAGCGAGGGTTAGCTTACCCAAGCATAGGAAACCATGTCCTGATTAAGGTCAACACATAATCCTAGATTCGGGTAAAAGAGGCAAAAGTGTCCCATAGTTGGAAAGAGCTAAACAAACCACGTATTATTGTAGGATGAGCTTGAATCCCTAGGTACCTTGCATAGGTGAGAAGTCGATAGGTGAAAAGAGTTGTATAATCACAATATATCGGATATACGTCATGTCCCTTGAGTTTTGTTGTTTTGAAGAATGGTGAGGTGAGGTGGATGGTATAGCTGGGGTGTAGAGAACTTGTTATAAGGTGATTATTCTGACGAAAGAGAACCAAACCTAAATAGACAAGTCCATGACTCAAAAGTGCTTTTGAATCTTTGCTTTTATTTTTACGGATATAAGTGATCGATGCGGGAAGTCTATATGGAATATGCATTTTGTTGTTCTTGAGGTCTTCATGAAGTGATCAATGTGAGAAGCTTCGATAGAGGCTGACTTTGTATATCTGTCCTTGAGGAGCGATCTACTTATATTAGTAGATGCGGCTTTTACACATATTGTCCTTCGAGGAGCAGTCTAGTTTATAGCTTAGAGGTCTAGATGTCCGTTTGGCATGAAACATCTAGTTTTGCAGGAAGTTTGACTCAAGAATATCCCAGAATTGTATAATTGAGAACTTGTTATTTTGATACTTTTAAGTCATGGACCAGACTAAAAAGGGGAAGGCATCTTTAAGAGGAGGTGATGATCAAACCACGTGAGTTTGATTCTACTTTGAGATGCATGAAACAAGGTGTATGAGGTGGTAAATGAGCTCAAGGGACAAGTGCAAGGTAGATAAGAAGTGATGTAACACTAAATTCAATAGTAGAATGGTCGAGAGATGTAAGGCATTAAGGGGTTGAGCTCGGAGTTTACCATTAAGCGAAGCTAAACGATAAGTACCTGATCTGTAAGTGTGAGTGATAATGTAAGGCCCAATCTAATTAGGAGCAAATTTTCCACGTTTGCTCTTTTCTAGTTTGGTTACATGTTGATTCTCTTTGGGACAAGATCACCAATCTTAAAGGTACGCTCATGAATTCACTTATCATAAGCACTCTTAATGCACTTTTGATAAATTTGAAGGTGGTCGAGAAGAGTGTAAGGCGACGCTCGTTAAGAAGCTCCAATTGGGCTAACCGCTCTTGGCGGAAGTCATCATTGATGAGAATATCACGGAGAGATATTCGAGGGAAGGATTTGTATTTTGAGAGGCAAGACAACCTCGTACCATACACCAAATAGAATGGTGTGGAATTAGTGGAAGTACGAATGTTGGTATGATAAGCCCAAAGGGCAAAATGGATGTGATCATGCCAGTTTTTCCTAGAATCATTAATGAATTTCATGAGAATTTTGGTTAAGGTTTTGTTAGAAGATTCAACTTGACCATTTTCTTGTGGATAGTATGGTGATGAGAAGCTAAGTTTGATATCAAAGTTGTCACAAAGGGCTCATAACATGACTTATTTTTGAAAGATTTTCCATTATTTGTTATTAGGTAATGAGGAGCACCAAAACATGAGATAATGTGATGATTGATGAACTCAACGATTTTCTCTTTTTGGTTGAAATGAGTGGAGCGGCCTCCACCAATTTAGTATAATATTCGGTTTCGTGATGATCCAACGGTGACGCTTGCAAAAGACGGGTGAATCTCACCAATAAGGTCTAAACCCCATTGTGAGAAAGGCCAAAGATCTCGTGCGAACCGTAGCGGTGGTTAGGAGTATATTGAAGGTTGGCATGTTGTTTACACATAACACAACGCTTATCATATATTCAAGCAGTCTTTATTAAGAGTAGGCCAATAATATCCTAGGCGAAGGATCCGCTTGGCCACAGCAAGGCCACTAAAGTGCCCACCACAAATTCCATCATGGACTTGTTGGATGGTATGGGTGACTTCAGCGCCGGTTAGACATCAAAGGAGGATACCATCAAAGCCACGTTTATAGAGGAGTCCCCCATGATGACATAACGAGAAACACTTTTAAGAAAAGCGCGTTTGCCATTACTAGTAAGGTTAGGTGGGAGAATAGAGGTTGTAAGGTAGTCATGAAATTGGTGATACCAGGTATCTGTGAATCAGCATATACATTATTTACCATACAAACATCCGGGATTAAGTAAGATGGGGAAAAGAGTTGTTGGACCAAGACAAATATGTCAGAGTCAGTTGGTGAGGTAGGAATTTGTGAGGCCAAGCAAGCCATAGTATCCACACCTTTATTAGTTGAGCGTGGAACGGTTTGGATAGAATAATGAGTAAATAAGGTCAAAAGTATGAATCCACGTAATGTTTGTACTTTTGAAGTTCCTCATTTTACATTGGTAGATGCCGGTAAATTGATTTACGACCAATTGAGAGTCACTAAAAATGTTGATAGACTTCACACCTAAGTATAATGCAACGTGGAGACCCAAAACAAGGGCCTCATATTCTGCTTTGTATTGTTAGTGCAGGGAAATCGATCACGAATGAAAGAGGCATAGGTTCACCATCAAGAGGAATGAGAACAACGCCCGCCCCTCCGCCGTCATTGACATTTAGATTCATCGAAGAAGAGGGTCATCGGATAAGATGCATCACTGAGTGAAAGGGTTGCGATGAGTTCATCAGGGAAAGTAAAATTGGTAAATTGTTCCCCAGGTAAAGGGGCTTCCGTGAGTTGATCCCTGATAGTTTGTCCTTTGGTGATTTCTGGTGTACAAACTCAAGGTCGAGGTCAGCGAGGGTATAAGCCATTGGGTGATACGTTGGTTTAGATGAGGTTTAGCGTACATATAATGTATGGGGTCAGCGTTGGTGATGAATTTTTTTGTGATTCGGAGGTAATGTCGGAGTTTGGTGGCCACAAATGATAGGGCTAGGCACAACTTTTCTACGTGTGTATACCTAGTCTCATAATCCACAAGAGTGTGGCTTATGTAATAAATTGCTTGCTCTCGATGCTCGTAGTTCTGATGTGCGAGCATGGCTCCTACAAGCATGGTCGGTGGCGAAAGGTAAAGGTAGAAAGGGTGATCGTCTTGAGGTGGGATAAGCACGGTGTGGCTGCAAGAGATAAGCTTTAAGAGCCCATGAAAGGCTTGGTGGCACTCCTTGCTCCATTGAAAGACAATGTCCTTTTTAAGGAGATGATGGAAAGGTTGACATCGATCCGAGAGTTGTGAGATGAAATGCCAGATAGATTGGAGTTTTCCCTGCAAACTACACAATTGTTTTAGGTTAGTGGGTGGGGGCATTTCTAAGATAGCTTTGACTTTAGCTAGGTCAACCTCAATGCCACGCAAAGAGATGATAAAGCCAAGGAGTTTTCCCGAAAGGACACCAAAGACACATTTCTTTGGTTGAAGACGAACACACTGATATTTATAGCAATCAAAAATAATGGTTAAAACATCAAGATGTTCAACTGCGATGTTTGGATTTTCCAAGAAGATCATCGACATAATCCTTGAGGATAGTGTGCATAATGTCATGAAAAATGTAATTCATAGCCCGATAATAGGTCGCACCAAAGCATTATTAAGGCCAAAGCGGCATGACACGATAGCGAAGGTCCCCAGGGGTAATGAAGGCGGTTTTATGTTGATGGGGGGGCTACTAAAATTTGATTGTATCCCAAGAAAGCATCTCATGGCTGCAAAGTGAGATCAACAACTTGATTAATGCTAGGTAGGGGGAAGTCTTCCTTTTGGAAAGCGAGGTTAAGATCCCAAAAATCCATACATATCCGAAGTCCCCCTGTCGCTTTAGTGATAGGTACGACATTAGAAATCCATTGAGGATAGTAAATAGGTAAGATGAAAGAAACAGAAAGGAGTTGTTGAAGCTATTCTTTAACCAAGAGGGCAATGCGTGGATGCATTTTTCTTAGTTTCTATTTAACTGGTTTGGAGTCTAGTTTTAGAGTGATGTTATGGACAGCAATGTCAGGATCAATTCCTGGCATGTCGGCGTAGGACCAAGCGTAAGCTTGATTGTGGGCATGGAGGAAGGTAGTGAAGGCGGCTTGTTCTAATGCATCGAGAGATTGTCGATCTTTCAATGTGATGATCATCCTGTGTGGATGTTGATTTCTATAGTCGACTCATTCAACATGGTTTGGGTTTGAGATGGTAAGGTGCGTTGAATATAAGAGTCATCCGCACGAGGTAGGTGAGGATGGAGTCGTCATCCCGACACTCCACAACATTAATCGAAGGTGAGTCTTCTTTGATCATTTCTAGATACAAAAGGGGGAGAGAAGTTGGGTCTTCACCATCGCGTTGATAAGTGAGAGGACCTAGGAAATAACATTCACGAAAAAAAAAAGTTAGGAGGGATAGATTCCAGGTCATCGACTTTGTGGGTGAAGATGGCAAAATGGGCGATGATGGTTCGGAAGGGGTGACTTCGTCATCTTCCTGGATAAAATTGACATGAGGTTTCTTTGGTGTAGGTGGTTTGTAAAATCCAAGACCACTACCATCTTTGTGTTTGCGTGTAGTCATGGGAATGATCATATGTCGGCCTTGTTCATAAAGATCGAAACCAAAACCTTTCAAGCACGGTGAGTCGGGAAGGTTGGGTCGGATTAATGGGTTCCTTGACTAGTACAAGCACATCATTAGGGTGATATAACATATTGCAGGTTTTGAAGGGGGGAGCGTCAGCTGTGACGGTGTATGACTTCCCCTCATACTCAAATTTTATGCATCTATGTAAGGTGGAGGGAACACATCCCATAGCTCGGATCGAGGCGGCCTAACAACATGTTGTATTGGAACTCTCCCTCAAGGACATAGAAGAGTTCGGAGCAAGGTACATGGCCCTACATGAATGTTAAGGATCATGGTGCCTAGGGTAGAAGTAATAGCATTGTTGAATGAACGCAACATGGTGGGGTTGGTACACATGCGGCTAGGAGGGATATTCATCTGTTGGAAGGCTTTGGAAGAGATGATGTTTAGGCTAACGCCCCCGTCGATCATAACATGATGTACCTGTATGTCGTAGACGTAAGCTGAGATGAAAAGAGCGGGGTCAGGATCTTCTGCACCAAAGAGGACAATTTCTTCTTTAGAAAAACGATAGCAATGGTTTCTTTGTATAGGGACAGAGGTGGTTGTGGAGGTAGGTTGTTTGTTGAGAGAAGTGATGTGGTTAGGTGTTAAGATGGAGGCGACGGGTAGGGTTTTGTTAGGTAGGACCTCTATCCCTTGGAGGATCTCAATTAGAGCTTGTTGATGAGATTTAAATGTTTGAATGAGATCATAGAGTGTCATTTTTACAGGAGATTAGTGAAGTTGTTTGATCATGGTGCGATGGGAAACTCCATCAGAGACTAGATAGGTAGGTCCATGAATAATCACTTTAGGTGGTGGTGCGATCGGGATGGCGAAAGGAGAAAGAGAGGCCACAGGTGTGCTCTCTTTATCTTTTCCATTGTTTTTTCGACCTCAAGTAGCAATGCTAATCATATTGATCTCGTGAATACGAGATGAGGAAGATAAGCGGGGATAAGTCGTTGTTCTCAAGAGGCGGGGTGCAATGATGATAGATTTTGGTGAGGCGGGGATAGGTGGTATAGGAGAAGGGATATAAGTGGTTTGTACGGGTGGTGGTTTAGGCAAGGTATTTTGATGATTGGGTTAACTAGGCATGGATTCTTCTATGCGAGAAGTCATGTTTAGCTGGTTAGATGATGAGGCCACAGATGACGTGGTGGCAGGAAACAACCACGGGGAAAGAGGAGCGACAACAAACAAGTCCTTTGATGATTGAGTTTGCTTAGGGTTGGTAGGTAGGCAGGATACTTGGGGCGATGGTGTTGAGATGCCTGTGGATTTTTGTATGGGTGTAGAAGGTGCAAGTTGTGTTAAAGAAGACGTGGGAGGCATGGTGTATTGAGGCAAGGTGGAGGGGTGAGGCCCCAATATAGAAGGTAGGTGTGACGGTGAGGGTTGAAACCGTGCCTGTTGTACCGGTGTGATCGGGGGTGAGGGTTTTAGTTGTGGTGGAGGCATAGATTGGACTTGAGGAGATTGGGTTAGTTTCTAGGTGGATTGACGGCTTTATTTTTGGATAAATCTAACCATTTAGGTGGGTGCGTCAGGCTAGGTATTGGTGAAGTCCCAAGCATAGGGGAAGGTTTGGTTAGGTTGATAGAGGTGGATGAGGTATTCGGTAGAGATGAGGGGGGTGAAGGTGAGGACATAGGCATTTTGAGCTTTTGTAAAAACTTCGGGCATATGGTAGAGGTGTCTGGATTAGTCATCTGCATTTGAGTAGAGCATTATGTACTCAAACGTTCCCATAAGACTCATCTATCTTACGGGGATGACAATCTTCACGTGTGGATAGGAATTTTGGTATGGAAGAGAAGTGGGTGTGATTCCGGTCCACTGTGGGTGTGATATAGGGGGCAAATGAGGCGCTGTATCAATGGGTGTTAAGAGGTCAACCGGTCGCTGGAAAGATTTAGGCGATGAAGAACTGATAGGGAGGAGGGCATGTTCTAGAGGATCCATCATGGTTAAGGAGTTTGGTGATGTAGGCTCGAGGGGTTTCTCCTCTAAGGATGACAGAAAAAGTGGTGATCCTTCTTCTTTTGCAGCAAGAGTGGTGGAAGGAGATGTTTGGGAAATAGATAGGTTGGATAACATCGCTCACAGTCTTACAGGGATGTGGTGTAAGAAGGCTCTTCTGTGAGAAGAGAACTCTGGGCGGTTGATTCCTTTATGGGTAAAGGAATAGTGGGGCTGTCCTCTTGTCCTAATGAAGGAGAAGGGGGTGAGGACCCCTACATTGGTGAAGAGGCTCGATTCAGAATTTCCTCGATGGAAGCCCTTGGTTGGGAGTTGAAAACCGCATGGATCTCATGCACACTCTTCTCCTCGGCTGAGGTTTCTTGGTTTGTGTTACTGTTAGATGAATGGTTTGGAAATGGTTTGTTGAAGATTTTTAAATTTCGATTAGCAGGGGCATTAGGATTATCGAGGGTTATATCCCCTGCATCAACCATTTCCTGCACTATGTTTTTCAACATCTTGCAGTTTTTGTGGTTGTGTCCCTTCACACAATGGAAGTTACAGAAGTCATTTTATTTATACCAAGAAGGTATAGCGCGGGTGGAATCAAACCCGGAGTGAGGTTTAACAGGAGGCAAGGTGATAGCTCCTACTTTAAGCAATTTGTCCAAGATCACATCATAAGTTTCTCCCAAGGGAGTGTACTTGATGGGCTCGGCTTTATACTTATAGGTGGGTTTTGGCTGGGTATTAGACAATGCTTGAGATTTGACCATCACCGCGTGTACGGCCCCTTTTATTTGAAGCAACCGATGCGTGAGAGTTGGTGGTGGAGTCTTGTGTTCGGAAATTTGAGTTTTTGTTGTGCAACTTTAATTTCTCCTCCTCAAGGCTTGAATCTCTAATTTCCGAGCCATAGTAAAGGCCTCAACAAAGGTGTGGAAAGTTTGAATTTGGAGGGTGGGAGACATGTGTTTAGCGCGAGCCCGCATAAAGAGTTCGATGAGCTTGTCACGAGGTAAGACATAAGTAAGTTGGTTGATGAGGCCCCGCCATCTTCTAACAAAATCTGCGATAGACTTGTCTTTAAATTGTCGGATGGCATAGAGGTCGGTAATGGATACTTTCTTGGCAATATTGATGGAGAAGTGATCCAAGAAAGATTGGGCTAATGGTTAAAGGAGAAGATTGAGTGTTGGGCTAAAGCATTGTACCACTCAAGGCAGGCCCTGATAAGGACATGGGGAAGGTATGGAGTAGTAAGGCATCGTCATGAGCAATCAGATAGCAAACATGTCTAAACGATCGCAAGTGTTTTTGAGGGTCCTCCTTACTACTAAAGTGAGTAAATTTTGGTAATTCCCATTGAGGAGGATATGTATGAAGGGGGACAGAAGGATGAATAGGCTCCCGACAAACTTTCTTGTATGTCAGGGTGTTACGGCTTCCTGAAACAAAAGCCTCAAGATTTTGCATCTTGTCCATCATCTATTTGATTAAATCATTGGTTGGGTCAGATGATGGTGTTGTCGTCGTAAACAGAGGAGGATTGGGCCAAGAGCCGCTACTAGACAATGGTGGGGTTGAATGTTGATAAGGTAACGATGATGAATGTGTTGGGGCAGCCGAATAAGGGTGTCCTATATAAGATGTTGAGGCCACCGGATGAGTCTATGGAAATGAAAAGGTGGGCGGAGCCTAAGAGGGAAAGCTCATGTGGATAGATGGTAGAGAGCGAGTTATGAAAGAGGAAATCTATGGGAGAGATGAGGTAGGGGCAGTGGACGGTAGTGATATGTGGGGCCCCAGATTAACCAAAGGAAGGCCAATTGGTGTAGTATGAACCACCGAAGCCACTGAGCTGGGAGACGAGGCTAAGGATGAAGACGGTGAGGCGGAGTTATTAGGTGGGGAAGGGGCTAAGTGAGTGGCTATACTAATAGGTATACCAAAAAGGAGCTGACCGTTGGGTGTATGGTCAGGGGTATGAGAAAAATAATCTTTGTACGGTGCTAGGATTAACATCCAAAAATTAGGAAAAGTCTGGATCTCCTACAGGGATCTTGGGAAAAGCATTGGTTTCGTAGGATTCCCCATAGGATGCAAAGGGGGTGACTCAGGAAAAGACACGGAACAAGCATGTGAAACCATGGCTGCGGCTTGTTGCCGAGTGATAACAACCATGGACAAGAGGATACAATAGAGAATTAGTCAATCAGAACAGAAACAGCAACAAAATGTTGGAGTTGATAGGTTCTTTAGTTTGTCGGAACTAGGAACAACATATAACTTAGATATCGATCTCAGTAACCGATGTCGGTCGAGACGGTAGCGGCGTCGGTCAGTGTAACCGATGTCGGTAGAAGAGAACCGGTGTCGGTCACTGTAAAGGTAAAGAGAGAATGTAAGAGGATGTTGGTTTGGGGATAACAAGGCTTAGTATACCCACCAAACTATCTGAAGTGATCACTGAGACAGGGTATAACAAAGAAACAAAACTGAAAGAAAAAAAAAAAAACAAGCAAGATACACAAGCAAATCAAGAGACTAACCCTAGGATTAGTTTTAATCAATTTGGGCTTATGCCTTAGACGTAAGATGATGTCAATCCTAAACAAAAGACCTAAGGGAGATGTCAAGTTTGTTTTGGCTTGTAAGGCTACCTCAATCGGGCGGAGGAATACACTGGAAGGGGGGATGTTTGAGATGTTGTGTAGATTATGATGTGATTTGGTATGTGTTGTGCAGTGAGAGTAAGATTAATTTCTCATCAATACTGTGGATATCACCCCCACGTGTATGACCTGTTACTTAATCTACATTCACTAGAATTAAAAATAGCAAGCAAGAATGTGATGCACGTGTTTTAAACCCAAATTGAAAATGATATTCGATGAAGCAAAGAAAGAGAAGAGGTTAAGAAGATGACTTTCACTAATGCAAAGATGCGAAAGAAAGACAAGTTATTTTACCAAAATGACAAAATATTTTGTGAATATTTAGAAGAAAGAAATAGCAAGTGTGCTCCCTATATGAAAAAAAAGTAAGAAAGAAAGAAACCCGAGAAGGGTCCCACAAGTCGTGCCAAAATGTTTCGCATACATGCAATTTTGTTCCAGAATAGATTTATTTCTATCTTTTCATTCTCTTGAGAAAGCAGAGATAAGGGTTATGGCTAGGAGGAATACCTATTGAGTGTTGGGAAGGTGTGCGCATACCGTAGAGAGATCAGACCGATTGTGAAGAGCTCCTTTTTGTCTGGGAAGGACTACTTGTAAATAAGAATGCAAGACCAACAGATTTTCGTTAAACAATAAGTGAGGGAACTGCCTTGGGCCCAGGAAATATTAGACTTCCTTTCGAAGGTGGTCAATTCCCTTTTAATACAAATTAATGCAAATGATAATAAAGAAGCTATTGTGAAATCATGATTTAGGTACCTCGTTACTAAAAGCAATAGAGACTAAACTACCAATAATAAAATGTCATGTTGTTTGTTTGGTCACTGGTTATTGATACGTTCAGATCAAGTTACAGGGATAGACAAGGTTGGATATGAGATTGTTTGGAGGTAAATAGGTGAAAGGTTGGTTTTGGTATAAGTCACAGTGACCAATGCCGGTCACTGGATAACCGACCATGGTTATAAAACCGGTACTGGTAGGGGATAACCGATATCGGTAGGGGCAGTGATTTAGGGGCTTTTAAATGGAGGTTGGTTGTAAGGTGGTTATGGGGTTTAGAAGGTTGGTAGATGGTTGAGGGGAGTAGTAGGGTGATAGAGAAGACTCAGAGAGTGAGAAAGCTATCTTTGGGGCAATATAGAGATGGATGAATGAAGGTTAGGTGTAGGGTGCTGCCGGGTGGTAGATCCAGGAGTGAGCTTATAATCACTATGAATCAAAAGTTCACAAAGTAATGTCTAGAAGCATACAAGGTAATAAAAGAGACTACTTACTAGTTTTTGATGAGGATGCGGAGTCCAAGGAATGCAGTGGCGAAGGCAAGGCTCAGTTGGGATGATCCGGAAATCGGAAGCGAGCTGATGAAACTATCCTCGACTCTCCCAATGTTTGGGTGAGTGTGACCGTGATCTAGTTGCTCGATTCTGATCTTGGGCTCAATACTCTCTCTCTGCAACCTCTTCTCTCTCTCTCACTTGTCCCTCTTTTTCCAAATGAATTCTGATCTTTTACAAATGAATTCAGATCCTTTTGTTTTTGTTGGGAGGTCATTTATAGAGGAACCGATGGCGGTTACCTAAGCGCGCCGTCGTGTAGGACCGATGTCGGTTATACCAAAGTTGGATATTTTTAGTAAAATAGCCAACTTTCCTCCTTTTTCTCTTGAGGGGTCGGTTGTGGGCTTGGTCAAGTCATTATTAGGTTTGTTTTGGTGTGGGTGAGGGGTGATGAGTCATGGGTGTGGGTCTGGACCAAGTTATAGGTCTTAATTAGGTTAGTTTAGGGTTAGGGCTAGGTCATGGTGAGGTGGCAGGGTTGGAGATGTGGATTTATTAATTATAAGGTAATTAATAAATAATTAAGTGTGTAAGGTTTAGGTGGTGAGGTAGGGTTAGGTTGCGAGACGAGATGCGGGGCACAGGGCGTCGTAAGACCCAAATTTGGTGTCTACACCAAATGGTGACTTATTACATAAACATGAGTCCAAATGGACTAGAAACACCATATGAAGATCCAATTGGACCGAATACACCCTAAAAAACTATGAAAAGGTAAAACTATATATGTACAAGTGATGCTCCCGCATCAGCCATCATGTGAAGTGGGTTTGAATATCTACACCATGTTCTTGCATATAAATGTAGTCATTGTTTTCATTACATGATGAATGGATTTTTCGGGAAGGTAAAATTGTGATTGTGACTAGTTTGAAATTATTCTATTTGTTTGTGTAATACATGAAAAATATATGTAAACTCATGATTAGAAGGATTATTACAAGTTTGAAGTTGGGGAATCTCTGTTTCTAAGGTTGATTGTATGTGATTGTGCAAGTTAAGGAATGAAAGATTGTAATTACATAATATTAGCAAAAACAATTGTTGAATTTATGAGCTATTTTTTGCAAGGACTATTATATGAAGGTGTTTCTATAACTAAAGAGAGGTATGAGGATCAAAAGGACCATTTATAACTTGACTTTTGTATAATAGGTGTCTTAATTGTTGATACTCTGCTTTCTTCTTATTAAGCATGTCTGTGAAAGGAACTTGTGAAGACTTTGAGCCAAGACTGATATGATTTTTAGTACATGGATGCTTTATGGAGAGGTGGGAATAATTTATTAGAATAATCTACCCTAATGGAAAGGACAATCAAAAAAATGTTTGCATAAGCGAGTAATCTTGGGTATATTGGAACCCTCCATTTATACTCTGTTGACACAATTTTTGCACTAAGAAGGTCGGGTAAAAGTTATCATTTTAACGAATTATCCAAGCCCATTGTCAAGTTTATAAGGTGTAATAGATCTAAAGTAGAGAATAATCCTTGTTTTGTGAAGGATTTTAATCCTAATGCTAGCACGAGCTTATAAAACCCCAATCCAGGGTTTATGAAGCCAAAATTGATTTCTAGGGAGAATGAACCATCCAAATTTGATGAAAAACCATAGTTATCTTTGTCTTTATTCCTTTTAATATATTTTTAAGGAATTGGATCCACACTTGGTTTATTGGAGAGAAATCTAATGTCTAGATATACAGTCTGTGACGTGCACGAGTTCTAGTCTAGGAACTAAATATTACAAGAAAGGAGGATTTCACTTAAAAAATAGCTCTTGGAATAATGTAGGTGTATCAAACCAGCTAAGAGGAATTATAAAATACTATTTATTTGGTTTGAATTCTCCAAAAAGATTTTTTTGTATGAAAATCTATGGTTACAGGGATAGTGGAGTCTTATTGCACAAAGAAAGAGATGTGATGATTGCAAGAAGATATAAAGAATGGAATCATAAAACTTATCTTACACAATAAGGGAATAAAGAGATATTTTGAAATTTTTTCAGTCTGTGTTGAGTGTGCATAGATGTTTCTAACCATGAAAATATAAATAAGCTTCTCAGAGAACACATAAGATCAAACTTGGAGAAATTAAAGGTAAAATTTGAAAGTATTTGTCATTTTGCATAATGAAAGTGAGGATATTGTATTGAATTGGGATTACTAATAGGAAACCAAATCAAGGAGAGAGGATTAAATCCTCAAGGACTAACTAATTTTCTTGAATTTAGTCAAGGAACAAGAGATGGCTAATGAAGTAAATAGGAAAAATGGTGAGTGACACTCATATTTTTATGAATTTATATCATCTTGATAGGTGTATTGGTGTTGAATGAAGTTGTCGAGAATAGGGTATGGGGTGTAAAGAGTAGCTTGTGGCTTAATGAATAAGATTTGACACAATTGAGATGTTCTAATTAGTGCATGGAAACTACCAAAACATGGTATTGACAAGTTTAAATGAAATTGATTGCTCTAAGATGATGAATGCGAGAAAATGAAAATGGAGCAACTGCATCACACTCACGCCGTGCCAGACCCTAGTTTTCATTTTCTACATAGTTTTTATGAAGAAAGGATGATTTTGATCAAATGAGATGTGAAGAGATGCAATAGAGTTAAAATACCCATTCACATGCGTAAAAATATTTCCACCTGCGAGAGAGAAGATACGACAATAATTTCACTGCATGGTGATAGTGATGGGGGGCACCAAGTCATGATGACTAGGAAGGATGTACCAAATACATGCCTACCACATATGGGGATGTGATAGGACCCCGATATAAATAAATCCCCCATTTCTTTAATTATTTCCTCTGGTTGAAAGATGATTAATTTTTTAATATTACCAATAACACGAATCCATAAGTTGGAAAGTCTATATGCGACTTTATTCATGCTTCTAGGAATGTTAAGAATGAATATGTGATTGATTATAGCGGTGCAATAATCCAAAATGTGATATAAGTTCCAGTGTTCCATTTTTCCTTTATTTATCACATTGATGATTATTTGAGATGCTCCTTCAATGATGAGATTCTTCCAACCCTTTTCGTAGTAATTTTGAGTTCATGTCATAAAGCCTTGGCCTCCACATATTTATTGGAGCAATTCCCAATTTCTTCAACAAACCCCAGAAGAGGTTGACCTAAATAATTTTGAAAAATTCCACTAGCACTAGCTCTTCTAGGATTTTTTTTAGCAGCTCCATCAAAATTAAACTTGATAAAGTTATGCGGTGGTGGATTCAATTAGTCTGGATTTTGAATTTATTTTTCTTCCCAACCCCTTTATCAGGGATTCACGATAGCGTACTTTTCCAATTGTTGAAATTTATGCTATCTCCGGGAAGATCTTCCCATCTGAAGGATTTCAAGTCATGATGAGTTACTTGAAAATATTCAAAATTTGTGCAAAATTTGATTCGATGTTTCGGCTTGTTTTTTAAAAATTCATCTATTTCTTTCTAGCGGATGCTCTAGCATACATTAACATGGATTGAATTCTAGATTTTGAGGAGAGGGGTTGAATTAAATTTGAAATCCCAACAGGTAATAATATTTATGAAAGAAGAAGGAATAAGCAAAGACAAATTGAAAATTTTAAGAAAGGAAGTCCAAATTTTAGAAGAATACTGCATGATGAATGAATAAGCTGGTTAGTATCTTCTTGATTGCATACGAGAGGAACATTGAGATGGGCCATGAAATCCATGCTTGCATAGATTTGAATGAGTGAGAATATTATCCTAATAATTTGTCCAAAGGAAGGTATTAGCTTTAGGTAATCCATATTTAAACCAAACTTTCTGAAAGGGGAATGTAGAGGCCACCTTGTTTGAGGAAGAGTTGATGATATATCCATCCTTGACATTGTAATTTCCATATATTGCTATTTTCCATATTATCTGATCACGATGCTTGGAAAAATGGAATGGATGAAGGATGTTTAATAGGGCCAATTTCTCCTCCATCAAATCTTGGGGGATCTGTAAATCAATCACTCCATCTTCATTTTGCTTAAAATAGTCCTATATAAATGGTGAAACCTTTCCTCACACCAGTATTATAGGTTTCTTAAATTAATAGAATTCAGCGAGGGAATTGAGGATCCAAACATCATTACAGAGTTTAACTTTTGACCATCTTCCAATGATCCATCTTAAGTGAGGATTAATAATGATCAAAGCCTTAGTCACGAAGTTCCAAATATGGGAAGGCGAAAAGGAAATTTTAAATGGTGAAGATCCGTTCGGGAAGCATATTTTCCAAGTATTTATTTTGAGAATAATGCTCCATAGAGCATGAGGCTTAGAGTATATTCTCGGGGTAGTTTATCCCCAAGATCCAAATTCATGTGCTTTTTTATTATGAACCCAAGTCACCCATTTATTTTGGAAGACAAGTATTTTCCTATTTTACAAGAGGAATCTTCTTCCCTTTGTTAGAGATCAAAAGCTAAACCGAGAGGGGGTGAATCAGTTACACAAATTGTACCTCAATTTAGTTATTAATACCACTTATTCATTCAATAATTATTTTATCCATTTACCATTATATATATATATATATATGTAATATCAAGCATAAGAACACAAAACACAATACACGAACATCATATATAAGTGGGAAACCCTCATGGGGAAGAAAACCCACTGAAACTCTACTTATATTATTCAAAGAAAAGAAGTTTAGTGAAGCACCAACTTCACAAGGAGCACTAACCCCTGATTTAGTGAGACACCAATCCCACAAAGAGCAACAACCCCTAGTTTAGTAAGACACCAATCCCACAAGGAGCACCAACCCCTAATTTAGTGAGACACCAATCCCACAAGGAGCACTAACCCCTGATTTAGCAAGCTACAACTTGCAAGGAGCACCCACCCTTGTTATCTAAGCACCCACTTAGAATAAAATGTTACAATTTGATCATATAGAGACAATATTGCTTATTCAATAGATTATGATCACTTTTCTATAACTTTCTGCACTTGCTCTTCCTCTATCTCTCAAATCTGATCGGACCTCTGGATTCTTCTCTCCATCTCTTCTAATTCACATGCATTGATTCTTTACACATGAAACAAATAATAATATCTTTAATCAACTCTCATATTCTTCTCTTATTTATGCAATTGATTTTCTATTATGTCACAAAATTCTTTTAGATCTCTCTCGCTCGTACACATGAGCATTATCATTCAAAAGAGTCATAACATTACTTTTATATGCATCTAATTTCTCTAACGCAAAAAAGGTCGGCCTTTTATCTAGATTCAACCCAAATCCCTTCATTAAATTCAAACTGCAATAGACACATATGACCCAAGTGGGTCAGCCATTTCCTTTGTAAAATCTTCAATTGATCCATTTAATTGATTTCTATATCATGGGTCGGCCTACACTTCTAGAATCTTCAATCTAGAAAAATATCTAATGTTTTTGGCTCTATGTTAGCTTTGGCAGATTTCTTTTGCTTATCGAGACTTAGATTTGTATTCTACGGCTCTCCTCTCATATATGCGGCCTTTTCTTCTCTTTTAGTCTTTGTGGCTTTTTGGGACTTCCTAAATCTCGTGGTTTTACCTTTAAATTTTCAAACTTCTATGGTCCTACCTTCACATATGCAGTCTTAACATTCTCACTTGTGACACATCCTTTGGATTATTTTTGCTTTGGAAGATTCATTCCTTTATCCATGGCCTTCTCTAAGCTTCCGCAACTTCTTCTAATGCTATGCGGCTTTTCTAATGTTCTTGATTGTTGTAGACTTTGGCGGCTACTCCTTATGTTCGTGGTTTGCATAAAAATTGATTAAGTCCCTTATAACTCATCCTTGATTATCATGAGGCCTATGTGAGCTGACACTACCAATCAACCTTCATCTTTCTCACTTACTCACTTTATCATTTAACAAATTTTTCACTAATGCAGCTTGACAACAAATGCTTTTCCCATAAATGCAAATTGACATCAATGACAATGAAAAAGATTCAACACCCTTCATTCGAGCCACCCCAAAGGAAATTTGATTGGATATATTTAGTAAGTTTACTCACAATAGAAGAGATAGGTAGAATAAACATCATGTAGATAAGACAAAATCGGAACACGGGAGGATATTAGTTGTATTCTTCTAGAAAAAGATAACCATTTACCTTTATAGCTGTCACAAGCTTCCTCAAAGTATTGTCAATTGTAGTTTTCTATATGTCCATGGAATTTCTATCTTGAAAGAGTGGAATTCCAAGATAGGAACATGGGAGTGAGCCGGGGTTGATGTCTAAGATCCTACTGAGATCGAGTCTATGTGAATCTGTTTGTGTGGAAGAAGAAGATCTTAGATTTTATTTTATTGACTTGTTGATCCAAGGCTTCTTCATATAGGTCCAAAGAATATTTAAAGGTCTAAGCCTCACCAATAGAAGCTTTCCCATCAAGACATGTATCATTAGATGATTATAGATGGGTGATTTTATATATTAGGATACCGTTGAGCATTCTGCTATCCTTGAGTAAGGATAACCATATTCTTAAAGATTCAACCATAATTATAAAAAGAAAAGGTTAGAGAGGATCACATTGTCTTAGACGTCGGTGGAGCTAAATAACTCTGCTAGTTATCAATTTATGAGCACAAAAAAATTAGCCATGTTAATGCGATTTATAGATCCATTTCCTCCAATATTGATTAAATCAATTTTTTTCCAAGACTAGGATAATGAAAGGTAAGTTGACTTTGTCAAAGGCTTTGGTCATATCCAATTTGATTAAAATGTTTTCATGTTGTTGATTCTTGATGGAGTGGATGAGCTCATGAGCTATCACTATGCAATCCAAGATTTATATTCCTATCATAAATCCTCCTTGTTTAGATGAGATAATATTTGATAGAAGAATTTTAAGTCTTTTAGTAATAAATTTGGATATGATCTTGTAAGAAACATTACAGAGAGAAATTATCTTGTAGGATTAAAAAAATATGAATTCTCAGATTTGGGTATTAAAGAAATGAATGTGAAGTTTAGTTGTTTAAGAATATCCTTAGTGGAGCTAGCTTCTTGAAAAATGCCACACCATCTATACCAACAATGTCCCAAAAATATTGGTAGAATCCAATAGGAAATTTATTAGGTCTAGGGGATTTGTCGGGTTTGCAAGAGAAAACATTAGCTCTTACTTCCTCTTATAATATAGCCTTATTAAGCATTTCATTATCATCATGAGAGATAAGAGATGAAATTTGACTAAGAATATTGTTTGAGCATTGTCTATATTTTCTCTAGAGTCGATAAGCTAATACTTGAAGTATCTTTCAGTTTCTTTGCAAATTAGTTTGTTTTCATAATTGGACTCACAAGAAGGTAGCATAATTTTGGAGATTTTGTTGATGTTTCTCCTTATTATGGTAGTTTTGTGAAAAATTATAGTTTTTTTGTCACCTTCACAAAGAAATTTGATTTGAGACTTTTGTTTACAATGGAGTTCTTTTTAAGAAGGAAAAGATTTAGATCATCAGTCAAGAGTCCCTCTTATTCATTTTCTTTAGTAGTGAGACCCTTTTGTTGTATTTATTTTTCAATTTGAAGGATCTGTTTTGAATTTCATCTTTCTTTGCAAATATGTTTCCAAAAGATTGGTTATTCCATTCCTTTAATTTCTGTTTGACTCTTTTTATATTTTGAGCCTCTATACATTCTTGATCCATGAACATTTGTATTCCACCATATTTTCATACAAAGTTGTATTCTTGGTCCACATCATTTCAAGTTTAAAAGGTATCCTTATAGGAGGGGATGCGGGGGATATATTTAGTAATATGGGATGATTTAAATATGTTTGTTAAGTAGACATACATTTATTTAATTAAAAACAACATGTCAATTAGGCTTTAAAAAAGTGAAATGTTGCATCTAGGTGAAATTATGATTTTTGGGGTGATTTAATAGACATAACATGATTTAATTAAAGAAGTATTAGTTTGGATTGAATTAAGTGAAATGTGGTATATGTGATATTATGACAACATATTTGGTGATTTAAACATGTTGATTAAATAAATAGAAATCCATTTAATTAAGAGTAATATCAATTAAGATTCAATCAAGTAAAATATTGTATAGAGATTGAGAAATTGATTTGATTTTATTAAGATAAATATTTTTGTGTTAAAACACTTTGAGACATTTGTTAAATAAAATTAAGTTAAAATTAAGGAAAATTTAGATCTTATTTTGTTTAAATATTAATAAGAAATTAATCGAGATGTAAAAGTTAAATTTTAAATTTTGAAGTGAATGAGAAAGATAATCAAATTTTTACATATTATATGCTCATTGGGGAGAAATTTTGGACACTTGTCCTCAATTAAAATGGAAGTGCAAGTAACTTATTTAGTCTTTGGGGAGCTAGGATTTGTTAGCATGATCTGCTATTTTTCATCTTTTATTCATTAATTAGGTGAATTACCACCTCACTAGGTGAGTCATCTCACTTAGGTGAGATCATAGGTCATTAGGTGTCTTAGGAGTTATGATAGAATTTGTCATATGTGTCAATGTGTGTCATACAAGAGTTACATTCCATTTTTGGAAAGTAACTCCTCTTCTCCATTATGGAGGTATGATGGGTCATGCATTGGGAGTTACAAAACACTCCTATTTGTACCTTTTCATTTTGATCTATGAGTATGAGTAGACTTATTTTATTATGCATGCACAATTTTCTTGTGGTTGAATTCTTTCTTTGATCTTAGAGCTACTTCACTTCTCGGTTTGAGTGTAACTTCTTGATGTGCACGGATTCCTTCTAGATCCTCGAGCTTTCTCATTCTCATAGGATTTGTGGACAATATTTGTTCCTAAGAAACTATCATCACCTATCCCATTTTGTATGTTAGACTATGTATATAAAAGGTTTTTAAAGTAAAATAACAAGGTAACCCGCAATGTATATCATAAGGGTCCTTTATATAAATGTTAAATAAAATATTCAATACATGTATAAAGGGTTCTTGTGATTATGTGATATGTTTATTTCTAATATTTAAAATAGTTTATTTATACATCAAAACATGTTTTTTTAAAAATCAATTTATAATCATGATTAAAGGTGATATGCTTTTACAACTATATCAATAAAATAATGATTATATGCTAATCAATCATTCAAGTACCCCGTGACTCTCCCATGTGGAAATTATTTGTTAAACAACTTCAATGTGAAGAAGAGTTTTGTAAAAAGCATTTGTAATTCACATTTTCCATCATAAACATCTGAATCTTAGTAGTCTTGAGATAAAATAGGATTTTATGGAAAGTTCAAGCTTAATGGCCCTCTCATAGTTTTCTTTTCACAATTTAAAACATCTCATTCATAATTTAGAGGATTTTTCCTAATTTTTGACAGAGCTAAACATGTAATTGAATATGAAACCAGGAAAAATTTAATCTATAATGGGATTAATATTCCACATCCTAGATCTAATAAGGAATACCAAAAATATCAAAAAATATTTGTGTTGTCAAGAAATGTAATGACCCGTAAAGAAGGATGTAAACTAGATATTTATAATTGGGTGGTAGTGACCTTATAATAGACATTACAAATTTTATAATTGATTAAAATGTTTCCTTTAGTCCAAATATCAATCAAAATATTTCATTTACTTGAAAAAAATCCTTTTAATTTAAATAATAAATAATCTTTTAGTGTATTTCAAATTGTCTCTCTTTTCATTTAGCTCAAATATCGAACTAAATTATTTAATTTATTTCAAATTATTTCCTTTTAAATTTAAATATTGAATCAAATTGTTTCATTTTGTTTTCTTCATTTCTAACATCAAGTCAATTTTTTATTTACTTCAAATTATTTCATTTTGTTTCCTTTAGTTCAAATGTTGAATCTTTTTTTTTTTTTTTTTCATTTTCTTCAAATATTTTACTTAATTTAAATTTAACTCAAATTGCTTTTGTTTTTCCTTTAATTCAAATATCAAATCAAGTTATTTCCTTTATGTTAAACAAAACAAGTAGGAAAGTAGGGCAATCATTGCAAGTAGGTAATTTGGCACAATGGGAAAGAAACATATAAAAGTGAAGAGTTCAAATCACAATAGAGACCTTAAAAGGGAGTTAATCAATACAATGAAAATATAAATGAAGAAAATTTTGAAAACATAAATAACTATAGATCTTCAAGTGCAAAAAGCTATTCAAATTCAAAAATCTCTAGAAGATTTAGAAGCATTTGTGTTTGTATTCTCTTTCAAAGAACATTTTCTATAATACATAAGAATGATTTTCTTCTTTATGTGGCATGGGGGTAGTGAAATCCCCTTCATGAATGTAGTAGGTTCCTAGACCAATTTCCACGGTTGTGTTATAAGGGTTAAACTCATAATGTTCTTTAGCACATTCATCTAATGAAGGTCGATGGATGAACTAGGAGGAGTGGGATGTTGTATTGAAACTAACTCATACTCTTAATCTTCATGTATCAAACAATTATATTGGAGAGAAATAAGGTCATAATACTTAACATGATAAGAAAATATTGGCTCATATTTAATGGAGAATTTAGTACCATATATAGTTATTAGAAGCATATGAGACCAAGATGAGGAAACGTAACCACCCACCTTAGATATAAATTCTCTTGATAGATAAATGGAAAATAAAGGAGGTAGGTCAATAACTGAAACATCGTGAATTATGGTTAGAATTGGAAAAACATGAAGGTTTAACTCAATATATTTAATCAATCCTAAAAATTTGATAGTTGATCCATCAAGTTGTAGGGCACCTTTAAAAACTAGATTGTACTCAAGGCCTAGAATATCAACAATTTTCTTAGGCATTACAGAGGTGCTAACACCTAAGTCAATCATGCAATTATGCACCAAGTGTTTTCCTATAATTAGAGACATGTAAATAGTGGGGGTTTATTTACCTTTCTCATTTTTTCCTCCTTTAGTTTTCATAGGTTGATTGCGGAATGAGTTCTTTACATAATTGTTTTATATTGGGGAAGATGATTTAGAGATTCATATAGGAGATCCCTCTGAGATGGAAGAGATAGGGCATCCCACAGTGTCACATTCAAAATTTTCCTTTTCATTTGCTTGATAATGTTGAAGGGGATGCTCATGGATTTATGCATTATAAGTGTGGAATTCTCCTTCCATGTATGCGCCACCCGTGGGGGCTCTTTGATTAGCAGACTTTGCATGTTCCATGGACCAATATTGTTGTTTGGAATTTCTCTGTTATGTGGATATTGTTTTTTTGTGGCTACCTTGATTGATCCACAACCGACTAGATGATACCCAATTTATGACTAATTCTATGAATTGATTATCTCTAAGATGCGGATGTTGCGGTTGAGGAGAAAAACTATCCATCTCAATCTGCCTATGTTTTGACCTTATATTATCCACCACATGGAGTTGTGGTCTGATTAAGTTATTTAAGATTTTTTAACCACATAGAAGTCATCAGACCCAAAAAACATAAAGTTAGGCTCAAGATGATGCATTCATTAATGGTTTATGTTGATTGGAATAATTTTGAACCATAAGGGCCTGAACTAGTAATCCATTTACACAATTATTTTGGTTATGTGATTGGCTACATGGAAAACACCATTGTGCTTCTTGTATCACATTTTTTTCACTAGAGAAAGTTTTTGCTCAAGTTGGGGGTAGGAAGTGTTTGCACATGAACAACTATTTGAAGGGGAGATGCGGGTTTTGTCTTTGTATTATATCAATTTTATGATTTTGGTAATATCTATGATTCATATATTGGGTTCTATGTGGCTGATGTCCTTGATTAAAATGTTGGCTTGAAGATTGTCCTTGGTTAGAACTTGGGTAACTTCTATAGGACTGAGTTTATTGCCTCTTCAAAGAGAAAATTTCATTGGAAAAGTTCTTAACAAGGGTTCTAAGGTAATCGTCATTATGTTTTTAGGAAGGATAGGAAGTGGATAGGGCATTTAGATCAAGAATTGGAGAAAAATAAGGATGAGTATCTTGAGGAAGTTCAAGAAATTAGGGTATATGAAATCTAGCGGATATTTTCCCATCTTGTATTCAACAATTATCAGTCCTAATGGATATTCGGTATGAACCAAGTAATTGAATAACACCCATATATTGTATCATTATAGATATACCATAATTTATAGATCTTAATAAATAAAGGAAAGAACCTTGAGGAGTTGGTCTCAAAAGAATTAGAATTTTGTCCCATGTCTTCTAAAATATGAAGTTGAAATATGTCATAAGTTTATTGGAGGAACTTTTTATAACTTTTTTATCTATTATAACAAGGAAATGTTGTATAATTTCTCATAAAACTATTTAAAAATCATTGTGCTAAGCTCATCACATGTGTGAATGTAAGGTCTCAAACTTCTATACCATTGAAGGGTTTTCCTTTAAGTGAAGAAGAAAGAAGCCTAATTATAACACCATGTTTAGTAAACGAGATGAAATGAACACACATTAGAAACATCATGGATATGATCTGCAGGGTATGTTATCATGTATTTTTTCAATCCCAAAATTCAAAACTTGAGCCATGAAAATTAAGCTAAATGTGAAAACATACTCCAAATCCTCATAAACCCCTTTCCGGTCGGTTTGTCTTCGTGTTATGACCATCCCAACTTTGTATGTCCTCCGAATATTATTAACAATCATGTACAAGTGTTTTAAGTGATTTGATAAGGTCATTGATTCCATTCAAGTAAAGTATAACAAAAGGCTAGCTTTCTAAAGCGAGGCTCAAGGAGGCTAATTTTGGCCATTTTAAGGTAAGTGTGCATTGTTTGGGAAGGTTCCAAAGTATCGTAATAATACAAAGGTGTTATTGGAGAGATAAAAATGTGTTGGAATTGTTTTAGGAAAGTTTAGGGATTATTTGGTAGTTTAGGGATAGATTGTGCAAAAGCGGGGTTTTCAGGTGTAAGGAATGAATGGTCTAAATATCAACTTGAACTTCTCTAGATGATTCCGGGATCTCTGTAAGGATTTATAATGAAATAAAGTAGGAAATGAAAATATTATAGAATCCTCTTCATGGTGGAATAATAATATTTTTCACAAGACCTAAGGATTTCTCAAGCAAGCTCAACTTTGTAAGTGTACCTCATTGTCTTGATGAAAAATGGAGATTTTTTTTTGAGTTTCAGGTAGAATTGTGCTCTTTGAAACCTATTCCATTTATATTTTATAGTTTCTTGGAGTCATAATCATATATAATTTCACCTAAAAATACCTTTCTAAGCTCTAGGACCATGGTTTTAAAGTTTTCACTAGTGTAGAGTGGGTTGATCCCACACAAGCCAATTTTTTGCCAACCACATGTCATGAATTCACTCTTGGAATTATTTTTTCCCCTCTTGTGACTTTCCCAAGGGGAAAATGGGAAAAAAATGAGCACCCTGTGTAAGCTTCCTCTTTAGTTCCTCACATGACCTATTTTTACCCCGTAGGTGCTTGGGGATTTCTCCATCATCCTCACACATCTACGATGATGAAATTTCAAAAATATTGATTCAAGCACCCATTTTTGTACCTATAATACCTTTTCAATAAGGTTATAGAGGGGTAAAAAATGAACACCATGAATATCCATTAAACCCTCCAGTTCTTAACCACACTCAACTTTCATTCATTCGGGGTTAAAAACTAGTCACTAGAATGACATGAAAACAAGTAAGCTTGTTAGTTAAATTTATATCGTACATGTATGTATATAAAAATTTTATGTATATTTTAAACCTATAAAAAAATATATAATATGATATAGATGCTTCCTTTCCATTAATACTAAGTGTTGCACATGGCTCTTCATCGTAAAAATTGAAGCACAAGATCCCTGCTTGAAGTTGAGCACAAGTTTAGCTCACTTTTTTCACCTAGTTATTCACTTTGGTAAAAAAATTCTATCAAAGATTCAATCCTCCATTAATGTATGACATCACATAGAATAAAATTTCCAACAAGGCCCTTCTTCATTTTAAAAGGATTCGATAGGTGGAATCACTTGAAAATTGGAGAACACGATCCTCAAAAAATTTAGTTTCACACGACATAATTTTTTTCTATGAAGTACCTAATTTTTTTATGGATATTGAAGACAGATGATTGTTTTTTTTTCATAATTTTTCCCTCCTTGAATAAATTTTCAATTTCCTTAATATCCGATGAGGTGAAATCATGTAAAACTTCAGAGCACAAGGATCCCTAAAAAATATAGTTTTATTTAAATTATTTATCAATGATGGAGTTGTTGATATTTTGAGATATGGAGGATTGAGTTTTATAAATTTTTCCCCTCCAATGAAAAATTAATTTTTCCATATCATATGGATGAAGGAATCATCCAAAATTTGGAGCAATCAATCTTAGAATAAAATGGTAAAACATTTCAAGACCGCTTTTGCAAATTTGACACCCACAATGCACTTAGTAAAAATAACATGTGTTCATGGAAAACATGTGTGAAAAATAAAAGTGGTAAAATGATGTGAATTATCAACATCCATGGTGAATTAGATGGAAAGAATAAAAATTTGAGTGAAAAAGTGCAAAAATTCCCAAAATAAGCACTCTTGGTCCCACTCGCCAAAAATAAAAACTTTTCATTTTTAGTGTAGAAAGTTTTTGTTGGCTCCATTTTCACATCTCACTATTTTATTTTAAGTTCACATAGTTTTAAATATGTCTCACATATCAAGCAATAAAATTAACTCTATATGGGGATCCTAAATAATTTTCCTAAGCACATTTGTGTCAAATGAACATGTCAAAGCATATGGTGTAGCAATAAGTGAAATTCAAGGACATTGTGTAACTGGAAAAGGATTTAAAAAGTGTTAAGAGCCCCATTGGAATTCAAATTAATCAAAGGATGTCATCATGATCATAATTTAAATGATAGACAATGAGAAAACCTTCATCATCATCTCCTCGAGAAACAAGTTGAAGTGAGCTAGTCAAGTCATTAAAGTATTCAAGACATTTTATGTGAAGAATCAAAATCCAATCCTTTCTCAATGGAAGAATAAGAGAATGAAGGTATGCAAGCATACCAAGTCTTATTTCATTCAAGTAATTTAGATTAGTGAAGGATAAATAGGTGATCTTCATGTGTGACATCATGAATGCAAGAACAAGAAATCATCCCAATTTCATTTGATGTCATAGTGTTCTTAAACAATCAATCAAACACTATGGTAGTGTGGTCAATCCTCAAAGGATGAAACATTGAAATTGAATCTCACTTCAGTGCCATCAAGATGCATTAAACAAGAATCTTTGAAAATAAAGGAAAGGAAAGTGGGCGTATAGTGGTTCCATATTCCAGGAGGATTCATAAGAAGGTAAGGCTCATCGTAGATCCCATATAGCCTCATGGGTAAAGAAAGATTGATCCATCACAACATCCTTCTCTTAAATATCATCCAAGTGTATCTTTATCGATGGAAAAAACCTTCCCATGAAACATGTGAAAAGGAAGTTATAAAAAATTTTGGAACTAGAAAGGTAAAGAAGGTAATGATCTTCATTAAGAGCATTGTGTGTGCAAGAATGTACAATCATCATTGTTTCATTTTCATCACACACTTGGTAGTGTTCTTAAACAACTCACCTAAGGCATTTTAGTGTGAGCATATCTCAAGAAGGAGAGACATTTCCATCATCTCATTCCATTCCAACCGTGGCCACTTCTCAAGAATTTCACTCAAGGGTAATCCTTTCATTGCATGATGAAGACTCATCTCAGTAAGAGAAGGATAAACATCAATAGGTTTGAGCATCATGGAGTTGTCTCTCATGATCATTGGAGCCATTTTGAAATCCTAAGAAGAAATAAAGTGATCCTCACTCTCATTTGTGAGATCAAGAAGGAACCATCATGAGTGATGCCCATAGTCATCTTAGGATCACATTATAATGCTTCAAAAAGTGTTTCTAAACACTCATTCAACAATCTAGAGTTTTTGTGCATTTTGTAGTAGGAGGGAAATTGTATTTGATATCATGCTTTAAATCAACAAGTTATTCATCATCAGAAAATCTTCTCTTCATCGATCATTTCAACCCAACCTCTCTTATCTCTCTCTTTTCTCTCTCCATATTCTAATTTTCAATTAAGAATGTAATTTTTATTTTTTTCCTATTCACTTAAGTGACCCTTAGCTAAACATTGTAAGAGTCCTTTTTCAATAATAAGAAAAGACTCACTTCCTAGGAATATGAAAGGTCACAAGTGATGAGGATAGGTGAAGAGTCATGTGGGGGTAGATGAAAGGACAATTTGTAATGTTATAAATTGGAATGGCTTCTCCATTCCAAAGGGTTGGAAATTGTTGATTGAATGTATGTTGTTGAGATTACCACTTCTACATCAAGCAATAAAATTTGCAATTCTTCTATTTCTTGTCTTATGTTCCTCTACTCTCTCTTTCCAACTTTGCATATATGATAATATTGTAAAACCAAGAAAGGTGTTTGTGCCTTTGATAAATGAATCAATGGAATTTTGTGTCTATGATTTTTTATGTCTTATCATGGTTTGCATTATTGTGTTCTTCTAATTAATGTGGACTTACTCTAGTTATTGTATGTGAACTTTGTAGTCCTACTCACAACAATAACCCTCTCTCTCCTTATTTCCCCAACTCCCCTTTACCTCTCTTCTATAAATTCCTCCCTTGTACCTTGTACAAACATTTTCCACAGGTTCAGTGGAGTGTTCTGTGTGATCCCCGACCTATTGCCACCCCACAAATTTTAGATAGTTTAGGTAGTTTACATTCAATAATGGGAGCCTCCCCATATACAAGGAGGGGCTTAGCCCACACTATTGGTGAAAAACTCAATAATTTAAACATGAAAAATTATTTCACCAACATTTTTGGCAACTCCATTGGGGGAGAGATATTTCCTTGTGCACCCATAAAGATCTCTAAAAAATAAAAAAAATATATATTCCAAAAAAAAAAAATTAGGTTTCAAAGAAAAATCATATTTTGAAGGTGACTCTATCAAGGAATGAATCCATGTCACATTCATTTCCCGCATCACAATGATGAAGTTTTGAGATTGGTGTTCAACACCAATGAGTGAAAACAACATGAAGAAGAAGATGACTACCAAGAGATGTAAATTTTTGATCAACCATCATTCTGGACCAATCTCTTGCAAAAGGTAAAGGATTCTTACACAAACAAGAGAGGTCTCTTGTTTCAAAAAAATATCAAAATCAAGCTAAAAGGAAAGAAGGTAGTACCATTTCTACATAGTAGTCATGAAAATAATGTCTAGAATGGATAAAATTTTGCTTGTGAAGATCCTACCATCAAATCCTGGTGGCTTCAATTCAAGAAAACTTGTTGCTAGAGGAAAGAAAATGGGAATTGCACCTATTGATGATCAAGAATCCAAGAACTTGATGAGGAAGATACAAAAGAGATATGAAATGTTGTATGAAGGGCATGATGGTGAAGAATCTACTAAAGGTAATATTTTCAACTTCACATAGCTGAATGAGAAACTCAAAGCCCTGTCTTTTGTCTCTCTTCCTTTGGATGATTTTATTGCATATGGAGATGAAGAAATGACAACCTTGAAAAGAGATTTTGTGCAAAGAATTTTGAGTGTTGAAGAAGGAAATTTTGATCCCAAAACCAACCTTGAGATTTTGAATTATGCTTAAGGCTATGCAAAAAGGTATGAGCATCTTGAAACACTCTATAATGATGAGGAAGAAGAGATTCATCCTTTGGAAGAAGATTATGATGATTTCTCCATATTATGAGGTGTTTGTTCTTAAAAGGATCTTGTGCACTTCTCATGAATGCTCTGTCCTTGAACCTTCAATGAAATTCAAATCAACACCTTGGAGGATGATGAAGAAAAACATGATAGTTGAACCTCCATTCATAAATTCATTTTGGCTTGAGCACATAACCCTTTGAGGAAAAACAATGATACAAGAGATGAAGATTCATTTTCCATGACAAATGATCTAGTTATTTTTGAAGACTCCACCAACCATGAAGATATTCAAGAAATCAATCCTCCATCCTGGACTCAAGTTCTTCAAGAAGATGACTTTGAGGTAATCATTGATGGATTTATTTCTCATTTTAGTTCTTCATTTGATGCACAAATACCCAATTATGGAATGAATAAAATCAAAATCCAACTTCCTTATTGATACAATCATGGATGAAAAAATATTTAATGATGAATGGATATAATTAAAGAATCAAATTTCCTTTTTGAGACAAAGATGGATGAGAAAATTGAACATGACCTCTCTGAGGATTTGATTTCACCATCCTCACAAAAGAGTGTAATGTTGATCACCATAACAAGTATGGAGCTTTCCTATTTTTTACAAAGAAGAAGACTCTATAGGAGATGTTCAAGGTGGATAAGAAGATTTTCCTCATGTTATAGCTCCAACATTTTTTCTTCCTCATTTCATGAGGATGATATGATGAATCTCAAATTAAAAGGTGTGCCCTTCCCCACAATATGGATCTCTTCTCTTTGTTTGAAAATGATGAAAACTAGGCATGCCCGATCTTGCAAGAAGGTAACCTATGGATGAAAGAAGTATGGATCAGAGAGAAGGAATTTTTCAAATGAATTCTGGCCATGTGAAGATCATATTTCCAGCATATCCTTGAGGCCCAATGTAAAGATTTTTCAAATGAAGGTGAAAATGAGTATGTGGAAACTTTGAAGGAGGAATCTATGCAAGACATCTTGAAGATTGTGAAAGAAATTAAAGACCCTCAACTCTCAAGTCTTGAGATCTTGACCATGCCATGACAATGTAAGATAAGTATGATTTCATTCATGATCCTTTTTTTTGATGCACAAGTGTTCAATAATGAGATGGAACAAACAAGTAAGCTCAATGTTCTCTTTGAAGCCTTGGTGGATGAGAATGAATGTGAAGGTAAGTCTTCCCTTTCCCATTTTGTGAAGAAGACTGAATGAAAAGGAAAGGAAATTCTTGAATCTCCTATGGGATATTATTTTCAATCATGAAGATAGTACCTACCATAGAAAATGATATCAAAGTCAATGTTGATTTAGTTTGTATAGAAAATAATTATCTAGGACAACAAAGTGAGAAGCTTGAAGAAGTTTTGAATGGGAAGAGAATCAAATTTTTCTCACTACTTCTAAATTCCCCACTAATTTAAGGAATGATTTCATGTTAAAACCTTCATTCAAGGATGATGAATGCTTCATGAAAAAATCAAAGATTCTATTTTTGAGAACATGGAGGAATGAATTCTTATATTCACAAAGCATCAAGTGGAGACTACAAAAGGAAAGAATTTCAACATGTTATAAAGTGGTCATTGAATGCAAGAGTTTTTTTCTATGAAATATTAGTATGAAGATGGAATATTGGTTCTCTCTCCTTCTTCTCAAACCATGCAAGGCCATCACGAGAGCATGACATGATCGGATAATGATCTTCGAGCTTCAAAGGTTTGAATTCAGCCCATTGTTTTCCATGATGGTACATACTTCTCCCAACCATTTTCGTGTGTGTGTACATTATTCTCCCACCTCAATGAATTTCCCTCCCCTATAACATAGTTTCCTTTCTTTTGTGTGTTTTTTCTTTCCTTTTGGTGTGTTTCCCTTTTGTTGGTGTGTTTGTTTGGTTTTTCCTTGTGTGTGCTCATTGTTTATGTTAGTGGTGAAGAATTGAACTCTATTGCCCAATTTGAACAAAGGAACTGGTATTCTCACCCAAGAGTGTTGAGGTTATCTATTTCCCCTTACATTCTAATGTCCTGAGTTAGAGCCAACTATTGTCATGCATTTTTGCAAGCCCAAAATTCAAAACTTGAGCCATGACAACTAAGCCAAATGTGAAAATTTGCTCCAAATCCTCCTAAAACCCCTCTCTATTCAGTCTGTTTTCTTTCATGTCATGATCATCCCAAACTTTAGGTCCTCCTAATATGATGAAAAAACATGTTCAAGTGTGTTAAGTGATGTGAGAAGGTCATTAATTTCATTCATTAAAGTATAATAGAAGGTTAGTTCTCCGAAAGCTAAAAAGGCCAATTTTGGCCATTTCAAGGCAGGTGTGCATCCTTTAGGAAGGTTAAAAAGATCATAATCATCTAGATGTGGTATTAGAGAGATAATAAGGTGTTGGAAGTGGTTTAGGAATATTTAGGGAATATTTGGTGGTTTAGGGACAATTGTGCAAAAGTGGGTTTTTCAGTGTAAGGAATGAATGGTCAAAATATGAACTTGAACTTCTCTAGATGATTTTGGGAGCTCCATAAGGAGTTATAATTAAAAAAATAGGAAATTAAATATTATATAATCCTCTTCATGGTGGAAGAATCATATTTTTCACAAGACCTAAGGATTTCTCAAGGAATCTCAACTTTGCAGTGCACCTCATTGTCTTGATGAAAAATGGGGAATTTTTTAGAGTTTTAGGAAAAATTTGTGTTCATAAAACTATTCCATTTATTTTAAAGTTCTTAGGAGTCATAATCATATAAAATTTCACCTAAAAATACCTTTCCAAGCTCCGGGAACATGGTTTTCAAGTCTTCACTAGTGTAGAGTATGTTGATCCCATACTTAGCCAATAATTTTCCTACCACATGTCCATTCCTCACATGACTTTTTCACCCACCGGGGCTTGTGAAAGCTTTCTCCATCATCCTCACATTGCATATATGATGATGACACTTGGAAAAATATTCCTCCAAGAACCCATTTGTGTACCTATTTTATATTTTTTCAAAGGGGAAAATGGGGAAAAATGAGCGCCATGAATATCCATTAAACCCTAGTTCTTAACCACACTCAGCTATCATTTAATCGGGGTTAAAAACTAGTTATCCGAATGACATGAAAAGAAGTTAGCTTGTTGTTGAGTTAAATTTACTTACACAGGTATGCATATCCACCATTGATGAAACTTTTAAACCTTAAAAACTCCAAAATATGACATAGATGCTCCTAGAAATCACTACTAAGTGTTGTATATGGCTATCTATCCAAAAATCAAAGCACGAGATCCCTCTCTTGAAGTGAACACAAGTTGAGCTCACTATTTTCACACGAGTTGGTCACTTCGGTGAAATTTTTTCTATCAAATATTCAAGCCTCCATTCATTTATACCATCATACAACAATGAAAGGAAATTGAGGCCCTTCTTCACTTCTTGAGGATCCGACAGAAGAATCACTTGAAAATTGGAGAAAATGATCGTCGAAAAATCTAGTTTCACACGAGCTAATTTTTATGCCATGAAGTACCTAATTTTTAGGGATATTGAGTAATGGGTTTTTATTATACTTCCCTCCTAAAATAATTTTTCAATTTATTGGATATTTGGCAGAGAAATCATTTGAAAATCAAAGTGAAGGATACTCCAAAATCTAGTTTTATTTTAACTATTGCTTGCATGTTGGAGTTTCTATTTTTTTGAGATATGGAGGACTAATTTTTTCTCATAATTTTACCCCATTCGATGAAAAATTAATTTTACCACTCACTTGGACAAAGGAATCATCCAAATTTGGAGTAGGGAATCTTGGAATAAAACCTAGAATTTCAAGGTAGCTTTCATTACAATTTGACACCCGTAATGCACTTACTAAACCTCAATATTTTTCAATGTAGATCTCTACTTTTTCTAACATGGGGTTATCCCTCAAGCTGTGGGACTACTAACTTGAGATAAGGAAAACTTCCTCTTCCTAATCTAATGCTAAACTACTCCTACTCCTAGAAAGGAAAATGCAGCTAACTAATCCTAAACTAACCATGCCAAGGGACCAGGGAGAGAGAGAGGGTTAGAAAGATGCATGAAAGGGAAATCCTAAGCTAAAAGGTGGTGATAACACCAGAAAAGGGGTGAGAGACACTCTAGTGAGGGAGAAAGAGAAAGAAATGAAGAAGGGAGAGGCTAGACATAAGTGACACAGACCCAAAGCTTCATTTACCATCTGTTCTCACATGAAACACACATAATGAACTTGCAAGGAGAAATACATGCACAACACAATGCAATAAGTAAAAGAGAGGAAAGGTTGCAGCTAAAATGAGCAAGGATAGAACAAATGTCACAAAACAAGATTTATTGCAATAAAAGTATGCACAGACCATTACAATTGCAGAGGAAGGCACAAGAACACATTTCCAAGCCCAAAATGAAGGTTTGATGGCTCACAACTGCTTTGGAACAAATTTTACAAAGTTCCATTACAATTTTTGAATGTCCATCCCTTTCAAAATGAAATATTTTTACAATATATAGCGAATGAAAGAGAAGGAAGAGAGAAGGGAAAAGAGAAGGGGCATGAATTTTTGGACTTCAACCACCAACAATCTACATTAAAATCCTCTGCAAAGCACATGGGAACCTTATAGAGCCATCATTTAGTCTATTTCATCCTACAGAAGCAAATGAAGCCATGCTTCATCAATTTGGTGGTTGAGCTACTTGATTTGATCATTTGCATGTGCCAAAATAGTTTTCTTCTACCTCAAAAATGTGTTTTCCATTTTGACCCACCAAAAGCCACCAAAATCATATTTTGATGATGTCAAATTGAAGAGATCGATGAGAGCTTTCCAATGATATAAATTTTGTCTAATTTGGAGCTGGGATCAAAAGATATGGCCATTTGAAGATTTTCCTATCAGAGAGGCACATAAATTTGACACGTGGTAACCTTTAATTGGTTTGGGATCGACCTCTACCAACATGTACTTTCTTCACCTTTTGCCAAGTGTTGGTCTCCCATTGGTTCGTAATATTGGGCTTTACTTCTTCTCGCTCGCCATATGTCCTTGTTCTTTTACTTGGATTTGGCTTTATGAAAATATGGGCCAATAAAACTTCTTCTGCCATGTTCCTTCGGGATGTCGAACTATCCTTTTCCTTTGACAGTCTTCATGACACATGGACCAATGAAAAGGATCCATGCTCCTTCACATTTCAGACCTTATCAGACCCTTAGAAACATGAACCAATAAGAAATGACCATGTTTCTTTCACAATTTTCCCTCGATTGACCATTGTGAAATGTGAGCCAATCAAAAGGATTCATGCACTTTGCATGTTAGTCCATTTTATTTCTAGCCTCCAATATCCTGTGAACCATCCACCAATGAGGAAGCTCCATGCCTTGATGCATGTGTTGTCGAGACCGTAAAGCTTTTTTTTTTAATCTCCTTTTGAAAACTTCAAACATGAGCAAATGAGGAAGCTCCACGTTTCCACAAAGTGTCATAACCTATTCATCTGTCTTCTTCGTGTTTTGATATGTTTGAATGGACCTTCACATTTTTTAGACTAGAAAAGGTGAGCTAATAAAGTGGTGTCACGTAGCTCTTCGCATCACAGTTTTTTCAAGTTCGGGGACTTAGAAAGTTTTTTTACTTTGGCTTTTTGGTTTGCTTCACACTGTCCCCTTTGATTTTGTTGATTTGGCCTGACCCAACAAAATATAAAATGCAGCCTATCCCATGCACTTGGAAAATTTTTAATCCCATCACCCTTTGAAAAGAGATATGTATCCGCCTTGATCGTGATCTCGCCACCACATGGCCCTTGGGCTAGGACCTAAATGTTTGAGCTTCGCCATGTGTCCCCGCTGATGCTAAATTTGATGGGAAAATGAACATTAGTTAGATTTTATAACCAACCCACCAATGTTTTTAAATTGCGCTCCCATGGGTTTTTGAATACCAATGGCCAATGCATTTGGGAAGTGCAATTTGATGACCATTTGATCATCGTCATAAACTTGTAAAAATGGATAAGTCCATTTTTAAATCTTGTTAAAGCCAAAATAATCCTAGGGGTAATTTTGGATAACAATTTGGTGACCTCTTAGGGTAATTTTCCTATTAGATTAGATCAATAGCCTTATGTATTCCATTGGGCATGGAGTCAAGCCAAAAACTTAAAAATTGATTTGTAACATTAAAATTCTTACCCTAGGGCCGTATGAAGCATGAAATGAACTTAGGAAGGTCTGGAAGCTTGAGGTTGATATGTGGAGCTCCAAATGAAGCTTTGAAAACTACTCCAACTAGCTCCATTAAAATGAAGCTTCGAGGTGAATTAAAATTGAACTATCTGATTTGAAAAGTCTTTAATTTTGATTTTTTTGTGAGAGTGAAAATTGTAAAACTTGAGCTCACTTGTTTACCTTTTATGCTCGAGACAAAGAAAAGCATCTGAAGTTTCCTCAAAATCTGATTTTTTCCAAGTTTGAGAGAAAAAGTTTTGACAAATAATGAAGCATTACAGAGTTTTGGATCTCATGCTGATTTGGAAATGAAATGGAATGAGACACATGAACTCCCGAGTGAATTGACCAAGGAAGAGGCACCATGGGCTCTTGGGGCAATGATTTCTTGGGGTCTAAATTTAAACTTACTTGCCCCCAAAATCTAATTTGGCCAAGAAATTTTTCTGAACTGAAATGAAATGAACTATGCAAAAACTCAAAACTATATATACAAACATGAAAAACATACATGCTCCAAGTGGAAACATGCAGAGTGTGCAAATGCACTTCTTCTACTGAAAGAAAACCTACCTACCTACTCTAACCAAAACAAGGAAAAGCTAAACAAATCCTACAACAAGAAGAGAGAAATAGCTTCCCTTTTTTACAAAGTGTGGCCATGTAATTAATTTGACAATGGACATGGCCTTTAATAAGAGTGAAAAAATAACTTGTAGCTTGTTTTCCACCCTTCTCCTCAAAGTATCAACAAACAAGACAAATACCTCTTTTAGTTTCTCTAAATTTGGACTTGAGAGGCATTGTTGTTGACCTTTGGTGCATTGAAGATCATCCTCATGCTCTGAAGTGAGCATGCTTGGTTTTGCTCTCTCCTTGGCTCCAATGAAGCCAAGTACCTTATGGGGCAAGGTCTGATCCTTGAATTTTTCCCACTGCTTTGAAACTTAACTCCAAGAATGGATTCTTCCTGTAGACTTCCCGAAAAAGGGGGAATTTTTGTGACTTGATCCTCTATTTGTATCTCATCTACATAGAACCAATTCTTTTCCTTGATGGCCGGTGTGGCAATGATGTCATCCTTTTTCTCTTCCTTCTCCTTTCCTGATGAAAAAATTGGAAGATTGAATCCTCCAATATTTTCCCAAGAGGATTATTTGAAGGAGATTGTTTTTCTTGCATGTTTTCCTTTCATGGAAAATAGGATTTTGATGTTGAAGGATGAATGATGGATAAAAAAGTGGTGATTTCCATGGGCTCCTCTCCATCAAAGAACTCCTCCAAGTCAGATAGACAATCTGCCTCCTCATGGTCCTGTTGTGCAAGTGCTCTCCTTCCTCCATGATGACCTCTGAATCTATAACTTGTTCATCATGGTTCCCCTCATCCTCAAACATGAAGTTTGAGAGCTCAAACTTCTCTTCATCATCAGAATTTTGGGAGGATGAAGTGGAAGGAAGTCTTGAAGCTTCTTGTGTGGCCAGTCTGCATTCAAGACCTCTAGGTCTATGTGGTTCTCCTCCATATGCTCCTCTTCAACTTAACTTGGAGCTGTTTGTTCTTCCTCTTCCTTGACTGATTGTGCAATTGGAAAATGACCATCAATCTTCTCAAGAAAAGTGCCATTATGGACAAACTGCATTCAAAATTTATAGACTGTTGATCTTCTTCTTGTTCCACTTCTACTACAAAATCAACCTCAGCCACCACTGGTTCTTCAACCTTGACCTCCTCTGAAGGCTTGAACAGCAAGGGAATTTTTTCAATTCCAAATCTCAAATCCCAAATATTCCAAGATTTTATCATTTCTTCTTTGTTGGGATCTTCTTCTTCTTCCTTGACTGGTTTTTTGATTTTTTTCTTCCCAAGATGAATTTGGGACTACAAGAGGAGGGGTGGGTTGGGTTACAACTAGTTTTTCTATTATTTGTGGTGGTAGAGGAGGTAGGAATTCTTGTTTCTTTGGAGGGGATGACTGTTTGGAAGGAAAAAGGGTAGAATAATTGAGATGAGATGGAAGATTAGAAGATGGAGAAGGGAAATCAACACTTGGGGCAGCATGTAATGGGCTTGAATCTTGACCTTCTTTGAAATGATAAAGCTTGGGAAGGAGAAAAAGAAGAACTAGGAGTTGGTGACTGACTTACCCATTGACAAGGTTGTCTTGCATTTTTCTCATATGCTTCTATCTCTTCAGCCCATTTGTACAATGCAAGTTGGGGAAACATTTCAACTATGAAATCAAGATTTTGTTGTGAGCTATAATGTCTTGGAAAAGGGCCTTCCCATGGACAAGGTGCCCTATAGCCAATCTGAATGCTTTGATCTATGTTGTATCCCGATATTGAACCATGTCCACCTCCATTATTTGAATCTTCTCTGCACATCAGAACTCTCCAAGTAACTACTGCCATCACATGTATACCCTTCTTCTTAATAGGTTCCATAGCCAAATTGATCTTGACATTGCTCATATGGGTAAGCATAATGGTTTTGAATTTGATCATAGGATTGATCTGGAGGAGCATTGGAGGAAGAGGATTGAGTTCCACGTGCTGCAAAGTGGAATTCCATGATGGGAATGAAGCCATGATTGCACAACTTCATAGAATGGAAGAAAATGGAAATGACATGGAAAGAAATATGAATGAAAATGGATGAAAGAAAGGTCTATAATTTTAGAGATTGGGTTGTTTGATTCAGATGGAGTCACCAAATGTTCTTGACATGTGCCTCCAAAGGTTGAATCTCACCAAGAACACACCGAATTGATGAAATTAAGTGGTAAGGTTCTTCAAACCTATCACCTAATGAACTTGAAGTGGAACAATTTCAAAGATGAAACTCTAACTTATGTGATGTCCCAAGGCATGCCAAAACTGTTATCACAAAAAATTAGCACCCTGAGATATGGAAATGCATATCTCTACTTTTGTTAACATGGGGTTATCCCTCAAGTTGTGGGACTTGCAAACTTGAGATAACCCTCGGAGAAGGTTGACTTCCTCTTCCTAATCTAATGTTAAACTACTCCTACTCCTAGAAAGGAAAATGCAGCTAACTAATCCTAAACTAACCATGCCAAGGGACTAGAGAGAGAGAGAGAGAGAGAGAGAGAGAGAGAGAGAGAGAGAGAGAGAGAGAGAGATGCATGAAAGGGAAATCCTAAGCTAAAAGGTGGTGATAGCACCAGAAAAGGGGTGAGAGACACTCTAGTGAGGGAGAAAGAGAAAGAAATGAAGAAGGGAGAGGCCAAACATAAGTGACACAGACCCAAAGCTTCATTTACCATCTGTTCTCACATGAAACACAACATAATGAACTTACAAGGAGAAATACATGCACAACACAATGTAATAAGTAAAAGAGAGGCAAGGTTGCAACTAAAATGAGAAAGGACAAACAAATGTGTCACAAAACAAGATTTATTGCAATAAAATTATGCACAAACCATTACAGTTACAGAGGAAGGCACAAGAACACATTGCAAGCCCAAAATAAAGGTTTGATGACTCATAACTAGGATTTTTTTACAGAGTTCCATTACAATTTTTGAATGTCCATCCTTTCAAAATGAAATATTTTACAATATATAGCTCGAATGAAAGAGAAGGAAGAAAGAGAAGAGGGAAAAGAGAAGGGGCATGAATTTTTTTGGACTTCAACCACCAAAAATATACATTAAAATCCTCTAAAAGCACATGGGCACCTTACAGAGCCATCATTCAGTCTATTTCATCTTGTAGAAGCAAATGAAGCCATGCTTCATCAATTTTGGTGGTTGAGCTACCTGATTTGATCATTTGTGTGCCAAAATAGTCTTCTTCTACCTCCAAAAGCCATGTTTTCCATTTTGACCACCAAAAGCCACCAAAACCATATTTTGATGATGTCAAATTAAAGATATTGATGAGACCTTTCCAACGATATAAATTTTGTTTGATTTGGAGCTCTGGATCAAAAGATATGGACATTTGAATATTTTTATGTCGAGGAGGCACATAATTTGACACGTGGCAACCTTTAATTGGTTGGGGATCAACCTCTACCAACATGTAATTGCTTCACATTTTTCCAAGTTTTTCTCCCACTAGTTCACAATATTGGGCTTTACTTCCTACTCGCCATCTTTCCTTATTCTTTTCCTTGGCTTTGGCTTTATGAAAATATGGGCCAATAAAAATCTGCCACATTCCTTTGGATGTCAGACTGTCCTTTTCCTTTATTAGTCTCTGTGAAACATGGAATAATGAAAAGGCTCCATGTTCCTTCCCATTTGAGACCTTAGAAGACCCCTAGAAACATGAGCCAATAAGAAACGACCATGTTTCTTCGTAATTTGTCCCTCGATTAACCATTACAAAATGTGAGACAATAGAAAGGCTTGACATACTTTACATGTCAGTCCATTTGATTTCCATCCTCTGACATCTATGAACCATTGACCAATGAGGAAGCTCCATGCCTTGATACAATGTCGAACTTTCTTTTAACCTCACTAAAAATTGAAACACGAGAAAATGAGGAAGTTCCACGTTTCCATAAAGTGTCGAACCTCGTTAGTCCGTATTCTTCGTGTTTGGATCTTATTGGATGGCCTTTGCATTTTTTAGACTACGAAAGGAGAGCTAAGAAAATGGCACCATGTAGCTCTTCGCATCATATTTTCTAAGTGCGGGGACTTAGAAAATTTTTTTGGCTTTGAAGTTGGATGCTAGTTGTCCCCTTTTCTTTCCTTGACTTGGTCGGACCCGATGAAATATAAAATGCAGCCTATCCCATGGACTTAGAAACCTTTTAAGCCCATCTCGCCTTTGAAAAGAGACACACAACCCACCTTGATCGGTGATTTTATACCACGTGGCCCTTGGGTCAGGACATCTAAGCTTCTTCCATGTGTCCCCATTGACTATTGACACTTAATTTTACAGAAAATGAACGTTATTAAGATTTTATAACCAACCCACCAATGTATTTAAAGTACATTCCCGCAGGTTTTTGAATACCAATAACCAGTGCATTTAGAAAATATAATTTGACTGTTTGTTTGACTACATTGAATTGTAAAAATGGCTAAGTCCATTTTTAAAGCATGTTAAAGCCAAAATTACCCTGGGGGGTAATTTTGGATAACAGTTCCTTCTCACACTTTCCCGCCACTTTTTGGTCTTTTTCTAGCCATTTTAGATTCTTATATTTTTGATGGTCGGCCATTTTGGGGTTAATTACAAAATTATATCAAGAGAACCCTATAAATATAAAGTTATGAGACCATAATGAGGGACCTAGAATCATTCACTACTATCATCCATCTAGAGTTGCATCCATCTATTGCATTGGAGATCACTTGCATCCACATAGCTCCATCACAAGGCACAAGGCTAGGACATCTGCATCACACTTCATAGGGGGAGGATTCTATTCTATTCCATGCACATATTCTATTACATTTTCTACATTTAGTTATTACTCGCTACTTCAAAAAGTGTGAATGACACAAGAGAACCTAGGGCACATTATGCACACACTCACCAGAACTATATTTGGGTCTGAAATGTAGTGCAACACTCAGTTAGTAAGGCCACTATTTTGGAAGATAAGGTCAGTCTGACCCATTCATTTGCATCTTTTTTTTATAGAGTTTTGATACTTATTCTTGGTCTTTTGTAGGTATTTACATCATCTTGGATTATTGGCGACATACGGTATGGGGAAGCGAATCTGATGTGATAGATAATGAGAGTTCCAAACCACCTCCCAACCCTGTGAGATTTAGTTTGAGCTTTTGCATAGACCAGTGGCACTCAAATTGTAGACCAGAGTGCCCACAAGTGTCCCAATCCTTCTCTAGGTGCCCCAATCCATCCATATTTCTTAGATCCATCCTTTTTGGGGCTCCTACATGGTCATTACTACTTCTAGATTCTCTAGCCAGCTTTGCGACATAGTCTCGCAAGCATTTGTTATTTCAACTGAGTTTTTTCCTCTTCTCTCTTGCACATTAAGATTAGCATTTCCTTTTCCCTAGTGGTTTAGCTCATTTACATAATTATTTTCGCATGTATTTACATGATTACAACTTATTCATATCTTATATTAAGTATCTCCACATACTACATATTAGTCCATTTTAGTTAATCACCCACCGCCAAAAATATAAAGTTTCTATTTTCAAGTGTAGAAATTTGTTTTTGGATCCATTTTCCTTCATCTCGCTACTTTTTCCATCCTCACATGGTTGTAAATATATATCATATATCAAAAAATAAAATTAACCCTCCATGAGGATCCTAACGCATTGTTCTGAGAACATTTTTTTCAAAGAACATGACAAAGCATATCAAGGTGCAATAGGTGAAATTCAAGGACATTGTGTGACTGAAAAAGGATTTGAAAAGTGTCAAGAGCCCCATTGGAATTAAAATTCATCAAAGGATGTCATCATAATCATAATTGAAATGATAAAATCTTCAGAAAGTTGAGAAACATCGTTCCTTGAATCCATCATCAATTCTTGGAGAAGCGAGTTAAAGTGAGCTAATCAAGTCATGAAATTATTCAAGACATTTTATGTGAAGAATCAAAGGGTCCTTCTTTGTCATCAGAAGCATCTGGGCACAAAGGTATGCAAGCATCCCAATTCTTAGTTAATTCAAGTACTTTAGAGTAGTAAAGGCTAAATAGGTGATCTTCATGTGTGGTATCATGAATGCAAGAACAAGAAATCATCCCAATTTCATTTGATGTCATAATGTTCTTAAACACTCAATCAAACACCTAGTAGTGTGGTCAATCCTCAAGGGATGAAACATTGAAATTAAATCTCACTTTAATGCCATGAAGATGCATTAAACAAGAATATTTGAAAAGAAAGGTAAGGAAAGTGGGCACATAGTGGTTCCATATTATAGAAGGACTCATAAGAAGGTAAGGCTAATCATAGAGCCCATAAATCCTCATGAGTCAAGAAATACTGGTCCATCACAACCTCCTTCTATTCATGAGCAACCAAGTATATATTTCTTAATCATAGAAACCTTCCCATGAGGAGCATGTGAAAAGGAGTTGCATAAAAAAATTGGAACCATGAAAGATAAGAAGGTAACGATCTTCATTCAGAGCATTATGTGTGTAAGAATGGGAAATCATCTTTGTTTCATTTTCTACCACCCACTTGGTAGTTTTCTTAAACATTCACCTAAGGCATTTTAGTGTGAGCATATCTCAAGAAGGAGAGACATTGTTTTCATATCATTCCATTCCAACTGGTGTCCACTTCTCAAGGATTTCACTCAAGGTTAATTCTTTCACCCACATGATGAAGACTCATATCAGTAAAAGGAGGATAAACATAAAGTGGTTTGAGCATCATGGATTTTTCTCTCATGATAATTGGAGCCATTTTTGAAATCCTAATAAGCAATAAAGTGATCCTCACTCTCATTGTGAGATAAAGAAGGAACCATAATGAGTGATGTTCGTAGTCATCTTAGACTCACATTTTAATACTTCACAATAGTATTTCTAAACACTCATTCAACAATATAGGGTGTTCATGCATTTTGCGAGACAAAGGAAATTGTGATTATTATGCTTCAAATCAGCAAGTTCTTCATCAACATATATTCTCTTCATTAGATCAGTTATCCCCTTCTCTTTCTCTCTTTCACTCTCTCTCTCTCTCTATATATATATATTCTAATTTTCAATTAAGAATGTAATTTTTGCTATTTCATCTTAATCACTTAAGTGACCCTTAGCTAAACATTGTAAGAGACATTTTTTAAATAATAAGGAAAATACTCACTTCTAGGAGTATGAAAGGTCACGAGTGATTAGGATAGGTGAATATTCATGTGGGGGTAGATGAGAAGTTGATTTGTAATGCTATAAATTGGAATGGCTTCTCAATTCCAAGGGGTTAGAAATTTTGATTTAATGTATGTTGTTGAGATAACCACTTCTAGATTAAGAAATAAAATCTACAATTTTTCTATATCTTGTCTTAATTTCCTCTACCCGCTCTTTCCAACTTTTCATATATGATAATATTGTAAAACCAAGAAAGGTGTCAACACCTTTTATAAATGAATCAATAGAATTATGTGTCCGGTTTGTTCTGTCTTATCATGTTCTATATTGTTATGTTCTTCTAATTGGATGTGAACTCACTTTGGTTGTTGTATGTGAATTTTTCAATCCTACTCATAACATTAATCATCTCTCTCCTTGTTTCCCAAACTCCTATTTACCTATCTTCACTGCAAATTCCTCCCTTATACTTTGTATAAGCATTTTCCATAGGTTCAATGGAGTGTTCTTGTGTGATCCCTAACCTATTGGCCATCTCACATATTTCAAATAGTTTAGGTAAATTACATTTAATAACGGAAGCCTTCCTATACACAAGAAGGAGGGGCTTAACCCCGCATTGTTGGTGAAAACTCAATAATTTGCAACATGACAAATTATTTCATGAACATGGTAGTAAAGTGTTCACCAAAGTGAAAAAGGAAAAATTTTCAGATTAGACACTCGATATATCATTTTTGGCATTTAGAGCTAAGGGAATGCTACCACTAAAGTTGAAAAGGGTAAATTTCTTTGATCCACCATGAAGGGAATAGACCTTAAGTTCCGATGGAAAAAAGGGTCTACCAGTGTGGAGTCATGGAAATGATTCTATTTGATGGTGTAGGAGATATATACAATGTTCTTTCTTCTTCTTGGTGAGAGCTACGATACTCAAAACATTCACCTTTGGATATACTTTGTCTTGTTTGTATATTTTTCATGAAAGTGGGCAAGTGGATTGATTAAACAATAGATTTAAACTTGGGAGTCACCAAATGTGTTAAAATATTATGTAAAGGTAAAATTCCACTAAGAAACACACCAATCTTAGTGAAGATATTGTAAATCTCACAAAACTTCTCCCACCGTGTGTGCCAAAAATATTGGGGTTGAAATTTGCACCTGTTGAAACTAGGTTCAACAATTTTGGTGCATTAAAAAAAAAAAAAAAAAAACACCCCCTTAGTGTGAACATGGGAAATACATACACACTCTCATTTGCGAGTATGCTCACCTCTATGGAGCATATCAAACTATGTGACTCATGACCTTGATACTAATGAAGGGAGAAATGGTCAACCTTCTATGGTTTTACTGGGGTTACCACAAACCTTGATGTGTAATGATCCATCGCCTGTCCACCTCTTGTGGTTTTCTGGATCCCCCAAAAACCTTTTCAAGATCCATGGACTGTCTTACACTGGTGCTTTTGCTCACCTATTTCATTACATTGGGAGTTACATTTAGGAATGTTTATACATTACTTTTGAACAATCATTTGTTCTTTCATAAATGCACATTGAAAGTAAACACTCAACTTAAAAACTTGGCCACCAATTCAGTTTTGCGGCCTTGTCGATGGTGCTTGATGAGAGGTCGCTGATCAACCTCCTTCCTCCGTTGCCTCCAGCCTCCATCCATTTGTTGCTTAGTTACTTAGCAAATTGATCTTTGAAGCTCAATTATATTTATCTTATGCGAACGACATGGATTCCACCGAAAATGCGTTCATAAGGCAATTTTTTTTTTAATTTATTTATACAATTTTGACAACTTGAATACATTGACACAGATACTTCAAAAACTCAATTTTGATGACAAATATTTATAAAATAGACACGACACAAAATATATATTAGAGCCAACTCAACATATATTTTTGAATTTTTCAAGGTATCCCAATTGCTCCATTATGATGTTGACCCAAAAAATGGTAAACTTTTGACAAAGTGTATGGACGTACACTTACAAAACAATGACTCAAATTGATGATTTTGACACTAAACTTTAATAAAGCTATTAAAAACTTAATAGCTTCTAGATGGACCAAAGACCACTTCCTACATACTAAATAATCACTAAAAAATAGTTGTCTGATAATTAAGCCGATCCAACATGCAGAACAAAAAATAAAAAACAGCTGACATAATCTTATGATGCACCGCCAAATATTCAAACTGTAACAAGTACATGTGTAAACTATTATCTTGACAAAATAATAGCTTTTACATATATACTATTCTGCACTTACAAATCTATCACCCACAGGAAGAACAACATCACTGCCCGTACGCATTCTTTACACCATCAAAATCACCTGATTTGTTTCTTAATTTTATCAAAAAATACGATCTGGGTTAAATTGAAAATTTGATAGTATTGTTATTGCATGTGTATCTTCAAACCCAATAAATTTTACAAAAACCCAGAATGTAAAAAAATAATTATGACCTGATTTGTAAACGGGTTTAGCTAATTTGTCAAATACATTCTTCATTCACAAGACAAAGGAACACTGCTCTGCCCCTCCACTGATATCAGATCTCCAACATTCTCCCATCCCTGATTTATCCTACTCTGATACCACTGTTAAATATCACCCATATTAAACACACTAAACAAAGTAATAGAGATCAGAAATTTTAACACAATAATAATGCTTCACTCACATTCATTTGGGATATTTTATTCATATGAGAGATTACATTATATAGAAGATTGATCTCCTTAATACAAGGAGTCAACTTCAATCTCAAACAATTCCCTAGAATATCTCATGATCCACTAATCACTCAACATATCTCAACAACTCTTATCTACGTGAGTTACAACTCACTTACATTATTTACTCACACAATATATAATATATATTTGCACACACACAAATATATAAATATCTAATGTTCACAATAAGTTAATTCCTAACAATGATCTCTCAATATGGGACTTGACTATTATGAGATCATCCTCCAGAGAATATCGAATTAGTAGATGAAATGAATATTTCCTTTCATCCGAGCTTCACCGCAATTACTCTAACTATCTCCTAATCTATCACTAAACTAAGAAACTCCATGGAGACAGGGTGAGAGAGGGAAATAACTAAAATAAGGGGAGGTGATACACCAAACTAGAAAATGGATCAATTTGGATATGAAAGATAGATGTAAACATGCAAATGAAGATTTAAAAGATGCACTCAAATTGGAAGGAAATATAATGGAAAAGAGTGAAGGTTCATAAGAATACATAAGTGTTCGCATTAAACATGGAGCACTCAAAGGAATGAAGTAACACTCGCTTTAATTTCAACATGATTAATGATTTACTGATATAGGATTGAGGAAAGAAAAATAAAATTAAAATTATAGAGGTCATGAGAAAGAGTTTCACAATCTAGTAAGGAGGATCTTTGATTCAACAGAAAATAACATGTATAATGTGCCAAAGCACTTACATTTATAGTGTTCGAGAGAAAAGGAGGTAGAAGAGGCTGATCACATCCAACGATAAATGAATTCAACTACCCACCACAAAAAGTACCACTTGCGAGCCACGTATGGGTGCATAGTGTTTTTCCAAGAAAATTCCATCCATTTTACAAGATGAGGATGATAGAACCCATAATTCATTAAATTATAATTTTTGGGTTGGATGTGTGTCTGGTTTAGAAACAACCGCAACTTTCATGTATCTTGCATACTCTCTTTGATATATAGTTTCCTGTGGCCTTCTAAATTCCCTAAATGATGAGTGGAGTTATTTCGGCCTCTGCAATACATTAGACTACCTACATTCTATCCTTCCTTCATCTCGAGCCTTTATATTTCACAACATTTTCCTTTGTTCCACGATTTTTGAGATCTGTGGAAAACTATACCTAGAAAACCCGCAAAGCATTATTTGAGTGTTTTGCAACTTTCAACTTTTATCACTTTCAAACCTACTTACGTTCACAACATGATGACCCATCACACCCTTCCTTACATTATTGTTTTCATGTTGAGTGAGATACATGCTTTATTATAAAAATTAACCAACTCCATGGAGCTTCATATTTTCCAAGTCCACATAACAATATTTTTCAAGCTACGAAGCACTATCATTTCACATATGTCCTCGGTCCAAGATCCTATCCTTATCCAATTTTCCAACTTGAATTCATACTTTGTAGCTTCCCATGGTGCTTCGACCTTTCTTCACTACTAAAAATGACTGATATCATTAAAATCTACTTAAGTCTTGATCTCGAGTTCCTTTATCTACGAGTTAGGAGAACCCGTGGAGCAATACATTTACTGAACTCTACAAAATAATGACTAATTTTTCCACGACATTATTGAGAAAAAGTTATCTAAGTCCCAAATTAGATGAGTTGTTTAGAATTGCATGGGGTGTAGTTTTGGACAACATATATCTAGAATTTCATATACCTAATTAGAGGGAGAAAGTACCATAGAAAGTGAAGGAACAAATAAAATCTATTTTGGACTCTAGAGCAAAGTGAAAAGAACACATGAAAAGAGTATAGAGAATACTTAGTAAAGTGGAAGAATAAAATAATTAAATATGCATCATGGATGAATATCATAGATATTGGTAGCTATATCCATACTATCAAATATTTCAGCAATTAAGAAGAGAATCAAATTATTATGAGATAAATCATCAAGATCTAGTAGGAGACCAATTATGGTTGTAAGCCTTCAATATTGATAGATAACTCTTTATTCTCCAAAAACCTAGAAATACTTTCAAAAATTCACTACACAATTGAATCATTCACACACACTATTACAAGAAGCTAAATTAAATCCTTATAAATAGATTTGTAGAAGGGAGGTTATGATTAACAACATCACTTATGTTTGAACAAATATTGTTTAAAAGAATTCATACAAGAAACCAATATTTTTGAATATAATAACAAAAGTGGTTATAAAAAAACTCCATAACTCCCTATAAACGAGCTTACTAAGTGTGAACACTAAATGAACTAGCAAGTTATAAAATAACCTAAACAACTTTATAAACATCCTAGTGTGAACATAAGTCTAACACCCTTCCTTTAGAGAAGGTGTAGGGAGGAAAAATTTAAATTGGGTCCTAACAACTAGGCACGATAAGGTGCCAAACTAAAAACATGAAAAAAATAAGAATGAATCATCAAGAATTCTTTCACCTCGTAATTAAAGGTAACGAGGAGAATCTAAGGGCTTAGTGAAGATTTTAGTAACCTTATAATTTTTAGGAAAAAACTCCAGGGAAACAACTCTGTCTTAGACTAACTACCAAATGAAGTGTATATGAATTTCTATATGTGTGGCACATTAGTTCTCAATCAGGTTGCATGTAATCTCAATAGCATTATGGTTATCACACTATATTAGAGTGTGATATTGTTGTGGAAATCCAAACTCACCAAGTAAATATTGAAGCTAGAGAGCCTCTGTCTATCCTTCATAGTACCTTTGTAATCTTCCTCAGTTGTTGATAATGAAACTACATTCTATTTCTTACATGCCCATGTAACAACATGTTGTCATGTATAATGTTTAGGCATTTTACTTGACAACCCTATGGGATTTGTTTCCATTTTATGAAGAAATTGATAAAAATTGTCAAAATCGTCTCTTTGCAAGTGTTGATTTTTGTTTAAGGTTTCAAGTGCTCCATGTGGTTTTAGAAACCCATATTGTAACATTTAGAAATTTATTTGATTATACTTCATGAAAATATGATTTAGAGGACATTTAGGGTTCTTTACACTAGTGTTGGGAACATATTCACTTCTAATGCTTTTTGAGGAAAAGATGTTCTCAATCATATGAGGAAAGTCAACTTGTGTGAGATCCTTAAGAAGCCTTTGGTGATTTTAGAAGCCTATACCATAGTAATTGGAAATATTTCAAAGTGTTTACTACATCCCAACATGTTCAAGATAAATTGTTAAAGGCATTGGAAATGGAAGCCCTTCATGAACTGTAAAACCTTAGCCTTATTGAAGTGTAAACTTGCATAGAAGGTTTTAAGAGTTCCAAGTTGATCTAGGAACCATGCCAATAGTAAAAATAGGGCTCGTGGATTCCTTCACATTGTCTTGGTATTGTTTTTTTTTAATTAAATTTTTTCTTCATGGCTAAAATCCCTTTGCCCCATTATGCCTACTTGGCCACTTTTGAGTTTTGGATCAAAACTCAAGAATAAAGAGCTTTAATCCCTTGGAAATGGTTGGAATATATTCATTGGGTGATTTCCAGTCAATATCATGTGTCATGTATTTTAATAAGCCCTATCCTTGCTCCAAGAATGAAGGTTTCACCATTAAGTTCCTGCTTAGGCCTCTGGATGTGCTTTTGGGAACTTTAGTTCCTTCTCACAAATAAAAGTGTGATTTTTGGAAGTAATTGTTTATAATTTTAAGTTTAAAGCATTCCTTATTTATTTATGGCACTCCAAAATGTGCTTTTGGGAACTAGGGTGTTCGATTTGGTGTTGAGTTTGCACTTTTTCACTTTGGTTCCTCTTGGGAACCAAAAGTGCAAGTTTGGAACTTTAGTGAGTTACAAATTCTATTTTTTGTTAGTCTAACACTTTTTGTCACTTAAGTGAGTTCCAAATTCTATTTTTTTGTTTGTCTTGTAATTGTTTTCATTTAACCGGGTTCCACCTTCTATTTTCCATTGACATGTACTTTATTGGTTCTTGTGTCCTAATTTGTTGTTGAGGTTGTAATTTTCACTTAAAGTTCCACTTAGGAACTAAAAATGCACCTAAAGGTTCCTAACAAGAGTTCAAAGTGAACTTTGATTCCACTTGGGAGCTAAAAGTTCACTTTTGGAACCTTGAAGTACCCCCCACACAATAAAATGGTGGTTTATTTCCTTCTCACTTTCAAAAATGCACTTTCCCTCCCAAAAGTAAAGTCAACTCACTTAATGCACCTCCTAATTATCTAAAAATCCATTTATAAAAAAAAAAAATCATCTCAATTTGCTCCATGAACTTCATTTCTTCCTTCCATTCCTCCATGAAAGCTTGTTGATGCCCTAGTATTACTCAAACCATTTTTTCTCATATCTTGAGCTTCCATGGAAAAAAGCCTTTGAAACTTTACATGCTTGTCCTCCATAAAAATGCCTTCAATACAATCTAAGATACAAGGGTTGTAACATAGTGGTTTATTTTATCTTCCCATTAGAAATTTTCAGCTATAAATTATTTTTTTCCATAGCTCTTCCAAAAACCCAAGTGTTCATATCTTGCAAACCCCAAGGTAAATCCACATGAAATTTTTCCCGTGAGTTATATTCCAAAATTCCTTTCCATTAATATATTTCTCATATGATAGAGTGGAGAGACTCATTCCATATACTTTGGTCATGTTTTGATTGCAAAATCCATTAAAAAGTGCGCCTTACAATCGAAACTTGTTTTGCAATTTCTTGCAAATCCTAATAAGAGATCTACATAAAAATTGGATAAATCCTTCCTCTCAACAATTTTTAAAGATAAATGAAGTACCATGTGGTTTTAAATTTTTTTTATCGTGTATTAGTCAAATCAAGATTTCAGCCCAAGTGTTATTCAAAAACTCGTTGTGCAACTAGAACGTGTTTTTCCATTTCCTATCATTTATGATGACAGAACTTTGTGAAAAATTCGATCATATATTCCTCTTGAAATCATATTTAAAATGGATAAAGTATCATATAGATTGGATAAGTATTTATCTCATGGAGACCTTATCAAGGTTGAAATTGAAAAACCTCCATTTGTGCCCATAATAACTGAAAATTGGTTTGTTGTTTTCGGTGTCTCAAACAACAAAATTTCCTAAAATATGGAAAAAATGTTCCTCTTAAAATAAAATTTCATTTGGTCCATCTCTTACATGATGAGGTGGAGTTTTTTTGAGATGTGGAGGACTCATTTTTTATAGTATTCTACACATTTCATTGGATTTTGCATTTTCCCATTGATTCCAATGAGAGAATTGTCTCAAAACTGGAGCATCACTTGATCTCTAAAAAAATATTTCAAAAATACATTCACAAGTGATTTAGATGAGTCCTTCATCAATGGTTATCAAATCCATGTTATGTTGGGGTTTAACCATATAACAATGTTGTACTGATCTAAAATTAGATAAATCATACAAGCAATGAATGCAAAAATAAACCAAAAGATAATATAAATAAGAGAAAGATAACACAAAATTTAATGTGGTTCACACAGTGTGGGCTAAGTCCACCAAGAAATTACCAATATTATTATTCAGTGATTTACAAAGGAAATACAATGAAGATCTGTTATCTTCCAACACCTCAAAGGATGTTCAATACTTTTCCCTCACTTAGCTACTCTTTCTTGCTCACCTAGAAAAATAACATGAAAAATAATTGTTATTTTCTTCTCTCATACCCTCATACAATGCATACATGCATATACATCTATTCTGAGAAACTAAATATGATTTTACAATCAAGAAATGATATTTAAAGAAAAATATTTATTCTAATTCTCGGCCAAAAAAAAAGCACCATCGCACATGTTGACTGATGCTGATCATTGCCTAACTGATTCCAGTCACTGTTTGACCAATGCCGGTCACTTCTTGACTGATGCCAATTACTGTCAAATCCAACAACATGTAAAAACAAGATTTCTGTGAAGAAATTAAGCTCCACACTCAACAATCTCCCACTTAGAGATCAATTGTTGTACTTTATTGTAAATCACCATCCTTTGATCCTTTCCTTGGCTCGTTTCTTCTTCCTCTTCAAGTCTCAAACTCAAGACCAAAAAAAGTGGAATGAAGCTCCAACTTCTCCTTTACTAATGGCTTTGTTAGCATATCCGCAGGTTCTCATCCATATGAATTTTATCTAACTTTAGCTCCCATCCTCCAACACATGTCATATGAAGTGATACCTCAAATGAATGTGTTTTTTCTTGAATGAAATGTTGATTTCTTTTCCAGATGGATCACGCACGAATATCATTGTATAATCTATAACCCTCTTGCTCCTTACCTAACTCTTCCATGAACCTACTCATCCATATCATCTCCTTGATAGCTTTGGTAGCTACAACATACTTTGCCTATGCAATAGAAAAATCTAAAACCTTATGCAATCTTGAAGTCCAGCTAATTCTTGTTCCACCTACTATGAAAACATATCCAAAGTGGTGCTCCTCTTGCCATCCAAATCTCCAACCATATCCGAATCAACATAGCCACATAAAGAAGTATCGACCCTCCATAACATAACTCCATGTCACATGTCCCTTTCAAATACCTGGGAATCCATTGGACTACTTTCCAATGCTCTTTACATAGATTAGCCATAAACCCACTCACAACTCCCACTTCTTGTGCAATTTCTGTTCTAGTAGAAACCATGACATACGTAAGAATTTCTACCATTGAATAATAGGAAAAACATATCATGTAATCAGCCTCCTCATGTGATGAAAAGATTTGAAGTGTACTAACAAGTTTTGAATCTTGCATGTTAAACATTTCCAACACCTTATTGATATAAGCCTCATGAGACAAATACAACTTCTTGTTTTTCATGTCTCGGTGAATTTACATTCCAATTATTTTCTTCGCAGCTCCTAAATCCTTCATTGTAAATGTGTGAGCTAGCCTTTTTTAAGTTTACCAATGTCCTGCATACTAGATCCTACAATCAGCATATCATTCACATACAATAACAAAATAACATAACTCCCATTTTCAAGCTTCTTAAAATAAACACAATGGTCGATTCACATCTCATATAACTATGCTTATGCATAAAAATCTCAAATCTCAAATACCATTTCCTTTTAGCTTGTTTGAGCCCATATAGGCTCTTTTTCAATCTACACACAAGTTTCTCCTTATCCTTGAGTTCATAACCAAACGATCGCTGCATATAAATATCTTCCTCCAAATCACCATGAAGGAAATTCTTCTTAACATCAAGTTATTCTAAATGCAAATCTTCTGTTGCAACTAAACTTAGAAAAATATGAATAGAAGTCTGTTAGGAAATAAGGGATAAAATATGCGGAACAATCCCTCACGTAATCATGCAAAGAGAAACTAATATGCAGAAATTATTATAGATCTCAAATAAAATTGCAGAATAAAATAACACAACACAAAGAGATAGTATTTAATGTGATTTACCCAATTTGGGCTACGTCCACCAAGAATCACTTGCTCAAATTTTATTACAAGCCACCACTCTCTCAATACAATACCAGATCTCATTTGGAGCTATGCTCAACAAACTCTATAGAATTCACAACCGAATTCAAAGCACATCTGTAATGTTTTTCATTTATATCTCTATCATATGCATAAAACCATATAAATAGACAACTGCTTAAGCAGTTTTACAAAACCATGGGTATCAAAACCATGAGCAAAAATTGTCCCATAAACCTATGGGTCAAAATCCTACCCATATGAGAAAATCACGTTTCCCAATGTATCGGGCATGTTTTAAGGCCCAATTTTTTTTTTCAGGGGCTACGCCCCAAACCTGCGAATGAAATGGGGCCGCCGCCCCAGACCCCCACTCGTGGCTTGACCCGGCCCCGAACCCTGGCGAGGATACATGAAAAGTGTATAGTACTCTTAGTGTACAATCTTCAATACTTTCACACATGAAAATAGGCTCCACAACCTAACAATCTCCCACTTGGAGGCTAGTTTTCCTCCGAGCAAGCTTATCAACCCTTCACTAGTTTTCGTGGAGACCAACCAAAGCTAAACACAGCTTCACTTTTTCCATGGTGACCACCTTGGTCATCATGTTTGCAGGATTCTAACTGGTATGAATATTCTCCAACTTTAACTTCTCTTCCTTCAAAGTTGTCTTGATGAAATGGTACCTTAACTATATATACTTTGTCCTAGAGTGGAAAGCAGAGTTCTTAGCTAGGTGTATAACACTCTGACTATCACTATGTAACTTTCCTTCCTCCTGCTTATGCCCCAACTCCTCAAGTAATTGTTGTAACTAAATCATTTCCTTACTTTCCTATGTGGCAGCAACATACTTAGCCTCCATGGTTGACAAAGCCACCAACTTTTGTAGTCGTGAAATCCAACTTACTATTGTTCCACCTACAGTGTAAACATAACCTATTGTGCTCCTCCTATTGTCTACATCTCCAGCCATATCTGAATCTACATAACCACACAAAGTGGTGTTTGATCCATCAGCAAGCAAAAACTATCCCCATGGTCCTCTCAAATACCGAAGGATCCACTTTACTACCTGTTGTATATATCTTCCTGTAGATATAGACAAGCAGAAGATTCTAGAGATCAAAGAAGCTCAAATCCCTGACATTTATCGCCCTTGGCGCATGTAAGTGGCGCACAAAAATGAGTGTCGATAATGAAATGTATGTGCCTCTTGGCACATGTATGGCGCACGTAAATGAGTGTCGACAATGAAATGTATACGCCTGGCACATGAAGTGGCACACAAAAATGAGTGTCGACAATGAAATGTATGCACCCTTGGCACAGAAGTGGCGCACAGAAATGAGTGTCGACAATGAAATGTATGCACCCTTGGCGCACAGAAGTGGCGCATAGAAATGAGTGTCGACAATGAAATGTATGCGCCCTTGGCGCACAGAAGTGGCGCACAGAAATGAGTGTCGACAATGAAATGTATGTGCCTCTTTCGCGCATGAAGTGGCGCATGAAATGAGTGTCGACAATGAAATGTATGTGCCCTTGGCGCACAGAAGTGGCACACAGAAATGAGTGTTAATAGGGAAAGAGTTGTGCCTTGGCGCATGTAAGAGGATGTCGACACACACACGGATGCGCCTATGGCGCACCTTCAGGAGGCGCAACATTTTGAGCGACGGCGAAGCAGAAGTGCACCTGGCGTAGATATTCAGATGGCCATAACTTTTGACTGGGAGCTCGGATTCATGCAAGGTTGGACTTTCTGGAAAGCTTACGAGGTCCTCTGTCCAACTATGACTGGATATCTTTAAAATGAAAAATACAGTTAGCCACTTTTGGGGGTCGCTAGGGTTCTCACCTACCACCATAATGAGATGAATTAAATACAACCTGCGGTGGTTGGGGTAGATTTCGAATTCCTCTCTCTTTTCTCTCTCATTCTTCCTATAAATTGTAAGGAGGGGCTTCTTTCTAAGGGTTGGACATTCTTGTTTTGCCCCTCCCTTCTTCTCTTTGACAGGTGAATCTGTGGAGTTGAAACCTCCTATCTAAAACTGTAATGCAACCTTGTCTCTTGGCATTTTGTGGTGTATTGTATCAATCTTTGGAGAAAATAATGCATGTCTGTGGATGATTATCAACCCTCTCTATGTTTATTTGCATCTTCCTGATCTTTCACTGCAAATCTATTATCTGTGCATGATCTTGCATCGCATTTTAATAGTTTGTGTTTATTGGCAAGATAGTTGTTCTTCATTCCTCGGTGCATCACCTTTGTTAGTTTAGGTTTATTTTTATGCATCTTCTTACCCTGTCTCCTTGGAAAATTAGATTAGATTTTGAGTAGACCCTCTACATTTTTATGTGTGCATCTGAACAGAGGAATAGGAACCGGCCTTCATCCGGAGATCTTTTCCGATTTCGCAAGGTCCCACGCTTGGGAAAAGCTCCATGTTATGCAATCACACCGAGAGTCTCACCATCGAGTTGCGCAGACATTCGGGAAGTGCTTTGTGATTCGCCATCAACACTACTCCGCCGTGATCTCTACCTAGATCACTCATAAATCTACTCACTGCTCCCACTACATGGGCAATATCAGGCCTAGTGCACACCATGGCATACATCAAACTGCCAACCGCTGATGAGTAAGGTACCTTGGACATTTGGTTTCTCTCTTGCTCTATCTTAGGACACCGTTCCTTTGATAACTTGAAATGGCTTGCCAAAGGATTCCCAACAGTTTAGCATCTTGCATATTAAACCTCTCCAAGACTTTCTTAATGTACTCTTCCTGAGATAAAGTCAGCTTCTTCCTTCCTATCGCGAGATATCCTCATGCCAAGAATTTGTTTGGTTGCCCCCAAATCCTTCATAGAAATGATTCACTTAGTCCGCTTCTTGAGTACTTTTATTTCCTACATGTTTTTACTTGCAACCAACATGTCATCCATATATAGACAAAGGATAATATAACTGCCATCCTCAAATTTATTTGTATTCACACAATGGTCAGAATGACATCTAATATAACCTTGCTCCATCATGAAGCTATAAAATTTCTTATACCATTGACGTGGAGCTTGTTTTAAGCCATACAAGCTCTTCTTCAGTTTGCACACCATATCCTCTTTACCTTTGACCTCATAGCCCTCTAGTTGCTACATATATAGTTCCTCCTCCAAATCACCATGGAGAAATGCAATCTTTACATCAAGCTGTTCTAAGTGCAAGTCTTTTGCTGTAACTATTCCTAGAACAATTCTAATAGAAGTCATTTTTATTACAAGAGAAAAAATATCATCAAAATCTATACCTTTTTTCTGTGCAAACCCCTTGACCACCAACCGGGCCTTGTATCTTTTCTTGCCTCCTTCTTTCTCTTTGACTTTGAACACCCACTTGTTCAGTAATGCTCTTTTCCTTCGGTAGATTTACCAAATCCCATGTCCGGTTCTCCATGAGAGATTGATGCTCCTCATCCATGGCTTGCTCCCACTTCTTCCCCGGCATCTACGCATTGCTTCATCAAAGCTCTCGGTTCTCCACTATCAAGTGAGTAATAAATAATAAAGAGAAGGAGAAAACATTTAGGTTCTCTTCTTACCCTAGAATACCTCTTCAATATAAGAGTTTGGGGTTCCTATTAAGGAGGTTCCCGAACCGATTCATGTGTCACTTTTCCATCAGGAAGATCCTCTACTGCTGCATATTCTTTATTGGATTCTTTCTTGTTTTCCCAGAATCGCGCTTATACATGACTTTCTCATTAAAGACCACATCCCTAGATCAAATGATTTTATTGTCCTTAATACTCCAACATTTATATCCAAAGTCATCACCACCATAACCAATGAAAGTACATTTTTCTGACTTAGCCTCTAGCTTGGTCCTATCATCCTTGTCTATATGAACAAACACCTCACATCCAAAGACTAAGAAATGAATAATCAATTTCTTACCATACCAAGCCTCCTCAGGTATGCCTCCATCCAAGGCACTTGAGGGTCCTCTATTTATCAAGTACACAGTTGTGCTCACCACTTCTGCCCAAAAAGAAAGAGGCAATCCTGCATGTATCCTCATACTCCTAGCACGTTCCATTATTGTTTTGTTCATCCTTTTCGATACCCCATTCTACTGCGGAGTTCCTGGAACCGTCTTTTCCTATGGATTCCATTCTTAGAACAAAGAATCATTAAATTCACTACTGCAATACTCCCTCCATTATCTCGACCGAGAAATTTTAGCTTAAGACCTGTTTCATTCTCTACAAGGCTTTCCATTTAACAAAAGTGTCAAATACATCAGATTTTTTTCTAATACAATAAACCCAAACTTTCCTTGTTGCATCATCAAAAAAAGTAACATAATAACTTGAACCCCCAAGAGATGATACTTGAGCTGGCCCCCGCACATCAGAATGTACCAACTCTAACTTACTCTCTTTCTTTGTAGGTCTAACCTTGAGAAACCTTACTCACTTTTGTTTCCCATATATGTAGTCCTCACATAACTCCAAACTTGTTTCTATATATCCAAGAAAATCCTTCTTTATGATCTCCATGCCTTTATGGCTCATATGACCGAGCCTATAGTGCCACAATGTTGTATCTACTTCTAAAGCCATAAGATTACAAACATTAGTGCTATAAGTGGTTAAATACAAGGTTCCAACCTTCTTACCTCTTGCCACCATAAAAGCAGCCCTTGGTAACCTTCCAAGAGTCAATTGTAAATATCACAAGACAATAATCACTTCCCAACCGCCCGCCGATATCAAATTTCATCTTAATGTAGACACATGTCCGACATCCTTCAATAGCCAAGTATTCCATTCGTGCATCTTAACTCGAACAAGGTATTTTCCAACTATGCTATAATGGTCATCATCACCAAGAAAAACATGCCCAAAATCTCCTGAACATAATCAAACAAATAATGCCTATGTGGAGAAGCATGGAAAGAATCCCCAAATCTAAAACCCAAGATTGAGTAATATTGTACAAAGAAAGAATCAAAGCATCCCGACATACATTACCCGTTTCCACATTTGCCTCTTTGTTTTCTTGTTGTTGTTTCTTCTTGTCTCGAAGCTCCCAACAATATTTCTTTCGCATGCCCAGACTTTCCACAGTGCTAGCATACTATCTTGCTTTTAGATTTTGACCTTGCCCAATCCTTTGATTTTCCACATGCTTCCTCTATTCTTCTTTCTCCCTCTAGTTTCCACTGTCAAAGCATTCCTTGAAGTAGAAGATTCACTAGAGATTTTTCTTCACATTTCCTCGCTTAGAATCACCCCTACAACATCCTCAAACTTCAACTTTGAGTTAGTTGGAACCGAGTTTCTTACCGCCATTACCAAGCTATTCCAACTCTCAGGTAAAGAACACAAAACTAATAAAGCCCTAACTTCTTCATCAAATTCTATTGTAACCGAAGCTAGCATATTTACAACCATATTAAAATCATTTAGATGATCTGTTACCAAACCATTCTCATACATCTTCATATTAGACAAATTTTTCATTAAAAATATCTTATTAGAGGCGAGAGGGTTTTCATATAACTTCCTAATGCATCCATCGGTTCTTTTGTAGTCTTTTCCTTTAAAACATTAGATAATACCGAAGATGCAAAACACACCTAGATTATGCCAAGTGCCTTCCAATCTAGCAAATCCCATTCCGCATCTGTCATGCTCAAGGGTTTGTTCACCTTCTTAGACAACGGAGTATAAAGATCCTTCTGATAAAGGTAATCTTCCATCCGCATCTTCCAAAGACTCAAATTCGCCCGTTGAATTTATCAACCCTAGATCTTCCATTATCGCCATAGCTCCCACTCAAGATAAAACTTTCCCTATGATTCAACACTTCAACAAACCAAACCAGGCTCTGATACCAATTGTTAGGAAATAAGGGACAAAATATGTGGAATAATCCTCACATGTAATCAAGCAACAAAGAGAAACTAATATGCAGAAATTATTATAGATCTCAAATAAAATTACAGAATAAAATAACACAACACAAAGAGACAATATTTAACATGGTTCACCCAATTTGGGCTACGTCCACCAAGAATCACTTGCTCATATTTTATTACAAGCCACTACTCTCTCAATACAATACCCAGATCCATTTGGAGCTATGCTAAACAAACTCTATAGAATTCACACCAAATTCAAAGCACATCTGTAATGTTTTTCATTTATATCTCTATCATATGCATAAAACCATATAAATAGACAATTGCTTAAGCAGTTTTACAAAATCGTGGGTATCAAAACCATGGGAAAAAACCATCCCATAAACCTATGGGTCAAAATCCCGCCCATATGAGAAAATCACGTTTCCCAATGTATCGGGCATGTTTTAAGGCCCAAAATTTATTTTGAGGGTGCAGCCCCGAACCCCGCAAATGGGGTTGCCACTCGGGACCCCCCCGGGCCCAACCTAGCCCGAACCCCGGCGAGGATACATGAAAAAAGTGTACAAGACTTTAGTGTACGCTTTCAACACTTTTCACACATGAAAACATGCTCCACAACCTAACAAAGTCATCTTAACCATAGGAGAAAAATCTCATAAAAGTCAATGCCTCGCTTTCGTGTAAATCCCTTTATCACTAGCCTTTCCTTGTATCTTTCAGTCCACCCTCTTCTTCCTTGACTGTGTAAACCCATTTGTTTTGTAATACTTTCTTATTTGCTAAGTAACTTGCCCAAATCCCATGTTTGATTTTGTTCTAAGGAGTCCATCTCCTCGTCCATGTCATGCACCCACTACACATGGGTATCTACTTGCATTGTTTCTTCAAAGAATTATGGTTCACCACTATCAGGTCTATAATAAATAACAAAAGGAAGGTGAAAATATCTCTAGAGGATTACTTACTCTTTATGACCTTCTCACTGAGATATGGGGTGTTTGGGATATTCGTGCCTACTGCACATTTGTGTCAATCTCTATTAGTGACCAATGCCGCTTCCTAATATCAACCACAGTTCTATAACAAGTCACGGTTCCTCTGTTTGTTGAATGACTCTAGTTTCCTCACTACCACTGGTTCGAGGAGTACTAACACTAGTGCTAGTAGTTTTCTATTTTGAACCCGATCATGTCCGCCCATACCAGTTAACTTGACTAGAAACAGCTTTTCATAGAATCGACATTGGTGTCTGTGGATGTCTGTTTTGGATTTGAAAGTTAATTTTCCTTTGAAATCTCATCAATTTGTTCATGTTTAGGCACCAAAACCTGATCCCTATACATTATTTTTTCATTCCAATCAATGTCACAACTCCTAACAATCTTAGAATCTTATAAATCCCAAAAATGATATCCAAAATCACCAGATCCATAACCAATGAAAGTACATCTCTTAGATTTAACATCCAACTTTTTCTATTTTTCCTATCAACATGCACAAAAATTTTGAGCCAAAAATCTAAGAAATGAAAAATCCACCTCTTTTTCATACCAAGCTTCTTTTGGTATTCCACCATCCAATGTTGTTCAAGGCCCATGGTTTATCAAGTACATTGTTGTATCCACTACTTCTTCCCAAAACTTCAAAGGAAAAACGACATGTATCCTCATGCTTCTAAAGCACGCTCCATGATTATTCTGTTTATTCTTTCTACAACTCCGTTATCCCGTGGAGTTCTAGGAACTATTCTTTGTCTTTGTATTCCATTCACTAGACAATAATCATTGAAAGCCTTCTTTGCAAAGTACTCACCACTATTGTCGGACCTAAGGCACTTTAATTTTAAGTTTTTTTAAATTTTTCACAAGGGCTTTCCACCTATTAAAAGTCTCAAAAACATCATATTTATGCTTAATACAATAAATGTATACCTTCCTTATGGAATCATCAATGAAAGTAACATATTATTGAGATCCTCTAATAGAAGATACCTAAGCCGGTCTCCACACATCCGAATGTACAAGCTCTAATTTCTACTCCTTTTTGACCCAACCTTGATAAATCTTACTCTCTTCTCGCTTTCTAAATATGAAATACTCACAAAATTGAATATCTAATTATTTCAAATACGATAACTTACCCTTAGCATTTAATATCTGCATTCCTTTTCACTCATATGGCCTAGCTGATTATGCCACATGGTTGCATCTGAATCTATAGTAGATAGCACAGAAAAGGAATTAGTAACATAGGTAGACAAATATAAAGTTCCTACCTTCTTACCTCTTGCCACAATAAGATATCCCTTGGTAACCTTCCAAGAATTGGCTATGAATGTAACCATGCATCTAGATTCACCTAGTTTCCCTACAGATATTAGATTTCTCTTAAGGCTTAAAGACATGCCTCACATCTTTCAATACCCATGGTTTTCCATTCTGTAGCTTTAGATGAACATCACCTTTACCAGTAATATTTCATGACTCATCATCTCCTAAATAAACTTGTCCAAAATCACCCTAAACATAATTTCTGAAATAACCCTTATTAGGGGTAGCATGGAAAGAAGCTCCAGAATCTAAAACCCAAGATTCTAATTTATTATCCAAGGAGAGAATAAGGGCATCTTGTTTTACCTCACTTGTAACATTTTCCTCTTTACCTTTTTCTTTACCTTTTTTGATGTATTCTCTTTGTTTTCCTTGGACCAACACTCCTTTACATGTCCTCTCTTTCCACAATTCTAGCAAATTAAATCTCTGTACCTGGATCTAGATCTGCCATTTCTTGACTTTGATCTCCCATTCTTCTTTCTCTTTGATGATCTTTCCTTATATCTTCCCCTACTTTCTACATTTAAAGCATTTCCAGATGATGCTTCTTGATATATTTTCTTTCGTATTTCCTCATTAAGGATTATACTAACCACATCATCAAATGGAAAACCTTTAGAAGAAAATGATGTATTAGTAACAACCATCACTAAGTTATCCTAACTATCGGCAAAGAGCATAAGAATTAAAGTTCTTTCACTTCATCATCAAACAAAAATTTCTACCAATTTTACAATAGGCTGGAAATCATTCAAATGATTAGATACAGATCCACCTTCTCGCATATTAGAATTAATTTTTTTATCAAATAAACCTTATTCGAAGCACTAAGAGTTTCATACAAATTTGCTAAATATTTCATCAACTCTACAACGTGGTTTTTGCATCTATAAAATTTGAAGCCATCGATGTTGTCAAGCTCAATCTTATAGATCCCAGAGCCTTTTTGTCAAGAACCTTCCATTCTTCATCTCATTGTGACCAGCTATGCATGCTCATCTAATGGTAAGTATAGATCCTTTTGATACAAATAATCCTCCACCTACATCTTCCATAGTTGATAATTATGACCATCAAATTTCTCTACTCGGTATTTACTATCTTCTGCCATTGTTATGCTCCCACTCAATCAAAAACCCTCTGTGAGTAAATCTTGTCAACACACAAAACCTCCAAACAAATCTCTGATACTAGTTTTTGGGGTTTAACCATATAACAGTTGTTGCATATATCTAAAATCAGATAAAGCATACAAGCAATGAATGTGGAAATAAACCAGAAGATAAAATAAACAAGAGAAAGATAACACCATATTTAACATGGTTCACCTAGTGTGGGCTACGTCCACCAAGAAATGACCAATATTATTATTCAGTTCTTTATAAAGGAAATACAATGAAGATATGTTGTCTTCCAACACCTCACATGATGTTCAATGATTTTCCCTCACTCAGCTACTCTTTCTTTCTCACGTAGAAAACTCCGACACGAAAAACAATTTCTATTTTATTTTCTCATACCTCATACAATGCATACATGTATATATATATATATATATATATATATATATATATATATATATATATATATATATATATATATATATATATATATATTCTGGGAAACTAACTATGCTTTTACAATCAAGAAATCATCTTTAAAGAAAAATATTTATTCTAAATCCCGACAAAAAAGTACCATCACATAGGTTGACCGATGTCGGTCACTTCCGACCCATCTTTGGTTGATAACTAACCGATATCGGCCACCGTCTCGACCGACGGTCATTGTCAAATCTAGCAACATGTAAAAACAAGCTTTCTATGAAGCGATTAACCTCCACACTCAACATGTTATAGTTGAAAGCATAACTAAATACCATTGAAAAAACCTAAATAAGAAGAAAATATCATTTTCTAAACCGATTCGAGAGCACAAGATTATTTTTAGCATGAAACATCTAATTTGAATAAATTAAAATATATGATGTCGACCATGGTTCAGTGTATTATTGATCTCCTTACCATCCTCCATTCAAGAGACATAACATTAAGTACTCCTATTTTCATGAAGACAATGTCCATTCAATTAGTGCTTGATTCCATCTCACAAAGAGGAAGTGTTTCCATTCGAGGAGTTTTATGTTTCCATTGAGAATTCTCAAGAATCTTTAATCTTTGTCAAATCCAAGATATATTTTGGTGTGATTTTTATTACTAAATTTAGTGCCCTGGATGATGTGAATAAATTCTTGTTGATGATTGCAAGATAAGTGTTTTCTCATGTGGGAGATAAGAGATCATGTTTGTGATAAAGAGTTTATTTGTGTAGTCTACCATTGCTCGTAGAGATGAAGAGTTGAAAGAGATATTTCAAGGCATGACCAAAGATGACCATTATAAATAAGGTGTGGAACATCATTTCTAAGTCCACTTAAATACACACACTTCAATTAGAGGATTAATTGGGGAAGATCTTATTTAGGTATAACATTCATATCCACAATGAAGGAAGAGTAGAACCTCGTCCCGAATCATATTCTTTTGATCACACCTTCTCTCCCTTATTTTCTTTTTCTAATATTATGTTTCTTTGTTGAGATCACACTTTAAGTTGAAAAATCATATGGGAATTAAAATATTAAATTGTTTTGGATTTAAATTAGAATGATTTTTTCATTCCAAGGGATCAATTTTCTCCCTCTAAAGCACATTTTCATTATTCTATTTCCTATATAGAATTTTCCTTCATCATCTCTCTTTTCACCCAGCCCAATGTATAAATTTTTTAAAAGACAAGGAATTTTTACCTTTTGAAATGGAATGAAAATTAGAAGTTAAAATTTTGGTCAACCTATATTATTGATTCATACTCTTTATCAGTAGTACATTTTATTGCCCTTATAAGGTCAACGTGGAGCAGAATTCTATCCACAATGTTTTTCGATATTTATAGGAGTTTTTTTGGCTCATTAACCTGGCATAGTTCAAGGAGGAATAATGTAGGGTGAGTCCTCCTAGTTGGCTGGGAAATTCTATCTACAATATTTTGGAGATGATGTCAAACAAGGAAATTTATGGTGCACTTGTCAACTGGGTCATAGTTCACTGGTAAAGTTGTTTATGTTGCTATCACTACGATGTTTTGAAGGTGGTGTCAAACAAAAAAAAAATGGTATCCTTATCAATTGGGCCTCAGTTCACTATTTAGGTTATTTATGCTGTTATTCAACCCACCAATGGTCCAATTTTTTGGAATATGGATGTGGGAGATGGTTTAGTCAGTGGTATTTGGGGGTTTCATTTCATTTGATATTATTATGACGAATTTTAATTTTTTTTATTTCATTTGTGTTATCTGAGAAATGCCATTAACTATGAACAAAGAATAATAGGAGTGGGAAATCCATACTGATGATTCATATCCATAAAAGCTACTAATTTTTTTAAACTCGGCATTGGTTTTCAACTATTTCTTGTCTCCCTATCAGCATGCCCATGGAACCTATGGGATCATTGCTAGTCCTAACATTCCGCCAATATGACTTAAATTACAGTTTAGCAGTCATATCATACTCAATTACCATAGTCTGTGTGAAGAAAAACAACTATTGCACTATTATAGGCAATCTGGTAACAATTTTTACCATCTCCTAAGTACCACTGGTTTTATTGTAAAATCAGATCCAACGATTTGTTATACAAGGTACTTAGCTTATATGTTATGTTGTTGGAGTTTGGGCTGACCATAACAATATAACTCCACCTGAAACAGTTGCACAAGTACCGGGTTGTCTCATCATCATCATCATCATGGCAATCACTCCCGCCTTACCACTGAATTCCAGATATCTTATGGCCCCTTAGATTGATTTATTCTAGAATCTGGGTTATGTTAAACACATTAATAGCAATGTCTAATCACTAAAACGACTTCAAACTTAATAAAATATTGATCTGATTTTCCTAGGGCCCAATGATACCACCTATTAATCTTAGATCTGTTCGAGATTTCCAATTGACAAAGAAGAGTATGCATCAAATGCATCGTTCCTAGTAACATTCTTAGTACAAGAAAAAATATATGTTGCCCTCTCAGCACAAATTTACAAACTATAGCAGTCTGCTTGCATTCTTTGAAAATATTCAACTATTTGATCATATTGTATTACGATTTAATGATTGAAGAAATGTTACCAATTATTCCTCTGAAAATTAAAACTAAAGAGTCTGCAGTTGGTGCTTTTCCTTGTCATTTTTGTAACTGAAAACTTTATTGCTCAAGTGAAGAATATGAATACAGAGTTTCAAATTGCATTTTCCATGGTAAAAGAAATGGCCTCATGAGAAAATAAGGGAAATATGGAAACCGACATTTCCATATTTCAAATTCTTGAAGGCTTTGCCATGAGCTTAGCTCAGGTCCTCACATTGGCAATCCTTTCAACTCGAAGGATAAAATATGCAACATGCACTTTCACAAGTCTCCATCTTCTGCGGACTCTAGACCGTGGGCTGGCTATGGATCGTGAGATGACTCTGGATGATGGGTTGACTCCAGATCACAATCAGAGGGAACTATGCCTCTTGGGATTCCAAACAGAGTAATAAACATTTCCCTATGGCAATGCAGACCAAACAATCATGACTATGCCGCCATGGATCCTTCTCCTCCCCCATTGATGACCAACAATCACACCCACATATTTTATATTCAAACATGGTGCGGATACTCATCGAACATACATCCTGAAGATCCCATTTTCACACCCAAAAACTATAACCCCTTTGCTAAAATCAAGAAATTGTTGTCATAAAAAGCTTATTAATCCCCACCATCAAGATAATGCCTCCATAATTCTTGAATGAACATACCTCTGCAACACCTACATATTCACACACAAACACTCTTACCCACCTGCATTCATTCACCATCTTCAAGAACTCTCTGATAATGGAAACCAATCCAATACCTCATATGTTGTTGCCCTCATTCAGTATATCTTCACACCCAAAAACATTATACCTTCATAAGACTTTTTCCTATACCAATCATCAACATTCACAACCATGTAAGCTTATTACAAGTTTTACATGCGGAAATCTCAAAGATTTAATTGACTATCCTAGATTCTATCAGATCTACACATGCATATGGATCCTTGACTGAAAGACCAAACTGGAACCCACAAGTACCACCTAAAGTATGTATCATGGAATGGGTAGCAAGCCTAAAAGGATGAGATTTTAAGGCCATATTTGTAGAATTTTAGGAAAAACAACAGAAATTCTAGTTAGTAGAGAAATTATGGGGCACATATGCCTCCCATGATGTCACATGTAATTAGAATAGAGCTTGTTTTTTTAGTAATTATAAAGTATGCTTTCCCAGTGCCATAAACGTGTATTGATATTACTGCATTAAATTGATAGGCTATTGATGTCCCAATTTCGCAGACAACAATAAACAATATGTAGTATGTAGATGTGTAAATCCAAAGCTCAATCGGGAAGGGGCTCTACGTTTGGAGATTGTGCATGATATAGCATATGACGTCAAATTCATGGTCACAAAGTTATAATTTTTTTACGCTAAGATGAACTGTAATTTTAATAATAGCTAGCAGTCACATACGATGTATATAACAGCCAAACCAATGCAGCACCAAGCATTATAAGAAATAGAAACAAACAAGTAGAATCTTGCACAATGCAATAGGCATGGTAATAACCAGAAAGTGCCTAGCCAAATGGAGACGCCCAAGTTTTTCCCTGGGCAGAGGGTGAATTTGTGACTTTGTACAATACTTTCTCTAGACTAAAAACAAAATACATAAACAACAAAACCAGACCCCTGCGGACAATGTTGGGTTTTGTGCTATGCAGCGGGATTGGGATGATAGAGGAAGCTTTGTTAACGTTTCATGCAAATGAATGCTAGTTTCCTAGCTACCCAAATCTTAGAAGAACGATGGAGATGCAAGGTAGCACATATATTAACATGTGGGAAATCAGGGAAAGGTATTGCTGTTATAAGCAAGCTATAGCCGACTCACACCTTTAAATATAGATTTCCTAATTCTTTCCCACTCGACACATATATCTATGGAACATCTGCTTTTATAAGATGTGATCCAATTTGATATACTGGCCAACTTCTCAGTCACCCCACCACTTGATAAGGTTACTACAAGTTGTCTACATGGAAATCTCAAAGCTTTAATTGCCTACCCTAGATTCTATCAGATCTACACATGCATATGCAACTACTTCAGAAATGTAAACTAATAATCCAAAGGGAGAAGCTTCCCTCAGCCTAATCTCCTTAGCACAATACCCGTTCTTTTAATTGCTTCAATAGAATCTAATCTAGATTGCATAGTTTGCTTCAAAGTTACAACCTCCAATCTTCTTGTCATGTTGGCAACAACTACTCTTCTTGGGGGTATCTTTGCACACACAAAACACTTAGCTTTACTATGGAAAATCTTACGCAAACCAATTTTCCCATTACATTATTGTTGCACTTTATTCTCTACCCTCACCTATTATTTTATCGTTTCAGGTTTTTTATCTTCATTCCTCTTCCAATCCAGGCTATTGTTGTAAGTTATATTTCCTGCCTTTCACCTACTCTTGCGTTTGTAATGATTAACAACGCACTAAATGATTTGGATTCGCTTGTGATAAATTTATAAATACCTTTGAAAAATAAGACCTACGGAATTCCACTTTAACACAGTCATACAGATATCCTTACTTCGATTTCGGCTTTCAAATCTGTAGGCAGCTGGAGCCATGAGCCTGAAGGACATTGTATTTTGTTTGACATGATGCAGCGACAGAGCAGGTTGTCGGTTGTAAGTTGTATTTCCTGACTTTCACCTACTCTTGCATTTGTAATGATTAACAACGCACTAAACGATTTGGATCTAACAAAATTCCTCTATCCTTTATGCTTTGATGGATGTCCATACCCTGTTCCAAAGCTCCCATTTTGGCACAGGTTGGGAGTATGTTGGTAAATGTAAACTGATCGGGTTGAAGACCTATTTGTTGCATATGGTGAAATGGTGTGACTACCTTGTGAGGAGACTACCTTGTGAGGATAACCATGTCTTTTGTATGCTGCAATAATTGTATTCCATGAGAAACTATCTCATTCTTTCACTTGGTCAAACTCTTTACGAGAATCTCAACATTGTATTTTGTTTGACATGATGCAGCGACAGAGCAGGTTGTCGGGCACATATGCCTCCCAAGATGTCACATGTAATTAGAATAGAGCTTGTTTTTTAGTAATTAGCTGTCACAAGAATTTCTAGAGAAGGCTGTAGATTTAGGGAAGGAGCGGAAAACTCTAATTTGGAAGATGGAATTTGTTTCCCAGTTTGTAAATTCAGAAGCAACTGTGAATAAAAGAGGCGAGCATTTATATTTGTGTACATTGTGCATGTCAGGTTTGAAGGAAGAGCCTTTTGTTATGCACACATCCACAAGTTTGGTTTTTGTAATGAAATCTGGAAAGCTTTCTCTTAGTATCAACCATAGCAGCCATGTTTGTGAAAAAATCCAAAATATGAGAGATCCTAGAAAATGTGAATTCCATTTTAGCAAATAAATTGGGGAAAAAAGGAAAAATGGATCCATGATATTCTTTTTCAAAAATACCCCAAAGTATGCAGAACTTCCTTCATATAGGTCTTTTCGATTTAAGGTTTAAGTTAATCAAGATTAGAAGGAGAATTGGTCAATAGTGACCTGTTCTCTTCGGAAAAAAGGACCATTTTATTCATACAACCCAAAAAGAGGGAAAGGCATTTTAAAAAAATCAATTTGGAAGTTTTTTACCACTATGGAATCATTGCGTTGATACACAAGATTTGGTGATTTTTTTGGCAAAAATTGAAATTTGTAGTCTAGAGTGTGGGCAATGAATTCACGATATGAGCAAAGCTAACCATCCACTACGGTTAGTGTTGACCTATTTCAAATTTAGTACAAAAAGAAAAAAACCAATGTGTTCTCTCTTTTAGTGTGTGGTCAGCATTTAGATGGTCCTCCTCATGTGGCTCATTTTGATAGTAATGCACATGTTTAATTGTCAAGTTCTAGATGAGGCTCAACTAATTTAAACAAGATTATCATCCCATCAGTGAAAAAATTGAACCAGGTGATATGCCTTTGTCTCCTATTGACTCAAATGCTCAAATGTGAATTATTCCATAAAAATAAAAATTACTGTTGTTTGAGTCCCAATCAGTGTTCAAATGGTATCTTGATGGTGTATCCCTGTCAGTGTCATCATATGCATGGTGATCATCTTAAACCTAATGCCTATATTACTTGAAGCTCAATTGTTTTTTTTTTTCCTACGACTGATATTCCCTTTCTTGCGAGAAACATTAAACACTAAAAAAGCACAATATAGTTTACTGAGCCTTATCTTTTAATATTAATATTAATGTAGCAAAAAGTTCAATGTTCTATAGAATATGATAATCAGAATAGTATAACTATGTTCTTAATTGTAATATTTTGTCTTTTTAGCTAAGAAAACTAAAATAAGAGAATTTATAGTACCATCACTGAAAGGAGTACTCTAAATTTACATCCGAAGTTAGATTGGTACCTATAAACCATCATCATCTGGGAATTATAGTGTTACCATGGAAACTCTAAGGCTGGTAGGAGGCAGATCCATAAAACTTGGTAACATTGTCCACATTTCCCCTGAAGAAAATTAACAAGGATGTGATGTTGTTTACAAAACCTTTAGTGACTATATGCAAAAGTGTGTATAAAACCTCATGCACTGGAATGTAGTTGTGGTTGCTTATCATATCCAACTTCATGGTTTAATGTGGTTATAATTCTCAAGATCAATCTTGGCTTGTTGCAATCAAAAACCATAAAAGTGCTACAAATTGAAATCCTCTTTAACTTCCTTGTGGAGCTGCTTCATTTCTTTCGCTCCTTCCATACTAACTTAATGCTTTGCATGTCGCTTGGCATTCGGTTCTGAAACTCTAGGTTCTGCTTTTTCATATGCACAACCTTTCATCCTCCAATGCCTTTAAGATTGGGACCAATGAGCCTAGGGAATGTGACTTTGTTATTTGTGAGGATTATTTTGTCTACATCCTTCTCCATGGGTTCCAGATGGGCGTCAGTCATTGCTTCTGCATATTTCCTCCTTCGTTCCCGAGAGCTCTGGTTTTCTTCAGGAGTTCAGTTGTGTGTTTTTGGGGTAGTTCTTCCCACTAATTTCCAAACAAGTAAAGGCTAGATATCTAAAATAAGAGTAAACAAAGAAAAGTCAGAATAGACAGTAATTGAAAGTTAGCAATTGAATGCAAAGGACATATATGAAAATTATAGATACCATGTTCCCCAATTGATGGCCATGATCTCGACCCATCTTGGTTGAGATATGGAAGGAAAAAATGCCCTTTTGGACTTTAGTTGGAGCCATTCACATTGTTGTGATTTTATTTTAATCTTTAAATTCACATTTTGTGAGGGAAGGGAAAGAGCAGTCAATGCATTTAGCTTCCATGTTTGAAGTCCTGATTAAACTGATGTATTCTTTTAAACCCCTTTAGGATGCCTTGGGGGTTATATTGATTCCTTTATTAACACTACAACTGACATTGTTTCTGGGTTCCCTCCTCTCATCCCTGCACAATTCAGAGATAATTCTAATTGTATCAGAGTTCAGATCTCTTCATAAGTTCGAGCACCTCTCTTCTTGGGAGCCATTGGAATCTCTTTGCAAGTTTAAATTGAACATATCCTGCAATGATGGCATTCCATAAGACCACATATCTTGGAGGCATTTTGTCAAACAGTTCACGTACATTGTTAATCCTTCCACATTTTGCATACATGTCTACAGGGCATCTACAACTACATCATCTGACAAAAGTATATTCTCTATTATGCTTTGGTGGATGTCCTTACCCTATTTCAAAGCTCCTATTTTGGCACAGGTAGTGAGTATGTTGATGTTACAACATGAGGGGATAAAGTTGTGAATGTTTTCTATGCGACGGATACTTCAGGAAATCCTGTACACATGAAGATTGTTGAAGCTTTGAGAAAAGAGATTGGGCATACAATTTTCCAAGCTAAATGGATAGGACATCGATGGTTCAGGTTTACAACCCAGATCAAGTTCATACCTAGGTCTCTAGGATGCAGACAAAATAATGGCAGGCTATGTTACTGAAGAGAAAAAAAATCTAGAGAAACCAGGGCTAAAAAATAGGGAAGAAGACAAACCTTTTTGGGCGTTGCATAGGAAGATTCAAGGTAGGAGATTGGTGAGGTAGAAAACAATGTGTTGGGGAGGTCGGTGTGTAGGGCATCAACACATGGGTAAGAAGCAACAAAGAAGGTGAGGAACCAAGCATGACAAGGTTTAAGGGGATTGGGCGACAGATGGCTGCACCATGACAGATGGCTCCGTTTTACAGCCCCACGTCGACGAAGCAGGTGAAGCTGCACACCGTCGTCATTGGAGACCAAGTGCACTATAGCCACGCCTCCAGCGTAATTATTATATATGTTTTCCGTGTCTTTTGATTGAAATTATAAAGCTCTCTAGATTGTAGTTAATGGAATTTGAGTTTAGATCATTAATGAAATTATCCTCATTTTTCCCACTCACTCACCTACCATTTCCATCTCTCTTATATATTCTCGTAGTCACAACAAGGGTTTTTTGCACATCCCCTAGTCTTTGACTACCCCAAGATATATTTTAGTGTACATATTTTTCCAGCTTTCAATAACCGAGAGCCACCCTATTTTGAAATGGAGGGTTATAGTACCAAAAGTGTTGAATAAATACATATTTTTTCCTTGAAAAAATGTTTTCCAATAGTTTTGGTACCCATCGCGGGAATATTTTTTTGTCCTTCTCCTTATTGATCCCCAATATCCTAAAAATAAAATACTCCAAAACTATAAAAATAAGAAATTATAAAATCCAAATAGATTTTTGATGCCTATCCTTATCTCTTTTACAAATGACCATTCCCAAAAATTCTCCAACATTACAGCCTAATCTCTTTGTTTTCAAAGAAACTCAAGAATATATTCTATTAGATTTGATTTGTATTTGGAACAATCAAGAAAATAACAATCACTATCACACTGTTCCAAGAGTCTTGGATATATAAGGATACCATGTTGAAGCATTGAAGAGGATTCACCACATTGAAAGAATTCAAAAATTAGGAGAGAAGAGTATAAAATATAAAATGACATATAAAATATATACCAAAGGAGACCAAGTAAGTGGTATTGTAGTTTTTTCTAATCCTATATTTGACATGTAAGAACAAATTGATTTTTGAATCAATCACATATGGATCCCAAGTAAATATCTTGAAGGCCCATTGGAAACTCCACCTCCAAGTACCCTTGCACCTCCCATCTCTTCACAATCGTTGAATACTCTTCCTCCAGAGATGGTTACGCTAGTACCTTGGGGACATAACAATGGTTCATTGGCTTTAACTCCTCCACTTCATGAACTACCAAGAGTATCTTGAAATAATTTTCCCAAGTTTCATAGAGATGGAAAGAAACATCTAAATAAGCACATTATATCCTTTATCACAGAGTGTAGTGGTCTTGGATTAGGACATGAATATTCTTATGTTTGTCTATTTGTGGAGTCATTACAAGAGGTTGATACATAGTGGTTATACTATTTTCCATCCAAATCAATCACTGATTGGGAAGATATGAAAACTAAATTTTAAACAAGGTTCAAGATGAAAGAATATGTTCATGCGCTTCTTTCTTAGTTTTCTCAAATGAAGAAATACCCATAGGATCCAATGAGAGACTTTGTGTCCAAATTCAACAAGATGATTAATAAGATCCCTATTGGTGTTTTTCCTAGCACAAATAATAAAAAAGGTGCTTATCAAATGCTCAACTTCCATAATTAGGGTTCATATTGTGTAGAACTTAACCAAATACATTAGATAATGCTCAAGAATTCTCTATTGAAATGTAAGATGATCATATCATGTCGTGCAAGATCAAGAATCATTCAATAAAAATAAAGACCAAAATCCTCAAGATGAAGACACTATTTCATTGCTTTATAGAAGTTGGTTAATGATCTAACTACACTAAGGAAGCAAGTGGATCATCATGCCCCATTTCAAAACTAGAACTAGAATTAGATTGTTGGAGCACACTAAAGGATTTTCGTGGAGGCTTTGCCTATTAATGTGGCATGTGTAACTCCGAGAAGATGAAATTGTTGAATCAAAACCTAAAGGAGATAAGATGGATATGAAAACATTGAGTATTTAAAATAATAATTTGATGAATATTCCAAGGAGTCTCTAGATGATATGAATAGCTACTCTTGTGCGGCTTTTACTCACCGATAAGAAATAAAATAGGACTCTTCATCCACTTCCCAAGTGAATCACTTGAATCCTAAAAAGGAGAAACTACAAAAATTAATAGCAAATATAGGATCACCACTTCCCACTTCCATGGGTTCAAGTAAAGAAGAATCTTGAGACCACCTCTCGGCCAAAGCCACATCTCCTTTACTAGGTAATTCTTTTTCTTCTCTTCCGGTTAAATAAGTTTATACTTCTATTTCTTTCGCTTATAAGGATATAATTCCTATTCTTGTTAAGGTTTCCATTAATCTTAAAGTATTTTACTCTTCATCCTTTACATCATTAACCATGTTAAGAATTCTAAAGTCCAAATTTCTAAGTTTGAGTATTTGAGAACTCATCCCAAGCAATTTGATAAACTTGTCTAGTTTATCAAAATAAGTAGTTCAAAGTCTAGTTCCATCAATCCCATTATCAAATAACTACTTCTCGCTCCAAGTACCACTCAATATTGGAAAATTATTACTTCAACATCCTCCACTTCTAATAAATTAGAACCATTTTACCTATATATGTTGATCAACGAGTATAAACTAAGTAATCAGTATTATTGAGTCCAATGCCTATGATAATGTCATGCCCACCAAAGTTTCCAAGGCCCTCAAGTATCACCCTACCCCATATTTTTTTCCATTATTACCCGATGAAGAGAAAATATGTACCCCTTATTAGCGAGGTAAAATATACTCAATTAGAATTTATAGATTTTCTTGATAAAATATTCAAGATCAACATACTTGTGGTGACATTTCAGTTTCATACATAATGTTGTTGAGTTAGAGTTTATATCAAGATGTCGGAGGAGATATATAGATGGATTGGTCATGTTATAACATACCAATCAAGGGAAAAATGAATAAATTTATCCCTGATAGGAAGATGAGATACATTATTTAAAAAGAAGATGACTTGTAAGGGAATACATTCTCAACCAAGATTCAAGATATGAAAACTATTTCATAACTTGATAGGAATATTTCAAACTACCCATCTTGATGGAGGAGTACCCAAATATATTGAGTCAGTTGAGAGACAATATGATGACTTGATGGACCTATAATTTGATAGTGTGTGTGATTTGGAGGTAAAAATTGGGTATAAAAAGTTCCCTGCCTCCTTGAACTGTTCCATATAGAAGTACATGTCGATATATTTCGGTGCTCATTGGAACACAAAAATGAATGTTGTACACTCTAGATGCAGTCCACAAAATAATATGGTGTTCATAGGATAGAGCAAGATATAGGTGATGTAGTGACTTGACACATTGGTGAAAGTAACAAATGGATCATCGTGATGTCATGGAGAAAAATAAGGGTCATGTTTGTGAATCAGCAGTCTTTGAAAAAAATAGAAAAATGGTTTATAACAAAGTGGGTCCACTCTTGTTTTAGAGGGGTATTTGACCGTTGTAGAATTCTAATTATCTCATCAAGCTAATGATTGAGCTAGTTGAAGACTGAGTTGAGGTCAAGTTACTAACCGAGCTAGTCGATGAGTTATAACCGAGATACGGGGTGAGTCATGCTCATTGGTGAGTTGAGTCAATAATCGATCTCATTTGAAAGTGTATCAATGCAAACAAGTGTGAAAAATTATGGGGTGGGGGATTTGAACCTCAACCTTCTCCCTCCCAACTCGCGTGCTCAAACAAAATCACCCAACTCGGTGGGTGAGGTATGAGTTGGCCGATATGGTCATTGTTATACAAGTCCCAGTAGTAGAGAGGGAATCTACGGGATGGTAGAACTCATCGATAACTAACACTATCTCGAATTAGCTCTATGTAAATTATGGAGGCCGTGTGAAATAGGGAAGTCAACATGAGGTATAAAGCTACAAAGTTGTGCCAAAACATTGAGCAAGCTTCCAATACTAGTCTAGATTCTGTTGGATCGATTGGTAGTGAGTTCGTGGTGAACCGTAAAATTCATTATAGTATTGTAAGTTGTTTTTCTTACTTGCAATCAGATTTTCATAATGAATCGTTTCTCAATTAAACAAACATGGAGACATAGGAAATTACCAAACTCCATTATCAACTCAGATAGTGTCTATCATTATTGCATTACACTTTTGTTAAGTTGATTTTATTTTTTGGGTAAAATCAAAATTAAAAAATTAATATCCTATAAGGATCCGTTGGTTGAGGAAAATTTTGACTAATTTACGTGATCAATGTGATTATCATTGAGCATGGATATAGTTTCTCTACTTGGTGATGATAAGGATCATGCATATCTATACTTACCACAAAGAAACCTTGAGATGATAAGTAATGCACACCATGAGGAAAAAGTGATATCAAATGATTTCTAAAAATGTGATCCCAAGGTTTCCAACCACCTTCTCAAGATTCATCATAATTAGTTAATTTATATGATTGTGAATATGAAGCTTTCTCTTTCCTACTTGGAGAAGAGGACCTTCATAATGATGAATGGACAAATGAAAAGGTGGTTGAATCTCTCAAGGAGGATTATACTCAAAGAGAATATACATCCATCACGGAGATGACTATTACAGCCCAAAAATGTCATAAGGAGAATGATTATCTCTATATTCTAGTCCCAATTTTTGGTTCATTATCCTTTCAAGAAGATGAAACACCATGTGATTCATACCATATTAAAAATTAGATTAATAATGATGTGTGTGTGTGTGTGTGTGTGTGTGTGTGTGTGTGTGTGTGTGTGTGTGTGTGTGTGTGTGTGTGTGTGTGTGTGTGTGTGTGTGTGTGTGTGTGTGTGTGTGTGTGTGTGTGTGTGTGTGTGTGTGTGTGTGTGTGTGTGTGTGTGTGTGTGTGTGTGTGTGTGTGTGTGTGTGTGTGTGTGTGTGTGTAAAGGAGAATTATTTGGAGTAACCGAGAAACATAGAGTAATAATAAGCCTATGATGGTGTTGAAAGTATCAAAATATCTACCAAGAACCAACTCATAGAAATAATGGTCATGTGGAACATGACAAGAAAATAACAAATTCTCGTTGGAGAGCATAAGCCTAGGTGTGAACATGGTGATCCTAGTATGATCAAGAATCAACCCTCTAACGATGATAAAGTGAAAATAAGAAATTAAAAGCATGTGTGAATTTAAAAATGGATTGCAATATGAAAATGAAATTCGGAGTAGTGAATACAATGAGCTATGCGAATGAATCTTTAGTTACAAGAGGAGCCTTATAGAATCTCTCAAGAATCATTATGTATTCCCTTTTCGGGTATATGGAGGCCTACGCAACACTTTTATGTCACAAACAATTGAGAAAATGATATTATTTCATTGAAATGGTGAATGGATTTGCAAAGCAAAGATCATTTAGTGCTACTTGTATATAGGTAACATCTGAAATAGAACAAACATCACAACAAAAGAGGGTTATCCCCGCATGTACCATAGGTGATTTAAGATTTTTTCATGTGGTGTTTTTCCTTTAGCTTTTATGTTGTGGGTTTCTTTACGCTTGTGTGTCTATCTCATTTCATTCCCCCTCCCCTTCAGTCCGTTTTCCCAATGGATAAGGTATTGATCTACTCGAGGTTATAAGATTTTAGTGTTCCTTCTTACCTCATTTGTGCTTTAATAAAACCAAGTCAAGTCCCCAAGTATGAGCCAACTATTGACATGTAAAATGTCTAGCTATTTTACTTGACAACCCTATGGAACTTTTTTCCTCGTTAGGAATACTATAGTGCTTCACATATGTATGTGTGTGAATAATAATTACGTGTGTAATTATTATGGTAAATATCATTTACTAATGTGTGGTAAATATTATTGTTATAATATATTGTTTCAACAATATATTATTTGTAGAGTTGGTTACACCCGTAATGTTATTAATGAGTTTATTGTTTGTAATACATCCTATTTTATAGGATGTTTGTTCTCTACTTCTGTGGCTATATAATAGCCTTTGTATTATGATCTATGGTAATATTTAATCAAGAATAATTGTTTTGATCGGCTTATCCTACTCTCACATTTGGTATCGGAGATGGATGAAAATTGATAATTGTTTGGGGAAAATCCATGGTGGCCCTTGTGTACAATTTTTTTGGGGTAAGAGAACGATGTTTGTAAAGAGAATGCGAGAAACAAGGACCTATGATAAAGGAAATCAAGGGAGATAGTGAAAGAGGATTCACAGTTTGGTAAGAAAAATATTCTTCAAGTATATGAAATCTAGTTTGATCTTAGTTCGATCTCTTCTTTTGATGAATGTAAATATTTACATATTTTGATTTCAAATCCCTATGGAATTGTGACAAGATCCTTTAATCATTATTGTAGCTGCAATCATTGTGCATATTGATCAAATCAGTCTTCAAATCGTTAACAGATCCTTGCCCTCCATTTGGCCATCCATTGCCAACTATTAACAATTCCTCCCACCTCATATACACTACTTTCAGGTTGTTTTAAGGAACGGTGATCATTGAAGGATTCCTCATTTTGATTCTTTCAGGAATTTTGATCTACCATTATTCTTCATTTTGTGGGATGACGGGTTCAAATCAATGATATTTAATGTGTGCTAGAAATTGTAGAGCCTAAGGCATAAACACGATCCATGTGTAATCTGATCTTCAATCACCTTGGCGACTTCCACATCATTGCGACTCCGCTTGGGCCATTTTTAAGCCTTGTTGAGCTCTATTGGATTCTCCTTGACGACACAATACCAAAGAGTCTCCTCCCCATGACAACATTAAAATGTACAACATGGCTAACATGATCTACAGGTAAAATGTCACTTGAGTTTTACTTTGTTCTCAGTATGTCATATTAGGAGTTATTTTTTTATATTTGTTTAATTTATTGATAGTCTTCCACTAGTCTTTCTAAAAGATTTTGATACCAGTTTTTTAAAATCGAGTTGTGGTATTGTTTTCAAGAGTCTATATTCAAAACTTTCCTAGAGTCACAAGCATTTACAATTTTGTTTAGAGTCATTCTAAATGTGTCCAAGCTCATGTGAATGTCATTCATTAGTGTAGTCGATTAAGAGGTTAATGTGGTTGATTCCACATTTCTAGTTGTTTTAAAGTATGAAGGTCATTATAGTTATTATGTGTAAGTTCTTGAAAGTAAAAAAGTGTTTTTATAGTTAATTTTTATTAAGTCTTTACATGTTATGTTGTGTCGAGTTTTATAAAGTTGTGTCATCAAAATTCAAGTGTTTATCGTCAAAAGATTCGTAAATTTGAGTCATTGTCAAAAGAGTCAAAATATTGTTGTAAAATTCATTGATTCATTAGTCATATTGTCAAAAAAATGATTCAAGTGTTATTTTGTGTGTTAAGTCCTACGTCATATAGTCAAAATAAAAAAATTACCTTACGAATGCATTATCGGTGGAATCCGACATTCGATTAAGGTATATAATATGTGTTGTTTCACATTGCGAAGGGAAACTATACCAATAAATCCAATGTGGAAATTGATGAGATTATTGCCTACATTGGATGAGTAAGAAAAATGTCTAATGGAGGATGAAGGAACAAGAGGATGGAGGTCAATCAATGACCTCTCATTAATCACCAACGATGGGCCACATGAAGGCCGTGGTAACAGTTCATTAGAGTTGCAATTGGTTTCACCATTGTGTGCAATATGATTTCAAAGTTCCTATTTTGTGTTGAATAATTGAAAGGTTCACATTGAGGGGGAATATGGTTGTAATGTTTCATTTTCAATTTTCCCTATTTTCAAATTTTTATTCAGTAAACAATGTTTCCTACATAATTCCCTGAAGGAAAAACATAGTGGATAGATGAAAGCATAAAGGAAAATCAACATCATAATATTGGGTTGTTGGTTGTCCTATAAAACCATCCTTTGTTGAGGTTGTTGGTTGTTCTATAAAACCATCCTTGTTGAGGTTGTTGGTTATCCTGTAAAACCATACTTGTTGAGGTTGTTGGCTATCCTATAAAACAATCCTTGTTGAGGTTGTTGTCTGTCCTGAAAAATCATCCAGATCATGAGCACACACGAGCGGAAAGTTGTGAAGGAAGTGTGATTTTTTTTCTCCCATGTTCACACTAAGGGGGATGTTAGGAATACTATATTGCTTCACATATGTATGTGTGTGAATAATTCACTGTGCATTCCTCGAACAAGTAGATCTATGGAGCTTATCCAACACTACTACCTCATTATGCCTACTTCGGTCACTTTTTCGGTTTTGGCTCAAAACTCAAGAAGCAATAAATTTCAGCCCTTAAAAAAGGTGAAATAGATTAACTAGGTGATTTATATTCAATATCATGTGTCATATGGCCTTTTATTCTGTACTCTTTCTCTAGGAGTGAAGGTTTCACCATTTAGTTCTGTTCGGGCCTCCAGATGAACTTTTAGGAACTTTAGTTCCTTCTAACAACTCAAAGTGTAATTTCTGGAAGTATTTGGTACTAATTTCAAGTTCAAAGTAAAAATTAATTCCTTATGAAACTCCAAAATGCAATATTGGGAATAGGGTGTTCTAATTTGGTGTTGAGTTTACAATTTTTCACTTTGGTTCCTCATGGAAACCAAAAGTGTGCTTTTGGCACTTAAATGAGTTCCAAATTCACTTTTTGTCACTTAAGTGAGTTCCACCTTCTATTTTCCTATTGACATGCACTTTATTGGTTCATGTGTCCTAATTTATCGAGGTTACACTTTTCACTTAAGGTTTCATTTGGGAACCAAAAGTGCGGATAGAGGTTCCTTATGAAAGTGTAAAGCGAACTTTGGTTCGACTTGGAAACCAAAAGTGAACTTTTTGGAACCTTGAAGTTCTTACCAAATAATAATAATGTTATTTAGTTCCTTTTCACTTTTAAAAGTGCACTTTTTCTCGCAAAATAAAATTCAAGTCACTTTATTCACCTCCTAATCAATTCAAACTCATTTCATAACAAAAGTAAATCTCCATTTGATCCATGAACTTCATTTCTTCCTTGCATTCCTCCATGAAAGATTATTGATGCCATATTGTTATTCAATACATTTTTGTTCATATATTTACATTCCATGGAAAAAATCCTTAGACACTTTTCATGTTTTTCCTCCATGAAAGTTACTTTAAGATGATATAAGATACAAGGTTTGTAACAATGTGCTTTATTTTATCTTCTCATTTGAAATTTGCAATTATAAACCCTTGTTTTCCATAGCTCTTCCAAGAAATCCAAGTGTTCATATATTTCAAACCATAAGGTCAATCCATGTGAAAATTTTCAGATGTGTTCTACTCCAAAAACCTTTCCATTTATCTATTCCTCACATGCTAGTGGAGAGATTCATTTCATGTGATTTGGTCACGTTTTTCTTGTAAACTCCATTAAAAAAATCACCTTACAACCAAAACTTATTTTACAATTTCCTTTAACTACCAATGAGATATCTACAAAAAAACAAAAACTCCTTCTAAACAACACCTTTCAAACAAATTAATTCCCATGTGATTTGAATATTTTTTCTTCCATATTGGGTAAATCAGATTTTAGTTCTATTGCCTACCATTTCTCATGAGATAAATTCATGAAAATTGGATCATATATTCATATTGGAAACATATTTCAAGTGGATCAAGTATAATTTGGATTGGATAGGTATTTCTCTCATGGTGATCTAATCAAGGTCAGCAATCGAAAAATCTCCATTTATGCCGAATAGTTGAAAATTGTTTTACTTTTTCCTAGTGACTCAAATATCCATATTTCCTAAAATTTTGAGAAAATGATCCTATTAAAATATAATTTCATTTTGTACATATATTACATGATGAGGTGGATTATTTTTGGAGATATGGAGGACTACATTTTTCACATTATTATACTCGTTTCATTGGATTTTGTATTTTCCCATTGATTATGACAAGAGGATTGTCTCAAAATTAGATCATCACTCCTCTCAAGAATATTTCAAATAAATCCATTCAAAAGTGATTTGGATGAGTCCTTCATCCTTAGTGACCACATCCATGTTGCAATTGAAAAAATCATGGAAGACCATTAAAGAAACTTTGATAAGAAGAAAAACTAATTTTTTAACCTAAGTCGAGAGCACAAGAAGATTTTTAGAATGAAACATATGGTTTAATCAATTGAAAGATTATATGGTAGGGATCATGGTTCTAGTGTATTCTTTATCTCCTTACCATCCTCAATTTAGGAGACATAATAATAAGTACTCATATTCTATATGAAGACAATGTCGATTCAGTTATTGCTTGATTCCACCTCACAAAAAGGAAGTGTTTCTATTCATATGATTGCTTTGTTTCTGTTTATAATTCTCAAGAATCTTTGATCATTGTCAAATCCAATAGAGAACATGGTGTTATTTTTCTTACTAACTATGAGGAATAGATGACGTGAGTGCATTCTTCTCTTTATGATTGTAAGAGAAGTGTTTCCTCATGTGGGAGACAAGAAACCATGTTTGTGACAAGGAGTTAATTTATGAAAACTACTATTGCTCATAGAGATGAAGAGTTGAAAGAGATGTTTTGAGGTATGATCAAAGATGATAATTTTAAATAAGATGTGGAACATCATTTCTAAGTCTAATAAAATACACTCTAATAAGAGGAGAAGTTGAGGAAGATCCTATTCAGTTGTAACATTCATCTCCACAATGAAGGAAGAGTATAACCTCATCATAGATCATCTTATTTTTATCACATATTCTCTCCCTTTTGTTATCTCTCTAACATTCTATTTCTCCGTTGAGAAATATTTTATGTAAAAGTGACATAAGTCACTTAAAGCTCCTATTTCTTTGTTGAGATTTCACTTTAACTTGAAACATCACATGAGAATGCGAAGATTCACTTGTTTTGGATATAAATGGGATCACTCTCTCCATTCCAAGGGATCAATTTTCTCCCTCTATAACATATTGTTATTCTTTTATTTCCTACATAGCATTTTCTTTCATTCTCCCTCTTTTCACTCATCCGAATATATGCCAATTTTGTAAAGGAATAATGAATTTGTTATTTTTTTTAATGGAAGAAAAATCAATAGTTGAACTTTGTGTCAACCTATATTATTGTTTCATACTCTATATAATTTACAATGTTTGCATGTGTCTTCTGATTGAAATTTCAAAGCTCTCTGGATTGTAGTTAATGAAATATTATTTCATCTCATTAATGCAATTATCCTCCTCATTTTCCCGCCTCACTCGCCTACAATTTTACCACTCTCTTAGATATTTTTGCAGTCAAAAAGGGTTTTTCTACACATTCCCAAAAGATTTGACAACCCCAAGAGATAGTTTAGTGTACATATTTTTCTAGATTTTAATAAATGGGAGCTGCCCCATCTTGAAGCGGGGGGGCATAGTACCACAAGAGTTGACGATATCAAAAAAATTTCCTTGAAAAAATATTTCACCAACACAACTAAAGCCAAGGTGAAAGAATAATCCAGAAGGGGATTGGTAGGTAGCAACACATCGACCCCAATCCGAGTCTATGAATCCCTCAATATCGAGAATATCTTTGTGGTGTGTATTGAAGGAAAATTTTTAATGTGCCCTAAATATAACATAAAATTCACTTGTCTAATTTCCATTGAATCTCATGTGGATTATGGGATAAATGAGAAACCAAATTTATAGTAAAAGTAATATCAAGGCATATAGGTGTCAAATATAAAAGACTACAAACCAATTACCTATATAAGTTAAGATTAACTAATTTTTATTTTTTATTCGTAGTAGAAATTCAAATCAATACGAAGGATATTGTGTAAAATAAGAATTATAATCAACCATGCCAAAAATGATAAAGAAGATCTTTGGAATAATTTTGTTGTCCAATAGAAATACCTTTAGGAGATTCTCGAACTTGGAGACCTAGAAAATAGTGCAGAATTATGATGTTTGTTACACTCACATATGGAGGGTCATCTCACATGGGTTAGGTTTATGGGTTAGGTTTAGGTAAGGTTTAGGATTGTGTCATGCACTAGGGTTACTCAACACCCTATATGTACCCTTTTCATTCTTGATTTATGAGTATGCCAAGACACTTTGTTGTCTTTCCTCTATGTGCAAGCTTTATTTTGTTGAGCAAGTTCTTCCATTATTGATCGATCCTTGTGATTACGCTGGAGCTATCATGATTCCATTTGAGTGCAACTACTTTCGTGGTGCATCGTTTCTGATTCGATTCTCACAAACTCTTTCATGGTATCAGAGTTGAGATCGGGTAAATGTGCATTCATCATTTGAGTTGTGATTACTCTTGGTTTCATTTTTTTACTCCTCGTGCAAGTTTTTTTGATCATTATATTCTAGAAATTTATTGCTAACATATTTAACAAGTTGTTCTTGGAAAGTTTTTTTTTGTTGTGTTCTTCATGCATGTGTAGGTTTCCTGAAGCTTTTAGGGGTTTTACAACTACATTTAGCTAACTGCAGCTAAATCTGGTAGATCAGTTAAAATAAGAGGTTATTTTTTCTGGTTTTTTAATTTTTTTATTAAACTGGAAATTTTTTAGATCTCTTTTTTTTTTTGGTCTTTTTTGTGTTTGCATGGTGGTTTTTTAGAGAATCAGTCAAAAAATTTCAGTTTGAAGGTGTGTTTTGGTGTTCTACTCCACCGAGCTCCTTCAGCTCTCCACCGAGCTCTGGCCAAGATCCTCTCTTGGCCTACCTCTGTTTTTCTTACTCGAGCTCTCATCTTCTCTGGTTTGAGCCATCTCTAGCCTCGAGTTTTTCCTCTTTTTTTGTTTGCTTTTCCACGAGCCCTCTTCTCTTCCTAAATGAGATTTTTTCTGTGTCATGGCTTTTTCTCCGCCAAGTCTACTCTCCCTTGGGATCCCAACTCAGTTCCCACCTGTTTCACTTCGCTCTTCATTCGACTCATGTCTCCCACATGCCCTTCTCCTCGCTTCTCCCCAATCCTCCTCGCTTCCCACTCCTGCCAAGCTCCCAGCTTTTCTCGCCCACATCAGTCCCGACCTTCCTCAAGCTTCATTCCTTCCTCCTCCCGAGATCCTCCTCTACCTCTCCTGAGCCTCTACCTTTCCCTCGCCATCTCCCTCATTCCGCCTAGGCTTCCTCCTGCTCCCCCTGCCATCCCCCAAGCCCCGAGCTCTCCATCTCCCCCTCCCCCTCCCACTGCTCATCCACTCCCGAGCCTCCTCCAACCTGACATCCACTCAAACTCAAGATCCTCCCATGCTCCGAATAGAAATTTCCACCCCAATCCACACGGGATCCTCCTCTTAACTGGGAGAAATCTCCCCAACAGATCATTTCTCCACCTCCAAGGGCTTTTTTTTTTTTTTTTTTTTTTTTTTTAAATTTTTTTTTTTAAGTAAGTTTTTTTTTTTTTTAAAATTTTTTTTTGGTGGAATTTTTTTTAAATTTAAAATTTTTTTTCGGGGTTTTTTTTTTTAGGGGGAATTTTTTTAAAAAAAGGGAAATATATTTAAATATTTAATTAGGATTTATTTTTAATTAGATCTTAATTAGTGTTTCTTTATTATTCATAATTAATTAGATTTAATTATATTAAATCTAGTTTTATTAATTATGACCTTAATTATATCTTCATTACGATTAGTAGTAATTTAAAATCATCTTTTAATTAACATTTTTTTATCATTTTTAAAAAAAGTCCTAATTGCTTTAAATTAGTTAAATTGGACGTTTCAAAATGGTAATTTTTAGGCGTTATTGTCAATTTTTTTACTAATCATGTGCTCAAGTGTGCAAAGTGACACTCTGAGCACCTATTTTCCTTCCGAGTGCTTTTTCGCATTCTGAAGATCATCGGGACTCATCTTGAGTTCATCTAAAACTTGTATTTACCCTTATTATTACTTGTGACTAGTGAGTGCATCCACAGTTTTGCAGCAAGGGGGTATCCTTTACATGACGTGAGATGCTCTTTCTCACAACCAAGATTTGATTTCACCTCCTTCCTAGTTTTTTTTACAAGTTGTGCTTTTATACGGTGTCACTTTGTCACTCCACGAAACATGATTGTGGTCTCCTCTCTTGCACGTTATTACGCTGATTGCAAGGTGAGTTACCAACTGTTTCAAGATGCATGCTCGGACCCGATTGTATTCAACACACTAAACTATAAAGTGCCAAAAGAAAGTAGGGGGTTATTATATTGTCCTGGGTGGTTGTGATTCTTGTGTTTCTTTTTTGCATTCCTCTCTCTCTCTCTTCACTATGGATGCACTTTCAATTCCTTTTGCTTACACCATTCAACTTTTTTGAATGGAGATCAAAAATGATTATGAAACTAAGGGGTAAAGGGTTATTCCGCATCACCATGGGAACTGAGACTAAACCAGATGATGACCCTAAAAATCTAAGTGGTTAAACCGTAGTGATGAAGCTTTAGGTCTTCTTTTGCATGTTTGTTTCTCCTGACTTGCTCTTCCACATTGAGTCATCTCAAAACACCTAATTTTGCATGGAAAATGTTAGATAAAATGTTTGGACAACAAGATGACATGAGAGCGCATGAGTTGGAAAATGAACTACTAGGGTTAAATCCTAGTGATTTTGAAAACCTACAAGCATTCTTCTCTAAGTTTGTCCACACTAGATTGTTGTTAAAGGAATGTCAAGTAGAGAAGAAATATTCTCAACTGATCTTGTCGATTCTCTCTAAGTTAGGTCCCGAATATTTTGTCTTTGTGTCAATTTTTACGCTACAAAAGCTACCTTGGGAAAGGATTGGAATATGCCCTCCTTTGACTATTTTTCATCCCAACTCATTCGAGAATAGGAAAACTCATTCAAATGGGGTCTCTCAAGTCCAAGTCACATGCCCTTGTAGCAAGTACTAGTAAGGAAAAGAAGACTGAAAAGAAGAAAGAAAGAAAGGATCAACCTAAGAAGGAAACCAAGACCAAAACTAAATTTAACACGAACGCTTTGACTTTTGAGCCTAGAGCACAGAAAGACAAGTTTTTGTGTTCCTATTGCAAGAAGCCTAGTCATAAAGAGCATATATGTATGAGAAAACAAATTGATCACCTTACTCATTTACTTGAGAAAAATCAAATAGGTGTTCCTGAGTCTATCAAAAAAATGCTCCAAAGGCCGAGTCTTCTACTGCAAAAGGGTCTAAATCTGATAAGAAGAAAGGAAAGGCCCTTGTAGCCAAAGTTTCTCCTTCATCGACGTGGATTATAGATTTCGTGCCTCGCACCACATGGCTTCTTCACATGTTGAGTTCTCCAACATCGAGCCTTGTGGTATGTCCCAAATCATGATGGGTAATGACATGACAAAGTGTCGGTTTTCTAGTAGTGGATCAATAGAGATGGATGGGGAACATTCAACCAAGTGTTGAGTGTTCCTGATCTCTCTACCAATCTCCTATCGGTTTACCAAATTACTCACCTTGGTGAAGGAATGCAAGTGGAATTTGGTCCTAACTCGGTGATTATTCGTGAGCTTAATGATGACACTACAATGGTGGGAGGGAAAGGTGGATCACCATTCATGGTTGTATACCTTTTCCCACTTTACTTCTGATTCTACGCCCACTACCTTGCTCACTCATGCAAATGAGGTTAGTAAGCTATGGCATGAGCATTTTAGACATCTAAATTATCACTACCTTGAACAATTGAGCCAAAATGAAATGGTCAATGGGTTACCCCACATCAAGTTTTCTAAGGGTCTTTGTGAGGGTTGTACCCTTGGAAAGCATCCTGAAAAGAACTTTGACAAAGGAAAATCCTGAGAGAGCTACTCATCCCTTGGATCTTGTTCACAATGATATTTCTGGTCCATTTCCATCTCCTTCATTTACTAGAGCTCTTTATGTGCTCACCTTCATTGATGACTATTCGTGATATACTTGGGTATATTTTCTTAAGCTTAAGTCTGAAGTCTTTGAACATTTTCAAGACTTTAAGGCTCTTGCTGAGAAACAAGTGGAATGGTCTATCAAGGTTCTTCAAACCGACAATGGAGGTGAATATGTAAACAATAGGTTCATGGATTTTTTAAAGGGATCTCCTTCACATATACATATTTCTTATAGCCCTTCTTCGCATAATGGAGAGCAGAAAAGAAAGAACCATACTCTTAAGGAGATGGCCACTTGTATGATTCACTCGAAGTCTCTTCCTCCAAGTATTGGGTGAAGCAAGTGAATTGTGCTAATTACATTCAGAACCATGTTCCACACAAGGCAAGTAAGAGGGATGACACCCTTTGAAGCCTGGTTTGGATGCAAGCCTGATGTTGAGCACTTTGAGTCTTCAGATCCAAGGCTATGGCTCAGATTCCCAAGAAGAAATGCAAGGCATTGGAACCACAATCCAAACCTTGTATCTTTGTAGGGTATCCTGATGGCGTGAAGGGATATCGATTGTTGAATCCTACTTCTCATGAGATTTATATTGAGAGAAGTGTTAAGTTCGATGAGTCTTCTTCGACTTCTACTTCTCTACCTATTGAGGTTCTTCAGCTTACTGATTCAGATTCTGACTCATCAGATGATGATGTTGTTGAGTGTGCTCCTCTTCCTGATCCTCCCGACCATCAGACCTTTGAGTCTTCGATTCTGATAAAGAGTGATGATGAGGACTATGTCCCTTCTCACTCAAGTGATGAATCTTTCGACTCAGAGCCTGATCCTCCTGGTCCTCTTTGGGCTAGGAAAATTTGCAAAGTGTTAGAGATTTAGTTGGAGATACTTCGGATATGAGACATACTCGCTCATATTTCATTGGACCCCACTCTTTCTTCACCTCTTCGATCCACATAGTCTTTTTGGGAGGCTTCTGGTATTCCTGAGTGGGATTCTACCATGGATGAGGAGTATTCCTCTCTCATGAAGAATGATACTTGGGATCTCACCCTCTTCCGAAAGGAAGAAAAATCATTTTGGTGTAAGTGGGTGTTCCAAACAAAGTATGGAGTAGATGGAGACATCAAAAATTTTAAAGTGATTAGTAGCTAAGGGTTTCTCCTAGATAGCTGGGGTTGATTATACTAAAACCTTTTCTCCGGTTGTGAAGATGACTTCTATTCGATCCCTTGCCATTTCCACAAAAAACAGATGGAAAGTCCATCAAATGGACGTTAAGAGTGCCTTCCTTCATGGTGACCTAGAGGAAGAGATCTACATGGAACAACCTCCGGGTTATGTCCATGATCCCTCCCTCATTTGTAAGTTAAAGAAGTCTCTTTATGGCCTTAAACAAGCCCCTCGGGCTTGGTATGCCAAGATGGACTCCTTTTTACTTACATCAAGGTTTACTAGGTGTCACTCTGATCCAAATGTTTATATTCTATGGCAAGATGACTCCATACTCATCTTGTTCTCTATGTTGATGACTTGTTGATCACAGTGAAACTCTTCCTCTATCATTGATTTTGTGAAGATCACCTTGGCCAACAAGTTTTCCATGATTGACTTAGGTCTTGCTTCATTACTTTCTTGGGATCCAGATTTCACAATCTGACTGGGAATTTTGATTTCACAACCTAAGTATGCTCTTGACTTGCTTGCTCATTTTCAGATGTCCGATTGCAAGTCTTCTCCTACTCCTTTTCTTTCTCGGGGTTAAGTTGGTTTTTGATTGCTCTACTCCCTTGGTTGATGGTACCCTTTATCGAAAGTTGGTGGGGAGCTTGATTTACTTGACTCACACTTGACCGGATTTATCTTATGTTGTTGGGATCATGTCCAGATTCATGTAAGAGCCACATGAGCTACATTGGAAAGAAAGCTAAGTGGATCCTTCATTATGTTCGTGGCACCTATACTGATGGCATTCACTATTATGGAGGGGTGGATATTGACTTGATTGGGTTCACAGATTTTGATTGGGCCGGTGACTTAGATCATCGAAATCTACCTCTAGCTATAATTTCTCTCTTGGTTTGGGTCCTGTTATTTTGGTCTAGCAAGAAGTAGAATGTAATTGTGATATCTTCTATAGAGGAAGAATACAGAGGAGTAGTTAACACTGCCACAAAGTCTATTTGGCTACAAGGTATTCTGACAGAGTTTGGCATCCACTTTTGGTGGCCTACCATTATCTATTGTGATAACACGAGCACTATCTCAATTTGTAGAAATCTAGTTCAACATCAATGGATGAAAAGCACATTGAGATCCATATGCACTTCATACGAGAGCTTATTCATGATGGTATCATCGACATTCAAGTACATTTAGATAGCTGATCAGATTACAGATATATTCACCAAGCCCTTCACTGAGGTGAAGTTTCTTCACTTGTGGTCGCTTCTTGGGGTGAGGTCTTATGCAAATGCTCATCTTCTTCTTGGGCTATATAGTCTTCTCTTCTTCTTCTTCTTCTTCTAGGAAGATGTTTTTTGTATATGGGCACCTTATCGTGCCTTTAGTTTTTTAGGGGCCCCATTGACACATCTTTCTTAGTTGTTTAGGAGTGTCTTCTTTTTTTGTTCTCGACTCATCATAGCCACTACCCCAACTTTGATGAAGGGGGTGTTGGTGTGTGGATCCTATGTGTCCTCCACTCACATATGGAGGGTCATCTCACATGGGTTAGGTTTAGGGTTTTCTTGTGTGTCATGCACTAGGTTACTCAACACCCTATATGTACCCATAAGTTTTCTTCATTCTTGTGATTTATGAGTATGCCAAGACACTCAAGTGTTCCTATTTTCCTCTATGTGCAAAAAGACACAAAATTTAGAAACATTAAATTTCTCACCTAACCAAGATTATTTAGGTTCTTGTCTCACACTCTCTTATGAGGATTGTGGTTCTCGATGTAATTTACACAATTAATTGCTTCAACCCAAAATTTAGGTACCAAGTCCTTAAACAAGTATCACGTAATTCTCCATCTCCTTGAGTGTTTGGTCTTTTGGTTCATCTAATATATTCCATTGAGGGGTGTATGGGCGTGTATTGATGTAGAATACCATGATCAATATAAAAACAATGAAAAATTCACTTATATATTCCTCAACAAAAACCTTCAAGGCCTTGAAATTCTCAATAACTTCACTTTATAATTTAATAAATACAACCAATTCCTCCAAGTGAAATCATAAATGAAAATTAATAAATTTTTAGCACTAGACAATGTTCTCGTGGAAAGTCATCAAATCAAAACACACTAATTCAAGTGGAGTGGTGGCTCTTGAAGATTATCCCTTTGAGAAGGGATCTCGGTGTTTTTTCCAAGAATGAATCTTGGGAAAACACCATCATTATGAAGACCTTTAGAATTCCTTTCACTATGTTCTACAATCTTAGATACTATAAATAAATGTAATTCAAGTGACCATAATATTAGTTCCATAGTGTTCTCATTGTATCAGCATGAAAAAAGTGAATACCCTATAGAGGTGTCAAAATTATCAAATACATATGTGTGAATGATGGTCCATCACACATATAGTTACTAAAACCTAAGGATAAACAAATTATCTAATTACAACACATTTTAGAGTGAACTCCATAGTTTTCCTAGAACCAAAATTATAAGTTTGATAAACTAAAAATAAATTAGATGAGATTTCAGGTACCAAGAGTACATCATTAATGAATCCATCCTATATTTAGACCATTCCAAAACTTAAAACATAGAAATTTGAATATTTTCCTATGAGTATCTAAGAAGTGATTTAATTAGAAGAGAACTAAAAAAACCATGTGAGTGAGTTGGATGATGAGGAGAACCAAAATCAAAAATATCCTTTGAAAGAATTTATTGTTTGGAAAAAAAAGTCCACACCTAATTAGGTGTTTCATTGGTAAGTTTATCTATCCATTACTAACTTTGGTGGAACCACCAAATATGGAAGATCCACTATGTTTTCCTCCAAAACCAATGTGCTATGTAGCACTTTATGCATTTGAAAGACATCAAATTTATTTTATGGTAAAAAAATATCTTATAGAAAAATCACCTTTTAATATAGCAAGTTTCTTTTTAATGCTATGGACTAGGATTTTCCAAAAATTACAATCCACATGGAAATATCCCTTTAATGCTTCAACCAAGATTTTTCCACATGGAAATATAATTATGGTTTTCAATTAAAAACTTTTACAAAGAAAAAATATACATGAGTATTTAAAAAAAAAAATTGTTTCGATTTCCATGTCACCCAGAGGATTTGATTAAATTTGAATAATTATTTCCATTTTGTTCATAATATCAAGCCAAGTTTTGGCCACCACACATGTGTATTACTCCTCATGTTGGGATCCTTCCAATCCTACTTATATAAAACTTGAGAGAATTTTCATGATTTACTTTGGGACAACAAAGTGAAGGCATAAGGGTTTCCACATGTTTGCTTAGGAAGTATGTTGTATGCCTAAAGAAGCGGTGGTTTGGGCTTAATTTACATCAAACACTAGGGGCGGGTTCTTTGTGCTAAATGGATCTTGCATAGCTTGGAAGGAAATGAAGCTTATAAAATTCTCCTTCAAGTATGGTATTTTCCAGGTGGTGTTCCTCCGGGAAGATAGGATTGGAAGGGTCTTAAATTTCAATCATTCTTTCTTTGCCCAAAGTGCTAGCTAAGATTAAGGGTACTTCTATTCTGTAAATTATTTGGAAGGCCTGGGAATTTCTTAGACCACACCTTATTTGGGTTGGAAATGGCTTCAGATTTGGCATCTCTCTTAATTCATTCTCTCTCTGGTGGTCCTCTCTCTTTTCTTTTCAGGATTCGCCCTTGGCTTTGGCTCCTTGGGCTAAAGCTCTTAGATTTTTCAAAAAGGGGATTAAATTTGTTGGGAATTTTTTTACAAGAACTCTTGTTCTTGGATTTCTTAGGAGACTCTAGCTTTAAAATTCCACCTTCTTCCTATAGATGTTGCTCCTATCTGACAATTAATTAACTACATTCTTGAAGAATATTTACACAAGATAGGACTTACCTTTGGAGTTCCTTGGTGGTGTGACTAGAATTAGCCTACTACTACTCCTTTTCGCAGATACAAACCCTCCATTGGTTATTCTCTCATTGGATCCTCATTCTATTGACACGACATGCTTACTGTGCATTGGTCTCTTTCCTCTTCATCTTCTTTGTGGTCATGTCACTTTCGCAGAGGGTTTGGTCAGCCATTGTTGAGCCTAAAAATCTTGTTTCCTTTAGTATCTTCTCCACCAAGGTATATTTGCTGGTTCCTAACTCAAACATTTTCAGCTTAACCCTGTTTGTTTGTGTTGTAACCAACCAAAGTCTATCAAACACATTTTTGGTTTTTCCTCGTGCTCGATAACTTGGAGATGGATTCACACCATTTTTCAACCCTTTTCTCCCAAGTTTTTCACCTGGAAAGTGGTTCTCTTGGGGGATTCGCCATGTTACTGCAGTTTAGAAAAAAAAATTGGCACATCTTGTAACTGAAATTTTGTTCCATTTACGAAAAGAAAAATAATAGTATATTTAATAATGTTCCTCTGGATTATGATTTCTCTATTACTAACAAGGTGGTTGTGACTTCTACTGATATGCTTCAGATTAAAAATCAAGATAAAAAAGTGTGCTTAGAGGTGGAACATCTCCAACGCATCCTTGACCATTGGGATTCGGTTCCCTATGTTGTCGGTTGGGTTTCCCACCTTGGTGCCACCACTCGCCTACTATTTCTCTCATGGATGGGGGGGTCCTCAACATTGGGCGTGGAGTCCTCCACTTCTACCTCGATTGAGGTCCCCTCAATCGAGGTGGCCTCTCTTGTGTCTACTCGTTTGGTGACTCTGGTTGGCTTGGTGTTTCTTAAGGGAAATTCCTTGGCTGGATTTATCCATTTCTCCCCAAAGGTATGATGAAGATATTGATGCTTGAAATGAAGAAAGAAACTAGTTGGGATCCTGTCTCTATGAGGCTCACCCTTTGGCTTGGGTGGGGTGATAATCTCGATATTTCTCCTCCACCACCCCCTACCTCCATGTTTGTAACTAATGCTTGATGTTGATGTTCACTTTTTTATGGAAGTTCATACTGTGTGTTTCTTTTATGTTGGTGCTTTGAGGTGACTTGGCCTCTCTCGAGGCCTTTTTGGCTCGATTTGATTGGACATTTCACATTCTTGGGTGTGACTCTTTCTACCCAATTTTTTTGTATGATTAGCATTGTACATTTTTGTTATTAATATAAAAGTGTGCTTTTCAATAAAAATAATATCAAGCCATAACTAAGGTGAATGACACCCAACTTCACAAAAAAGCAATGTCATAATAATAAAAACTTATTTTCTCTTCCCTCTCCTCACACATAGTGCTTCTTATACATGTATTCAATTAAAAATAATACAAAAATATATTGATTTCATCAAGGAGGAGATCTAAACGTTGGCATTTGTGAATTATTTGTACACCGCTAATGAAGAGTTGTAACCACGTGAGAATTTTATGTAGTAATTTTTTATTTTAATTTATTTTCTTTAATGTTTTGTGTGCTTTAATATCTAATGTCCGTGTGTCTGAAATTGGGACAAAAGATTTAATTTATCACAAAAGGATAATGGTGCATATTAATTAAGATTGGGATTTTTCTACAATCTTGTGCTCTAATACCATATAAGAGAAATTACTAGGATATAACATGAGAAAATTGATGGTTGTAAGCCTTCAATCTTGATATACAACTCTTTATTATATAAAAACTACATAGAAATACTTACAACAATATACTACACAATTGAATTATTCACATGCACTATTACCGAATATATATTGAAGCCTTATACAGAGGCTTGTACATGGGAGGTTATGAATAAAAACATCACTTATGTTTGAATAAATATTGTTAAAAAAATTCATATGGGAAACCAAGTTTGTTGAATATAATAAAAAAACTTGGTTATAACTAAACAACTCCATAACTCCCTATAAACAAGCTTACTAAGTGTCGACACTAAATAAAATAATAAGATAGAAAATAGATCAAAACAATTCTAACCCTCCTAGTGTGAACATAACTCTAACAATTTTTTTACCTATTGAGTTTGATGCAAGAGTATCCTAGTCGATAAGAAAACTTACATCAAAAAAAAAAAAAAATCTAACCCTTTTGAATAAGTCTAAATTTTAGAGTGTACAAAGATTCGTGGGAAGCAATTGGAGATATTTTGAATTTTTATCAAGGCATAACATACAAAACATACATAAGGAGTTGTTCTTACAATATTAGGAAGTATCATGCAAACAAGGAAGATAAGGAAAATGAATTAGATGGTGTAAAAAGAAGGAAGAGATTCATGTATGGAAAATATTCTAAAAGTGAAGCCTCAATGTGTTAATATATGTTATACAAATGCAAGTGTTCAATTGAATGATAAAACCAAGGGGGACACCAAGTGTAAGAATTATAATTAGATTGTCCGAGTGGAATAGACCTTAGAAGAGTCATATGAGTATTTTTGTGAGTGTGCAGGGAGTAATTGGCTACACGAGAATGTTGCGTAACAATGCAAAGACTTTAGTTGACTTCTTGGATTTCGTAAATCTAGGAGATGGACAAGGAAACTATCATGAACATATTTCATATTGAGAACATATGCATGGATAAATTATTAATAGGTTATAATTAAGACTTAATGTGTAAGTATTCGAAAGTTAGAAAATGATGGTTAGATATTTGACATATCAAAAAATATTGGGCATGCAATAACTAGTGCTTGATTTTTTTGATGATATGTGGACTATGAAAATGAGTTAGCTTGGATTATTTAATTTGAAGAAAACCTAAGGAGAAATATTGTTTAGTAGAGCTCAAATAGGGAGTTTAAAATATTGTAGGGAAATTAGATTGAGATAAAGAGAAAGTTACTAAACAATGTAGACACTATAAAACACACCTTGCACATAGTGTCTTCTAAGCTAAAAATACCAAAAGAAATTTATAAAACATAATAATCTGAAAAAATAAAATAATTCCACAAAATAAAATAAAATATAACATCCTAAAAAATGTGAAATAAGACACCTCATCACTCATTTATTAACCCTCACTCACTCACATTTAATTTTATCCACCCCACCTACCTATTTGCATCACATATGTACTATGGACCCTTATCATCTCACCTTTTTATGTACATTACACACATAAGTGTCACAACCTTCTATGCACTTAAAAACTATAAAATATCACTCACCCCCATCATTTCACCCCCTTTAATCTTTGTGCACTTGAACCCATAACTTAGTTTTTGTCTTTTTGAGCACATATTTTCGTATTACATGTTTTGCAGAGGAAAAGATGGATCACAAATGACTTTTGCATCCCATGAAACTATTATTTTGGAAAACTTCCAATGTAGGTTCTAGTCACACCTATGAATGGTTTGAAACCCTATTATAATTTTCAGTTAATCACAATCACAACAAGTTTGTGATCGTAGTCGGAGTATATCATTTATTTTTATGCATTTTTAAAATTTTTCTACAATAAAATATATTTTATTTACTTAAAATGGTTATGGATATGACCAAGACAGTCCATTAACCACAAAAATAACTAGTATTTTTTTGAGTATTTACATGTAGATTTTAGATTAAGTTATGGAAGTTTAGCCCACTTTATTTAGTGAAATAACCCATGAATATCCCTCTCATTTTAAATTTTGGAAGTGTAATCCCTTTTATTTAAGTATCATCTGTTTTGGATTTTATATTATTTAAAATAACACATCTTGTAGATGATCCAAATATATGCATACGTAAATATATGAACGAGAACAGTGGAAGTTTAAAAATCTACCATTATAGAAATGATAGTTGTTGTAATTTCATTGTATTATCCATCCTAAGCACATTTTAATACTACTAATTTAATACATGAATATGTTATATTATTGAGTATTTGTGTGTGTGTGTGTGTGTGTGATAGCTACATGGGAAAGGAATTCCTTTATTGGGAAACCTAAGCATGACTTGCAATGAATATTGTTCTTGTTAATGATATATATATATATATATATATATATATATATATATATATATATATTCTCCTTCTAAATTAATGCAGATAATGTTGAATACCATTGGGATGTCAATGCTTCTAAACAAAATGTTGTGAACAGTAATTTTTTTATGATCACTCTTGGAACAATGGTGATTTTTATGATATAGATAATAATGTGATAATATATAATGATATTGATGATCTAGATCCAAATAGTTAAGATAATCAATCTGTTTTGTAAATACATCAAATCTTTTTATATAAAAATCAAAGATGTCATGCTTGAATCATAAAGGAAACATTAGCTAAGTGATCTATACCTAATGAAGTAAAATTAGACAATTGAATCCTTGGATGCTCCTATATTTCTAACTGAAGTCTCACATTATACATTATCCATCTACTACAAATATTGATTTTACTAATTTAATTCCACCTAATTTTTCTATAACATTTCCTACACCTATTACAATAGAACCAAAGACTACTCATATTAACTTGAAAATCATTTCCGAAAAAAATTTCTTTTATGAATCCTATACTTGACTACTCATGTTACATATTTTTACAAGTCCTTAAAAATATGCTAAGTTATTATAACTATGCATGTTGTACACATTCAGATCAAGATGAACTCTTACAAAAACTTTCAAATATCCTAGTTCAACTCCTACCTTTAGAAAATGGATCCTAAAACGTGAGACACATGATTAAATCTCATGAGATATTATATAACCTATTAGATCTTGAGGTTTGTAGTATTTCTTATATTAGTGGTTTATGTGTGCCTAAATTTGAATTATTCAACAAAAAAGTAACCCATCACAACACATCGATCCTTTTAATGCTTCATGTCTATAATTTAAGTGAAAAAAATGTTAACTAATATATCTCGAGAATTCTTAAGGATCATGCCTTATAATATTTTTATGCCCCATTATCAATCTTCATGCATGTTATCAATTTTTTGATTGATAGCTTATTAATTCACTTTTTTATGAACATTAGAAAAAGTCACATTTTCAAGAACGATGCAACCCAAATAAGGACTAATGAGCCTATGTATGTATGTGTGCATAAATTCAAGGTCTTATAATTACCAAGATGTTAGATCCCATACATGAAATTTAAGTATAATACTTTTAACCCAAACTTTACATTGACCTATCAATAACAATGTCATTTTTCAAATGCACCAATGTTTTGATGAAATTTTTCATAGGGTTAAGAATTATGATAGGGTAAGTGCACAAAGATGGGGGACAAAAATGGGGTCAAAAAGGGACACATTTTTCCTAAAATCAACAAAACCTGAACTTCATCGAATAATTTGGCATGCCTATGCTCAAAATTTGACAAAGTGATAAGAATAAGTACCATAGATCTCATAATCTAGTTTCTAAACTAATAATTTTTTTGAAAATGGTTGAGATTAAGAGGGTCAAATGTGGTGCACACACAAAGTATGTCTATTTTTGTGTTAAAAGATAAGAACCTATTGTGTGTGTGCCCCCATTTTTTTAGTTCTATATATTTTTTCAAATCCCTTTGGTAGAAAGTTAGCTAAGACCATGTACGAGGTCCCATTAATTTTTCATAATTTTTGGATGAATGTATAATTTTTTTATTAATTTTCAAAGTGTACATATCCCGAAAATGAAATATTTGTGTGTGCACCCCCATAAATTTGAGAAAAGAGTCATTTTTTAGTTTTTTTAGTACATGTAGAATGGAGTTTATAAAAACCACTTTTTTAAAATTTGGATGACAAAATCTTAAATTGTGCACCAAAATGTATGCATAGGTTTTTGCAAGATAAAAAGGCACTAGTAAAAGAAAATATGGATGAAAGACTTAAACTGATCAGATTTTAGAAAGAATTATATCACCATCAAGGCAAAACCGAGCTTCACATCATAGTAGAATTTATTTTTGAATATTGAGTTTTAATATATGAGATATTGGGGTGCACACATGATATTTTGATGTTTTTTTGTCAAACACGGTTTTAAACACGCAAAAACAGTCCAAACCTTTGGTTTGATAATCCAAGGCAAATCCATGCTTACGGATTGAGAATTTCAAACCTAAAAAAGATAAAACACGAGTGCTCTATAACACACTCGTGTTTCAAAGTGTTATGGGGTATATGTGTTTGTGGCATGCTTTTATGTACAAAAATAAATGTTTAGGGCTCAGGGCTTAGGGTTTAGGGATCAGGGTTTAGGGTTAATGGTTTAGGGTTTATGGCTGAGGGTTTAGGGTTTAGGGTTTAGGGTTTAGGATTTAGGGTTTAGTGTTTAAGGCACATGATTTAGGATTTAGGGTTTAATGTTAAGGGTTTACGATTTAGGGTTTAAGGGTTAGGGTTTAGGGCTCAGGGTTTAACGATAGCTTTCAAGTAAAACTCCCTCTTGAGGATCATATTCATATTCAATGTATCACCATCAAAGAGGGAAGATACCCTGTCAAATTGGTTATTTACTATGATGTGGAAGATGAGTAAAGTAAATGAAATCTAGAGAATTAGATTTCATTGGTAATTAGTACTAAGTATTAACAAGATTAATATGGCTTCCAACTACTCAACTAGGAGGCCATGAAAATATTAGGACCATATTTCCTAGTCTCATGCCTAGAACCATCATTGAGTCTGCTTGTGCAAAATAAACATAGCGATAGGGGTATGGCTAAGAACACAAAGGAGTTATCAATCACCGAGTAAATATTTTTGTCTAGTTTTGAATAGGGGTCAATTGGCCTATGGCTTGGTGACCTTCCATTCATTAATAATTCCTTCTATGATAAACCCATGGATGCTTTCAAAAATGCCTTAAAAAAATAGGGGTAGTCATCAAGCCTAATGAAGGATCTGATGTGATGTGTCAAAACTATATATTCAAAAGAACCTCTTATTCCTTGAAAGTCCCTAGTTTGTCTTAGTAATGATGTATCATTGTATCCAAGGATCGAGGACTCTTTGGGGTATTTGGTAGGATTGGATATTCGGGAATAATCAAGCATCTCGAATCATAATGTCGTTACATCTAGAGAAACATTTTCAAACGTTGGAGCAATGCATCTTGGAAAATAAAATTGAACCTCGAAATCCTCTCAAATTTCCAGTCTAGGTCATGTTCCTGGTCCTGTAGCGGGTATCCAAAAAAAAAAGAAAACAAATTTGACTAGAATTACTTACGAAATGCATTCCTTTTCTTCGAGCTTATCTTTATAAATGCAATCCGGCTTTCCAAGTTCTCCATATTTTCCAAATTTGGGGTGAATTGACATTCTGGACCTTTGAAGGTGTGAAGAAAATGGTGAGTTCATTTCCTCCAACAACCCTTAACCCAGAGCCCTAAACCCTAAACCCTAAACCCTAAACTATGAACCCTAAACCCTGAGCCCTAAATCTAAACCCTAAACCCTCAACCCTAAACACTAAAACCTAAACCCTAATTACCAAAATTTGAGCCCTAAACCCTAAACCTTGAACCTTGAGACATATACCCTAAACACTCAACCTTAAGCCCTAAGCCCTAAACCTTAAACCCTAAACCTTAAACCATAAACCTTAAACCATAAACCTTGAAGCCTAAACCTGAGCCCTAAATCCTAAATTATAAACCCTAAACCTTGAACCTTAAACCCTAAATCCTAAACCCTAAATTTTAAACCTTGAACACTAAAAATACTTGTTGGAAATACTTATAAAAAAAGATACTAATGAGAATGATTGAAATTGGTACAAAAATTTTGAAGGAGGGAAATTTCAGATATCCAAGAAAAATTTGGTACAACCCTTTTCTAAGCAACCCCTTCCCTACGGGAAGCTTGCACAAAGAAATGTTACCCAATAGAGCTATCTTATTTTTCACATCACATGGGAACTATTTCACTCACTGTAATGTTCGTGTCTTACCCATTCTTATTAGTATTGACAAAAAGTATTCAACTGAAAAGGATTCATCTACTTCGTAGGCATAAAATTCAAAGAGAGTCATCATAATTTGATTCCTTTCATCTGTTGATATTTTAAAGGAGGGAAATGTTAGATATCCAAGATTAATTTGGTACAAAGAAATGTTACCCAATACAGCTATCTCCTTTTTTCTATAGCTTGTGAAATATTTGGAGCTCCAAGAGTGTTATAAATAGCACAATTATATGCAAAATATCAAGAAACATTCAATAGTGCAAGTATATGTGGGGAGAAACATGTTTGGTAGAGATGTGTAATATATAAGGTTTGTCAATCCTTATAGTGCAGAAGATCAAGAGCAGTTTTCACTTTGTAATCACTACTGTAGATTGAAGATCAAGTGTAGAAGATCAATACCATTAGAGTGTTTATTCCCTAAACACTAAACCCTAAATCCTAAACCCTAACCCCTGAGCCCTAAACCCTAAATCATGGACCCTAAACCTTGAACCCTAAAACCTAAACCTTAAACCCTAGGCTCTAAACCCTAAATCATAAACCCTAAACCCTAAACATTAATCCCTTAACCCTAAACCCTAAACCTAAACCTTAAACCATAGGCTCTAAACCCTAAACCCTAATTATTGAGCCCTTAACCCTAAACCATGAACACTAAACACTAAACCCTAAACCCTAAACCCTAAAACCTAAACCCTAAACCATAAACCTTAAACCATAAACCCTAAACCCTTAACCTTAAAAACTCAACCATTAACCATGCAACGCGTTACCGAAAAAAAAAAGTTAAATCTTTGACCGGGTATTATGGTTAGATGAGGGTCGAGTCTCGAGGATCATATTCATATTTGGTGTATCGTCATTGAAGAGGGAAAATATCCTATCAAATTAGTTATTCAAGATGATGTCAAAGATGAGAAAAGAAAATGAAATATGGAGAATTATATTTCATGGGTAATTAGTACTAAGTATCAACAAGACTAATATGGTTTCCGATTACTTGACTAAGAGAGCATGACAATGTTAGGACCATATTTCCTAGTCTCGTGCCTAGAATCATCATTGAGTCTTCTTGTATAAAATAAGCATAACAACATGGGAAAGGCTAAGAACACGCAGGGGTTATCAATCGCCTAGTAAATATTTATTTTTAGTTTTGAGTGGGACTCAACTAGCCTATGGCTTAGTGACCTTCTTGTTATCTCAATTTTGCCCCCCAGCAAAATTGATCAAACCTGACCCTGCATAGGAAGAATTCTAAGAGTTGTTTCCATCGAACGAGCCTACGTTTCAAATCCAAAAGTTAGGTTATAAGCGGACCCATGATGGAGGAGAAAGGTCAAATATGAGGCCAAATGACACAAAAGAAGACCAGAGGCTTAGAGGAAAGAAACATAAAAGGCTCAAAGTCTTCGGACTTTAAAAATAATCCGAAGCGGGCCCAAAAGGACTAAGTATAGAGAGTCAGCAGAAGCTTCCACGTGTCTCATCGGCGTAATTTCAAAGGCGCGGCCCAAAGCGGATAATCAAATGAGCTGAGGCTTCCACATGTCCTAGGACCCAAAAAGTATTGAAAGGACCGTTGAAAAGTCAAGCAGAGGCAAAGCTAGCAGAGGGTGCCACGTGTTTGCACGACGTAATTTCTAAGGTAAAATTTGGAGAGGGTCCTCAAATGTGCATTGAGCTTCCACATGTCCAGAGTCAATCATAGGGCCCCACCAAATGAAAGGAGACTTAGCCAAAATGAAAAGGAAACAACAGCGGCCATAGATGATGCCACGTGTCCCACTATCATAATTTAAGGGGTAGCCATTCTCAAACAAGCATAGGCTTAGCTACAAGGGTCACACTCGTAAACAAAGTATTCATCAGACCTGAATCAGCTAAGTATGAAGGGGCCGCGAGGGTGCCACATGCCTCATCAATGTAATTTCAAAGGCGCCGATCAAAGGGTAGTTTCCAAATAAGCACCAAGCCACCACGTGGTCGAGTCAAGAAGGGAGATAGAGCTACGCTGGAAGTATCCATGCATCGGTCATGCCCAACTTCAAAGGTAGAATCCGGAGGCAAGTCCCAAACATGCACGAAGTTGCCACATGTCTCAAAGTCAGCCACATCGCCTCCGCTAGGAAAAAGGACTCATGAAATATACAAAGGAACACAGAGGAGCCCGCAAATGGCACCACGTGTCTCATGGGCATAATTTTAAGAGCAAAAGGCAAGGGTTGAATCTTCAATATGTGTGAGGCTGCCACATGGACCCAGTATGGACATAATCTTTAAATATTACGCACCCACGACCCCGATCTTGAGAAAACTATATATTTCAACCTGGAAACTTGGATTTAGGCAAGAAATTTTTTTTTGGAAAGGTATCGACATCCTCTACACCCTGGAAGCATGAAATATTATTTTTAACAGGATTTGGTGGGTGAAAAATGGGAAAACATCTTTCAGGCCATTAATGCAGAATCCAATTTCTCCAACTACCAGATCGGATTTGATTTTATCCGCCATTCTTCTTCCCTCAACACGCCAAACAGACAATCGAGGAAGACTTGATAGATTGTAGGTGGATTTTTAGGGGGCATTGAGGGACAGTGGTTGAGATTTTAGAGTAGGATTCAATGCATCGCAGGGTGGTTGGAGCAGATTTCAAATTTTCCCTCTCTCTTTCTCTCTCATTCTTCTATATATATTGTAAAAGAGGAGGATATCAAAGTGGTTGGTCATTGTTTTCTCTTCTGCCCCCTCTCTCTTTCTTCCTAGGGTAGAATGTGGAGTCTAAGCCTCTTCTCATGGCTCTGTAATGGAATTTTCTTACCTCTTTGCCCACTAATGATGTACTATGTGAACTCATGGAGCAATAAAATATGTTTTGTGATGCATTTTGTCCATCCTTCCTTATTTTATTGTCTCTTCTTGCCTCTCATCGTTGCAGGGTATATTGTGCATACTTATGATGTCTATTACAGGTTCTGGGAGATGTGTTTAATGGGTTTGAAGTGGTGTTTTTGTGTGAATTCTATCTCTGGTCTATGGTGCATCTTGTCCACCCTCTCCTCTTGCTCACCTCTCTCCATTTCAGGCATTTAGATTGTGATCAACCACTTCCTTTTCTAGTGTATCACCACTTAGTGTAGGCTCTTTCACCCTCTCTCTCTCTCCATGTCCCTTGGAAAGGTTAGATTAGGATTAGATTAGCTCTTCCTGCACTAGAGTAGCTTGTGGCAGGTAGATTAGGAAGCAAGAACCAACTTTCTCTAGAGGGCCATCTCAGGTTTACAAGTCCCACAACTTGAGAGATGGTCCCATGTTGTGCAATCACATCGAATTCCCCACTTGACACGAGGCCATTCGGGGGTGTTGTGATTCTACACTAACAATTTTGGCATGCCCAGTGGGACACTGAGGTTAGATCTCTCATCTTTCCAAGGTGTCTCATTATCAACAACAAATCATAAGCCACCGTGCGACCACACTAACAGTTTTGGCACGCCTAGTGGGACAAGTCTGAAGCACCTTACCACTTCATCTTAGCAGGTTGGTGTGTTCTATTAAGATTTAGCCTTTTGAGGCACATAAAAGCACATCTAGTGACTCCATCTGGTCAACAACCCATCTCTGAAGTTTCAGACCTTTCCCCATCCATTTTCATCCATTTTTCTTCCATCTCTTTCATCTTCTACCATTCATGAAGTTGTGCAATCATGACTTCATTTCCCTCATGGAATTCACACCTACATAGTGCAAGTCCACCTCCAATGTATTTCCCAACTCCTCCATATCAGCATTATGATCAGATCCAGAACCATTATGCTTACCCATATGAGCAGTGTCAAATCCATTTTGACCATGGAGCTTATCAAGAACAAGGGGACACATACAATGGTGACGGTTATGTGGAGAATGCTGGTCTGTTGGAAAAGATTCAACACATGGAGGCCAACATGGTGTCAAGGGGGAAACACAAATGAAGGCATTTAGGATTGGTTGTAGGGCACCTTTTCCATGGGTCGGCCCTTTTCCAAGACACTATAGCCCGTAGGAGAAGCTTGACTTCATGGTTGAGATGCTTCCCCAACTTGCGCAATGGACCGAGGAGATGAGGCTTATGAGTTGGACACAAGACAACCTTTTCAATGGGTAAGTCCACCACCTCCTAGCTTTTCTTTTCCTCTTCCTCAAACTCCATCATTTCAGCATGATCAAGATTAAAGCCCCTCACCTACTACCCCAAGTGTTGATTTCCCTTCTCCATCTCCTAGTCTTCCATCTCATTTCAATTCTTCTCCCCTTTCCTTCCCAAACAGTCATTCCCTCCAAACAAACAAGAAGTTCCACCTCCCTCTCCACCAAAACAATAGAAAAACTGGTTGAACCCCAACCTACCACTCCTCTTGTTTTCCCAAGTCCATGTTGGGAAGATACTCAAGAATCTAGTCAAGGAGAACAACAAGAAGAGGAGCCCAAAAAAAAAGAAATGAAAGACAATATGAAGAGTTGGGCTATCAAATTTGGGTTTACAAAGATCCCCTTGATGGTTAAGCCAATAGAGGAGGTCGAGTTGAAGAGCAGTGGTGGATGAGGCTGAGTTTGTAGTAGAAGAAGAAGAAAGAACAAGAGGAAGAAAATCGGTAGTATTTTTATGCAAGTGTCCATAAATTGTGTCGAAGAGATGATGATTGATTTAATCCAAGCTACACAACCAGTCAGGAGAGAGGAAGAACAATCAGCTCCAAGTCCCATTGAAGAGGAGCAACTAGGAGAGATCAAATCAGAGTTGAGGCCACTCAATGAAGAAAGCATCATTGAATATTTTTTTCTTTCATTTCAAGGTCTGATTTGATTGATGAACCCATGATGGAGGAGGACCATATAGTTTCAAAGGCTCCAAGTGCGGAGAAGGCCACTAGAAGAACCTTTAGTTCTTCCTCCCACTTCATCCCCTTCAAGCTCTGATGTTGAAGAAGATTTTGAGATTTCAAACTTCATGTTTGAAGAAAGAAGGAACCATGGTGAGCTAGTTGCAGATCAAGAGGACACCATGGAGGAGGTAGAGCACACATACGGGACAAGACAAAAGGAGGTAGACTACCTGTTAGACTTGGAAGATTGCTTTGATGGAGAGGATCCTGAGGAGATAACATCATTTTCTCCTCCATCATCCACCTTCCAAGCATATGAGCTTGCTACCATGAAGGAGAACATCCAAGTGCAACAACCTACACTTCATAATAACTCTCTGAAACCAAGGTTGGAAGACCATGATCTTCCATGTTTCTCTCAGGAGAAGGAAGGGAAAGAGCAAGAGGATGTCATCATCTCTCTCACACCATCCACCCAAGAAGGTTAACAGAAGACTCCATTCTTGGAGTTAAATTTAGAGCAAGGGGCACATCCAAAGGATCATACCATGCTTAATCAAGTACTTGGCTTCATTGGAGCCAAGGGAGAAGCCAAAACTAGTCATGCTCACTCCAGGGCATGAGGATGAGTATCAAAGTACCAAGGGTTAGCTATAATGCCCTCTTAGTCCAAACATAGAGCAACTAAAAGAGGCATTTGTTATTCAAGTTGATACCTTGATGATATGGGTGGAAGATCAACCTCTTGTCGGTTTCTCACTCATTATAATAACCATGTTTAGTGCCAAATCATATACATGGCCACATTTTTTTGAGAAAGGGAAGTTATTTCTCCCTACCTATGGTAGGATTTGTTTTAGCTTTTCTTTGTTAGGGTTAGTATAGGAGTAGGAGTAGATTTGCTTTTAGTAGAAGAAGTGCTTTTGCACACTCTGCATGTCTCATTTGAGGCATGTATGATTTGATCTTTATACATAGTGTTTTGTTTTCATTTTTTTCTCTGGAGGTTATATCCCTTGAATTAGTAGTTAGTGAAAACCCATAGTTCCATTATACATTTACTAATTTCAAATGTCAAAACAATTTTCTACTCTGAAAATCATTTCCAAGATTTTCTAAAATTGGGAAGGCTTGAGAGTAAGCAAATGATGCAAGCAATCGGGGAGTCCATTTCAGGGACAAGATCAATACTAGGCTATCATTCATGACTCCATGCCCAATGGATGCAACAAGGCTATTAGTCTCTTCATCTAGCAGGAAGATGTCCTCGTGAGTCACCAAATTGTTATCTCAAATTTTCCCCCAGAAAAATTGATCAAACATGACCCTACACAGGAACAATTCTAAGATGCATTTTCATCGAATGAGCCTACATTTCAAATCCAACAGTCAGGGATAGTGAGGTAGAACTCATGATGGAGGAGTAAGGTCAAATATGAGGCTGAATGACACAAAAGAAAACTAGAGGCTCGAGAGGAGAGAAATGGAGAAAGCTCAAAGTCTTTGGGCTTTACAAATAATCAAAGCGAGCCCAAAACAACTAAGTATAGAGAGTCAGCGGAAGCTTCCACATGTCTCATCGGTGTAATTTCAAAGGTGTGGCATAAAGTAGAGAATTAAATGAGCGCGAGGCTTCCACGTGTCCTAGGGTTGAAAAAGTATTGAAAGGACCAATGAAAAGTCTAAGTGGAGGAAGCGGAGGGTCCTCCATGTGTCTCACATCGTAATTTCTAAGGTAAAATTCAGAGCGGGTCCTCAAATGTGCACGTGAGCCTCCACATGTCCAGATTCAAAAATAGGGCCTGTAGTTGAAAATGATGAAGGCAGAGACTTAGCCAAAAGCCCAAAGGAAACAACAATGAACTCCACAGATGATTCTAGGTGTCTGTTGTCATAATTTAAGGAAAGCTAAACAAGTAAGGTCACATGTGTCCCATGTCCTAAAAAGTATTCATCGGCCCAAAAATGACTAAGTATGAAAGGGCCGTGGAGGATGCCACGTGTCTCATCGGCTTGTAATTTCAAAGGCGAAAATCAAATGGAAGTTTCCAAATGAGTGTCACCCACCACGTGGTCGAGTCAAAAGGGAGATAGAGCCAAGAACGTGAAAAGTCTCCAGTAGTCAAGAGGAGAAGTCCACGTGTCTCAAAGACCTTGCCAGCCCAACTTCAAAGGTAAAATCTGAGGCAAGTTTCAAACATGCACGAAGCCACCATGTGTCTCGGGTAGGCACAACTGCCTCCACCCAATAGAAAGGACTCAGGGAGGATAAAAGGAAATAGGAGCCCACGGATGATGCCACATGTCTCATGGGGCAATTTTAAGAGTGAAAGGAAAGGGTCAAATCTTCAAAGATGTGTGAGGCTGCCACGTGGACCCTGTATGGATAAACTCTTTAAATATTACAGTTGCTACTTGACCTTGATCTTGAGACAACCATATCTTTTGATTGGAAACTTGGATTTAGGGGGAGAAGATTTTTTTGGAAAGGTCTCGACATCCTCTACACCATGAAGCATGAAAATTTAATTTTAACAGGTTTGGTGGGTGAAAAATGGAAAACATCTTTTAAGCCATTAATGAAGGAATCTGATTGCTTAAGTACTAGATCAGATTTGATTTTATCCACTCTTATTCTTCCTTCTTCCTCACATGCCAAACAAACAATGAGGAAGACTTGATAGATTGTAGGTGGATTTGCAGGGGGCATTGAGGGATGGTGGTTGAGCTTTCAGAGTAGGATTCAATGCATCGCAGGGGTGGTTGGAGCAGAGTTCAAATTTTCCTCTCTCTTTCTCTCTCATTCTTCTATATATTATAAAAGAGGGGCATATTCAAATGGTTGGTCATTGTTTTCTCTTCCCCCTCTCTCTTTCTTCCTTAGGGTAGAATGTGGAGTCTAAGCCTCTTCTCATGGCTCTGTAATGGAATTTTCTTGCCTCTTTCCCACTAATGATGTATTGTGTGAACTCATGGAGAAATAAAATATGTTTTGTGATGCATTTTGTCCATCCTTCCTTATTTTATTGTCTCTTCTTGCCTCTCATCATTGCAAGGTATATTGTGCATATTTTGATGTCTATTGCAGGTTCTGGGAGTTGTGTTTAATGGGTTTGAAGTGGTGTTCTGTGTGAACTCTATCTCTTGGTCTATGGTGCATCTTGTCCACCCTCTCCTCTGCTCACCTCTCTCCACTTCAGGAAGTTTGATTTGTGATCAGCCACTTCCTTTTCTGGTGTATCACCGCTTAGTGTAGGATTTTTCACCCTTTCTCTCTCTCCTTGTCCCCTTGGAAAGGTTAGATTAGGATTATATTATCTCTTCTTACACTAGAGTAGCTTGTGGTAGGTAGATTAGGAAGAAAGAACCGACTTTCTCCGGAGGGCCATCTCAGGTTTGCAAGTCCCACAACTTGAGAGATGGTCCCATGTTGTGCAATCACATTGAATGCCCCACTTAGATCCAAAGCCATTCGGGGGTGATAACACAAATTTACAAATATCTCTATCGTTATTAATGGAAGCCAAGTAATGGTGTCTCCTGTATCCATATATCAAGGACTACTGGGGTCTATTGAAGGATTGGAGATTTAGGAATCATCAAGTATATAAATCAGAATTTCGTTACATCGGAGAAACATTATCAAACATTAGATTAATGCATCTTAGAAAATAAAATTGAACCTCATAAATCCTCTCAAATTTCTAGTCTAGGTCTTGGTCTAGGTCGTGTTCCTAGTCTTGTTTCTATTTCGAGTTCTGGTTCTGGTTGTGGTCATCAAATATGGAAGTTTCAGGAAAGGAATCCACACTTGAATAATTATTCCCATTTGTCGAAATGCTAATGGCGAGTGGCGGTGCTCTGTGGAATTCGGTTCGTGGAAGGTGGGGTTGTGCCCTTGTTGGTTTTTTCTCATGGTGTCATTGGTATCCTTTCTAGTATTATCGAAGAGAACTCCCCATGCTTGTGTGATAAGTTTAAAAGCTCCATCGACTCTTGGGAACTTGTTTTTATCGGGATCATAACAAAGCTAGTTTTAGTGGGTATTAACAAGAAAAAAAAATTGATTGGAATTACTTATGAAATGCATTCCTTCGCTTCGAGCTTATCTTTATAAATGCAATTCAGCTTTCCAAGTTCTCCATATTTTCCAAATTTGGGTTGAATTGACATTTTGGACCTCTAAAAGCATGAAGAAAATGGCGAGTTCATTTCCCCAACCTTTCTTGAAGTGAATTTAAACGAAATGAAATTTGGAATTTGGAGGTGGCATGTGGTAGACATTGATTGTCCTACCACAAATTTACTTATTGATGATTAATTGTTATTAGTTGGATTTATTTTCCATTATTATGATAAGTGGGTTTTTGAGATTACCAAATCATTGTCAAGTTTATTCATGAGAATATAATTATTATTGTGGCACGATTGATGCAACTCCTTAAAGCCTCCCATAATTATGAATACCTCTCCTACGAAACCCCATACAAGTGGATATATGTTAACCAAACTTGTCATACCTCCTTGAGATTGAGAAGGGTGTTTAGGGATGATTTTAGCTTGCTTGAAGAGTTTGCAGTGTAGACAAACCAAGAAGTGACCAATGAACCTTTCTCTTGTGCAATGTAAGGGAAATTTTGGTAAAGGCAAGTGAGAGGAGTCTTTGGATGAATGTTGAGCAACTAGATGAGTGAAATAGGTGGTTTAGTTGTCTAAGAACATGATGGAATCCTAAAAATCCTACAAATATCAATAACCAATCAATAACACATCTAAAACTCCTACAAATATCAATAACCAATCCAAAATGCCCCAAAACCTAAACAATGCCTATATTCTTTCACAAAATAAGATATCGATTGTATAATTTAAACCCTAAAAGCTTGAAGGTGATTCTGAAATCCTAAAAAATACCTATGTATTGACCATATTAGAATATGAAAAAAATCTTCTAAACCATGACAGATGGAGTTGTGAGACTAGTTCCACAAGGTGCAAAGTGACCCTAACATCTTATATTTACTAAAATAAATTTAAAGTATTAGAAATAATAAAATATAAATAATAATAACAAAAAAACTTATACTTAAACATTTATTTTTTTACATAGAAGCATGCCTCATCCACATATACTATGTAGCACATAGGAACACGAGCACACTATAATGTACTCGAGTTTTACGCTTGGTAACAACCAAACCTAATCATTCAGAATGCGCTCACTCTTTAACCAAACACACTCACATTTTTCTTAAAATCAGATTTGTGTCGTCTTTTTGGCCCCCCATCTTTGTGCATAGGCCCGATACTAAGATCCTTTTGGGAAAATATGCTCAAATAATGGAGACTTTAGATCCTAAGATCCATGTCTAAGATCCTTTTGTGTCCTCTTTTTGGCCCCCCATCTTTTTGCATAGGCCCAATACTAAGATCCTTCGGGAAAATTTCAATCTAAGTTTGACACTAAAATTTGGTAACTTGTCCTTATGCATTGACAAGTTAGACCATGTACCCTTTGCTAAGACACATCCTCACATTTGAAATCCAATATCCTCATCTCTAGCTGGCGTCTACAACTTGTTTATCTTTAAAATTTACTATGTCATCAATGTGAATATTATTTAATCAAAGAAGCATAAAACCTTTGATATTCATGGAACAAATAGTCTTTTTATTTCTCTCTTTGGTATAAAAATGTAGGGAAGGGTCGAGATGTAGGATTTGGTCTTCGCTAACTTTGTATAGTCCTACCCCTTCATAATCACTTAATTTGATTTAAATTTAAAATTATTTTTTGGGTCATTTAATATTCCTAGGGTAAGAGTTATTATAATATCTCACCTAGGGAAGGTTATATAAACAAGTCATCATCACTTTATAACTCACCTTGCATTTTTACAATATATTATTGTAAAGATCATTCCAAAAGCACTTAAAGGGTTCCTAAATCTTCTTAAATCATTTGCACACCATCTAGAGTAGTCTCAATACAAATCGATTCACTCAACCTCGTAAAAGAGTCTAGCTTTATCCATTTCCAAGACTTTAAAGATCATAAATCCATTTCTTAACAACAACACGACACCACAAGGGTTTCAATCAACAAATTATTAGGTCACATAGCTAAGGCACACCACATATCACTACTAAAATGTTGGGTACATTATATAATACACAATTATATCGACTATCTTGGTGTCAAGAGACACGAGGGCATCCCTAGGGGGTGATTAGCTATACAAACTTGCACAAACACCTAATAGAAGTACATGAGGCTTGATCCTACAACAAGAGATTGCAAAGTGAAACACTCAAATTGGTTTAGTATATGAGAGTGTGGCCACCGAGAGTAGTCCACCTCACTACAAAAATGTTTTTTCCTTATGGTTTTCTAATTCTTTTTATGAATGGTTCTTAAAGTTGCCAAGGTTTTTATTTTATTGCACTTTATTACAAGTTATCCTGAATTTGTGTGAGAAAGAGTGACATACAACAAATATTAATTCTAGATACTTGAAGGACAATGTTTTTTTATAGATCCTTGATGTCAAAGGGTCTAAAACCAAACGTCTCTAGGTCAGGACCATACATGTCAATCTTAGGCCATACACTAGTTGTATGGTCATGCCCCAATCTAGTTTCCAATTCCTAAACTTCCATTTCATAATATAAAGTTATAGATCCTTATGTTTCACTATCCTACACATATAGATTCTATTTTCCCTACCCCATATGACTAATAATATCTCTCCTCTCATGTATTTTCATAATTACTCATCATTTATCAATCATTTCAGGTTTCAATTCATTATTTTGATTGTGTATAAATAATGTTGAAAGTTAGTTAGATCAGAATAGTCTATTTGTTGCAAACCCTTACATCCTTCTTATTTGTTGTGAACTTACATAACATATAAATTTAATTAGGTGTATAAATTTTGTGGCCTTGAATCTCAAATTGAATCAATTACTAAACCCATAATGGACCTAGGGTTTCTTATTTTGATTTATCCTCACCGATTGCAATACATCATGGTTCCCAATATCATGGATCATTATCATCATTTATATCTCATATCAAATGGCTCCCACACTTTCCCTAATGTAATATACTATCCCTCGAATAAGGTTTGTGCACTTCTCCTCTTTGTAAGTACCGAGAACCACTTGCTAATCCAACACATTTAGACACTTAGGTATCTCACTCTTATGAGCACAATAGTACCCCTTCTACTAGTACACATTCCATTGAATCCCATCTTCATTATTTATAATATCAAATTCTACAATCACAACAATATTCACGTATATCTTATCATATGATAACGTATATGTCTTGCAACCTCGCAATGTTACAATTGTAACCCTCTCAATGGAAGTTCACTCATTTACCTTGTGCAATCGCAAAAAGTGCTTCAATAATTACTTATGTGTAACCTTGCATCTAGTCCTCCACCACTTGAATTTGATAGAAGTGAACCTTATGGTAAGAAATTTTATGTTAATTCTCATTGTCACTATCATCAATGTTGTGTCCATCCTATTAATTGGTTTAATAAGCTTCGTCATGTTATACAAGTTCTCCTTGATGTTGGTGTTGTTAAATATCATGTTACACCTCATCCAACCCTTCTCACAATGATGCTCAATCACATGATGTAGTGCTTGATTGTCATATTACTACAAATTTTCCATATAGGTCTTCTAATTATCATGAGGTGCCTCCTCTATCTTCTTATGATTAATTAGTGGATGCTCTCCTACCACCGCGGCTAGTTATCACTTTCGATGACATTGATATGGATTGTAATTTTATTTCTGATATAATATCCATTTGGGAGTTTTTAATCAACATCTTGTTCATGTATTGTGATCAAAGAAGATATTACATACAACTTATGCCCTCTCGATTGATTTTCTCTCTTGGATATAGTAAAAGAAATTAACCTTTGATGATACTACAAACTTAGGACATATTATCCTACCTCTCATAATTGTTCCCATTACTATTACTACCCCATTTTTGGTTTCCAATTCCATTCCTTCATGTGACATACACTCTTAGGTTTTCCTTGGTTATATTCTTTCTTGGTCTTCCCTTTATCTTACATAAATGTATCAATTTAATTCATAAATAACAAAGTTACCATCAGGGGTATCCCATTTGAGAAACCTCTACTTCCACAACCTTTTCAAACTACTAATACCACTACTTCAAATCATCATGCATTTATAGACCACATTGTTGACTCACATATTAATTTAGATGAATCATTTATTCTCTCCCTTAGTGATCTTGATCAACATTTTATCTCAAATGATATTTATACTTGATTAGTCTATCTCAAACCCTCTACGCTTTATATGCTACTTATCATGGGGTCATTTTATACTTGGTTTTTACTTAGTATTTTCTCGAGACACGCTCCCATATGTTTATGCTTACGATTATTTACACACCTCTCACTTCTTCATTCACACATGACTTTCTACCATGAATACTATGGCTCCATGTTACCCTCCTGGGCTATTGATACTATATTGATATATTTTTCACCACATAATTATGATTAGATGATCCACGCTTCATATATTTGTTACAATCTATTCAACCTTCCCTCTACATTTGGCTTGTTTCATTTTCCTATTAATTTGTTTAGTCACCATAGGATTCATCTTATTTTCCATCTATGGATAATTTTTTTCTATAATTTTCTATGTTTCCTTTCATTTTGTCGTTCTTTGACTTATGTTAGATACTTTGTTTTGAATTTACACTCCTAGTTTATGCATGCATATTCTTTCCCTTAGTCTTATACTCTTTGTTAGGATTTGGTCTTGGTCAACTTGTATGGTTCCAAATTTACTCTCTGTTAGGGTTTGGTCTTGGATAACTCGTATAGTCCCAACCCTTCACAATCACCAAATATAATTTCAATTTCAAATCATTCTTTGGGTCATTTCATCTTCTTAGGGTTGGCCTTATTATAATATCTCACACGAGAAAGGCTATATAAGCAAGTCATTATCACTTCATAACCCACCTTCCATTCTTATAAGATATTATTACAAAGATGATATCAAAATCACCTTTGAAAGGTCTCCTAAATCTTTCTAAATCATTTGCTCACTATCTAGAGTAGTACTTACTACAAGTATGAAGTACTCAATTGAGTTAAAAATACTAGATTCATCCATTTCCAAGCATGCAAAGATCATAAAGCCATTTCTTAACAAGAGAAAAGTTATTGTAAGAATTACACAAGGGTTTTAATAAACAAATGGTTAGGTCACATAGTTGAGGCACACCACATCTCACTACTATTGTATTGATTAGATTCTATATTACGTTGTTAGCTCACTATCTTGGTGTCAAGAGATACAAGATTACCACTAGGGGTTTGGTTAGATATACACACTTGCACAAGTACTGTGAGAACTACATGAAGTTTGATTCCTCAACGAGGGCATGTAATGCAACACGTGGATCGGTTCAATAATTGGGAGTCCGACCGCCAAGGGTAGTTTAACCTCACTAATGCTTTTTATGAAGGTCTCGGTAGTTTGAGAAGATAGGGTTTCTACTTTATTGCGAGTTATTATATGTCATCCTGAAGTTGTGTGAGAAAGAGTGACATACAATGAATATCATTTCGAGACAAGTGAAGAGCACAAAAAGTTTTAGATCTAGAGTGTCAAAGGGTCTAAAACTTCACATCTTCAAGTCAATACCGGATAAATCCATCCCGAATTGTATAATAGTTGTACAATCCCGCCCTACTTATTTTTAGCTCACAAATTTCCATTACATAATCTAGAGTTCCACATCCTCCTATTTCACTATTTTACACATCCGAATTCTCTCTTTCATGCCTTAAACAACTAATTTTATCTCTCCTCTAGTGTATTTAATAAAGTACTTGTCGTTTATCAATGGTTTCAAGTTTGAATGCATTGTTTTAATTGTGTGTAATTGATGTTAGAAGTTAATAAAATCATAATAGTATACCTTTTGCAATCCCTTACATCCTTCTTATTAGTTGTGTGCTTGCATAACATATAAATTTCATTAGGGTATAAACACTAAGACACCATTCAAGGCTAAAGTTAATGATACATATACCTATATTTCAAGCTAAATATAGGGCCAATTTTACAAAATGGTATAACAACTAAGCTGACATGTTTATCATACGTGTTCTTGATGAATGGAATACATGCAATTATACGAAAGTCCTTCCATGGTCCTTCCCTAGTGTTCAAACGTTGCTTGAATTGAAGAATGGTCACGATAGAAAAAAAAGAGACAAATGACAGAAAGGAAATTCAATGAAGGATTGATGACAAAAGAAAAACATGTTGAAAAGAGATGACACACGCACGCACGCACGCACACGCACACACACGCGCACACACACGCACACACACGCACACACACACACACACACACACACACACACACACACACACACACACACACACACACACACACACACAGAGAGTTGTGTGTTAAAACTAGGTGTCTACATAACCCTTTTGATTAATATTTCTTTTATACGATGGTAATTGTTTTATTAGTTTATATGTTTGTACAATATATCTATCACAATTATATATGATAGTAATTTTTTCAATTTATATTATTATATTATATATGTATTACAATTATATATAATTATGTTGAGAGCTATTCTACAATGGTAGGTGGGGGATGGGGAGATGAGGTTGTGGATTGTAATGTCTATAAATGCATTTAGTTTTATTTTTGACCTTTAATTTTATGTCTATTTGACCATCATCGAGAAGTTTTTGATTTTTAATGTAGAAGTCATTTGAAAAATCATAATATCTTAGCCATATAAGCTTCCCTCTTTGAAGTTCTAGGGCATTGGGTATTCATTGATCCCTCTAGATTACTCAAAAAAATCTTATCCAGATAAGGGAATTTGGAGCCATTTTTCCTCTGGATTGTTTTTTCCCAAGTCTTAGACATTCATATAACTAGATTAACATTATTTGTCAGTATTTAACGAGAAATTTATGAACAAAACAATAATTATAACGTGTTATAAGAATGGAATAAAACCTTTAAAATTGATATTCCTCAACATTTGTTAAATCGATATATCTATTTTTGTCAACGAAACCTTATCATTTAAAGATAGGGAGTAGAATGAGATTGTGAAAGTTAAAAACCATAAAAGACACCGTCAAAATTGAACCTTACAATAAGACAAGGAATTACACAAGGCTAGCTATGTGATGGTCTTTGCTAATATCAGTGTCTCCATCTCCATCTTTCAACACTTACAAACACTTAGACAGTGTCAATGAAAATGAAAAAGACATTTGTCTTGCACAAAGTATACAAGAGCATTGTTTTGCCCACCTGCGTGTCACATGTGGCATGCTCCAACACATGATGTCAACGAAATTGGAACACACCATGTTCCTCCGATTTATACTTCTCTAAGGTTGTAGGGTCTAGGTTATTAAGCTAGGGGGCCACCAAAATTCTCTCGGAGAGAAGATCTGTGGATATAAATGAGCATACGTGTATTTAATTTATAAAAGACAAACATTTGTGTATTAAAAATAGAAATGAAAAACATGCCCAAAGGTGATAACTTTGAAGAACTAGTGTCCAATAGATTATAGTTTCCAATAAAAAGAATATTCAAATAATCTCGAAAGATTAGAGGATTCATAACAAAAACAATGGGATACTTAACAAAATCTGCCCTAGTATGATAAAGAGTAGACACGTGGCTTAGAGTTGATATGATTTGATTGGCACGGAGGCATTCCTCTAATAATCTTTAAAATAAAGTAGAAATAAAGAATGGCAATGAAGTCTCAAATGTGGCATGGTACTGTAGATGCCATGTTTATTATACATATCCAACATTCTTTCATTGGTTGAATATTGTATACATTGGTTATGTATACATAAAATTAGTGGTTAAGTATAGTTATATTTATTGATTTTAACATTAATAAAAATTATTAGTATTGAAAGACTTCATCAACAAATCAACAACAAAAATATTTAAGGGATTAATCTTATCCAACACCTTTTTATCTTCAAAGTTATTTTTAAAAAATGATGATATACATCATTATAATTTGTCTAAATATGACAAATAGAGTTTTTTGTAAAACACGTTACACTTTGATTATAAAAATGTATATTTATTGTAGGCGTGGAAAGTGATTTTACCCAACAAATGCACTAAGCAACCATGCCAACTAAAATTTGTAATTAGTTTTTAAATTAAATTAAATATCAATTCAAGTCTAAATATAAAAAAATTGAAAGATGAGACAAAAAACACTCAAACAAATATGACTAGAAAATTGTGATGACGAGTTTTCATGCATATTTCCAAAACCTACAATAATGACATGCTTCATACAAGAAAGGTTGTCTTTCTAGGGTTGAATATGACTGTGTGAATATATATTTGGTACCTTAATATGTACAATCTTTCTCCTCTTGTCTGGTTTTGTCTTGAATCACTGGGAATCTGATCTCATTTTCTAAGACCATATAGCCCACACTTAGCTCCTTCTAATAAATATTAAAAATGGAGGTTTTTGATGGAGGCCTATGTTACCCCCATAATTATAAGCCCCTCATGGTTTCAAAAAATCTCAAACAAAACTTGATTGCAAGTCAATAATCAATCACATGCGTTTGAGTGTCTCAATCCTTATCTTTTCAATGCATACTAAAACTAGCATATATAGAATGAATCTATAAATGTGTACTTTAGACTTTTACACATTACTACTTTAGAAAACAATAAGTTTTCCTCTTATAAATGCAATCTCGCTCTTATACAAACATATAATACAATATATGATTTCCTCTTGTGTCTTCCTATTTATGCAATAATGCATCTATGTATTTTTATAATTTTGAATTTAAATCAGAACCCAATTGGTTTGAAAATCATCACATAATGAAGAAAAATACATAAAGAAATAAAAATCAAGGTTCAAAGGGCCCCATATGAGTTATGACCACAAACATAGAAATTACACAAGAAAGGTGAGCACATTTCTTGTATCAATCCTACAAAAATAGTCACATCCATAAAATAGACCAAAATGGGGAGGAGAGATAAAACCATGACGAATAAGAAAAATAGGGTCACTTGAGAAATAAAACAATGAATGTAGGGCTGCCATGGGAAAAAATGAGAAGGGACATGGAGGAAAGTCAAAATATAGTTGATGACACATGGAAAATAAGAAAAAGGGTGACAAAGTAATGTAGCACACATAAATAGGATCCTAGCTTGAACCGATGATTAATAAACACATAAATACATGAGCGCAAATGAAATAAAATAGTATCGTTGTGCCTCCTCCTTTGCTTCCATCAATAATTTAATTTCCTCATGTATTGTTCTTCATTAATCCATCAAACAAGGTTGTCTTCTAATGTCCGATATCTATGTGTTGAGACAATATGCATTGGGACATTTATTGGAAGATACACACGTTCAAAATATGATTATAGGTGTTTTCTTTTTGGATGGATTGGATATTCTCAAAAATCACTTTGTCGATGATTATCTTCGCAATTCAAGTGAGCCAGTAAATTTTTTTTGGAGCCAAAAATTGTTTAGAAACATTTTACACAACTTGTATGGCACTTATAATTAGTAATCATAAAATAGAATTATGGCCAATTGATCAGGACAACCCACCTCAATGGAATCCTATTGAGTGGTATTTTTTTCATCCAGGAGTTACTATGAAATATCTTGGTATACCCTTTATATCGAACCTCTCCTTGACTACGTGTGGGAATAGGTTTTATAAAATAATTAAAACAAACTTGCTCACCGGAACAATAAAGATATTTTGCTTTTGGAAAATTGATAGTGTCGGGTAGAATTCCTTAGGCTTCCTTTCAAAACTCAATTTCTTTTTGTACGGAGGATTTTGAGATTCTACTAATGGTCCGAATATGGCGGTACTCATAGCTTACCTATAATTCCATGGAATATTTGTATGTTACCCAAAGATGAGTGTGGTTTAGGGTCACTTGATATAACCACCCAAGGATGCATATAATTTTCCAAGTGGGCATGTCGGTGCTTAGATGGATATTCTTCTTTGAAATTTATTTTAAGACACAAATTAATCACTTCTCATCATATGGGTAATGTTAGATCCCCTTTTTGGATATGTGATCTTATCTTTTCTCCTCACAATTTTTAGATCACATGTTATTTTGTTCTCAAGAGTATATGGCTTTCTTGGAAGAAATTTTAGAGTTTGATCGCTTGGAAAATGTTTGGTAGTTAGGTTGGGTGGGACTTGGCCAAAATACCTATATGGAATTGGAAAATATAGGATATTAGTATGTAGACACTAAATCACACACTTTGGGTACATTTCTAGGTCATAGTCACATACTACTATTCATATGATTCCTAAGTGAGAAAACTAGCAATTAACAATTGTCTTTGGCCTTTTTTTCTTTATTCATGTCTTCTTCCTAGCCTTTTACACCCTAAAATCCAATCCATGTTTTACTGTTTTAGATTTTTATCACTCTAGACACCGGTGCCTGAGACACCCCCATCCCTGGGCGCCCCTAACCTATTTGTATCTTACTCGCCCATTTTAGGCCTTTTTTTATCTTTTGGGCATCTTGTTTTCTTATGGGTCTTCCTTGTAGTTGTTAATTGTGAAATTCAACCAGGGAATCATATAAATATAAAGCTATGTGACCATTATGAGGGACCAAGCTCTAAGTATCTACTATCACCACCTAAGGTTGCATCCAAAGGCATTTCAAGAGCATCAAAACATTCATCTAGCTTCATTCAAGGGACAAAGGACTGCATTTTTGCATACACGCATAGGAGGGGAAGTTCATTTTTCCATCCACACATCTACTTACATTGCTACATCTAGCTATTGCTCGCTATCAAGTGAATCTTGCACAAGAGCCACCTAGGGCATGATTCTTATACAAACACAAGAACTACATGGAGTCTGAGATGTAGTGCGAGTGCTTAGTCATAGGTTCACTCTGTAGGTGATTCTTTCTTTTTAGGATTTGATGTATTTGGGGTTTTGTAGGTGATTCTTTCTCTTTGTAGGTTATAGGAGAATTTTGTGGACATAGTGCGACACATAGGTGATCAACAACGAAGGTTGGTGAACATATTTCAACACGAAAAAGATATTTTTGAGTTATTTCATGATCATGGGCACCCAAGTAGTAGTCTCTAAAGTGGCCTAGGTGCCCCGACCCATTCTAGGCACCCCATTCCGGGAAGATCCGATAGTCACACAATGTTTTGAGCTCGGTTGTTACATTTTCCTCCTCCTATTCATTATTCTTCCGAGTTTGACACACTTTGGGATTTATTGTGAAATCATCTAAGTATTTTATCCCTTCCTTGCACCTAGGGTTTCAATTTTATCTAGCTTATTACTTAGGTCAGATCTATACTTTATTGCTTATTTATCATATGTGACTCTGAAATATCTTAGGGTTTTACAAAATTTTAATTTTTGTTAAATCAAGTTTGCATATATCCACATTTTTACGAGATATAGGCTCAATAAGAAAGATATTTTATTATGGAGAGACTTATGAGATGTCACTTCCCATAACTAGAAAGTTTGGCATTCTTTAGCTCATGAGTTTTCCTCATCTTATATTTCAATCAATCCTCAAGAGGTTTTTAATTTGAATTTGGATATGAATGGTTCCTTTTGTGTGATTTGTAGAGGAGGTATGTTCACCCTTTATCCCAATATGATACCTCATCACCTTACTCCATTTTTTTATCGAGATGTGATCTTTCCCTTGTTCCTAAGGATAGATGGATTACCTATGATGCAAAATAATTTTGGGTTTGTATATTTCATTAAATATGGTTATTGAAGGTATCATGCAAGCTCTAGGTCTTTACCTAGCTAGTGATCTATCGAGGCTTCTATCTAAAGCTCAAATTTCATGAAGTGGACTTTCTAATGGCTTATGTACCTTTTGTTGAAAACTAGAAATAGTTAGGAAATTATTTTGGGACTTCTCTTTTACAATATACTATTGGAAATTTGCTCATTTAGAGATGGAATCCATTATCTAGGGAAGTATACATTGGCAATCAGTTCTCTTTGGTGATTGTAACCTCATTATTATGAGTTATTGCAGAAGTTTTGGAAATTTCTATGAATTTCAACATTATTTATCCTCTAGAAAATTAGAGGGAAACATGTTTTCATAAATTAGGTAATTAGCGTAGCATATTTTTCTCGTAATTAGAGAGAATAATTTCTCACGAAATTGTTTAAAAATATTTTCTATTGATAAAAAGGATTAAAATTTAATACTTGGAGACTATTTTGATTTCATTTTTATCCTTATTTCACTAATAAAATGATAATAATATTTTATGTTATTGTATAATTTTATATCCTTTTGTATAGTTTTTGTAATTATTATATGATGTGTATTTCAAAATAAAACTCTTCTATCAAAATCAATTGTCTATATAATTCTCACTTTGATGTGCGTTCACACATGTATGCATGTACATAGCAAAATATATACAACCAGTGTATTTACTTTAGAATGATTTTCGTTGTGGTCTCCTCTCGCATCTATGGAGAGTTAAACTTAAATTATTAATAGAACAAAAATAAAATTGAAAGTAAAGAGGAAAGAGAGATCACATTATCTTCCAAGTGGAGTGTTTTGAAAACATTTTAGCTAGTACTAGTGCTCTAATGTTTAAAGATCTTTGTTCCTACAAACATATAGAAACAAGTGCAAGTAAAACATTTATATATTAATTTAATAGAAGTGATAAAACTACCCAAACGTGATAACCTTGAGTAATTGTTGTCCATGACGTTACATATTCAAATAAAAATTTGAAATAGTCTTTTGCAAAACTATAAAGGATTCATAATGAAAACAATGAAATATTAAAAATTCTACCCATTATGATAAGAGTAGTAAATTGATTTAGAGTTGAAATGATTTGATTTTAATGGAGTCGTTCCATAAATAATCTTGAAATATAGTAGAAATAAATAATGGAAATTCAAGCCCCAATTGTGGCATGGTGTACTATATACTGAGGGTGTAAAACATGCAAATTTTACCATACATATCCAACTCACTCCTACTCATTGATTATTTTGTATGTTAATCATTTGTACACAAAATTAGTTTACGTTATGTCCATTGATTTCCCATAAGAAGAAATAATATTAGTAATGATAGAATTCATCAACAATTCAATGAAAATATTCAAGGGACCAACCTTATCCAATACCTTTTTGTAATCAAGTATTTCTCAAAAATTGACAAATCTTGAGACATACATCACTAAAAATGTAAGGAAAATAGGTTCAAAATGAGATACAAACAACACCTAGAGAAACATGAACATAAAGTTTTGTAAACCAAATTTTTGTATATTTTCAAAATTTACGAAATTGGTATGATTTATACAACAAAAACCATATATGTCCAAGGGTGAATATGATGGTTGATGGAAAATCCTTTCTTATCTTGTTTGGCTTTATCAAAAATCACTTTGGGAATTTGAGCTCTTTTCCAAAACCATAACCCACTCTCAACTCCTTGCAAAACCCATAAAAATGGTGGTTGTTAATGGGTGCCTATGTTACCTAACCATTATTATCAATCCCTTCATGATTTGGAAAAATCACAAGAAATAATTGATGCAAGTCTATATTCAATAATGTGTATGGAAGTTTCACGACCCTTATATTTTCAATACATATTAAAAAAGTGTAGGTTAGAATGAATCATTAAATGCTTGATCTTGAGTTTTTGCACACAAATGCTTCTGAAAAATAATTTTTCTATGATAAATTCAATATCATTTTAGTGCAAACAAAAATTATAGTGTGTGATTTTCTTTTGTCTTTCTAAATGCAATAATGCATGTATATATTTGTAAATTTTTGAATTAAAATTAGAAATCAATTGGTGTGAAAATCACCATGCAATGAGTGATAAAGCCAAAATATAGAGAGAAATTATTATTTTTAAATGTGCCCATAGGATAAATGATCAAAAATGTAGAGATTCGCAATAAATGTAAGTAAATTTTTGGTACCAATCCTACAATAGTAGTCACATTCCTATACTAGGATAAAAGGAGAGGAGAGGAAATCCATGAGGAAAAAATAAAACATGGTCATTTGAGAAATAAAACAATGAATATATGACCATCATGAGGAAAATGAAATGAGGTACATTTATGGAATTTGAAACATGGTTGATGACATAAGGAAAAAAATATAGAAGGTGCAATATAACACTTGTGAATAGGAGCATAACTTGAACCAATGATCAATAAACACTTAAATTATTAAAGAACCAATGCAATAAAGAAGTCTTGCTCCAAAATAAGAAATCTACATAATTCCCACTTTTGTGTGTGTGTACATGCGTACATTTAAAAATTAATACAAACACACATTTTCTTAAGAATTCTTTTTATTACAATCACCCCCCATCTCTTGAGAGTTCTCAAAGTTTATAAGAGAAAAATCAAATTCAAAGTAAATAGGAAATAGATATCACCTTAACTTCTAAGTGGAGGATTGTGAAAATCTTGTACATGTGGTATTTGTGCTCTCATGCCTAGAAACCTTTGTTCCTACAAACATATAGAAACAACTATTTAAATGTGTCTACACAAACACACATTTATAATGAAGAACCTATTGAAATAATCTTAGTAAAAATAAATCTATTTTATTTTCATTTCTAAATCAAGTAATCACAACATCTATTATTTGTAAAAACTCAAATTATTTTTTGTTTTTTTCATTTATTTTATTATTTGAATTATCTTCATGTTTTGGTTAGATTTCTTATGTGTACAACCATAAATAAAGTTTTTGCACATAAGATTACACTAACGAATGGTAAATTTTATATGAAGTAGGGTAGATGTAAAATAATGAGGGTCAAAAGGGGGGATAAGAGGCCACATTTATTTCGTAAAATAACAATACATGAATTTGGAGATACTTTTAGAGGCACCTAGTCAAATAATTTTATGATGATGTAGGAGGATAAATTGTGAAATTCTATATCTAGTTTCTAAATATGTATTTCTATGCAATAATCAAATGAGATAAGCATGTGAAATTCAATCATTTTTGACATTGACATAATAAGTTTTTGTGAAAACATAGCAAAAGTGCATATGTACGGACACACTTTTTGAAAAAAATGAATCAATTATTAAATGCAATTTCATACAAGGATTCAAAAATGTTGAATATTGTTGAAAATATTTTTCAATTAATATAATAATTTTAAATTATTTTATAAGTCAAGAAAATAGGAAAAATGAAAATGCATGTGTACACACACAATGTTTTGAGCTTAATTTTATATATAATTATTTTTTAAGTAGTATTAAAAATGAATATAATGTTGAGATATAAATTTTGTCTTGCATTAGGTAATCATTAAAAATTATTGAAGTATTGTTAACAAAGTGAATCAATCACAATAACTAACACTATGTAGAAATTTAAGTAGTAATTGAACATAATGGTTAAATATTTAAAAATTTATATTATCTAACCCTAGATTCTCCCCTCTGCAAACCCCTATAATTATTTTACAAAAATACATAAAGATGATTAATATTTTGTGCTTACGAAGGAGAATAAATTCTCAAAAGCCAAAAGCCTTCTTGGTTGATCAAATGCAGGTCCAAATTAAAGGATCAAATCCCTAGTTGAAATACATGGTTACTTAGGAGGGTAAAATATTAAAGTTCATTCTCCTACCACATTTGTAACTAAATATACAAAGGGTGTGCACACTTTTGTAAAGGGTTTACGTCATTTGTCAAATTATAAAAAAATATAAAAAATCATATTTATTTTACCATTTTCATAGAAAATTTCACACTTTATCGAGTTTTGAACTAGCTCTACACATGACAATCATCTGAATTCTCCATTTTTTCTTGTATCAAACATAAAAATTATTATTATTATTATTTATATAATTATGATTCTCATTTTATTATAAAGCATAAAGTTTGACCTTGGGGTCCAATAGTCACATTCGAAGACCAATTAAGGAGAAAACAAACAAAGAACTTAAGGTTCAAAGTGAAAAAGATTGAAAAATACAAGCACTTAGGAAAGAAATGAAATTTTGTTTCTTGAGAATAACATATCAAATTCAATTGAATTAAATTATAAACATTTTCAAGTGAGATAAGAGAAAAACATTATTGTCAAATGATGAAACTGAATATGTAGCACATAGTAATGAATTTGTAATGAATGATGAAACACATGTAGAAAAAAATGTAATTAAACAGTTATCCCTAATGAAGTTTTAAAGCATGATGATATAATGAAATTGTATGACGATAGTGAATATGATCACATAATGACCACTATTGAACCCATTCCAAATGAAGAGATATTTACTAGCCCCTGTGGAGTTAGATGTTGACTTAGACACACATCCCTCCCCTATTGTTGAAGAAATAACACCAACACATATAAGAAATGATGTCTTATCTAGGTTTACCCATGCATTTAAGATAATTAGATAAATGCGAGGATTAAAATGGATGAGAAGATATAGAACCCATGGAAGGTAAAATGTCAAAATGTTTAGCTAGACATCATTTTAAACAAGTATGGAACTATCTATTTGAGAAGAAAACACATACATAAGGATGTCAATTATTTTTGAAATTATGAAAATAAATAAAATGAGGAATTTGATGGATGCTTTAGGGTTTAGAAAAAACATACTAGGGGAAGAAATAATGCAATTGTAAAGAATCTAAGTGAAACATTTAGTTTAATAACTAAAACTAATCCAAATAAAGATAGTAATGCTACAAGATAAATATTAATTGAGGCTATTTTTCAAGTAAGGTAGCAAGTACACATTGATTTGGAAGTGAAATCGAGTATAGCCTCGAAATTGGATAAGAGGACTTTATATAGAGCTATAAGAAGAAGAATAAGTTTAGATGGTCCCATTTTCATGGAGTATTGGGCATTTAGTGAGAAAATATTACAAAATATGACAAGGAAAAGAAAGACAATCAAGGAGACATAAAAAGAAGGAAGGGAAAGCAAATAACATTGAACATAGAAAATGGAAAGATATATTTACAATTAGAATAGACATGGAAACATGTTGAATGAAAAAGAAACACGTGGAACACACACCAATAAGATCCTAAACTAGACCAATGATCAATAAACCCTTAAATACACTACCATGATATCCATTAAATATATGGAAATTAGGTGTCTAAGAAGTGTATGACCTTTAACCTTCCAATGATTTCTCTAACATCAAAAATTCTTGAATGATTATGTGATTTCCTCTATAATACTTAGTAAGCGTATAATATATTCACATGAGTAATGATTTCTTTAAATTTTCTCTTGAAAATTAATTATAATGATTATATGTATTTATAAATAATTGAAATTCGGGTTAGCACCCTCAATGGTGTGTTCATTTATAAAATAAAAATTAGAAAGTGAAAAAGGATGGACACAACCTAACCAAAAGAGGATATAGGAAAAAGAGAGGACTAAGATGATGGTACTTGATGAGAGCCCATAGAACATGCCAATAACACCTAATTTACACTAATACGAAAGAAGGGGCAACTCAATGATAACTCACAAAACGTGTCAATAACACCTAATTTAGACTAATAATCTATACATACACAATAATATCAAAATTGTACAATTTAACAACTAATAAATGTCTAAGGCCATTCATGTTTATCCACAATAAAAAATCTTGAAGATTTTCTTAGTAGGTATTTATTTCATATCCCATACATAGTTCAAGGAAGATAAAAACATGAAGAAAGTAACAAAAATCCATATTCAAGTTTTGATATTAAATTTAAAAGTTTATGTAATTTAACAAGTATTTACACTTTGGGGGTGTTCTCTGATGGCATATAGGGATGTAATGGCATGCATGATTCACTTTTATTGTCAACACCTTGAATTTGATGTCTATTTGACCATCACAATAATAACCAATTGATGTTTGACTTATCAAGATTTTTGACATTTTAAGATCAAGGCCATTAATATAGTTAAAATATTGAAAATATGGTAAAACATGAAGAACAAACAAACAAGGACATAAATCATGCCCTATTAATTCATTAGCAAACAAGACATCTTTGGAAAAAAATGAAATAGGTTTAAAAAGTAACTTAGGAAAATATATTGAATGTGGATATTTTAAAGTAATTATTTAAAACATGGTGGGAATATGGAATTTGATTATATGGTAGAATTTGGGGGCCTTTTTAGGAAAGTTTTGTTTGATAATTAGGTTATGAGAAATATGAAAAGTATATAATGAAAGTAATAATCAAATAGATATGTGTAAAATCTAAATTAAGAGTCTTGAGATTGATATCTATTGACATTTTTAAAAATATATTTGTATGAAAATATTAATTAAAAATAAATGACATCTTCACTTCTTATAATTACTAAACAAGTGAAAAATATAAATTAAATCATATAACTAACATACCTATTTTAGTTAAATCTATGTAAAATACATAGAGGTATCATTCTCAAGGTTCATATTTCACTTATGTCTCGAATCCAATATAGGAACCTCGAGAATGATACCTCTTAGTGTCTCTTACATAGATTTAATTAAGATAGTTATGCTAGTTATCTTCAAAATGAGACAACATACATTTTCGTCATTACAAAATGTATAATAAGACAAGGTATGTGGATCCATTACATTTATCATGTCGCTTCTCTTTGTATTTGCTTAATACGGTATGTATGCCAGAGTGAAAGTATTATGACGAGAATAATTCTTTGTGTATGGGAAGCCTCTTGTGTGCATGACAATAATCCATTTCCATAATCCCATTCCCTCATACATCATCATGTATGCAAACTAGTTGAATGGTAAGAGCTAAACAATTGCTCATTCTCAAAAGAAGCGCTTAAAACTTCTTGTGGATCTTTATTGTTTTTCCTTCATCATTCATAATATCTTCCTTGATAAAATTTTCCTTTTCTTTTATGCTTCATGTGATACATTAAATAATAATTAGAAAATGATATCACATGCTTCATCATTAAGATGATAAATATCGATAAACAATTCTATATAGTATACTAAAATTGTTACACAATTTTATTGAAACACACGTTTGCACGCGCACACGCGCACACACACACACACACACACACACACACACACACACACACACAGAGAGAGAGAGAGAGAGAGAGAGAGAGAGAGAGAGAGAGAGAGAGAGAGAGAGAGAGAGAGAGAGAGAGAGAGAGAGAGAGAGAGAGAGAGAGAGAGAGAGAGAATTAAAAAGAGTACTTGCAATTTAGGTGGAATTGGCATGTTGACAATTACTAATCTAAATCTATGGTTCTAGAAAATATCCAGAACAATATAAAAACAAGGAAACGAGAGAAAATCAAGGAGACAAAAAATAAGAGGAAGGAAAGCAAACAAGATTGAACATAGAAGAATAGATAGTCGATAAGGGAAAGATAAAGTTAAAAGTGGAATAGACATGAGAAACATGTTGAAACCCAAACAAACACATGGAACACACGCCAACAAGAGCCTAATTTTGACCAATGATCATTAAACAATTAAATGCACTACCATCATAGCCATTAAGTATACAAAAATTAGGTGTCTATGAAGTGTATGACCTTCCACCTTCCAATCATTTCTCTAACATCAAAAATGCTAGAATGATTCCTCAATTTCCTCTAAAATACTTGTAATTGCTTAGTAATTTCTCAAAATAATGATTTCCGTAGATTTTCTCTTATGTATGAAGTATAATACTTGTGCAGTTATAAAGAATTGAAATTTAAGTTAGCACCCTCATTGGTGTGCTCAATGATAAAATATAAATTAAAAAGTGAAAAATAATAGACAAATTCAAGAACGGAAACAATGTCACCAAAATATGTCATAGAAAAAGAAAAGAGACACGAAGATAGGACACATCACTTGCCAATAACACCTCATTTCAACTAAAAAGGAGAAGAGACAACACAATACATACACAATACATACACAACAATATCAAAATCATACACAACAATATCCAATTTAAACTAACATCCAATACATACACAATAATATGAAAATCATAGAGTTTAACGACCAATAAATACCCAATGCCAGAGTGTAAACATAATGAAAACTAGAGAGGATTTTATTATTGGATATTTATTGCACATCCCATACATAGCTGATTAAAAAAAAAAAAAGGAAGAAACGAACCAAAAACCATATTCACGTTTTGATTATAAATTTATATGTTTAGGTAGTATAACAAGTATTTATCCTCAAAATGAGATGGTAGACATCGCCGTCATTACAAAAACGTATAATAAGACAAGGTATGCGGGCCCGTTACATTTATCCTGTCGCTTCTCTATTCTATTTTCTTAATACAAGTATGCATGTCGGCAGTGAGTGTATTACGGCGAGAAAACTTCGTTGTGTATGGGCGGCCTCTTGTGTGCAGGAGAATAGTCCATTTCCATTATCCCGTTCCCTCCTACATCTTCATTATGCAAACTGGTCGATTGGGAAGAGCTCAGAAACCGCTTATTTTCAGAAGAGTTGATTAAAAACCTCCTCTGAATTTTGCTGGTTTTTCGTCCATCATTCATCATAGCCTCTTTCAACAAGCTTCTCTTTGAGCTTTTCACCCCTGAAATATACCAAATAATATCATGTTCCATGATCCATCATTAAGATGAGAAATATCGAAAAACAATTCTATATAATATGATTCCAAACATTGATACAGATATTGTTACAAACATTGCTACACATTTGTATCGAAACATTTCAATATAATCTAATCCGAAACATGTATACAAAAATTACCACACACAATTGTATCCAAACATTTCTTTATGCACAACTTTAATACAAAAAATGCTACACAATTATATCCAAACGTTCTATATAATATAATCAGAAAAATTGATACAAAATTTGCTACACAATTTTATCCAAACATCCCTCTCTTTATGCACAACTTTGACAAGCATGCACAAAACTTGAATAAAATTTAACAAATCCAGAACCCTAATATATATATTTTGCATGGATAAAAAAAAATACCTGCAATTTAGGTGAAATTGGAATTGGAATGTTGACGTTGATTGAATCGAGACCTTCACTTCCTGCAATAAGGACATTGTATATATTTTTAAGAACGCATTCCAGACAATAATTATTCTCTTTCAAAACACTCCAGATTCCAAAGTCACATTGTCTGGCATACTGCCATGGGAGAGCGTTTGACTTAACACAAAACAATAAAAAAATATACAGTGACATCATTGTTTTTAGCACACTTTCAACAAAGAAATATATTAATCTTGTCGGGCATTACATTATAAATATATAGTAATTAGTATTAGAATTGAGAATTGTCCGTCCTAGGTTGTGTCAATGATGTTGGAAGATTTTGAAACCCTATAATATTTGAAATACGGAGAGATAATCAGCCGCTCAAATGTGTACAAAAAGAAAAGAACTGTTTTTTTTTAAGTACAGCCAAGTAGTTATAATTGTTTCGGTCTAATCAGCACGCTGTTTCTTTCTGCCGTAATTACAGAGCGTACAGCTTAGTATTTTTGGTGGATAATTCTGGTGGTGCTGCTAATCATCGGTTATTCTTGGGTGGATGGGTTTGTGGCGCACTGTAATCCACATGAAAAGTAGGGCTACTGTCGTATAATTTGTTGGGGACCACTACTTTCTTTGGAGACAAATTACTGAATTCCTTCGTTGAGACGGCACCTTTGAGCTTCTTGTTTCCATGGCCGACATTGATCTTCTTCTTGAGCTGCCTGCGCTTCCAAAACAAACGCATTTCAGATGTGGGTGTTTTCTCCACCGTTGCAATATCTGAAGGTCTTGTCGCGGAATTTGTTTCAGCACTCATTCCCTGCAAAGAATTGCCCATAAATTCAGCACACTCATGATGCAGGCATATACCTCCAAAAGCTCCTTTGTACAGCCTAATGATCCGCAGCTAAAACGGATTACTATATAGGTGTGTCCACAATCCAACAATCCATTGTTATGTTGTTACCTATATAGTAATCTGTTAGGACTCCGGATCGTAAGGCTGCCCAAAGTTCTGGATAAAGTTATAAGCAAATATTGGCCTGATAACAAATACATACGTTATTGTAAGTGTCCTGTGATAGTCTATTATCTTCTGTAATGTGATCAAATTCAGCTGAATCTGCAAGAAACCAGAGATGCATGAGCATTTATAACTAAATATTTAAGTTAAACAAGTGATGGGTTTCCTGAAATGAAAATAAGATTAGAAAAGTGAAAGACTTGAGCGAATTGAGGACTCAAACAAATATTACCTTTACTGTGTATCTGTCTGCTGCAACTGCATAATGGGAAGAAAAATCCCAACATCAGAATTATAACAACTTTGTATGGCGACATTTTTACGAGCCAACGTATAATAGACAAACCCTTTTGTCGAATACCCAGAGGCGAAACTATCAGGCCTTTGATGGCATATCAGAAGGCATCCAATGAATGTCTCTAGTAGCCAAGGTAGCTCATGCAATCTGGATGATTGAGTTATAAGAAGGGTTTTATATTGAACCCAGAACCTCACCAACTCAAAATATAAAAATAGCCACCTCTGATATGGAATTGGTTTCTTGAACATATCAAGAAACCTCAACTGGATGGTGCAATGTAAGCAGCAGACACATGAAACTGTGCATATGCTAGCAACCACTGTCTGTCGGCAGGGCTGAGGAAATGATTCAATACAAAAAGAAAACACCAAGATCAGAGACCCCTACATAGACATCCAGTAAACTGAAACATGTGTGTACATGGTTGACAACAGCAAACTATGTAGCTCAGATTTTCAACCTTGGAAATCTTTGTGACTTCATTAACTTTGTGAGGAACACAATTACAAAGTGGGAAAGTGAGGAGAAAGGCAGTGGCCAATTTGTATGATTGAGTATATCCTAGCTAGTATTATGTGTTTTGTTTTATTGAACAAAGGAATTAGGGTCCACTAGACTATCCTTGGGACAAGTGAGTAAAGACGAAGGGGACAGGGGACAATGATACATGGGCTACCGTCGCCTGCCATTCCCAATACCATATAGTCTGTAACCCAATAAACTTACCGTCTTACATTTCCAAAAACAAGCTTGTCGACCTTACAAAACATGGTTTGTCTTTTGCAAAAATTGTGTGCAATAATCTCATATAAGGCCCCTATTTTTCACTTTTCCCTGATAATAATTTGCCCTTCTTTTATGTCTAGACCTTATAAGTCAACCTTACTTGCTATGGTTGCCCCCACTAGCCAGTGTTCATGTGACCACTCGTCAAGGTTTGCAGGCTCAAAGTACATGTGGGTCTCACATAGGTGGAATTTTGTAGGGAGTCTAGGACTTTTCCACATGGTAAGTATTAGGGTTGAATGGGACTGGCAGAGGAAATATGACTTTGCAATGGAAATTTGATCCATGACGGGGTTTGTCTGTGTGTTAAGAAACAAACTTGAGGCAGGGTCATATGGAGCACATGTTTTGTATTTGGTCAGCCATCTCTCTCATGATATCATTATGATTACGATGAGGGGTGTCTTAAGAGAATGTGGTGAATGTCCTCTCTTAGCTTAGTAAGGAATGAGGAAGATTATGCAGACGTATTGTGGAGGAAGAGTAGGGCATTAATGTCTTCTACATGCTCTGCACATGGTGTGCTTGGAACCATTCTTGTTGATTCCAGACCATGCATTTATGGACTTCCAACACAAAATCTAAGTGGCTTTATATTGGTTTGGAGACAGAATGTCATGTTGACGTTTATAATATTTCCAAAGTTTTGATCTTTCGAAGTGACCACCCTACTCTTACTCTACCTTAGCTTGAACCTAGCGAGTACCTCTATGTTGCATTATTTTCTATGGACAATTGTGGTGTGTAAAGTTAAATACATCAACTCGTCCATTCTATTATCTGTAACTTTGATAGAATCAAACAATTATAATATTTAGATTATTATGAAGGTGCAAATTGTGGATTTAACATAGTTACCATATTGAAGTGACGCGAGTTGTGCTTTTGAAACATTAGTTAGAGTTTACATCTATTTGGAATAGTTTTTCAAGAAAGAAAATAGAAGAAGAAGAATAAGGTTTTTTTGTTTTTGTTTTTAAATGAGTAGTGCATTCATTTGGGCACTAGAGTATTGCGTATATAGCGGATTTATAATTACGAGTAAGCATATTAGTAAACTAGTGATAACCTTTAATCGAAGCGGCTATGAGTAAGGGGCATCAACGATGTCAAAAGCACCAGGGCCAATCTTGACCTCAACCGTTTTAACTCTCCATGTCAAGTATCTCCAAGCCTTGCACTTAACAAGACTTGATCCCTAGTAGGCTTATTGAAAGCCAAACAACTTTACCAATAAACCAAGGGCCCTTTGATGAATAAGGTCTTTTTAAGTTTTCTTTGGTTACTTTGTAAGAATTTGTTAGTGATACTTGAATGAATGGATAAGACGGGCCCAATAAAAAATGAACGAGAATGTCTAATGTATCCTAACTCAATCAACGAAACACATAAAAGTTAAAAGGGTGACATTTTTACATGCAATTATGTAGTCAACTTGTACACACACACACACACAACCCATGTATTCCTAGAAATATGCAAGTATAAATAATTTTTTTAGGCTTCATACAATGAGTAACAATAAACAACAATATTCAATATTAATATTTTGAAATAATTCAATATATCAATCCTCTAATCATACAATGAGGTGAATAAAAGTTCATTATTTCCACAACCACTTTAATTTCTTATCATGACCTTATTTTTCAAGGCAACATTTTTTTATTTTTTATTTTTTATATGAAAATAATATCACATTAATATTCAAACCAATATACCAAATAACATCTCTATTTCATTTTAACAAAACTATATTTCACATCTATTACATAATGTATACTCTAGTCTTAATAAGTGATAAAGTCATAAAATATACATCACATTTCTTAGCTATTCATAGTGTTTTTTAGCCATTCATATTCGGGGTTGAAGTAAGGGTTATGAGCACCTAGGCAATACTAGAGCTAATGCCTTCTATAAATAAATAAAATCTATAATAGAAAAAAATAATTAACCATGACCAAATACCGTATAATAATTTTTAGTAAAACCCTCCGTTAATCTCTAACATATAGTCTATCATAATCCTCATTTTCTCATATATTTCCCAACTATTTTTTCCCACATTCTTTACATATTCACCTTTCTTGATCTCTCCTCCAAAAAAACTTCCAAGACTTCAAAACAATACAAAGTATGAAAAATACATGAGTATGAATTAAATTTAAGAATCCTGCAACAAAGTCACTTGCATAAATATTTGAGGCCTCCTAAATATCATATTCTTAATATAATTATGTAATTTTAATTTTATTTTGAATGAAGTGAATTGAATTGGTATGTAAGGTTGGACACTAACTTCTACTAGCATATATGGAACTATAAAATTGATCTACTCTTCATAAAAACTATAGTAAAATAAAATAAATTAGTGCCCTACATAGTTGCCTAGTGTGCCTAACCCTTAAACCCCCTATGTTCATATTTCTTAGTCATTTAAAATTTGCATCCTCAACAACACAAAGGGTGAGATGACATAGTTGTATATGAAACCTTCTAAAATTTAAATTTTAATAAAAACAAAAAAATGTCTTCAAATATAAGATCCTAAAATTATACAATTTATATTGCCATTAAAATTTTAGTAAACCCACATAATTATTTTTTCAAAAATATACGATGAATAATCGATAGGGAAAACACTCTGCAACTCTAGCGTAAAATTGGAGTCAGCTTTTCTAGGGTTTATCTTTTCTAACCACCATACTGTGACCTTTTTGGGCTCTGTGGGAATTTATTGCTATAGTCTCTCCTAGGGTTTCTCGCCCTGCGGTCCCCTATATAATGTCCTCGCCATCTTCAAACCTGGTTGTTTCAACCATGGTAGGAGATAGTGGAGCAAGCAATGGCACCGCCAACAAAGTGACCTAGGAAATTCATCCGAAGGTCTTTCATGAGGTAATCTTTCTCCTCCTAATGTAGTTCTGCCCATTCCTAAATTTAATGTTGTTTTTCAATGGTTAGAGTAGTTTTTCCTCATTGGGTATTTTTGGGTTGAATCCCTCGAAAGCATTCCCGGTTAACACAGTTTGGACTCCTCATGGAGTTCACCGGATAGTGTTCAAAACATGACCAAGGGTTTCTTTCTTTTTCATTTTTCTGACCTTGCTAATGTGCCCAATATTTTGGCTAAGCAAGCCACTTGGTATGTCCACAACTTGTTGCTTATGTTAACACCCTGGCACAAGGAATTTTTGGTATATGAATATACCGCCCTTAAAGTTCTTGTTTGGGTTGAATTTCCGGTCTTCCTCTGTAATGTTTTCCTTTTTTTTTTGGTAAATTTTCACTTCGCTTGGGCGGGTAGTTTTCCTGGAATCCGATAAGTTTGATCATGCTTGACCGTAGAAGTGATTATGCATTGAGATTGATCTCTCGCAGGATCTCAAAGAATTTGTGGATATGCAGATGGGTGATAAACCTTATTCCCAGTGGATCATGTATATCAATCTACTTAACACTTGCTTTTGTTCTAGGCGTCGATCACAAGATCAAGGTTTTCCCACTTTATGTACCTTGCAAATGCCCTGTGGCCAAAGCAACTCCCGAGTCAGTCAAACCTCAACATGAGGAAGGTTGGAAAGTTGTGGGGTCGATGAAACAAGAACAGAGCCTTTAGCTCCCATGGCCATCTGGAGTCAATTGTTAACGAACAATCTCTCAAGTATCCTCACTAAGAAGCCTACAATCACTTTCTTAAAGAACCAATCTCTTTGCCATCTTGGTTACTCCATTGCCAAAGTACTCTAGCACACCCCTTATGAAGGACCAAACAATTTTTTTCTCGTGCTCCCATCTAGCACTCAGTACAACTACTGCTTCCAAACTCACAAGGGTCATCCACACGGCCCTGAAGTCCTTCCCGCATCTCTCGGGGCCATAGCCTAATATGCAATGTGGATTCCAGAGAAGTGGAATACAACTTTGAGTTTTCCAACTGGAAAAAAGTTGATCTGCATGAATTTTTTCCGCACAATGTTGCTCGTTTCCTATACAATCAATATGATCAATGCCCTTGATGGATTGGAGGATGGGGATATGACTCTGGACCAACGTTTCCCATGAAATGTTTATCTTGGAATGTTCAGGGTCTTACGAATTCCTGTCAAAAATATTTTTGCATGAAACTCGACAACGTTGTGTAAATGTGGAAATTTTGTTTTTGCAAAAAGTAAAAGTTATAGGTTTTCATTTACATATGGTTTGCAAATCCATCGGCCTAGATTTGGCTTTCAGAAGCAATCATGAAGTCGAGGCATGGGGACTAATTTTGCTTTTTCTCCCAAATGGCGGCCCTTATTAATTGACCATGGTATCGACCCCACCAACTATGTCATATGGGTCCTATTTAATATTGATGGCCGCCCTTTTGGGCTCATAAATATTTACGCCTCGAATGATGCAGCCAAAAGGGCCGATCTATGGTGGTGGATAACCAACTCCATTCCCGATGCCTATTGGGTAATAAGTGGAGATTTTAATATGGTTGAGTCACCTAATGATAAATGTGGCCACTTGCCTATGAGATGGGCACTTTACTAAAGGGAAGCGTGGTACTTCATGCGTAATGAATTTGGATTTTTTGATCCTAATGCATCTCACTTTCCCACCTCTGAAGCTTGGTATACATGGACCATCTTAGTGGAGGGACGAATAGCGTTCTAAAAACGGCTTAGCAGGCCATGTTGCGGATCAAGATTTCTTTGAGTTTGATAGCATTTATTCTATGCCAGTGGAGGTCATTATTGACTTTGTGATCTGTAAACTTCTACTTTTGAACTCTACAAATCACACAACTATGCTGTTCTACTTTCAACTTTGGAAAATGACATATTTGCTTGAAAATTAGAGCTTCATGATTGATTATCTAGTGCTATAGAAAGGAAATTCCAGAGAAGGAAATAATTCAAACTTCAACACCAATAATTTTATCCTAGAAACCTCCAATGGAGGAAAACCAGCCAAGAAGGGCAACTACTCTTTCTTCCTACTTTTATTGGTCTAGTATAGACAATTACAGATTACAATAAGTATGAAAAGAAGCAACAATGTAAACCTTCTCTCCAATTACTTTTTTCTCTGTTTCTACACCTTGCTCCTATAATTCCATTCCAGCACTGAAGATCTTGCTCACTGCTCTCATTAAACTCTGCTTCTCAATCTCTCTAGATCTTCGAATGCCTATTCTCTTGTTCCTTTCATGCATTTATAGGCCTTCACATGTCCTCCCATGCACTGGAGAATGTGAAAGGGCATGGAAGGGAAGAGACATGGTGGGCACTTCAAATTCACGTCCATTCGCATTTCATTCTTCTTTTCTATTCGAAAGTATCAAGACCGCTGCCCGAGAAGACGTGGCGGTCTCAGGACCACGGCCCTGGCTGGGTGGCGGTTCCAAGACCGCCACCCTGAAGGGAGGTGGTTCCTTCCAGAACCTCTGTTTACCTCATTTTTCTCACTTTTCTTGTTTCTCCTTCTTGGTGTTGATGGAACTGATGAAGTGGTATTTTTGGATCCCTATGGATCATACCTCCCCTACTTAGGAGGATTTTGGTCCCACAAAATCTTAGTGGGGGAGTGGTAGAGGAATCGACTCCCTCTCGTGCTCATTCAATTACCACCGGATCTCGCCTTGGTGTTTTCTCTCGTCTAACCTGCCAAGACTCCTGTGGATCTCTGGTTTGTTGTTCCAGTACTACATCCTCCTCCGAGTTACCTCAAGTACAATCCTCTTTGGAAGGTAACTTCTATATCTTTCCTTCTTTGTCATGCATAGATGGCATTAGTGGATGTGATATCTTGCAACTTACTATCGTGTGCATCTGCATGAAGTATGGCCTGAAGGTTTCTTCTCCAACCTACTCAAGTATGGTGAAGGTCCCATACTATAGTGGTTTATTCCTTGCATGTCTTTTTTTCTTGAGATGGATTGGTTGAATCCTCTCTAAGTGCATTGTTTCTTTAGTCACCATTGTTCCTTGTATCTCCTCTTCTTCTTGCTACCCCACGGTCAGGTCCAGTGAATCCATAGGTAGATACGGTGACTGTATAACGGAAGTTTGTTTTGATCCTTGAATGAGCAGTTCCTGTGGTGGCTTCTTCTACAAAAACTAACAAGTGCTATCCAAATTCTCCATCCTTTGGTCAGAAATATCCATGCTCTCACGCCCATTTTGTTTTTATTCCAATGAAAGCAAAAAACTGACAATTTTCTTGAATAAGTCTTGGTGTTTGGTTGGAACTTACCATAGCTTTCTTTGATTTTCCCTGGTGTGCCTTGATATTAAAACTAACTCCGCACTTGATCCATCTATACCAGTTCTCCCTCCTTGTGAACACAACATCCATAACATACAAGTAAGGACTTCTAAAGACAACGTCAAATGCATCAAGTGGAATAATATCAACCTCTAATACATCTATGTATTGGGTATTTATCCCAAAATAAAACTTACACTTCCTTATAACTTGTATTTCTACACCTTCCTCACCCATCCCGGTGGGTATGGATGTGGGTGTGCATAAGTCTCTAGACCAAGTCTCTACAACCGCATCGTAAATCAAATTGCGAGAACTTTTGGCCAACCGCATCGTAAATCAAATTTGACCGAGAACTAGAATCTACTAAAGCGTTTACCTTAGTCTTTTTATTTGGATTCTCATTTGAAATAGCTTACTCATCTCTTATTCTTCTTCTTCTCGCCCAGTACATGTTAGTGGCCATACATCCGACCTCTCGTCTACATTCGAATCATCCTCAATCTCCACCTCTCTTTATGTCTTTACAAAGTGGCCATGGATTTCTTAGAATCCTTGGTTGCAGTGCTTTGGGTGCAATTCCGGATGCAACTTCTAACATGCGGTGTCAATATGTCCATTTACATCACAATTATTACATAAATTCTTAGGTTCTTTACAAGTATGCAAAGCAAGATGTGCAGTACCTTTCCATTTACCGCTTACTTTTCTTCCCTTGTTCTTTGTCCTGCTGTTCTGTTGATTGGTCTCCCTTTGGCTCTATTTCTCCTTGCTTCTTCTCATCATCAATGTAGTATGCTTGTACACAAGCTTCATTGAGATCCTTGGGCTTCATGGAGATTACCTTCCTCCGAAGGTGAGTGTGAAGTCCTCCCAAATACTTGGTTAGAATGTCCTCATCCTCCAAGTCCATATTAAGAAACATGGCTTGTCTCTAAAATTCCGTAGTGTAGTCTTGCATGCTTTGACCACTGACTGTCTAAAGTATTGCCACTTAATCATCATGTTATTCTTATGGCCAATAGGATAGAAGTTAGCTCTAATAAATTATTTAAAACCTTTCCAAGTACTGACAATAGGACGTTTCTTCTTCTCACAAGTGGCTAAATGGGTTTCCCACCAAACCAGAGCATGACCTTCCATTTTGACACATGTAAAGATGACCCTTTGTGCCTCAGTGACATTATGTACACTAAAGTATACTTCCAGCTATTTTATCCATTTATCCAATAATTCCGCATGTACTTGTGCTTCAAAATTCTTTATTTCCACTTTCATTTCAACTTTAAAAGGTGTATGTGCATATTTTACCTTCTTGCGTACAATTGGTGTCTCTTCATGCTCTTCCAATTCTTCCTCTTCGTGGATCTTTCCGATACCAAATTTTTGGCTAGTGCTCGAACCACCGAGTCCATAGAATCTTGCTTAACCAAAGCCTTCTTTTGCAGATCTGAAATCTCTTCTTGTTTTCTATGCTATCTATCCATCATGGTATCTAATATCTCAACTCAAGGGACCAAGTTCTCTTCCTCCATTTGAGCTCAAATTATTTGTTTCCACTTCTTCATAGAAATATTTGGCTCGCAAGGTTAAACTTCTTCACCTTTGGACCTTGTCACTATCATACAAAATCACAAGAAAGATTCGAATACCACATTCCTAGATATATAATCAGCTCTGATACAGAAATGATCCATAAACTTCTACTTTACAACTATACGAATCACACAACTATGCTATTCTACTTTTAACTTTGGAAAATGACAGATTTGCTTGAAAATTAGAGCTTCATGACTGATTATCTAGTGTTATAGAAAGGAAATTGCAGAGAAGGAAATAATTCAAACTTCAACACCAACAATTTTATCCTAGAAACCTCCAATGGAGGAAAACCAGTCGAGAAGGGAAACTGCTCTTTCTTCTCACTTTTATTGGTCTAGTATAGAAAAATATAGATTACAATAAGTATGAAAATAAGCAATAATGTAAACCTTCTCTTCAATTAGTTGTTTGCTCTATTTCTACACCTTGTTCCTATAATTCCATTCCAGCACTGAATATCTTGCTCACTGCTCTCATTAAACTCTACTTCTCAATCTCTTTGGATCTTTGATTGCCTATTCCCTTGTTCCTTTCATGCATTTATAGGCCTTTACATGTCCTCCTGTGCATTGGAGAATGTGAAAGGGCATGGAAGGGAAGAGACATGGCTGGGTGCTTCAAATTTGCGTCCATTCGCGTTCCATTCTTCTTTTCTGTTTGAAAGTATTAGGACTTCCACCTTGAGAAGACCGGTGGTCTCAGGACCACCACCTTAGTGAGGCAAGAGGTTCCAAGACCTTTGCCCTAAAGGGTTTTGGTTCTGAAACTTCCGCTCTGCATAGAGTGGCAGTTCCTTCCAGAACCTCCGTTTATCTCATTTTTCTCACTTTTCTAGTTTCTCCTTCTTGGTGTTGATGGAATTGATGAAGTGGTGTGTTTTTCTGGATCCCTATCAATCACTTTGTCCTTTTATACCATTCTCCTATAAGATATCGTATCGGTTAGCATGATGTGCACCCCTTTTGTCATTAAGGCCAATTCTTTCTTAATACTAACTTAATGTAACATGGCCCCACTGTCAATCATATAGAATGGGTTTGGAATTTAATTCCATAACCCATTCATTGTCAATAGTTTCATCATCCTATGCAAGCCAACTGGATACAGTGGTGGGAAGACGGGCTAACTCGGACAACTAGATTTCTTAGAATCTACCACCGATAGGTGGAAAAATTCAACGCTACTCATACTCCGCTAACACGTCACCTCTCACCGGTGGGTGATGGTGGCACTCCCAGTGAACCCTTCTCGAAGCTCTATAACTACATGTTGCTATGCTCCAGAAAAAAATCCAAATTGCAAATAACTACAATGCTAGAGGCACACAGATCAAGGCTCGGATGCATTGGCTCAAGATTGGAGATCGGGTCTTGAAATAATTCTTTCTTTCTCTCCAAACTAGAAAGCCTTCCCAACAGATCCGAGCTATCATGGACAATGGAGTTCGGATTATAGACCCACAAATTATGTTACAAGCCTTTATGTGTCATTACAAGCTCGTCTTTCAAGCTCAACCACCCTCTGTAGTTCGTTGAGATGCTCTTGATCAATGTTTGGGTGTTGTGTTGCAAAAACTATCAGAGGCTCAAAAGGTGATTTACAATAGAATTCTCACCATTGAATACCTCCATGAAGCCACTATGCAAATGGATAATGATAAAGCATTGGGCTGCGATGGGTTCCCTTGTGAATTTTATAAAGCCCTTTGGGATTCTGTCAGACAAGACCTATTTCAGGTCTATCTTGAAGGATTTCAGAATCAATCCCTAGGGCCACACATTAATAAGGGAAACATTGAATTTATCCCTAAGAAAAGAGACCCCGAGAAAATCACCTATTGGCAGCCGATTATGTTTCTGAATGTATCCTATAAAATAATTGCCAAAGCGTTAGCTCTGTGATTACGTAATCTTCTGTCTACTATTATTCAAACTAGAGAAAACAAGATTTATACAGGCCGATTCATCACCGGAAAACATCTTCGCGGTGTGGAAAGACATGGAATGGGCCCGTGGGTCTAATCTAGAAGCCATGTTTATCAAGATCAAATTTGAGAAGGCTTACGATCGGATTGAATGGCCATTCATTCTCACCATGCTTCAAGCCCTTAGCTTTGGACCCATTTTTATTGAATCCGTCAATATGCTTTTTGCAGATGGCCTCTCACTTAGAGCCTTTTGGGATTTTTCGATCTATTTGGCAAGGCTGTCCTCTTGCCCCTGCACTGTATGTGCTAGCGGCCAAAGGCTTTGGTTATCTCTTAGCTCATGCCAAAGTGCAAGGTCTTGTTCGTGGAATCTCGCTTCTGTTGAACCCAACTCACAACTTCTTAATGGGAATTTTGCAGATGATTCCTTTCTTACGCTTATTGAAGATGAAACCAACATTCACAATGCTATGTAATGTTTGGATACTTTCTGCCTAGCTTCTAGCTCATCCATTTAATGGAAAAAAACCCAGTGTTATTGGAAATATTTCCTTCCCATACCTAACTCGCTTGTCACTTTTGATTGGAAAATCCTGACACATGGTGAGATTTTTAAATTTTTGGGTATTCCTTTTTCTTTTCAAGCCTCCTTGGCTGAACTATGGCATTATGTCATTCAACGGGTGGCAAAAAGTTGGAATATTGGATCACCAGGCCTTTATCCATGGCTAGCAAGTTCCAAATCTGCTCTAAAGTTCTTGCAACCACACATGTTTACTACTCGTCATGTTGGGTTCCTTCCAAAGCCTCTATTTAGAAGCTGGAAAAATTGCTCAAAGATTTCTTATGGGCTAATGCTTCTATAGGAAAATGTTTTCATCGGGTAGCTTGGGATATATGTTGTTTACCTCAAAACTCTGGAGGCCTTGGGCTTATTCACATTCAACACCAAGGACAAGCTCTTTGCACTAAATGGATTATCAGAAGCATTACTAGCCAAGAAGCTTGGAAATTTTTCATACAACACGATATTGTGGAAGGTTCTCCTTATGGTCACCCTGCATGGAAAGGCTTAGGGTTTTTCAATTTGTTCATTAACCCAATGCCCATCAAAATTGTTGGCACCTTTGTGCTTAAGAGTATTTGGAAAGCATGGGAATGTGTTAAACCCTAGCTTATGTGGAAGGGGGATGGCTTTCGTAATGGGATTTCTATCAACCAACAAAGTATCTCCGGTGGTTGCCAATTTTTCAAGCCTAAAATAAATGTTTAGTAGAGGTACCGAGAATCTCTGGGCTCTAATTCTTTAAGTGTAGAATTCACACCATAGAGGACTTCTTCTGAAAAAAACTTAATCCTGGTCCTCTTGGCTAGATTTTAAAGCTCTGTTTTAGATTTCCAACCAGGATCAAGATACTTTTACTATTGTGATCAATTTGGTTCCTGACCACATGTTACATAATATTGTTGTGCATTCCTCTCACCCATGGTGGGACGAATGGAAGTGGTATGCCAATACCCCATTATGTAATTACAAAGCTAGCAAAGGTTATCGTTGGCTCTCATCCCATTTTCCCATGGTGGGAAAACTTAATACATGTTGGGGAATTCATTCCACTTTGTCTACATAGGGTAGGTGATTTGAAATTGTTTGGACTATATGTGTGGAGCCCAAGATTTCTCATTTCCTTTGGTGTATTCTACACCAAGGTCTTCCTATCGGGGCTTGTCTTGTTCAAATTGGGATCCTAGCTCCCAAATGCCCTTTTTGTGGGCATATGGAAATGATCTTGCATATCTTTTGGTTTTGTCCCAAAGCTCAAATTTCCTGGAACTAGATCCATTATTTTTTCTTTCCTTCATGGCCTCACCTCTTCACTTGGCAACATATCCTTTTGGGAGATAATCCCAAACTTTTGCCTATGTTCACCCAGATTTGGCATGTTTTCAGGGGGGAGATTATGTTTTGGATATGAAAAGAAAGAAATTCTTTTTCTTTTCTAATTATGCATTTGATCAATCTTTCTCGATTCATAATAAATCTACGGTGATCTATAATGTGCTTCGGAGATTCAATTTCAGACAACACAGGTGGCACCGGAGGTGGATCACCTCAGCACCTATTGCACCATTGGGGGAAGCCCCATAAAATGTTACCAGAGTGCATCCATCTCCCACTGTGTGTTCCTTGCCTTACGCCCATAGTGGCGGCGAAAGCCGAGTATCAACATCATGCTTTCAATTGTGGTCACTTTTCGTCGGGGCCATTACATCAACGCAGATTACTCACCAACTCGTTGATGTGGTCAGGATCTCCATCGTGGTCGTCACTCATTAGAAGGGTTAGAATTTGCCACCTCACCAACATGGGTGGGGCTCTCCTCCTGATTTTTCTTTGCACCAAGATGCTTGGAACCCACTTCCACCTCCGCCACCATCAGAAAATCACCTCAACCTTGCCATTCTTACTCACGGGGAAGCATACCCAGAGGAAGAAATTACTGCTGGTTGGGAGCTTCTAGATCTTTGGCAAGGACTTTCCTGGTTCGGGGTGGTGGATGATCAGGATCCGCCCGCCTCGGGCATGTTTGCTGTTGCTGCTTGATTGTGTTTTTTTCTATTTTTGGCGATGCCTATTTTTTGTACTCTCCTAGGCTCGACCTAGTTTGACTCTCATTGCTCTAGGCTCGACCTAGCTTTGTTTGTGGTTTTGGGGCGTGCTCTCATACCGCCCGCTTTTTTGTTGAAATTCATCTTGTATCATATTGAATTAATATAATATAAGATCCTTTTCATAAAAATAATTACACGATAGAAGATATATAAAAATTAACAATTTTAAGTCAATAGGAATGTTGATTTCCTCATAATTTTCCCAAATCTCACCTCTAAAATTTATTTAAAAAATCATTCCAAAGTTTAGAGTTTTTACTATTGAATCCTAGTTGCATTTCCCCATTAGTTTCCTAAACATATTTAATTTTGGCGTGAGTTGTACTTAATTTTGGCTCAAATAGACTAATATATAAGTTTATGGAGAAATCTACACAAGTCTTGTAGAATCTATCTATTATTTTTGTCGTAAAATTTAAATTTAAACTCAAAAATAGGGGTCAACACCATTCAAATTTAGAATTTATTTTTGAAAAATATATTAGTAAGATTTAAATGCCATCTTTTCAAATTTGATTTTTGATTTTTACACATATATTTATTTTTATTTTCTCTAAAATTTAGCAAAGACTTTCTAATATAGAAATGGAATCATCACTATGGTTTCTCATGTACTCTTTAATCTTGTTTTTTCATTCTCGAGTCCGAGAGTTGGCTTAGTGGTGAAGAAATTGTACTCTTGGAAAAGACATTAGAAGTTCAAATCTTGTAGGGGGTAGGATATGTATGCCTCAAATTTTAAGCCTACTTCAAAGGTATCTGTTACATATTGAGATTATGTGATAGTCCCATATGTTATAAGCCACTTGTAAACTCAAAATAGGTCTGCTTGACATCGTGACTATAAAAAGACCTCCATTTCCTTTTATTGGTTGTGTATGTGTCTCCTTAGTGCAAGACATGTCTTTGCCTTATCTTTTTTATTTTTATTTATTTCTTGTATTTATTATTTTTCTAATTTTATTTTATTGTATATTCGATTAAACAATTCATATTTCTTTCTATATTTTATTATATTATTCGATACAATTGATTATTTAATTTATTATTACTTTTTAGATGTAACAAAAATGTTGACATGTAAACATAGGTATAATGAAATGCAAAATCTAATTAATTTTATTAATATTTAAAATGGAGTACATAAGACATGCCTTTATCATGGACTGGAAAATCATTAAAAGCTCATAACTGCCAAACACCTAATTCTATATGGTAATGTTACCTCCAATAAAAATTACAATATTACTTATTACTAAGTTACCAATTTATCTAATGTAAAGGGGATGTCTTTTATAAAGAAGCACACTTCTTTTATATTTATTAAATAATATATAAATATAATAAAAAAACATTTGGATCATAAATCTAATAAACTCCTTTGATTGAAAGGGTACAAAATAAGAAGATATGGAGCATACAACTATGAATTCATCCAAGTAGTATCTGTTGAACTTGTATGTTGGCACATTTTACATCATGGTATTGATCAACTAGTGTCTCTTCCCTCACCAAGTTTGCTAAGAGAGAAAGTTTTGATGTAATTGATGGTAACCCCATTGATGTGCTCATCCCCTATGACCATCATGCCTTATTGTAGTATAAGTACAATCAATGTTTTCTCAACGGATTCTATCCATATAAGGCTCACATAAGTATCCCATTTAGTGATAATACATTACATATGTGGATAAGTGCATGGAGTTGGGTGGCCAAAAAGCCGAAAAAATCCATTTTGTGGTTATTTTGAGCATAATGTGCTCACATTATGGCTCGGTCGTGTTATAGTATGAAGGATCTAAATGACACTAGTGTTATAACACACTCGTGTTATGACTTGGATTTTCCAAGGCATACTTTGTGAGCATGTTATAATCAAGTTATAAAAAACATACAAAATTGTGGTCGAGAGCTCATTTGGCTCTCTTCTAACCCAAAAATGCTATTTTGTAAAAATGCGAGCGATAAAAATATCGTGAGTTTTGAGAGCAGATGTCACGCCTCACCCGACACGAGTCCCAAAACACATTAAAAGATAACCAAATATCCCGATTGAAGATGGGAAAGGTAATAAAGTGGTGATAATTTTTTTTTAATTTTCGGGAAGATGGAGATTTATTAAGCTAAAAAAAACATCTCTGTATAAATTTATTTTTTTGTTTTATATGCAGAGATCCGAGATACGAGGCATTTTTAATCTCTCTCTCTCTCTCTCGTGAAGAGCCCACAACTGGGGAAATCCAGAGAGTTTCTCTATTTTTTTCACACATTGAAGACAATAATAATCAAAACTATAACTTCTAATTTCCAAATAAAAGAAGAGAGATTTCATTTCACACATTATAACACTTCTTCTTTCCCTTAGTTTAATTCTTCATTCCAAGAGAAGATACATATTTTAGAATTTAAAAAAAAAAAATTATAACTGGAAATTGGAGTAAAATTCTCATTTGTAATAGGAATTCAATCATATTTTCCACACCTTTGAATTACATAACTGAAACAATTTAAATTAGAATAATGTGTCCATATCATGCTTACAAGAATGTAATAAAATGCAAGTATGCAAGCCCTCCTCTCAAGAGGAGACAACCTGCCAAATTTTTGGCTCAAACACAATGATGTCGGACTTCAAAATCTATAACTCCTAAAAATCAAGCCACTTCAATTTGCTCCCAAAAAAAAATGTAAAACCTCCAAAATCACAAGAGAATGAGCCTTGGTTGACCACCCAACCATTTGACATCATTACATGCCACCAAGAAGATCAAGATGACATGCTAGCCCCCCCCCAAGCCCATGGGGAAGAGGCAACACATCCAACCAACACATAGGAGAATTCAGATGCAACAATCAACATTCAAATACTTGGTTTATCACATCACACACATACTCACCCAAGAAAAATAGCCAAGAAGCACCATGCTTCAAATATAAGGAAGAGGGGGATGAAAATTCCATGTTTTTGTAGTCAAAAGCTCTATGTAAAAAAATCCACCTTATCTCTCCATAGATTCAACACCCCTTATCACTCCAAAATCACTCCCCTTATCTCTCCATTATCTCCCCAAGAAGGATTTTCAAACATATGGTTTCCTTCATTGAGGGTAGGGATGGATTTCCAAACCAAATGGAAATGCATCCCTACCTACAAGCCAAATGTAGGAGTAAAAATTAAAAGAAATAAACTCTTTCAAGCTTGTTAAACAAGCATATACAAGTGTAAAGGAGGAAATTCCTCCCTCTTCCCATCCATCTCCAAAACCCACCCCTCAAGGGTGGGTGGAGAAACAAAAATAAAATAAACAAACATCCCTTTCTCATTCATATGCATAATTCAACTTATAACACAAATTTAAAGACCATTTCAAATAGGAAATAAAATAGGTGCAAGATCCTACCTTGCACTCAAGCACAATCCAACCAAGAAGTTCACCAAGAAATCCAAATGCTTGTTCCAAGCTCCAAGCTCTTCCACCACCAAAAATTTCAAAAAATAACCCCTTCACTAAGGACATGAGGGGTTAAGAAGGAATAATGCCACATAAGTCAAGCAATGGGAGGGTGAAAAATTTCACCCTCCACCTAAACCACATCCAAACAAAATGCAACAAAATTACCCCATAAAATTAAAATTGGGGAAAACAAATTTGGCTCCAAGCAATCATGAGAAGATTCAAATTTCAATAAACATTCCCAAAATCAAAACTCCATAAATTTGGAGTGTGTGGGAGGGGAAAAAATGGGCCAATGGGCCTCATTTGCATTGAAAAGAGTCCACCCCCATAGGGATGGGGGCTAGGGCCCCTTTTCAATGCAAATCAAGCCTTTTAGCCTAGCCTAATTGCCCCTCTTAAATGTCACATTTTCCCCAAATCTGTCAAATATTATCTATTTTTCAAATATACCATGACAGATAGTCCAAAAAGTTATTTTTAATTGAATTTAGGGTATTTTTTTCATTAAATGATTTTTTTCTTACATTGTTCCTAATTTGTTTATTTTAATTTTTAGTGGATCCAATCTCTTCACTTGAAAACCCTCCTTCACTCATAGACCAGGGTGAAAAAAACATACATGAAACACCTCATTTTATTCCTAGACATCCTCCTAATACCCAAAAAAACCTTTTGGGGAGATTTAGAATAACAAATCTCAAATTCAAGGCTTAATAGATACCCTAAGAAACCCCAATGCCACGAGTACCCATTGCCAAAATCTTGTGTCATCATTAGAGTCATTAATATCTAATATTGATAATGTGGTGGGTCAAATAAACATATGGGAGGGTTACAAAACCAATTGTCATATTTTTATGCATGCAAATTGTCTTATGATACAATGAAGAAAAAATCATCGAAGAAACGTTGCGTGCTTTGTCAAAGTTGACCCTAAAACTAATGCATTCTTTCTATTGAGCTATAGAAGATTCCTGATCCATTGGTGTAACCATGAGGGGATAAAAACAATTTTTGGGATAGATGGTGGATGGTTTTGACCAACCTCCTTGCAACAATTTTAAGGTACCACAATATTTCTTGAGGAAACTCTATTATGAGTTCATCCTTAATAAAATACCAAACTATTTTGATATTCAAGATTTCAAGATAGAGGAAAAGTCTCTACACATGATAGATTGGGGGAACAACGTTGCACAGAATCGACCACTTAAACCCATTGGTTGCCCATTTGTTCAACGTATTTCATTCCCTTTAGTTGTGAAGGAGTTTTGGAGGTTGCCACACTTGATTCTATTAATACTTTGACACATGTATTGCTTCATCATGGCACTCATCTCTCCCAAGATAGTGAGGATGGTCATTTGAGGCATCGACATCGTATAATAGAATTTTTCGTGTTTTTGGGAATCTACGCACCTTTGTGGTTGATGAGGCTACTCCACAACCTAGTGAGGTTACTCTATAACCTAGTGAGGTTGCTCCACATCCTAGTGAGGTTGTTCCACAACCTATTGAGGTTCCTCCATAGCCTAGTCAGGATACTCCACATGCCGATAAGGGTGTTTGATTGGATGTTACATGTCATGATTCTGTTTTGGACACTATCATCATCATAAATGATCTACTAGATTCGACCTCTAACATTGACCAAAAAATAATTTTACATGAAGTTAAATGTAATTTAGTTTATATTTTTCAGAATAAAATTTAAAATTAATGATATTAATTCATTAATAATGAAAATTAACAAGTCATGTATTTTTATAAACTTTCGTGGTCAAGCTACACATCCATTATCACATTCATTAGTGGACATGAAAACCCCTCAGGGATAAATTTTTAATTTACATTAGTAAATATTTTGTGTTAATTTGTTTCCACATAGAGATTTTATCTTAAAATGAAAATTTGAAGTTGAACAGAAGCTATAGACCTTTGACTTCAAGGAATGTTGGTATGATTGCACATGTTGATGAATTTACTAATGTGAGTTTTAGTATTTTTAATCATCATTTATGAAGATAATTAACTATATTTAATGTATACAAATAATGTCATGTATGTAACTTGTATGTGTGTAACCTTCTTGTTTTTAGTTGATGACATCATTAGAGTCTCCTCATTGACATTCAACTATCATTAGATGTTGGATTTTCTATGTGTATAGCATCCGGTGTGCCTCTTACGTGTATAAGCTAGTAATGTAATTTTCACAATGAATTGCTTGTATTAAATAACCTCATATAGTATAAATAAATTATATCCACACATATTATAGTTTTATTCATCATGATTACTATAGGAGGAGGTGAAAACTATAGTTCATACACACGGTATTGATGTTATTGCCCTCGCGGTCGATCCTAAGAGGCAAAGGATGATTCAGAGTGATTATGAGATTATAGTAAGTATTTATTTTAAGTAATGTCATTTTATATGTCATTAGTTATATACTGATTTAAAAATATGTAAATTTGTGAAATCCTAATTGCAGAGTCATGTATGATAAATAAATGATAAAGTACAAATCTGACATAAGCAATAAGCTAAAGAAATATAAAACCCTAAGTGCAAGAGAGAGTAGAAGAATTTGATAATTTTTAATTGATCCGAAGTATTCGGATTGGAAGACTGATGAACAAGAAGAGAAGATTGTCACAATCAAACTCAAAAATCTTGGAACCGCCAGATAGCTCGAACTAGGGCACTGGAGTAGGACTTGGTTGCTTAGTCATGGTGCACCTCTACTAGGTGCTTATGAGTGCATAGGAGCTTAGAAACTAATTTTTGTTGTGTCTCGAGGTGGTCATTGATCTTACCTTTTGGTCACTTGTATGTTATTGGATGATCACTGAATTCACCTATAACATGCAAAACAAAGGATGTTCTACAAAACCCAAACTACATTAAATCCTAAAAAGGAAAGATGCAAATAGGGAGTCGTATTGACCACGACGGTCACTCAAAAAAATGAACTTATGACCAAGTGTTGCACTACACTTCAGACTCCATGTAGTTCTTGTGTGCATGTGTGTATAAATCGTGCCCTAGAAATCTCATGTGCAAGTGCACGTGATAACGGAGATAACTAGATGTACCAATGTAAATAGATGTGTGGATGGAAAAATGAACTTCCACTCCTATTCTTGTATGCATAAAATTTCATCCCTTGTCCTTTGTATGAGTGCTAGATGGATTCCTTTAATGCTCTTAGATGCTTTTGGATGTAACCTTAGGTGGTGATAATAGATGCTTAGAGCTTGGTCCTTTATTATGGTCACATAGCTTTGTATTTATATTATTCCCTTGTTTAAATTTTGTAATTGATAGCTAAAAGGTTGACCCATAAGAAAATAAGATGCCCAAAAGATAAAAGATGGGAGTAAGATACAAAGAGGTTAGGGGCACCTTGACGGGACAAGGGTTCCTGGGAATTGATGTCCTAGCTAGGCGCTAGTGTCCAGAGTTAAGAAAGATAAATAATTGAAGTTCAAGTATGGGATGTGGGGTGTGTAAGACCAAATAGAAATTAAGAAACACATAAAAGAGGCCAAATACAATAGTCAATTACTAGTTTTCTCACTTAGGAATCATATGAATAGTAGTATGTGATTAAGACCTATAAATGTACCTAAGTGTGTGATTTTGTGTCTACATTTTCCCCTACTTTATATTGTTGAGTGAATGAATATTCGATAACATAAAGTTGATAAGATATGTGTACCTGATAATCATGTAGAGTGTGATGGCAAAAGTGTTCCAAAGAGATAAGTGAAAACATGGAGTGATAAAAATGAAGCGTGGAAGCTAAGAAAAAGGAAATGACCCTAGGGGTGAATCATATGAGTTGTACCATGTTTTACCTTTTTTGTTATAGTTTGATGAAGGGTTGTTTCTTATTGCGCATTAAGGATGAACATGCAAAAGAAGAGTGAAAGAGTAGTCAAATTCATGTGTTATGAAAACTTTGTAAAAATGTAAAATCTGAAAAGTAGTAAAACGAACACCCGTGCACTGATCCATGATGAGTAAAAAGGATAAAATTGTCTTGAAATGTTGTAGAAGAGTGATTTTTTGTGGGATATCATGCCAAGAGCAAGTTTTTTTGGGTGATCTCATGCCAAGAATGATTTATTTGGGAGAACCAAATGTGAGTTTTTTGGGAGATATCCCTCCAAAACATAAGAGTGTTGGGAAGAAAGGTATAGTGTTATTATCCTTCCATGATTTCTTCCAAAATTTATACACCACTGCAAATGATGTGATCCTGCTTTGTTCTGTGTTGTTCTAGTTCAATCCAAGTAGAAAAGGTGATAGAATGCATTCTAAGGACTGTGTATGTATTGTAAAAATGCTTTGTGAATTTTTTTGATATGAGAACATAACTATAATCGCCCTCGTCATAGGAACACAGAAAGGTCAGAGCACCGAGGCACTAGTGTTTATATCTAGGCACTGGTTCTATGCTAAAATGAGGACCTAATTCAGAATCTGGGCCATTTCAGTAATTGTAACTATGTTATATTCCTATATTGTGTAGGCCTATACTAAAGCTCGAGCCATGTATGGCGTGAATGATTCATCAAATGTATGTCCCCCTCATTTTGGGTACATGCAACATTGCTAGGAGGATGTGACCTAAAGGAGAGGACTAAAATATGATCTAAAACTGATACCCTGTAGGGGGAGGGAATGTGCATGGTAGAAACCAAGGCACATGCAAACAATATGACTAGAAACATGTGTTAGTAGAAAAAGTGACAAACATTCTATCAAGACAATGTAAGTAAGCAAAGCAATAGTGCGAGAAAAAGTGTACACAAAAAGTAGGTTTCAAACATGGGACATCTCTCACAATGTCACAATATAATTAGGTCTAAAGTGACCAAAAATACAAGCAATGATCAAAAAGACATAGGACATAGCTGAAAAAATGGCATATAATAACAAAAAAGTGGAAAACAAAGAGTAATAGACAACCATGGTACCAAATAGTCTTGCAAATCAAATGCTTTCACATGAATCACATGTTAGAATGTTAGGAATATAGGAAGTATGTTAAAGTATGTATGATCCAATAGAGAGTAGTGTGCTTTAGTAAGAATAGGAATTATTATAAAATGAAACAATAACACCGTAGTGTGTAAGAAAGTAGATTCCCGAGGATCCTCAATGGACCGGTAAGAGGTATATTGTGAAGCATCCATGCTACGTGTAAATATATGTAGAAATTATTCATTCAAAACTAAATAATAAGTGAGCGAGCATGTCTATATAGAAAATATAATTACATGCAAAGTATCCATCTAGCATGTGGAATAAAGTGTACATGTAAGTATAAACAAACAAAAGTCGTGCAACCAAGATATACAATATGTTGTGAGTGAGTGAGATGGAATGATATGCAATGTGAATGTGACAGAGTAATGTGTCCTCGAGTGGATGTATATGAATGTGAGATGAGGTTCATTTATAAAAGGCCCTTCGATAGTCAATAATGAACCATAGAATAAGAGTGTGTCATGGGAAATGGTTTAAAATGGGCACTAGAGATAGATCAATGAAGCATAGATTGTAAAGAGTGTGAATATGGTAAGGTTGATGAATGAAGTATGCCCTCAATAAGTCACGTGTGAACCGTAGCACAAGAGTGTGTCCTAGGCTAGTGATGATACAAGTTGTGTAAGATTCATGAGAAATATTAGATGCGCAACATAGATCATAATAGTAGAAATTAAAGACATCTGAAAATGCTAGGAGGCGGGAATAAGCATGATGCCCCCTAAGTGTATGATGTAGAAAAAATAAAGTAACATTGTTTAAGAGATCATCATTTTCATGGTTGAATCCGAATGGAGAAACATCATAGACTTTAAGCAATAATATGGGGCTAATAAGAGAAATGGCCATTATGGTGTAAAATTTACATGCCCATTGTGTATTCTTCATCAATGAAAGGTGGTAGTGGACAACCATGTGCATACCAACGAGTAATATTTTTGTATAGCCAAGAAATGAATCATTGCAAATAGAAACATGACCGAAAGTCATAGGAAATGTGATATCAATATGATCATAATCCAAAGTTCCACCAATGTAGTCAAGCTAATACTTCCCAAGAGTTAGTGGAGAAGTGTGAAAGGTGCATGTGAAAATACCGATAAATGGAAGACTCAAGGCCATAAACATCGTAATATGAAAATATCCATGATAGAGGTGAGAGGAATGAGGTGGAGGGATGAGATCAATGAGTGTGAATCCAAGCTGAGTCAAGCCATCATGTGTAAAAAAGTGTCAGAGCAAGTGGGATCGAATGGAATATGTGGCCAATAAGCATTATTGATGAAAATATTGCATGTGAAAGGAGGAAGTGTTGATGCAGAGTGATTATGGGAAGATGAGGAAGGTGACCTATGATGTCCAATGTATAGATAGACCCCTAAAAAAGTATCATAGCATTAGTAGGAGAGGGTGCAGATGTAGATTTTCTTGGGGAGATGAAGTAAATGACATGGTGTCCAATGCAAAAATGGATCCCTAAAGATGAATCATGTTAAAGTTAGGGGTAGGAGGTTCCGTGAGTTAATAATCATCAGTGAGATATGTAGGAGGATTATGGGGGTGATCGACATTGTGATAGACAAATGGAATAGGGAGAGTAGTGATTGGGTCTAGAGTACAATATTTGAATGGGTCTTGGTCATCAAGAATAGTATAAGCATGACCATCATGTAGAAACTTAATGCATCAATGAACTGTAGAAGGTTCTTCGTGCATAACATGAAGTCATGGTCTACCAAGTAAGTAATTGTATTGGAGCTTGGCATTGATAAAAAAATATTATAGGGATGGTTTTTGGACCAATTGTGATAGGTAAGGTGATATGGCCCATGCATGGTCATGTAGAAGAATCATAGCTACAAATAGAAATGGATGTTGGCTTGAGATAAGTTGAGGAAAGGCCAAGTTGTGAAGAAATTTAAGATTACAAAGATTGAGATCAAATCCATTATCAACCAATACCGCCGAATGTCGGTGTTGAAGATACAAGTGTTGATATAAAGAGGAGGATCATTGTCATAAATAGAAAGAGCGGTAGCTACATCAGATGGGAAAGTAAGGTGTTGAGAAAATGCATCAACGAATAATTGATATACATGATCCAGAGGAGTATTTACAGGAATATAAGTATTATCTAGGAGAGATTTGATTTTATCCTTACATTCAAGATTGGCTTGCAAGAAATCATAAATGGAAATATCCATGATGAGATGAAGCTTATGATATTGAAGCAAGGAGAAGAAAGAAAGATCCGAGAGTGTTCAAAATATGGGTTCACTAAATGATTTAACAAATATGAAAATTTGAGAAATTGTAATCGCAGAGTCACGTATGATAAATAAATGATAAAGTACATATCTAACACAAGTAATAAGCTAAAGAAATATAAAACCCTAAGTGTAAGAGAGAGAGAAGAAGACTAAGCTGATTTCGTAATTGATCTAAAGTATTCTAGATTGGAAGATTGATTAATAGGAGGAACATACTATTGCAATTGAAAATAGAAAATCCCCTGGAACCGTCGGATGAGCTGTCTTAGGGCACCTGGAGTAGGATTGGGATGCCTAGGCACCAGGGACATCTATTAGGTGCCTATGATGCACATGAGCTAAGAAATTTTTTTTTTTGTCACAAGATGGTTGTTGATATTCACTTTTGGCCACCTGTAGGTCATTGGATGATCGTTGAATTCACCTACTACCTGTAAAAAAGGATATCCTAAAAACCCCAAACTACATCAAATCCTTAAAAAGAAAGATGCAAATGGGGAGTCACACGACCCCGATGGTTACCTAACAGAGTGAACTTAGGAATAAGAATTGTACTATATCTTAGACTCCATGTAGTTGTTGTGTGTGTGTAGAAAGCGTGCCCTAGGAGGACCTTGTGCAAGTGCACATGATATCGATCAATATTTAGATGTAGTAATGTAAATGTTAACACCAAATCACAACACCCTTTGATTTCTTAGCATGTGAATGTGTTAAGGAAAGTAGTGTGACTAGGTAACATGGGTACTATCTCCAAGTTTGGGACTTGCTGCTTGAGCTAGACCTCAAGAGAAGGTTGGTTCCCCTACCTATTCTAATCCTAAAACTACTCCTAGGAAAGAAAATGCAACTATTCTACCACTAACCCGATTTGCAAGGGCCACGGAAGAGAGAGATGCATAAAATGAAATTACTAAACTAAGGAGGTGATAACACCAAGAAAAGGGGTGAAGATATCCTTGCGAGCGAAAATGGAAGAAAATGAGGTAGAATGGGGAGACAAAAGTGCCACAATTCAAAGAACACATTCGAACCTCCAATTTCATGGAGCACAACAAATTTAAATCCTACAAAAGAATATACCATGAATAATATACCTAAAAATGAAATGAAAGGAAAATAAGACAATACAACTTGAGTTAGGGCAAGAAAAGCCACAAAACACCAATTTTATTGCTTAAAATGATGCACAATCCATTACAATATAGGCACAAGGCATAAATCCTTTACAAAATGCATAAATTTGAGGCTTGTGGCTCACAAGAGTGTTGGAACAATTTTGGCAGAGTTCCTTTACATTCTAGAATCTCTCCCCTCCACAAATGAGGGTAATTCCATACATATAGAGAAGGGGAAGCTACCAACCACTGAAAACCTCATTATTTTCCTATACAGAGGTATGGGCGACTGTCATCACCAATCCGGCACTATGATAATTCTTCACCGGGAACTCCTCGTGCTATGATTATTTACTAATGCACAACCTTTAGTTTGGTGGATGTAATCTGGAAACAAAACAACAACATAACACAAGAATACCATCGACTATGATAAGACGGAATGATGACAAATCTGAAATATCAAAGTAAATTATAATATTAACATGAAATTGTTACAATCTCACCCATGAGGTACTTCAAGTGTTATTGACTTCACTTGTCTTTCACCAAGACTATGGGAGAAACTTTACAATTACACCTCTTAATGGCTTCTTCAACACACCTTTAAACCGATGGCTTCCTTCGCACACTTCCTACAATATTTCTCACTACTTCCTTCTATGCTAAATGAGGGGGTGGCCTCTTTATTTATAGAACTTCCGGGCTTATCCATCTTATCTCTAAGATAGGATAAGAAATCCACTGACGAATCATATTCCATAACTTAACTCTTATCTCGTACATGTAAGCTTATCTTTTAAGATAAGATAAACCTTATCATTTTACATGGGTTCCACATTTTTAGACTTTTACAAATAAAATACACAAAATATTTATGACCTCACTCCTTGTCCTTATTACCAATATAATATTTCTAATTCCTAATCATGTAGACCCTACTTCTTTAATTACCCAAACGTTGACATTTTAACATTACCGGACCACTTATGACAAATATTTACTTTTACAACATTCCTATTATACTTTGATCATTCATCGTACACCACATTATTGGTGGCATCGTGCATCGACGGCGCCATTATCTTCTATCAGATGCTACTACTAATTATACTTAACAACATCCTATTCCTAATACATACATTAATGAAATAGAAATTATAGAGGAAAATTTTAGTGTCGACATCTTCCCCCTTCCTAGCTTCTACTCGTCCTTGAGTAGACTATTGCGGTGCTTGGAAAATCTTCAACTTATCGTGGTTGACCCATTTCGTAATGGGAGTGCCATCCAATTCCTCCAGTCAGTACATACGATTTTCATGCACATTGCTTATTTGTAGGGCCCCATCCATTTTGGAAGAAATATTCTGTCTTCTTTTTTGTATCTGGAATCATATACTAGAACCAAGTCATTCACATGAAATGGAGACCACCAGATCTTTTGATCAAAGTATTCCTTATACTTCATTTTCTTCGTATGGCTTGTATCCTTTGCTATCTCCCTCATTTCCTCTAAAGCAAATGAAGATTTACCAACCTTTCTTTTATGAATCACTTTCATCCATCCTTTCATTTTTCATAACTCTCACAAAGTGGGAATATCAAACTCAATAGGAAGAAGCTGGATCAATGCCATAGGCCGTTTGAAATGGGGAGTATCCTCTGTTGCTAACTTTGATGTTTCCTATATGCCCACAATGCTGCATAAATCCTTTTATCCCACTTATGTACACTGTAAGGCGCATCTTTTGCTAGAATTTGACACAACACAAAATTTGTTCGTTCCATCTGTCCATTTGTGCGTGGCTTGTATGTTGTTGCCTTCTTGTGCTTAATAGAAAACTTATTGACTAGGCTTCTACCACCTCATTAATGAAGTGGCTTCCTTGATCATTACAATTTCTAATGGACAACCAAATCGGTGACAATGCGTTCATATATGAACCTTGCCACTTCATCCATGGAAGTCTGTTTTCAATGGCCTAGCTTCAACCCACTTGGTTAAATAACTGTGGCAACTACAATATACTTATTTTTGTGTGAGGTAGTTGGAAGTGGACCTACAATATCTATTCCCACTTTTCAAAGGGACCAAGTGGAAGAATAGGGCATAATGGAGCTGATGAAGTCTTACGGTTACCATGTGTTTGACAAATATCACATGTCTTACAATAATTATAACAATCTTTAAAAAGAGTGGGCCAGTGATAACTTGCATCCAAGATCCTTCTTGCGTGTAAGTTGTCCAGAGAAGTTCCCTCCACATGTACCATTGTGGAATTCTTCTAGATTCCTTCCTTGATCACGTCCAACCGCCCTCTCAGATCGTCCATCAAGTCCTATTCAAAATAATACTCCATACGAGAATAGAATATGATGACTGGCTTGAGTAATCTTTCTCTTAGTCTTTGCATTTGGCACCATCAGAAACTTGAATTCATTCAGATAATTCCAAATATCTATGTATTCACTAGGGATTGTGTCGGGATAACAAGGCTGCATCGGGAAATCATCATCATCATAAGATGATCCTAAACCATTATAGGCTCGAGAGAGTGCATCGCATTGACATGCTTCTTTCTGGCCTATCTATAATATCAAATTCAAATTCTTATAGAAAAATTATCCATCTTGCTATCCTCCCTGATGGGTTAGGCTTATTTACAATATATTTTAGAGCCTGATGATTTGTTACAACTAGAAATTTTTTCCCTAGCAAGTAATTTCTAAATTTCTTTACAAAAAAATGATAGTCGAGCCTCTTTTTCGATTCTGACATAAAGATAATTTACCTCAAAGACCAGTTTTGCTCATTTGTATGCGCTCCCAAAGTAAATTGGATGTTCATTCCCATTTTCATCCTTTTGGCTCAAAGTACTTCCTAGTGCTGCATCTGAGGCATCAGTGTACACAATGAATGGCTTGCTCTAATCTGGATTCTTCAAAACAGGTGAAGACACCAGGGCTTCCTTCAGTTGTCCAAAAGCTTCATGTGCCTTATTTCCTGGTTCATAAGTAACATCCTTCTTCAAGAACTAGGTTAGTGGCTATGCAATCTTTGAGAAATTCTTGATGAACCTTCTATAGTAACCCACATGGCCTAAAAATGATCTCAACTTACTTCTATTCATAGGAAATGGTAAATCTTTGATTTTTGAAACTTTATCAGGATCAGTACCAATACCATCTCTGGATACAACATGCCCTAACAAAACGCCTTTAAAACATCCAAAGACACACTTTGTAGGGTTTAGTGAGGCTTCGCTTCATCTAACCTTTGAAATGTTGTCTCCATCTCAGTGCAGTGGTCCAACTTGCTCCCATAGATGCAAAATCATCCGAGAAATACTCACGATAAAGGTCCCAATGTAGGGTTCGAACACCCTATTTATCAAACGTTGGAATTTTTTGGAGCATTACACAACCCAAAAGGCATAATCGTATAAGCAAACATTCCCCAAGGAGTGGTGAACATGGTCTTCACCTGATCTTTCTCTACTATACAAACTTGGTTGTAGCCACTATATCCATCAAAGAAACTATAGCACTCTGGCCGCCTACTTTGTCCAAGATCCGATCCGAAAATGGAAGAGGGTAATGATCCTTCTTTGTTGCCTTATTGAGCTTCCTGTAATCAACACAAATGCGTAGCTTCCCATTCTTTTTATTGAGATCACAATGGGAGAAACCCATTCGAATTCTCCACAAAGCAAATATGAATCCCGCATCAAGCAACTTATCTATTTCTTCTTTTACAGTCTTGGAAAATTAGGATTCATTCTATATGGCATTTGCTTTATGGGCTTAACACCATCTACCAACTCAATAGAATGTTCTACCCAACTTACTTGTGAGTTCTTTGTAATCAAAAGTGAATAGGTGTATGTACCTTGAAAGAGCTGGAGGTAGGATTCCTTCTCACTCTCCACAACAACATCACCAATCTTTATTTGTTGGAGACGATCATCAACTTCTTCTTTAGATAATTTTATGGGGTCATGAATTGGTGTGACTGGAAGGATATCCATGATTGAAACATCAACCTCACTTTCTTCATCTTCAGTGTCCACTTCACTGGTACTAGAGTAATCAAGAGGATGTCCAATCATCGGTTTCATCACTTGAATCCACAGGTTCTGCCTTATGATGTCGAGGGATCACGTTTATCTTCACCCTCTCGCTACCACGTCCAAGTGTCATGAAACCTTCATTCCAGTAGTTTCGCATGAACTCTCCTTAGCCATGGTCTTCCCCCAAGGCATTGGGTATGCAAACAGTACCATTTTTCATCACCTAAAAGTCTACCACACATACAACACCCATAACGAGATATTGCCACATTTGAAGCTACACCTTCGGTTTAGTTTTTCCCTTATTTAATGACCTTAACATAAGTGTTGAAGGGCGATCAATTTTAAACCCAACATATTCATTACTGAGAATCGGTCATTACATTAATCTGCAGCACCTCCATCAACTAAGACATCATGAATTGAAATACCATTACATAATACCTCGGCTTGTGGAGCATAGGGATCCGCCTCGCCTCCAAAAGCAGGGACCTCAACCTCCTTTCTTCGTCGAGCATTGAGTCCACTTTATAGTTCCCGCCTCTTCTCCAGAAGACATATCCAAGAGTTGACCATATGTAATATTTGTAGGCCTTTTGGACAGATCTTCCAAGATGGAGTATGGTCCTTGCCCCTGTGAAATCAGAAAATCCTGCACACCCAACTTTCTTCTCCTATGTTTCTTACTAGTTTCTCCTTTCATCTTCTTAGGATCATTTCCATCTTGATTATCTTTTTCTTTCTTTCTTTTTGTTACAAACACATCTACTTCATTATTTCTGCTCTTATCTACTACATCAAAAGAATTCACAGGTGCTTTTCCTTTATCATTATCTCCTTTACCAGATGTAGAAGCTCTATCTGGACAATTATACTTATAATGACCCTTTTTATAACAACCATAACATACAACTTCAGAAATATTTCTTTTTAGACCTCTATCTCCTCCCTGAGAACTAAATTCTTTTCCTTGAAGAAGATTAATAGTTAACTGACCCATCTTTTTGAGCATATCTTCATACTCAGTAGATGTACTAGGAGAAATATTTGTGCTCACCGGGAGTGGTTGTGGATTATGGACCAAAGGTGCTGGTGTAGGCTCTACTTTAGCAACAATTTCTTTGGGCTCCTCTTCCATGCTTTCTTCTTGCCTTCTTGCAATCTCCTTTGCTTGTTCAATGGTAGCTAGGCGGTCATACTTCACTCGTTGTCTAATCTCTGGCTTCATCCCAAGAATGAAGTGCTTACATAGGAGATTATCCATGCCATTTATTAACCCATCCACTAATCCTTCCTTCTAAATCTGGGCATCGAGCTTCCTCCTTAGCTCTAGAACACGAGCATGATAATCCCTTATCTTCTCCTTCTCTCCTTGGGATAGCTTTGTGATCTCGATCATGAGATCTCGCATATTTCATTGTTCACCAAATTCTTCAAGAAAACTTTCGGTTAATAAATCCCATGAATTTTTCACATTATCACCTAGTGTTTCAAACCACCTAAGTGCTTTGAACCATCCAAAAAGGTAGGAAAAATTCAGTCCATTGTTCCCTTCTTATGAGGCCATTACAAATACAAGATCATTTAAACTCTTGAATGAAAGAAGAAGCATCTTCATTGGATTGAAATGAAAAAACAGAATCTTTCCCATTTTCAAAAGTAACCACCGTGAAATACCAACCCACAAGTACAATCAACAAGACTTATGTGCACAAATAATTGGAATCACTATACTAGAAAGTGACTTTACACCTTTCTACAATAAAATAGAAATGACCACGGTAAACTATGGTAAAACTTGACTTACTGCGGTAAAAACTGACTTTACTGTGGTAAACACTATTCACGGTAAAAAGTGAAGTTACTGCGGTAAATACTATTCACGGTAAAAAGTGACTTTACTACGGTAAATACTATTCCCAGCAAAAATGACTTTACCATGGTAACTACTATTCATGGCAAAAATGACTTTACCATGGTAACTACTATGCATAGTAAAAATAAGGTTACCCTCCAATTGATTTTTGACTAAGTGGGAATATCTCTCCAGAGAAAATCCCAACGAGGAATGGTCCCGGCAACGGAACCAAAATGTCATCACCAATCCGGCACTATGATAATTCTTCACCGGGAACTCCTCGTGCTATGATTATTTACTAATGCACAGCCTTTAGTTTGGTGGATGTAATCTGGAAACAAAACAACAACATAACACAAGAATACCATCGACTATGATAAGACGAAATGATGACAAATCTGAAATATCAAAGTAAATTATAATATTAACATGAAATTGTTACAATCTCACCCATGAGGTACTTCAAGTGTTATTGACTTCACTTGCCTTTCACCAAGACTATGGGAGAAACTTTACAATTACACCTCTTAATGGCTTCTTCAACACACCTTTAAACTGATGGCTTCCTTCACACACTTCCTACAATATTTCTCACTACTTCTAACCTAAATGAGGGGGTGGCCTCTCTATTTATAGAACTTCCAGGCTTATCCATCTTATCTCTAAGATAGGATAAGAAATCCACTGACGAATCATATTCCATACCTTAACTCTTATCTGTACATGTAAGCTTATCTTTTAAGATAAGATAAACCTTATCATTTTACATGGGTTCCACATTTTTAGACTTTTTACAAATAAAATACACAAAATATTTATGACCTCACTCCTTGTCCTTATTACCAATATAATATTTCTAATTCCTAATCATGTAGACCCTACTTCTCTAATTACCCAAACTTTGACATTTTAACATTACCGGACCACTTACGACAAATATTTACTTTTACAACATTCCTATTGTACTTTGATTGTTATCGTACACCACATTATTGGCGGCACCCAGATCGACGGTGTCATTATCTTCTATCGACGCTACTACTAATTATACTTAACAACATCCTATTCCTAATACATACATTAATGAAATAGAAATTATGGAGGAAAATTTTAGTGTCGATGCAGACCATACTAATTCAATTTCCAATGGTACTTTTCTTATAGGCGAACAAGGGTGCCATACCTCATTAAACCGGTTGTTGAGCTACTTTGTACAATGCCATTAATGTCTAGTTTGTAGCTGACATTACTTGCTAACGCTTGATAGGAACCACCACCCGACGCCCGATAGAATCAAGCAATCATCACCAATAAGGGAAGGAGTTGTTGCATGACAAGAAGAAATGTTTTGCATGACAAGTGAAGGGAAGGTTAATGGGTGTCAAGATGGAATTTTGTCCCACAAAAGGAAAGGGAACATGACATGGGAAGGAGGGATGATGCATGACAAGGAGGAAGGATTGTCACATGAAAGTGAGTAATTTTGTCACACGACAAGAGGAAGGTGGTGACGCGTGTTAACATGAAGTGGTTGGCGTGTGACACCGAAAGCGGTTGATGTGGGACAAGAAGAAACTATCACACGATAGTAATGGACATTTTCGCACAACAAGGGTAAGGTGGTTGACATATGATTGATGTGTGACAATAAGTAGTGGTTCGAGCATTAACAAAATGGTTGATGCGCGACAGGAATATGGCTCCAAACCTTTGTCACGGATAGCCAGCTCACTGTGAGTTAAGATCAATTGCTGACCAAAAAATTACAAAGCACTACTTGACCAATCAACTCGCTAACACATCAACTTATTTAGCTGTCCATTTTCAAGGGTATAAAATATGGATAACAATTGGTGACTTGTAGGGTGATCTGCCATATAGATTGAAGAGATTAGTGACCTTGAACAATCCATTGGGCATGGAGTCATCCTGAAGCTCTAAAACTGATTTGAAATTTGAAATATCACCCTTGAATCCATTTGAAGTCTGATTAAACCCTAAATTCCTTGGGCTGGTATTGATTGTTCCTATGGAACCTTTCTTGGAATTGGAAAAAGCAACATCGATGAAACACGTCTATGCAAAAATAAAAATCATACATATTCCAAATGGAACATGCAGAGAGTGCACAAGCACTTATTACAAAAGTAACCTAAACTACAATAGATCCATGTGCTACAAGCACTTGGAGGAAATGAACTAATCTAATATTTACAAGGAAGATACTTTACTTTAGTAATTATGTTTGAGATAGACTTCGTTAACGAGAATCTCTGATTCTTCTCGATCCAACTTGGATAGTTAGAAATATTTGTTACTCTTGCATCCTAAAATCATATAAGGGCCACTCCATATTGTATAAAACTTGGAATGCTTTCCCGATTTTTATTGATCATCATCCCACTTTAGTACCAAATATCCCTCTTGGAATTTTTTTCCTTAGCTTTCTTTTCAAAGCTCCTCTTGATCAGTGATTGGTCTTTCTCCATGGTTTACATTGCATGCTCTCTTGTTTCTTCCAATTCCATCATTTATGCATAGCTCATTTCCATAGGTTCAAACTGAGCTAGTTCCAAGCGCTTCATGCGATCCAATTCTAGAAACTCAAGTGATATGGGAAACATTGATTCCTTTTCGTATTCCGGTTGTATGGAGAGTTTCTGTAGACCTCTTGGGTGTTATCCTATCAGCCCACAAGGGTGACATGAGATTGGTATGCCAAGTTGAATGATTTTCATCGAGTGGCCTTCTTATGATTCTCACCAAGTTTTTGTTCGTGGACTCTGCTTGCTCATTACGCTGGAGGTAATAGTTAGAAGAGGTGTTGAGATATATTCCATTCCTAAAAACCCACTCAGTGATCCTAGCGCCAAGGAATGCTAGAGAATTATCTAATATGATAGTGGAAGGTATACCAAACCTCGTTACTATCCCCTCATAGAAGTCCAAGATGCTAGATTCATTTGCTTCCTTGAGTGCTACTACCTCGTTCCACTTGGTGAAATAATATGTTTCGTGAGGATCCATTTGTGGCCTTGGCTCAAATTTAGATTGATGAATCCAATGAATTCCAATCCCCATTGCATGAATGTATGATCTACTGAGATTGGATGAAGTGGAAATGCAGCTAGCTTTTCTTTGCTCGTGAAAAATACACATTTTTTACATTTCTTAATCCATGAGTAGCAACCACTAAACACCGTAGGCCAATAGTAACTAGCTTTAATGATCTTGAGATCTATTACTCATAGAGAAAAGTGAGCTCCAAATTCTCTATCATAGAACTCATGCAACACTTTATCAATCTAATTTGTTGGGACACACTTTAAGAGAACTCCATTTGTGTCCTTGAACAAGATACCATCAATTAAGGTATATGGAATGGCTGGAGTTTAAAATATATCCTCTTTATTTTACTGAATTCTGGGGGGCATAGACCTTTTTAAGATAACACGTCATATTATGTCTCTAACAAGGTGTGGGAACATCATCAATGGTTGTTCTTGACGTCTGTAGCACCAAAACAACTTCTTAATTACTTGCCCAATCTTGTTGATTTGGAAGCTAGTTTCGACACAAGCCTTTACCACAAAACAACTTTGTGACCTTTATGCCTATGCCATACTCTATCACAAGAGTGATCCAACTGCTCTTTTCTCTTTCATGTCTCTATTTAGGAGGAAGTACTTTACCCCAATGTGAGATACTAGCAACTGAATATTTTTGTTTGAGACAAGGTGTCTCGAACTTCTTCAAGCTTCTTATGAAAGTGAGGACATGCTTCTAAATGAAAGAGTACCTCACTTCATAGTCTTCTAGAATCGACTCAAGAAATTTATGGTTTTTTTCGACCCCTCCATATTTAGTTGCACTAAAATATTTGAGATCTTGTCTCGAACCCCAAAAGGCATATATGAAGAAGTTCTTAGAGAAATATGGATTGATGAGACTTGGAGCTTGAGATATAGCCTTTTTAGTAGATGATGTATGACACTAAGGAGAAGGTGCATAGAATATTCGTGCGAAGTAGCAAGGTAGATTTAAAGGTGCAAAAGGATAGGGAAGGAAGTGCACTCGTGAAAGGCAGATTGAATCGGGACTTAGCCATTTTCATGGTTACGGGCTATTTTTGGAGATAGCATACGGAGCACACAATGGGATGGAGACTTGCGCGACACAAAAATATTATTTTGGGAAGAGCATCTACTAAAGCACCATGCATGAGTTCAAATTAATAATAGAATTACTACTGCCAATTAACTATAAGAGATCTATTATTAGCACGCTTGCATGTGTGCATGACTATTTTTAAGCATGTGACCTATTTTTGTAAGTGTGTAAGCGGTGAAGGTAAAGTACCAACCCTTATAAATATGTAGTAATATGTGTAGATTAGAGAGAGTGCTATGTATGAGCTATTGTGGATTTATGCTACCAAATCTAATGTGCACATGAACTTATGATACTACTTATTATAAGAAGCTTATGTGTTTATTGTGTTTTAATATGATGGAGTGTGTTGGGTGAAGAATGGTGTTAAAACATGACTGAAATTGTTTCTTACATGGTTGATTTCATATTATATATATATATATATATATATATATATATATATATTGCTTAATTCATTATTCTTTTAGATCTAGATCGGAATATGCTCTGTGGAATATTTATGCTATTTGTGGATATGAATACATTTTACCTTCATCATGTTCACATCTTGTTCAAGAAACTCTAAGGAGGGGCCTAGTACCTTTGTGTGCTTCGGGTGAGTGCTTAGCTCGGAGGCCGGGTGATGAGTCATTGTACTTGGGTTGTTCGTGGTAAATTCTAGGCTACGTCATTGGTTCCATTGTCAGGACCTCTTTTTCATTTTTTTTCCAGGATGGTTCACAATGAAGACATACCGGTTGAATCTAGCAAGTGTTGAGGAGTAGATAAAAGATCTAAAAAGAAGAGTACGCACGGATATTCAACACTTTGGATCTAAGTTTAATACATGCGCATGGGTGGAAAAGAACACATGTATGGATGTCTATATGAGAGATTCTTTGCTATTTTCTTGGTAGAACTATATGACTAGCTAGTTTCTTATGCATCTAAGAAAAATTGGAGGTATCGCACACTTGTCTAGACACAGGGAGAATTTCAGGCCTTATATGACGCTGATCTAATTTAGACATGCACTGTGGATACTTGGATCCATGGTGTTTTGAACTACTATATCCTGGAATACTCTATTTCCACTTATTCTTGTCGACGAGATAGTTGAGTTCCAATTTTTTTTACGGTATCCCAGGGGAACTTACTTGCAAGGCATTCCACCTTTGGCGATTAAAGTCTTAATGGTAACCTTTAATTTAGAGGAAAATTCGATGGCTAGCTAAATCCCACCATGCATGGGGGCACAAGAAGGTTTGGTGAAAAATAACAGACCTAGCGGGAGAAAGGTAAAAAGAAGAAAGGTGACTTAAGTACAATGAGGCACGCGAGAGGGAGATAGAAATGCGGTGTGACGGTGCAGAAAGCGGATGGCATTGAGGAGAGAGATGGCTCGAGAAGGATTTGGATATCATGTAGAAGATGTTGAGCCATAACATCAAGAACTCCCCCATCCGGGCAAGCATGAAAGGGAAACTTCCTTGTCCTCACACACGGGAGTGTACCAACAGAGATGACTGGGATGCAAGCACATATATGAATCTACCTAGCAACCTATCCCTTGCGCTTGTATTTCTAGTACTTAATACATCCAATAGTCAACAAGATAATTTGGGTAGTAGGGAAGCAGGAGTAAGTCACATAGAAAGTACATTGATGGAAGGGAAAACATCTTTTTGTTGTTTGGAGGTACCTTTTAGGTGCATCATCTACACAAAATTTGAGTGCACATAACTTGGGGCTCACTTCTAGAGTAGTACCACCACGCAAACTATAGGAGTCCAATATAGTACTACTGTTGGGACACAGGGGAGTACATCTTTTGGTCCAGTTTCGGCTATGGGTGAAGGATCAAGGGGTGTAGGTAGCTCTAGTTCTTGTGGATCTGGTGCTTCTGGGGGTAGAGACAATATAGGGAGTTCGGATCGGTGGGCGGGGTATGTGCCTGTAAGCTAGGAAAAATACACTACTAACAAGGAAGTAAAATACCAATAATCATAACTCCTCCTTCATGTTCCGTAGAAAACCTCAGAATGGGCTAGGAAACTTGGATTGAGCCCGATTTTGTGATATGTAGGTGCTTTTCTTCAAGACGGAGCAAGACCTTCTTGCAACAACGATCCTCTTACTTTACCTTTGGATGGGAAAAATGATTATGAGGCTATTTTGGCATTAGGACGAGGAAAAAGGATGTTCTTTGCTCAAAGGATGCAATAACTTAGATATGGCATGAAAGCTTATTCTCCGTGTCTTTAGAGGAGAGGGGTAAGGTTGTATTTATAGTCCTGGGGAGTGATTAACTTGATTAATTTAAGTAATCATGGTTTGAAAATGTGGGCAAGATTAAGTGGGTGGTTTGAAAATGTGGGCAAGATTAGGTGAGTGGTTTGAAAATGTGGGTAATATTAGGTGAGTGGGGGCCATGAATAATGGGTGAGGATTTGAATTATATTTTTAATTCAATAGTAAAAAACATGGAGAATAATGACATGTGGTGAGGATTGGGTTATTTTTGGATTTCAAAATGGATAATTAATCAAATTATATTTGATTAATTGAAGTGTATTTTGTGGGAAATAAGGAAGGGAATTAATTGATTTAGAATAGATATGAAATTGGGGTGTCTACATTTGCCCCTCTTTGGAAGGGTACTATGAAAGTAGTGTCCTTTCAAAGAAAGTAGATGGTATGGGGGAAGAATTCAATCTAATTTTTAAAAGGTAGAGCAAATGTTTGTTGGGGAGAATAGAAAGTGGTGAGTGACGGATGTCATAGTATCCTCCAAGACAAAAATGTCATGAGAAGATGTGATTATGGATAGATGTGGTGATGCCCCTCGAGATGACCGAGCGAGAATCTAATATACGACAGAACTCTTGAAAATAAGAGAAATGGATTCGGTGGAGGAGAGGATGATAATGGAGTGGAAGAGACTAGAATGACCGCACAATGCAAATGGAGAAAGGATTCAATCGACATTAAATGCTAGGTGTGAGGGTGTGTGGGAAAGAGAAAAGGGATTGAATAGGATTGGGGGTTGATTATGAGAAGAGTAAGGGAGATAGGGGAGGGGAAAAAAAAGAATGAAAGAGGTAGAAATAAGAGAGAGGGATGATAGGGGAAGAAGGGAATGATGAAGGACAAACAAGGTAAAAACAGGAAAATGACAGAGTAGAGGGTGAAGGGATGAAATAGATAGATGTGCAAAATGAAGGAAGCAACATAGATAGTAAAGAGGAATGCGTGGAAGTGAAATAAATGATAGAGATGAGAAATGATAAATAAGAAGGAGAAAATGAGGTGGGAGTAGGGGGTGAAATGGAGAAAAATGGAAAGAGGATGAAAGAAGAAGTAGAATGGAGAAAAAAAAGAAACTATGAGGGGCGAGGAAAGTGTGAAAAAGACGAGAGAAAGGAAGAGAAACATATACAAAATGAACAAAAAGGTGGGGTGGTAGAGAAAAGGGGAAGTGGTAAGAAGAAATATGAAAATTAGGGGAGAGGAAAGGAAGATAGAACAAATACAAGGAGAAGATTGAAATAATCGTGTCATTGCGAGGAAGACCAAGGAAAAGAATATGGAACAGACCGTATGGAGATGCATGTGGAGGGTGGTATGATAAAAAAGACATGACAATGCTGAACAACAATGTTATCGATGGGGAAGTAAGGAGGAAATGTGATGGAAAAAGGGGAAGAAGATGATACAAGGGAAGGGAAATAAGACGAGGGGTGGGAGAGAGAAGAGAATAACAAAGAAAATGATGGAGAAGGAAGGGAACACAGAAAGGGGGTAATAAGTGGAAAGGAAATGGTAGAAGGAATATTCAAAGAAGAAAGAGGGGAGGAATGAAATCGATTGGAAAAGATGTGGAGATGCATGAAATGAGGATACTAGGATGACGGGAAAATAGAAAAAAAGATGTATGATGAAGACAGTAAAGATATTAAAGAGGGCAAAGAGGAGATGGAGAGATGGGTAAAAAGCGACAAGAAAGGGTGGGAGTGAGGGAAAAGAATAGGAGAGAAAAGAGACTGGGGGATAGAAGAGGCAATGCCAATGAGGGGATGTTAGGGAAATCCCCTTGACAATGAGTGGTGGGGAAGGGTGAGAGAAAAAATGAAGAAAAGGAGAAAGCGAATGAGGATTGGAAAGGGTAACGCCAACAAAGGGACGTTAGGGAAAACCCTTTGATAATGAGTGGTGGGCTTAGAGGAGGGAAGGAATGAAGGGAAACTCTAGAAGGTCCAAGGGAGTGAATGAGGTCGTGCGGAATGAGGATTGATGATTTTTAGGGAAAACCCGTTGACAATTATTAGCTCGGGAAGAGAAGATGAGGATGAAAGAATGATATAGGAGTGTTAACAATAATGGCGAATGTGTGTGTGGGTAGAAATGTGGGGGGAATTTGAGAAGATGAAGTGGAAAGAGTGAAGAATATGAGAGGAATGAGTTGGGACTAAGTGAAAGTGAGGAGAGGATGCGGGTGATGAGGATGAACAAGGTGAGGATGAAGAACCAAGACATGAAAATAATGGGAAGAAACAGTATGAAGGATGATGGATCAAGAAGGGGAAAATGGGGGAAAAGAATGTGATTGTAGAAGGAAGAGATTAGATGTATGGTGTAAGAAGATATGTGGAGAAAGGATAATAGTAGGAGGAAAAAGTGGGTAGTAGGAGATACCAGGTGGAAGAAGCGATCAACAAAGTGAACAAAGAATGAGGTGGGGGAGAAGTTCATGATGAAAAGTTAAGTGTAGGGAGGACCCTGACATAAGATTGTCATGTGACGGAAGTGGTTAAGTAAGATTGCCATGTGAGCAAAATTGGAGATGACAAGTGGTCAAGCAAGAAGTGGTGTTTGCGAGAATCGAAAAGGAGGTGAAAGGATATGATAATGAGGAATGCTAAGAAAAAATTAAGGGTGAAGGGTGTGTAGTGATGGGGAAAGGAAAGGAGATAGATCATCCTTAAGAGGGACTCTTAAGTGAGATCGCCATGCCGGGTGAGTGGTTAAGTAAGATTGCCAAGCAGAGGAGGGTGATAGTGGTGGTAAAAAGGTGTGATGATGGGGAATGAAGAGGAAAGATGGATGGTGAGATTGTAGAGTGATGGGTGAGTGTAAGATGACATGTCATGCTTAAGAGAATCTCTTAAGTAAGATCGTCATGCTGCTGGAGAGGTTTCGTATGATCACCCAACCGACAGGGATGATATGCAAAGAGAAAGACAAGATGATATTGGGGATAGGGGTGGAATGGTAGGTTGAAGAAGATGATCATGACGAGAGGCGGGAGAAATAAGATGGGGGAAATATGATGGGATGGGGAAAGGCCATAGGGCAAATCAACCTTAAGTGGAAGTCTTAAGTAAGATTACCATGTGGCTGGAATGGTTAAGTAAGATCGCCAAGCTGAGGAAGAAGAAGGATGATGTTAGAGTTGGTGGGAATAGGGTATGACAAAATGGACTGAAGGGGAACCCTCAAGTGAATTTTCCATACTACGAGAGCGTGTAAGTAGGATGACCAGGCATAAGGCGGAGTTGGGGAAGGATGAGAAAAGAGTGAGTGGGGTATGCCTGAGTGGTATATGATATGAGATGAGGTGATAATAAGAAAGAAAGGAAACAAATGAGTGTAACATGAATGGATGAAGGAATATATGTAGTGGAGGGCAGAGAGTGTGAGGGGAATCCTTAATTGGGATGCCCGCGTGGTGAGAGTAATGATGCAAGAATGAGAAGTAGAAGAGGTGGAGTGGGAAGATATGTTTGGTGGTGATGGTTGTTTGATGAGAGGGCAGGTGGTGAACTTAGATATGGCATTAGGAGTAAGAATGAATGGATCAAATACATGGTGATCATGGTGGGGGAGAAGGAGCTACTAGATAGTGAATGCTACTTGAGAAAGATCGTCAAGTAGGATTCGCAAACTGCAATGGTGATCAAGTAGGATTCCCAAACTGGAGAATGCATTAGTATGGGTGAATAGATGGGGTGCAAAGTAAGATGTTGATCATGCAAGAAGATACTCATGTGACGAAAAGTATCTTAATTTTAATATAGCACATAACAGGATGCATCGTGATATAAAAGATCAAGATGACTAGACTGTAATATGTGTGATAGCATAGACAGGGGCCATCAAAAAGGTTTGATGCCCTAGTATGATATGCAAATGGAAGAGAGCATAGACAGAGGCCATCAAGAAAGTATGATGCCCCAATACGACATGTAATCAAGAAACGTAAGATTATTAGAGAGAACACCATGATACATAAAATCAAGATGCCCCTATAATATATCAAAATGCAAGAAAGTAATTAATTTTACAACTAATAATACAACACAAGAACCAATAAACATGTCCCTAATGTGTTCCATAGTGAGGATTGATTGGATGTGCCCCCAAGTAGGGGTACGAGGACATAGTAAAGCATTGGGTCATTGTCCTCAAACAAGGAAACAATGAGAGCCGGATTTGCCCCAAGCGAGGATTCACGCAAGAAGTGGTTTGAATTTGGTAGTCATAAGGTGATTGGATCATTCGTTGGGGATAATAGTCCAAAGGTTGAATTGTGTTGGTTATTTTAGAGTTTTTGCGATTTTGTGGAGTTTACAATATTTTTATTTTTGTTTATTATATATATATATATATATATATATATATATTCTAATGTTTTTTGGATTTTTGACGATTTTTTAAATGTTTTTGACTTTTTTGACGATTTTCAAATGTTTTTGGATTTTTTGACGATTATGTGTAATGTCTTTAGATTTTTGACGAGTATTTCTAATGTTTTTGGATTTTTGACGAGTTCTAATTTTTTTGTTGGATTTTGGATGATTGTTTCTAATGTTTTTGGGTTTTTGACAATTTTCAAATGTTTTTGGATTTTTAGATTTTTACATTGTTTTTAGATTTTTGACGATTTTCAAATGTTTTTGGATTTTTAGATTTTTGACGATTTTCAAATATTTTTAGATTTTTACATTGTGATTGGCAATTTATGGACCAGAGTGCAGACTTATTTTTGAGAGGTGATAAACATGGATATTATCCATATGTACCATGTTCCATGTTGTAACTTATGCTCAGAATAACACAAATTCTCTTTCCATTGGCAGGATATGGTGGTGATGATATGATGAAAAGAATTCTAGCTCCATTCTTGACTCCACACAACTAGTAAGATGTGTGGGCTCATCACCGAGAATCAAGAAGGACGCAAGAGGTAGATAATGAATATATAGACAAATGCTAACAACAATCCCTTTGGGAAATTGTGACTCCATTCTTCATAACGGTACTGAACCAGTTTTAAAAATGGCTTTCACTTTATGAGTCACGTGCTAGACTTAGATAGTTATGTGGCCTACTGATTGGTAAGATATGAGGTTAAGGGATAGTTCTCTCTTCACTTAGGCATCTAAATTACGTGTTTGGGGATTCTATAATTTGTAAGCACTATAAGATTTGGTATTTTTGAAATGACTCCCTATGCCTTGCCCCATGCTACTAGTGAGAAGTAAGGGCTCATCACCGAAGGAAAAATATAGGCGAGTGAATTCCCTTTTTGTTTGTTTTGTTTTTGTTTTGTTTTTTTATAAATATTTTGCAATGTTTTTATGCTTGTATGAGAATGACCCTCTACGCTTTACCCCATGCCACTTGTAAGAGGCAAGGGTTTAGAACCGAAGACAAGACGTAGACGAGTAAGGGCATCTTCCTCCATTCCTAGTCTCACACTACCAGTAAGAAGTGTGGGCTCAACACCAAAGACTATGAAGGACGAAAGATGTGACAATGAATTATTCATAAGTTATTGAATTGATGGAATTTTTACAATAGTGCTTTGTATTTGGGAAGAAACGTTTGCCCCCAATATCAGCCCCACACGACTAGTAGGATGCGAGGGTTCAACACCGAAGACTGAGATGGACGATCAAATGAATTGGGTAACAAAGTTTAGAGCTTTGTTATGAAAGAGAGAATGTATTTGAAGGGAATATATTACCATCAGTAAGCTTCTAGGTATGACCATAGAGGAAAGTGACTGAAAATGGAAGAAGTATGACGCTCACAAACTTAATAGGATTTATATTAGCACTTGTCTCATGATGATAAATATGAAGATGTGATTTTGATAATGAAAATGTCTGCCAATGGAAATGAATAAATTTATTCGGAGATAAGCAAGACAGAAGGAACAATGTACATGTTGTTGTTTCCCAAAATAGAGAGTGCTTTCAAGAATAGAATTTATTTGAATGGAATGCATTCATGGGTTTTTCAAGGACTTGGCCTATGTCAATGGCCAATTTATAAGCTCCAAACCTAAAATTATCTATGATTTTGTTGGGCTCAAATTTGTCTTGTTTGTCTTGTTTGTCTCGTTCTTTGGGTGTGTTCTTTCGATTTTCTTTGAGAATGAGATCATTGACCTTAAATTTTCTAGGTTTGAATTTTTCATGGTAGCTATGCCATAGCTGATTTTGATAGAATGGAAGATGATCTAGGGCATTAAGTCATTTTTCATCAAGAAGCTCGAGTTCATTAAGGTGTGACTATTGATAATAATCTTTATTGATTACATCTTTGAAGGATATTATGAAGGATGAAAATTCAACCTTGGCATGTAAAATAGCTTCCCAACCATAAATAAAGTAGAAGGGAGTGGCTCCAATAGGTGTGTGATAAGATGCGTAGTAAGCCCAAAGAGTGGGATAGATTTGGTTAAGCCAATAGCTTCCATGTGTGTTGACAATGATGGTTTGTGTTATTTGGTTTGTTGCTTCTATTTGTCCATTAATTGATTGTTTTGAGGATAGATTCATGATTAAAGATGGAAAAAGTGGCGTAAAGATATTCTTGGGTATACATACCTCGTAGAATGTATGCACATAGAAGTCTTGATAGGTGAGAATAATTAGTGATGAGATTCCTGTAAGATCGATCGTTGAAAGCATGATGGACACAATAGGTTGCATTGTCGCAAGTGGCCAAACTCGATGTGGTTGTGTTTCGACAACAAGGCTAGAGATGTTAGGCATAAGAGCCAATATTGGAATGATAGAATCAAACTTAATGGTACTTGTTGATGGAACCTCATCTGTAGTGTCTACAGTAATATCAAGGTTTGAAAGGGAGTCTTGAAACGAGATCAAGGTCTCGTTAGATGTTGGAAGAATGTTGTCACCCAAAACAGGTTCAATATATGTTTGGGCTGAAAGAGAGTCTTGAAATAAGTTCAAGTGCTCTAGTAGATGTGGGAAGAATGTTGTTGTCTAAAACAGGTTCAATGTATGTTTGGCTTGAAAGAGTGTCTTGAAATAAGTTCAAGTGCTCAGTAGATGTTGGAAGAATGTTGTTGTCCAAAATAGGTTCAATGTATGTTTGAACTAATGGAAGGAAATTTGAAGAAGATATGGATTGGTTTGGAATTAGAGAATCTTGATTTGTTGTCGTCGTCATGATCTCGTGGAATTTCAGTATATATAGGAGTTTCGACGAAGAGTCACTCTTCATGGAAAGTTGTGGTATTGGATGTGTCTTTGGTTGCAAGAGCATTTTCATCAAGTTCTACGAGAGATGACGCCGTCAATTAAGTCTTGGACGTAATTATTAAATCACACACATTTATCTATGATGACCATCAATGCGATGAAAGTCATGTATGTGTTATGTTTATACCAAGCATGGCTTAGCTTCCCCTTTGACAAAGGGTTTTGTAATTGGATATCTTATCAGTTTAACCTCTTTTAGTTGATGAAAAACACTAAAGAGACTTTCTCCAAGGGGGTAAACTGATGTTGGAATTTACATGAACTGATTTCTTCGTGAGGTTGTATGATCAGCTTTTTGGGTGATCGCTCACTGAATTGGGTAGCCATATGAGAGAGTTGTGTTGTCATCTTATTAATTTGTTCTAATAGCTCAATGTGTGATATTTTTCGTGAATTCTTCATGTTTGAAAGAGAGGGAGAACGAAGAAAGGTGCGATGAAGAAATCAACCTATTGATTGTGATTTTTATTTTGGCTCAATCGAGTTTTAACAAGTAAGGCTATAAGGAGAAAGCTTAAAAATCTACTTGGGATACAAGTGGGATATAACTCAAACAAGCTATGACGAATATCTTGATTGGTTTGGATTAAACAAGCTTAGCAAATGAAAATGTAAGGAGTACACTCAAACAAGGTACTCAATACAAGTGAGATATAACTCAAACAAGCTATGATGAATATGTTGATTGGTTTGACTTAAACAAGCTCTGGATTTTTGATAGGAAAAGTAACTCAAACAAGTGACTCAACATAGTTGCGAACTCAAAATGAGATTTGAAGGGATTTGTGTCAGATGGGATTTTGTTAAACTTGACAGCTGATGAAATAATGAGTGAACTCAAACAAATCACCCAATGTCATTTTGATATAGCTTGAAACAAACTATAAAGGATGTTACGCCAATTGATGAGATAAGAAGTGAATGCAAGTCACTCAATATCTATTGGATATAGCTAAAAACAAGCTATAGTGGAGTTGTTGTTGGCTGAAGTAGGCTAATGAAATCAATGTGACGTTTTGATCTTCATTGTGGAATTACTTGAATGTTTTGCTTGGTATTGAATCGGTCGAGAAATGGTGTTTTGGAACATGATTAGGATTTGAATTTTACAATAAACACATTGATATTAGCCAAGTTTTATGATAAAAACAATGCTAAACTATTTTGTTTACAAACAGCAAGCAGTCATGTGTATCAAATTGTTTTGGCTGAAGAGGTAGATCCTTCGGGAATGATCATTGTTTAATGCAATCATACAAGTATGTTGTGAAATGGTGGATGTAGGTTCTTATTACTCCAAGAAGATGCGTCCTCCGATATACCCTAGTCCTGATATACCTAATTGCAGCCGTATGGGGACGGGGTGGTACTGGGAACCCTTAGAGCATTGGAGGAGACTCACCAATTCTTACTTGCCTGTTTCGGAGTGAATCACCACGTCCAGAACAGGTTTTGTGAAAAGGTGGAAGGTGATGGAGGGATGAATGTGTATGGTGTCCTTATAACTCCCCAAAGATTTATAGGGACAATGCCCAAAGCTTCGTTGTTATTCTGACTATTTATGCGTGACTTGCATGCATACTGCACGACAACATTACTCGTAAGTGAAGAGCGGCGGCGAGGTAAATACCGACGCTGTGATGAGACTAGGTCTCAAAGTGCAAATGCAGATGCAAATGTTGTTGGTGAGTGGTAGTCAAGTCCACGTCACCGGTGTAGCTTTGGTGGTGATGAAAGCCACCTCGTCATGTGCAAAAATAATATGATAAAGTGATTAAACGCAGGGTTCTTTCCAACTTGAAATAAATTACTAGCAGAAAATAATTGTGTACCTGAGCATACTTTTTTTTTGGTTTTAGTGATTATCTTTGAATGGTGGTATTTTTTTTGTTTTTGTTTTTGACAATATTCCAGTAATGCGGTTCTATAGAAAATAAATTAGTAGTTATCCTGCAAACGAAATGTTAGAAAAGTGATCGTGGTTGTTTTTGATTTTCCAGATCGCTCAAAGGCGTAGGAAAAGAGCATACACAACCAACGACCAAACAAATATTAAGAATATGAAAAAGGAAAATAATTATTAAAATGACAGTTGGAAAACAAAGCTAGAGGATCCTGCAATGTTAGAACAAGAAACTAAAAAATTGTGACCGTTTCTGATTTTCCAGATCGCTCGAAGGTGCAAGAAAAGAGCATACGTGGATACAATTGGAATAGTTTTTGTTTTTAAATGTTAATAATTATTGCAATTAATCATGATTGCGAAATAGCGATAATGATTATTTTCACAAAAAAACGATGAAAGAAGAGGGTGAAAACGTTACTTAGAAGTGTTGTCGTGGAAAATTGAAATGTAAGGCAAAAAATTAAAAATTAAAAAAAATTGTTGTGTAGAGCCCGAGTGGCCTCACGTTTCTGATTTCCAAGATCACTTTTGAAGTGCGAGGAAAGAGCATACGTGTGAGGTTTTTACGTGAAATAAAATAAAAATAATAATTTAAAAATATATAATATATATATATATATATATATATATATATATATATATATATATATATATATATAATTTTTTTGTTTTTGTTAAAAAGACATGTGTTAGAAGAAATGAAACCAATTTTTTTGTAAGTCTAAATCTTAAAATTATTTTTCATTGCATAGATATTTTCAATACCTTTCCGTTAAAAAAATGAAGTCCTTCCGAGTTCGGATAAAAAGTTATGGCGTCAGGAAGATGGGCTACAAGAAGACTCTAAATGAAAATTTTGAACGTGAGAAAAATGTCCGGAGAGCTGGTTTTTTTAATTTTCTGACTTCTATACTTTACCTGAGAAGCTAAAATTTTTGACAGCAAGGTTAAAAAAGAACAATAAATAGAAAGAAAGAGTTAGATCATAAAATGATTGACTAATAAAAGAAAAAAAATGATTAACTTCCTACAAAGTAGTTATTTTAGCAAAAATAAATAAATAAATACATTTTCCGGATTGGTCGTCCCATGACAGTAAAATGATAAACTAATGGCTAGTTCATGTGTTTCTACAGATGAAGAGTAAATAGAAAAATCAAAGCGGGAACTAAACACCAAGCACCGAGGAGATCAAAGGCAAGGATGAGCTTGAGTTTCATTGTTCTTTATAACTGCGCAGATACACCACAAGACACCACACAACAAAAACACTACCTAAAGCGTGAAGGTTAACCAAAGAAGACCATAAGGAATAGAAAATGAAATAATAATGAACAATAATAAACAAAGAATAGATAAAACCACTAATTAGAAAATTAATGGTAACAGATCGAAAGTAATCGGGTGTCAGAATGTAAGCTAGGAAAAATACACTACTAACAAGGAAGTAAAATACCAATAATCATACCTCCTCCTTCGCGTTCCGTAGCAAACCTCAGAATGGGCTAGGAAACTTGGATTGAGCCCTGATTTTGTGATATGTAGGTGCTTTTCTTCAAGACAGAGCAAGACCTTCCTGCAACAACGATCCTCTTACTTTGCACTAGATGGGAAAAAGGATTATGAGGCTATTTTGGCATTAGGACGAGGCAAAAGGATGTTCTTTTCTCAAAGGATGCAAGAACTTAGATATGGCATGAAATATTATTCTCCGTGTCTTTAGAGGAGAGGGGTAAGGTTGTATTTATAGCCTGGGGGAGTGATTAACTTAGATTAATTTAAGTAATCATGGTTTGAAAATGTGGGCAAGATTAAGTGGGTGGTTTGAAAATGTGGGCAAGATTAGGTGGGTGGTTTGAAAATGTGGGCAAGATTAGGTGAGTGGTTTGAAAATGTGGGTAATATTAGGTGAGTGGGGGCCACGAAGAATGGGTGAGGATTTGAATTATATTTTTAATTCAATAGTAGAAAAACATGGAGAATAATGACATGTGGTGAGGATTGGGTTATTTTTTGGATTTTGAAATGGATAATTAATCAAATTATATTTGATTAATTCGAAGTGTATTTTTGTGGGAAATGAGGAAGGGGAATTAATTGATTTAGAATAGATGTGAAATTGGGGTGTCTACAAAGACCAACCCAAAAATATTTACATGGAGATGTCTCTTTGTCTTCCAAAGTATAGGGGCATAGAAGATGTTGTTGAACATGTGCACATGTGTGAGATACTATGATGCACAAAAAGGATCACAAATTTTGAGCGCAAGGCAAGTCAATTTGTAATTACATTGCAAATACGTGCACACAGTTGGTATAGGAAGTTTGACCCTGATCAAAATTACATAGATTATGTAGCGTTCAAATATGCATTCCTTAAAGAGTTCTATATCCCTAAATTTGAGTAGAAGAGTATAAGCGCACTCAAGGATATTAAACAAGGTACTACTGAAAGTGTCCGGGAGTATGATGCCCATTTTAAAACACTTTTATCTAAGCTTTCTTATGATATTCATGAAATTTAGCATGCGCAATGGTTCGTTGGAGGTCTAATGACACATTTTAGAAGGGATCTATGACATAAGACATACACTGATCCGTGCGAAGCCCTTGAAGCAATTTTTACACCGAGGCAGTCGGGAGTGTAGACACTGGAGTCATCCCATTCTTGGAAGCATAGATTGCAGCCATGGAAAAGAAGTTGGAGAAACTATAAGAGAATTCGACACATGAGACACAAACTAGCATTTGGTGTATAGACTATGAAGTGGAGGGGCACACCAAAGATACTTTTCCTATAGAAAAATACGTTCATTATTGATAGAGTCGTCGGATATGTCACTTGAACCATGATGCCAAATGTTGACCATTATTACAACGCATGATAAGGAAAAATGTATCTTCTAGGATTCCAAAATTAGCAAGGTGGTCAACAACCTTATTACCTTCTCTGTAAACATGTTGATACTTAATTTCTTGGAATTTATCTTGAAGAATACGAATGTCAGAAATGATATTCCTGATAGTCCATTGTCCAGGGTCTTCCGAATTAAGGATTTTGATGATGTTCAATGAATCACTTTCAATTATTATATGTCCACTCCCTAATTGTAGAGTCATCTCAAGACCTTTAATAATAGCCATAGCCTCCACCATGTGATTGGTTCCTTCACTAAGATTAGCTGTAGTAACAGCTAGAGGGGCACCATCATTATTACGAAGAATAACACCTCCTCCAGACATTCCTAGATTTCCTTTAGATGCACCATCAATATTAAGTTTGAGCCATCTAGGAGGGGGAGGGGTCCAAATTACATCAAAACGCGCAACAACAGAAGGTTTGGTTGTAATATGTATCATAAGTTGCTAACACCAGTTATTTTTGCCACAAAAGTTAACCTTCTACTGATACTTCTTCCAGAGATAGTTGTTAAGGTTTTCTTGAAAGAGAATAGAAATGCTTTTGGCTACCTGTGTAGGGTCCATACTTTGGTCTTTGAATATACACATGTTCCTTTCCTTCCAGATACCCCATAAACCATGAGGGAGGATTAGCTTCCAGGAAAGAGAAAGGATCTGATGCGTGAAAGGGGAGCACCATTGGTTAAAAGTAGTATGTAGAGACTCAAGGAAAATCCACGATAATTCAAAGTGGCTTAAGATCCATTTCCATATGGTTTGGGTAAAGGAACAGTGAAGAAGAAGGTGAGAAGAGGACTCTAGAGCAGCACAACAGAGGACACATCTAGAAGGAAGAGAGAAACCTATCCTTTTAAGGTTCTTGCCAGATAGGAAAGCATTTTCTAGTCCACGACTCATAATACAAAAGACTACATGTTGATTGGTCGGATCCATCATGTTATAGATATTGATGTGTGATAGACAGTGGGGTATCTCGATAACTCTAAGGGTAAAGGTGAGCATCAGAATCGGAATCATAATCAAACGCATTATTATCGAGGCGAGGGTGCTATGATGGAGGATATGGGAGAGGTCAAGGATATTGTGGTAGATTCGGAGGTCAAGGCCATGGTGGTGGATGAGGTGAATTCCCTTGTGGAACATGATTTACATGCAGATCACCTGACCACTACATGCGCGAATGTCCTCTAGAATATTACATGTTATTTCTATGGGAAGAATCATAGCTATGAGGAATTTCGGATCTATATGAGCATCTTAGTAAGCAACATAAATAGGATAACAAAGGCGCAAGGATGGTTAGGATACAACACGTTGTGGAAAATCATTGGATGCCAAATTTTGAACCTGAAACCGAGGTGTTTCCTATAAAGATCACTACACACGTTGAAGCTACGTGTGCTAGAGAGGTGTTACCATAGAAGCCTACCATCATTAAGGAGGAAATTTTGCATGCAAGATACCCAGATCTTGCACAGAAGGAGGTTTATCAGGATACCATGAAGGTACTTAGATACCTTCAAGGGGAAATACAATGTTTAAAGGAGAAATCACGAGAAGATGGAACTAAAGAAGGAGGAAGAGATGGTCAGTCAGATATTGATGACTTGAAGGAGGTATGTAGAATGTTGCGCCATGAGAATATTATTCCATTACTAGGGATTTGGCTAAAGGAAACACTCTGCACATGAATACGAGAATGGGAATCAGATCTTGCATGCTAATATTCCCCCCTATAGCTTAGATTACAATAAGAATATCACTCGAATGTTGTTTTCGATGGATGGATCTTGAGTAATATATTGATTGACACAGTGCGGAAGTAAATGTGCTTACTTTAGATGCATGGGTATAGATGGGGAGACCTACATTGCAGCCATCTTCTAATGTATTATTTATGGATAATCGAACTAAGGCCACTCCTATCAGAGTTTTAAAAGATGCATCCATTACTATACAAGGGGACAAGTTCACTGTGGATTTTGAGGTTTTAGTGTTTGTAGAAGAAGACAATTTCCTAGCTCTACTTGGAATCCCTTGCTATTACGCCAATAATGTTGATCTTGATTCAATAAGGGATATATCAGTTTTGAGAACAAGGAGGAAAGAGTTATTACCCTTTTAACAAATGAGAAATCTGCACCCTATGTTGAGCCTTTGAGTGAGGAAGATCTGAATAGGATTTATGTATGTGCCAATCGGGACCTAGAGGTGCTCGAGCCATCTAAAGAAAGAATCCTTCAGTGGGAAGATGCATAGTCTATTAGTGATACTACAATCGTTGCTTTTGTGATAATTATGCTCATGGTACTTATGAGATGGTTGGGCACGAAGTAAGGAGAACATTAACACGTAAAAGAAAACCTCATTATGTTAGGAGAATAGGTAATAAATATGAACCTCGATACACTAGGGAAGGAATCCGTACGGTATTCCTACGCACCATAGAGGAATGGTGGATAAACTAGTTAGAAAGAAGACATATGCTAGCATATACCTCGCACAAGACAACAAGATGCTTGTTGGTGGGTAGTTCATGGGGATAATCTTGTAGAATGGAATGAAGTCGGGATTTCTCTTACAACTTAGTTTTCTAGGAGCAATGCACCGAATCAATTATGAAGATATCATGGTAATCAACATGTTCAACACAATATTCAGCGGTGTGAGAGGCTCAGACGAGGGGCAGGAAGCTTTACAACTTTCATTATGGGTAAAAAAACTTTATTCCACTTTACAAGGATGTGAACGCACTTGGTATGTGTATGCAAAGATACATAAAGAAACTAGAAATTGGTAGAAATTTGGTTATAGGTATGACCAAGACTTTTACTACTTCTCTACTAAACCTCTAGTAGAAGAGGCATTAAGGGTTTTAAAGTAGTTAACTATGGGAGACAATGTAAAGGTGAAAGAACTCATTCAAGATTTATTTAATGATAACGAATCGGGAGCATGTTTTCTTTGAAGGAATAGAGATAGATGCCACACTACTTAAGCGTGCTTGATTTGAGAAATAAAAAGGGAAGATGGTCTACATAGTGGATGATGAAGAAGTATAAAAATTGGATATATATCATTCAACAAGTGTGCACGATGTCTTTTTAATAAGAGATAACAATGAACGTGCCTATCATGAACCCTGTGAGGACCAAAAAAGTGAATATTGGTATAGATGTTGAACCTATAGAGGCAATAATTTAAAATTATTGTCCGAATCTGAAGTAGCAAAAATAGTGGAGTTTCTCTGTGATTTGTAGGACTTATTTCCTAGGGGCTACCATGAATTGAAAGGAGTGCATGAATCATTAGGATAAATGAAGATAAATCTTAAGGAAGGTGCGCACCCGGTCAGGAAGAGACCCTACAGGATGAACCCCAACTTGTGCATAAAGGTCAAAGAAGAAATTGAAAAAATGTTGAAGTCTGGAATCATCAAGCCCTCTGGAAGAATCGAGTGGGTTAGCCCCATGGTTATCAATATAAATAAATATGGTCAGATTAGGATTTGTGTGGATTACAAAGAATTGAATGTTGCATGTGTGATTGATCCCTTTCCTACACCTTTCATAGAGGAGATATTAGAAGGTGTTGCAGGGCACGAGATCTATTCTTTTACAGATGGATTCTTTGGGTATCATCAGGTTCAGATTGCATAGGAGGATCAATAAAAAATAAATTTCACCACTGAATGGGGAAGTTTTTCATATATTGTGATGCCCTTTGGTTTGAAAAACACGTTTTTGTATTTTCACGAACAATTGTTCAAGCATTTCAGGATTTTATTCATATTTTCTTGCAAGTTTACTTGGATGATTGGATAGTTAAGGATCATTGTGACAATTTGTGCTTAATGTTTGGAATATGTAGACAATTAAGCATCTCTTTCAACATCAAAAAGTGTGTGTTTGCTACACCTTTTGACACTCTGTTAGGGCATATTATCTATAAGGAAGGTTTGTTGGTATATCTAGCTAAAGTTGTAGTTATTGTCAACCTAAATAAACCTACCAGTTAGAGTAAGGTGCGTGGATTTTTAGGTCACTGCGGGTATTATAGAAAATTTATCAAAGGATATGCTAAGGTTGCTACACCATTGGAGGAGTTACTAAAAGGAAAAGGGACATTTTATTAGGGAGAAATGCATCAGCGCGCATTTGAGGTACTAAAGGAGAGACTTACTACAATGCCTATTCTATGTTTTCCCACATGGGACAAACCATTTCATGTACATGTGGATGCCTCTTGCATGGCCATTAGTACGTTGTTAGCTCAACTGAACAAGGTATTATAGATCATCATATCTATTTTTCTAGTAAAAATTTGACTCGTGCTAGAGAATAATTATACAACGACAGAGCGCGAATCCTTATCCATGATCTATGCACTACATAAATTTAGACAATACCTTTTAGCAACACCATTCATATTTTACACTGATCACATAGCATTGAAGTACTTGGTAAACAAGCCCATTTTATAAGGGCACATATGTCGATGGGTTCTTTTATTCCAAGAATTTGATTTCACAGTTGTGGTAAAACCAGGTAAAGGTAATTCTGGCCGAGACCATTTATCATGAATTCGATCGGGGGAGGATGCATAAGAAATTAAAGATACAATGTCAGATGCATAGTTGTATAGGTTATAATGTGTGACTTAGGAATTAGAGGATATTTCTATCCTTTTACATACATGGGTGGTTCCAAAAGGAATGAAATCCTTGGAGAAAAAACAACTTGCAATTCACACGACTCCTTTTATGTTGATTAGTGGTGACCTATACAAGTTAGGCCATGATGAAATATTGCACAGGTGTGTACTAGAGGACAAGTGCATAGACATCATGGAAGAGGTTCATGGTGGTATTGCAAGTATGGACTATACATGTGACGCCACCGTGCGCAACATTCTACTCGTTGGATTATGGTGGGAGACCCTCTACAAGGATTGTAAAGCATATTGTAAGGCATGTGATCACTATCAACATGTTGGTAAACCTGGTCAAAGAGATGAAATTCCTTTAAGACCTATTCCTAGTGCAGAGCCATTTGAGAAATGGGATATATACTTTGTGGGTCCTATTTCACCAGCCGCGCGTAGACCTGGATCACAATACATCATCACTTGCACTGATTATCTTACAAGGTGGGCGAAGTAACATCTGCCAAGGGCTGTACAAAAACCACAATGGCCGAGTTCTTATGGGAACATGTCCTTACAAGATATGGATGCCTGTTGAGTTTGACCATTGATAGGGGCACACACTTTTGAATGAGACAATAAGAATTCTATTGGATGAGTTCATGATTTCACATCATAATACTACACCATATCATCCTCAAGAAAATGGGACTGCTAAAGCTTTCAACAAGGTTCTGAGCCAGACATTGACAAAAATTTGTGATGTTGGAAGGAAATATTGGGATGATAAAGTTTCTATCATTCTTTGGGCATATAGAACAACCTACAAGAGGTTGAACAAGGCCACACCCTTTCAGTTGGTGTTTGGTGTAGAAGCAATTCTTCCGATGGAATTCATGTTACCTTCTTTGCGTATTGTGCATGCTAGAGGTCTAGTTGATGAGCATGCTTTAGAAGAAATAATTGATCAATTGATACATTTGGATGAGAGGCATGCCATAGCATGTTGGATCCAGAAGCAAGAAAATGCCAGGAAGAAGGCATGACATGATCAGACACATCAGGGAAAAAAATCTTGAGATAGGACAGATGGTGCTTCTTTATGATTCTAAGTTTTTGTGCCATCTAGGCAAGCTTAAAGTACATTGGTTGGGACCGTATATTATCACTCATATACTTGAATAAAGAGATTTTTAGTTAAAGACACTTGATGGAATATGGTTACCCAGTTAATTTAACGGGAGTAGGATGAAGCCCTACTATAAATAAGTCTTCTTGGTGTTTGCAATAAGGCAGTGTTGCCATTTAGACTAGGTTTTCATTTATGTAATTCCTATTTGGTCACAATGCCTTGTCATTTTAGTTGGTGTTTTGTGTAATAAATGTATTTGCATCTTTGGAGGAAGCTAATTACCATTTGAAGAAATTTTATGTGCAGAGGATTTGCACATACCATTAGTGTGGGGTGGCTATTTACATTTGGGTACACATACGGGAATAAAATACTACAATTTCTATTCAAGTTTGTAGAGGAGTGGTTAGGAAGAAGATTGCTTTAAAAGATTACCATATATGGAGATAAATGAGATAAAAATATAACGTGATGATGCAACCTAGAATTTACTAGAAAAATCCTAGGAGCAGCGACACATCACTCGGACTAGGCCGAGTGCTCACCCGGCACGCAAAGGTACCATGCCCCTTTTTAGGTTTGTTGTTGCGGGAGGTTAGCATGATGAAGAATTAATGCATTCATATCCATAACTAATACATCATTCTACAATGCATGTTCAGATCTAGATCTAAATAATAACATATTTAAACAATATCCATAACAAAACCAACCATGCAAGAACCAATTATACTTAGAATTAACACTTTGATTTAGCTAATACACTCCATTATATTAAACATGATAAATACAAGGAAGCTCAAGTCAATAGATAATATCATCACTTATGCGTGCATCGATTTGATAACATAACTTCATAGTAACTTTTTTCACACACACTATACTACATAGATCATTACATATTTATAAGGGTGGGGACTTTCCCTTCACCACTTACATAATTCCAAAAATAGGTCACATGTTGAAAATAGCCATGCACCTTTACAATCACAGCCACACATGCAAGTGCGCTAACAATAGACCTCTTCTAGTTAACCAACGCAGTAGCAAATATATTCTTAGCTTGTACCCATGTAAAGTGCTTCGTAGCCACTCCTCCAAAAATAGCCAATGCATGTCACGCAAGTCTTTACCCGGTTTGTGTGCTCGGCATGCTATCTCCAAAAATAGCTCGTACATGTGAAAATGGCTAAGTCCCAAATCCACCCTTATATTTCATGCACGTGTTCTCCCTATCCTTTCGTGCCTTTGACTACACCCTGTTCTCTTGCGCGAACCTTCTGTGTGCCTTCTGCTAAGTATTCCACTTTCATCCGCTCAACATTACCCCACACTAAATTACATTTCCACCCGGAAACAACTACTCCTCGAACAATAAATAATAAATTAATGGAAAGAATGTGAATAATTTTTATACAAAGAATAATTATTTACTCTACATCACCCTCTGCTTCAATTGGAAGAATCAGTTCCATATATTATTCTTTTATTTCGCCTCTAATATCTGTCACTCACTTAGCATGGCCTCTACCTTTTCTGGAATGTTCACTGTAATGGACTCTAATTCATCCTATGCAATGTCTCCCTTCTCATTTTGTAATACTAACATAATGTTTTCCATTGCATAAATTCTCCCCTCTAGCAGATCCATTTTTTGTGATATAAGTTTTCCTAGTTCATCCAACCTATTCTTATGGGGCTCTGAGCCACTACAAGGGCCTCGTGCTTTTGCTTCACCACTTTCAGTCTCTCCGTGCGCCCCAAAGTTTCATCCTTCATTACTTTTAGGACTTCATTATCCTCTACCATTTTCCTTATTCTGATGACTACCTCCGGAGCTGTACAAATATTCAATGCTTGATCCACTTTCTTCAGCTCCTCCCAAAGGGTTTGAAGCAGTGCCTCATATGATGAAATTTTTCTAATTACTGCAGCATTTTCCCTCTCTACTTCCTGCTCAGGGTCTTTTGGCGCTGGCATCCTAACTGGTCCCTCTTCAAGCACCAAATCAACTAATGTGCGCACATAGTGCATAGCTAAAGGGAACTTTTTGGGTACCTTGGGCTCTAAGTGTGGTTTTTATCCAATTCACTCATAAAAAAAAATTTTGATTGATTTTGATCAAACTTCCTTCCTATCTATCTGAAAGTCTTTCTCAGATAGAATAGTATGATTCAATTCTAGAGCTAAAGATCGTAGTTCTCGACTGAGCAATCGGAAAGATTCTGTAGGAGTGCTAGATTTAGGCATTGGCTCTCCAGTGAGAATGGCTTGCTTGGAGGACATCCCCGATATCCTCTGCCATGCCAATAAGAACCCCATTATTTTTCTACTCTAGGTCCTTTTCTTGTTTCAAGTGTGTGATCTTAACATCCTTGGCCTTGATCTCTTCTCTTAGTACCTTGATAGTGGCATATTTTTCTATGTTCCTCTCGTGCCACCTCTGTAGATACCTTCACCAAGGAATTTATTACCTTCTCATCAGACATAATAGTGGGTTTCACGGTTATATGTCTGGCCTAAGGCACCTTTTTCAACCTTCTTGACACACATGATTCTTCACATACGTCAAATTCAGCTCGTCCATATGAGTGTGCATAGACCAAGATAGTTGCTTCCTTGTGCACGTGGTGGCCATGTCCTCATCCATCAGCTCCCATCCATATAACTCATGAGGACTCATAGTGCTTTGAAAATGGGTGCGGACAATTTTACTTGTGTCCTCAACATAGCCCAAAGACGAACAAGTAAACTCTCAACTTATCCTTTTACTTCTTGGCCCCTTAGGAACTAGCGCACCAAGATTTGGAGCTAGATCTTCAGTTTCCTGAGTAGTATCTTTCTTTGTCCCTCCTTCCTTTACTCCTTCTCCTTCATTCTTCACATCTTCATCTTTCATTTCTTCATATTTTCACTCTTCCATGTCCTCTAGAGGTGTATGATATCTGGGCACACTCTCTTCTTACTCTTCTGCATCCTCTTCCAGCTTCAATTTTCTCCTTCTATTCTCGGTTATCTCCTTACGTGGGGAGATTCACACTAATATCCACCTTTGATTGTGGAGTAGCACCTTGGGTTCTTGTGCTCCTGAATACCCTTTTGAAGTGGTGCTTTCCTTGGACTGCATCTAAGTCCTCATCACCTTCTTCTTATACCTAGGGTGGAGTGGTCATGTGCTCAGTTCCTACCTTATCTGTAGGCTGCCTTCATCCTCTATGTTCCAGACCACCACTATCTTCTTGTTCTTCCTCCTCCACCACTATGGTTTCTATAGGTTTTAGAGTTGGAACATTCTCCATTGTGTGCTTACCCTTTGGCGCTTCGGGAGTGCAAATTCATTCTCTACATATTTATTACCTTCTAGCTTAGGCTTAATTTTAAGGTATACTAGTATGACTCTACTTTCTTCAACTACCAAACTTACAGGCTTCATGCTTATCATATTTGAGATTAGCCTATCAACATAGGCAATAACACGATGTAGCATGATGTAGGATTCATGCTTATCATATCCGAGATTAGATTCAGGATTCATGCTTATCATATATGAGATTAGCCTATCATATCTGAGATTATCCAACTACCAAGTAGCATGATGTGAAGGCATATGATAGCTTGCACCAAGGGCTTCAAGTTCCATATTTCATTAAAAAGTGCGTTATGCTGAAATTTTGGTGTACCGCAAACTTTACTACCCATCAAGCACTCCGATCTCCATAAATACCAAGGACAGTAGAATTACACCAAAACTAATCCTCTCATAGGTACGTGCTTCCTCAACTATGGTCTCTGCTATGTAGCCTGCAATATTGTAGACTACCCCCTGTGACATCTTCTTTGTGACATGAAGCCACATTGTGTTCACCTATGACCACCTCTCTTGATCATTCAATTTTGTCACCAGGTGTGCAGCTGCTTGTACCACTGGGTACTTCTTCAGCTTATCTATATCCATACTACGTGGACCCTTGGTATATCCTAACTCCTTCCTTATCTCTAGGATTTCTACTTTATCTATCAAGTCACTATCTAGATATGCTCCTGAGGCCTTTAATCCTATCAATGTCGTAATTAGTGTTGTATTAATCCTTACCCTTCATCCTGCGAAATAGAAGAAATCTTCATGTACCCTTCTCATCAACCACTGGTACAAAGGTTCATACTTTCCAAAGTATAGGAGCTCATACAAATAGTAAAATCTAATCCGATTCAAAGCAACTTCTCTCCAGTGTCATCATATATTGTTTATGTCCTCTATTGTGCACTTGTTTTTCTTCATACATAGTAGCACATCTAACTCCTTATTATCGATGTGTGGTGGTTGTAATAACTGATTTTGTACTTCTAGATGTGAGACTCCCATTATTGTCCCACTATTATATTTTCTAGGTATTACATTTCGAGAAATTATTGTCGGGAGTAATTTCAACCTCTACTTCCACTTTCTTCTTTCCCTTAGCTCCTGTGGCAGGTGCTTTCTTTGGTGCCATCTATAACTCACAATTTTCTAACTTCAAATACTCACCTTCTATCCTCTTGTAATGTGCAAACCCAAACCCTAGCTTGAATTTGTGTGCCCAAGTTGAAATCATGTGCCCTAGCTCTTTTACAATGCTCTTGCTTCACTCAAACCCTTCGCCAATGGGGACACAAGCTTCTCCTGTGCACAAATCTTCCCTCCATGTCTCATTTCACACTCTTTGCACCTAAATACTCTTCTCACAGCTTGGTCACACTTGGCTCTTTCAAATTCTCGTGATTACAATGGTAAGAATGAACTCGCATCCCGTCCTTATATAGATTTTCAAAAAGTTGGTGCATTTATTACTCCTTCACCTACCAACAATCCTCATTAAGTGACCCTTTTCACATTTTTCCATGTGGTACATCTTCACACCTCAGTCATAACCTTTTAGCACACCTTCCTACCTTCTAGCTACAAGCTTCTCTTCAGCACACTTCCATGCGCCTGAGTACCTCATCACTTGTGCCTTCTCTGGTAGTCTCCATGGCCACCGCTTACCTCATGTTATACTATTCCTTCATTTATCTCCATCCATGGTCCTCATTTGGAAGAAATTTTATTTTCACCAACTCTTCAAAATTTGAATAGCACCTGTAGTAGTTTTTTCCTTTATGTGTACCCATTTCTCAACAACCACCCCACACAAATGGTATGTGTAGTCCTTTGCGCATAAAAATTATGCAATGGTAATTAGCTTTTGGCGTGCAAACATGCTTATTTCACAAAACAACAACTAAATTGAAAAAGCATAGTGACAAAGAAGGAAATACATTAAGGGAATACATAATTGAAAACCTAATCTAAATGAAAATACTGCCTTATTACAAACACCAAGAAGACTTATTTATAGTAGGGCTTCACCTAATCCCGTTGAAGTAACTAGGTAACCGTATTCCATCAAGCATTTCTAACTGACAAGCTCTTCTTTCAATTATGTGAGTGATAACATATGGTCCTAGCCAATGTAATTTGAGGTTTCCTGGATGGAAAATAAACTTAGGATCATAAAAGAGCACCATTTTTCCTATCTCAAGATTCTTGTCCCTAATGTTCCTATCATGCCATGTTTTCTGCCTGGATTTTTCTTTCTTTTGAATCCAACATGTTATTTCTCATCACTCATCCAACTTAATTAAATTGTCGATATATTATTCTAATGATTTGTCATCGGTGAGACCTCCAATACGCGTAATACGTAAAGAAGGTAGCATGAATTCCATAGGAATAACTGCTTCTGTGTCAAACACCAATTGAAAAGGTGTCACCTTATTTAGCCACTTGTATGTTGTTCTATACACCCAAAGAACTGGAAAAAAAATTATCAACCCAATATTTTATTCCAACATCACAAATTTTTTTCAATGTCTCGGCTCAAAATTTTGTTGAAAGCCTTATGGTGTAGTCTTATGGTGTGCAATCATGAATTCATCCAATAAAATTCTGATTGTCTCATTCAAAAAATGTGTGCCCCTATCATTGGTCAAACTCAAAGGACATCCATACCTTGTAATAATATTTTCCCATAGAAACACTGGTTGTTGTAGCCCATTGTATAATCCTTTATAGGCGCTACTTTTTCCCACCTTGTTAGATAGTTTGTGCAAGTAATGATATAGCGCAATCCAGTCCTACACGTGGCTAGTGAAATAGGACCCACAAAATATATAGCCCATTTTTCAAATGGTTCTGCACTAGTAATAGGTCTTAGAGGCATTTCATCTCGTTGACCTAGTTTCCCAAGGCATTGACATTGATCACAAGCCTTGCAATATGCCTTATAATCTTTATACAAGGTCTCCCACCATAATCTAGTGAGTAAAATCTTGCGCGCAGTGGCATCACCTACATAGTGGCCACCTACAATACCACCATGAGCTTCCTCCATGATATTTGTATGCTCATGTTCTAGTACACAATGACACAATACTTCATCCTGGCCCAAATTGTACATGTCACCACTAATCAACATAAAGGGTGTTGTGCATATAGCAATTTGTTTCTTCTCTAAGGATTTCATTCCTTCTGGTTCCAATACCTATTTTTAGAAAGACAAAAATATCCTATAATTCTGATGGTGCACGTTATAACCTATATAACTGTGCATTGGGCATGGTATCTTCAATTACATGTGCTTCTTCTCCTGATTATATTCTAGATAAATGGTCTAGTCTAGAATTACTTTCCCTAGTTTTACCACAACTATGAAATCAAATTCTTGGAATAAGAGTACCCATCTACATATGCACCCCTGTAAAACAGGCTTGTTTACCAAATAATTCAATGCCATGTGATCTGTATAAAATACAAATGGTGTTGCTAGCAGTATTGTATAATTTTTTGTAGCATGTAGATCATTGACAAAGCTTCGTGCTCTATAGCTGTATAATTCGCTCTGCGAGATTCAACTTTATACTAACAAAACAGAGATAGGATGATCTATTGTACCTTCTCTAGGCTGAGCCAACACCTCACCAATGGTCATTACAGAGGAATCCACATGTACATGAAATGGTAGGTCCCATGAAGGAAAGCGCAAAATAGGCACGGTAGTAAGTTTCTCCTTCAATGTTTCGAATGCGCACTATTGTGGTTCTCCCCAGTAGAACATACCTTTTCCTTTTAGTAACTCCTCCAAAGGTGCAAAAACCTTAGCATACCCCTTTATGAATTTTCTATAATAACCAATGTGACCCAAGAATCCACACACCTCACTGACTGGTAGGCTCTTTTAGGTCGATAATGACTACAACCTTAGCTAAATCAACCAACAAACCTTCCTTGCAGATGATGTGTCCTAATAGTATTCCAAAAGATGTAGAAAATACACATTTCTTTTTGTTTAAGGAAATACTCAATTGTCTACATCTTTCAAACATCAAAGCCTTGATTGTCACAATGATCCTTAACAAGCGCATACACCATCCAATCATCTAAGTAAACATGCAAGAAGTTGTGAATAAAATATTTAAACGCTTAAACAACTATGCATCAAAATATAGTAGGTGCATTTTTCAGACCAAAAGGCATCACAATATATGCAAAGATGCCCCATTTAGTAGTAAAAGTAGTCTTTTCCTGATCCTCTGGGCAATCCTAACCTAGTGATACCCAGAGACACCATCGATAAATGAGTATATTTTTCACTCTGGAATGCCTTCTAGTATCTCTTCGAGTGATTGGCGTAGGAAAGGGTCGGACACACATGCAACATTTAGCTTCCTGTAGTCCACACAAATCCTAATCCAACCATCCTTCTTGATATTGATCACCATTAAACTAACCCATTCTAACTCGTTTAGGGGCTTGATGATTCCAGACTTCAACATTTTGTCAATATCTTCTTTGACCTTTTCACGCAAGTTGGGGTTCATCCTATAGGGTCTCTTTCTGATCGGGCACACACCTTCCTTAAGATTTATCTTCATCTCTCCTAATGATTCATGCACACCCTTAAGTTCATGGTACCCCTAAGGAAATAAGTCCTGATAATCCTATAGTAACTCAATGATTTTTGCCACTTCAGAGTCAGACCAATAGTCTCCAATTATGGCCTCCTTAGGCTTAGCATTTGATCCAATATTCACTTTATTTGTCTTCATAGGTTCATGATAGGCGTGTGTGGTCTTATCTACACTGTCCAACACCTCATGCCTACCTGTTGAATGGTCTACATCTAGATTTTCTACTTCTTCATCATCCACTAAGTAGACCATCCTTCCTTTTTCCTTCTCAAGGAAAGCACACTTAAGTAGTGTGGCATCTGTCTCTTTCTCTAGCAAACCGTGCTCCTGAGTCTCGTTCCTCAAATAACTATTGAATGAGTTCTTCCACCTTAGCACTATCCTCCATAGTTAAGTGCTTTATAACCTTTAATACCTCTTCTACCAGAGGTTTAATAGACAAGAATTCAAACGTCTGGGTTATTCTTGTAGTTAAATATTTCTAATTTTTAGTTTTTCTATGGATTTCCCCATATACATACTAAGCATGCGCGTAACCTTGTAAACTGGAATGAAATTTTTACACCCGAGAGAAAAGGTGGTAAAGCTTCTTGCCCCTCTCGTCTAGAGTCTCTCACACTACTAAATGTGGTTATGAGCAGGTTGATTACCATGATAAGTGTCGATCGACTAGGTGCATTACTCCCTGTAGAATCTAGTAGCAAGTGAAATCCTACTTTCATTCCATCCTACAAGATTATCCTTGTGAACCACCCACTAGTGTGCTGCTATCCCATGTAGGGTATATGCCAGCATATTCTATCTCTCCAACTGGTCTATCCATTGTTCCTCCATGGTGCATAGAAATACTGTAGGATCTCCTTCTCTAGTGTAACGAGGTATTGAGTTGTTACCTATTCTCTTGATACAAAGATGTCTGTTGTCCCACAAAAATGTGATTTTTACTTCACACCCTACCAAATCATAAGTACTATGATCCCAATTATCACAAGCAAAACTCATAGTATCGCTAATAGATTGTGCATCCTCCCACTAGAGAATTCCTTCCTTAGATAGCCTTTTAGGTCCCAGAGCGATGGGTACATAAATCCTGTTCGAGTCTTCCTCACTCAAGGGCTCAACATATGACACACATTTTCCATTTGTTAAAGGGATAATAACTCTTTCCTCATTTTCAAAACTGATATAACCCTTGTTGAACTGAAGATTAACATTATTTGAATAGCCCTAAGATTTCCCTAGTAGAGCTGGGAAGCTATCTGCCTTTGCAGCGCTAAAACTTTAAAATCTCCAGTGAAATTGGCTCCCTGTATTGTAATGGATGCATCTTTTAACACTCCAATGGGAGTGGACTTAGTCTAGTTAGCCATGAACAATACATTCAAAGATGGCTACAATGGGGGTCTCCCCATTTTTACCCATGCATCTAAAGTAAGAACATTGACTTTCGTGCTTGTATCAATCAATATATTACTCAAAATCCACCCATCCACAACAACATTCAGAGTGATTTCCTTGTCATAATCTAAGCTACGAGGGGGAATATTTGCATGCAGGATTTGTCATCCGGTCTCAATACTTGCATGTGTATATTTTACCTTTAACCAATTCCATAACAATGGAATGATATTTTCTTGGCGCAACATCTTGAAAAATTCTTTCAAGTCATCCATATCAGATTGGACCATTTTTTATGCTTTCTTTCACTCCATCTTCCATGATTGATCCTTTCAATATTATATTTCACCCTGAAGATTTCTGAGTACCTCCATGGTCTCATGATAAACCTCCTTCTGATGGATAGGATCTGGGTATCGTGCATATAGAAACTCCTCCTTAGTGATGGTAGGCTTCTGCTGCAATGTTTCTTTGGCACGCGCCGCTTCAGCGCGGGTAGTGATCTTTACTTGAAATGCATCAGATTCTAGTTCCAACTTAGGCATCCACTGGTTCTCCACAGTGCATTATATCCTAACTATCTCCACACCTTTTTTTCTTGTTTATGCTACTTGATAAGATGCTCATACAAGTTTGGGAATTCCTCATAATTTTGATTCTTTCCACATAAATAACATGTAATATTCTCGAGGACATTCACACTTGTAGTGGTTAGTGGATATGTATGTATAACATGTTCAAAGGGAACTCACATCGTCCACCACCACAGCCTCATCCTCTAAATCCACCATGGTATCCTCAACCTCTGTCATGACTCCTTCAAAACTCGCTTCATTCCTATTATAGCGTGCTTGATTATGATCCTAATCCTGATGCTCATTCTTTCCTTTAGAGTTATCCAATACTTATGTCTATTATACACCGATATCCATAGCATCATAGATCTCACCAATTAGCTGGTAATCTTCTATTTTGTGAGTCGTGGACCTAAAATTTTACAACAATAAAAAGAAACGTTCTTCCTTATTGTGTGTTGAAATAATGGGTAGCCACTAACATCATGGTATAAATGACATATCTCACGGTCAACAACAATGAGTGTCTTGATATGTGGGGATAAATTTATTTGGCATGCGATGGAAGTTTTAGAAGACATCATCACAAGAGTGAATGGAGAGCTCGGATGGAAAGGCATGCTTCCATGGAGGACCACTTTGACACTTGGAAACTGATCTGTAACTTTTGGAAGGCATGGTGGTGGGTGCTAAGGCTATATATATATACATGAAAGATAGTAGAAGAAAAGGATATAGTTGAAGAGAGGTGAAGCCTGTAGAAAATAAAATGGAGGATGTTATGGTTAGGGATTAGGAGAGCTCTGTGTGAGCAATAGCATATAGAAGGGGATGGGTTCTCATTTTTCTTTGTAATATGATGAGCATAATATAGTTTTGATGCATGATTTGGCTCTGCATAATTATATGAGGATCTGTTATGACCTCAAGGGATGTAATGTGGGTTATTAACTTTGATAGTATGAATATAATGCTTGTTATAAATCATCTATGTTCAATACTTATGCATTTCCTTTCTATATGAATCATCTCCATGTGTTGCTTGTTATTTCTCTCTTACTGCATACAATGAGATGATAACTATTCCTAAGTTCATAAGAATGTGGTTTAGTTATTTTCTATCTTGCATTTGATTATCTATTCTAAGATGATGCATTCTCACAAAACTCACATAAAGGAGAGACTCGGTGCCCACGTGCGTGCCTCGGGTGAGCACCAGTGCCTGTTGGGTGATAGGTCAGTGTGCATGGGATTTTCCTATTCTATGAAGGGTATAAAAATGACTACATCTTGGTTCCATTTTGGGACCTCTTTTCAAAGTTGTTGTGAGAAATGGCATGCATCTTTGTCCCTGTGATGTGTGATGACAAGAGCGCTGACCTTAGAAAGTGTTGAAACATGGTTCAAGAGCATGGAGGATGAGTTTTCTCAAAGATTCAACACTTGGACTGAGTTCAATGGTAGATGGGTAGAAGAGAACCTATACCATGAGTTATATGAGACATTATTTTTTTGCTTCCCAGTAGAACTATATGAATGGCTTTCAACATACGCATCTAGATCAAGCTGGTACTATAGATCATGCGTGTGGACCCAAGATGACTATCAGAGGCTGTAGGATGTAGATCTGACTTGGACGTGTGTTATTGATCATTGGTGGAAGGGAGTGTTGGCTAGTTATACTTTGGAATATGCCATTTGATGTATTCTTTCCCAGAAGTTGTTGAGTTTGAGTTTCTAAGGGAGCCTAGAGGATCATTTTTGCATGTTATTCCTTTGGCTATGAAGATCTTGGTCATTACTTTGAGTTTAGAAGCATTTCCCATGGCTGGCTAAAGCTTCTCTGAGTGTTGGGAGAGGAAGCTAGGGTGGAGGAAGATGGCGGACATTGTGGCTGAAAAGGAAAGGGAGGAGAGATGACTCAAGTATAAAAAAGCTCATGAAAGGGAGATGACTAGACAACGTGAGGTTGTAAGTGTGATGGATCTATGGAGGCAGACGTTGTGGGAAGGAGTTGAGGTTCACGTGGAGGATGTGGAGCCTGAGAAGTCTATGCTACCCCATCTTGGAAAGTGGGAGAGAGGCCCCTTCAGCTTTTGATGAGAGTTCATCACATGGAGAAAAGAAGATCATCGCATGCATCTCGAACCCACTGACAGTGACCAACCCCTAGTGCTTGGTTTTCCAAATCAAGGGAGAAGTATTGTTAACCTAGTTGGTATTGGTGGGAGTGATCGATCGCATGCCCCAGGAGATATAATTTTTCATTTGGAACATCCATGGTTTGTAAGCCATTCTTGTATTTGGAGGAATCTTTGGACAAGGTGCAAGTACACAAGCTTTGGGTATCACATCTGGGAGTGGCATGGGACATATAAACTAGTAGTGGGACAATATCACAAACCATCGAGTGTGTAGTTTAGTGGGACGTTGGGAACACTAGGTGTGACCACTTTTGGTCCTTTTTTCGACTACAGGAGGTGGATCTGGTGGGTCAGGAGGAACAGGACCTGGTGGATCTAGTGGATCTGGTGGGTCAGGAGGAAACACAGAGAGGAACCAAGGCTCTGGATCGGGAGGACAAGGACCCTAACCACCTCCCCAAGTGTTTTTGAGATGTCTTTACACTTACCAGACTATAGGGGTATTGAAGATGTTGTAGAGCATGTGCACAAGTGTGAGTTACTATGGCGCGTGAAGGGGATCACTACCCAGAGTGGAAGGCAAGTTAGTTTTTGCAACAACATTGCAAGGTGTGCACATAGTTGGTATAGGAAGTATGACCCCCCGAGAGATGGTGGTAGACTACACCATGTTGAAGAAAACACCTTCTAGTAGAGTTCCATATCCCAGAGTTTGAGACAGAAGAGCATCAACATGCTCTTAAGGAGATCAATAGGGAATGGAGAGAGTGTGTGGGAGTATGATGCATGTTTCAAGACTCTCTTGTCAAAGTTATCCTATGACATTCATCCTTCTCAACATGCTCAATGGTTTTTGGAGGATTGATAACACCATTTAGAAGGGCTTTGTCACACAAGACTTTCACAGACCCGCGTGAGGCATTGGAAGCTTGCCCTACATGTTGAAGTTATTGGGAGCATTGACACTAGTGTTAGCCCTTTTTAGAGGCTCAAATTATTGCAATGGCCAAGTAGTTGGAAAAGCTATCTACAAACTCAGCGCATGAGGTTGTAGTGGGCTTTGGTGTATAGAATGTGAAGTGGAGGGGCATAAAGGATAGTTTCCCTCGGAAGTTGGTGCGCACTATGGTGGTAGACTGTGAGATTTTCCATGGGGATCATGATGCAAGTAGATGCCCCTCTACTCTAGTGCATGTAATCCACAAAGAATGTTTCTTCTATTACAATATTTGTACCTCTATGACCCATGATACCAAGGATTGTAGATTGATTGATCAAATCCATGATGTTATTGATCTGGTGTGTGCAAGACTAGCCTTGCAAGTAGTTCAAAGGATGATGACCATCGTTATGAAGGGGCACATAGATGGAGGAACATGTGGAAGGTGTTTTCATGGAGGATTTCATGGTCAGTAACCATGGTGGAGGATGAAGTGAGTTCCCATGAGGAACTTGTTATAATTGTGGATCATAGAACATTATAAATGTGAGTGTCTGATTATTACAATGCTCATGGTGTGGAAAGAAACATAAGTATGAAGAGTGTCTAGAACTTTATGAGCATATGAACAACAACACACCAGAAGGAAAAAGGTGTTGGGATGGTAAGCATCAAGAAGGTTGATTCATAGTGGATGCCATGAGTGGTGCGTGAGTCAGGGCTAGAACTATGTTGGTGATGACATGAGTAGAGGCCACGCGTGCACGCCAGGAGATGCCAAGACCAAGGACACTAGTTTTCAAGAGAGGAAGTAGTACATGGAAAGTATCTGGACCCTGCTCATCAGAAAGAAGTATATCAGGAGACTATGGATGTCATTGAAGTTTACAAGGAGAGATCTAGTGTCTAAAGGAGTAGTCCAGGTAGCAAGAGAAAAGAAGGAATGTTGAGGCTCCGCAGAAGGACTGGATGAAGTCAAAGAAGTGTGTAAAATGTTAAGGAAAGAGAATATTATTCCCTTGCTAGGAGAGTGGCTGAGAGAGAAGGTACACATGCCAGAGTAGAGTGTGAAAGGTAGGTTTTGCATGCAAACCTTCCTCCTCATAGCCTTGAATATGAAAAGGAGATTACTTTGAATGTGGTTGTTGATGGGTGGCTTTTGAGTAATATTCTCATCGACATAGGAGAAGAGGTCAATGTTCTTACCTTAGATCCTGACATCAAATGGGAAGGCCCACATTACAGCCATCTTGAATGTGTTGTATATGGAAAACAAGACTAAGGAAATGCCCATTGGAGTCCTAAAGGATGTAGTTATCACCATTCAAGGAGCCAAGTTCACTTGGAGACTTTGAAGTCTTGGTGCTCCATTGAGGTAGAAAACTTTCTAGCATTGCTTGGGTGCCCATGGTGTTATAAGAACAATGTTGACCTGTGGTTTAACAAAGGATATATCAGTTTTGAGAACAAGGAGGAAAGGGTGGTCATTCCTTTGATAGATGGGAAGTCAGTGCCCTATATTGAGCCCTTAGGAGAAGAATTCCTTGATAGAATCTATGTGTGCTCCATCAGAGATCTGAGATAATTCACCCCATGGAGGGAGTTATCCAATTTGAAGATGCTCGATCATGTGAGTGATACCACTAGTGTGGCATGTGAAAATTGGGTGCATGGGACTTATGAGTTAATTGGGTGATAGTTAAGAGGATATATAACAAGGGTGACAAAGGCATGCTAGTCAAGTGCCTAGGAGGAAAGAAGTTTCCAAGTTACTCTGGAGGGGCATATCCTGAAATTTTCTTACGGGACATGGAAGCTCAGTGGAAAAATGAGGATGAAAGAAGAGGAATGCTCAGTTATAACCTACCATGGAACTGCAGCGTCGTTGGTGGGCTACACATCGGGAGAACCTCCTAGAGTGGTGTGAGGTAAGAATCACATTTTTTATAAGGTTTTCAGGAGCAATGTGCCCATGGTCATATACAAGACTACCATGGTAAAAGAGACCACTTCATTTCATATCAAGCATGTGAGAAGGCCTGGATGGGAAGCGTAAAGCATTTTCCACCTTTTTATGGGTGCATAAGTTGTATTCCACCTTACAAGGTTGTGTGCACACTTGGTACATTCATTCGGAGATGCGTCGTTAGATGGGTAATTGGAAAGAGTTGGTGGCTGATCTCATTCAAGATTTTGAGTATAGGAGTACCAAACCATCAGTGGATAAGGTGTTGCAAGTGATCAAGCACCTTATGATGGGGGATAGTGCTATGGTAGAGGATAGGCTACTAGAATTTCTAGGTGAGCCTTCTTTGGAGATGTGCCTCAATGAAGAAGAATCAGAGGAGGTACAACTTGAGCATGCGTGCATGGAAAAAGAAAAAGGAAAAATGGTCTATGTAATAGATGGAGAAGAGATGGAGACTTTGGATGTTAACCATGGAGGAGGGGTATACGATGTCAGGTCATAGACAACATTGATGATGAGCATGAGCACACACCTACCATGAGCCCTTAAAAACAAATAAGGTTAACATTGGGATGGAGGTAGAACCTAAGGAAGCTATCATCGGTGACTATTGGTCGAAAAAGGAGGTTTCAAAGATCATTGATCTATTTGTGTGAGTTCAAGATTTGTTCCCTCATGGGTACCATGAACTCAAAGGCATTCACCATTCCTTGGGGGAGATGAAGATCAAGTTGAAGGAAGGTGTGCCGATTTGGAAGAGGCCTTATCGGATGAATCCAAATTTATGTGTATGGGTTAAGGAAGAAATAGACAAAATGATAGCATCTGGTATCATTGAGGTAGTAGAAGAATCAGAATGGATAAGCCCAATGGTTATCAGTATTAAGAAGGATGGGAGGATAAGAATTTGTGTTGACTATAGGGATTGAATGCAGTGTGTGTCATCGATCCTTCCCAACCCCCTTTATTGAAGAAATTTTGGAAGGAGTAGCGGCGTGAAGTCTACTCTTTCACGGATGGGTTCTCAAGGTACCACCAAGTCAGGATTGCAAAGGAAGACCAGAGAAAGAAACTTTCACCATTGAATGGGGAATTTTTTCCTATATGGTTATGCCTTTTGGATTAAAGAATGCGCCTGTTGTGTTCTCGTGCATTGTGGTACAAGCATTTCAGGACTTCATCCATAAGTTTCTTCAAGTTTACTGGATGACTGGATTGTGTATGGATTGGTGAAAGACCATTGTGACAACTTAAGGCTGATGTTTGAGAGATGTCGAAATTGAGGATATCCCTCAACATTAAGAAATGTGTCTTTGCTACTCCATTTGGAACCCTGTTAGGACACATTATATGTAAAGAAGGCTTGCTAGTAGATCCTGCTAAAGTTGTAGAGTTATTGTAGGATTAGGGGAGCCTACTAGTCAAAGTGTGTGTGGATTCCTTGGGCATATGGGGTATTATAGGAAGTTCATCAAGGGATATGCCAAGATCATCGTCACACGCCCTTAGAAGAATTATTAAAACACAAGAGTGCCTTTCATTGGGGGAGAGGCAGTAAGAAGGCATTTGACACTTTGAAGGATAGGCTTGTCACGATGCCCATATTACATTTTCCTTCTTGGGATAAGCCTTTCCATGTGCATGTTGATGCCTCAAGGGACAACTATGGGAGAGTAGTACTAGCACAACCTGGAGAGGGAATTGTTGATCATCCCTTGTGCTTTGCAAGTAGAAAGTTGACACCACCAGTAGAATAGAATTACACAACTACTGAGCGTGAAGCATTGTCTATGATCTACGTGTTGCATAAGTTTAGGTAGTATCTATTGGTGACACCATTTATATTCTACATGACCATATGGCATTGAAATACTTGGTCAACAAACCCATTTCTGCAAGGGCACATATGTCGTTGGGTCCTACTATTTCAAGAATTTGAGTTCACAGTGGTGTGAAAGGAAAAAGCAATTTAGGACCTGACCACTTATCAAGGATTAATTTAGGAGAGGACATGCAAAAGCATTGAGGATACCATGCTAGATGACACAACTATTTAGGTTGTGCGTGTGCCCTCAGACTTGGAAGATATCGTAGTGTTCTTAAAAATAGGTGTGGCACCGGAAGGGATGAAGGCCCTAGAGAGAAAGTAGTTAGCAATATGTGCCACACCCTACATGTTGATTGGTGGAGATTTGTATAAGTTAGGTCATGATGAGGTTTTGTGCCGATGTATTGGAACATGAGTGTAGCCATTATGGAAGAAGCACATGGTGGGATTGTAGGAGGACACTATGTAGGAAATGCTACCACGTGGAAGATTTTATTAGTTGGGCTTTGGTGGGAAACCATCTACAAAGATTGTATTGAGTTTTTAAGGCTGTGACCATTTTCAGTGCCTTGGAAAACCTGGAAAGAGAGATGAAATGCCTTTGTGACCAATAGCCCAGTCGTTGAACCATTTGAAAAATGGGAAATCAACTTTGTAGGACCAATTGTGCCAGCCGTGCGTGAAGGATTGGTTCATGGTATATCATCACTTGCATTGATTACTTGACATGGTGGGAAGAGGTAGCACCTACAAAGGATTGCACCATGGTGACAACTACTAGATTTTTATGGGAAAACATAATCAACAGGTATGGTTTCCCTTTAAGTTTAACAAGTGATAGGGGTACACACTTTCTCAATGAAATAGTCAGGATTTTATTAGTAGAATTTATGGTGGCCCATCATAAGACTACCCCATATCACCCTCAAGAAAATGGAACTGTTGAGGCATTTAACAAAATACTAAGTCACACGTTAACTAAGATCTGTGACGTTGGAAGACAGGATTGGGATGATAAGGTATCATCATTCTATGGGCATACAAGACAACCTACAAAAGGTTGAACAAGGCCACATGTTTTAATTGGTGTTTGGTGTGGAGGTTTTTTACCAGTGGAATTCATGTTACCTTCATTGCGTATAGCATGCGCGTAGGAGGGTTAGTTGATGAAAAAGCGTTGGAAGAAAGAATTGATAAGTTGATGTAGTTAGATGAAAGGTGATCACTTGCTAGATGGAGTCAGAAGAAGAAAAATCAAGAAAAAAAAGGCATGGCATGATCATCATATCAAGAACAAGAAGTTTGAGGTTGGGAAGTTGGTGTTGTATGATTCCAAGTATCTGTGCCATCTGGGAAGTTGAAATTCCATTGGTTGGGACCTTACATCATCTCGTACATTCTTGATTCAGGTGCTTTCCAATTCTAAGCTTGGATGGGATGAGGTTACAGGTCACTTCAATGGGAGTAGGTTGAAGCCCTACTATAAATAAGTCTTCTTGGTGTTTTTAATAAGGTATTTCTAGTTAGCTTAGAATTTCCCTTTATGCTTTTTTTTTCTTTTCTTGTGTTTCCCTTTTCTTGTTGCTTGTTCATTTCATTTTTGTTTTTTTTTGCCTTGTGCACCGGTAACCACATTATTTCTCTAAATTTGTGTATGCGAGAGGACCACACATTTTTTTAGTGTGGGGTGGAGTGATATGAAGTATAGGCCTATAATACAAGTTTGAGTTGGTAGTAGAAGTTGCGGTGAATGGCCGGTTGAAGGAAAAAAAAGTGTGTAAGGGTAAGAAGCAGCGTAGAAGAGAAGGTGGATGAGAATGGTTGGTGTCAAAAAGCCTTTGTGGAAACCATGTACAAAAAGGATGAAGAGCGTAGGAACAACATGAGGTAGGCGAGGAAAAAAATGGGTAAAGGACAGAAGAAGTGCCTTTGTGTTGTGGATGTGCGCGTAAGAGTCTTTGGTCGGGTTGGATTTTTTTTGTGCGCCAGAAGGTTGAAAAAGGGTTTTTCACACAGGATGTGGTGCGTGGATAAAAGTGCTAAAGATGACTTAGTGGAAAAATCCACATTTAATGTTAAAGTACGTTGGTAGGTGGTATAGCATTTAATGTTGGAAAGAAGAAAAAACTATAAATACAAGGTCGGGTAAATCATTTGTTACCTTGCATTTATGAAGAAGAAAAAGCTCTTGTGAACTAGGAAAATCTAGAGAGATTTGTGTGAAGAAAGGAGAATCCAAGAAATCTAAAGTGTGTGACTAGGGTAGATCCACAAACTAGTGTGGAAGGAGTACATGGGGTGGGAAATTTTTGAGGAAGTGCCATCTTGTGGAAGGATTTTTCTAGTTAGGGTTTGGTGGCTAGGGCATGGAGTTAGAAGGGTTTCTTTCACAAGGTTGAGCTTTGGGATTGGACAGAGTGGTAGAGTAGAGCAAGGGGAAGAGGATTTAAGTGTTAGCACTAACTAGAAGAATGACACCAAGGAAACCAACCATTTCACCAAAGAAAACAAAGGGAAAGGGAAAGGAAAGAAAAAGTAATCATTGTTGTCAAAACACCAAAAGAAAGAATGGTACGTGGAAATAGTACCTAGATGGGGTATTGCTAGGAAAATAATGGGAGTCACACCTATGGAAGATGGCCGTAAGTGATTATAATCATCACACAAGCACAATGAAGAAGGAGATGGCTTTGGAGTTGGTTGACCAACCAACAATAAGAGGCTAAGATGGAATGCCCATTTATAATGATGAGGTAAAGGTCAAATTAGAAAAGGTTGGGTTGTTGCAATAGCTTTATGAGTTACCCTACTTTGGAAAACCTGAGCACCTTTATCAATGGCTGATGTCATGCATACATGAAGATCATTTTTACTTCGGGGGCAAGATGCATCACACCACAAGCTGATATCTAAGTTCACAGGCCTCAATTGTGAAGGAGATAACATTGATGATGATATGAGTGACAAGGAGGCTATCAAGAAGACTATAGCCATGTATGACTACAAGAAGGGTTGAGATACTTTGACATCTCAGAGATACTAGACCTAGTGATGAGGATGGTGGTGCATGCTTAGTCACCAAACTCAATGACCAAGAATGGTGGACACAAGTAAATAAGGCATGGCTGAATGTATGCCGGAAGATATCAGAAGGGACCATCTACAACTTGTCACTTTCATCATGGATGAAATTATAAGTAGTGTGCGTAGGAGGGAGAGAAGATACTCTTTGGTAATGTACTCCTCACTATTGTGTTCTCAGAGATTGGAGTGCCTGATGGGCAGAAAAATTTATTTGGGAATATCAGAAGAGGATCCCCTCACCCCAAAGAGGTTTACAAAAGTATACTTGTGAAACCATGATGGCCGCTCACAAGGCACGCCCTGGAGAAATGGTATAAGTGAATGCGTGATGCATTCGGGGCTGAGTGGAGGATCCCCAGAAGTATTTTCCCATGCTCGTGAGTGGAGAGGAGAATTTTGTAGTATACCAACACTTTTGCATTGGTAGATTTATGATGACAAGATGGGAACATGAGTCCATGGTGCAAACTACCCTTCTCCTTCACCGTGTTATACTTCCAAGCTGGAGTTAATCGGTTCAAGGAGGCCAAGAGACTAAGGTTTGACCTTAGTGAGGTAGATATAGACCACCACGTGAGCTATGTTGGAAGCTAGTCTACCCAAAGAAGCATGCGTACGTGGAGAGATATGTCTCCCATGAGATACAAATGATGAAGCCTTTAACACTTGCCAATTGCAGGAAGGACCACAACAAGGGTGTACCTACGCATAAGGCCAAAATTTGAAAAAGGTGCTTACTTGGAGAATGATGTCTCCATCCTGAAGACCCCATAGGAAGGAAGAAGGTCACACCTAGAAAAAGAGAGAGAGAGAAGAGGTGTAGAAGGCACCAAGTGTTCAAACTACACAGACGGTAAAGCGCAGGAGACAAGCGCTAAGCCTAGTACTTACGTGCATGGAGGAAGAAGTCCAAGTAAAAAAAAGACTCTAGAAGAAGAGAGGTCAGAGCATGAAGCCCCCCCTCACTCAGGAGGAATCACCAAGGAAGACATCACTGTCGAAAAAAAAAGAAAGAAGAATCCCTGTCTGGAATCCCTAGTAAGGAAGAAGAAAAAGGTGATGGATGAGGTTGATTCAGAGGAAATAGAAGACCTAGATGCCTACATCAGTGACAGAGATGATGATGAAGATGAACCAGGAGGTGAAGACCATCCCATCTATGAGATACATGATTCTGAAGAAGAAGGAGATGAGGAGTATAATGAAGGAGATGAGGAAAGGAGGATGAAGAAGAAGCTGAAGACCCAAGGCAAGGGGGTAGGGGGGAAGAAGTTACAAAAGAAAAAGGACCCCAAGCCTCACAAAGGAACAGGTAGATGAAGCCATGCGGAGAAAGAAGTGGAAAAAATCATCAAGGACCTAGTGGAACAAGAAGTGGAATGCAGCATGGATGTGGTGATGAAGGAAGTTGAGGAGGAGAGCGTAGAAAAAGAATATGGCAGCATGGGAGGAGATCCCAGTTTGGTTGTAAGCTTTCCAAAGGCCACACATAGGGAGGAAGAAGAGTGCAAAAGCATCACAAGTTCAAGGAATGGGCTACATTGATGATCCAAACAAGGTGTTGTGTGTGCTTCAGAGCACCATGCCAATGGAACAACTTCTAGCCATGACTTCATTTGATGAGGAAGGTGCATACCCTCGGACAAGGAAAATGTTGTCATGGGCATTTGAGTCCCACATTGATGAGCCAAAATTTGAAGTAAGCCAAGGGGCATTGATGAAAGTGCCAAAAAAAAAGGGATAAACCCCTTGGTGAATGCTCAGAGGTTATCAGATGAAGATCTGCAATGTGCTCAACAAAGTCTCAGTTGAGGTTGAAGCTAGGCTCTTGGGAGAAATGACAGGGTAAAGTTCCTAGAGGCAGAGCTGGAGAAAAAGGAAGAAGCTCATTGAAAAGACCAAGGACTTGAAGCAGGAAGAGCTAATCAAGTGCTTAGTTAAGGCATGAGTTAAAATATGAAAAGGAAAGAGTGTGTGAGGCATACAAGAAGATAGAGATGATCATGGATGCCATTGTCCTAAAGCATCCAGACTTAACACCACCCACACAAAAGTATGGATCATCCTTGCAATGCCTAGAGGACTTGACCCACATACTCACTATGGAGAGGTGACCACTTTCCCTAGAATCAACAGAGGAGGCATTGGCATGCAAGAGAAAGAAAATAAGATGAAGGTGGTGGAGATTGTTTCTAGTACAACAAGATCCTCGCCGATGTAAAAATTCCACGTAAAGTTGTTGAGGCTGCCTATATAATAACTATGTAGATAAGAGATAGAGTGGAAAGTATCCTAGTTTCCACCCATGAAGTGGAACTCAAGGAGTTCTAGGAAAAGAACAAAGGGAATAGGGCAGAGTGAGACAAGATCCTAGCTGAGGTAGAAAAGAAATCAGAGGCCATTGAGACCTTGCGGGGCTCAATCAAGAACCAACTAAAGGAATTGTACCCTCAAATCACTCGAAGGATGGATGCTCGAGGATTTGGGAAAAAAACTGGAGGAGATTGTGGAGACAATGAGTGCTAAGGGAGAGGAGCTTAGTTTTGAAGAAGTGAGTGCCCTGGTGGGTGACCTCTGTCAGCAAGTGTCAGAATGAGGTCGACACTTGGGGAAATTAGAAGCTGATTTAAGGAAGGATTTCCCTCTCCTCCTCTAGAAGTAAATAAAGTTCCCCATTCTTTCATTCTTTTCCCCATTTCTTCATTCCTTCATTCTTCCATTCCAACCATTTGTAAGGATCCACCATTCTTTAATTCTTTATTGAAGAGTGTTTCTGGGGATGGAGAATAGGTGTAGTGTGGGGTGATGTTGGGCCCCAAAATATCAGCTAAGTACAAGAAGGTGTGGGGCATGGGACCTAGTTGAAGAAGGTGTGTGGGTTGAAGGCATGCAGGGAAAGGGTTTTAGTAGGGTTTTTTTTGAGACACACATGTGCGTGTGTAAGGAAAAATGGGTTTTGTACTTAGCCGCATTCGGCATCCCAGGAAACACATGAGAAAAGCATGACCCTTATGGATAAGGTGCCAACTGGTGACTATGGATCAAAAGGGAATATTCTAGGCATGCGATGGAAGTTTCTAGAAGACATCATTACAAGGAATGGAGAGCTCGGATCTGGAAAGGCATGCTTCCATGGAGGACCACTTCGACACTTGGCAACCGATCTGTAACTTTTGGAAGGCATGGCGGTGGGTGCTAAGGCTATATATATATACTAAGCACGGTAGAAGAAAAAAAGGATATAGTTGAAGAGAGGTGAAGCCCTATAAAAAAAAGAATGGAGGATGTTATGGGTTAGGGATTAGGAGAGCTCTATGTGAGCAATACATATAGAAGGGATGGGTTCTCATTTTTCTTTGTAATATGATGAGCATAATATAGCTCTGATGCATGATTTGGCTCTGCATAATTATATGAGGATCTGTTATGACCTCAAGGGATGTAATGTGGGTTATTAACTTTGATAGTATGAATATAATGCTCTATTATAAATCATTTGTGTTCAATACTTATGCATTTCCTTTCTATATGAATCATCTCCATGTGTTGCTTGTTATTTCTCTTACCTGCATATAATGAGATGATAACTATTCCTAAGTTCATAAGAAATACAAACTATCATACAGATTTTGCTCCACCCATACGTGTGTGTTAAACTTAGATCCGATGCTGACATCCTTGTGTATTATTCTTCTAGATCATGAATCCACTCCTTAACACTTTTTAGGATCAACCGATATGTCTTCATTGCGAACCATCCTAAAGATAAGCGAAAAAAGCGGTCCCGCAACGGAACAATTATGTCACCTAGAATTTACTAGAAAATCCTAGGCGCACCGGCACATCACTAAACCTAGGCGAGCACTCACCCGAAGCATGCAAAGGTACCAGCCCCTCTTTAGGGTTGTTGTTATAGGATGTTAGCATGATGAAGACTTAATGCATTCAGATCCATAACTAATACATCATTCTACAATGCATGTTCAGATCTAGATCTAAAGAATAACATATTTAAACAATATCCATAATGAAACCAACCATGCAAGAACCAAATATACAGAATTAACACTCTAATTCAACCAATACACTCCATTATATTAAACATGATAAATACAAAGAAGCTCAGTACAATAGATAATACCATCACTTATGCGCACATCATATTTGATAGCATAACTTCATAGTAACTTTGTTCTCACACACACTATACTGCAGATCATTACATATTTATAAGGGTGGGGAATTTCCCTTCACCACTTGCATAATTCCAAAAATAGGTCACATGCTAAAAATAGCCATGCGCCTTTACAATCACAACCACACATGCAAGTGTGCTAACAATAGACCTCTTCTAGTTAAATTGGTAGTAGAAAATCTATTCTTACCCTACACCCTGCTCGTCCAAAAATAGCCAATGTGTGTCACACAAGTATTTACCTAGTTTGTGTGCTTAGCACGCTATCTCCAAAAATAGTCCGTACATGTGAAAATGGATAAGTCCAAAATCCGCCCTTATATTTCACACATGTATTCTCCCCTATCCTTCCATTCCCTTGACTACGCCTGTTCTCTCACATGAACCTTCTATGTTCCTTCTGCTAAGTATTCCACTTTCATCCACTCAACATGCGAGGTAAGTAAACAGACCCGTAGAGACTACCGAGGAAGGTGTAGTGGTGAGGTACTTGGGTGCATGGAAGCGTGTTGAAGAGAAGTCTATAGCTAGAAGGTAGGAAGGTGCGCTAGAAGGTTATAGTTGGGGCGTGAAGATGTACTACGTGGATATTGTGAAAATGGTCAATTAATGAGAGGATTATTGGTAGGTGGAGGAGCAATAAATGCACTAAATTTTTTAAAATCTATATAAGGATGTGATGTGGGTTCATTTTTACCTTTGCGATCATAAGTGTTTGAGCAAGCTAAGTGCAAATGAGTGAGCGAGTCATGTTAGGTGTGGAGAGTAGTAAAACCGGACTTGGAGAGTAGCTGTTGCACGAAGAGGCTTGTGTCCCCATTGGTGAAGGGTTTGAGCAAAGAAAAAGTGTTGAGGAGGAGATAGGGCATGCGATTTCAAGCTAGGGCACATGGATTTGAGCTATGGTTTGAGTTTTCTCATTATAGATAGTGAAAAGGTGGATTTTTATGATGGCACCAAAGAAAGAACTGCCACAGGTACCAAAGGAAAGAAGAAAGTAGAAACAGAAGTTGAAATTGCTCCCGAGAGTAATTTCTTAGAGATGTAATATCCAGAGGGTGTGATAATTGGACAAGAATGGGATTCCCACATCTCGTAAGTGAAAGATAAGTGACTACAACCACCGCACATCTGACAACAAGAAAGAATTGGATGCATTGTTGAGTATAAAGACCAACAAGCACACAGTGGAGGATATGTTAGTGTATGATGACGTTGGAGATAAATTTTTGAAATAGGTAGGATTCTATCAGTTGTACGAGCTCCTATATTTTGAAAAGTATGAACCTTTATATCGGTGGTGATGAGCGAGTCCATGAGAACTTTTTCTATTTTTTTGGACGAATGGTTAGAATCAAAAAGCAACCCTTATTTCAACATTGACAAGATTAAAAGGCATAGGGGTAGACAGTTTAGTGACTGGTGATAAAATAGAAATCATGGAGACAATGAAAGAGTTAGGGCATATAAAAGGTCTACATAGAATGGACATTGATAAATTGAAGAAGTACCAGTGGTACATGAAGCTGTACATTTGGTGACCAAGTTAAATGATCAAGAGATATGGTCGCAAGTAAATACCATGTGGCTCCATATCACGAGGAAAATGTCTCAAGGAGTAGTCTATAACATAGCTAGGCTACATTGTAGAAACCATTATCGAGGAAGCACACACAGGTGATAAGATCAGTTTTGGCGCTATCTTAATTTCTTTAGTATTTATAGAAATTGGAGTTCTTGATGGGCCAAAGAACAAGATTTGGGAATATCCCATGGAAAAAAAGTCCCTTGTGGAAAGGTTTGACAAGTATTTATGTGAAGGGTCAATGAGTGGGCCATTTAAATAGAGGCGAAGATGTGGTATGATCAACTCCACATGGCATTTGAAGAGGATTGGAATATCCCCAAGGAGCTACCTTTGGTAGTTGACAAGGTATTATAGTTTGTGGTGTACTAGCATACGCATCATGTGGTTTGCTTTATGAGGGATGGGACATAGAGCTCATGGTGAAATTGTTTTTATGCCTTCACAACATGCTACTTCTAGGCATCAATCCACCATTTTATTGATGCGTGCCACCTGAGTTTTATTGCAGACAAGGTAGACTGTGACTACCACACTCTGAGGAAGACATATGTATATCCAGGATGTGCCTATGTTGAGAGGCTCATTTCAGACGTTATAAGCATGAATCTTGTAAGCTTGAAAATTGGGGACATTGGAGCAATGCTCGTATACCTTTAGCTTAAGCCCAAGCTAGAGAATAACAAGTATGTGGAGAATGAGTTCGCGCTCCCAAGGCCACCTAAGGGAAAGCATATAGTGGAGAACATGTCAGCCCCAAATCCCATAGAAGCTATAAAGGTAGATGATGAGGAGAAAGATGAAGTAAGTGGTGTCTTAGATCACGGAGGTGAGAGGCATCCCATAGGCGAGTGGAGGTGAGTGCTTTGGTACTCCACCACATTTGTAGAAATAAGATGAAGACTTAGACTTAGAATCGAGTCTAAGGAGAGTACCGTTTTAAAAGGGTATTAAAAAGAACAAGGACCCAAGGCATGAGAACCTCACAACATGTGAGAAGATCAGCAAGAATCTCTCCTCGAGAAAGAGGCAATTGAGAAGAAAAAGAGAATGCTAAAGTTGAATGAGGAGGTGGAGGAGTCTACGAGAAGCGTGCTAGCACTCTGTACAACCGAGAAGATGTGGAGGATCCCAAGGATGAAGAAGAGGGAGTAAAGGTGATAAAAAAGAAGCAGAACATGATATTCCTCAAAACATCGAAGATCGACTCCAAATATTGGTGCTCAAATTCCTAGGGGGCAAGAACAAAGAGATCAAGTGGGGAGTATGTTGTACCAAGTATGGGTTATCGTTGAGGACACAAGTATAATTGTTTGTGCCTATTTCTAAAGTACAATGGCTCTTAAGGGGCTGTATGGATGGGAATTCATGGACCTAGACATGGCCACTATGCGTGTGAGGAAATGGTTGTCTGGTCTATGAAAACTCACATGGACGAGCCCAATTTTGATATATGTGAAGATTCATGTGTGTCCAAAGAAGGAAGAAAGTTACGCGAGTAGGCACATGACTATAAATCCCATTCTTATGTCATTGTTGAGTATGTAATCAATGACTTAGTTATCTATAAAAATGGCACGAAGGAATATAGATAAGGCTACCACCATTAGAGCACTACGAGAAGATAACAAAGCCAAAGTTGAAGAGATATCACATCTACAAGGAGAAAAGGACTTGGAGTAGAAAAATAATGAGGCCTTCATCAGTATGGTGGAATAAATTGGTGACCATGTCCTGAAAGAAAGACGCACTTGGAATCTAAGGTACCTGAAAGGTTTCCTTCAACTATGCATTATGTGCGTACCCTAGTAGATTTGGTGCTTGAGGATGGAACAATTCGCATACCAGTGCCAAAGGACCTTGAATAGGAAGCAGAGAGAGAAAGGGCCTCAGTAGTTAGAAAATTTTCATCTTATGAAGCCTTTCTCCAGACTTTACAGGAAGAGCTGAAGAAATAAGACCTTACATTGAATATTTGTACAGCTCCAGAATAAGTAATCTGAATAAGAACTATATTAGAGGATAATGAAATTTTGAAAGAAATGAAGGATGAAACTGCGGGGTGTGTAGAGCGATTGAAATTATTGAAGCAAAAGAACAAAGACTTTACAACAACACAACAACCACATAAGGAAAGGTTGGATGAGCTTAGAAAGATCATAACATAAAAGATGGATCTTATGGAGGGATGGATGTCTGTTATGGCTAACATTTTCATAGTCTTATAGAATGAGAAGGGAGACATGTCCCAGACAGTGGAGGGCATCGCATCGAGATGTCCCAAAGAAAACTAGGATCATGTTGGATGATTGACAAGCTTTAGAAGATGAAATTAAGGAAGAATATCTAGAGTTGATTCTCTCCCAGTGGAAGAGAAAGTCTTTGGAGAGTAAAATTTATTCTTTTACAACAATTCATTCTTTATATTATTCCATTCTTATTCTTTAAGGCATCAAGAGGCAACCATTGCTAGGGTGGCAATGCAATTTAGTGTGGGGTAATGTTGAGAAGACAAAGTATGACACTAAGGAGAAGGCACATAAAATATTCACGTAAAGTAGCAAGGTATATTTGAAGATGCAAAAGGATAGGGAAGGAATTGAACGCGAAAGACATCTTGAATTGGGACTTATCCATCTTTATGGTTATAGGCTATTTTTAGAGATAACGTATGGAATACACAACACGATGGAGACTTGCATGACACAAAAATTATATTTTGGGAAGAGCATATACTAAAGCGCCATGCATGAGTTTGAATTAATAATAGAATTACTACTTCCAGTTAACTATAAGAGATCTATTATTAGCACACTTGCATGTGTGCATGTTATTGTAAAGGCGCATGACTATTTTCAGCATGCTGACCTATTTTTGTAAGTGCGTAAGTGGTGAAGGGAAAGTCCCCACCCTTATAAATATGTAGTAATCTATGTAGATTAGAGAGAGTGCTATGTATGAGCTATTGTGGAGTTATGCTACTAGATCTGATGCACGCATGAACTTATGATACTACTTATTGTAAGAAGCTTCTATGTTTATTGTGTTTTAATATAATGGAGTGTGTTGGGTGAATAATGGTGTTAAAAATGAATGAAACTAGTTCTTACATTGTTGATTTCATTATATATATTGTTTAATTCATTATTCTTTTAGATCTAGATCTTGAATATGCTCTGTGGAATATTTATGCTATTTGTGGATATGAATACATTACACCTTCATCATGTTTTCATCTTATTCAAACAACTCTAAGGAGGGGCATGATACCTTTTTGTGCTTTGGGTGAGCACTCAACTCAGTCTGGGTGATGTGCCAACAAGCCTGGGTTGTTCGTGGTAAATTCTAGGCTGCATCAAGCCTGTTTGATAGCTTCAAAGCTCTCCTTTCTCTGCGGGGTCCATTTGAATGCCATAATTTTGTTCAACATCATTGTTAATGGCTTTATGAGAGTGGAAAAATCTGGTAAAAACCTCCTAAAAAAATAATTTTTCCCCAAAAAACTTTGGAAATCCTTCTTATGACATGGAAACAGTAGATCACGAGATAGCCTCAACTCATTTTGGATCAATTGTTAGCCATTCCTTTGAAACAATGTGGCCTAATAACTTTCCTTCGTGAGCCAAGAATATGCATTTTTTGGGATTCAAGGACACTCTGAATCTCCTACATCTTTGGAACACTTGTCTGAGGTGAAAGAGGTGACTTGTTGCATTCTTTGAGAACATGGTGATATCATCCAGATAAACAAGCACTATCTTGTTGATCAATCCCTTGAATGCCATATCCATATCTTGTTGAAAAGTTACTCGGTGTTAGACAATCCAAATGGCATTTTCCTATAAACATAAGTGCCCCACTTGGTGGTAAAAGTTGTTTTAAACTGATCCTCTTCCTTTACCATTATTTAATTATACCTTGAATATCCATCTAGGAGAGACAATCTTTACGAATGGCTACCACCTGCAAGATTTTTTCAATTGATGGGAGTAGATAATGGTCTTTGAGAGATTCCTTGTTCAAGTCACGAAAGTCCATGCATAACCTAATTTATCCATTTTTTCTGACTGAACCAAGTTCGTGACCCAACTTGAGTGCTTGATTGGAAATATAATACTTTCCTCTATCAACTTATTTAGCTCTTTCTTCATAAGAGGCTCAATGTGTGGGTTGATTGGTCTTTGATTTTTCCTGATGGGCTTAGCATCTGGATCTAATTCTATTATATGTTGTGCTAACTTTGGATTGAAACCTCTCAAGTCCTTAAGCTCCAAGAGAAGACATTGAGGAACTCTTGCAAAAGTTGTATGAACTCATATTTTTCCTGCGTAGTAGCTATTTTTCAAATTTGGAGTGTTTTACCTTCTCCAACTAAAATTGGTTATGAATCCTCACCCTTAACATGTATGTTGGATTTATCTTTCTAGAATTGATCATTCGAGTTGAAAATTGATTCCAATGTTACCAAACCCTTAGGTAATTTGTTTTTCCGTAGTTGCACTACCCAATCCCCATACTTCTACTCCAATTTATCTTGATTCCTAGCTGAGAATTGTTCCTCTTCATGAAATAAATTAATTATCGTCGATCATTCTCAAACACCTGCCATCTTTTGTTTTTATCTAGAACCACTAGCCTTTCAATCACATGGATATGGGGCTTTGTTTTCTCCTTTTATATCTTGTCCACGCGTTGAATGCTACCCCAACTATTGCAAGCCTATCCGCATGACTTCATTTTTATTTATAGGTATGGACTTGATGTTGAAAGCTTCAAAGTATTCTATGAGGTCCCATACCCCTGTTTTTGTAGCTCTTAAAAGATCACTCTTTTGCAACATGTTGTACCTTAACTTGATTCACTATCAGCTCACTATCTCAAACACCTACAAATTTTTGATACCTATTTTCCTAGCCCAATGAAGTCCATGGATCAAATCCTCATATTTAGTTGTGTTGTTCGAATAAGCGAACTGAAATCGAAAAGGTGAATAATACTTGATATTATGTGGGGACACAAAACATTGCACCTCCCCTAATACCTTGTCTTCTTCTTGAGCCATCGAAAAATAGTTGCCAAACTTCGTTGTCATCTTTTTCTTCTGATTTGGTGATGTTAAAGAGAAGTGGATTCTCTTCATGTAAATAATAAATTCCTAGCTCATCTTCCTCCATCTATTTGTATGGGTCAAAGCTATGCCTCTTGTTTTCCCATTCATCAAGAGTTAAGTCTGGAATGTTCCCAACCTTGGTATCTTCTTCTTGAGCACTTGCACAATCTTCTTGATCGAAAGATGAGAAATTTTCATTGATTAGACTTGGTACATGAGGCTCAATATGGAAATTTTCAATAGGCTCAGATCTGATTATAGCCTTGGCTCCATACCTCATTCTAAATAGCATATGTGACCAATCAACAGATAGATAACCTCCAATTTTGGCGGTGAAGTCTCGAGACAAGCATAGAGTAAAGAGTGGTGGCAAGTCAATAACCGAAACATATTACAAAGCGTGACATTTGGGCATATATGCAGTGTAATACTCAATCCTTTGATCACTAAAAATATCATCACTGTTTTCCAGGTCTAGTTATACTATGTACCTCTAAAAATGAATTCGTATTGAAGTTCTAGTTGATCAGCTATTTGTTTGGGCATCACCGAACTGCTTGCTACCAAATCAATCATGTAATTATGTACAAGATTTTTCACGATGATCGAGAGACATTTAAAATGGAGGAGGCTTCATGTTTTTCCCTATTGACCTCCTTGATTTCCTTCTCATGGAGAAATATTAGTGAGCACCTTCTCTTGATTCTTGGACAACTCATATTTCTTCTTGGCATAGTTAGGAAATCTTATGTCAAGTGAGTGTCGAATCTACAAGCGCACTCCCAGGAGTCATGGAATCAGTGGGGATGGAATATGCGTGGGATGTAGACAAACTAGTTAGGAAATCTTATGTCTTCGATGCGCACTAGTGGAATCTACGAATCTAAGGCAAAGAAGGCCCTCCTAACCTGAACTGGCGTGATAGATCGATCGGTGAGGATGACTGCTCGAAGGCTCCAATCAATATCGAGCTCTGGCGTGATTTGATCTATGGGTTGTGGGATACATGGAAAATGACCTGGGATTGTTTCGTGTATGTCTCCAGATAGGGTCATGAAAATGGATGATGGGTATAGTGGACTCTACGGTCGATTCTCTGGTCTAGTCCAGAAATCTTTAGATTCATTAGCTACTACATCTAACAAGGATAACTATGTGATGATGATAGGTGGAAGTGGAGTGGATCTAAATACTAATGTGCGTAAGCCAGCGTCAACGTCGGATTGACCTGTGGACTCGTTGGGTTGTGGGATTTGTGAATCACAACCGTAGATTTGTGGTTGTTGTGGACCTGCTATGGTCATGTGTGGAATCAGTCCCTAATCCCTAGTATCAATAGTCATATGCCTTTTGGCCTCTATGTTTAGAATTAATAGTTGTGTAATCTTTTTAGAGTATCTTACAGGCGTTCTTGCAACCTGAATTCTTAAACTAGTATCTATGTCCGTGAGAGTGTCTCCTGCGTCTGGTTGTGGGACCAAAGGATCACAACCAAACATTTTCTCTCTTTCAAGCCCTTCTATAGTCATGTGGATATTTATCTAGGTTAACCTGTAGTCTGACCGGTTTGACCAAAACGTATATGCTTTGTCATCTTCTACGTTTAATCCTCTTAACTGTGAGCTGATTTGTTGTAAGTCTGTTGTTGTTTGGAAGACTTGGATTCTAAGGTTCTGATCTATATCAGTTATTGCCATAATAAGATTGGGTTGAGGCACGATTGGCTTGAATACATATTCTCTGGGCTCTCTAGGTCCCGTGATTGTCATGCAAGAAGGAAATGATATAAATCTAACTAATGACAGAATAAATTAACTACGTAAGATATATCTATGTATATTCCTAAATCTGATTTTATTGATAAGCTACTGAACAGAATTTAAAAGAGCAATTATCTAATATATCTGGCAATTGACAACTAAACTAATAACATAATTAAAATAGACAAAGCAACTGAGTATAGCTACTTGTCTGTGTAGTTTGTAGATCTACTCTAAATAAATAGATAACTGATCTACTCTATTTGAAAGACTCTCGATCCTACCTCAGAAGTGAGGAGTGAATCATAGTTTCTTAGAAACTATCAAGCTTCTACAATATCTAAAGTAAAATTAACTGAAATGAAATGATTGGCTACTCTATTTGATATGCTTTAACTAGAATTTGAAAGACTGGATTTTGCAGAAAAAAAACAGTTGTGTGTGGATTTGAATCCCGCTCGAAGTGAGTGATGGTGTGTGGCCTTGTCCCCTAGTGTGATCTCCTCATTCTTTCGTGCTCACGTGGATCTAGAAAAAGTGTGTAATGCTAGCATCAGCAGAAGTAGATATTGGAGACAATGGCAGCTTAGGATGTGCAATTGAATACAATGCGAGTAGGAGAGGGATAGCGCAAGTAAAGAGCTTGGCTTATAATTCCTAGCGGGATTTATTGTGAGTCATGCAACATTCTAGCTGAAACTATCTATTTGATGAGTAGAAACCTGCAACTTTAATGGCTTCCTACTGAAAATCAAACTATCCTACTCCAATTGATTGGATGAAATAATAATAGCACTTGCACAAGGAGAATATGTGGCTTTCTAACAGCTAAACAACACTAACCATGCATACAACAAATGAAACTATGAATCCTAAGAAAAATTGAAAGGCTAAGCTATTGAAATGAGAAATTCAGAGGAAAATTTGAGGGGCCATTTGCTTGAGCACAAGCCAAGCTATTTATAGAATCCCATTTACCCAAAGGTGAAAACCAAATTGATCTCTTAAACCATAAACAATGCCAAAACACTATTCAAGGAACTAGAATCATAAATACAAGCAAAGGCGGTGAAAAAAGCTGGTAAACATTGAAAATTTACATGATTCGCATTAAAAAGAGCATTCTAGAAAATGTGAAGGACCCGCCCCGAGAGGTGGGGGTGGTTAGGACCGCCACCCTGCGAGCGGTGGTCATGAGACCGCCGCCCTAGGCAGGGTGGCGGTTTCATCACTGAAGACCAAAACACAAAGAAAAGGAGGGGAGAAGAGAAAACAAAGCACGCAGGGGCTAAGTGGGGCATGCGGGATGTTAACGCATGCTTGGAGAGATTTTCTAGATTTCGAACACCTTACGAGGAGACCTGTATCATCATTGGGGCACGTGTAACGTTGTTGGCGGTGCAGTACCCTACAATTTTGGGTACATACATATTGCCCCTCGAGAGAAGCATTTTAGCCATGAAGAGGTGTAAAATGGTGGGTCCGAGTATGGTGGTCCCGAAAATGGGAAGTTAGAAGTTATACCTGATACGTCCGTGTGTTGGAATGACGCCATCCAAAATTCCCGCCACCTGCAAAATGAAAAGAGGACTCAAGTGCAGATAGAAAAAATAGATCGGAAAATAAATACTAAAATAATATGAAATGAGGACGTACCATTTGTGTGGGGATAAGAACTTACCTCCATCGGCACTCCAAACCTGTGAAAAGGGGCATTCAAAACAAGTCAGGTTGCTTTATATATGTAAAAGTGGGCCCATTTTCCTATTCATTTGCGCATGTTGATTTGGTTGATTTTGAGCTCTGGGACCCATGGTGATGGTTTCTCATGAGAGTATAGTCAAAACGTTTGGGGTGAGATCGTGATCATGCCTCCGTGAGTGGAACACCGACCCGCGAGATCACAGGTTAGTTTTTCTTGATTTACCATTTTTGTCTTCAAAATGTTAAAATGGTGAAATCTTTGTCATGGGGGGGTTATTTTTGAAAATGTCAGTTTTAATAGGGTCAACTAGGGGGCGCCTACTGGGTAGGCCTTGTTTGAATCAAAATGGTCTTTATTTTGCTTTTGTAGCCATTTTTAGGGCATATGACCCGCGTGGGTTTTGGGACACGACCGCCACCCTGAGCAGGGCGGCGGTTATGAGACCGCCGCCCTGATCAGGGTGGCGGTTACAAGACCGCCACCTTTAAGGTGGTGATTATGGAACCACCACCCCTGCTCAAGGCGGCGGTCCTGCAGTAATGTACAAATAATACTTATTTGAATTTGTTTTTGCATTTTTAGCATCCTTACCTACTTTCATGATTTTTCTAATGTCATTTGGATACTAACTTACTCTATTTTTGTGTGTTTTTGGGTGTATGCAGGTGAAGGAGGAGTATATCCGATGGAGCTAGGAGAGGGAGTGTGATTGGCTTGGCGGTAGTATTGGATGCCCTTTCTCAGGATGAGCAGGACACTCTTCAGAGGGCGGTATATTGCGCATATCACGGGTCCCGCATGTTGCACCATCTAGTCACATACTTTGTGACTTATTTTCATATTGGGATGCCGATCGGAACACTTTCCGATTACCAGGGGTCCGGGGTGAGTGGACCATTACTTTGGAGGATGTTTACCATATCTTGGGGGTCCCGATTATTCGGGAGATGGCTCACTCTTGAGATAGTAGGGTCACGGGCTCAGACAAGTGGGCCTCATATATGGGAGATGCAGTTATCTCCACTGGTTCAAAGAAGGGGGTGAGGGTCCGATCTATTCCTAGCCTGCCTATCCCCTTGATTGTCAAGCCATTATGGGGATCCTTGCCGAGATTGATGGGGACAAGGGAGGAGACACTTTACTTTATTGTTGGTCCCCCATCATTACACAGATTGAGGGGCATGGCGGATTTATGCCTGGGGAGCCGACATTCTTGGGACCACCTATCATGATTTGTACTGGGTGGTCCATTTATAGGGGTAGTCATTGAGCCATCGACCCTGGTTATGAGCTGGGTCTATGAGCGTTTCATCCCCTATGGGAGAGGTGTAGAGGTGGCAGATCCCGAGAGCTGTGAGGGCAGCCAGATGGACAGACATGTCGGTGCTCAGAGCACCTCATCAGCCAGTCACCTCCTTGACCACTGATGACATGGAGGCCACACCTTATCAGGCCATGGTAGGTTTATGGGGTGAGGAGGCTCTTACTTTGATTTCTTGCTCCACCACAGGGCAACTTGTTGACAGGATGGGGAGGGTGGAGATACATCCTTTTGGTCGAGTGCCTCAGCAGTTTGGCCTGCCTTACGTGGGTATGCTTCCCCAGTGGTACCGGTATATAGATCAGTTCGAGAGGCCAGGGGAGGTCCTAGAGGCCGGGGTTGGATAGTTGTTACTCCTGGTGTCCCCATTGCAGCTAGGCGGGTAGTACGAGCTCGAGGGAGAGCCGGTGCTCCTCAGGCACCCTTACTTCAGATTGCCACCGGTCCCACCCACAGCAGCGATGACCCCATTGATATAGACTCTGAGTCCGAGGAGTTCATAGGGGGAGATGGAGGAGGAGACCGAGGCTGAGGTAGTGAGTCAAGTGGAGAGGAGGACAAGTGATCCTGAGTGGCATGACACTCAGGATATCTTATGGAGGAGAGAGGGCGGAGCAGAGTGTGGAGAGGGTGACTCTGGTTTCAGAGGAGCCACTCTCTCAGGGCTTGGGTGGAGAGGATGAGTCCGTAGTAGGATGTTATGTGGCCCCAGGCATAGGAGGAGCGCACCAGTCAGCGGTGGCATCTGTGGTAGGTGCCGACCCTAGAGATCCATCTTGGAGGCCCGGAGATCCGAGTGAGTTATCATCCTTCCTTTTAATGTTTGTTTCTAGTTAGGATTGCCTTAGTTGCTATCTCTCCTTTTGTTTACATTTGTTTCTATCTCTTGATTATTTCTAATTGGGTTTTTCTCCTTTGCTTGCAGAGACTACTGATGAGTGGCGAGACCTGATTCACCGGGTATGCACTGATACCCTGATGATCCCTATGGAGAAGACCCCGTGGAGCTATCCATGGATGTAGGGGAGCCTTCAGCAGCTGGTAGGCATACCGACATTTTTGTCCCCTATCTGGCATGTGGCCAGGATGGTGACTTCCCTCCGTACCGAGTTGGTAGGGTACAGGATAGTAGAGCACCTGATGAGGAGTCACTCTCATGGTGAGGCCGCAGCTGCTCCTCGGGACCGTGAGCCCTCCGTGCACTCAGAGCGCCGGCGTAGCCAGAGTCCTAGACATGGGTGTGCACCCTCAGAGGGATCTCATAGGGGTTGAGAGGCCGTTTGGCTCTCTTAGACCATTTGTATGATGTATTTGTATTTTGGGCTCTTTGAGCATTTTGACCATGCTTAGCGCATGATGGCATTGTACAGAAATTTGATATATATATATATATATCTTTTTGGATCAGACTTTTGGCATCAATGTTCTTGTGATTTTCTTTCGTATGTAAATTATAATGTTGTTTTTATATGCCTTTCAGAATGTATGCAATGGAGAACAAATGATACAAATGTTTTCTTTCTTTTTGTATTTCGTGATGCTGATGTATGATAATGTAGACACAATGTGATTTTGAACTTTAGTTTCTATAAGCAATTTTTGGTACTTCATATTTTTTTTGACAAAATGTGATGATAAACCGGTATGATGAGTAGATGAACTTGCCCCACTCCTATCTCCACGCAACTAGTAAGATGCGAGGGCTCATCACCGAGAGCTAGAAAGGGCACAAGTTATGAAATTTGTTGAATGGTAGTGATGAGAGATAGACAAAGATTTGGTGGAACCAAATTAGGATGCTACAAACCTACTCTACTCAAGTGACTCCATAGTTTAGAATGCTACTTGCTTTGCGGTTTATCTAGACTTAGATCCGTAGATGGCCACATGGTTGACAAAATCTGGTTTTTAGGGTTTTGAACTCTCTTGGAATTTTGGACATCTGATTCATTTGTTTTTGACTCAAGATTTCAAAGGTTCATTTGAAATTTTTTTGACTACCTTCAACGTTTATTGTTAAGAGGACCCCCCATACCCTGCCCCATGCTACTAGTCAGAAGCGTGGGCTTATCACCATGGACAAGGTACAGGTGAGTAAGGGCATTCCCATCCTTTCCCAACCCTACGTCACTAGTAAGAGACGCAAGCTCATCACCGAAGGTTGGTAGGGCAAGGAAATGTGTAAAAATAAAATTTTTTGTTTGATCTATATTTGACTTGTTTATTTGAGCAAAATGTCAGTATGTTCTTACTTCCAAAGAGATATGCATATGGGATAGATGTGACACTATGAAGCTTCTAGAACAGACCATAGGCAAGACACCTATCCTAGGGAGAAACCAAAAGTGAGAACAAGCATGCAGATCTTGGTATGGTTACCGTTAAGACTTTGTCATATCTAGCTTTATGGATGAAATGATTCGAAATAGGTGATGATGTTATGAAAATGAAGAAGTATGATTTGAAAGCTAATGTCAATACCATCAGAAGTTTGTAATGAATTGCTTTGGGAATAAGTTCCTTGATCACAAGATTTGTACGAAACAAGTGGATGAAATGAACCTAACTACATGAAGATGCAATGTAGATATAATTATATAGATAGTGCTGGTCACTTATGCATAGAATCGTTTAAGGTGTAGGGAATTGACAGTTTCACCAAATTCCTCACCTTCCAGTGTGCATAAGAGATATGCACCATTTCCATAGTCCTTCATGACTCGGTATGGGCCCAACCATTTGGGCTGGAATTTCCTCCCTTCGCCGGTCTTTTTATCGATCCAGATTGTCTAGTCTTAGAACTAGATCACCTTCATATATGTCTCGTTCATAGACCTTGTTATACTACTGCACATCACATCCAGCATAGATAGACTCTGTGCCATTATTCAACATCTAACCTGGCTTCATCTAGGCTTTCTAGTTGGGAGAGACGTGCTTCTCTATAAGCGTCTTCATCAGAATCCCTTGTAATGAGATGCGGAGACTGGGTATTTCAACCTCAAGTGGGAGAACTACTTCCGCTCCGAATACCAGCGAGAAAGGAGTTGCTCCTGTTGGTGTTCTTATTGAGGTTTGGTGGGCCCACAAGGCTGGGTATAACTTTAAATGCCAATATTTTTTGTTTTCTTTCACCATTTTAAGGAGAATGGCTTTCAATGTTTTGTTTGTTGCTTCAGCCTGTCCGTTGGCTTGAGGGTAATATAGGGAGGTTGTATGATGGCTTATTTTAAATTTATTGCATAGTTCATGAACCTCGTCATTCTTAAAAGAAGTCCCATTATCTGTGATAATGATTTGTGGGACACCGTACCTACAAATGATCTGGTTCAAAATGAACTTGGCGATCATGGAACCTGGTACAGTGGTGAGAGGCATAGCCTCTACCCATTTGGTAAAATACTCGGTGGCCGTGATTATGAAGTTATGGCCATCTATAGATGAGGGAGAGAATTTCCCTATCAAATCTAGGCCCCACGTAGAAAAGGGCCATGGAGTAGTGATTGGTTGTAGAGCTTGTGCTGGCATGTGAATCTCGTGGGAGAATTCTTGGCATTTATGACACTTGCGTACAAACTCTACTGCGTCGTGTTCTAGAGTGGGCCAGAAATAGCCCATCCGATGTATTTTGTGAGTGGTGGCATGACCACCAAAGTGGCCTCCACATATTCCATTGTGAGATTCGTGGAGGATCTTCTTGGATTCTTCTGTGTCAACACACCTTAGAAGCATTCCATCGAAAGCCTTACGATAGAGCACTTGTTCTATAATAACGTATTTAGCTACGATAATGTGTAACCACCTTCTTTTTTGTGGCGTAGCACCTTCTGGATATGTATGGTTCATGATATAATTAATAATATCAGTATACCAAGGACATTCAGAGATGGGAGGTCTAGTTTCGACGTAATATATGCATTCATCGGGAAAGTCCAAATCGACTAGATCACCTCCATCTAATGGGTTGTCAGCTAACCAATCTACTATGATTTGTCCCTTAATGGACTTTTGATTTACAAAAGTTAATTCAAATTCACCCATTAAGGTTATAAAGCATCCAACCTTCTTAGACAAGGACCCTTGCGTGAGGAAGGTTCGTAAATGGTCTATTTTTACAATGACCCTCGTTTCTTGATTTAGCATGTAATGTCTTAAGTGTTTGGTTCATGAAGACTATGGCAAGGCACTCTCATTCTACTTGTGTATAGCATGTTTCATAATCGAGTAATGTGTGGCTTATAAAATAGATCACGCGTTCTCTCTTGTCATCATCTTCTTGAGCCAGCATATAGGCTAGCGAGACATTGGTAGCTCGTGAATATAAGATTAAAGGGTGGTCTGGTTTAGGTGGCATTAGCATGGGTGGTGACAACAGGAAATGCTTAACTACTTCAAAAGCTTCATTGTAGTCGTTAGTCCAATCGATACTATAATCTTTCTTGAGTAGATTGTTGATTGGATGAATGGAAAAGCTTAAATCTGGGATGAATCTTTGGATTGCACCGAGTTTCCCAAGAAATGACCTGATTCTAGATTCATCCGATGGTGGGATCATTTCAAGAACAGCCCAGATTTTGGCTGGGTCTACATCGATCCCTCGTGATGATATAATGTAACCGAGGAGCTTCCCTCCTGTCACACCAAAAACACATTTTTTTGGGTTTAGTGTGACTCTCGTATTCTATTAGACGTGAAAGAATGATGTGGAGTACTTCCGGGTGATCGCAATGCTTCCTGGCCTTGGCCAACAAGTCATCTACATAGGATTCCATGATCTTGTGAATAAGATCATGAAATATGTATGTCATTGCCCGCTGGTATGTAGCGCCAGCATGTTCTTGAGACCGAATGGCATAACAACGTAGCAATAGGTTCCCCAAGGAGTTATAAACGTGGTTTTGGCTTGGTCTTGTTTGGATATTCTGATTTGATTGTATCCTGAGAATCCATCCATGAGAGACAAAAGCTCAATCCAGCTGTTGCATCAATGATGACATCAATGGATGGTAATGGGAAGTCATCCTTGGGGCATGCTTTGTTAATGTCTCAGAAGTCTATGCAGATGTGTATCTTCCCATTCTTTTTGAGAATGGGAATGATATTAGATACCCACTGAGAGTAATCGACCGGCTTGATGAATCCTACTTGGAGGAGTTTCATTACTTCTTCCTTCACCATGAGAGCCACCTTGGGTTTCATTGGTCTTGATTTTTGTTTAACTAGCTTTGCATCTGATTTGGTGATGAGGTTGTGTACCATGATGTGTGGTGCAACCCCTGTCATTTCTTTATAATTAAATGCAAAAGCCTTCTGATGTTCTTTGAGGATTCGAGTGTGTATTTCTATTTCTTCTGGAGTTAATGAGGATCCTAATTTCAAGATCTTTGGTTCTTCCTCCATTCCAATGTTAATATCAATTGTTTCTTCGATTAAAGAAGTGTTACCTTCTTCAAACTCAGGCGGGGCTGGAGGTAATTCCAGATCGTCTCCATTCTCTACTATGTATATGTTGAGTTCTTTTTGTGGGGGAAGCTCTATCATGGGATTTCTGAAGTAGGAAGATGAATGTGGGATTAAGGACAAATCTACCATGTGATGGGTGAGATGTAATGCTGCATAGGCATTTAAGTAATCTAGAGTGGCTCTATCACTATCAACGTGGTCTAGGATAGTAGAGTTGTTCTCAGCTATGTTCGTTAAAAGAGGGTTTGACATTGTTTTCACTAATGGTTCAGTACGAAGGGATACCATGAAATGGGTATCTTCTAACTCACTGTTTGGGGTGAAGTGTGATGTTGAGGTTGCTATAGAATCCGCAAGAAGATTTTGTTCTCGTGGGATTGCTTCAATGGATATGAAGTCAAATTCTTTGCTCAAAGTTAATACCGTTGTTTTGTAGAGCTGTAAGTGTTCAACTCTGGTTTCATACACCTCAGAGACTTGGTTTACTAATTGAGAGTCTCCTAACACCCTGATGTCATTAACACCGAGCCTTTTAGCTATGATGAGGCCAAGGAGGAGGGCTTCATACTCCATGCCATTGTTTGTACATTCAAAATTTAGTTTAAAGGTGAATGGTAGGATCTTTCCCTCGGGAGAAGTAAAGATCACACCTGCCCTAGCCCCATAATGACATCTTGCTCCATCGAAATGGAGAGTCCAATATTTAGTTGGGAAGATGGACGTTGGGACATTTTCTACATCAATTTCTTTTCTACTTGGTTACTTCTACCATGTAGAGATCCTCTCTTGGAAGAGCACCAACACCTAGGGTATATCCCATACCTACATAATCAAATGGTAGGAAAATTGGTAGATCTGTTCTAGTAAGTCGACAATCTTCGTAGTAGTTCCTAATGATATTGTTTCTACAATGTTAGTCTCATCCTTGAGGGCTGGGATAGTCTTGATTAGGCTCATAGTCTCAAGATCTATTGTAGGTACCAACTTTTCTTCCGGTTTCACGTCGGTCGGTTTATTAAGTTGGTTTGTTGGGAGTTCAAACTTAGAGTGAATGCCCGGTCTTTTCTTTAAGTCAGCTAGGTGTATATCGAATGGTTTTGGATCACCTTTGGCTATGAATATCTTCCTAAGTGCAAGAACCTTACTTCTTGAAATAACGTAGAAGGGATTGCCTTCATACGGTGTATCCATGGTCGGCCGAGGATCATATTATAATTGGTTTCCGATCTATAATATAAAACTCAGTCAGGATTGTTTTGGGTCCTAAGGTAACTGGTAGTATTATAGTTCCAATCGAAGTGGCCTTAAGGCTATCATAGCCTCTTAGCGTATTCCGAGTCGTGGAACAATTTGTTTCTCCATACCCTAGCTTTTGAAGGAAAGAGAAGGGGACTATGTTAACTGCTGCCCCATCATCAACCATTGCACATTTAACGTAATTGTTATAAACCCACACTTGCAAATGTAAGGTTGGATCACCTCTGTGTAATCTCAACATCTGTTGGCATTTTGTTTATTTCAAAATAAACTTGGTATCCCTATCCGGCCTCCCGGAGGGTGGATATCAAAGTCTATATGGTTTACTTGTGTTTTGGGAGGTGGAGTGATGTTAATTAAATGACCTAAACCTAATGCCTCTAAAAGAGCAGCCCTGTGGGTAGGAGAGTTCCTCAGCAAATCCAAAAAGGAGATGTGAGAGAAGGTTTTTGTTAGGTCATTAATTAGATCATAGGCACCTACGGGTTTCACTAATATTTGTTGGATGTTATCTGTCTCTAGTGAGTAACTTGGACTTGGCTGAGAGGAATACTCTCGTGTCCTTGTTATGGCTTCCATGGGTAGTTCGGTATCTAATTCTACTAAACCGACTATCTTGGGTCATGGTTGACTTCCTAATTGTGGTGCAATAGGTGGATTTAGTGAAGTCGAGGCTTCATAATCATTATTTCCTACCATTACACCTTTGTTCGTCCCATTTGGATTTAATTTGTTGTTATTGTGACTTGGGAGTGGATCATTGAAGATCTTGAGGGGAGCATTTTGAGGGGAAACTGCCCCTGTAAAAGTATTTGGTGCTAGTGATAGGATCTGCCAAGAACATATCTATGAAAAGTTGTCTTTGCTCCTCTGGAAAACGTTGCATGAATTTATTGTAGTCACGGCACGTTCTAGTGTCATGGCCTCGAATCTTGTGAAACCACAATACGAGTTAGGATTGTAATTTCTAGGTTGCTGGTTTGGCGTATATTGTGGTCCAAAACTCTGATCAAACCATTGCCTATTAGGATTAAGGTTTTGTATTTGTTGTTTTTGGTTTTGGTTCTGATTTTGATATCCAGTTGAGTTTTGGCTTGGACCCTGTGTCTGGATCCATTGTTGTTGTTGTTGTTGTGGATGATTAAAATCCACCGAATTGATTGTTGGGGTAAAATTGTTGTTTCGTTGATTGTTAACCAGTGGTGGAGTATTTAGAACATTGACCTTTTTAGCTTGGTCAGTTACTCCATCTGTTGTTGCGCCGTGATTTTTGTTAAGGATTTTAGGTCCTTGATTGATGTTTGTGGTAGTAGGGTAAGTCGTAGTATTCTGGTTGGGGGTGATTAACCTCCCATTTTTGCTCCATACATCTTACGACCGCTATCTATTGCCGCTTGATCTATTCGGAGAGTGCTCTCAAGTACTTCATCGTAAGTCCTTAGTGGGAACTTCTGGACTTCTTCCTTCACCTCTCTGCTGAGAGAATGAAGGAATAAATCACATAGTTCCATTTGGTCCATGTTTGGAGCACTGGCCGAAGAATAAAGGACGTATACGCCATCTCTGGATGAAATGAGTGATAGATTCATTGTGCTCTTGTTTAATGTGCAAGAATTCCCTGATTCCTATTCTTAATAGTTTGTTCATGTCAAATGCCTTAATGAACTCTAAAACGAGTTGTTTAAATGAATGGATGGAAGCTTCAGGTATTCTATAATACCAATCGAGGGTGATGCCCTCCAAGGTTTTGGGGAATATTTTGGCAACAACCCCATCCCAAGGAAGTAGTTCTCGAATGGCTGTGGCATAGGCCTTAATGTGTGTATTCGGGTCTCCCTCCCCTTTGTATTTGGGAAAATTGGGAAGAGGTCTTGGAAGCATGATGCTTCGTATGGTGAAGTCTAAGGGCTCTTTCAAATACTCTGAGTAAGTCCCTATCGCGTAGGTTTCGACCATTGATGGTGCCTGTTGAGGGGGGAGGTGGAATGGGTTGTTGATATGGCGTAGCGTATGCATTTGCAGGGGCATAAGGAAGCCTGTGGTTGAGCAAGCATGCCGGGAGAGGAGAACATATCTCCTTGTGGTGACTTGGAGTACATGTTTAAGTATGAAGGAGTATTCCCCAAGAGTGGATTGTGTTGTACAAGACCGGGAGGTATCATATTCTCCACCCGAACGGTGTTAGAAATGGTGGTTCTAGTTGGTGTTTGTTGTGAATACTGAGGAGGCATGCCCAACATGCCTATTCCTGTGAGGAGGTCTACTTGGCTAGGATGATGTGGAGGATTGGAATTTCCTACTTGCATGAATTGAGATGTTTGACTCACTTGAGCAAGTTCTAACCCTCTAACTCTTTCTACTAAAGTGAAATGACTTCATTTGGTGAAGTCACAGTATTTTTCCTTGGTGGCATTTGTTGTATATTCTGAGGTTGTATAGGCATGTGATACCCCGCTATGAATTGATCGTTTCCCTGCCAAGTTTCACCGAGGGCATTTCCTATAGGTAGTGGCATGGAGGTGTTTTCTTGAAAAGAGACCTCGGGTCGTGTTTGTAAACTTCCTATAGGTGGGTACATACTCCGAGAGCGTTGTTCATTCCTGGCATAATGCACTGAATGTTCATCATCTAAAACTAGGTATGGATCTGATTGTCTACTAATTTGTGGTCTAAACAACACCTGAGGAGATGAACCAGATTCTCCTGTGAACGTCATATTGTTTGAGCCTGAAGGCTCTATTTGTTGCATTTGTGTGAGTTGATCCAACTCCTCTATTTGGAAAGATGAACTATATCTAGTCCTTGGAGGTGGAGCTTGTGTTGATAATTGGTTATTTGAATAGTTGTCACCCCATACTGAGAGCGAGGGTGATGACTGTCTATTCAGTTGAGCGTAGTATGCCTCAAGACCTAGGAGAGGTCTGCCATATGCATCGAATCCCGACATATTCGGGGGGTATATGAATACCCATAGAATAATGGGAAAGAGCGAAGGTGGAAGAAAGAGGTAATAAAGAAAAGGGGAAGCACTGTGTTGTTCACGTCGGGTTCACCAATTTTGTATGATGGAAAAGTGACAAGCGAGCGTGGGAATCTACAAGTAACTCTTCCTCACACCCGACCTCCCGAGGTCATGCCGAGATAGCCAGTGGGGATGGAATACGCGTGGGATGTAGAAAACTAGTTAGGAAATCTTATGTCTTCGATGCGCACTAGTGGAATCTATGAATCTAAGGCAAAGAAGGCCCTCCTAACCTGAACTGGCGGCATGATAGATCGATCGGAGGATGATTGCTCAAAGGCTCCAATCAATATCGAGCTCTGGCATGATTTGATCTATGGGTTGTGGGATACGTGGAAAATGACCTGGGATTGTTTCGTGTATGTCTCCAGACAGGGTCATGAAAATGGATGATGGGTATAGTGGACTCTATGGGTGATTCTCTGGTCTAGTCCAGAAATCCTTAGATTCATTAGCTGCTACGTCTAACAAGGATAACTGTGTGATGATGATAGGTGGAAGTGGAGTGGATCTGAATACTAATGTGCGTAAGCCAGCGTCAATGTCGGATTGACCTATGGACTCGTTGGGTTGTGGGATTTGTGAATCACAACCGTAGATTCATGGTTGTTGTGGACTGCTTATGGTCATGTGTGGAATCAGTCCCTAATCCCTAGTATCCAATAGTCGTATGCCTTTTGGCCTCTATGTTCAGAATTAACAGTTGTGTAATCTTTTCAGAGTATCTTATAGGTGTTCTTGCAACCTGAATTCTTAAACTAGTATCTATGTCCGTGAGAGTGTCTCTATGCTCTGGCTGTGGGACCAAAGGATCACAACCGAACGTTTTCTCTCTTTCAAGCCCTTCTACAGTCATGTGGATATTTATCTAGGTTAACCTGTAGTCTGACTGGTTTGACCAAAATGTATACGCTTTGTCATCTTCTACGTTTAATCCTCTTAACTGTGAGCTGATTTGTTGTAAGTTTGTTGTTGTTTGGAAGACTTGGATTCTAAGGTTCTGATCTATATCAGTTATTGCCGTAATAAGATTGGGTTGAGGCATGATTGGCTCGAATACGTATTCTTTGGGCTCTCTAGGTCCCGTGATTGTCATGCAAGAAGGAAATGATATAAATCTAACTAATGACAGAATAAATTAACTACGTAAGATATATCTATGTATATTCCTAAATCTGATTTTATTGATAAGCTATTGAACAAAATTTAAAAGAGAAATTATCTAATATATCTAGAAATTGACAACTAAACTAATAACACAATTAAAATAGACAAAGCAATTGAGTATAGCTACTTGTCTGTGTAGTTTGTAGATCTACTCTAAATAAATAGATAACTGATCTACTCTATTTGAAAGACTCTCGATCCTACCTCAGAAGTGAGGAGTGAATCATAGTTTCTCAGAAACTATCAATCCCCATAGCTTCCCTGGCAATATCGAAAGTAAAATTAACTGAAATGAAATGATTGGCTACTCTATTTGATATGCTTTAACTAGAACTTTGAAAGCTTGAACCTGGATTTTACATAACAGTGGCGAATCCGATGGTGTGTGGCCTTGTCCCCTCAGTGTGATCTCCTCATTCTTTCGTGCTCACATGGATCTAGAAAAGTGTGTAATGCTAGCATCAATAGAAGTAGATATTGGGACAATGGTAGCTTAGGATGCAGACTGAATACAATGCGAGTAGGAGAGGGATAGTGCAAGAGAACAGAGCTTGGCTTATGTAATTCCTAGCGGGATTTATTGAGTCATGCAACATAAAACATCTAGAACCTGAAACTATCTTATTTGATGAGTAGAACCTACAACTTTAATGGCTTCCTACTAAAAATCAAACTATCCTACTCCAATTGATTGGATGAAATAATAACAACACTTGCACAAGGAGAATATGTGGCTTTCTAACAACTAAACAACACTAACCATGCATACAACAAATGAAACTATGAATGCTAAGCAAAATTGAAAGGCTAAGCTATTGAAATGAGAAATTCAGAGGAAAATTTGAGGGGCCATTTGCTTGAGCACAAGCCAGCTATTTATAGAATCCCATTTACCCAAAGGTGAAAACCAAATTGATCTCTTAAACCATAAACAATGCCAAAACACTATTCCAGGGAACTAGAATCATAAATACAAGCAAAGGCGGTGAAAAAAGCTGGTAAACGTTGAAAATTTACATGAGTCGTGTTAAAAAGAACATTATGGAAAATGCGTGAAGGACTGCCCTGAGCAGGGTGGTGGTTACAAGACCACCGCCCTACCTAGGTGGCGGTCACGAGACCACCACCCAGGTAGGGCGGTGGTTTCATCACTGAAGACCAAAACACAAAGAAAAGGAGGGAGAAGAGAAAACAAAGCACGCAGGGGCTAAGCGGGGCATGCGGGATGTTAATGCATGCTTGGAGAGATTTTCTGGATTCCGAACACCTTGCGAGGAGACTTGTATCATCATTGGGTGTGGTTCTAAAGAATCGGGGTTGTCCTTGGTTTTTGTTAGAAAATTGAATGGCAGTATATTATATTGATATGGAGGCCTATTTTATGTGGATTGAGGTTGATAATGTATAAAGTTTTGGGCATGTTGCCTCTTGATGGTCACCAACTCATTCCCTAGGTTCTGCAGTTGTTTCATAACCTCTTGGAGTTTAGTTGAGGTGCTAGAAGAAGAGCCTCATTGGAACTCTGATTTCTAGGGGCAGGAATAGGGGCTAATGTAGGAGCTTGACTAGAACTAGGATTCCCCATTTCTGGATAGATAGGCATAGGTAGCCTAGGTGCTAGTTTATCATCTTGAATTAGGTAAATCTTATCTTGCATTTGGTAAGGTTATTACTCCCATAGATTATATCATAGCAAATATATCAAAATTTAAAGCTTTAAGAAATAGAGAAATGCACCTTCAATGGATGGTCTCACAGTAATGGGAATCATGTCCCACGTCCTTTCAAATCTGAAATTGAAGTCATCCATATGCTCGTTTGGCACTCTCTTGATTGTAGTTAGCTGCTTCAATAGAGACAAGTTGTCCTCCCTTTCTCCAAACTGATTGCAAAGAGATGAACACAACTGATTCCAATTTTGAATAGATCCGTTGTCAATCTCTTAAACCATTGTAAGGCCTTACCCTTAAAAGAGGAAGCTAACAACTTGACTGCAACATCCATTTCATTGATTTCGTGAATTACATAGACATTTGCAATGTCTGGATGTGGTCAATAGGAGTCATATGGTTCTCCCCAATGAAATATGGGATGTTCTTTAGGGCTGCCACTGGAATTGGATTTTGTGCATTGAGATTGAGTGGACTGCTCCTTGTGAAATTGGAAAAGGGATTTGGTGGTTCTTATGGTCATTATTGATGTGTCATCTTGATTGGTCTAAGAACCCTAGTCAATTGAAGAAAGGGCCTACCAGGTGGAGGTGTTGAAAGATTCTTGTTTGGTGGAGATGGAGATCTCTAAACTTGTCTTCCTCTACTGGAGATAGTTGCAAGTACTAAAATATCCCTTCTCTTTTCCTAGACCTTGTTTGAATCCTTCTCATAAATTTGACAAGCTTGGGATGCTAATACCATTGAATTATTCCCTTTAAATTCATCAGATGTGCAATAAAAAAACCTCTTGTAGGTTTAAAATTACAACAAGTGCACACCAATCTTGCTACAATTAGAAATGAAGACAAATTAGTCTCACCAAGCATGCGAGGCTGTTATCACCAAATCACAACACCCTCTGATTTCTAAGCATGTGAGTGTGTTAAGGCAAGTAGTGTGACTGGGTAACATGGGTACTATCTCCAAGTGTGGTACTTGCTACTTAAGATAGAACTCCATAAAAGGTTGGTTCCTCTACATATTCTAATGCTAAATCTACTCCCGGAAGGAAAATGCAACTTTTCTAACACTAACCTAGATTTCAAAGGGACCAAGGAAGAGAGATATGTATAAAATGAAAGTCATAAACTAAGGGAGGCAATAACACCAAGAAAAGGGGCTAGAGATATCCTTAGTGAGTGTAAATATAAGAAAATAAGGTAGAAGAGGGCCAAAAAAAGTGCCACAGTTCAAAGAACACATTCGAACCTCAAATTTCATGGAGCACAACGATTTCAAATCCTGAAAAAGAATACAACATGCACAATATACCAGAAAATGCAATGAAAGGAAAAGGAGGCAATACAACTTGAGGTAAGGAAAGAAAAGACAAAAACCCCAATTTTATTACTTACAATGATGCACAATCAATTAAAATACAGGCACAAGGCATAAATCCTTTACAAAATGCATCAATTTGAGGTTTGTGGCTCACAAGATTTTTGGAGCGATTTTGGCAGAGTTCCTTTACATTCTAGAATATCTCTCCTGCAAAAATGAGGGAAATTACATATATATAGAGAAGGGAAGCTACCAACTAAAAACCTCATTAATTTCCTATACAGATGTATGGGTAACCATATCGATTCACATCCTAAGGATGCTTTACTTGCAAGATGAACATGGGTGTCATACCTCATTAAATTGGTTATTGAGCTACCTTGTACGATGCCATTAATTCCCGAGTCTATAGCTAACATTCCTTGTTGACACTCGACAGAACCACCAACTGACTCCCAACATGAGAAGTAGTCACCACCGACAAGGAACGAGTTGTCACACGATATGAAGAAATGTTGTCGCATGACTACGAGGGAATGTTGATGGGAATCAAGATGGAATGTTTTCACACAATAGAAAAGGAGACATGACATGGGAAGGAGGGATGACACATGACAAGGAGGAGGTATTGTCACATGATAGTGAGAAATATTATCACATGACATGAGGAAGGTAGTGATGTGCATCGGTAAGAGGTGGTTGACGTGTAATAACAAAATGATTGATGCATGATAGGAAGGTGTTGTCGCATGATAGAAATGGACATTGTCACACAACAAGGGGAATTTGGCTGATGCGTGGTTGAGGTGTAATTGGTAGAGGCATCCAAACCATCACCATGAGTTAAGATTAGCTCTGACCAAAAATTAGAAAGAATTTCACGACCAACCAATCGCTAACGCCTCGACTGTTTATTTGTCCATTTTATAGGGGTACAAAATATGGATAACAAGTAAATAGATGTGTGGATGGAAAAATGATCTTCCCCTCCTATGCATGTATGGATTCCCTTGTATGAGTGTTATATGGATGCCTTTGATGCTCTTAGATGCCTTTGGATGAAACCATAGGTGATTATAATATATGTTTAGAGCTTGGTCCTTTATTATGGTCACATAATTTTTGTATTTATATGATTCCTTTTTTCAAATTTCATAATTGATAGCCAAAAGGATGACCCATAAGAAAATAAGATGTCCAAAATATAAATTAGGCCCATAAGAGACAAGATACTAAGAGAGAGAGAGGAGTGAGAGAGAGGGAGGGAAAGAGATAGAGAGAGAGAGGGAGAGAGATGGAGAGAGTGATAGAGAGAGGGGAGGGAGAGATGGAGGAGAGAGAGAGAGAGAGAGAGAGAGAGAGAGAGAGAGAGAGATGTGTAAGCAAAATCTTTCTCTTTCTCCACATCTCATAATTTTGACATTCACTTTTTCAACATTTCATCAATCCATTTTATCTCTAATTCTTATATTTTTACATTCACTTTTTCAAAGTTTAAGTGCAACCATTCTTATCTAAGTCATCTACCTTGACATTCACTTTGTCAAACGTTACATAATCTATTCCCTTTCTAATCTTATATTTTGACATTCACATTGTCAAAGTTTAAGCCAAATCATTTCCTTCCTAAGTCTTATACTTTGTCAAAAGTTTAAGCTAAATAATTTCCTCATTATCTTTTGATTCTCACTTTATCACACTTAAGAAAAATCATTTTCAACTTCCACATCTTATATTTTTACATTCACTTTGTCAAATTTTAAGCGCTATCCTTCATATCTTTAAGTATTCTACTTCACATTCACTTTTTCAAGTTTAAGCACAATCACTCTTCATATCTAAGCCTTATCTTGTGATATTCACATTAAATTTTAAGAAAAACCAATCTTAGCGATTGATTCTTATATTTTTACATTAAATTTGTCAAAGTTTGAGCACAATCACTTTTCAATCCCAAGACTTAGATAATTGGATATTCACTTTATCCAAAATCTAAGCACATCACACCACATTCCTAAAAAAATTCCACATTACCACTTATTTATACAAAATGGTGGAAACACGACCTCAATATTATGATCTCTTCGGAAAAAGATAGAAACCCTTTTCATATAGACAATTCTAATGAAGAGGAATAAACTAAACAACTCGAGGTTTCATAAACTTAGAAAAAACATAACTTGATGCCATTTTATGATAGAATTGTAGAGTTATTTTTGCATAAAACTCTTTTGATCACCATCTTTTTCATCCTAACCACCATTTCCCTTGTTCACTCAGCTCAAAATCAGCTAAGTATGAAGTTGAATGTGGAAATTTCCACATGCCTCATTGGTGCAATTGGGGCATACAGGAAAAAATAAGAAAGGATCTTAATCTTGCGTCACATTATCCATGTGTCTCATGCCCGATAAAGGTTTCCCCGGTGGGTTGAAAAGTCAAAATCATACCAAAGTTGAATGTGAGGGGCCTCCACCTATCACCTGGGCACACTTTCAAATAGAGGAAAAGAGGAAGCCTCCCCAAACTAGCGTGCACCCATCACATGTCTCTCTCAGTGCGGTTCAGGGAATCAAGCTTGAGAAAGGCCCTCAAACTAGTGTCCAATATCCACGTGATAGGAAAGAATCATATTTGAATCCAGGTGGGATAGTTGGTTGAATTGAAGGAAAACGCAAATATCTCAACATGTATTTGAGATGTTGACCTCGAAGGAAAGGATCATGTAATAAAATTGAATGCTTCCAGTAGAATCTCTTATTCCAAACTTTGAAGCAAGAGACACGAACATATATAAAAGGAGATCTGATCCGAGAAGAAAAGAAGGAGCTGGGTGGAAGAGAAATAGATAGTTTACAAAGTAGATTGAATGTTCATATTTTTGTAATAGCTAGCCTTAGCAAGAATCCATTGTACAAGGGAATTGTAATCTGTGCCACTTTGGCCTTATGTATCATTTTCTCTATAAATTGAGTCCTTGTTCTATTCACTTTGGCTTTCATGTTCGAGTATTTATTTTTCTACTAAATAGTTTTAGGTAATTTAAGAAATAGTACTATAGGATTCGAGGCGGGGCATTAAGGATTGGTAGATGGCAGCCTTGTTTTGAATGAGGTTTTTGCCAAGGAGCAAGCGTATCACTTCTAATTTTTGAAGTCATTGCAAGATTCATGTGTGAGAAACTCGACCAATTTTGGTGACCTCAACCTTCAGGTATTCATCCTACCTATTTCATCTCATTCTTTATCAAAATGCCTAGTATTTTAGTCAATTCATGACCCCTGACCCTCTAGGATGTGGAGGTAGCTCCTCAAAAGGTCATTCTAGTGTCAGTATGGACCCATATATTGTCTCGATCATCAGACGTATATGAATTATCTAATTCTTTTTGGAGCCCTTCCTACTCAAGATTGATCTTAAAGGGATCAACAATAGGATGAAAGACTTAGTGCAATCTATCCTAGTGGATCCCTTACACCCCGTGATTACTTCTTTGCCAAAGGACATTCCATGATTCAGCTACATGGTTTCAAAGTTGAATGTTTTATGCTCCCGAGGGTGCTCACGGCTCGAGTAGTAGGTCTCGAGGTCTCCAGGAAGTTAGTACTCCTAGAAATTGAATTTAGTTCAACCTTAAAAGGAAGGAACTTTATGAACTCCCCTTGAGAAAGGGAGGAATCACTGTGCTTAAGAGAAAGGTGGATCATAGCCTTACAAAGAAGCTGGTCTCATACAAGTTTTCCTTAATTTGAGACTCATGGAGGCATGACTCCAGATGGGATGATGGCCACGACTCTAGTTCTTAATAGGGTCCCAAATTCCTGCAAGCATGAGCCAATGGAATTTTTAAAGCAAGGAAAAGTCACCCAACATATTCGTCGAGCTCAAATACATACCGACCCTAGGTGGGAGGCATTCCACTAGGTCAAGCAAAAATATGACCCCACTCTCACCATGGCTAAGGGATTATGAGCAGCCCTAAAGAAAAGAGATTGGAGAGTAAAGAAAATTAAAGCCTATTGAAAATATAGGCATGAGATCTTCCATACCACCTTGAATTTTGAATTTGTCTCCAGTGATGAAATGTGGGAATGATTTTGGGATGTGGATCATGCCTCTGATGAGGAGAGTGAGGATACGATCACAATCATTTTGGAGTGGACCACAAAATTGACCGCTGAATTCTCTAGTCCCTAACAACCACAATTACCTATTTGGTCTCTGCCTTCCATTCCTTAGCAAAATATTCCATTCTAGGCACCGACACCACAACACGAGGTCATCCCTTTGGGTGAGAAAACTATGAAGGAATCAGCCTCAAGCCTTGCATGCAAGAAGTTAAAGTTAGTTGTGGCTCTTGTTTCTCCTCCACCCATCTTGTCTCCCAAGGCTCCTCAACCCACTCCCCTTCCACCTCCACTTTCCCCTTCTGGAAGTATCCCCTTGTCTATCACCCTGTCGCAAACTCTCCCTCCACCTGGTGCTCCCTTTTTTTCTGCAATATTTTTCCACCATCCCAACCTTTTCCCCACATGTGGTAACATCCCCTTCCTTGGCCCTAGTAACTTCAATGCCTCAATCACAAGTTACTATTCCTATGGTATGCCACTTGGATTCCTATTCATGGGAGAGATGGTCCCTTCTTCCTCCAATTTTTTGAGTCAAGTCGAGTTTGCCAAGGCTTTCTGAGATTAGGGAAGGGAAAAACATAAGAAGAAAGAAATGGAAACAAGAGAAACAAAGTAGATATGGTCATTGCATGACCATCAGCAGAGCTCCTTCAATCACCCAAATCATTCCCCAAATAGCCAAACCTACTGAACAGATGTAACCCAATGATTATTCTTTTAATGCTATTACGGTCGATCTTTCTGAGTTATGGCCTTAAGATAAGGTTGAATTAATGAATGAAATGGTGGAGATAGTCACTATAAACTACTTGAAGTTCAATAATCAGCTGAAAAAGGTGAAAACCAACCTTCAAAGGGTAGAGGCCACTGCAGTTGGCCATATGGCCAAAATCAAGGCCAAAGGAAGAGAAATAGACCAGCTTTATAAGGAGTTGAAGGGAGGCCCATCCTAAGAGGCCCTTGTAGCTTCTCAGGTGGAGGCTAAGACTCTAGCATCCAAACTCACCACATCCAAGGCCTCAAGTAGTTTTCTTACGTAGGAAAAGGGAGAACTTGAATAAGCTGGCTGATTCAAGCAATGCGCAGGTGGTGACCATCCAAGCCGACTTGCGTGTTGTAGAGGTAGAAAGGGGCATCCTCTAAACAAATATTGAATCATCTAAGGATGCGAGTCAAATACTTGACCCATAAAATGGGGCAACAATCCTAGAAGGGGGAATTGTAACATTAGTACATGAGTTATATGCTTCCTACTGTGACTAAATTTCCACTAAGGTAATGGATTTAGCCCCCACACTTGGATTTATATCCGATGCTCAGGGATTGTGCTCTAATGTGGAAACCACATCTTCCACCATCACCAACATAGTGTCTACCAAGGTCCCTGAATCAATGCTCTTGATTCAGAAACTTTATGATGCTTTAGACTCTACCCTATAAGGGGTAGGGATTATTGACAGGTGGTTGATCACTACAAAAATAAATGAGATTATAAGTTGCAACAAGGCCTCCATCAAGTTCTAGAATCTCTTGGCACAACTCCACCAGGGAATCAAGGAGAGGAAGTAGAACATCAATAAACTAGTTTAGTTAGGCTTCCCTTCCCCTTCCCTGATGATTCTATAGTCCTCACAAAGGACCAAATTCAATAGCTCCTGGTTTCCAAACATCAAGACAAGACTATCTTTCATTATTTAAAGGAGAGCTCAAGTGTTGTGGAAGTGGAGGTGATTCTAAATCCTATTGTATAATTGGAGTTTTGCTTGCATGTAGTAGTGCAGAACCTCCAAAAATTCTCACATAAGGAGATAATCAAGCTGGATCAAACCTTCCAAGCCTTGCAGAGAAGGACCTATCCAACGAAAGAGAATGGCTTGGATATCAGGTTGCCTTGCAACATGACTCTCCGAGTGGTATTTTTTAGCTCCATTTTAATTTTTGATCGGAAGGATCATCATGTTCTTCCATGACTGACACAGAGTCCCTAGGTGAGTCGCCATAATTGTAGAGTTCTTTTTCATAAAACTCTTTTGATCACCATATTTTGTCTTCCCGACCCCGTTTCCCCTATTCACTTAGCTCAAAATTGGCTAAGTATAAAGTTAAACATGGAAGGTGTCCATGTGTCTTGCTGGTGCAATCGGGGCATAAAGAAAAATAAGAAAGGATCTCAATCTTGTGTCATATTGTCCACATGTCCCAAGCCTGATAAAGGTTACCCTATGGGTTGAAAAGTCAAAAGCATACCAAATTTACAACATAACCTCCATGTGTCACCCGAGCACACTTTCAAATAGAGAAAAAGAGGAAGCCTCCCCAAAATAGTGCACACCCATCACGTGTCTCTCAGGCATAGTTTAGGGAATCAAGCTCCAGAAAGGCCCTCAAACAAGTGTCCAATCTCCACGTGGCAGGAAAGGATCATCACCGACTCCAGGAGGGATAGTTGGGTGAATTGAAGGAAAACACAAATATCTCAACATGTAGTTGAGATATTGACCCCAAAGGAAAGGATCATGTAAGAAAATTGAATGCTGCCAGTAGAAGCTTTGATTCTAGACATTGAAGCAAGAGCCATGAACATCTATAAAAGGAGGTTTGATCTAGAAGAAAAGAAGGAGCTGGGGAGAAGAGAAACAGATAGTTTTAAAAGTAGATTGAATGTTCAGAATTTTTTAATATCTAGCCTTAGCAAGACTCTGTTGTACAAGGGAATTGTAATCTATGCCACTTTGGCCTTATGTATCATTTTCTCTATAAATTGAGTCCTTTTCTCGTGCACTTTGTATTACATGTTCTGATTCTTTCTTTTTCTACTAAATAGTTCTAGGTAATTTAAGAAATCCATCGTTCCGTGTGCCCTTGGGTTTTTGCCTAATCTATTATCTATGTTTGTCATGTGTTTCATATACTCAGATTCTGATAAATCTAAGGTATTTCTAAAATAGGTGGATCATGCTAAAATTATCTTCAAACTATTTCACATAATTTCCCTGGGTATCCTTCTATCTAATTAGGATCTATTATGGCGCATCACCTTAGTTAGTTTTATGTTTATTTTAAAGCTTTCTCCTAACCCTATCCCACACTAGAGAAGATCTAACTTCTTTAAAATTTGGAGGTTACCTTAGGGCACACATCCCACTAACCTAAGGTATCCAACGAATTTGACGGTTTATCCGCAAAGATAATCGTCAACAAGAACAAATATCGATTTCTTGTTTTTGGGCTTATAGATAGAAGTAAAATTAAAACAAAGAAAATAAAATAAAATTCTAGTGCTTCCATAAGTAATTCATTCCACGATTTGCTAGATAAAATCAACAAAATTAAAAAATAACTAGCTTCAATCGCATCAAAATCTACCAATGATTCCAATGAAAAAGAAACAAATTAAACCGATCGAAAAATTGATGATGTCTTGAGTATCCCACAAACCAATTCCCCATTCACACAAGAATGGAAAAATATGAAAGAAACCATCTTAGGGATGCAAAAACAATGAAAATAGTTCAATTTTGAGGAATTGTGCCCTTATCCATTTGACAAGGACATATTACACTTACCCTTTCCAAAATCTTTCAAAATTCCCAAATTTGATAAGTGTAAAGGCAAGCACAACCCTAGAAAACACGTTAAATAATTATTTATGGCATGTCAAGAGGTGGCTTATAACATCATGTATCTCTTACAATTATTCTCTAAAATTTTGGGTAGAAAAGCCTTAGACAGTTCCTACATCTTCCAAAAGGATCACCACAAACTTATGCAGACCTCTCAAAGAAGTTCGTTAAACATTTATCTTTCAATTTAGAATTTAAGATTACAATTATTGACTTGTGTACCACTAAAAACATATAAATAAAAAATTCTCTCAATTTATACAATCATGGCAAGGAATCATGAGTCAATTCACTTGCTTTATACTAGAGAAATAGCTAGTTAGAATCTTTATTCCTAACCTCAATAATGAGCTATCCTTTCACATGTAAATGTATTGTCTCACTAATTTTGAGGAAGTAATTGAGAAGGGGACTCAAATTGAGAAATATATCGTCACAAAATTACTAATCAATACTCCTTCCAAGTACCACAAAAACAATAACAATCATTCTTAGGATAAATCCAAGTATATCAATAGAGCCGTAATTTTGTCAATGATGGGGTCACTTTGAAAATTGTAATGTCTTGTTGGAGAGAAAAAATTTCGGTTGGAAAAACTTTTGGATTTCTTGCCAATGCTCTGGGAATCTAAGTCCCTCTACTTAATCGGTGCAACTTTCGTATATGCATGCGTGAGAAAATGTGGATTTTTGTGGTGGCATTTCGACCGGGGATCCAACAGGACACTCCATCGACTGGGAAAAGCTAGTAATATCTTACTAGCGAAGAATTTGCCTTAAGAGTGGGAAAGGGGAGTGAGAAAAGAGGTTGGAGAACTAATGCTGCAGGTAGAAAATCATATTCCTACACACACTAGTTATAAACTTCAACACATACATTTATGGGAAGAAACAACTCTGCGAATAAAGAACAAGACCAAATAGAATTCTCTGATCACCAAGTATCAAGAAACCCCTTAATAAAAAAAACCTAGAAAATCCTTCTTGTATTTATTTCTCAAATCAAAGTTGTACATAATGTGGGAATGGAGGAAATTTGAGAGTAGAAGAAAATGACTATCTCCTTTGCTTTCTCTAGGTACAATGCACTCTTGAGTTTACAAGATCAATCGCCAACCCTTTGAAATGGGAATGGCATTACAATTTATAGAATGAGAGGTGACTTATCATCTTCCTCATGACCCTCCATATGCCTTATTTCTAACTTTAGACTATTTGTATTCCTATCAAATATTTAAGTCCCTTTTATAAAATCAAGGTGACTTAATTTACATTATGTTTCTAAAGTCACTTTTAGGTGACTTAAAGGCATATCAAAAAGTGCAAACCCCAACGAAGAATTAGAAAATTTGAAGGGAGAGAAATTTTGGGGGAAGAGGAGAGAGAAAGAGAGAGAGAGAGAAGAAGAAGAGGATATGTCTCCCGATGAAGCTCGTTGATCCTCGTTGATGGAAAGCTCCAAATGCAAGTGAAACTCTAAATCTTCGAACTCCTTGCACACTGTGAAACTCCTCCAAATTAGCTCACAAACACTTGCTAAGTTGAATGAAATAAGATGGATATTGAATTCCTTATGAAAAATGACTAGGATGCTCCGAACAATGATGTCCCCCTGAATGATTATCCTTGTCGACCCATTGTGTGAAAACTACTTTTTGATTGTAGCTTACTATTTTTAGTAAGTGTGAATGCTATGAGATGAAATTTTTTTATGACCTTTCCTGTGATGCCCCTCTGTGTTCACTACCTTATTCATGGCATCTTCAAATGGTGGCTTACTTGAAGTAACATACCCTTATGCAAGGATACATGCTATTTTTAATAAGTGCACCACGAATGTCAAATTGTGACAAAATGGGTCTTGAAATTCTAGGTTTTATTCAGGGTTCCACGCTCCAAATTTTGAGTGATTCCTTCATTTGAATAAGTGGTAAAATGATGTTTTCATTGGCAGGGGAAGAATACTAACAAAAACTTAGCCCTCCATATCCCTAAAAAGTAGGGGCTTCATCACTCAAAAACTAGTTCAAGTGAAACTAGATTTTTCAATGATCATTCCCTCCAATTTTTGGATGATTTCACCCATCGGATCTTTGGTAATTTGAAAATTTCTTCAAAAAGGGAAGAATTATTCTAAAAAAACATCCCTTCATATCCCCAAAAAATAGGGACTTCATGGCACAAAAACTAGTTCATGCAAAACTAGATTTTTTTATGATCGTTTTCTCTAATTTTGGGTGATTTTGCCCACCGAAACCTTGAGAAGTGGAGAAGTAACTCACGATTTTTTCCACTACTATGTCATGGTGGCCATTAATGGAGCTTAAAATTTTTAGGTCTATTTTTTTCTCCATTCAAAACGAAATCAACTCCATTGCGATAAGTTTTTCATTATGGTGCTTCACGTGAAATTTCTCTTTAATCCGATAACCGGTTTGATGGGAAATCAAGATTTTTCCTTCGTAGAGCCGAAAAGAGGATTTATTCACTGTGAGAATTCCTTGCTGAAAATTTTAGGTTTTAATATTATTTTTTAATTTCCTTTAAGAGAGAAGAACTCAGCAACAAACAGGTTTGTCAATCTGTGCTCCGGTTTGGAAGATTTCTTCAAATTTTGATTTCATGGCAATGAGGATTTCCACTATTCTTCTTCTCTGTTCTTCATTTATTCTTCTTATCTCAATGAATTATTCTTATGAGACCTATGTGCCATCATGGAGTGAAGGATAATGTGTTGTAATGGAGTTGGTTCAAGCTTTGGCAATGGTGGAGTGGTGGACTGGTGTTCTTTGCAGTTTTCTTTTGGTAATGGAGAAACAACTAACAGTTAGATTTTTTTCAAATTTTTGGGTTGGAGTTGGGTGCATTTTTTCATGTTTTATTTCCCTGACCTCAGGGACATGAGGGACATCAAATTCCATGGTGTTCAAGAGGACAACACGTGGCGGCGATCCGACGGTAGGGAATGAGTGCTCCAAAATCAGCTTTAAAGCACCGAGGGGCTGGAAACTGGTCATATGGGTGACCAAAATACTCTCCTATAGGGCTGGGTGATTTTTACATGTTTTATGTCCCTCACCTCAGGGACATGAGGGACATCAGTTTCCACGGTGGTCTTGGAGCTGACATGTGGCACTTGATCCGACGACAAGGAATGAATGCTCCAAAAATGCACTGGGGTTGAAAGTCGATCATGTGGGTGACCAAAAGAATCCCCATAGGGGATGGTTTCCTTTTCCATGTATGATGTTCCTCACCTTAGGGACATAAGGGAAATCATTTTCCTTTGTGGTCCTGGAGCTGACACGTTGCGCTTGATCGACAACAGGGAATGGATGCTCCAAAAATACACCTGGGGGCTAAACTATCAAGTCTGGAGGTCACATGATGGTCCTAGAGGTCACATGGGGGCTGGGAAAATTTTTCAAGGGTTGGTGTACCTGACCTCAGGGACGTCGAGGGCATGAAATCCCATGAGGCTCCTATTGCTGACATGTGTCCTCCCTGAAAAATGACTAAGTCCTGAACTACCTTTGAGAGGGTAACTTGGAACGATGATAACTTGAGCTCCCAAAGTGGAATTGTTTGAAATTTTTAATATGATCCTAACTATAAATGAAATTTTTGGATCCAATGGTGGGTTTCTCATGTCTTGATTCAACCATATGATCCTTAAAAAATTAAATTTTTATTTGAGACTCCACTTGTTCCTGAGAAAAACTTCCTGCCAATCCTATGCACCAAGGTGTTGTGAAAAATATGATTTTACCATCATGTAGGTATTGGAATCATATTTTCGTCGATGTTTTGTTTTACTTCTAACTCCATCTGGAGCTCCTAGAATTTTCTTCAAGCCCAACAACTATTTTAGGCCTATGAACTGCCTAGGCTTGTGAACCCTGTTTTCACTCAAACTACTCCAAGTCTTTCAAAACTTCCCCAAACCTTCCAAAATAATTTCCATGATGTTATAAGGTCTTCAATTCACATCCATGTTGAATTTTTCCCTTCCGTTCTACTCCAAGGGGTTGGTCCAATCCTAGGAAGGCCAGTGATAGCCCTTCCTTAAGGCGCTTATAGATAGCATCTTTTCAAAAATCCCTAAAATAACCTAGGTGGAATGAATAGACTATCCTAAATCACTTAAGGGACCAATTTGACATCAAATAGGGTGTGACCATCCGTGATTTGACTTGGGGTGCCTCGGAATGATAAAACATGAAAAATTCGTCCCTGGGGTATAGTTGTCATGCTTGAAACTTCCAATTTTCCTATTACACATTTATATGACAACATGTACATAATGTTCAAAACAATCAAACAAAAAAATATAAATAAAAATAATTGTTGTTCTAAGAAAATAGAATACTCTTCGTGATTATAAACGATGACAATTCACACAATTGGGAGAAAGTATTTTGAGCATTCTACGTCAACTAGAAAGTGCCAACATGATTACTTACCCAATCACAAGACCCTTTGAATAAGGAAAACCAAAACCATTTTGGTATAAAGTCAATGAATATTATGATTTTCATCACATTGACAACCATAGTACAAATCGTTTTATGATACTCCCCTATTATATCCAAGATCTCACTAATAACAAAGACATCAAGATTGAAAATCCATCCTCTACCAAAATTCCAAATGAAAACTTAAAGGTGTTTCAAAACCAATTTACAAAACATTGTAAAAATTATAAAGATCCTAATAAAGGCCGGTCTTCAAACCATTTTGAGTTTAATTCAATTATTTTATTTATCGAAGAAGCATGTAACTCAATTTCCACAGTCAAGTTTCATACTCTTAACTATGCGGTGGCCACATGACAAAAAAGGTTTGGGTTCCTGCAGCTAAACAACCATCTGCATTGACCACACCTCAAGTGTCAAATCCAACAACTACTAACAATCCAAAACCAACATCTAGTGTTAAATATTCCTCATCTGGTGCTTATGACCTTGTTAAATAGTTAGAGATGATGTTAGTGTGTATATCACTCATGGAGTTACTTAAAATTTCACACATAGTTAAATAAATACTTACTTGTGCTCTTTATGAAGTACATGTTCCTAAAGATATCAACATATAACAGTTTCAAGCACTCATTGCTAATATTTTTCCTAGTAGTCCTATATTCGGTTTGGTGTTCGGGACCTCTTAAACCCTAACCTTCAAAATAACAACTCATTGTACATTAAAGCTTATATCACCAATCATAAAATTAAAAGAGTTCTTATTGAAAATGGAGTTTCCTTAAATATTTGTTCTATGAAGTTACTGAGATGCCTTGGTCATACTAAAGAGAGTTTAGGAGCTAATGTTATAACTATTCACAGTTATGATAATAGTGTACAAAAATATTTTGTAATGATCACCTTATCTATACAGATTAGCCCGCTGGATGTTAGACACCCTTTGTCATGTTTTTGATGTTGATACCTCATATAATATCCTTCTAGGTCAGCCATGGATACATGCCATACAGGTCATTCCTTCCACCTTGAAATAATGTATAAAATTCCTTGTAATGATAAAGATTTAAATTTTTGGTAGATTCCAAACCATTCAAATATTGTAAGCTCTTGGAGGTAAGGTATAACCATACAAACTATTGTCCATACACAAAAATATTATTCACACCTCATGTTATACTTGTCAAAGTGATAACCACATAGATCCTAACACACTCTTCCAATCTTAACCTTTCGCATCCAATCCACCACCCAAACTAAAAATATATCATAAAGGTATTAGTGAGTACGATCTTGAAAATTCCTTTCATGTTGGTAAGTTTTCATTGTCTCCATGTAGTTATGAAAGACCTAATGATCCCCATATAAAAGAAGCTTATGCCTACCATCTTGGAAATAGTATAAATATTTAGAATATGAACACATTCATGAATCTTCATGATTTTTGTTATAAAATGATCAAATGGCTATTTTCTATGAATCCTATGACTAAAATTAATCTCGTAAGATGTCTCAATTAGGAAAAAGCTAACCAAACACTAGTCGAGTATATACGGTATTTGCGATGCACACACTTGCAACATGGTGCGAGACAAAAAGATCTTACACATGGGTTATTATTGGCCCACTATGGATTTTGATGCATGCAACTTCTTTAAGAATTGAAAAGCATACCAAAGGCACAAAGAATATTATTCATGTTCCTTTATATTCCCTTCAACCTATCACTTCACCTTGGCCTTTTTCACATTGGGGCTCGACTTAGTAGGAAAAATAAATCCCACATATTTTGATGGTCATACCTTCATAATCACTGCAACTGAATATTTTACCAAGTGGATAGAGGTCATGCCTTTAACCTATGTCACTGGGTCAAATATATCCAAGTTTATTTTTAACCATATCATATGTCATTTTGGAATCCCTTCCTCCCTTATCACAAAAATGGCACATCCTTTAAAAATAAAAATGTCAAAGAGTTAGCCAAATGGTTTCATATCCAACTCAAGTGGGAAACTCCATATTACCCGCAATGTAATGGACAAGATAAAGCATCCAATAAAATGATCAAATAAATATTGGAAAATATCGTTGATAAGCATGGTCAAAATTGGCATACACAACTATATCCCATCCTCGAGCCTATCAAACCTCATATTGTACTCCAACTGGAACCACTCCCTTCTCCCTTTTATATGTATATGAAGTTGTATTACCCATAAATGTCAATCTCTCATCCCTTTGCATATGATTACAAAATTGGTTCATGAAGATGATTACAAAAAATCACACCTTGTAGAACTAAAATTCTTATATGAGAAGCAGGTTTCTTCCTTTGATGATTTAAAAGTGTATCGAATGGACTCCTCCATAGCTACAACAAAATAATAAAACCAAGAGATTTATAAATTGATGATATGTGCTTAAGGAAAAATAGAAGAATACAAACAAGAAGCGTGAAAAATAAGGAAAATTTGAACCTAATTAGTTGGGACCTTACATTTTTATTGTTAAATTTAGGTTTGGTGCATACAAGTTATCATATGAAGATGGTAAATAGCTCAAATAACCCATGAATTTGGTTCATATGAAGAAGTTATATTCTTGAATTCTATATGAGTATACCTCATGCTAGGGGCATATCAACACAACCACTTGTCTCATACCTTCATTATATTCTACTTACTACATCATCCCAAACCATTTTTGTCACATTTTCCTTATAGTTAGTATGTGTATCCCATGTTATAAAAACCATGCTTTTCCGCATCCATCGTATTCCATCCCTTGGTCTCAATGATCATATTCATTTGTAGAATGCTTGGTATGGTATAAGGCCATCTTGTCTTTCTAGTTGGCATTTGGATATTTAAAAAATCCAAAAAAAAATCAAGAAAATTGATCAAAATCCCAAAACATGAAAATGTTCCAACAAAACAATTCAGCAATTATCAACATAGCTAAACAATATCACAATTTTGACTACAAACCTAGTGATTATTCCATATTATCCTATGATGATCACTTTTCTTACCCCTTGCATATATCCTTACTTGGGGAAAGACAATAAATCAAACCCTCATGTGTATCATCATTTTAGACAATCTCCTCTCTCATGTTCTTCATTACATGTATCCTTTCTTGCAGAGCTAAACCAATCACATTTCAGATCAAGCTTTAACTAGAGCGAACAAGATTTTCATTAGGAGTTTCTTAACTCGATCTTTGGTCCGATCCAATCCACTTGCATGTATCCTTTCTTGGGGGCATTCAAATTTTCTTACTTTTCACTGTGGAACACATTAGGGGCGGAATTAGGTGTCAAGTATTTCAGGTTATGTTGTATTTTTACTATTTTTGATCTATTGTAAATAATTTTGTTAGCATTGTGGTTTGTATATGACCTTGCCATGTCGGTATTACTCTATATGTAGGGTTTGTTTTTCATTATAATCTTTGATTACAAGAAAATTACTATCATTTTGGTTCATTCATAACCTTGGTGCAATAATTTTGTTTTCATTTTTGATTGATTGCTAGTATTTTGCTACCATCATGGCTCATTGTTAACCTTGGTGTAATCAATTTTATTTGTATATTGGGTTTGTTTTCAAATTTTGTTTTCATTTCTCATTGATTTCTATTATTTTTCTATTATCTTGGCTCATTATTAGTCTTAGTGTAATCATTTCGCTTTGTATATTGGTTTTGTTTTCAAGTTTTGTTCTTGTTTTTTATTGATTGCTAGTATTTTTCTACTATCTTGGCTGATTTTTAGTCTTGTTGTAATCATTTTGATTTGTATATTAGTTTTTTTTTCATTCTTTATTTTCACTCCTGACTAATTGCAAGTATTATGTTATCATCCTGGTTTATTCATAGCCATGGTGTATATTCAACTTACTATGTACATTGGTTGTTTTGCATGTTTGTTTTACGTTATTGGAACAATTGCAAGTTTTTTTATCATCTTGGTTTATTCATAGCCATGGTGTATATTCATCTTACTATGTATATTGGGTTTGTTTTGCACTTTTTATCTTTATTTTTTAACCAATTACAAGTATTTTGTAAGCATCTTGGTTTATTTATAGCCATGGTGTACATCATCTTACTGTGTATATTGGGTTCATTTTACTCTTTTCTCTGTGTGTTTTCTACGTGCATATGGGTTACTCATCACATTTTTCAATAATCATGGTGTTAACACTAAATGTGTAATAACAAAATAGGTTACTCTAAAATAAATCATATGAATGGACGCCAAGCTACAAGCATGTCATCACTATCATTTATAAACATCTAATAAAAAAGAAACATCATCATCTATACCATATATACCATCATGTCAATAAAGTAGAAAATAAAAAAAATAAACCATCACATCATCATATATATATATATAATATATGTTGGTTGGAAATTTTGTATTTAAACACGAGAAGATGAAAAGGGGAGAAGGTTTTAGAGGAGGAAAACAATCACTTATATGAGTAAGACAGATGAAATAGGGACACAAAGTTCAAGCTAATCCATCAGTCAAGAATACAAGTATTCTCCTTGGTTTCTTGCAGATTACTCACTATTGTAAAGAAAAGAAGTGAGGAAGGCAACACGTTCAGATATAGAGACTGCAGAGTAACATCTTACTTATGCATGCATGGAGCTTCAAGAACACATGAATTAGTATATCAGAAAATCCACTAAATATAGATGCAACAGACACACGGTTCTTTACATTATAGCAAATGGATTGAACACATAGTTTCTATATTCAAATATACTAGATTCACATTCACAATTGTAAGGAAAAGAAACAAAAAGAACACAAACAAGAGGGGGAGAAATTTCTTCTTTTGTATTGATTTCATATGCTCCATATCGTAACATTAATAAACACCAAAATCCAACCCCTTTACAATGAAAAATAAGCTTTATATAGTTGAGGGGTGGTTGTAACCAACTTTCTTAACCAATTTTATTTTAATTAAGTACCAACACTTAATTAATAAATTACATTTAGCTAGATTTATTTAAAATTTCATACTTTCAAAATGAAAAACTAACTTTTGAAATATAACAATTAGAAAGAAGGATTTAAGAACTAGAGGAATGAGAACTTGTGGATGTTGCAGCTAGAGTCTTCATTTTGAGTATGTGATGTCTTAATTTTACCAAGGCACCAAAATTTTTCATGCCCTTTGGTATTACAGTGTTTGTTGTGGCATTTAACCAATTGCCAAGAGTGTATTCCATTTCTTTTCCAATGCCTCCATTTTGTAGCAAGCCTTTGGTATCTTCTATGACAACATTGTGTAACTTTGTGATTTCTTCCATTTTTCCCTTGGTAACAGTCTCTACCTTGAATAAATATTTTTTGATGAGTGCATGAACAGGATACATAGACTAGTGCGGGTAAAGTGGATTTGTGGAGAACATAAGGCCCAAATGAACAAAGGGACATAAGGGGCCAAGAATTCTGAAATACCCACAATAAAAACAAATTTAAGAGTAGTTCCCGAAATATGGAAAATTCCACACAACAAAGAAGAATAAAACATTACGGGTAGAGAGGTGATGCGGGGAACAAGAGACCTGAAGGAACATGTTCCACTTAATCCTCGAAAATATGAGATTACCGCAATATAAAGGATCATGACCCAAAACATTCAAAAAGACTAAATATTTGGAATATTTTCACTCCTAGAACTTCACAAAGGAAAACAATTTTGGCTAAGGAGTCACTTGACCAAAAAAATTAGTTTTTTTGGAAAATTACACATTTTCAGGGTAAGTGACAACATCTAGCTCTTTCCAGGGATTGGAATGACTTGACACATAGTGAAAATAAAATAGAGAAAAAGACCCCATAACCTCTAATTACAAGACATGTGCTTTATCCATTAGGAAATTATATATAACAAAACCATACGAGAAGAACACAGAGACACAACACAAATAAAAACAAAGATTGTACAAGGCTATTTATAGGACTATATAAGAAAGGATTTGTTGTTTACCTTAAGAATGGAACAACTTCAAGTATTGGCCACTATATGGAAATGGAAGTGAATTTTCATCCATATATCTTAGATAATAATAATTTTCACTAGAAAATGACAAATTTTGAAAGGACCAAGCCAGAGTGAATCAAAATTACCATGGCTTCCTTGTGGTTCACGCCTTTTTCCCAGTAGGACAATATCTCCAACCTAGAAGTCCCTGGGCCTAGATTTCTTGTCAAACAATTGTTTGACCTTTTGCTAGTGTGCATTGATTTTGTCAACAACCTGTAATATTTCTTCATTCAATTTGTGCACGTACATCACTCTTTTCTCCATAGCACTTGAGAAATCTTCATCTTTAATAACTTTTGCAAGGTGGAGTGTAAGTAACTCTACTAGTACTAGAAAGTTTTCTTCCACTCCATACATCAACTGGAATGGAGACATCCTCATATCTCTCTTTGGTGTGACCCTATCTACCTAGAGAGCATCATAAAATTTCTTTGTGATTCATTTACAAGCTTCCTAATAATTGTTACTATGTTTTTATTAGTTGATTCAGCCTACCCATTTCCTTGTGGATGATGATCAGATGATTTTTCAAGGGAAATACCATATCCAAAGAAAAAATTAATAAGTTCATGGGAAGAAAAGTTTGGGGCATTATCTGTGAAAATATTTTTGGAATTCGAAATGTGACCAATATGTTTTCTTTGATGAAATCACGATACCTTAGAAGTGGTTCTCTTGACTGGAATTACTTCAACCCACTTTGTGAAATAGTCAGTGGTTGTTATCACATGTGTGTGTCCTGTGCTTGAGATTGGATTAAGAGTTCCTATGAAATCTAGCCCCCATATTTTAAAGGTTTCTCCAAATAAAATTGGTTTAAGAGGAAAGGTGGCTAACTTGGGTCTAACCACAAAATTTTGGCATGCTTCACAATTCGAAACCTACTTGGTTGGATCTCTGAAAAATTTTGGCCAATAATACCCTACACGGAGAATTTTATGGGACGTTACAAAAGAATAAAAGTGACCTCTACATGCCTAATCATGTAAGGATATCAATAATTTCTTATGTTGTTCCTTATCAACACACCTAAGAAAACGACCATCAATTCCCCTTCTAAATAAGGAATTATCCCATAGCACATACTGAGTTACTCTAAGATTGATAGCACTTTTCTCCTTGGAACTTAGTTGTGTTGGATATTATTCATAAGTTAGGAAATTAGCGATGTTTGTATACCACTCATTAGTATAACTAAGAAAGAGTACAATTGGAACATTGGTTGTTTCATTTTCAATTAATTCACTCCTTGGACCATTATCAAGCAATTCACGTAAACCCTTACCTCGAACAAGTTTAGTGGGTTTGATATTGAGGCCATACTCCCAGTAACTTTGCTACATGATTTCCCATTTAGAATCAAACTCTTGTTGGGTAAGAATCAACTTCACTTTGTTGTATCTCGCACAAGCACAATGAAGTGAGAATTTAGCATGTAGAAATGAAATTGTTTCACTGCTTTTACCATAGAAAAAGCGTGTTTTTCCAGTTTTGAATACTTCAACTCATGAGTCTTCAATACATAGCTCATAAATGCTATAGGCACTTCACATACTTGAAAATTATTCTACACCAAAATTGATGTTTGGATGTGTTTACAGGAAAAATAATAGATTATAAAATATTTTTCATAATCAAGGAAAGTATATGTGTTCTAGCAATATCCTTCTTGATATTCTCAAAGGAATCCTTTCCTTTGGAATTCGAATGGAAATATTTATTCCCCTTCATAATGTAGTTTATGTTTCTAGTCAACTTTGAAAAAATAGGGATAAATCTTCTCAAGAAATTAATCTTTCCGAAGAAAGAGTGGACACCTTTCTTGTTTGTTGGAAGAGGAATTTTCTAAATTTCTGAACATGTTCTAGATCATTTTTATTCCATCCTTAGATACAATATGTCTAAGAAATTTTCCTTTTGTTACAACAAAGAAAAAATTCTTGGGATTGAATGAAATTCCATGATCCCTACACCTTTGCAGCACAAATTTGAGGTTATGAAAGTGATCTTCTCTTTTCTTTGAGAAAATAGTTAGATCATCCAAATAGATCACTATGCATTTATTTTTGAGATCACCAAAGGCCAAGTCCATTTCCTTTAGAATTTTGCACTTGCATTAATTCATTTGAAAAAAATTATTTTGTACGAAAATGTGCCCCAAGAGTTGTAAAAGTAGTTTTATGCTAGTATGGTACATCCGCCTCAATCTAGTTGTAGCTCGAGAATCCATCAATCACGAGATAACATTTACGAAATTTGGTGACAACTTACAGAATTTGATCCACTACGGGAAGTGGGTAGTTATCCTTAAGAGAAGCCTAATTCAAATTTCTGAAATGTACACAAATCTGAATCTCTCCACTTTTCTTTCTCATTGGCACAATTTTGGAAATCCAGGTTAAATGCTAAATGGGAAAAATTATCTTGACATTGAGAAATTTCTTAATTTACTAATAAATGGTATCTATGATCTTTGGATTATACTTCCTTTTCTTTTGATGAAAAGGTTGAATTCCTGGCTTCAAGGGAATGTAATGTTGCATCTCCCTTGTCTTAAAGGTTTTCAAATCATCATATGAGTAAGCCAAAACATCAATATAATTTTCCAAATTTTTAAGAGATTAGATCTATAGGGTCCCTATGACTATTATTTTGGGGGAGTGTCCCTAGGAATAAATCCATAGAAAGGGCTCCCAATCCCATATATAGATATCTGGTAGCATTTTTATTCTCTCATCGCTAGAGCAACACTTACCAATGTTAACAAATTTGGGCTTCTCGTTGCTTCCAATATTGACATTTTCAAACTCTACTAACTGGCCACCCTCTTGTGATACCATTCCTTTGATGTATGTATCATGTTTATCAAACATGTCCTCCAAACTTATAAGACCCTTAGATTTTTTTTCCCTTGAGCTTGATACAACCATCCTAGTCAAATTCCTCTTCAATTTTTTCCTCAATCATTGAAGATGTAGTGGATTCTCGATAACTGGCCTCACTTCCCTCAAAGTAAAATTAACTAAAATTATCTTTTAGTTCAAGGAAATAAATCAAATGGTGATCATCATTGAATACTTGCTAATTTTCTACATTATCTAGGACACTTTGGGTTGAAAAATCATTTCTACATGTGAACTTTTTTCATCAAAATCAAGGTGAGGAATAAAAAGGACCCGGAAACTTCTAGATAATTTTCTCTAGTGTTAGTTTACCTTGGCACAACATTAATTTAATATTCATCCAATAACTCCATTGAATGCCACACCAAGTTATTATAGTGTTTTAACCTTTGGTTATGCCTGAAAAACTCCTTGAATTTGTTTAACAAGTTTTGTGTTTCATTGCACACAGAGATTGTTTATTCCCATTTATATTGCTACTTATAGGCCGAGAAGAATGGCTTTATACTCGAAGTGTTATTAGTATTAGAAAATTGGAGCTTGTAAGAGAAAGAATTGAGATTACCATCGGGTGAGACCAAAACAACCCCCGATCTAGAACCGGATGTGGAATAAATTCCATCAAACACAAGAATCCAAATGCCATTAGGATCATCCTAAACCATCTTGGGATTTTTAGTATCAATCTCAGACATCACCATATAATTACCATGACCAATATCTTCATAAAGAATCTAAGCCTTAGGGTCATCTGTCTTTTGGAAAATATATTCATCTTGTCTCTTTGGAAGCAAATTCTTCATTTTTCCATTGACTCAAATAAGAGCATAAGACCAGTCCATCTGCATCTCTCCTCCAACCTCTCTACAAAATTTTCTACTTAATAGCATACCATAAGAAGGAGGTATGTCTGCAACCAAAATTGTGGCTTTGAATCTTTTCTCAGGAAATGTAATAAAATCTACTTGAGCATATCCTTAATTCTCCCAAATAAGGGCACCTCTTTAGTCTCCATTGAGTAATATGAACCAAAGATTCAGATTAAATTGAGGCCATGGGCATGAGAATATTTAACATGCAACATTGTATGATGCTCCCGAGTCAATGACATAATTAATAAATTTATGGATGGTTATTAATAGTGTGGCAGAAAAATGATCAATCTTCTTATAAGTGGAGGGAGTAGAAGCCATCAAATTTTGTGGAGAAGAAGAGCTAGGATTAGTCAAAAGGCCTTTAGAAGTTATAGGGGATTGATTAGGCTTATATTTGAAAAGTTTAGCCACTTGAGAAAAGGCTTCAGGGTGAGTTTGGTAAAATTCAGCTTATGAAATCTAAAATTTGGTCTTCTTGATGTGATCAATGATATCAAAATACCTTGAGGTAGACGTGTTTTTTTATTAGAAACAGAGGTTTTGGGTTTATCAACATTTGAGGCTGAGGTTTATTTTGACACAAGAGTAGAAGGTGATTTTTCTTTAGGTAAAGAAGAGGAAGTAGAAGGAGCATTAGATGGAGAAGTGGTACTTACTTTCTTAGCAGTAGTAGTAGGAATGGGTGCTCCTCTTCTCGCTACCTTTGGAATGGTGACTATAACATCCTTTTTCTTCTCTTTCATTATGGATTGTACAAATTCCTTCTTCTTATTCAATTGATCCATGTTCATGATAGCATAGGACTCACTTTGTTAATGTCGAGAAAATGCTTCATCATAGTCATCATATTCATCATCAACTCCCTCAGTAGTGAGAAAGTTGACTTGGGAATCATCTACATCCTCTTGGACCTCTTCCAGTTCTTCTTCATGTTATTCCATCTCCTTTTCTTCTATCTCATCATCGGTCTCGTGGACTTTGCAGGATGCATTCACTAGGACTTTAACATGAGTATCTTCAATGTCTAGTATTGGTTGGGTAGGAGGAAGACAATTTCTCAGCCTAAAATTCCTTCGTGGGATGTCCTTGTAGGGTAAATTCTAAGAAAATTGCTTCTTTATTGCAATCAAATCATTGGCCAACTTTTGAACTAACTATTTAGAACTAGATGCAAATGAAGTAGAGGCTTTATCCTTGGATGGTTATGTTATCCCAAATTTGTACCTTGTAAATTTGGGTAACCTATGCAATATTTGAATTACAGGGCTTGAGATGTGTGGACAACCATCAAATTTATCCCCAATCAGAAGAGAAAGACAACCCATGCTTTGGTTCAACCGATTTGGTTTTGAGCCACGTGAATGTTTGAGTTGGTGGTCGGGCTCATTGTGGAAATTGAAAATTTCATTAGGTTAGATGTCGGGGTTGTTTAGCCAAGATGGCTGGATGGGTGTGTTAGTTGGGTTAATCAATTGAGATAGACAAATGGGTTAGTTGATCAGGTTGGTTAGTCAACGGTTGTGCAAGCACAAGTGACAAGCTCATGGTTGGTTGGGTCAATAGTGTATGGGAAAGATGGATGACATCCAACCCCCTTGGGTTGGATGTCACAGGGTTAGACGGTCCATCACGATGGTTCAAGGGCACATTGTATAACACAAGGTAGGGACGTCCGTCCAACCCCATTAGTTATATGGTTCAAAGATAGACATCATCCAACCTCTTAGGTTAGACGGTCCATGATGTGAAGATGGTGACTCTAGGTTGTTCAAAAATTATAATAATGTACATCCTAGTAGGTTCACATCATCTAACCTTCATAGGTTATGTGACAATGAGGCTGGATGATGTATTCACAAATTGTATGGATCATGGCTAAACAACCATCCAACCCAGATATATTTAAGAGCTGATGGGCCATGAAGTTTTCTCAAAGGAGGATGGAAGGAAACAAGGTTGGATGTCCCATTCATAATTTGTACGACCCATATGGTTAGTCGTTGCCCAACCCCACAATGTTAGGCAACCCACATAGATGGATGAGTACCAGGATAGGAAAGGGTAGGTGGATGAATGAAAGCTCAATAACCAGATTTAATGAGACATGGTGCCCATTACCACCTATGCAAGCAAAGTACCAAATTGTATGGCTCCCATACCTCTTTTATGAACCCTATCAATTGGTGACCCAAGTTGCATATATTTTAAAATATGCCTCATTTTGAGAGGATACTTTCTAAATAGAAAATGAACTCTATTAAATTTTGTCAAGAGCTATTGTGAGATAAAGGCCTCTAATTTGGGCTTATTGGAAATTATTTTTCCTTGTGCCTATATTGTAATGGAGTGTGCATGTTTATGAGCAATAAAATTGGTATTTTTGTGGTTTCTTGCCCTACTTTGAGTTATATTGCATCTTTTTCTTTCCATTATGTTTACGGGTATATTGTGTGTGTTTATATATCTTTGTAGGACCTTTAATTTGTTGTGATTAAAGGATATAAGAAATTAAATACCGTCTTAGAATGTGGTGCATCCATCTGCCCTCTCTTACCTTGTTTTCTCCCTATTTTTCACTCACTTGGACTGTCTCACCCTTTCTTGGTGCATCACCTTCTCTTAGAGTAGGTTTATTTTATACATTCTTTTATCAATGTCTCCTTAGAAAGTATTAGGGTAGGATTAGTTTAGTTTTCCATTATCTACACTTTGGAGAAGTTCACACTAGCTTAGGAGAGGAAATCAAATTCCTCTGGAGGATTATCCTACTTACAACCTCCCACACTGTAAGATAGTCCCATGTTATGCAGGTTACACTAATTTCCTCACACACAAATCACAAGCAATCAGGGGTGTTGTAATTTTGTAGTAACAATTTTGGCATGCTCATTGTGACATAAGTCAATTTTTTCTAGATTTTTCAAGATTGGATGTGCATCTTGGAAATTTTCAGCTTTGGAGGCTTTGTAGTAGCACATCTGGTGACTCCCAAGGTCGACCTCACTAGTTTCAGTAGTACTAGTGGCCCAAGTACATGAGAAGGATCCAAACTTGGTCCAGAGCAAGAGAAGAAGGTGTATTTGAATACTTGTAGTTATCACCAGGAAGAGGAAGGAGAGTTCATAGGTCTTAATCTCCACCTGGTTGACCCTTCCTTGATCAACCAAAGTTCTTAGGCCAATCAGGATGGCGCATCAGCCACCACCACCACAAGGACCACCAAATCCCTATGTCCACTTCACAGAAGTAGTCCACTTGCCCTCAATTCCCAAAACCCTATTTTGGTTGCAACATTAAAGAATATTCCATACTTCATGGGTGAGAACCACATGACTCTCCGACCATGTTCGGGATATCACGAATATCTATACCATTCATGAGATCAATGAAGTGGATGTTGTAGTCAAATTATTGGCTTCCTCTTTCAAAGGGAAGGCCTTACAGTGGTTCAGGAGCTTAATAGCAAGGTCCATTAAAAATTATGAGCAAATATGTACATCCTCCCGTAACCAATTTGGAGAAAGAGGAGATAATTTGTCCCTCTTTGGAGTAGTTGACTATAATCAAGAGAGCTCTGATGAAAAAATGGTCGACTTTTAGTTTTGATTCAAGCGAGATGCGGGATTGGATCCCGATTCTCATAAGGTTAGCTACAAAAGGTGCATTCCTCTATTTCCTTAAAGATTTAAAATTTGATATATCTGATATGATACAATCTATGGTGAGAATAACCTTACTGGATGCATTTTCCATGGCTATTAGAGCTGAGAATTGTCTAATCCAAGCCAATAAAATAAAACCTAGGCCACCTATGCCCTTATATCTAGAATTGGGAAACCCCTCTACTAGTCAAGCACCTGAAATAGCCCCTATCCCAACCCCTAGAAATCAAAGAAATAGTGGGGCATCCACTTCTTCGGGAAATTCACTTGAGCTTCAGGAGCTCATGAAAGTGCTGCAAACTTTTGGGAATGAGTTAGTGGCCATCAAGAGGCAACAAGCCCATAATTTCAAACCCTTTCAGCCTCAAGCTCAATATCAAGCCAGACCCCCACATCACCAAAATAAATCACTTACTCAAGTGCTAAACAAAATCGGGGCAACTCCTTTCTTCCAAATCTTCCCAAAGCAATATAATCTCAATGCAACATCAGCATCAAGAGCTATGGTCCCAGTCCAAAACAATATTACCCTCCATATATATACTATTATGATAAAACAACATACTTCCAATATCCATTAAATTAAGCTCTAGTGGTGCAGACCATTGGCGTGCCTCAAGAGGTAATCCAAGAGGAAAAATAACACCAATCAAGTCAACTATATGCACCTCAGACTGAAACCACATTGGTCAATTGGCAAGTAGAAGATTTCTATGGTATCAATCTATTTCTGTCTAGGGTATAGATGTTAACACACGATCAAAGAAAAAGAAACATAGAGGAGGGGAAATCATTTAACCTATATTCTTCTCATCCTAATCTCACACAATAGCCTACTCTTACACAACAGGAATCATCATCCCAAATTCCACTCCTAACATATAAAACCAGCCTAAGACAACTGTTTTTTTTGCAGCCCCAAATGTGGAGAATGAGTCTAGGGTACCAATTGTAGTAGCTCATGGACTAGTCCAAATTCTAGAAAATATCATGCCAAGCAAGGGGCCAAAAATTAAAACCCACCTCCATTTAATATCATCGATCAGATGAAGAAAACCAATGTCAGCATTTCCATGTGGGAATCATTAGCAATTCCAGGGCAACGAGATTTATTGCAAAGCACGTACGGAAAATTGTTCCCCTTCTAATGAGCCATCAAAAAATTAGGAGAGGGTTCTTACTAACACTACACAATAAGGAGAAGTTCATTCAGGTAAGAATGTGAATCCTCCACCATTTTATGTCTCATTGATTGTTGGAGATAAGTTAGTACACAATTACATGATCAACTTAGGGGCGAGCAACTCAGTAATGCCAAAGCAAATCACGAGATAAATTGGGCTTAAAATATGAGCCAGTATTGAAGGGAGTAGTGCAATTGGATGGGACAACAATAGGGATAGTTGGAGTGATCAAATAACTAAGCCTTACACTCCATGCTTTCCCAAATGTCACATTTTTACAAGATGTATCAGTGATTGACTTACCACCACTATTTTCTTTGTGCCTTTCAAGGGATTTCACGGCCAAGATTGGTGGGTACTTGTCAGTGGATTGGTCCCATATGTTGTTTAGGACAAGGTATGGAGCTAATATTACTATCAATTTAAAGCTAATTGTATAGTTTCACATTGAGCCCCATGTGTCAAGCCTAGTAAATGTTAATTGTGCAATGTTTGAATAGGGGGGTTGTTTAGATGCCTACAAACCAACCACTAAGGTTGGGACTATTCTTAATCTGACACTTAATGAGTGGGCTCACAAAAGGCATGGATATGACCCATACAAGGAGATGGAAGAAGTTGAGTTAGGTATTTATTGTCTACATGAGTAAAACCTACCTATCCCCAACCTCACCAAGCTAGAGAGTAAGGATGCTAATGAAGTGTGGAAGTTGTTCTTTGACGGTTCAAGGAGCGGGGAGGGTGTCTGGTGGAATTACAATACTCTTGTCACCATAAGGTATGAAGTACTATTCAACCTTTTGTTTTCAGTTTGCTTGATCAAATAATATAGTTGAGTATGAAGCTTTGATCCATGGATTTCATTGGGCAAGAAAGAGGGGTATAAAAAAATTGCAAGTGTTTGAGGATAGTGAGTTAATTGTTAACTAGGTTAGAGGAAAACATGCTACTAAGAATGATTTTATTAAAACCTAAAAGCATTGGGTATGGGATCAAATTGAATACCTCAAATCATTCAATATTCATATCATACCAAGGAAGAAGAATGAGGCTATAGACAGTCTTGCAAAAATTGGAGCAAAATTTGATGTGGTGGACAATATCAAGAGAGACAGAACGCAACCACATGTTCATGTAATTGTGAGGCCAACTATACCAAAAAATAACACAAGTTGGTAGGTGTTTGAGAATGATCAACAAATCATTAATTTTTACAAGAGGAGGTTGAGTTATCATCTAAAAACTAGAATAAATTGGAGCAGTAGTATGGGGATCAAGTGGTGTAGTTGTGGATAAACAAATTACCAAAGGGTTTACGTGACTCTAGAGTCAATATTCAACCCAAATGATCAATTATAAAAAGATAAGGACAACATTCAGGTTAAAAGGGAAGATTCAGATCCCATTTCAATTGGAGAGGGTAAAATTCTCCATATTGGCAAGGTGATCATGGATCAAGAAAAATCTAAATTCATACAACTTTGCCAAGAGTTTATGGATGTCTTCACTTGGAGCTACGAGGACTTTGTGAAATAAAATGTTGCAGTTAGGATCCACTTGTGGCCTTGGCTAGAATTTGGATTAATTACCTCGATGAATTCCAATCCCATTGTATGAAATGTTGATCCACTAAAATGGGATGAAGTGGCGAGTTGTTATCTTTTCTTTACCGTGAAGAAGGAAATTTTTTTACACTTCTTGACTCTAAGATTATGCAAGGATAGTGACAAGATTCGAGTACTAACCACGATTATATCATAAAATGCTTTGGCCTTCCTTGGCACTAATATCACTAATGGGCTATTAGGAATGGAGTATACCTCAACACCTCCTCAAACTATTACCCCCAGGGTAATGGGCAAGTAGAGTCCATGAATAAGAATTTTTGAAAATCATCATCGGACTACGGATGAAAATCGAAGGAATTGGCGTACTCAAGTTCAAATCAGGATTGTGGGCTAATAGAGTCACACCAAAAGTGTCGACAGGAAATTTTCCTTACAAGATTCTCTATGGGAAGGAATCTAGGATGCCAATATCACTCGAGTTTTTGGCATTGGAGCTCGTGAAGCAGCTAGAGATATCCGTGTTTGAGCCCATAGAAGCTAGGTGTGTAGAACTCATGGAGTTGGAAGAAATAAGGGAGCATGTAATGCAAGCCATGGAGAAGGACCGAGCCTTGATCAAGAAATTTTTGACAATAAATCCAAAGAAAATACCTTTTAGCAGGGGCGGTCCGAAATGGGATGTGGATTGGGCTAAGCTAGGTAGGCATTCAAAATTTGATGCCATATGGAGTGGCCCCTACATGGTCACAAAATGTAAAAACAACAATGCTTTCTAGCTATCCAAGTTGGATGGAGAAGAACTTCCAATTCCGGTCAATGGAATCTACCTCAAGCACTTCTATTGAAAGGAAAATTCTCACCCTTGTACATACTATTTTAGGTTTTAAATTCCTCTAAGTAATTCTGAAACATTTCTTTATTGTATTGTAGTTTTGCTCTCGTAATAATTGTTTGTGCACTCTCTGCATTTTCCATTTGGGAGATGTATGATCTTTCCATGTTTTTACATAGTTGTGCCTTCATTACTCTTACACTTTTTCAATTTTAGGCAAGGTTTTATGGAACCTATAGATCGATACGATCCATGGAATACTTTAGAATATTTCAGAGGGGTTTTTAATGATAGAATAGTTCAGGTTGTATATCGACTCCATGCCCAATAGACATCATAGGGTCGAGATACCCATCAAGATGGTCGGGGGAACATTATACGATACATGGATGGACATATGTCCAACACCATTATTTGTATGATTCAGGGATAAATGTCATGCAACCTCTTAGGTTGGATGGCCCACAGTGTGAAGATGGTGACTCTCGGGTTGGTGGTGAGTAGAAGAATGTAGGTTCTACTAATTTGATGTCATCTAACCTTCCCAGGTTTGGCGGCAATGAGGTTGGATGACCTACTAAAAATTTGTACAGATCATGGTAAGACAACCATCTAACTTGGATATATTGAAGAGATTGTGGGCCAGGAAGTTTTCTCAGAGGAGGTTGGATGGCAACAAGGTTGGACATCCCACTCATATTTTTTACACCCATATGGTTAGATGTTTCCTAACCCCACATGGTTGGGTGACCCACATGGATGGATGAGTACCATGCCAGGAAAGGGTAGGTGGATGAATGATAGCTCAACAACTAGATTTAATGAGGCATGGAACCCATTACTACACATGTAAGTAAAGGAACAAATCATAGGGCTCCCCATACCTCTTTAATGCACCATGCCGGTTGGTGACCCAAATTGCCTTTATATTGTAAAATCTACCTCATTTTGAGGGAGACTTTCTGAAAAGAAAAGGAACTCTGTTAAAATTGTTCCAGAGATATTGTGAACTAAAGGCCTCAAATTTGGGATTATTGTAAATGATTTTTCATTGTTCCTATATTGTAATGGAGTGTGCATGTTTCTATGCAATAAAATTGGTATTTTGTGTCTTTTCTTGCCCTAATTCAAGTTATATTGCATAATTTTCCTTTCATTATGTTTACAGGTATGATGTGCATGTTTATATATCTTTGTAGGACCTTTAATTTTTTGTGCTTTGGGGATATATGGAATTAAATATTGTCTTAGAATGTGGCACCTCCATCTACCCTCTCTTACCTTGTTAGCTCCCTATTTTTTACTCACTTGGACTGCTTTCACCCTTTCTTGGTGCATCACCTTTCCTTAGAGTAGTTTTATTTTATGAATTCTTTTATCCCTATCTCCTTGGAAACAATTAGGGTAGGCTTAGTTTAGTTTTCCATTATCTTCACTTTGGAGAAATTGGCATTAGGTCAGGAAAAGAATATGGATTTCTCAAGAAGATTATCCTACTTATGACATCTCACACCGCAGATAATCCCATGTTATGCGAGTTACACTAATTGCCTCACACACAAATCAAAGCAATCAAGGGTGATGTAATTTTGTAGTAACAGGTTGCTTTCTCAATTTTCCTGAACTTATCAAATCATCTTCGACATTTTGGCTGAAATTTGGTCATCATACATAATAGCTAGACCATATATTCTTAGTGCATAAATCACCTCGGAATCTAAGCATTTAGGAAGAAAATTTTGACAATTTGATTAACACGGCGAGTAGCAACTAGAATTTTATCAACCAATTTATACAATTTGGTAGCACATTCTTGCATAGGTTCATAAGGCTCCTTCTTTATCTGAGAGATTTGAGCTAATAGGGCATGAACATATTCAACATATTTGAACCTATTCTCAAACTAAGTCTTAATGGTATTCTAGCTAGTGATAGTAATGACTAGAAGATGGTAGAACCAATATTCAACATTCTCTTGTAAGGTTTCAAAAAAAAAAATGACTGAAACATCCTCATGCTCCACTCCAAGAACTCCACATGCCATGATAAATGTTACAATGTGCTCGTTTGGATGAACTTTACCATCACCTAAAAACTTAAGGAAAATCTTCTTATTTCTGTAGGCGGGTCATGTAGAGGTTGTGGAAGGGATAAAGGCCTAACTCATTGGCCCTAAGGTAAAGGTGCAACCATTATAGGAAAAATAGTTTGTAAAGGAATAGTGACACATGCTAAAACCAAATCCCGAGCATTGGGAATTACTTGTGGCTGAGTGTCAATGTATGCTTGAGAGGATGAACCAAATCTATCCTTTTTAGGAGGAGTGCTCAAATATCTTTTACTTCCAATTCTTCTTCTCGGAGTTAATTGAAAACCTTGCTACTCCAACAACTAAAAATCAGGATCCTTAAAACCTTGGGCTCGTTGTCCCCATGTGTATCTTCTTTCCACTAGTGTGTTGTGATTACTGATTTACTTTGAAGATTTTTTTAGTGGGAATCACAAAGCACATGCCCCATGGTGGGTGCCAAAAAAACATTGGTTGGAAATTTGGTCTTTAAACACAAGCAACAATTGGGGACAACATCCCCTCGTATTTATAGGATATGTTACCTTATTCACCAAAACTTGGAATCTAATTATTTACAAATATACAAACTAACAATCATTAAATGAGGATTTTTGTGTAAAAAATGTCTTCATATTATTATAACCTCAATACAGAAGATGAAAAGGGGAGAAGGTTTTAGAGGAGAAAAACAATAGCTTATATGAGTAAGACTAATAAAATAAGGACACAAAGTTCAAGCTAATCCATCAGTCAAGAATATGAGTATTCTCCTTGGTTGTGCAATATTACTCACTATTGTAAAGGGAATATGTGAGGAAGGAAGCACATTTAGATATAGAGACTGGAGAGTAACATCTTACTTATGCATGCATGGAGCTTAAAGAACATGTGAATCTAGTATATCAAAAATCCACTAAATATAAATGCACAGACACAAATTTTTTTACATTATAGAAAATGGATTGAACACACAATTTCTATATTCAAATATACTAAATTCACATTCACGGTTACAAGGAAAAGAAATAAAAATTACACATAAAAGAGGGAGATAAATTTCTTCTTCTGTATTGATTTTAAATGCTCTATATCATTACATTCAAAAACACCAAAATCCAACCCCTTTACAATGAAAAAGAAGATTTATATAGTTTAGGGGTGGTTGTAACCAAATTTCTTAACCAAATGTATTTTAATTAAGAACCAACACTTAATTAATGAATTACATTTAGCTATCTTTATTTATAATTTCATACTTTCAAAATGATAAAGCTAAATTTTAAAATATAACAATTAGAAAGAAAGATTTAAGAACTAGAGGAAGGAGAACTTATGGATGGCCCATTTGAGTCTTCGGTTTGAGTATGTGATGTCTGAATTTTACCAAGGCACTAGAAATATCCATTCCCTTTGGTATTATAGTGTTTTTGTGGCATTTAACTAGATGCAAAGAGTGTATTCCATTTCTTTTCCAATGCCTCCATTCTGCAACAAGCCTTTGGTAGCTTCTATGACAACATTGTGTAACTCTATGATTTCTTCCATTTTTTATTGTAATGCCTCACCTTGAATAAATCTTCTTTCATGAGTAAACCGAGATTTTTCTTGACCTCATCCAAAGGGTGATTTTATATTGAATTATCCTTATAAACTTGGCACCTAAGAGCTTGCAAATCATCCAAAATATCATATTTGAAAGCTTCTCTCTTTTGGAACATTTTATTAAGTTCAAGTGATTTCCTCCTCAAGTACCTTAATCTTCCATTCAACACCAAATACCCACTTCCTAGAAATATTATTCTTTGAATCATCAAAAATTTTGTGAGAGAGGAGGATTTTCTCATTTGTTGTACTCATGATCCTCAGGTCCTGAATACATTCTAGCCAAAGCTTGAGCTCCTTCTTAGATCCTATAATCACTATATCAAATTGACTTTGGGCTAAGGAAATGTTTTCATACACTTTGTAGGCCTCATCTATGAAATTCAAACCAGAAACCAACATTCCTTCTACCAATGCCTCAACAAATCTCCCATATGAAGCATGCTTATGAATATCCTTGATGGATTTGACATCTTCTTTAGAAGAAAGTGGGAGGAGGCATTGAGGAGAGAGTAGTAGGATCAAGAACATGTCACTAGAAAGAAAATATTTGATAAAGATGGAAAGAACTTGAGCTTGTTATTCTAGTTTTTCTTGTGTTTGTTTATCTTTTTCCACTCTCTCAATTACCCTGGAAACTGTCTCCTTCAAGTTTTGAACCTCTCCTTCAGGAGTATACTCACCAAGCAAAATCCTAGTTGATTCCAGGTCTATAATAGTTATGTATTTTTAATTTTTTATCCTCTTGGATTTGAAATCACCAAGAATTGTTGACCTTTTGAATCGAGACTAGATTCAATTTTTCTTGGCCCTTTCTGGTGGAGGAGTTGGAGTTACGTCAAGAAAATTAGTCACAACATCAAAACCAGGAGTAGTAATCTTGGGAGTGAATTTCCTTTTTCTATTATCAATCATGGGTTGAATCCATGTGAATGAACCAATTAGAGATGGGACAGAAGAAGGATTCGGTGTAAGAACATTTATGGAACCAAGAGCTTGAGCGAGAAGAGGTCTCTCAGAGTGAGTACTTCTGTAGAGGAAGAATACACTTATTTGGTTTGTGACTTGGGTTTTGAGATACTTATCTTCCCAAAGTGTCATGTTCTATGGTTTCCACATTAGTTTCTTCTTCTTCTTAACTTTCTCCACTTTATTCCTCATAATCATTCTTCTCTTGTTCATATTTATGTTGTTCTATGGGGACCTTTTCGTATCATCTTTTCCTCCTTCCAATATTTTTATTTCTTGTTCCAGAGGCTATGTTACCTATTCAAAAGTGAAGGTATATTATTCTAATAAACTTTGAACATTTTCTTCTCTTACCTCTTTTTTAGGAATTTTTTCAACTTCTTCTACTTCCTTTGTCTTATCTTTCTTTGTATATACTTTGGTTGCAGAGTCCAAAGGTGAGGAGGAAGGAGTTGATTAAGTCTAAAATTTTGGAATAGAAACTACTTTCTGTGAGGAAGAGGATTCTTGGGAAGAATATTGGGCCACATTCTGATTATATGCTTTCATTTTCTTATTAAACCAAACCTTATTCCTTAACAACACAAGGTTAATTATCTCAGAGAGATCATCTCTCTCCTTCTGTGACCAATCAATAGTAAGAAGAGGCATGTGTTGGATATTCTTCATGTATTCTACTGAGTACATGTCCTCATCATCATCTTGTAAGTCTTCTAGAACTTTTTATACTTTGAAGTCTCGGACCTACCGCAAAAAAATTCTGCCAAAGTACCTCCTTTTCACTTCATATTCATTTGAACAATCTTCCCAATAGTCTTCTAGAGTGAGAAAATGATAATAACTCATTCTAAGATGATTATAAATAAATTTCTTTATATTAAATAAGTATCTTTTATGATAGGAATGAAATTTGAAATTAGTAATAGTCCTCTCCAAATTCTAGCCATCTAAAGAAGTTCTGCATATGTAGTTTGCAGGATATAGGGAACTAAATATTAGTGATCTTCTATCTCTACATGTTCTACTGAGACCTCTACCAAAACCAATTTTTCACCTCCTCTCTTTGGGGCCTTAAGCCATAATTTAGCTATCATTCCTTTGTACTTTTATTTTTCTTTCTCAAAAAGGATTTGAGCCTAACCCAGTCGAGTATTGGAATCATAAATAATGGGGATTCTTAGGGTAACATTTATGCAGTTGACATCAAGTTTGGCATTAACTCGGCTCTGGGAATCTCTAATTTCTCTCGGTATTAGGATCAAAGCAAGAGGCATAAGCTCGATAGTGTTTATACACTATACAGAGAGAGGGAAATCAATGGCATGAGAAATTCAACTATCTTTGATGCATTGGGCTATGGGAGTAGGAGTGACTTCAGAAATATGGGCCCAAAATTCATTGAGGTCAATATGTTGGATATCACAATACCTAATATTAGGTTCAAATATTTCCAATGAATAGATGTGTTCATACCTCCCGTACTAAATTTTCATAGTGGAAATATGGGAGATAGACGCTCATAAGACTAGGGTTCTAACAATGTCTTCCGGGGGTACCGAGAACAATAGGGTAATAAACTCAATTTAACATTAAATAAACACCGAGGCTCTTAAATGGATCACCTTTATCCTAGGAAGAATAACAAACTCTTTAGGATCAAAATGTAGCTCAAATTTTTGAAAATGGCTGGAAAACAAGTGAAGTACAGCTAGAAATGTCCTTGAGGGAACGAGAATCAAAGGGCCACAATGCATAATTGAAATCCTCGACTTGTAATTTTAGGTACGAGATGTTTCCAAAGAAGAGATGTGTTCATACCCCCCGTACTAAATTTTCATAGTGGCAATATGGGAAGCATGGACACTCGGAAGATTAGGGTTTTAATAATGTCTTCCGGGGATACCAGAATAATAGGGTACTAAACTCAATTTAACATTAAATAAACATGTGAGGCTCTTGAATGGCTCAAATTTATCCCAGGAATAATGAAAGTCTCTTCAGGATCACAATGTAGCTCAAACTTTTGAAAATGACTGGAAAACGATTGAAGTATGGATAGAAACATCCTTGAGGGCATGGGAATGAAAGGGCCACAATGCACAGTTGAAATCCTCAACTTGTAACGCTAAAAATGAGTAACTCTAACCATTTTTATGCTTTTCTATTTGACAAATGACTAGGTAAAAGATCAATTAAGGGTTCACATTGTTTTCTAGAGAATGGAAAGGCTCATGGAACAATTTACTCGTTTTCCCCTTTATATTGTGGATATGACAGAGATACAGGGAAATGAGGGCCCGAAGGAATAAGAGACATAAGGGGCTCAAACATCCAAAATAAACACAATAGAAATGGGCCCAAGGAAATGTGGGTAATTCAGGTTTGCAGAGAACACAAGGCCCATGGGAACAAGGGTCACAGGTCACCAAGTATTGACATATCCGTAATACAAAGAATCTTAGAACAAAGGATTGTGTGTCATGGACAAATGTAGAGAACAAAAGGATGTGGGTAATGAAGGGTCATGAGTTCGTGAAATGTTTGAATTATCTGTAAACAAAGGATACATAGAATAGTGTGGCTAAAACAGATCTTTGGAGAACATAAGGACCAAAGGAAAAAAGGGACATAAGGATCTCAGACTTCCAAAATTCCCACAATACAAATGACTTTAAGAGTAGTTCCCCAAAAATGGAAAATTCCATATAAAAAAGAAGAATAGAGCATTTGAGTAAAGTGGTGATGTGGGGAACAAGAGACTGAAGGAAAATGTTCCACTTATTCCTCAAAAAATTGAGATTACCGCAATAGAAAGGATCATGACCCAAAACATTAAAAAGGACCAACTATCTCTGGAATATTTTCACTCCTAGATATTCACAAAGGCAAAAGTTTTTAGCAAAGGGCTCACTTGACCAAAAACTTCAATTTTTTTGAAAAATTACACATTTTCTGGGTACATGACAATACTATCAATGTCCCTAACCCATGTCTACATCTTAAAATTTCATCTATATATAACATCAAAGTGTCATCAAGGGCATTATTATATAAAAATGTGTGCCTTCATCACGAGGCATATATCAAAAATACAAAATGTCTATCCATCCTACATCAAGTCATGGATGACTATTTAATACATTAAGACTACCTAGGATCTCATCCCTTCCCCTCGGTGGTGGCATATAAACAGATCTCATTGATCTCAAAGGCCTATGCGATCTACATATCCCGATAGATCTATTGCCTTCCCTCTGTCTATACCATGGATCCCTATGGCCCCAGAACCGATGCATCACATAGGGCTCTATAAAATCCAACCTCCTATGATATAATAATCACATCCTATAGCATATCACCCATCCCACCTACCTCATCCATGTGGAAAGTGACATCTCTATATCATCAATTGCTCCACCTATGTTGCAGTTGATCCCTCTTTGTTTTCATCTATTGTACCTATCTAGAAATTTTATCTCTCTCTATAGTCGATTGAAGTACATATGTATCATATTGGTCACTCTCCATAGTCACCTGGTTGTACATGTTTTAACTATTTGTGAGACATAATAAAAATAACATCTCTCTCCTATGTAAACATGTATCTACGAGCTTGTAGTGATAGCTCTACGTGGTCGATGGTCTTGAAGGTGGTAGATGTGTAAGTTGATCCCAGATATATACCTCTCCCTTGTATTCCCATCCATCACCATCTTTGTCTCTAAATTCATATCCATCTCTCTATCTTCCTAATTTTCTCGATTGGCCTCGGTGGTGATAAAGGAACTTATAATGGAACCTATACCTATATTGGCACATGCATCGAAACATGTACTTGTCATCGACACTTGCATCAAAACTTGTATAACTTATAGTAGCACCTTTATAACTTGAACCTACACTAAAGCCTACATTTTTATTGGCCCTTGACCCTATAGTTGAAACTCCTCCGTGCTCGACCCAGTCTGTCACCACCTCTACCCTATCTCTATTATGATTCACACTTGACTATTACTATTAGCCCTACTATTATGGCTTCCTGTGGAATCATAGGATGATGAGGCATGATGCATGGATATCATGTTACATACTCTACCATCATCCCTAGATCCATAACCTGGGCTCCCGCATCCCACGCCTATGGAATCACATCTCGAAACTTTCCTTAGCTATCCCTCTGTCTAAAATGAGCTCCAAAATCCACTTTTTATCACACAACTTGCATGTACCACTACTCTCCTCTAGGTATGTCATTTGTAACTCCTAGCTATCTCATGAAACTATCCTTATTATATCTCTACATAATGTGCCCATGAATCCCAATCATATAATGATCAACCTCCATGATCACCAACTTTGTTTCATCTATACTCCACTGTACCACCTATATGGTCTCCATGTGACCATGTGTAACTGAAGATCATCAAAGGCACATTTGTATAACTATGTTTCCCTAGTGACCCCTATGACTAGCACGTATTTTCTCACATCTGAAATTTGAAGGCTCCTCTAGTTGTCTATTCCTCAAAATCCTCAATGGTCGGTAGATAAAAATATGATCCCATGACCAGATATAAAGAAACGTAGTTAGAACCAATATCCTCTTCTCTTTATATACAAATAAATACATATATCTATATAAATGAGCGAGAATACATGGCCCCCATGAAAACACTATGGCCTCTATCATATATGCAACTATGACAATAAAACCTAGCTGAAATAAATTACCATCTTATCATCCAACAAGTAGTTGTTGATAAGATCCATCAAGTGAATAAGTAATTATGCCATTGTCACATCATCCATGCACTCATATAAGTGAATGGAAATGCCCTCCTTGTAAATTTACAATAGTCCAAAAAATGACCATATGTGTCCTCGAATCCACATTACACTACCATCCCACTATACAAGTATCCTCTAAATTGGCACTGCAAGATCCGGTATATGTACTCCAATGTAACTAACATCTCTTTTGTTAGTAGTTGAAAAGTCTGGCTCTCACTATGCCATTACTTGGTAAGTGTGGTTAGTAAATAGTGATCTAGTCGGATGTCTGCAATATGAGTAATGTATTTAATTCATGTCACCTCTAACAACACGTATAAACATCTCCTCTCTCGGTGTCACACGTCTCTCAAATGACCATAATAATCAATGATGCCCACATACGTTTAAAGTAGCTAATCTCTCCTGCAATAACATCAAACCACATTGTTAGACCCTTAACACATTTTCATTTCTATTAATTCAACCCCATATCTTCTTAACTAAGCTTGCACACCTACATCTACGCTATCACATCTACTTGCATGCTAGCGCGTATACTTATAAAATAGTGCATATACACTAGCAAAAACACTATGCAACACTCATGCTCTTACCTTTATGTTAGTGCATTGATCATGCTAGTGCGGTTCCCACTTCACGGATATGCACATACATATGCACTAGTGCATACATCTGCTACACTATCAAACCTAAGTGAATGTGGTAGTGTTATTTTTCACTTTTCACATAAGCCTAAAAAGACATAAATTCACTTAAAAGCAAAATTTTTGGGTTACTTACCGCACTTTCCTCATCTTTCATCCTTCCAAACTATCGGATGTTATCCACATAATGTTTACACTTTGTGAATGACGAGCCATTTCTCTCCAAACTCATAGTAAAAATATCACTCAAGGGGAAAATAAACTCTAATAGCAAAAATGAACTATGATATTTTAAACCCCTCCCACCCATTTACTTATACCCTTCTCCTAACCCTAATTCCTCCATTTTGGCCTCCGTGACCAATTCACTAACTTTCTCAATCGTTTCTTCAACTCCTTTTCTGTGACTTCTACTCTCTCTCCTATCAAGTGGTTGTCCACCACTTTGTTGCATCACCCACCCGCTCAAGGTTACACTCCCTCGCTACTAATTCGGACTCATTGGGGTATCAAAATTCTTCATTGGGGTAAATCGGACAATCTTTCACACTTCTTCATCATTCATCCACCATTTTACACATGTCTATTATCTTCAAAGTATTATTACTTTGTAATAACACTTTAAAGAGGGGAAAATATATACACCCCCAAATTACGCCATGCATCGTAATCATTCAAAATTATCATTAAACCATTGTCCCTATCTATAATTAATTTAATTAATTTTATTTACACCCTATCACCCCCTTAATTTTATTAGATAATTTAATATAAAATTAAATAAATAAATCCACATGTCCACTTCCATATTTAAATAAATTAAATAATCCTCATATCTTATCCACCTCCTTAACTCAAGTCATGACTAAAGCTAAAAATCATTATTTTAATCAAGAGGATGTGTTCAAATTGACTCAAATCATGCATTTGAGTTAACTAAAGATATCTCCCAAGTCATGGCAATCCAAAATCAATCCACCTTCTTCCAAAATCCAACTATTCACGACACTTTTTGGGTGAATAAAATAGAAGATAATGAATTAAAAATCAAAAACATGTGTAACCCCTTGCCAACTCAATGATGACTCACTCATGCAAATCTAAAACAATAGTCTAACTCTCCAATCAATATGAAAACTCAACTAAACAACTTAGTCATGTTTAGTTATCTCCAAATCAAATCAATCAAAACTTAGCTTGTGGATTCACTTTCCTCAACTATAAATCAATGATCCTTCCTTTGAAAATCATCCACCAAAAGCTTGAGAGTTCATGATGTCATTTTATGTATTTTCTTGGTGAATAAAATTAGTCATTTTATTCTTCCCACATAATTTCAAATAAATTAATCATGCTAATAGATTGATCCAATGTCCATTCAAAGTATCATTGGAGCATCCAAAAAATAACTTCACTAAACCATGTTCTTTCATTCAAATCTAATCTAAGGTGGCTTTGGGATCTATAACAAAATGTTTGCATTTTTTATCTAGTGATGTTCCTCTTTTATTGTAATTTCCATGGTTTACAATAGAAATCATGACACAAAGAGATAACACACAAAATAAACATACAAGAACACAAGATATACATAAAATGATGTATAATGCCATATAGAAAGGCTAAATGGATTCATAAAAGGAACACACTAGTGTTGAATAATCACACTTGGGCTAAGGGCCAAACAATATAAGATGCCTAAGGCTAGAAAAAAGTGACACCAAATTGTCACAAATACATAGATAAGATAAGGGATACATACACATAAGAAAAAAATAATAAATCCAATTTTTAAGAATAGATATATAGTAGCCAATAGGCACATAGAACAAGACATACTAGTCCTTATAGTCCTCATGTTTTAGCCCCAAATATACATATAACTAGAATATATCACAATATATAATATAATCATGAATAATATGTGAAAAGTAATGTGTAATGGATATATTGACAGCACTTGATAGTGTAGAAGATGCTCCTAAATTAAAAAGGTCATTGAGTGAAGGACAAATCCAACATCGGAAATCATTTAAAATCATGTATCCTACATGATGCACATATGCCTCATGAAATGCATGTGTGTATATAAAATAAAATATGTTATCTCTCAAATCATGTGAAAAACATCATATGAAATCATAATTAAATATTTAAATAGATTCTTTGAATTATTGGATTGGAAGTCCAAAAGTAGAAAACTAGTAGTTCAAGCTATAATTAGGTATTGATTTTGTATTTTCTAGAATATTTGAATGTTTTTCGATTGTTTATTTTTTCATTTGTAATTTTTGAAATTAAGGTATCAATTATTTAGTAATTCATCCTCTTCAAGGTTTAATGAATTTAGACTAGGATCAAAAATTGAAAAAGCTAACAAAGGAAGGTAAGAGTGAGGTGGCCAAACCGTCAAAGTTGAAGCATATGCATAATATATCTCTTATCACTATAAGGGGAATTTTTTCTACAAAGGAATTTTTCAATGTGTCATATTTCATGGTTTCTTAATATATGAATCACATGAAATGGTAATTATAATTTTACCATGAGGGAATAAAAGGTATCATAGTCACTCAAATTCGGTAACTTACCCTTTAACAATGACAAGATTTTTTTTTATTCCTATGCTAAGATAAATGTCCATATTCTAATATACATTGAAATATTATTCTCTCTTTCTCTTGCATGAATTTATAATCGCTACAAACTATTATGTAACTCCTCCATGCAATATCCAACATATTAATTCATTCTTATGCATCATTCCTAAACTCTAGCACATTCATCACTAGACCCATGTATGGGACCATATAGAATAGGGCCATGCCATAATATAGTTTAGGTTGACATGTATGGTCATATACCCTCTCTTCTATAGAATCTATTATTTATTAGAAAATTATATATGCATTTAAAATTATCTTCCTTAAGTCATCCATAATGTGAAACTCAGAATGTATTGACATATAGTAAAGTACTTTTTTTCTTCGTTCTCGGAGACTAACTATCCCAAACTAGAACCTACAAACTAGGTGACAAAGAGAGTACACAACTCCCTCCTATATTTTCCTATTGAACTTCTTACACTCACGGTGTATTAGTATTTTTATTATAGATTATCTTAGCCTCTACCACCCCTTATAGGTTAGAATAAAGCTATTCCGCAAGGAATGTTGTTTATATTCTCCTTGTTGTTCAATATTATCAATAAAGGAAAAATAATACATTGTAATAATAAGAAGTTTTTATAAATGTATGTTAGCATCCTTTTCTTTCATTGAAATCCACTTGTACAATTTTCCCTTCTTGGATTCTTATAATCAATTGCAAGATATATGAATTTTGGATACTCTTCCATTTATAAACATTTCCCAATTGTGGGTCTTACCAACATGCATACAAGAAATGGAACATGTATTACAAATACTTTTTGTTAATGGAAGGAAAATAATGCCAACATACATTCATAGAACAATAGTTATCATTATACCTCAAACCTAAATTTGGAGAACCTTTATTTTTAGTTCCTTGTTAATGGATCTCCTATTTATCCATCTTGTCAATTGCTACAAGAAATGGTAAGACAAAATGCTAATTTTAATGTTAACATGCATGTGAGAATGCAAAAAAAAAAATGATACAACTTTTATAATGAAATTCTCATACTGTGCTTATTAACTGAATGGCTTCTTTATTTCACTATTAACGAGTGATCTACCTCCACACTTACTCAAACAAATGGGGTTAGTTTCCTTCATGCTTAATGAAAAACAAAAAAATGAATTGGAGGTGCAAAAATAGGATTTCTATTAAATTTTAGCTATACAAATATACTATCCATGATCTCAAGTACTTTCTTACCGATCCCTTTTGATGGATGATCCTCTTTGGGTTGCTCCTCTTTACTAGGTTCTTGGTTGGATAGGCTAGATTATTCATGGGTCGTCTCTTGGACCATTGGTGCTTGCTCCAATTTCTTCTTACCGATATTCAAATGAAGTTGTGGATGAAGGTTCCAACAAAATTCAACCTTATGTCCACTCATTTTAAAATGAGTGCAGTAATTATTTTCATTCTCCACATATTGTTTTGGAGCATAGTCTTTAATTAAATTCCTTTCTAAGGATTTTATCTTCCAACATTCATAATAGTTACATGGAAATGTATACCATAAATTTTGTGTTACATGACCATTCTTCACATAATCAAAGTAAACAATGGAGTATTTATGGGGAAAAGTGTAAGACCCCATACAAAAATCATAGATATTACTTGGTGAATATGTGAAAATGACTTTTGAAATCTGAAGGAAACAATTTTCAAATGGTTGGTGAATTATTAGATAATGGTGTCAGATGGTAGCGATTTTCGGTCAATACTATATGTTATCGGCCATCAAGCATATGTAATTTTCTAAAAATCATTTTTTAACAATAATGATTAAAATAACCATATCGACGAGAAATTTTCCTTGCAAAATATGGTGTGAACAAAAAGTAAAATAAATAGCGATTTTTTGTGGAAAAAACAACGATTATGCCAATTTTGTATGGAAAAAATGATTTTTTTGATGTTAACAATTACAATTATCATTTCAATGAGAAATTTATGCTCTCAAAATTGTTGATGTTAGTAGTTAATTTTCTTATTGATAATATGCTACCGGTTAGTAACATAATATTTACTACTAGTCGTTAGCATACCAACTAGTAGCATAATGTATGTTACCCGTTACTATTTGGTAGCATAAATGTATGATATTGGTCGGTAGCATAAATGTATGCTATCTTTGTAAAGTAGCATAATGTATATTATTGGTTAGTAGTAAAAATATTTTGTGGTATTTTAAAATAAAATTGCTACTTGTTCGGCAAGTGTAGCGTATGCTACCCGGTGGGTAGCACTTCGACATTTTAAAATATAAGCAACTTCAATAGAATAACATATTAATAGTTAAATTACATTTAATGCTAGAGGGTGATTCTCAACCGTCAATGCCCATAGGACCAAGGGCACGAGGTAATGGTATTGCGAATAAAATTTGACATATAATGGCTATTCGGAATTGTAAATTTGTAATTACAATATGTATGAAGGTGAATTCTACAAATTTCAATTTCATGATAATGGAGATTTAAATTAAAACATTTGACTATTGGTGTAAACATTAAGAAAAATGACCCTTAAAAGTAACTCGAACCCAAAAATTTAGGTGTTCCAGGTCCTAATCCTTTCACCTATAATTTCAAAAACCAGAATATTCATGAATTAACAAATATTAGCCACTAAAATTTATACTAATTATTAATGTTGTACATACCTTTTAGGAATGTAATTTTTATAAGTGTAATGAGGGGAAATTATGTTATTTCCTCTTTTGGAATTTTCATCTTACTTTGGAGATGTCTTGTATTAATTTTGGATGTTTTTTTCCATGCTTGGATGGTTTTTCCTTCCTTGATTTCAACTTGTATTCACTCTCACGATCACTATGAGAGGCCTTCCCATTATTAAGAAAAACAATGTCCTCATTAATTTTTAAATAATAATTGTTTCTATTACCTTGTATGTGTTATAAATCTATTGTCTTAGTATTTGAATTTTCCTTTCTTCAATTGTTTTGGATTAGTCTCCAACCTCTCCTTTACCACTACCATATCCCAATCCTATATAACGATGTCTTTACTCATCTTGTATATGATTAGGAATTCCTTGGTCGTCAATACCAAGGCCCTTTTCATCAAAACCCATCTTGGTTAGCAACTTAGAGCCTATACCCCGAGTATTCTTCTCAAATTCACCAAAAGAAGGATTTAAATTTTGATGGGATGAATGAAAATATGGTGTATAACTTTGGTGCATACATATATGGTATGTGCATATTTGGTAGAGGGATGTATCCTTTTCTTGGTATAATTTTCTTTTCCTCCACTCACCAATCTGATATTTTTCCAAGATTTATTTCATGGATTTTAACTCATGTTACAATTATACAATGATTCCCATGAGAAATTATCCATGAGATATCAAACTATCTTGTAGATATTACTTTTCATCCTTTGAGAGAAGCCACCTTTTCCTCAATTCAGATTTTTCCTCTTGAAAAATGGAAGAATATGTTATACAAATAAAAAGGTGTTAAAAATGATTTGAAAAACCAACTCTGATACCAAACATGATATAAAAATAGGGTTTTTATGTTAGGAAACCGTAGGGATAAAAAATAGTACATATTTAATTATCCACCATATTAAATTGCTGAAGATTATAGTTTATGTTTGAACAATAAATTATGATAGATTACATCACATAATGAATTATATATTAGATTGCATACATAAACATGAAATTAAATGAACAAAAGACACAATATTTAAGTGGAAAAAACTTTCAGTAAAAAACCCCTAAAAAATCACTTATCTTTATTGAGAATAAACATTTCACCCAACACTCCCACTATTTCCTCAAATCCACTATTGTTACACCTTCATGGAGGAATTATAAACAATCAAATACATTCACTCATGGGTTGAGATAACTCTTTACTCCATTCGCATCATGTATCATCTATAAACAACTCACATGCATTCACACCTCACCGTTTTTCCATTATATTTTATCTCAAAGAGATCACCTTGATCTATATCAAGGTGAGTGACTGTTTGGGTCACTCTTACATTTTAAATTTAAATAGATGTTGAACCTATGGGATTCCACCATGCTTTATATTTTCAGATAAACTATAATCCAAAACCATTTATATTTTGGTAGGTTTTAATGAATCCTATTTCCCGCTTAATATTACAAACCTAGCTCTCCCCTTAATGTTAATTAGGAAATATGAAAAATTTCCTTTTATACAAAATGACTTATGATCCATAAATCATCATACGAAGATTTATACTAGCATGTAAATTTATGAAAATTGTTCCAAATAACAAATGACAAGTCACCTTTTTATACAAAAGGAATTACAATTCATAAATCATCTAAGTTATTTAGGATATCATGTAACCAAAACATTTTTTCTATAGATTTTTTAATTATGTGATATACTACCACAATTTTTTGTGGGTTTTATAACTCTGCGGTACACTTCACACAGTGTTCCATGGGTTTTTTAACTCGTGGTACACTACGTAGTCTCCTTCAGACTTACACAAGCCACAAACCAAATTTGAGTATTCAACAGGTTTTAGAAAATCCACATGACACTAATTAGTGTTCAATGGACTTTAAGAAGCTGCAACACAAAAAAATTGTTCCATGAAGTTTTGTAAAAACCACATTACATGGGAACAATATCAATTCTCGAGATAAAGAGATTAAATATGAAGTATTACATAAGATTATGGAGTATTTTATAAAACAATAATCTATCATATTTAATTTTTCACTAGGTATTACAAGTAAACTCACATAAAGTCATAATATACTCAAAAATGGAAATAGTATAGGGAGTTTAACAATTAACATAGTTAGGCCAATAAGAGGTGGCATTGCAAAAATATACAAAACATGTTCATTCCTCCTTATTTTCCCCTCAAGGGAAACTTTGAAAGGCCATAACTCATCTAATTTAGAGGTGAAGATCAACATCATTCACATGATCATTTGAGTTTTTCTCATTTGATTCAGAGGTGGAGATCAAATTCATCCACATGATCATTTGATTCTTGATCATCTAATTCAGAGGTGAGATAGAATTCATCCACTTGATCATTTGAGTCAAAAAACATATGCTCATGCATATCGGAGGTGAACATCAACATCATTCACATGATCATTTGAGCCAAAATTTGAAATGTCCAACATAGAATGAAATTTGTAGAATTTTTTAGCACATAATGGCTTTATAAAAATATCTGCAACCTAATATTCAGTAGAACAAAACTTGAGATCAATGTCACCATTTATAAATTTCTCCTAATGAAGTGCATATGGATCTCAATATGCTTGGTTATTTGATGTTGAACTATATTATTTGCAAGATAAATGTAACTCGATTGTTAGATAGAAGAAGCGTACTTCCTTTGATGCCCATATGAAGTTCATCCAACAATATTTTTAGCCACCTAGCTTCCATAATGCTTCTATACTCTGCTTCGATAGAATATACGAGATAGTGTTGGTTTCTTCTTGCTACTCCAAGTGATTGCACCTATACCCAACTTGAAAACATATCTAGAAGTAGATTTTCTATCCATAATGTCGGTAGCATGGCGAGTCACAATAACTAAATAAATTTGCATCATCACAAGAAGAATAGTACAAACCATAATTGATTATACCTTTTATATACCTTAGAATATTTTTCCATTTTCTAATGTTCCTCATAAGGATATTGTATGAATCTATAAATAATTCCAATTGCATAAGATATATCAGGTCTAGTGATAGTAAAATAAATCAAACTACCGACGAGTTGTCTATATAAAGTAGGATTAAATTTATCACAAGGTGTTCTGGATTTAATTTAATTCCAAATTCTATAGGAATAGAGATATGCTTACAATAAATAATTTTAAATATTTTAAGAAGGTTATAAAAATATTTTTCTTGAGATACAACAATAGATATGTGATTTTGAAAAATAACCATGCCTAAGAAATGATTTAACATTGCTAAATAATTCATTTCAAAATGTTGTGTTAGCTTCTCTTTTATTTTAAGAATTAGATTCTTATCACTACTAGTAATCAAGAGATCATCAACATATAAGATAATTATGAATGTTTTCATATCTTATAAACAATTCATCATCAATAAAATGGTTTTGAAACCAATATCTTGAAATAAATTATTTATCTTAGCATACCACGCTCTAGGATCTTGTTTAATACCATACAATGTTTTTTTAAGAATATACACATATAATTCCTTACTGGTTCTTCAAACCTTCTAGGTTGATGCCTGTAAATTTATTCTTTCAAATCACCATTTAGGAAAGAATGTTTCACATTGATTTGGTGAATCTCACATCCATGTTGAGCAACTAGAGCTAGAATACTTCTAACAGTTCTCATTTTGGAAACAAGAGAAAATGTGTCAACATAATCTAAACCAATTTTTTGAGTCAACATAATCTAAACCCTCGAGCAACTAATATTGCATTGAATTTTTCAATCTTACTAGCAGAGATATACTTAATTATATACAGCCATATAGATCCTACAATGATTCTTTTATGACGAAGGGGACTAATTCCAAAGGTTTATTTTTATTAGAGAATTATATTCAAATTTCATAGTATTAATCCATCTTTCATCTAGAATAACTTCTTCAAAAGATTGAGGTTCCACCTCATACAAATTTAACAAGTAATGATAAGAATTTTGACGCATGTCATCTTTCTCAAATTATTAGGATGAGAATTAGAAACCATATTTTGAGCCCATTTAGGAATTCTAGATTGAGACACATATTAAGAAGACTCCCTCTCAATATCTACATCCATCATATCAGATGAAGGATGATTATCCTCTTGGAAATTAGTTTCCATATTTTCTAAGGAAGGATTATCAAATTGAAGAGATTCAGACTTAGGAAATGCAGAGGAGTGAAGAGAGGAAGCTTTGAAAAATGGTTTCTCTAGAACATGAACATTCCTATTTTCTATAATCACATATTTGACTAGATCATACACTCTTAATCCCTTTTTATGATTTCCATACCCAACCAAAATGCAATTGTAGGAGGTAGGATCAAATTTTTGACTTTTGACTTTAGGAATGAGGAGGAAAGCAAGAATATCAAATATCTTAAAATAAAAGATATCAAGTTTTCTATTTGGTCCATAATTCATGAGGTGTATTTTGATGCAAAGATTTAGTAGGAACTATATTTAGAATATGAACATCAGTGTTCATGGCTTCATCCCAAATGAACTTAGGCACATTAGACACGTTAAGCAAGGTCCTAACCATTTCTATGATTTTTCTATTATTCGTTTCAGCTATGCCATTTTTTTGAGGAGAATAGGGAGTTGTAAAATCCTTTGAATTCCAAAAGACACACAAAACTCATGAAAAACTTTGTTGACATACTCACCTCCATTATCAGTTCTAATTCTCTTACCTTTCAAATTAGCCATGTATTTTGAACTAAGGCTTTAAACTCTTGAAACTTAGAGAAAAATCGGATTCGTTCTTAATGAAATAAGACCAATTCATTCTAGAAAAGTCATCAACGAAACTATAATCATACAAGGATCCATGATCTATAAACTAGTAGTGTTTTCTACTCTAATATTTTTACTTAATGGATCCTTATAGGTAGCTTAATTTCAATTTCAAACATTTTAACCCCAAAACAATAATCAACTAAAAATAAATGCAATACAAGAAATAATGGACACTATACAAAAGTTGATAATGGAGTTTAGAAGATGCTTACATATTTGGGTTCATTAACTGACAAACCAATTCATTATAAATTTTTATTTGGAAGTACAAAAAACTTACAACACTATAATGAATGTTCTAGTCCACCACAAACTCGGTTTGAATTGGTTCCACAAATACCCAAATTGGTCTTGGAAGGCTTGCTCAATGTTCCGGCATGGCCTCCTGGATTTACACTTCTTGTATACTTATTCTCTAATGCACAACCTCCAACATCTACACAAAGCTAATTTAGAATAGTGTTAGTTTTTGAGCTTTATAACATAGTCCTCCTCTGCGGTCTCTAAGAAAATTGTAATTTAGCTTTAATAATTACAAGTGAATATTATAATTTGAGCTCTCGTATAGTGTTTATCTAGTGCTTGAAAATCCTCTTCACTCCACACTCGAGCTTCGAATAACAACATGAGAAGTTAAGGATTAAATAGCCTTTTACAAAATAATAACGGCGAGAAAACATAAACACTCTTAATTTCCTTGTAAAAATGCCTTATCTTCACCAATTCCTCTTTTAAAAGGTCTTCAAAACTTTCTAAACCTTGATAAATCAACTCAAGCTCAAAAGAATTAGAATGGCCCCCTCGATCCATTTATATACATGGGTCAAGCCTGATTTTTTTGTTTATAGACCTTACCAACCTTGGCTATATCAAGTTAACTTGGTTGGTGAGTTAGTTGGGATGTCCTCATCGCATGTGGTAGGTTGGCGGGTAAAACTACCATACTATTTTTTTGACTCATGCTATTTAATTTTCCCACCACATGTTGTCTATCACTCTACATCTAACTCAACCACCTTTGCATCCTACTTCACCACCTATCCCGGGTTGTCATTGGTCGCCAACTCCCATTCACCACATCCTTCCATGTTGAATTGTCGACGGGTATTCTTCCTACATTCCATGGGAAAGGGAGTCGGTATGGCTTAATATATCTTGATTGGCTTGATTTAACATGTGGATTTAGCCACATCAATGTGTGTTTTTATGTTTGGGATGTTATCCTCTCCGTGGGCCATCGGGATCGCATTGAGTTATGTGGTGAGGTGGTTGATTTGTTTGAGTGCAACATTATGGCTAGTATGCCTAGTGGCTTGATCATTGTTTTAGATAGTTTAGTTTGTTGAACTCACCCATAATCTTGATTCCTAGCTCAGTTTTGACCAACTTGATTGTAACTCATTCGAGCTCGATCTTCAACAAACTCATTTTCTAGCTCGATGAGCTACTTGTAGTTTCATGACAGTCGGGTCCCCCTCCAAAACAAGAGTGGACCCCACTATTACAAACCTTTTTTTATGATCTGATGAATACCAAAGGTAAATACCTTTATTTATACTCTTTCATTATCGTACAATGTCATTTTTGATTCCATTTCGACCCTCTTATGTTACGTCACATGTGCTTGTATCCCATATTATGGCTCATGTTCCTTTATGGATGATATCTTGCGCATCCAAAGTCCCTTCTCGTCCCATTCAAAATGTGTTGGAAAGTTGAGTTTGAGCTATTTCGTAAGGAAAACATTTTAGGAGATATTGGGAACTTCGATACCCAACATTGACTTCTAGATCATACATCCCCACTAAGGAGGATTTTGTTCGACCATAATATTCTTCTTCTCTACTCGGATCTAGGACTCCATGTTTCCTTGAAGAGATCGATACCATTGAATCAATGGTATTCTAAACTACTACTCTTTCAAATAAATAACTATCACAAGGGTTCTATCTTGAGACCTATGACACATGAGATCATTGTTATTTTATTGATGTTGTTGATATTGGATCTTCTCAATGGACTGCAAATAATTAATATGAGGTATATTTTTCCTTATCTTCATCAGCCTATAACCCTCTTGGCATGTTTCTTTTTTTTCCACACCAAATCACACAATGGTTATTTGATCCATAATAAATACATGGATATGTCCATAATAGATCTGGGGTTGTTATAGGCTTGTCTTTCTTATACTAAAAAAAGACATGATCATACCTATTAGGTTTTTCAACTTTGAAATACTTATGGGGAGAAACCGAGCCTTTCTTGTGTTGGCTTCAGGAGATTTCCTACATTTCTTGGTAGTCTTATTCTCTAGACTAGATGATCTCTCACTTGGAACTTTCTACTTGCCTTTTCTCTCAAAATTATTTGGAGATTCTGGTCCATACCCTACTACAAGATACTTTAAGAGGACTGGTGGTATAGGTTCTACGCTCATTCCTTGTCTCTCTTCAGCTATCTTCAAGAATTATCCTACCTCATTTTTATCACTATTGTAACCTAGACCTATATATTGAGGTCTTTCCTTCCCTAGATAGGGTTAGGTATACCTTGAATAATTACACCAAGAAATTTTCCTTCATAACCCATTTTAAAAAGAAATTTTGATCCAATACCTCTAGTGTTATTTTCAAAATCACCAAAAGTAGGATCTACATCTTCTTGGGAAGGAATAAAATTTGATGAATCACTTACATTGTTTTTATTGGTGGGCATATCTTTTTCACCACCTTTTAACCATCTTGCAATTTTAATAGGAGCTCTTCCTTAGCTTGTAATTCTTGCTGGAATTATGTGATTACTCGGTCAAGTAATTATGCCTGAGAATCAAACCTATCTATCATCTCTTGCTTCTCGAATTCCATGAGTTGTAGATGTTTCCTCAATTCTGAATCCTCCTTTGGACTACAGGGTGTGTCCTTCTTCTTCCACACGGACATTTTTTTCATTAGAGTGAGTAGAATAATGCATATTATCATTATTATTGGATTTGGATTTTACCTAATCATCTTCGAAAAAAAAAAATAATGAATAAAGGGAGAAACATGAGCTTCGATTGTGGTCTATTGGGACATGGAAGTCTCCAAGAGGAAATCCTTTCCAAAACTTCCTCACATGATCTCGATCAGTGGTCAACTTGACACCATCTCTCTATGGTGTATTTTTTGTGTGTCAAGTTATAGGTACATTAGGTTTGTTATTCTTGTGCTTTTCCAAAGACCTTTCCACATTCCACCATTTTATGTTAGAACCAACATGGTAATCGGTCTAGGAAAAAATACCAACATTTTTCCATACCGTGCCTGATCATAAGGTAATGTGTGTATACATGAGGATCATCTCATTCTTCTTGAAATACAGACTATAGGAGTTCCATGCTCTATCCCAATTCAACAATTTGACGTGAATTATCACGCCGATGTAGTATCACCATGTGCCTTATAGTACTTAGTATGGTGAGCATAATGGGACACTAGATGAAGCTGGTAAAAATCCATTTACACTATAATAGAAAGGTATCACCGAAAAAAACAATCTCTAATACCAGTTTGATCCATAAACTGGTAGTGTTTTCTACTCTAATATTTTTACCTAATAGATCCTTATATGAAGCTTAATTTTAATTGCCAAATTTTTAACCCAAACAATAATCAACTGAAAATAAATGCAATGCAAGAAAGAATGGACACTACACAAAAGTTGATAATGGATTTCGATAAATTTCTACATCTCCGGGTTAATTAAATGATGAACCAATTAATTATAAAATTTTATTTGCAAGTACAAAGAAACTTACAACACTATAATGAATGTTCTTATCTACCAAGAAATCAAAGTGCAATTAATCCTATAAATACTCATACTAGTATTGGAAGGTTTTATTAATTTTCCAAAATGGCCTCCCGATTCAAACTTCTTATAGAATTATCCTTTGTTGCATAACCTTCAACCTCTACACAAAGCTAAGTCATAATAATATCGTTATCGAGCTTCGTAACAAGATCCTCCTCCGTGACCTTCAAGTAAATGCTAACTTGGCTTTAATAATTCCTAAGGAATAGGAGGATATGAGCTCCCATGTAACGATTCTCTAGTGCTTGAAAACTCCTCTTGGATCCACACTTGAGCTCTAGATAAGAAAAAAAATTAAGGCTTAAATAGCCTTTAAAAAATTATAGAGGTGATTTAAAATAATAACTCTCAAATGCCTTGTAAAAAGGTATTATATCTTCACCAATGCCTTTTTAAAAAGGTCTTCAAAAATTTCATAAGCTTGTTAAATCAAATAAATATCGAATGATTTAGAATGCCCCCATCAAACCATTCATATACATGGGTCGGGCCTATTTTTATGTTTATAATCCTTATCGTCCTTGGCTATATCAAGCCAAATTGGTTGGATGAGTTGGTTAGGATTCTTGTATTACATACGCAGAGGTCGGTGGGTGGGATCACCATACTATTTTTGAATCCCACCATTTGGTTTTACCGCCATGTTTTTCTTTCACTCTGCATTTGACTCTACCACTGCATTTTTCTTCACCACGCCCAATAATCTAACATTAGCCGCCAACTCTCATTCACCACATCCTTCCACGTTAGATTATCGGTAGGTGTTAGTCCCACATTTTGTGGATGAGGGAGTTATTATGGCTTGATATAGCCCAAGTTGTTTGATTAAACGTGTGGGTTTGACCACATCAATGTGTTTTTGTCATTTGGGATGTTCCCCTCTCGTAAAATCACCGAGTTATGTCACAAGGTGGTTGGTCTACTTTAATTCCATGTTTTGTTGATATGCCAAGTGGCTTGGCCATTGTATTGGCTAGCTTAGTTTATTGAATTTTCCCATTAGCTTGATGCCTAGTTTATTCGACCAACTCAATAGTAACTTGGTCCTAACTCAATCTTCAACGGGTTCAGTTTCTAGCTCTATGAGTTACTTGTAGTTTCATGGCAGCCGAGGCTCCCTCCGAAACAAGAGTGTATCCCACTATTACAAACCTTTTTACAACCGATGAAGACCAGAGGAAAAGAATTTTATTTTTATTTTCTGTTATCACACAACATCATTTTTTAATTCCATGTCGACCCTCTTATGTTGTGTCACATGTTTCTTTATTCTACCCACTGCGGCTCTTGTTCCTACATAGACAATATATTACATATCTAGAGTGCATTCTATCCCGTTCAAAATGTGTTGAAAAGATGAATTTGAGATTTTCCCTAAGGAATAGGTTCTAGGATATCTTGAGAACTTATGATGCCTAACGTTGACCTCTAGATCACTCCATTGAGATAAGGAACTTCCAAAGTAACTCTTATATCACTATGTATTAACTCAAGCAAGTTAGAGGAATTAAACTCGTCATGTTTATGAAATGGTTCAACATGTTGCTTACCATGCAAATAAATTTCACAAGATTTGTGGTCTTATTTCAAATTAGGAAGACCTATAACAAGGTTAAGGTGGGACATTTCAAATAAACTCTTAAATTTCACATGCCCAATCCTTTCATGCCATAATTAAACATCATTATATGAATAATAAGAAAGAAAAAATTCAGCAAAAAAACCTTCAAAGGTATATAATCCATTATTGTAAAAACAAGCGAAATAATCTTACCAAGTTTATTCTTTACATACCATTTATCTTTTAATAACAAAAATTTGAATTTTTCTCGACTAGTTGAGAAAAAGTTAAATGGGTTATCTTTAAGTTAGGAACAAATAAAATATTACTAATGGTTCCATTTTCTAACTTAACATTACCATAGGATTCAGATCCAATGACCCAATTATCACCTAGATATATATTCTCATTGCATTTTACAACATCATAAATAAGTTCATGAATATATGTCATATGCTTAGATGCACCATTATATATAATCCATTCATTGTCATTAGAGTTTGAAAGAGCAATGTAAAGAGCAATAGCTTGTTTAGAATTATTATCTTGATTTTTAGATTGATTTTGTTTTCTATTCTTCTTCTTTTTGTCGTTGAAGTTCTTACTTTAGTATTATTATGAACCTTATTAGCATTAGAATTAAAAAAATATGATTTATGACTAAATTTATACATTTGGTACATGTGCCATCAAAATTGACCTTAAAATTTTGATTATTCTTAGGTTTGAACTTAGATCTAAAGTTTGATTGTTGATTAGTATTGTTGTTATTCTTATTTTTAAATGACTTCTGATTTTGGGAGAATAATTCCCAAGAGGCATTCTCTTTTGAGTCAAAGTTCTCCATGACTCTTTCTTCGTGAATTAGTAGAGAAGACAAGGTAGCTAAATCAGGTGAATCAAATTCATTTTGATACTTATAATTAAAACATAAATGTAAATTCTGAATTTCCCATGAATATTAATCTGAATAATAAATTATAACAACTTATCTTGAAATAATTCCCAATTACAACAATATAATTAAGCCTTAATATTCTTAATCTTAGCTAAGTAATTAAAAATCTTCTCATCTCCTTTTATTGGAGTTGTAAACAATTCCATGATTAGTTTAATTATCATAGAAATGAGACTACCTTCATGCATAGTTTGCAATTGATTACATGCATCATCTAGAGACTCCATGTGTCCTATATGTCAAAATAATTCATATTTTATACTTTGCACTAGGATATACATGGATTCTTAGTATTTTTGGGAGAAGATACTCAATCTTTCAGAGTTAGTTTTTCTCCCAATGGGTCTTTTTTCAACACCACTATCAAGATCTCACAATTTTTTAGCCATAAGGATGGTTTTAAGCCTAACTCTCCTAATTCTATAGTTAGTAACATTCAACAACTAATAATTATCCATGGAAAAATTACATGAACAAGCCATATTTAAAAAAATTATCATATTTGAAACTTTAGTGTTATGTGGGTTTTAACAATTGTAGATATCCACGGTTAGAAAAAATAAACTTCAACAAATTTGAAAATAAAGGAAAAAAATTAATGCTTGCACCTTAATTAAAAAAACTCAAACAAGGTATGAGAAGCAACAAGGGAGGATGCAAAACAAAAATAATAGGCCCCAAGAGGCTACTGAGGCAATATGAAAAAGATAAAACTTTTTAAATTAACGAGTTGTGGAATAAGGAAACAATGTTATGCGAGAATTAAAAATATGAAGATTTTTTAAAAACCAAGAGATCCTTGAACCAATGTAGGAAAAATTAGTAGAAAGGAATAAAAATAAAAAACACAAGTTCAATAAAAGGAAGATATACAACTTTCAAGTTCGAAGTTGCAATACAAAGGAAGAGAGATTTGCAAGATTTTTGAACTTTTAGTAGTGTTCGCATGCAATTCAAGGTAAAAGCCACTAAACACAAGGATTCCCACAAGATAATAAAAATCATCGATCATAAGAGCTCCATGAAGAAAATAAAATAGTCCACGAGAGATAGAAATTCCATGGACCACAAGACAAAGGAAGTCCACAGAACAAAGAAAACAATCTACGAGACCAAGAAAATCCATGGAATAAGGAAAAATCCGCACAAAAGGTATAATTATGTGAAACATAGAAAAAATCGTGAAAAAATCAAAAATACCATACAATACTCAAAAACACCACGTAATACTCAAGAAGTTTTTGCAACACAAAAATTTCATGAAACACTCAAAGAAGTTGTGCAAAGCTCAAATAAACCGTGTAACAACTAGAAATGTCACGAAACACTCAAATGAGTTACATAAAATTAATATAAGTTTTATAAAAAATAGAAATGTTGTAAATCACTCAAATGTGTCACTCAAGACTAAAATAAGTCGTAGAGGACTAGAATAAGCCACAAAATAAACAATTAGGCCACAAAACCTTTAGAAATATCATGCGGGACTAAGGAAGGTCGTAGAATGTGTGAACATGTTGCACAAAAAAGGAAAATGTTACAAAGTAGGGGAAGTCCATGAAGCAAGGTAAAAATAAGTGAAAGTCTTGAAAAAATAAAGGAAGGTTGCAGATGAATAAAACAATAGATCTAACCATGTAGATTCAATAACAACCTAGATTTTGATCATTCATATAAATTTAAAGCATCTAAACACTCTGTAACTATCTTAAATCACATGAATTAGGGTTTGTGCACCTTGTAGGACTAAAACAGCCACACAAAACTGATCAGGGTGTCGTGGATCTTGAAAATTTCCAAGTTCTTCAGATTTGGAAGATTCTTTTCATATGCAAATCACAAACAATAAGATCTATCTGTCACAAGCATAAACATTAGCTTTTATACCATGTTAGGGAAACCATGAGGATAAATAATAGCACATATTTAATTATCCACCATATTAAATTTCCAAATATTATAGTTTATGTTTGAAAAACAAATTATGATATATTACATCACATAATGAATTAGATATTAGATTGCATACATAAACATGAAATTAAATGAACACAAGACACAAGATTTAAGTGGGAAAACCTTTCAGTAAAAAAACCCATTGAAAAATCACTTATCTTTATTGAGAATAAACATTTCACCCAACACTCCCACTATTTCCTCAAATCCACTACTATTACACCTCAATGGAGGAATTATAAACAATCAAATACATTCGCTCATGGGTTGAGATAAATATTTACTCCATTTGCATCATGTATCATCTATAAATAGCTTGCATGCATTCACACTTCACCATTTTCCCATTATATCTGATCTCAATGAGATCACATTGATTTATATCAAGGAAGGTGATTGTTTGTGTCACTCTTACATTTTAAATTTAAACAAATGTTGACCTTGTGGGATTCTCGCCATGATTTATATTTTAAATATGAAATATAAGCCAAAAATGTTTAGAATTTTGTGGGTTTTTATTAATCCTATTTCCCACATAATATTACAAACCCAACAATTTATGGTAAACTATTTATTTTCTCCATTTTTTGAATATTTGATTAACTTGTCTCACTTTTCTATAATCTCTCAAAACAATTTGGCTTACTTTGTCAAAATAAAAATTAAATATACGTTATATTTCCAGATTAATTATGGAAAACATTCTAAGTGAATCACTTTACCATTTTACTATTTTCGGATACTTAATAAAGTGATCTCAATTTCTTGTAAAATGATTAAAATTGGATTTAAACATCTAAAACATAATTTAATTGATAAAAAAGTTAGCAAAAGAAGTAAAATGTAGAATAATAATGCAAACCACTTGATAACAAAATTCACCCGATCGGGATACACCTTTGGGTCTAGAAAATCTCATCAACCGATCTATTACGATGAAAGTCACCTTTGACAAGTATAAATTCATCACAATGATTTATTTCGTTTTACAAAAGTTCTTTTAACAGTCTCTAAAAATCTCTCGAACCTAAATCTAAATGAATCCTTCAATAAAACTCTTTGATTTTCTCTAAAACCTCCCAATAGGGCTTTCAACATTAAAATGTAACTATTCAAATAGAAAATTTCCCCTTTTATAACATTTCGAGTTCATGGGCTAGTGGTTGGGTGAATAACCTTTTGATCGAGTATTTAGGGCTTCAAATCCCATCTCCAATGCATTAGTTTTTTCTTATTTATGCCTTAACCATCATATATAATCTTCAAAACCAAAATCCTTGGTTGTGTATGCTATGTTAGGAATTTGGACTAAAGGGTAAACACCATATTTAGAAGTAAAGGGTCAAGATTTCGAATCTTGTGGCTTATATTTTGGAATTTGTACTTTGCATAGGATAATATCCCCTACGCGCGGTAATGGTTAAAAATACCTTCGGATTTTTAAATCCTTATGCAAAATGTTTAACCTCTCGGCTTTGCCCACACATTGCATTGAGTTGAGGTGTTGGTTGGACTCTCCATATAGCTCACTCCAGCTTGAGTTGGTTGGTTGGTTATGACGAGTTGTGTTGTTTCATTAGAGACTCGGGCTCTCCGATGGTGAGGTGATGTGTAATGATTTTTGATCTCATTTTGATCGGCCGCGGTGAGGTGGATTTTTAGCGTAATTATGAAGAGCTTGGTCCGGCTTGTTGAGATGGATGTTAACTCGGTCTTTAATAAAAATGGGGATTAGTCCCACATGTAAAAAAACTTGGTCTTTCATAGGGTTTATAAGTAAAAACCCATACAATGCAATGTGAATAAAGGATGCAATATCCCCACTTGAAAAATAGTGGATGTTACCATATTTTGGGCCCCCATTTGACGCATCTTGTGGGCCCCACATAAAGTGTCAAATACCCGAGGTTGGAACAAAAACACATTTTTACATGTGAATATTCTACCACTAGTTTTCATGTCATTAGTCCACACTTTTCATGCTTACATTATGCCACATCATCTTTTTGCAAGATGTTATTATTATTTTCTAGTAGAAGTGAAATTTTAGTGGGTCATATCTTCTGATTTCGACATCTATTTTACTCCATTAAAAGGGCGTCATAAATATCTTGATGAGTTATTCTATATGTAAGAAGTTTCATGACTTATATGGACCATCGACCTATGCGTGTCCTCTGGATCACCTAATCAAGATAAATACATGTGTATGAAAAACCATTCAATGAAATAATAACCATGCAATATAATAAATAACCTAGACTAACACCCCCTTAATTATATTTTACATGGATATAAGAAATGGGTACTAGAAAAGAGTCTTGATGATGTATCCAAGAACATAGAAAATCCCTCATAAAGTTGAGAAATAGAAGAAACCCCATAGGAAAAACTCCTCTCCCAAAATATAGAAAATAAAAGTGCATAGAAAATATCTCTTAATAGATAATCCTTATAAAAAAACATGGAGAAGCTCCCCATAAATAGAGAGAGAAAGAAGAGAAGACTAGTCATCCCTCGCGAAGATGAATTCTCATGAACTCCTTGTTGGCATGTTGAGTTCTAGGTGTTGTCATTGATGTAAAATATCATTAATGAAAAATATGATGTTTAAGAAGTGTCATATCATGATCAATATGTTTATGAAATAGATATTAAGTTGGTTTCATGATTGCAAGAGTTGAATCAATGAGATTGGCTTGGTCTAACAAGCTTAGTCAGGTGATCCAACTAGCCTAGGTGAAGGTTCATGGTGTTTTGAGATAAATTTTGACTTGGTAAGCATGTAGGGGTGTGAGAAATGTTGTCTTGGATGTGTTAGGTCCTTTTTAGAGCTGGGAAGCAAATTAATGGTGTTAGTCTACTTGGGCATGGTGCACAATAGGCCTAATCATAGTGTTTGGAGGCCTACTTACGCATGATAAGCACTTGTAGATATGTGTGATCCCTTGAGAACACTTATGGAGGTATTTTATATATTTTTATCATGAAGAGGCAGTTTTTAGAGGTTTCATGACAATTTATAGTGTTGGTTATGTTAGTCCTAGCATAAACCATGCAAAACACTAAGGGCTAGTCATGAAAATGAGATTGGTGGAGAATATGCAGAGATATTTGTGACATTATGATGATTATAGGTGTTACTATGGTGTGTCTTGATGCTATGGGAAAAAATTCAGGTTTTCATGATAAAATGTTTGCGAGTTATGATGATTTTAGTGAAACAGGGTGTTTGAGAGTGCAAATCCAACTCAAATTGTGAACTTTTGATGCTCAGCATGAATTGTGTGCTTTGGATGGGACCTTGTGGATTTCAAGGATTATTTTCCATTGAGTTAAAAATATTTGAAAAAAATAATGGATTTGTATCATCATCACATTTTTATGAATGAATGTTAAGAAGGTGAACTATTTTTGTGAGTTTGAAAGCCTAGGTCTAGAGAGATGGAGAAGATATACTTGGTAAGTACCCAAAATTATTTATTTGTGGTATTATGATGATTTTAGGTTGTAGAGGACTACTCCTGATTTCCATAAAGGTATATTAGATCGTGTGGTTATTTGTGGACCCCACTCAAACATGAAAGTTTCTAAAAACGTTGAGTTTGGGAAAAAAATCGAAAGGAGGTATGAAATAAATTGAAATTTTTTTATCCTAGGAGTTTTACTTAATGTTCATCATGATTTTAGATCATGGTTAAGACTCTAGAGGGAAAATTGTTCCCTTTTTATGAAGATTGGTCTTAAGGAAGTTTTGGGGAAGTTCGGAGCAATTTCGAGAGATGGATCTAGTTAAAAGTCTTACACTTGGATTTGGAAGGAAATATAAGATATCATGGAAAGAGGATTAAAATATATTTACAATGGTGTATGGTTTGTCTCATGATGATGATATTTGATGGGTCATCTAGCTCAATTTTTGGAGAAGAATATTGTTTGTTTCTCAAGATAGGATTGCTCTTACTAGGAAATGGAGGTAGAAAATGCATGAAATGGATTCTTTGATGCTTTATATCAGTTGGAGATTAAATAGGGATGAAATTTTTTCCTATTGAAGGAATTTATAGGTCTTGAAAGTGGAATAAAGGGTGAAAAATAGTTGTGTTCCTAAAATGGATTTTGGACAACTCAATTTGGTGAAGAGGAAAGTAAGTGTGGTTTGCATGTATGGATGTTTCATGAGTTATAGAAAGAATTTATGTGATCTAAAGGTTAATGGTATCCCAATGAGTGGTTACATGACATATTTGAGGTGTTTTGGTATGTCCTTTAGGTCCAAAGGTGAAGACTAGTTCCAGGAAACAACTGTTTTAAGAAGGATATAAGCCTTCTTGATAGAGGTATGAAGAATTTGATTCGTGCGGGATAATTAACGACCTTAGATTATGTTTTTATGTTATATTTTATATATGTGATGAATTTTGGAGCTTGAATAATCATAGTGATGAGGTTTGTGATGTTTGGTGATCCAGGTGATGGTGTTTTGAGTTTTTAGCCGTTTGGTGCATTTGGGCATGACCGACCTATATGGGTCCAATTTATGAATTTTAATGAGTTTTTTTACTTTTTTTATTTGAGAAAATTTATAGGATCAACCTATGGTGTGTTTCAAATAACAGAATCATCATATAAAAGTAAGGTTTTTAATTCATTTTTGACCTAATTGTACGTGGGGGAAAAGTGTGACCCAAGTAAGAGCATGAAATAGTTTTGAAGGAATTATGAGGGGACTGAGGATGAGTGAAAAATTCTGAATAATGATGAAGATTATGTGTGTAATTTTTTGAAGGTAAATCATTCCATGAAAGAAGAATATAAAGTGAGTTGGAGGAGAGAGAAGTTAATGAGGGTTTGAAGCAATTTGGAGCTGAATTTTGGGATCACAATCAGCTATGGTATCGACATATTATCAATGGTCATACCTTTGAAAATATCTTATGATTATTCATATTCATATCATTCTCTTTTTGTGAGTAATATCAACAAGGGTTTAGGGGTTGGTGCCTCACTAAAGAAATCTCTTGTGATGTGTAATATTCACTTGAGTATTTGTTATGAGTAATATCAGAAAATTATTCAGTGGGTTTTATTCCCCTTGAGGGTTTCCCACTTACATCTTGTGTCTATGTGTTATCTCTCATGTGTTATGTTCATTTTTATGTATGGTGTGTTATCCATTTTACCCCTGGAAAAAATGGACTACTTGGGAAACTTGGACCTAAACACTTTCATGGGATCTTGGTGAAGAATCTCCATTTTATTTAGGCTCAAATAAATCCATACTTGGTGAAAAAAAATGAGGAAAATAAGCACAAAGCTGCAAAAGTTGCGTATAATTGCAAAAGTTGCGCAACATTGAGAAAAGTCACGCATAAGCGCAAAATACGTGCAACACTTTGGGAAAATTTATGCATAAATACAAAATTTGCACAAAAATGGGAAAATTCATGCATAACTTAAAAATCCATGTAACACTGGAAAAAAGCCATGCATAACTAGAAAATATGCACATAACTGGAAAATGACAATTTTTCACATGAACTTAAAATGGCCATAACTTTTGACCTACTACTTCGATTTTCATGAAATTTTTATCGTTGAAAATTTCTCGACATCTTATACAACATGGAAATTGGATTTTTTAATTTTATTGAGTTTATATATGTGAAATATTCAAAAACATATCCATCTCAAAAAAGTACAATTCCAACCATCCAACTACAAACATAAATGAAGTATGGTCATTTTTTCATCTCCCGAAGCTAGAGTACATTAGGGAATGGATATACAGAGCTTCCGATGCCTTTTAGATCATTTAATGAATTTTTTTGGTGGGTGGTAGTATAAATCTGAGTTTCTCTCATTCTCTCTTCCCCATCTCCATATATATTGTAAACTCTTCTAATTTTGAGGAGAGATATGTTAGGACATGGGGAAACTCTTGCAAAATTGTTTATCAATTCCATTGAGCTACAATCCTTCACATGGAATCTAAAAATGTATTTGTGACTTTATTCCACATATGTAATGGAATGTGTATATTCAAAAGTAATAAAAATTGTGTATTGTGGTGTTCCTTCGACCCTTTCTAATTTTTCTTGCATTCCCTTGCCTCTCCATTATTATTGTTTTGTATTGTGTATGCTTATTTCATTTGTAGAATTTTTTTGTGTTTCATGGAGTTTAGATGGTAAATAAATATTTGGTTACTGTGTCACATTAGTCTAGTCTCTCTCAACTCCATTTTCCTTCTTTATTCTCCCTCAGCATGATGTCTCATTCCCTTTTCTTAGTGTTATCACCTCTTTAGCTTAGGATTTCATTTTCATGCATCTCTCTAACCTTTCTCTCTCTCTCCCTACGGTCCCTTGAAATTGATAGTTTATGATTAGTTAGTTGTATTTCCTTCCTTAGGAGTAGTTTAGTGATATGATTAGGTTGAGGAACCAGCCTTCTCGGAGGTCCATCACGGGTATGCAAGTCCCACAACTTGAGAGATGGTCTAATGTTCACCAAAAAGTAGGGATCCATAACTAGATATCCTAGGGTGCTAATTTTTTGACATAACAGTTTTGGCATGCCCGATGGGACATGAATGAAGAGATTTACATCTTCATTTAAAACATTTGGTGTGTTCTTGTTGGAATCTCAACCTTTAAAGGCACATTCAAAGCACATATGGATACTCCACTGATCTACACAACCCATTTATGAGTTTTAGACCTTTCCTTTAATCCATTTCCATCCATTTTTCTTTCCATATCTTTCATTTTTCTTCTATCCATGAAGTTGTGCAATCATGAATTCATTTCCATCATGGGATCCCAATTTTTAGCAGAAGCAAAAATGTTGTTCAAATTCACCTTCGAGGATATTACAATTCAACCTCGGATCATCTCCATGACCAAGATAAATTTGAGTATGCATATCCATATGAGAAAGATGCAAATCAGTTTGGTTATCCACCAAATTATGGATCTATTCAAGAGTAGGATTATGTAGATTTTGGAGGCCATCTTATGCCTAAAGATTTATATTTCTAGAGAAAGGTTCAAGAGTTGGAGTTGAACATGTGTAGGTGAGGATCAAAGAGATGATGAAGGAAACCCATATTGGTTTCAGAGAAAAAGCTTCAACTCATAATCAAAATGTTGACTCAAGTTAGAGAGTGGATTAAAAAGAGGGAGGCTTATGAATCTAATGTTAGACATTCCTGTCAATGGGAAACCCCTACATTACCATCTCACAGTCCTCTTCCCATTCCCCAACCTATGCCATCTCAACCTGAACCTCATTTCCCTAACTTTCCACCCATTTGCTCCCATTGAGAATTTCATCTCTCCATCTTCTTCCCTTCCATCCCATCTTCAATTCTCTTCCCTTTTCCCTTCCAAAACTCCTTCCCCTCCATAGAAACAAGAAATTAAACCTTCCCTTCCACAAAAAAATTGCAAAAATAATTTAAATCCCAACCCCTGTCCTTTTGCATTCCCAAACCCATTTTAGGAAGAATAAAATTAGAAAATTAGTCAAGGAGGGAAGAAAAATGAGGAGCCTAGCAAAGAAGAGATTGCAAGAAACTTGAAAGAGTGGGTTGTAAGATTCAATATCACTCAAATGCCATTGATAACTAAGTCTTCGGTAGAGGTTGAAATTCAAGAGCAAGTGAGAGAAACTTATTTTGTAGCAGCAGTGAGTAGAACAAGAACAGGAAGATGAAGATCAACAATCCATTTGTTACGACTACAACATTCATGTTGGCCCTATCTTTTCAGAAATTGTTGATCCATCACTAGTTGTAGAATCAGTAGAGGAAGAGAAATCAACTCCAAATCCACAAGAAGAGGAACACATGGAGAAAAAAATTAGTTTTAGAGGCCCTACGGGAAGAGGAAATCATAAAGAGCTTCTTGTTTTCTTTTTTGGTAATGCAAGCTTAGATTCAGCTCTTCCTTTATCTTTTATTAAATATGATTTGATTGATGAATCCACAACAAAATAGAAAATCCCAAGTGTGCAAAGTGTTTCCATGGAATGCGGTGATCCTCTTTATCTGTATGTTTAGAGCTTTTTACACTTATGGAAGGTTGCATTAACTCACCAAGAACATATTCATCGATTCTGACCTACCATGAAAACCTTCATTCCTTGGAGGAAAACAAGACAAATTTAGAGGTCTCGAGTAAGCAAAATGTCACACAAGAGATTTCATACTCTTATTCAACTTCATCCTTCTAAAAATATGATTTTTTGGATGATTTTGAGCTATCAAATTTTATGTTTGAAGGTGTGGATGCCCATGGTGAACAAATTACAAATTCAAAAGCCATCGTAGAGGAAGAAGAACCCTTGGTACAATGGGACAAAGAAGAGGTTGATTTCCTATCATATTTGGAGGATAGCATTGGTGAAGAAGGAGCCATAGAAATCATTACCTTTGTTTCCCCATAATATATCCTTCAACACATAAATCATATTGCCATGGAAGAGAGTATTCAAGAACAACTTCTTTACTCAAAATAGCACGATTGAATATGAGCTAGAGGATTTTAATCTTCCAAGCTTCACATTGGATAAGGAGGAGCAATACGAGACCACAAAGGTAATTTGATTGCTGCTTATGTAGGAAAAATGGGAATTCAAACCAATCATTTTGCCGAAGCATTATCTGCTCTCTGGGGCTTGAGAGTTGCACGGGCTCAAAATATTCAGAACCTTATTGTTGAAGGGGACTCTCTTAATATCATTAAGCTTCTTAATCAGTCCTCATCTCCCAGTTGGAGTATTAAAGACTTTATCTCTGAATCCATAAGCATTTGCCACACCTTCAATAGTATCAGAATCATACATACTTACAGGGAGGGCAACAATCTGGCGGATGCACTGGCCAATTATGGCATTAATATAAATTTTACTGTCTGGGATAATGATAGTATCCCTAATCAGCTTCACAACAGCATCCATGTGGATCTTCACAAGTAAGCAATCTCTAGAGATAAGCCTTAATCTTTGGAGGAAAATCAAAATCATCAATTCTTTCACAAGTGCTGCTTTATTCTATATGGCGAGGCAAATAATATCTTTTTCAAATAATAGCAAGATCTATTTAAGAAACTTCAAGTGGAGTCATCCTGATTTGAAAATCACGCACGCGGGAGGTACAACAGCCGTTGATATCCGGATGCCAAACTCCACGAAAACCGATGATAAATACAAAGTGATTGTTGACAGGGAAAGGGTTTTCACACGCGACTTCCCGCAGGCTCAGTTCAGCAATTACGCAGCCGTTCGTGAGAAGACCAATGGCTACAGTTCCCAGTCTTATGCGATCTTCAACAGTAAGAAATGAACTGTTCTTCACGCTCAGCGGCATTCTGGAATTTGTTGTAACCTGCACACCACTGAGAAGATGGGAGGACCTCCCTGTCAAATTGAGCCGTGCGCGGACCCTGATTGGAAGGATAACACCGAGCTTTGGAACATTCTCAGCATAGGCGGCTTCACCAGCTTTGTTGAAAGGGTGCAGGGACATGATCAAAGTATTTCAGTACGCTTTGCTAAGGAATGGAAAGAGAGGACTGTCGACTATGGGGGACAGAAAATTCTTGTCAATGAAGAGCTCATTGCTGAAGCGACCGGTCTCAGCCTGGATGGGTACCGCTTCTTCAACAAAAGGGTTATCAAAGAAACTGAAGAAAGAAGATTTGTGGAGGAAGATGAGAAGCTTATATTTAGCACAGCGGGTCTGCTTGTAAGCTCAATTCCTTCACCGTTTGATGAGGTCACTCGCATGATGATTCGTTTCATCTCCTTGGAAGGTAGGTTTGTTACTGTCCCAGCTAAGCATCTCATCTTTTTAAACCACTTCCGTAGGAATAGATTGGTTTGCTTCCCTCATTATCTTTTAAACTCTCTTGAGCGCTCCATTTTGGAGTTCCAGAAGCATACCAGGCGGTTCCCTTGCATCAAGGGCTTATTTTGCTAATTCACAAATACTGCCTTCTCAAGTACCCCGGTCTTCCTTCCTCTCCTAGCCCGGCTCCCCCTTTGATGGGCTCTGCTGCTGCCAGTCCTGCTTCCCCTGCTGCCCTTGCTGCCCTTGCTGCTGCCCCTGCCACCGGTGCTGCTACCCCCATCCCGGCTGCACATGATTCTCCTTCTATTCCTCCTGCTGCTCCTCCTGCCACCCACCTCGCCTCTTCCTCTAAACGTCCATTCACCAGGGCTTCTAGGAGACTCAACCTTGAGACTCTTGCAGTAGGGAAAGAGCCTCTTGATCTTGACATTGCACGTGACCTGCTGAACATTAGTAGTGCCAATCCCAGGAAGCACGAGATGGATAACCCTTCTAAGAGAGTGGAGGCCTTAGAAATTTGAGATAAAAATTTGAAGGATGAGGTCAAAAACCTAGCTAAGCAAAAAGGTAAGAAAAGCATGGAGGGGGAAGGGAGCATTGACAATAGTCAGATTGAAGACATATACAAAAAGCTGACCTCCTTGGACTCCCGCCTTGGGAAGGCTAAGACTAGGCATGATTACAACATTTCGCCTTTAGGGCCATTGAGGAGTTCATCGTGGGACATGCCAAAAGTGTTTCCAACCTCGGCGGTGTCCCACTGCACTTTGGGGCAATGAAAAAGAGAGCAAAAAGGACCATCGAGGAGCTCGATAAGACGGATCTGCCCACATGACCGCTTTGGGTATGTTTCATGCTTGGAAAAAGTCAAGATCGGTGTTGATCAAGCAGCCAAGAAGTAGTCTGCGCATGCTTCTACTTGCTCTCTTTTGTTATTCTTATTGTTTCTTGGTTGTCGGGTTACTATTTTTTTGCTGTTGTTTTACTATTAAGTCTCGTTTGTGTAGTCATGTTTTTAAGGCTACGTTGAATTTCATTGTACTACTTGGACTTGGTTAGTCTCTGCTTATGCTTCTCACTCTTATTCGGCTTAAAGGCCTTATTTTGTATTCAAGGGTATAGTCCCTTTCAAAAAACTATTTGCCAATATTAAAAAAATGATGACAACCATTCCAAATTAGTCATGAAGGAAGAGAATAAAGTATTTGTAGATTTAAAACAAGATCCAAATCGGTGTGCAAATAACCACCTTTTCCATGAATATCTACAAGAAGACTTCATTAGTGAAGTTGGGCTTTAGAGAAATGGGAAAACTTCGTGGATCATACCTTTCACTATAAGGTACTTGGTTATTTTAGAACCAAGATCGGAGTTTCCACTAGTCATGCTTACTTCCAAGCATGAGGGTGAGTTTTAGAGTTTTCGAGGATCAGCCGCAATGCCTCTTCAATCCAAATGTAGAGAAAATAAAAGAGGAATTTGTCTTGTTTCTAGTTGATACCTTGATGAATTGGGTGGAAAATAAGCTTGTATTCAGTTTTTGAATCATGCAAAACACCATGTCCATTTCTAAATCAGTCACATGCTCAAAATTTTTGAGGATTTGTTTGATTTTTCCATTCCTACTGTTAGAGTAGAGTAGGTAGGTTTTTGTTTTCAAAAGAAGAAGTACTTGTGCACACTCTGCATGTTTCCACTTGGAACATGTATTATCTTCCCCTTTTACATAGTTTTTGTGTTGTTTTTGCTCTTCCACGGTTGGTTGGAGGTCGGTTTTCATGGGGAAAATTAGAATTTAACATCATTACCAAGTTCATCCAAATTCACATGTGTTCCACAAGACTTCTGCGGTGCTTCATCTTTGTCAACTAATCATCAGTTTAAGGTCAATAATGCTTAAAGTAGATTTGGGGGTGTGTTCTTCAAATTTTAGATCAGATTTCATGCTTATCATACTGACCCCATGCCCAATGATGCTTTAGGAAAATTGTTAACTCATCTAGAAGGTATATGTCCCTATGAGTTGCCAAATTGTTATCCACTTTTACCCCTGGCAAAAATGGACTACTGGGAAACTTGGACCTAGACATTTTCATGGAAGCTTTGTGAAGAATCTAGAATTATAGGTAAATTTCATGTTTTGGGCACTTAGAATTATTTGTATATAAATCTCCATTTTATTCAAGCTTAAAGAAATCCATACTTTTGAAAAAATGAAAAATGAGGAAAAGTCATGCAAAACTACAAAAGTCGCTCAACACTTTGGGAAAAGCCACACATAAGCTGCAAAAGTTGCACAACACTAGGAAAATATGTGCATAAATAAAAATCCATGAAACATTGGGAAAATATGTGCATAAATTCAATATCCACATAACACTAGGAAAATCTGCGCATCATTGTGAAAACCGCGCATAAGCTGGAAAATGACAGTTTTTCGTGTGAACTTAAAATGGCCATAAATTTTGACCTACTATTCTAATTTTCACAAAATTTATATAGTTGAAAAGGTCTCAAAATCCTCTATAACATGGAAATTAGATTTATTAATTTTATTTAGGTTATATATATGAAATATTAGAAAACATATCCATCATGAAAAAGTACGAGTTCAGGGCATCCAAATACCAAAGCATTAATGAAGTATGGTCCTATTTTCTTCTTCCAGAAGATAGATTACATTGAGGAATGGATTTTAAGAGGTGCCCATACCTTTTTCAAATCATTTAATGAATTTTTGGTGGGTGGGAGAAAAAATTTGAGTTCACTCTTTCTCTTTTCCCCATCTCCTTCTATATATTATAAACACTTCTCATTTTGAGAAGGAGAGATATGTTGGGACATGGGGAAACTCTTGAATTTTTTTCTCAATTACATTATGCTGCAAACCTTCACATGGACTCTGTAAATGTATTTTTACCTCTATTCCACATATGTAATGGACTTTGTATATTATGGAGCAATAAATATTGTGTATTGTGGTGTTCCTTCAACCCTTTCTGATTTTTCTTGCATTCCCTTGCCTCTCCTTTATTATTGTTTTGTTTTGTGTATGCTTATTTCATTTGTAGATTTTTTTTTTGTGTTTCATGGAGTGTAGATGGTAAATAAATATTTGGTTCTGTGTCACATTAGTCTAGTCTCTCTCAACTCCATTTTCCTTCTATCTTCTCCCTTGGCAATATGTCTCATTCCCTTTTCTTGGTGATATCACCTCTTTAGGTTAGGATTTCATTTTCATGCATCTCTCTAACCTTTCTCTTCTCTCTCTGGTCCCTTGGAATTGATATTTTAGGAGTAGTTAGTTACATTTCCTTCCTTAGGAGTAGTTTAGTGCTAGGATTAGGTAGAGGAACCAACCTTCTCTGGAGGTCCATCTCAAGTATGCAAGTCCCACAACTTGAGAGATGGTCTAATGTTCGCCAAAAAGTAGGGATTCATAACTAGATATCCTAGGGTACTAATTTTTGAAATAGTAGTTTTGGCATGCCCGATGGGACATGAATGAAGAGCTTTACATCTTCATTTAAAACATTTGGTGTGTTCTTGTTGGAATCTCAGCCTTGAAGGCACATTCAAAGCACATCTGGATACTCCACGATCTACACAACCCATTCATGAGTTTTAGACCTTTCCTTTAATCCATTTCCATCCATTTTCTTTCCATATCTATCATTTTCTTCTTTCCATGAAGTTGTACAATCATGAATTCATTTCCATCATGGGATCCCTATTTTTAGCAGAAGCAAAAATGTTGTTCAAATTCACCTTCGAGGATATTACAATTCACCTCGGATCATCTCTATGACCAAGATAAATTTGAGTATGCATATCCGTATGAGAAAGATGCAAATCAGTTTGGTTATCCACCAAAATATGGATCTATTCAAGAGTAGGATCATGTAGATTTTAGAGGCCATCTTATGCCTAAAGATTTCTATTTCTAGAGAAAGGTTCAAGAGTTGGAGTTGAACATGTGTAGGTGAGGATCAAAGAGATGATGAAGGAAACCCATATTGGTTTCAGAGAAAAGCTTCAACTCATAATCAAAATGTTGACTCAAGTTGGAGAGTGGATTAAAAATAAGGAGGCTTATGAATCTAATGTTAGACATTCCTTTCAATGGGAAACCCCTGCATTACCATCTCACAGTCCTCTTCCCATTTCCCAACCTATTTCAGCTCAACTTGAACCTAATTTCCCTAACTTTCCACCTACTACTGCCATTAAGAATTTCATCTCTCCATTTTCTTCCCTTACATCTCATATTCAATTATCTTCCCTTTTCCCTTCCAAAACTCATTCCCCTCCATAGAAACAAGAAATTAAACCTTCCTTTCCACCAAAAACATTACAAAAATTATTTAAATCCCAAACCACCTGTCCTTTTTCATTCCCAAACCCATTTTAGGAAGAATAAAATTAGAAAATTAGTCGAGGGGGAAGAAAAATGAGGAGCCTATCAAAGAAGAGATTGCAAGAAACTTGAAAGAGTGTGTTGTAAGATTTAATATCACTCAAATGCCATTGATAACTAAGTCTTGAGAGGTTGAAATTCAAGAACAAGTGAGAGAAACTGATTTTGTAGCAGATAGAACAAGAATAGGAAGATGATGATCAACAATCCATTTTTTCGACTACAACATTCATGTTGGCCCTATCTTTTAAGAAATTGTTGGTCGATCACAAAGTTGTAGAATTAGTAGAGGAAGAGAAATAAACTCCAAATCCAAAAAGAAGAGGAATACATCGAGGAAAAAAATTAGTTTTAGAGGCCCTGCAGAAGAGGAAATCATAAAGAGCTTCTTGTTTTCCTTTGGTAATGCAAGCTCAGATTCAGGTCTTCCTTCATCTTTTGTTAAATATGATTTGATTGATGAATCCACAACAAAATAGAAAATCCCAAGTGTGCAAAGTGTTTCCATGGAATGCGGTGATCCTCTTTATCCTGTATGTTTAGAGCTTTTACACTTCTTGAAGGTTGCATTAACTCACCAAGAACATATTCATCGATTACAACCTACCATGAAAACCTTCATTCCTTGGAGGAAAACAAGACAAATTTAGAGGTCTCGAGTAAGCAAAATGTCACACAAGAGATTTCATACTCTTATTCCACTTCATCCTTCTAAAAATATGATTTTTTGGATGATTTTGAGCTATCAAATTTTATGTTTGAAGGTGAGGATGCACATGGTGAACAAATTACAAATTCAAAAGCCATAGTAGAGGAAGAAGAACCCTTGGTACAATGGGACAAAGAAGAGGTTGATTTCCTATCATATTCGAAGGATAACATTGGTGAAGAATGAGCCATAGAACTCATTACCTTTGTTTCCCCATAATATATCCTTCAAAACATAAATCATGTTGTTATGGAAGAGAGTATTCAAGAACAAACCGCTACTCAAAAGCAAATGTCCTGATTGAATATGAGCTAGAGGATTTTAATCTTCCAAGCTTCACATTGGATAAGGAGGAAGGGAACAATGATGAAAACCATTCCAAATTAGTCATGAAGGTAGAGAATCAAATATTTGTAGATTTAAAACAAGATCCAAATCAGTGTGCAAATAACCACCTTTTCCATGAATGTCTACAAGAAGACTTCATTATTGAAGTTGGGCTTTAGAGAAATGGGAAAACTTCACGGATCATACCTTTCCTAATCAGTACTTGGTTATTTTAGAAACAAGATTAGATTTTCCACTAGTCATGCTTACTTCCAAGCATGAGGATGAGTTTTAGAGTTACAAGGATCAGCTGCAATGCCTCTTCAATCCAAATGTAGAGAAAATAAAAGAGGTATTTGTCTTGTTTCTAGTTGATACCTTGATGAATTGGGTGGAAAATCAGCTTGTATTTAGTTTTTCAATCATGCAAAACACCACGTCCATTTCCAAATCAGTCACATGCTCCAAATTTGTGAGGATTTGTTTGATTTTCCATTCCTATGGTTAGAGTAGAGTAGGTAGGTTTTTGTTTTCAAAGAAGAAGTTCTTGTGCACACTCTGCATGTTTCCACTTGGAACATGTATGATCTTCCCCTTTGTACATAGTTTTTGTGTTGTTGTTGCTCTTCCACGGTTGGTTGGAGGTCAGTTTTCATGGGGAAAATTAGAATTTAACATCATTACCAAGTTCATCCAAATACACATGTGTTCCACAAGACTTCTATAGTGCTTCATCTTTGTAAATTAATCATCGAGTTTAAGGTCTAACAATCCTTCAAGTAGATTCGGGGTGTGTTATTCAAATTTTAGATCAGATTTCATGCTTATCATACTGACCCCATGCCAAACATATGCTTTAGGAAAATTGGTAACACATCTAGAAGGTATATGTCCCTATGAGCTGCCAAATTGTTATCCACTTTTACCACCTGGCAAAAATGGACTACTCGGGAAACTTGGACCTAGATATTTTCATGGGAGCTTGGTGAAGAATCTACAATTACAGGTAAATTTCATGTTTAGGGCACTTAGAATTATTTTTATACAAATCTCCATTTTATTCAAGCTCAAAGAAATCCATACTTGGTGAAAAAATGAAAAATGAGGAAAAGTCGTGCAAAAGTACAAAAGTCGCTCAACAACTTTGGGAAAAGCCACACATAACTAAAAAAGTTGCACAACACTAGGAAAATATGTGCATAAATAAAAAATCCATGAAACATTGGGAAAATATGTGCATAAATTCAAAATCCACATAACACTAGGAAAATCTGCGCATCATTGTGAAAACCGCGCATAACTAGAAACGACAAGTTTTTCACACGAACTTAAAATGGCCATAAATTTTGACCTACTATTCTAATTTTCACAAAATTTATATAGTTGAAAAGGTATCAAAATCTTCTATAACATGGAAATTATATTTATTAATTTTATTTAGGTTATATATGTGAAAAATTAGAAAACATATCCATCATGAAAAAAGTACAGTTCAGGCATCCAAATACCAAGCATTAATGAAGTATGGTCCTATTTTCTTCCTCAGAAGATAAAGTACATTGAGGAATAGATTTTCAGAGGTGCCCATACCTTTTCAAATCATTTAATGAATTTTTTGGTGGGTGGGAGACAAAATTTGAGTTCACTCTTTCTCTTTTCCCCATCTTCTTCTATATATTATAAACTCTTCTCATTTTGAGAAGGAGAGATATGTTGGGACATGGGGAAACTCTTGAATTTTTTTTTCTCAATTACATTATGCTGCAAACCTTCACATGGACTCTGTAAATGTATTTTTGCCTCTATTCCACATATGTAATGGACTGTGTATATTATGGAGCAATAAAAATATTGTGTATTGTGGTGTTCCTTCAATCCTTTCTGATTTTTCTTGCATTCCTTGCCTCTCCATTATTATTGTTTTGTTTTGTGTATGATTATTTCATTTGTAGGTTTTTGTTTTTGTGTTTCATGGAGTGTAGATGGTAAATAAATATTTTTTATGTGTCACATTAGTCTAGTCTCTCTCAACTCCATTTTCCTTTTATCTTCTCCATTGACAATATGTCTCATTCCCTTTTCTTGGTGATATCACCTCTTTAGCTTAGGATTTCATTTTCATGCATATCTATAACCTTTCTTTCTCTCTCTCTGTGGTCCTTGCAATTGATAGTTTAGGATTAGTTAGTTTTATTTCCTTCCTTAGGAGTAGTTTAGTGATATGATTAGGTTGAGGAACCAGCCTTCTCTCGGAGGTCCATCTCGTGTATGCAAGTCCCACAACTTGAGAGATGGTCTAATGTTCGCCAAAAGTAGGGATCCATAAATAGATATCCTAGGGTGGTAATTTTTGACATAACAATTTTGGCATGCCCGATGGGACATGAATGAAGAGCTTTACATCTTCATTTAAAACATTTGGTGTGTTCTTGTTGGAATCTCAGCCTTGAAGGCACATTCAAAGCACATCTGGATACTCCACCGATCTACACAACCCATTTATGAGTTTTATACCTTTCCTTTAATCCATTTCCATTCATTTTTCTTTCCATATCTTTCATTTTTCTTCTTTCCATGAACTTGTACAATCATGAATTCATTTCCATCATGGGATCCCCATTTTTAGCGAAGCAAAAATGTTGTTCAAATCCACCTTGAGGATATTACAATTCACCTCAGATCATCTCTATGACCAAGATAAATTTGAGTATGCATATCCATATGAGAAAGATGCAAATCAGTTTGGTTATCCACCAAAATATGGATCTATTCAAGAGTAGGATTATGTAGATTTTGGAGGCCATCTTATGCCTAAAGATTTCTATTTCTAGAGAAAGGTTCAAGAGTTGGAGTTGAACATGTGTAGGTGAGGATCAAAGAGATGATGAAGGAAACCCATATTGGTTTTGCCAGAGAAAAAGCTTCAACTCATAGTCAAAATGTTGACTCAAGTTGGAGAGTGGATTAAAAATAGGGAGGCTTATGAATCTAATGTTAGACATTCCTTTCAATGCGAAACCCCTGCATTACCATCTCGAGTCCTCTTCCCATTTCCCAACCTATTTCAGCTCAACTTGAACCTAATTTCCCTAACTTTCCACCCGCTACTCCCATTAAGAATTTCATCTCTCCATTTTCTTCCCTTCCATCCCATATTCAATTCTCTTCCCTTTTCCCTTCCAAAACTCATTCCCCTCCATAGAAACAAGAAATTAAACCTTCCTTTCCACCAAAAACATTGAAAAAATTATTTAAATCCCAAACCACCTGTCCTTTTGCATTCCCAAACCCATTTTAGGAAGAATAAAATTAGAAAATTAGTCGAGGCGGGAAGAAAAATGAGGAGCCTATCAAAGAAGAGATTAAGAAACTTGAAAGAGTGTGTTGTAAGATTTAATATCACTCAAATGCCATTGATAACTAAGTCTTCAAGAGAGGTTGAAATTCAAGAACAAGTGAGAGAAACTGATTTTGTAGCAGCAGTAGAGAACAAGAATAGGAAGATGATGATCAACAATCCATTTGTTCGACTACAACATTCATGTTGGCCCTATCTTTTCAGAAATTGTTGGTCCATCACAAGGTTGTAGAATTAGTAGAGGAAGAGAAATAAACTCCAAATCCACAAGAAGAGGAATACATGGAGGAAAAAAATTAGTTTTAGAGGCCCTACGGGAAGAGGAAATCATAAAGATCTTCTTGTTTTATTTTGGTAATGCAAGCTCAGATTCAGTCTTCCTTCATCTTTTGTTAAATATGATTTGATTGATGAATCCACAACAAAATAGAAAATCCCAAGTGTGCAAAGTGTTTCCATGGAATGCAGTGATCCTCTTTATCCTGTATGTTTAGAGCTTGCTACACTTACGGACGGTTGCATTAAATCACCAAGAACATATTCATTAGTTACAACCTACCATGAAAACCTTCATTCCTTGGAGGAAAATAAGACAAATTTAGAGGTCTTGAGTAAGAAAAATATCACACAAGAGATTTCATACTCTTATTCCACTTCATCCTTCTAAAAATATGATTTTTTGGATGATTTTGAGCTATCAAATTTTATGTTTGAAGGTGAGGATGCCCATGGTGAACAAATTACAAATTCAAAAGCCATCGTAGAGAGGAAGAAGAACCCTTGGTACAATGGGACAAAGAAGAGGTTGATTTCCTATCATATTCGGAGGATAACATTGGTGAAGAAGAAGCATAGAACTCATTAACTTCGTTTCCCCATAATATATCCTTCAACACATAAATCATGTTGTTATGGAAGAGAGTATTCAAGAACAACCTGCTACTCAAAATAGCCGATTGAATATGAGCTAGAGGATTTTAATCTTCCAAGCTTCACATTGGATAAGGAGGAAGGGAACAATGATGAAAACCATTCCAAATTAGTCATGAAGGTAGAGAATCAAATATTTGTAGATTTAAAACAAGATCTAAATCGGTGTGTAAATAACCACCTTTTCCATGAATATCTACAAGAAGACTTCATTATTGAAGTTGGGCTTTAGAGAAATGGGAAAACTTCACGTATCATACCTTTTCTAATCGGTACTTGGTTATTTTAGAACCAAGATCAGAGTTTCCACTAGTCATGCTTACTTCCAAGCATGAGGGTGAGTTTTAGAGTTCGAGGATCAACCCCAATGCCTCTTGATCCAAATGTAGAGAAAATAAAAGAGGCATTTGTCTTGTTGCTAGTTGATACCTTGATGAATTGGGTGGAAAATAAGCTTGTATTTAGTTTTTCAATCGTGCAAAACACCACGTCCATTTCTAAATCAGTCACATGCTCCAAATTTGTGAGGATTTGTTTGATTTTTCCATTCCTATGGTTAGAGTAGAGTAGGTAGGTTTTTGTTTTCAAAAGAAGAAGTACTTGTGCACACTCTGCATGTTTCCACTTGGAACATGTATGATATTCCCCTTTGTACATAGTTTTTGTGTTGTTTTTTTGCTCTTCCACGGTTGGTTGGAGGTCGAGTTTTCATGGGGAAAATTAGAATTTAACATCGTTACCAAGTTCATCCAAATACACATGTGCTCCACAAGACTTCTACAAGTGCTTCATCTTTGTCAATTAATCATCAGTTTAAGGTCCAAAATGCTTCAAGTAGATTCAGGGGTGTGTTCTTCAAATTTTGGATCAGATTTCGTGCTTATAATACTGACCCCATGCCCAAGATGCTTTAGGAAAATTGTTAACTCATCTAGAAGGTATATGTCCCTATGAGTTGCCAAATTGTTATCCACTTTTACCCCTGGCAAAAATGGACTACTCGGGAAACTTGGACCTAGACATTTTCATGGGAGCTTGGTGAGGAATCTAGAATTACAGGTAAATTTCATGTTTTGGGCACTTAGAATTATTTGTATACAAATATCCATTTTATTCAACTCAAAGAAATCCATACTTGGTGAAAAAATGAAAAATGAGGAACAGTCGTGCAAAACTACAAAAGTCGCTCAAAACTGGGATTAGCACACATAAGCTGCAAAAGTTGCACAACACTAGGAAAATATGTGCATAAATTCAAAATCCACATACCACTAGGAAAATCATGCATCATTGTGAAAACCGCGCATAACTGGAAAATGACAGTTTTTCGCGTGAACTTAAAATGGCCATAAATTTTGACCTACTATTCTTATTTTCACAAAATTTATATAGTTGAAAAGGTCTCAAAATCCTCTATAACATGGAAATTAGATTTATTAATTTTATTTAGGTTATATATATGAAATATTAGAAAACATATCCATCATGAAAATTACGAGTTCTAGGCATCCAAATAATAAAGCATTAATGAAGTATGGTCCTATTTTCTTCTTCGAGAGAAGATAGAGTACATTTAGGAATGGATTTTAAGAGGTTCCCATACCTTTTTCAAATCATTTAATGAATTTTTTTTGGTCGGTGGGAGAAAAATTTGAGTTCACTCTTTCTCTTTTCCCCATCTCCTTCTATATATCATAAACTCTTCTCATTTTGAGAAGGAGAGATATGTTGGGACATGGGGAAACTCTTGAATTTTTTTTTCTCAATTACATTATGCTGCAAACCTTCACATGGACTCTGTAAATGTATTTTTACCTCTAATCCACATATGTAATGGACTATGTATATTATGGAGCAATAAATATTGTGTATTGTGGTGTTCCTTCAACCCTTTCGATTTTTCTTGCATTCCCTGCCTCTCCATTATTATTGTTTTGTTTTGTGTATGCTTATTTCATTTATAGATTTTTTTTTTGTGTTTCATGGAGTGTAGATGGTAAATAAATATTTTGTTCTGTGTCACACTAGTCTAGTCTCTCTCAACTCCATTTTCCTTCTATCTTCTCCATTGGCAATATGTCTCATTCCCTTTTCTTGGTGATATCACCTCTTTAGGTTAGGATTTCATTTTCATGCATATCTCTAACCTTTCTCTCTCTCTCTCTCTCTCTCTCTCTCTCTCTCTCTCTCTCTCTCTCTCTCTCTCTGGTCCCTTGGAATTGATAGTTTATGATTAGTTAGTTGTATTTCCTTCCTTAGGAGTAGTTTAGTGATATGATTAGGTTGAGGAACGAACCTTCTCTTGAGGTCCATCCCAGGTATGCAAGTCCCACAACTTGAGAGATGGTCTAATATTCACCAAAAAATTAGGGATCCATAACTAGATATCCTAGGGTGCTAATTTTTGATAGAACAGATTCTGGCATGCCCGATGGGACATGAATGAAGAGCTTTACATCTTCATTTAAAACATTTGGTGTGTTCTCTTTGGAATCTCAGCCTTTGAAGGCACATTCAAAGCACATTTGGATACTCCACGATCTACACAACCCATTTATGAGTTTCAGACCTTACCTTTAATCTATTTCCATCCATTTTTATTTCCATATCTACACAACCCATTTATGCTTATTTCATTTGTAGATTTTTTTTTGTGTTTCATGGAGTGTATATGGTAAATAAATATTTGGTTATGTGTCACATTAGTCTAGTCTCTCTCAACTCCATTTTCCTTCTATCTTCTCCCTTTGCAATATGTTTCATTCCCTTTTCTTGGTGATATCAGCTCTTTAGGTTAGGATTTCATTTTCATGCATATCTCTAACCTTTCTCTCTCTCTCTCTCTGGTCCCTTGGAATTGATAGTTTACGATTAGTTAGTTTTATTTCCTTCCTTAGGAGTAGTTTAGTGATATGATTAGGTTGAGGAACCAGCCTTCTCTAGAGGTCCATCTTAGGTATGCAAGTCCCACAACTTGAGAGATGGTCTAATGTTCGCCAAAAGTAGGGATCCATAAGTAAATATCCTAGGGTGCTAATTTTTGACACAACAGGTTTTGGCATGCCCGATGGGACATGAATGAAGAGTTTTACATCTTCATTTAAAACATTTGGTGTGTTCTTGTTGGAATCTTAGCCTTGAAGGCATATTCAAAGCACATATGGATACTCCAGCGATCTACACAACCCATTTATGAGTTTTAGACCTTTCCTTTAATCCATTTCCATCCATTTTTCTTTCCATATCTTTCATTTTTCTTCTATCCATGAAGTTGTGTAATCATGACTTCATTTCCATCATGGGATCACCATTTTTAGCAGAAGCAAAAATGTTGTTCAATATCACCTTCAAGATATTACAATTCACCCTTAGATCATCTCTATGACCATGATAAATTTGAGTATGCATATCCATATGCGAAAGATGTAAATCAGTTTGGTTATCCACCAAAATATGGATCTATAGAAGAGTAGGATTATGTAGATTTTGGAGGCCATCTTATGCCTAAAGATTTCTATTTATAGAGAAAGGTTCAAGATTTGGAGTTGAACATGTGTAGGTGAGGATCAAAGAGATGATGAAGGAAACCCATATTGGTTTCAGAGAAGTAAAAAAGCTTCAACTCATAATCAAAATGTTGACTCAAGTTGGAGAGTGGATTAAAAATAGGGAGGCTTATGAATCTAATGTTAGACATTCCTTTCAATGGGAAACCCCTGCATTACAATCTCATAGTCCTCTTCCCATTTCCCAACCTATTTCAGCTCAACTTGAACCTAATTTCCCTAACTTTCCACCCGCTGCTCCCAAAGTAAGAATTTCATCTCTCCATTTTCTTCCCTTCCATCCCATATTCAATTCTCTTCCCTTTTCCCTTCCAAAACTCATTCCCCTCCATAGAAACAAGAAATTAAACCTTCCTTTCCACCAAAAACATTGCAAAAATTATTTAAATCCCAAACCACCTGTCCTTTTGCATTCCCAAACCCATTTTAGGAAGAATAAAATTAGAAAATTAGTGGAGGAGGGAAGAAAAATGAGGAGCCTATCAAAAAGAAGAGATTGCAAGAAACTTGAAAGAGTGTGTTGTAAGATTCAATATCACTCAAATGCCATTGATAACTAAGTCTTCAGTAGAGGTTGAAATTCAAGAACAAGTGAGAGAAATTGATTTTGTAGCAGCAGTAGAATAAGAATAGGAAGATGATGATCAACAATCCATTTGTTCTTACTATAACATTCATGTTGGTCGTATCTTTTCAAAAATTGTTGATCCATCACGGGTTGTAGAATTAGTAGAGGAAGAGAAATAAACTCCAAATCCACAAGAAGAGGAACACATGGAGGAAAAAAATAAGTTTTAGAGGCCCTACGGGAAGAGGAAATCATAAAGAGCTTCTTGTTTTCTTTTAGTAATGGAAGCTCGATTCAGCTCTTCCTTCATCTTTTGTTAAATATGATTTGATTGATGAATCCACAACAAAATAGAAAATCCCAAGAGTGCAAAGTGTTTCCATGGAATGCATTGATCCTCTTTATCCTACATGTTTAGAGCTTGCTACACTTACGGAAGGTTGCATTAACTCACCAAGAACATATTCATCAATTACAACCTACCATAAAAACCTTCATTCCTTGGAGGAAAACAAGACAAATTTAGAGGTCTCGAGTAAGTAAAATTTCACACAAGAGATTTCATAATCTTATTCCACTTCATCCTTCTAAAAATATTATTTTTGGATGATTTTGAGCTATCAAATTTTATGTTTGAAGGTGAGGATGCCCATGGTGAACAAATTACAAATTCAAAAGCCATCGTAAAGGAAGAAGAACCCTTGGTACAATGGGACAAAGAAGAGGTTGATTTGCTATCATATTTGGAGGATAGCATTGGTGAAGAAGGAGCCATAGAAATCATACCTTTGTTTCCCCATAATATATCCTTCAACACATAAATCATGTTGTCATTGAAGAGAGTATTCAAGAACAATCTGCTACTCAAAATAGCTTTGATTCAATATGAGCTAGAGGATTTTAATCTTCCAAGCTTCACATTGGATAAGGAGGAAGGGAACAATGATGACAACCATTCCAAATTATTCATGAAGGTAGAGATTAAAATATTTGTAGATTTAAAACAAGATCCAAATCAGTGTGCAAATAACCACCTTTTCCATGAATGTCTACAAGAAGACTTCATTATTGAAGTTGGGCTTTAGAGAAATGGGAAAACTTTGCGGATCATACCTTTCCCAATCACGTACTTGGTTATTTTAAAACCAAGATCAGATTTTGCACTAGTCATGCTTACTTCCAAGCATGAGGGTGAGTTTTAGAGTTTCGAGGATCAGCCATGCAATGCCTCTTCAATCCAAATGTACGAGAAAATAAAAGAGGCATTCGTCTTGTTTCTAGTTGATACCCTAATGAATTGGGTGGAAAATAAGCTTGTATTTAGTTTTTCAATCATGCAAAACACCATGTCCATTTCCAAATCAGTCACATGGTCCAAATTTGTGAGGATTTGTTTGATTTTTCCATTCCTATGGTTAGAGTAGAGTAGGTAGGTTTGTTTTCAAAAGAATAAGTGCTTGTGCACACTCTGCATGTTTCCACTTGGAACATGTATGATCTTCCCCTTTGTACATAGTTTTTGTGTTGTTTTTTTGCTCTTCCACAGTTGGTTGGAGGTCAGTTTTCATGGGGAAAATTAGAATTTAACATCATTACCAAGTTCATCCAAATACACATGTGTTCCACAAGACTTTTGCAGTGCTTCATCTTTGTCAACTAATCATCGATTTTGGTCCAACAATGCTTCAAGTAGATTCAGGGGTGTGTTCTTTGAATTTTAGATCAGATTTCATGATTATCATACTAACCCCATGCCCCAACAGATGCTTTAGGAAAATTGTTAACTCATCTAGAAGGTATATGTCCCTATGAGTTGCCAAATTATTATCCACTTTTACCCCTGGCAAAAATAGACTACTCGGGAAACTTGGACCTAGACATTTTCATGGGAACTTGGTGAAGAATCTAGAATTATAGGTAAATTTCATGTTTTGGGCACTTAGAATTATTTGTATACAAATATCCCTTTTATTCAAGCTCAAAGAAATCCATTCTTGGTGAAAAAATGAAAAATGAGGAAAATTCGTGCAAAACTACAAAAGTCACTCAACACAAATTTGGGAAAAGCCACACATAATCGAAAAGTTGCACAACACTAGGAAAATATGTGCATAAATAAAAAATCCATCAAACATTGAGAAAATATGTGCATAAATTCAAAATCCACATAACACTAGGAAAATCTGCGCATCATTGTGAAAACCGTGCATAAGCTGGAAAACGCAGGTTTTCGCGCGAACTTAAAATGCTCATAAATTTTGACCTACTATTCTAATTTTCACAAAATTTATATAGTTGAAAAGGTATCAAAATCCTCTATAACATGGAAATTAGATTTATTAATTTTATTTAGGTTATATATATATGAAATATTAGAAAACATATCCATCATGAAAAAGTACGAGTTCAGGCATCCAAATACAAGCATTAATGAAGTATAGTCCTATTTTCTTCTTCCAGAACCTAGAGTACATTGAGGAATGGATTTTCAAAGGTGACCATACTTTTTTAAAATCATTTAATGAATTTTTTGGTGGGTGGGAGAAAAAATTTGAGTTCACTCTTTCTCTTTTCCCCATCTCCTTCTATATATTATAAACTCTTCTCATTTTGAGAAGGAGAGATATGTTGGAATATGGGGACACTCTTGAATTTTCCTTCTCAATTACATTATGCTAAAAACCTTCACATGGACTTTGTAAATGTATTTTTACCTCTATTCCTCATATGTAATGGACTGTGTATATTATGGAGCAATAAATATTGTGTATTGTGGTGTTCCTTCAACCCTTTCTCATTTTTCTTGCATTCCCTTGCCTCTCCATTATTATTGTTTTGTTTTGTGTATGCTTATTTCATTTGTAGAATTTTTTTTTGTGTTTCATGAAGTGTAGATGGTAAAAAAATATTTGGTTCGTGTCACATTAGTCTAGTCTCTCTCAACTCCATTTTCCTTCTATCTTCTCCCTTGGCAATATGTCTCATTCCCTTTTCTTGGTGATATCACCTCTTTAGGTTAGGATTTCATTTTCAAGCATATCTCTAACCTTTCTCTCTCTCTCTGTGGTCCCTTGGAATTGATAGTTTAGGATTAGTTATTTTTATTTCCTTCCTTAGGAGTAGTTTAGTGATATGATTAGGTTGAGGAACCAGCCTTCTTTGGAGGTCCATCTCAGGTATGCAAGTCCCACAACTTGAGAGATGGTCTAATGTTCGCCAAAAAGTAGGGATTCATAACTAGATATCCTAGGGTACTAATTTTTGACATAGTAGTTTTGGCATGCCCGATGGGACATGAATGAAGAGCTTTACATCTTCATTTAAAACATTTGGTGTGTTCTTGTTGGAATCTCAGCCTTCGAAGGCAAATTCAAAGCACATCTGGATACTCCACTGATCTACACAACACATTCATGAGTTTTAGACCTTTCCATTAATCCATTTACATCCATTTTTCTTTCCATATCTTTCACTTTTCTTCTTTCCATGAAGTTGTACAATCATGAATTCATTTCCATCATGGGATCCCCATTTTTAGCAGAAGCAAAAATGTTGTTCAAATTCACCTTCAGGATATTACAATTCACCCTCGAGATCATCTCTATGACCAAGATAAATTTGAGTATGCATATCCGTATGAGAAAGATGCAAATCAGTTTGGTTATCCACCAAAATATGGATCTATTCAAGAGTAGGATTATGTAGATTTTGGAGGCCATCTTATGCCTAAAGATGTCTATTTGTAGAGAAAGGTTCAAGAGTTGGAGTTGAACATGTGTAGGTGAGGATCAAAAGAGATGATGAAGGAAACCCATATTGGTTTTGCCAAGTAAGAGAAAAAGCTTCAACTCATAATCAAAATGTTGACTCAAGTTGGAGAATGGAATAAAAATAGGGAGGCTTATGAATCTAATGTTAGACATTCCTTTCAATGGGAAACCCTGCATTACCATCTCACATCCTCTTCCCATTTCCCAACCTATTTCAGCTCAACTTGAACCTAATTTCCCTAACTTTCCACCCGCTACTCCCACTAAAAATTTTATCTCTCTATTTTCTTCCCTTCCATCCCATATTCAATTCTCTTCCCTTTTCCCTTCCAAAATCATTCCCCTCCATAGAAACAAGAAATTAAACCTTCCTTTCCACCAAAAACATTGCAAAAATTATTTAAATCCCAACCCACTGTCCTTTTGCATTCCCAAACCCATTTTAGCGAGAATAAAATTAGAAAATCAGTCGAGGGAAGAAAAATGAGGAGTTTATCAAAGAAGAGATTGCAAGAAACTTGAGAAGAGTGTGTTGTAAGATTCAATATCACTCAAATGCCATTGATAACTAAGTCTTGAGTAGAGGTTGAAATTCAAGAACAAGTGAGAGAAACTGATTTTGTAGCAGCAGTAGAACAAGAACAGGAAGATGATGATCAACAATCCATTTGTTCGACTACAACATTCATGTTGGCCCTATCTTTTCAGAAATTGTTGATCCATCACAAAGTTACTGAGAATTATTAGAGGAAGAGAAATAAACTCCAAATCCACAAGAAGAGGAACACATGGAGGGAAAAAAATCAGATTTAGAGGCCCTACAGAAGAGGAAATCATAAAGAGCTTCTTGTTTTCTTTTGGTAATAGAAGCTCAAATTCAGCTCTTCCTTCATCTTTTGTTAAATATGATTTGATTGATGAATCCACAACAAAATAGAAAATCCCAAGTGTGTAAAGTGTTTCCATGGAATGCAGTGATCCTCTTTATCCTGCATGTTTAGAGCTCTACACTTCTAGAAGGTTGCATTAACTCACTAAGAACATATTCATCGATTCAACCTACCATGAAAACCTTCATTCCTTGGAGGAAAACAAGACAAATTTAGAGGTCTCGAGTAAGAAAAATATAACACAAGAGATTTCATACTCTTTTTCCACTTCATCCTTGTAAAAATATGATTTTTTGGATGATTTTGAGCTATCAAATTTTATGTTTAAAGGTGAGGATGCCCATGGTGAACAAATTACAAATTCAAAAGCCATCGTAGAGGAAGAAGAACCCTTGGTACAATGGGACAAAGAAGAGGTTGATTTCCTATCATATTTGGAGGATAGAATTGGTGAAGAAGGAGCCATAGAACTCATTACCTTTGTTTCCCCATAATATATCCTTCAAAACATAAATCATGTTGTTATGGAAGAGAGTATTCAAGAACAACTCTTGCTACTCAAAAACAAACTTTGATTGAATATGAGCTAGAGGATTTTAATCTTCCAAGCTTCACATTGGATAAGGAGGAAGGGAACAATGATGAAAACCATTCCAAATTAGTCATGAAGGTAGAGAATCAAATATTTGTAGATTTAAAACAAGATCCAAATCAGTGTGCAAATAACCACCTTTTCCATGAATATCTACAAGAAGACTTCATTATTGAAGTTGGGCTTTAGAGAAATGGGAAAACTTCACGGATCATACCTTTCCTAATCAGGTACTTGGTTATTTTAGAACCAAGATCAGATTTTCCACTAGTCATGCTTACTTCCAAGCATGAGGGTGAGTTTTAGAGTTCTGAGGATCAGCCGCAATGCCTCTTCAATCCAAATGTAGAGAAAATAAAAGAGGCATTTGTCTTGTTGCTAGTTGATACCTTGATGAATTGGGTGGAAAATAAGCTTGTATTTAGTTTTTCAATCATGCAAAACACCACGTCCATTTCCAAATCAGTCACATGCTCCAAATTTGTGAGGATTTGTTTGATTTTTCCATTCCTATGGTTAGAGTAGAGTAGGTAGGTTTGTTTTCAAAAGAAGAAGTACTTGTGCACACTCTGCATGTTTCCACTTGGAACATGTATGATCTTCCCCTTTTTACATAGTTTTTGTGTTGTTTTTGCTCTTCCACAGTTGGTTGGAGGTCGGTTTTCATGGGGAAAATTAGAATTTAACATCATTACCAAGTTCATCCAAATACACATGTGTTCCACAAGACTTCTATAGTGCTTCATCTTTGTAAACTAATCATCGTTTAAGGTCTAACAATCCTTCAAGTAGATTCAGGGGTGTGTTATTCAAATTTTAGATCAGATTTCATGCTTATCATACTGACCCCATGCCAAACATATGCTTTAGGAAAATTGGTAACACATCTAGAAGGTATATGTCCCTATGAGTGCCAAATTGTTATCCACTTTTACCACCTGGCAAAAATGGACTACTCGGGAAACTTGGACCTAGACACTTTCATGGGAGCTTGGTGAAGAATCTAGAATTACAGGAAAATTTCATGTTTTGGGAACTTAGAATTATTTGTATGCATATCTCCATTTTCTTCAAGCTCAAATAAATCCATACTTGGTGAAAAAATGAAAAATGAGTAAAGGTCGTGCAAAAGTACAAAAGTCGCTCAACACTGGGAAAAGCCACACATAACTGCAAAAGTTGCACAACACTAGGAAAATATGTGCATAAATAAAAAATCCATGAAACATTGGGAAAATATGTGCATAAATTCAAAATCCACATAACACTAGGAAAATCTGCGCATCATTGTGAAAACCGCGCATAACCGGAAAATGACAATTTTTCTTGTGAACTTAAAATGGCCATAAATTTTGACCTACTATTCTAATTTTCACAAAATTTATATAGTTGAAAATGTCTCAACATCCTCTATAACATGGAAATTATATTTATTAATTTTATTGAGGTTATATATATGAAATATTAGAAAACATATCTAGCATGAAAAAGTACTGAGCCTGGGCATCCAACTACCAACATTAATGAAGTATGGTCCTCTTTTCTTCTTCCAGAAGCTAGAGTACATTGAGGAATGGATTTTTAGAGGTGCCCATACCTTTTTCAAATCATTTAATGAATTTTTTTGTGGGTGGGAGTATAAATTTGAGTTCACTCTTTCTCTTTTCTCCATCTCCTTCTATATATTGTAAACACTTCTCATTTTGAGAAGGAGAGATATTCTGGGACATGGGGAAACTCTTGAAAAAAAAATTCTCAATTACATTATGCTAAAAACCTTCACATGGACTCTATAAATGTATTTTTACCTCTATTCCACATATGTAATGGACTGTGTATATTATGGAGCAATAAATATTGTGTATTGTGGTGTTCCTTCAACCCTTTCAATTTTTCTTGCATTCCCTTGCCTCTCCATTATTATTGTTGTGTTTTATGCATGCTTATTTAATTTTTAGGTTTCTTTTTTATTTCATGGAGTTCAGATAATAAATTAAGATTTGGAGTGTGTCACATTGGTCTCTCTCTCTCTCTCTCTCTCTCTCTCTCTCTCTCTCTCTCTCTCTCTCTCTCTCTCTCTCTCTCTCTACATTTCCTTCATTATGAGTAGTTTAGTTCTAGGATTAGGTAAAGGAACCATCCTTCTCTAGAGGTCCACCTTAGGTATACAAGTCCCACAACTTGAGATATGGTCCAATGTTTTCCAAAAATTAGGGATCCATAACCATATATATCATGTTGCTAATTTTTAACATAACATGGTGCACGTGTTAATAATCTCTCATTGAATGTATATGATTGAATGGATGTTAATGGTTGTTGTAACTAATAATAAATTAAGTAATAAATTTTTAGGACTTATTCACCCCCTCTCAATCCATTATTCTTCCAACACTCTTGATATATTCCTACAATAATTAAAAATCCTAGTGTTAGTAAAGATACTAGTGAAGAGTACATCCCAATAAGGAATACCTAATGCTGCACTAAAATACTATGGATCAAAGGTAAAGGAAATGAAGAATATATCTAGATGCTAATAAAAAAACCAATGCTCAACTTTTGAAAATTTCTAGTGAATCAAATCAAGTATAAAGCGATACTCAAAATGATTTCCAACATTGATATGTCAACTAAACTAATAACCAAGTGCCCCTATATAATTCCTTTCATTTAATTTCATAATTAACCCCAAAAAGGCTTACTATCAAAAATATAAGATGTCCAAAAAATGTGAACAAAGTACAAAGAGGTCAGGGTGCCCAGAGGGGATGGAGGCACTTAGACGGTGTCTTGGTTGGGTGTTGGTGTCTAGGAAAGGAACACTAGGAAAACAAGAAGGTAATATCAAAGGTAGAAACATAAAGCAAACAAAGATGGCCAAATACATGGGATAATCAAGTGCTTTTCTTACTTAGGAATCATATGAATAGTAATATGTGATCAAGACTAGATAGATACCAAAAGTGCATGATTTATTATCTACATTTTCCCTCACTTCATGTTTTTGAGTGAAATATCGATAACATAAAGTAGATGGAACATGCATACCTAATAACCATGTAGGTCGATGACAAAAAGTGTGCCAAGAGACAAGGAAAATCATGGAATGATAAAAATGTGAAGCGTGGAAGCTAAAGAAGAGGAAGTGAAAAGTGATGATGATGACCCTAGGGCAAGAGCATATGTGTAGATGTCATGATTTTTCCTGTTGTGTTGATGATGTGATTGATGTTTTTGATGTGATGTGACTACCGCTTCCCATAAGGATGGACCTGCAAAAGAGAAGAACGATTAAGTAGTCAAATGTGTGAGTATATAATCAAAATAAGTAAAATAAAGTATGTAAAAATGTGAAAAAGGAACATGTGCACTGATCCGTGATGAGAAAAGAGATAGAAAGGATCCTGAAGATGATGTAGAAGAATGAGTTTTTTTGGGTGATCTCACGCCGGTTGAGATGACTACGGATTTTTTTGGGCCAATATCACACCAAGACATGGAAGAAGTATAGGGAGAAAATTATGGTGTCATCCTCCAACCTTTAACCACTTCCCAAAAATGTAGAACACCACTGCAGATGGTGTGTAAAAATCCAATCTATTTTGAACAGTTCCGATCCAACGTAAAAGTAGAAAATGTTGTGTAGTGCATGTATGCCAAGTGTTGAAGGATTGTTGTCCTATAAAATCAATTGTGTGAAGTGTTATAGAATGTGTTGAATTAAAAAATGATTTGTAACTTACCTTGGTCACAGGAATCTAGGAATGGTCGGGGTACCCAAGTGCTAATGTCCTAGTCTAGATGTTAGTGTATGTGTTGTAGTGAGGACCCAAATCAGGATTTAGGTCATTGTTGAGACTAATGACTATGTTGTATCGGTATTGAACTGTGTTGTGTGATGACTGTGAACTATTGTGTGGGGTGAATGATTCACCCAAATGATGCCCCTCTTTTGGGGTACATGTGACATCACTGAGGAGTATGGGGTCCAAAGGATGACTAACCTCCATGTTAAACCGATGCCCTATGGGGGATTGTGCTTGGTAGAAACCCAAGGCATATGCAAACAAAATTTATAGGAGAAAATTTTTAGTACAAGCAAGATAAACACACATGCAAAATATAATGTGTAAGATAATCATGCAAAAATATAGTGTAAACACGCAAGAAGAAAAAGTAGACTGTGAAAAGTGGGTTTCAAACATGGGACATCACTCATGATGTCACAAGAAAATCAAGACCACAATGGCCACAACCATACAAGCAATCGGATAATAATCAATGCATAGGGAAAATCCGAAACAATGATAGAGAAGAGAAATTAATGTAACAGATACAACAGAGAAGCATATAGACCTACAAGATAAATTATGCACATGAAGAACTCGTTAACATGATAGAAATATATAAAGTATGTTAAATCATGTATACTCGATATTTATCTACTATGAAAAATGAAACAATAACACTTGTAGTGTATGAAAGTGGATGCCCCTAGGAGTCGATGTGGGATTGGTATGAGGTATTACACCAAACATCCATGTTGCGTGTATCGATCTATAGAATCTGTGATCACAACTAGAAAGAAAGTGAATGTGCATGTGTGTATGGAAAAGATAATGACATACAAAATATTTGTCTAGCATGTGTAAAAGTGTACATGTAAGCATATAAAACATGATTAAATGTGGACAAGATATAAGTATGTTGTGGATGTGATGGAAGGGAATACATAGTGAATGATAGGAGTAATTTTCCCCCCGAGTGAATGTGAATAAGTGTGTAGGTGATGACGTTCATTTATACATGCCCCCTCAGTAGTCAAGAATGATCCGTAGAACAAGATTGCATCATCGGGAAATGGTTTGATAGTGCACTAGAAAGATGTGATCAATAAATCGTAGAGCATAAAGAGAGTGTGAGTGAGTGAATGCATGAGTGTTGTGAGTTCCATTTGATATGTAGACCCGCTTGATCGAGTAGGTACCATGTAACTAGAGTGCATCATAGGGAAATGACTGTAATGTGTAGAAGTAGATTCCAGAAAGATATGTCATGAATGTGTAGAGTAGAGGATGCATAGAAAGAAATGAATGTGTGAAATGTGAAGTGTGAACTATATAGTATGTAATGTGTAGTGTGTAGTATGTGAGTTTCATGTGTATAGGATTCCCTCAACAATCAAGTGTGAACCATAGCACGAGAGTGCGTCATCAGGTAATGAGCATTGTTTACACTTAGTGTCGCTTAAGATGCATAACATTGAGTGGATTATTTTTGGCTTGCCCAAAAGAGTGGAAAGATAATAGACATCACCGCCAATCTTGTCAGTAATAATATAAGGACCAAGCCAATTAGGCTTGAATTTTCCTTTGAGAGGAGCATCAACGTTCATGTTTTTCTGATTTTCTTTTAATACAAGATCACCCACATTGAACTCGCGAGGAGAATTTTGCGATTGTATGATTGGGTGATTGGATATTTATATGCACAAAGATGTTTGAGAGATTGTATGTAGTGAGAATTAAGAATTTCTAGCTCATGTAAGCATTTTTCACAATATTCATTGTCTTAAAGTATACCTTTGATCAAAACACATAACGATGGTATCTCAAGTTCTAATGGGATCTTTGGACTCGAGTAATATAGACTAGTGAAAAAGGAGTGGCATTATTAGGCATACGCACACTAGTACGGTAAGCCCAGAGAGCGTATAAGAGTTGATTATGTCATTCATCACCACTACTAGCAATAGTTTTGTGTAAGATTTTGACAATAGTCTTATTAGTGGCCTCAGCTTGGCCATTTCCCTACGAGTAATAAGGAGTAGAGAAGGATTGTTTAATTTTTAATTTTGCACAAAACTTTTTAACATCCTTATTTTTGAAAGAAGATCCATTATTAGTGATAATGATAGAGGGAATGTTGAAGCATGTAATGATGTGAGTAGTGATGAAACCAAAAATATAAGAATGAGTTGTGGTGCACAATGGGGTGCTTCAACTTATTTAGTAAATTACTATGTTTCCATAATAATAAACTTGTGGCCATTAGTGGATTCAATATTGATCATGTCACTAAGATTGAAGCCCCATAGAGAAAAAGGCCATGTCAGTACAATCGGATGGAGATCATATGCATATGCATGGTACAAATTATTGTGTTTTTACATTTATCATAGTGTGTAGCATATTCGAGGAAAGATTTTTCCATGGTAGGCTAATAATAGCCCTGTCATAATAGATTTTGTGACATGGATTTTCTAGAAAATTGGCCACCGCATAGGTTGTCATGTATCTAAGAAATAGTGGTGGGGATGTCAGCGAGTCCCAAAAAATGCAGCACATGGCTATAAAATGCATGTTTAAATAATTCCACCCCAATAATGACATAACGGGTGGCCTCATGGCGTGTGCCGAGCGAGATTCATGAGGTTGAATTCCATTGGGAATTTTTTTTGATAGAGAATGTTGTAAATTGGAATGAACCATCCAGGTTTTCATGATTCGCATGTGATGGCACAAGCTGCTAGCGGTAGGGTAGAAGTGGAAGTTTGTTACAAGTTCTAAATAATGAACATGGATTTCTCATCAGTGATGTCCTAAGGGATAGGTGATGTCACACTAGCCATGGCATTTTCATGTCGATTTTCCTTACAAGGGATGTCAGTGAGAGAGTAAGACTCAAAGGTAGCTAAGAGATCCTTAACAAGCATATTATATGGAATTATATGCTCATATTTTTGTGATATGCTTCATTAACTTGATTAATAACAAGCTATGAATCACTATTATGCAAATATGTCAAATAAGAACATTTCGAGTGGTAGTAAGGTCAAGGATAAGGGCTTCATACTCAGTGATGTTATAAGTGTAGGAAAACCCTAAGTGATATATAAAGGGGAGAGGATCACCATGTGGAGTGATGAAGACTATCCCAATCCTAGTGCTTAGAGATACAATGAGATCTGTTAAAATACATGGTCCAAGTATTAGAGTCGATGGTGTAAGTAGTGAAGTCATCGTGAACAGAATCAGAGACATGAGATACATTAGGTATAAGTGCTTTAACTAGTTGATCCATAATAACTTGGCCTTTGATTTCTTTCGTGGAATGAATTTGAAGTCAAATTCAATGAGTAACATGACCCAACGCGCCATACATCATGAAATATGTGTGTGAGACAAGATGTATCGTAATGGATCAAATTTGGTGATAATATGGACCTCATTATTAAGAAGGCAATGATACAACTTTTCTGCTACAAAGACAAGACCAAGACAGTTTTTTAACATAACTATAATTACATTTGTTAGAAAGTAGAGTCGACTAATATAATAGACATCCCTTTCATGTTGATAATTTTCGTGTTTCTCTCAGGAGGGCTTCTAAAACATGAATTGTGGCATAAATATATAGCAGGAAAGGTCGCAACCACCTTTGGAGGGACCAAGATAGGTGGATTTAAGAGCTACATTTTAATAGCATAAAATTCTTGTTGAAAATGATCATCCCATACAAATTGAGTATATTTCGTCATCAAATGTGTGAACGGTTGGGTCTTATCAACAAGTTGCATAATAAAGCTGTCAAATAGCTTGAATTTTCCCTTTTAATGAGTGTAATTGACACAAATTTCAAGGTGGCGTGCATGTTAAAAATTACTCTAATTTTATTGGGGTTTATTTCAATACCGCATTGTGAGATAATGTACCCAAGTATTTTTCCAATTGTGACAACAAAAGCACACTTTTTGGATTTAAGCATTCCTTATATTCGCGTAATCATTCAAAGAGTGTGTTTAGACCTTGGGCATGTGTGGAATGATGTCATGATTTAGAAAGTATATCATCAACATAATATTTGATAATCTTGTGAATATAATCATGGAAAATGTGTTTCATTGCTCATTGATAAGTGGCCCTAGCGTTTTTAAGGCCAAAGGTCATAATAGTGTAAAAACATTTCCCATGGAGTGGTAAAGGATTTTTTTCTTGGATCTTCTAGAATATCATAGAAAATCCCCTAATAGAGGAATTTAAGCCACGTATGGAGAGTTGAAGGGACCACATGCATGGCATGGATCCAAGGCCACCCAAGAATAATATTATAATTAAGGTTGTTGGGCATTATGTGGCATGAAATAGATAGTGTACATGAACTGATAGTAATAGGGAGGACAATGGTACCCAAGACACACTTGGGGATATTATCAAAACCATGAATATATACGGAGGAAGGAGTGAAATTATATTTAGAAATACCCATTTGATGGAGGAAAATAATATTACAAATGTTGAGGTTAGAACCATTGTCAACTAAGACACGTTTAACCCCAATATTATTGATACAAACCTGAATATACAAAGGGGGATCATGCTCTAACATTTCTTACAAAGGTAACTCATCTAATGTGAAAGTAATGTGATCTTCGTTAAGAGACAGATCGGATGTAGACTTGTGATAGACATATTCAGGTGATGTGTGAGGATGGATATAAGTGTTAGCTAAATAGGATTTTAGCTTATTGATACAATCAAGATCATTCTGTAACTAAGCATGGATGGCAACATCCATGATGATGAGCACCTAATAAAATAAATGAAGAAGAATGAATCCCCAAGAGTGTTCAAGTGAGACGGGTTCACCAAAATGATTAAGCAAATATATAATTTATATATGCCTAATTCTGATTGCAATGTAGTAATAAATGAATAAGAAATTAAGTATAAAATAAACCCAAGAAAATAAGCAATTAAGATTCAAAACCCTAAGTGAAAATTAGGAGATACAAATACTTAGTTGATTTCAATTATTCTTGGATTGTGCTGAAGTGACGAACTGATGAACAAAGAGGGAGAAATGTTACACAAAGCCTTAGAAAATTGTGCAACCATAGGATTTTCTTAAACTAGGGTGCCTGGAATGGGTCAAGGGCACCTGCAGGTGCTGCAGACCTACTACGAACACACTGTGACTACTCATACCCTCATAAAACCCACTTTGGAGGGGTGTGGTATTCGTTTTCCTTTGTTTCTTGTCACTAGTATTTCACACACTGATCGCTGATGTAAATGATAACCTGCAATAAAGAATGACCTGTAAAACCCTCAAAAGTGCATCAAATCCCAAAAATAAAATAATGCAAATGAGGGGTCAAATTATCCTCAGTTGTCAAACGAGTGATCTTACAACTAAGTGTTACACTACATTTTAGACCCAATGTAGTTCTATGTGTGTTTGTGAAGGGATTTTCCCTAGGTGGCTCTTTTGCGTGTTACATTTGATAGCGAGAAAGTAGTTATATGTATGAAATGTAGATAGATATGTGCATGAAAGAATGAACTTTCCCTCATATGAAGTTTATGTAAAAGAATATAGTCCCTTGCCCTTGTGTGGATGCTAGAATGGATGCTTGAATTCTCTAGAACATCCTTTGGATACAACCTTAGGTGGTGATAGCTAATGCTTAGTGCTTAGTCCCTTATTATGATCACATTAACTTTATAATTATATGATTCCTTTGCTTGAATTTCATAATTAACCCGAAAATGCATACTACCAAAAATATCAAATGAAAAATAGCTAGAAAGGACCCAAAATATGTGAACAAAGTACAAAGACATTAGAGGCTCCCGGAGAGGGGACGAAGGCATTTGTTACTAGCATCCTAACGAGGATTGGTGTCTAGAAAAGGAAGGCTGGGCAAGAAAGATTCTAAGATCAAAGGTAGAAAAAAAAAAAAAAGTAAAGATGGCCAAAGATATGGGTTAATTAGAACTTTTTTTACTTAGGAATCATATGAATACTAGTATGTGATCAAGACTATATAGATACCCAAATTTCTGATTTAGTGTTTACAGGACATCAAATGGAGATAAAATATACTCAATAATGTCATCATGATTTAAAAGGTGAGATTCCACAAATAGATAGTAAATTTATGATAAGAAGATCTCCCAAAGAAGTGAATATTACATACACAGAGAACCCTATTGTAGAGAATCACTTGAATCCTTCAAGGACGTGTTACCACCAAATCACTACACCCTATGTTTGTAACATGGAATTGGTTCAAGATGTGGGACCTTGCATTTGAAGCAATTCTCCAGAGAAGGATGGTTCCTCTTCCTAAACTAGTGCAACAACTAACTCTAATGGAAAGAAATCTAACAACTACTTCTAACCTATGAATTCCAAGGAACCAGGGAGAGATAAATAACATAAAATGAAAGAAATATAACTCTAAGGAGGTGATGCACCAAAAGGGGGTGTAGATAATCTCTTCAATGTGTGTAAATAATAGAAAAATGAAGTGCATAGAGAAGGTGTAACAGTCACCATAGTCAACAACAACATCAAAAAATTAGCACCTCCATGAAAGCACAACAAGTAATGAAATCTGCAAGACAATTTATATTGACACAATACAACTGCAAGTGAATTGAAAAGGTAAGTAAAGACAACGAAACAAGAAAAGGGAAGAACACATCCACAATACTCAAATCCACAAAGCTTCATTGATATACACAATTCAATTAATTACATAGAGAAAGGTCAAGATCATCATGTAAGATGTCTAAAATGAAAGGATACAATACATTTGATTCCTAGAAAAATTTGGCAAAGTTTCGGTAAGTAAAGAATCCTTAATTTAAAATGAAAGGAGCTTACAATTTATAGAAGAATTTGGTGAGGAGAGAGAAAATTAGGTTTCTCGGATGCATGCATTTCTCACCTACCAAATGAAAAATTCAATTCAAAACATCATGAGACACATATGCATAGCCCATCACTATTGTATTGTAGCTTATGGGACAAGAAATTTCTCCCATGCCCCATTAATGGTGGCCTTAGAGTGTAGGAGAAGAATATAAAATTTTTACCCCTTTTCACTCACTAGAAAAATGAATAGGAGAAGACATAGAGGACTAAGACCTTTCCAAAATTCCAATTTTGCGTGAAACGGAGCTCTGGGGAGAAATTTATGGCATTTTGAAGTTATAGACTAGTGGGAGAGCCAGGGGCCATCACTTGTTGCTTCCCAGTTCATTTCGGTGATCCGACCATGCATTACTTGCCTCTTTTTCATCGTTATTCTCCATTTTCTTTACTTCACCCTTTTTGTGAAGTAAAGAAACTTAGTTCACCTTATAACTCTATCTTTCTTTGGCTTTCAAAAAGGTGATAAAGGTTCATTCTTGCTTTGGGACATGGACCGAATCACCCTCCTTACATTGCATTAAATACACATTGATTTACTTATATTTAGCGTGTTGCCTCCTATGTGAAGACTTCAAGATTCAAATAAATGCTTAATACTTGCATACTCTTCCCATACATTGTGGTATTTTACATTTACTTTACTCGTGTTTTGGTAGTTGATCTCCCTCAACATAAGACTTCCACCTTCTAATCTTCATTTTTCACGATAAACCTAGCCATTGCTCACAATGTGTCAATTCACATCTACTTTACTTATATATTGAGCTCTCGTATTGATGATTCTTCCACATGTCATATTTAACTTTACACATTATGCAACTCACCTCACTACGGTGATTTTACCCATACTTACTTACCTTTGCGACCTTGCTTTTGAAGACTTTACATTTATTTTCACCACATTACTCGTCAAGTGGCTTGCATTAGTTTTGTGTCGAATCCACATTACTTTGCTTGTTTAATGGGAAAGCCTAAGTAAATACTTTACTCTCCATATCACTCCCGACACATGCATGCATTTTCCATTCATTGCAACATTTTTTCTCTACTTTACTCACCTTTACTTAGGAATTTTGAACTTATTAAAGACTTGGCTCTCAATTCACCGGTTAACTATATGCACTTGGCCCACTATTTGTTTAATTGAAATGGTCTTCTTCTACTTTACTTTACAAATCTTGGATAATTAAATGTCTTTTACTTCTTTGCTTAACATTATGATTCCTCACCCATACATTACAGTTGACTTGACTTTGCCCCTTACTTGCCTGGAATGCAAGCCAGTAGTTGGCTTGCCAATCACCAATTTATAATGTGAACTAGGCCCACTTCCTTGGCATTGATTTCAATTTTCTTTTCTTGCATCGATTGCAAACTAATTTTATTGTTTAGTAATTTCCCTCCATTCGCCGCATTGTGTTGCTCACTCGACAAGTCGATTAGACCACCTTTGAGTCATGCCTCTTTTGACTCCTCTGCTTGGTCCGTGAGCTAGCTGGCTGAGAAATATTATTGCCATGCCCACCTCTGTGACTTTCTCACTTGTGATTCATTGTTAACTCACTATGGAAAGTTCCTTTTCTTGACCCCCGATCATGGTCACCCTCTAGTTTCCAATCACTACCTCTGCATGGCCAGAGCTTGCTCATCCTCTCATTTTCATGGCCAAATCGATAATCCCGTGGGCCCCAGTTCTTCTCGCTAGACTTCAAAAATGCCTTTGAACGAAGTTGGCCATGCTTCCACAATCTGATCTCACCTATGCATTGAATGGTCAAGATTAGGGATCTCGTCCCCAATCCTCCTCTTTGGCTTGATGCGATCCTTCAACTTTCATTTTCTTCATGAGAGGAGCTCGCCTTTAGGCTCGGTCACTTATTTTATCTCGACTCCCAACCTTCCCTCTTTTGTGTCGGGTGAGTGTCTCACCAAGCCCCTTGGGCTTGGCCCTTTTTTTTCATTATACGAGCATGGCTCATTTGGGCCATATGCGTCCAAACCTACCATGATCCCCCAACTTCAATGTTTCTTTGGGTGAGTTATCACCTCCACATGGCCTAGCTCCATGTCAAGCCCCTTCCATATGTTTATCTTGACCATTCAGCAAGCTCATTCCCCGACTAGAATTGTATGAGCTCGCAAGCCTTTCACCATGGTGATCCAACTCGCTGACATAACTTGCCTCAGTAAGCCCACACGAGGTCTTCAACTTGTTAATCTCAAGGAGCTCAACCCTCCACTCATCACCGATGCCCCGAACTTGACTTGCCGAGTCTAGTACTAATGCAACCCTCACACGAGCATAGCTCCTGATCTATGAATCAACTCGCTTGAGATTTGGTTACCACTGTCTCGAAAAACCAACCAGCTCAACATTTAGCTCGGTAAGTTGTTGGGACTCTGCAACACTTTGACCCCTACTTCCCAATATTCTATATTTTTTGGAGTTTTTGGGGAACCTCTCATCATAGAGGACCCTGAAGGTGAGAGTGGCCTCCTTGGGAGCTATTTTCTAGCGTTGGCCATTTCCGATTTGATGTGGGCCCATAGGGCCTGAATTCCATCATTTTTAAGTTGATCTTAAGGGTCAAAACCCAAAAGAGGAAAAAAATTCCTCAAATATGATTTTCACTCTTGAATTCATTGAATGAGCTTCCGAAGCCTCGAAAACTACTTATAATCCAATTTCATCATTAGGTATCCCTCTCGTGTCTGCGGATCAATCACATCAACTTGCGGGTCCATCTTTTCTAAATGTGGAAAAAGCTTAACATTTTGGTGACTACGTGGGCCATTTATTGATGCATGGAGTCTACCTAAATGCATCCATTACCATGAACGTATTTGAACCTTAAAACCTATACTCCAAAGCCTTCTTGAACACACTTGACCTCAACCTAAAGTGACCCGCTGCTAATTACTATTCTCCAACTTTGTAAGAAAATATTTTAAAAAAATTAAGAGAGTGGAAAATTTTATTAAAACTTGAGATCCACCTTTCCTCGTCAATGGTGATCATGATTCCAAATGACAAACACCTGTAATTTCTGCCCCAACATCGATTGTGCTTGATGGCTATGACATATTGTAGAGTTTGGAGTAAAACATTTGTTAGTTTAGACATCATGGAACTCTATTAAGTTTTTATTTTCTTTCTTCTTCTGAAAGTTCCATCTCCAACATGCCACTTGAAATGTTCTTGAAGGTCGGAGATTTCTTTATACACTGGGGAAGGTTTTCATGGCACTGCTTATTCCTAATTTCTTTTGCAAGGGTTCTTTAGAAGCTTAGCTTTTGATCCAAATGAAAAATGAATGAAAACATTGAAAAATATCCCTTAACCTAATTTTAGTTGCTCTGCATTTGAATAACTTTGAAGATAACAATTATTTCCTATGAGCTTGAGATTCTTGCTGCAATATTCTCTACTTTGAAGCATGGTGAACTATGCAAAAGAACAACAAGAAGTATAGAACATGTGCCCAAGGCACTTAGGAATTGAAAACTAATCTAACAAATAACAATGTGCATAAGCACTTGGAGGAATGAAAATCCTAAACTAATATATATAAGGGTGAGATATTACTCCTCTAGTAGCAGTGCTTGAGGTAGATTCCATTGACCATGGAATCTATAATTCTTCACCATCCAACTTAGCCAATCAGAAAGCATTGTTACTCTTGCATTTTGTGATCATGTAGGGACCACTCCATATTGCATCAAACTTGGAATGCTTTCCCAATTTTTCTCGATCAACATCCCACTTCAGCACCAAGTCTCCCTCTTGGAATTTCTTGCTTTAGCCTTCTTTTCAAAGATCCTCTTGATTAGTGCTTGATCCTTCTCCATGGTTTGCATTACATGCTCTCTTAGTTCTTCCAACTCCATGAGTTCTCGCATACTTGACTTCCATGGGCTCAAACTTAGCTAGCTCCAACTACTTGAGAAGCTCCAACACCAAAGTAACTCAAGTGATATAGGTAGTCTTTCCTCCCTTTGTAGTAAACCATCTTATATGGGGGGCAATTTTTGTGACCTCTTTGGTGTGATCCTATTAGCCCACAAGGCTGATTTGAGCTTGGTATGCCATGTCCACTGATTTTCATCAAGAGTCCTTCTTATGATTCTCAGTAAAGTTCTTGTTTATGGACTCAACTTTCCCATTACCCTAGGGGTAGTAGTTAGAATAAGTGTTGAGATATATTCCATTCTAACAACCCATTCAGTGATCTTTGTTCCAAGAAGAACTAATGCATTATCTGATATGATGGTGACAAGTACACCAAACCTTGTTACTATCCCTCGTAGAAAGTCAATATGTTGGACACGTTTGCCTCTTTGAGTGCCACTGCTTCGGTCCACTTGGTGAAATAATCCATTGTTGTGAGAATCCACTTATGGCCTTGGCTCAAGTTTGGATTGATGACTCCAATGAATTCCAATCCCCATTGCATGAATGGTTGATCTACTGAGATTGGATGAAGTGGCAAAGTGTTGTTAGCCTCTCTTTACTACTGAAGAATGCACACTTCTTGCACTTTTTAATCCATGTATAGTAGTCACTGAACATTGTAGGCCAATAGTAACTAGATTTCATGATTCTAAGATTTATTACTCGTGGAGAAAAGTGACCTCCCACTTATCCATCATGGAACTCTTGTATCACTTTCTCAATCTGATTTGTTCCAATACACCTTAAGATAACTCCATTCGTGTCTTTCTGAATAAGATACATCAATCAAGGCATATGGAATGGACTGGAGTCTAAAATATCTCCTCTTTTCTTTTCTTAACTTCGGAGGACATAGACTCGTTTGAAGGTAATGCATCATATCTTGGGTCTAACATGGTGTAGGCACATCATCATTGGCTACTCTTGACTATCCTACAACACCAAAACAACTTCCTCTTGATTACTTGTCCCATCCTATTAACTGGAAGCTAGCTACTCACATAAGCCTTTTCCATGGACTAGCTTAGTCACCTTTATTTCTATGTCATACTCCATCACACAAGTGATCCAACCTACTCTCTTCTCATTCAAATCCTTGTTTAGGAGGAAGTCCTTGACTCCAACATGAGACACTAACAGTTGAATCTTGTTGTTTAAGACGAGGTGTCTAAAATTCTTTAAGCTTCTTATGACAGTGAGGAAATGTTTCTCAATGAAGGATTACCTCACTTCGTAGTCTTCCAAACTCTTCTTGAATAAATATATGGGTTTTTCTAACCCCTCCTTATTCTTTTGCACTAAGATAGGTGAGATTGTATCTGAACCCCAAAGGCATATAGGATGAAGTCTTTGGAGAAGTTTGGGTTTATGAGAGTCAGATATCAAGATATAGCATGTTTGATAGATTCAAATATCTCATTTCCTTTTTTATCCTCTTGAATGCAAGGATTCTTTAACATCATTTTCAATGGCTTGTCAAGAGTGGTAAAGTCCGGCATAAATATACAAATGAATATTATTCTCCTAAGAAATTTTGAGATATTTCTTATAAATTGGAAATGATAGTGCACAGATATCTTCAACTTTTCGGATCAATGGTTATTCCTTCCTTCAAAACAATGTGTCCTAGAAGCTTGTCTTCATGAGCATAGAAATACACATTTCTTAGGATTTAGGGACACACCAAATCTGCATCTTTGGAACACTTTCCTGAGGTGGAAAAGGTGATCAGTTACATTCTTGGATTATATTGTGATATCATCTAAAGTACAAGAACTATCTTTTTTATCATCCCCTTGAACACCATATCCATTACTCTTTGGAAAGTAGCTCTAGCATTTGATAGTCCAAATGGAATCTTCTTGTAAGCATATGTGCCCCACTTGGTGGTGAAGGTTGTCTTGTACTTGATCATCCTCTTTCACCATAATCTAATTATAGCCTAAGTAGCCATCTAGTAGTGAGAACCTTTCCGAACCAGCTACAACTTGTAAGATTTTCTCCATAGAAGGGAGTGGGTAATGATCTTTGAGAGAAGCTTTGTTTAGGTCCCAAAATTCTATGCATAACCTAATTTATTCATTTATTTTCCACATGGGCACAAGATTAGAAACCAAACTTGAGTGTTTGATTGGAAATATAATGATTTCCTCAATTATTATTTCAACTCCTTCTTCATGAGGTGATCAATATGAGGGTTGATTGGTTTTGTTTTTGCCTAATAGGCTTACATTCCAAATCTAGCTTAATAGTATGATGCTCTATCTTTGGATTGAATCCTCTCAATCCCTCATAGACCCATGTAAACCCTCTTGAAAAAAATTATAAATTCAATATTTTCTTGATCGAGTTCTTACTTTGCCAATTTGAAGTAATTTTCCTTCACCCATTGAAATTAGCTCTGAATCTTTTCCTTTGACTTGAATGTTAGATTTCTCCTTCTAGAATTGGCCATTAGGATTGAATATTGATTCCAATGTTACTAATCCCTTTGGCAGCTTGTTTGTCCTTAGTTGAACCACTTGATCACCATACTACTGCTCCATCTTGTCTTGGTTCCTGGCTAAGAACTTTACTTCTTCCTATAGGAAATTTATGATTTGTTGATCACTTTTGAATACTTGCCACTTGTGTTGTTAATTGGGGAAACAAGCCTTACAATCACTCTAACATGAGGTTGATTTTGATCTCTCTTGATACTATCAACAATGTCAAACACTTTCCCAACCACCGTGAGCATGTCTGTAACCTCATTTTTCTTCCTCGGGATGGAAATGATGCTGAAATTTTAAATTCTTAGATGAGATCCCATATCATTTTATTATAACCCATTAAGATATCATTCTTAGCAACATTCAAACCTCTTACTCTTTCACAGATATCTTCAACAATCAACTCATTGTCTTTAAATACTGCAAGTTCAAGATATATGTGCAGATATATAGAATGGACGAGGTTTCATATTTTTACCTTGTTGAATTCCTTCAACTCTTTCTTATGGAGCTACATTCATAATTTGAGCACTTTCTCTGATCTTTAGAAGGTGTGTTTGAGACAAACCAATTCGCCATGGCTGCTTGTAAAAATTCTCGTTGACCCAGATTGGATTACCAATGACTCCCACATGGAAATGTTGAAATTGGTCTTCTTCATTTGATCAATAATGTTAAACGGAAGTGGTTCTTCATTTTTTTTGCCCCTTACTTGGCACAAATTTTTCTGGTACATGAGTTGTTGCAACTAGTACCTGAGTTGGTCTAGATGGTCGCTTGGGCTGATTTTGAACATTAGGGGCTACACTTGGGTTGCTAACACCCTAAGGTGTGATATAAGGTTGGGAAGTACTTGGATTAGATGACTTCCCTTCTTCTATATTTCTCTTTTTAGACCTTGTATTAGTTGTCACTCCTTGAAAATGAGATTGATTAATCCCATCGAAGTCATCTCTTTTCAATTAACAAGTGTTGTCTCACTCGGGAAATTTCTAATTACCAACCTCTTGCTGATTTTTTTCCTCTCGCTTTGCTTATTAAGGCACACCAACTATTTACACCATCAAATCTTGATTTACTACACCATTGAAGCACATCGATTGATTGTGTGGTTGATTACAAGGAAAACACCACTCATATTCATGTGCCATGTTGTTTTGGACTAGAACCAAGGCCCTAGATGAAGATGTTGCATTAGGATTGTAAGGCTAGAATGGCCTAGCAGAGTAGTAGATTTCCCTTAATTCACATTTGTAGACTAAGTAGGAGGATTTTTGGCTGATATGGAGGCCTATTTGGCTAGTATTGAGGTTGATAGGGTTTGAAATTTTGGGCTTGTTTCTTCTTGATGGTCACCACTTCATTCCCTAAAGCTTTTTTCCCCTTCAAAACTTATTGTAACTTATTCATGACCTCTTGGAGCTCTTTAGAATTTCTAGATGAAGTGGAAGCCTCACTACTACTCTGATTTCTAGGAGATGGAATTGGGGCCAACTCAGGTGTTTCCTTTGGTCATAGGGTTCCCCATTTCTGGATAGAGAGGCATAGGTGGCCTAGTAATTTTCCTATTTGAATTAATAAATTATTTGCTCTAATAGATATAACATAAGCTTTGGGAAATGTAGTTCCTCCCATAGACTATATCATTATTGCTATGTTGGAATTTAAAGCTTTCAAGAAGTAAAGGAATACACTTGTAGTAGCTAGTCTGACAGCATTCAAAATCCTATCCCATGTTCTTTGGAATTTGAAATTGAAGTCATTCATCTACTCATTTGGAGATCTCTTGATTGTGGTCAATTGTTCCAATAAAGATGGATTGTCTCCATTTTCTCCAATTTTCCACGTAGAAATGTGCATAATTGATCCCAATTCTTGATTATTTCTGCTCCTAAGCTTATAAACCACTACAAATATTTACCTTTGAAGGAAGAATCTAATAGCTTGACTGCTACATCCATCTCAACAATTTCATGTACGTCACAAACATTTGCAATGTCTTGAATGTGGTTAATCGATGTCATGTGATTCTCTCCATTGAAGAATGGAATGTTCTTTAGAGCTGCCATGGGAACCATTCTATGCATTGAGGGAAAGTGGATTGTTTCCCATGAAGTTTGCAAAGATATTTGGTGGTCCTTGTGGTGGTTGTTGATGTGTCATCCTAATTGGTCTAAGGACCCTGGTTGATTGAATGAAAGGCCTACTAGGTGGAGGTGTAGACAAAGTTATGTTTGGTGGAGATGGAGACCTCTGGAATCTTCTCCCTCTTCTTCCTCTACATGGAGAGAGCTACAAGTATTCAAAAATACCCTATTCTCTCACTCTTGACCTTTTTTGAATTCTTCTCATAGACTAAAACACTTACTCCTGAAACTAGTAGATCATGTTATTTGTAGTCATCAGATGTGTTGTATATTTTGAAGCTTTGGGTTGTTTAAGTCTCAAACTCAACCCATTTTTGAAGTAAGTCTTCCACTTGGAGTAATCAACTTTACTTGAAGCAGCTAAATGGTTTGCAGTAGCCACAACCTACTTCTTCTTTTTCTTGTTCTTAACATGTTTTGCTTTCCTTAGTTCATTGTGGTCTTTTGAACCTTGATTACTTCCTTCTTTATGCGCTGATTGGACCTTCTTTACTTCAATTTAATTCTTATCCTTTCTTTCTTTTGATCTCAACTTGCTTTACTTCACTTTGATTCTTTTTGGTGTTCTCAACATGCATTACTTAAGTATTTTGACTTGGAACAACTACTTTACTTAAGTAATGGTACCACAGAATGACACAACTTGAAATGAAGTAAATTATTTTTTTGAAGAAATGACTTTATTTAAGTAATGAACTTGGAGTAAAGTAAATTATTTTATTTTGAGGTAATGACTTTACTTGAAATAATTCTTTTCCACTTTTGACTTGACTTAAAGTAATGCAACTCAGCAGTGTAATTACTTAAGTATTTTACTTTGAGTAACTTGACTTACTTAATTTTTCACCTCACTTGAAGTAAAGTAAAGTATTTCACTTGGAGTGATCAACTTTACTTGAGTAATGCAACAACTCAAAATCACACAACTTACTTTCCCTTTCTTTGCGGTGATTGAGGATGCAATTACTTCAAAGAAAGAAAAGTGAAATCGATTGCTTCTCCTTTGTTGCAGAGCTTTAAAACCTGTAAATTATTTCCCAAGAACACATCAACTCAGCTAGAATAAAGGTTTTCCCATGAACCACTTGAGAAGCACTAGATTTTTGACCTCTAGCCCCAGGGCATACCAAAAGCTGTTATCACCAAATCAGTTCACCCTCTAATTTCTCAACCTATGATTGTGTTAAGGGCAGCAGAGTGATTGGGTAACATGGAATTTTTTAAGGTGTGGGACCTTTTAGTTGAAGCAATTCTCCAAAGAAGTTTGGTTCCTCTTCCTAAAATAGTGCAACAACTAACTCTAATGGAAATAAAATATAACTACTTCTAATTTATGACTTCCAAGGCACCAAGGAGAGATAAATAGCATAAAATGAAAGAAATATAACTCTAAGGAGGTGATGCACCAAAAGGGGTGTAGGGAATCTCTTGAATGTGTGGAAATAATAGAAAAATGAAGTGCAGAGAGGGTGTAACAAAGTCACCATAGTCAACAACAACATCAAACTAGCACCTCCATGAAAGTAAAATAGTAATGAAACTTGCAAGACAATTTAGATCAACACAATATAGTTATAGGTGAATTGAAAATGTAAGTAAAGACAACAAAGACACAAGAAAAGGGAAGAACAAATCCACAATACTCAAATCCACAGGTTCATTGATAAACAAAGTTTAATTAATTACAAAGAAAGGCCAGGATCATCATGTAAGATGCCCAAAATGAAATCTTGTAAGGTATTTTATTCCTAACCAAATTTTGACAGAGTTTTGGTAAGCAAAAGAATCCCCCCTTTCAAATGAAAGGAGCTTCCAATTTATAGAAAAAATTGTTGAGGAGAGAGAAAATTTGGTTTCTTGGATGCAAGCATTTCTCACCCACCAAATGAAAAATTCAATTCAAAACATCATGGGACGTCTACATAGCCCATCACTATTGTACTATAGCTTATGGGACAAGAAATTTCTCCCACGCCCCATTAATGGTAGTAGCTAGTTGTATAGTGCCCTATAATGTAGGAGATGAAACATAAATTTTTACCCCTTATACTAACTGAAACTAAAATATGATATTTCGACATGTAGAGGACTCAAGACCTTTTCAAAAATTCCATTTTGCTTCGAGGAGAAATTTGTGGCATTTTGAAGTTGCAGACTAGTGGGAGAGCCAGGGGCCATCACTGTTGCTTCCCAGTTCATTTCGGTGATCTAGCCATGCATTACTACCTCTTTGACATCATTATTCTCCATTTTCTTTACTTCACCCTTTTTTTGAAGTCAAGAAACTTAGTTTCACCATATAACTCTATCTTTCTTTGGCTTTCAAAGCGGTGATCTGAGGGTTCATTACTGCCTCGGGGCATGGACCAACTCACCCTCCTTATATTGCGTTGAATACACATTTATTTACTTCTTTAGCGGGCTGCCTCCTATGCAAAGAATTTAACATTCAAATCATTGCATTATTTTTGCATCAAGCCCGCATTACTTTTCTCATTTAGTGAGAAATCCTAAGAAAATACTTTACTCTCCAAATCTCTTCCCAAAACATGCATGTATTTCCCATTCATTGTAGCACTTTTTCTCTACTTTACTCACCTTAACTCGGTGGTTTGTTAAAGACTTGGCTCCCAAATTATGGCTTAACTATATGAAGCTGGACCCGCTATTTTTTACATCAAAATGGTCTTCTTCTACTTTACTTCACATATCTTGGAGAAGTAAAGGTATTTTACTTCACCACTTAACATTATGCTTCCTCTCCCATACATTACAATGAATGAATTTTCCCTTACTTTCCCTAGAATGCAAAGCAAGCGGTTGGCTCACCAATCACCGATTTACACCGAGAACTTGGCCCAATTCCTTCGTATTGATTTCTCTTTTATTTTCTTGCATCGATTGCAAACTACTTTTCCTTTTTAGTAAGTTCCCCTCCATTTACCGCATTGTGTTGCACTCGGCAATTCAACTAGACCACCTCCAAGTCATGCTTCTTTTGACTCCTTTAGTTTTGCCCTAGCTCATTTGGCCAAGACATCTTATTGTCATTCCCACCTCTATGAATTTTTCACCCAAGATTCATAGTTAACTCTCTATGGCGAGTTCCTTTTCTCAAAACCCTAGCCATGGTCTCCTCTAGTTCACCAAATGTTTCCTCTACATGGCCGATCTCACTCGACCTTTGGTTTTCATGGCCAACTCACCAATCCCATGGGATCCCATTCTTCCCATCGAGAATTCAACCATGCACCAGACGATTTGGTCATACTTCCATGATCGAGATCCCATGTGCATTGAATGGTGAGCTTAGGGAACTCGGCCACAATCCTCATTTTTAGTTCATTGTGAGCCTTCAACTTTCATTCACTTTACGAGGAGTTTTCCTTTGGGTTCGAGTCACTTCTTTCATCGTTGAATTTTGGCTTTACCTCCTTTGCATCATCGGTGAGTGTCTCGTCAATCCTCCTTGGCTCGGCCCTTTTTCTTTTTCCATGCAATCATGGCTCATTGGCCCATATGCCTTCAAACTTTCCATGATCCCCCAACTTCAACATTTCTTTGGGTGAGCTCAATTTCTAACTCATTTGTGTGATTTATCACCACCATATGGCCTGGATCTATGTGAGCCCCTTCCATACATTTAGCTCAATTGAGTGAGCTCATGCCCACGACTCTTGAGCTCACGAGCCTTTCACCATTGGCGAGCCAACTCACTACATAAATCACCTAGCTTTCCCCATGATATTTTTAACTTACCAAGATCGAGGAGCTTAGACCTCCACTCGTCACTTTCGATGCCCTCAACTTGACTCACCGAGTAGCTTTCCAAGCTACTCACCAAGCCCATCACTAATACAACCCTTTCACTAGCATAGATTTGTGAACTATGAATCAACTTTCCTCGAGATTTGGAAACCATCCTGAATCAAATAACGAACCATCTTGACATTAGCTCGGTGAGCTATTGGGACTCTCTGACACTTTGAACCCCCCCTTCCTTCAATATTCTTGATTGTTTGGATTTTTTGGGGAACTTATCATCATAGAGGACCTTGAAGATGATAGTGGGATCCCTAGGAGCTATTTTTCATCTTTGGCCATTTGCGGCTTGATGTGTGCTCATAGGGCCCACATTCCATCATTTTTAGTTGATTTTAAGGGTCAAAACCTAAAAGAGGAAAATATTCCTCAAATATGATTTTCACCCTTGAATTCCCTAAATGATCTCCTGAAGCCTTGAAAACTACGTGTAACCCAATTTCATCATTAGGTGTCCCTCTCAATGTTTGAGTCTAGTCACATCCCCATTGTCCATTTTTTCCCAACGGGGGAAAAAATGGATAATAGAAGAAAATATAAACTATGATGAAACAAAATTTGATGAAGTAATTTCCTTTTGTAAAGTGTCTCTAGAATCCCTCAAGGATGCTACTCTAAAATCTTTTGAAATAATAGGTGATGGAGGAGCATCCTAAAAGAGGAGAAAAATATCTTAAATATTGTCATCTTGATTTGAAATGTGGGACTCTACAAATAAGTTAGCACTTTTTAGTAGGTATGTATCCTAATGAGGTGAATTTATAAGACACGTATCTGAAAAGAATAAGTGGAAGCTCTCAAAGTAGTTACTCTTGAATATAAATTAGAAATAGGTGCAAATAAAATTCCATAATCCTACTACAAAAATCACTATATTCTCTCTCGAAGAGACTATGAACCCTGAAGTGGTAATAGGTACAAGAGGAATACCATTATCTTGTTGTAAAGAATCACTAGAAGCTCTTGAAGAAGTGACACTAGAATCTTAATTAGTAACAAAAATATCCCCACTATAGATGAGGTTTCATTAGTAGGAGGATAATTAGTAGCAATCTCGAGTATCATCCATAAATTAATGAGTTTATGAGGAAACATCACTTTCATATGGATAATCATGGTATTCAAATAACTGCCATATGAATGTCTAAGGACTGAAAGGGAACTCATTGTAGAGAAGTTAATGTTGAATATCCTTAGGATTAGTGATACATATTAGTTTATATCCCATGTCAATTTTTTCAACCACTTCATCTTCTTCTTTTATTAATAAGGATTAGGAACAAGATTCTGAGAAGATATGAAATTAGGCCATGAAATATGTAGTGATATTGTATCCCTTATTTATAGGAAATATAATTCTCTAAATTTAGTTGGACAACATAATGATGGAAGTTAATACCAAAACCCATGATGAAACCGCCAAAATGAAACCTTATCTTAGTTCATTATTACATTACCCCAATATATTATACTTTATAATGTAGTGAAAATTTAATTTAATAATGATTTAAAGCATCTCATACATGTTCAACAAGGAAATGAAAATAACACCATTGTGAAGAACTAAAAAAATACACACTTTAAAAAATTGGCACCTCAAATAGAGTTTCAGGTAGAATTTCATACCCTTTATAAGTTCCTCACTCTTACAAATGTCAACACTTCCTCCCAAACCTTAGAAAAAAATTGCATCCCTTCACCTCCTACAAATTTAAACACTTTCTTGAGAAATTGAAAAAATAACTACATCACATTATTTAAACCCCCTTTGGTAAGAAGTGAGCAAGGGATAAAACACCATGTTACCTATGACTAAGGCTAGGAAATGTTTTGGGGTAACCTTTTCCAAATTTCTAAACTTTGCGCATATGATGTCACATTTGGGGGATTTGTGATATTTCTTATCAAACTATGAGATAGATTATCCCTACTACTTATCAATGGATTGGTTTATCTCCAAAAATTATCAATGCAACTACCATGCCTTGGGATTTATGTTGTCATTTTCTCCCACTACGTCTACATTACTACACTCACACATGATTAGTATTGTAGTACAACCACGTCTAAAAATTGCATCGTTCCAGCAATGACCACACATGACTCTTATACAACAATACCCAAAAATAAACAAGTGTAGTCATGTGCACATAAATTTATGGACCAAACGTGCCCATGAATAGTGAACATGTGTGTAATATATCTTCATAAGGTTCCACTACTAACCAAAAAGGATTATTCCATCAATAAATTCCTTCAAGAAGCCAAAAAAATATAGCCAAACAATAATCCCTTTTGAACAACAAATATAAATATAGATAAATAAAACCAAACCCACAAATCAATGTGTATGTACAACATATCATAGCTACACTTTGGTAGATTGAATGAAATTCCTTAGTGATGAATGTGACTACTAGATCTTTCAAACTCGGCAAACACCCACTAAATTTATAGAAAAACCCATAAAAACAAACTTTGGTGTGATAGAGAGTACCACAAAATATCATAGCAAAGACCATAAAAACCTAAAAAACACTAGATAGCTTTCTTTAAACAATATTCAATTTTATTATTGATCTTAGGGTTTTGGCATGCTCTAGACTCAATGGCACATTTTTTTCCTCTAGAGAATATAAAGAATGAATATTTTCTTCAAAAACCACATATTTCCTCCTCTCTTTTCTAATTCCTCAAATCATCCAAATATGAAATAAAATAGGATTTTTCAGAGATTAAAGGATAAATTATAAAAATATGAAAAAACTTATGATTTAACATAAACACAAAAAAAAAAATGGCATTCGATTATAAGAACTAGCTCTAATACCATGTGAGATTGTGGTCCAAGATCAAGCACTGATAAAATATAAACGCACAAAGAGAGTAATGTTATGAGAGAGAGGAACCAAACATGATCCAAAATATACCTTCAATATTTAATATATAAGAAAATAGCTTTCTGAGGTGTATAAATAGGAAGTAGGGAATTGTAACCACCGATGGAGAAGCATTAGAGAATGAAGAACCTAAAAGTGATGATCATCCTTCTTGTCATGATCTTGAGTTGTGGGAGTGTTTTAGAGGTCTTAGGGAATCAATATAAATCATTTCAAGATGTTAGGAAGGCTTAATTTTGAATTTTCCTTCTTGTTGTATTTTCCCTCCAAAATGGGATTTGAAATTGTAAAAGTTTTAAAGAGTGAAAATTGGCTTGTAAATCTTAAAAAGGTGGAATTTGGCGTGTAAATTGGGTGAAGGGAGATATTAGTGTTTGTAAGAGAGTGTGTTAGGTTTCTAGGACACGTTGAGTAGGTCTAGGAGAGATGTATGAATCATGAAATTCTATATTATGTAGTAAGGGCATGTGAAGAGTCATTGTGAGTCTTGAAAAATTAGTTAGGTTTCAAGAAGAGGTTACATTTAAGGTGATGAATTTGAATGGAAGTTAGTGAGTGAGATAGATAGAGAGATAATGAGACCTTCTGAGGAAGGTGAGAAGGTGTGGAAGAAGAACTCCTCATGGATCAGAGGAGAGGGAAAGTTTTGTAAGCAAATATGGTTAAAATTTAGTGAAACTCTGTTTTGGGAATATGATCTTCTTTTTGTGAAGTGTTTATCTGAGTTTTGTATTTGAATAACTTGAAATAATTTCCTTATTTTTATTTAGAGAGTTTACTTTCATCCTTTCATGAGGTTTGGAGAAATGATGAGTTGAAATTCCCTATTTTCTAACTTGAAAACAGATGCAGTGAATGTATATGTAAGTTTTAATGACTTATTTTTGGAAAGAGTGATAAATTTTGTATATAATATACAAATAACTAAAATTTTGGTATTTAGGTGAAAAATGTCATTCTCCATATGGGTTTTTACTATGTTACCTTAATTTTGTGTATTTTTGAGTTGTGAAGTATTTTCTATCTGGATTGAGAATGCATGCAAACTATTTGACATAATGTCTTCTGGGAAAATAGTCATAAATTTTAAATTCCATAATTAAAATGGATGAAATTTGGAAAATATGTTCCTTGTAGATGCTTCTAAAGGATATAACAATTGTAGATAAATTGGTCTTGTGCAGAAAAATATATACATGACATACTGAAAAAAATTTAGATTGTTGTTCTTAAGATAACTAAGAAGGGTAGTTTTGAGCATGATAAAAGGAAGTGGTGTTTTGCTCTCTTTTCTATCAAATTATTTATTGGTTTAAATTTTTTTAAAGTTTTTTAAATAGGGTATAATGTTTATAGAGGACATTGGAGGCTAGAAAGCAAAAAGTTGTCTATTTTGGGTAAAGAGTCAGTGAAGAGTAGATGAAGGATGAAAGTGTAAGTGAAGTTTTCTTGAAAATTGATTGACTAGATAGTTGAATTGACATAATCTAAGGTGCATGGAAGGTATGTAACATGGTATTATGTTTGAGAAAGTCATTTTATGGTGATATTTGTCATTTTTACAATTTTAAGCTCTTTGTGTTGATCCTCCCCTGAGCCTTGTAAAGGTATTTGTGTAAACTCTCTTAACTTATTGAAAATATGATGCATTTTGTATTTCTCTGCATAATTTTGGTATTAGAGTAATGAATTAAAGTATTTTAATTTATGAAATTGAAATTAAGATTTCCTTTTGTTGAGAATTTTTGTATATAGTTGTTTTGATGAATTTGTATGAGTTGATTGTTGTGGTATTTTGAGTTGCGGATAAATTGAATGAATTTGATGAAGCTGAAGATTTCCTTCTTATGATAATATTGGGTGTAGATAAAAATTTTCTCCTTAAAAAATTAAGAAAGAGTGAGAAGATTAAATAAAATAGAGAATAAAATAAAAGTAAGAAAGAAAGAAGTCAAAAGACTAGGTGTGAAACAGAACCTAGGTGAGGCTTGGAAACAAGGTGAAATAGACTTGTTTGAGAAAAATGGATGAAGATAGAGTGAATTTGGTGAAGAAATTTCTTGAGTACATAAGAAATGAAAGGATAGAAAAAGATATGATAGAGATGAAGAAAAGAGAACAAGAAAGGAAAATGGACTTGTAGATGCAACAAGAGATAAGTGAGATAAAGAGAGAGATAGAGATGGAAAATTTGACTATGTTGATGAGAGAAGAAGAAAATGAGGAGATTGGTATAGTATTGAGAAAGAGGATCAAATGGCCCATAAAGAGACTTATAGAGAAGATAAATAGAATGCAAGTGAAGGTACAACTAAGAGAAGAAGAGAGAAGACTCAAGAAATGTGAAAGAGAAGAAAAGAAGTTCTTTAAGAAAGAAGAAAGAGGAAGTGAAGAAGGAAGTCATTTTTAAGAAAGCATGCAAGTAAAAGATGAAGAAGAGGTAATAGGGAGATTTTTAGCCTCCATATTAGAATAAGAACCTAAAAATGAAGATTTTATGAGTGAAATAGTTGAGAATGAGAGAAAGGAAGAAGAAGTAGAAGAGGAAAAACAACTTGTAAGCCATTTTGAAGGCTTGGAAATGGATGAAGAAGAAGAAAATTCAGAATACATGTTTGTTTATGAAGATGAAGAGTAGTTAGAGAATGAAGTACAAGCTCTTGAGATATCTTTGTATGGTGAGAGAGGAAAGTATAATGAAAAAGAGGATGAGATAATAGATGAAGGTACATAAATTGAAGAGAAGGCTCTTAAGAGAGCTTATAAGAAGAAAATGTAAGAAGTTCTCATTTTAGAGAATAAAGCCATGGAGATGAAGATGAAAGACAAAGAAAAAGGAAAAATAAAGAAATAATTCAAGAGGATAGTTGAAGGAGGATTTATTTTAGAAGCAACTTATGACTGGAAAAAGAGGAAGAAGATCATTAAGAACTCATATTTTTCTCCCACCTGGAAGTATGATGTAGGAGCATCAGAGAATGAAGAACCTCAAAGTGATGATCATCCTTCTTGTCATGATATTAAGCTATGGGGGTGTTTTAAATGTATTAAGGAATCAATATCAATCATTTCAATATGTTAGGAAGTCTTAAATTTAAAAAAATAAATCTTATTATATTTTCCCTCCAAAAAGGGATTTGAAATTGTAAAAGTTTGAAAGAGTGGAAATTGACTTGTAAAGCTTGAAAAGGTGGAATTTAGCTTGTAAAGTGGATGAAGGGAGGTCTTAGCGTTTTTAAGAGAGTGTGTTAAGTGTTTAGGAAAATTTGAGTAGGTCCTAGGAGATATGTATGAATCATGGCATGCTTAAAAAATGTAAAAAAATGCTCTATTATTATGTAAGGGCATGTGAAGAGTCATCACGAGTCTTGAAAAATCAGTTAGGTTTCAAGAAGAGGTTACATTTAAGGTGATGAATTTGAATGTAATTTAGTTATTGAGAGAGAGGGAGAGAATAAGACATTATCAGGAAGGTGAGAAGATGTGGTAGAATAACTCCTCATGGATCATAGGAGGGGGAAAATTTTGTAAGCAAATATGGTTAAAATTTAGTGAAACTCTGTTTTGGAAATATGATCTTCTTTTGATAAAGAATTTTTATGAGTTTTGTATTTGAATAACTTGAAATAATTTCATTATTTTTATTTATATAGTTTACTTTCATGAGGTTTGGAGAAATGATGAGTTTAAATTCCCTGTTTACTAACTTGAAAACGGATATAGTGACTGCGTATGCAAGTTTTAATGATTTGTTTTTAGACAGTAGTGATAAATTTTTCATATAATGTAAAAATGACTCAAATTTTTAATTTAGTTGAAAAGGGGAATTCTCCATATGGGTTTTTAATATTTTACCTTAATTCTGAGTATATTTTAGTTGTGAAGTAGTTTACATGTAGGCGAGAATGCGTCTGGCTTGTTTGACATAATGTATGACTTGGAAAAATAGTCATAAATTTTAAATTACATAATAAAAATGGATGAAATTTGTAACATATGTTCCTTATAGATACATATAAAATATATCAAAATTGTAGAGAAATTGGTCTTGTGCAGAAATAGATATATATGACATAAAAAATTGTAGATTTGTTCTTCTTAAGAGCACTAAGAAGGGTAGTTTTGAGCATGATAAGAGGAAGTGGTGTTTTGATCTATTTTCTATCAAATTAGTGATTGGTTTTAAAAAAAAATTAGTTTTTGAACATGGTACAAGGTTGATAGAGAACATTGAAGGGTAGAAATCAAAAATTTATCTTTTGGGTAAAGAGTCAGTGAAGAGTAGATGAAGGATGAAAGTGTAAGTGAAGTTTTCTTGAAAATTGATTGACTAGATAGTTGAATTGACATAATCCAAGGTGCATGGAAGGTATGGAACAGGGTATTATGTTTGAGAAATCCATTTTAGGGTGATATTTTTCAGTTGTTGCAATTTTAAGCTCCTTATGTTGATCATCCCTACGAGTTGGGTAAAGGTAGTTGTGTGAGCTCTCTTAACTTATTAAAAGTATGATGAATTATGTATTGCTCTGCATCACCACCACTCAAATAAAATTAATTTTAACTCCCATATATCATGATGACACTAAGAAACATAAATACATGTATAATAAAACCATGCACGATGAAATAAAAAAGCCTACACTAACAATTTTCTTGTCATTATCCATGTTCACTTATTGAAAATACATCTTCCCAAAAACATTTATCTCTTTTGGTCTCATTACTAACCATATTTTATAATATATTATATAATCTCTTTTTGATATTTGGGCATCGGGTTTAAATTATTTTTGGGCTAGGAAATTTTGAGGAGAGTTCATTGAATGTAAAACAAATTTTTCTCAAGTATCTATCCATATCCCAAAACAACTTGTGTAAATAACCCTCGATTGCTCTTTTAAGATAAACATGGAACAAATATTGTGTGATTCACATGTTAGACTTGATGTATCCTAACAAAACACAATGAACTAGGGAATTGTTAATTTGTTCTATCTTTCCCATGATGGCATGATATTCAAATCCTATCTTGAATGTTCCTTATAATATATAATGGAGAAACAACACAGCTTGAAAATAGATACTTGTCACATATTTGGCCCAAAAATTATATACTTACAAGAAATCTACGATCATATAATGGATTTGAAAATAATAGTTGAGTTATATTACAAAATGATGAAATAAGTTTACATAGAACCGTCTCATTAGTATTGCATATTCTTAAATCATAAAACCTATTACATATAAATAAAGTCAAAGATCCTAGGATAAAGAAGGGATATTTTTAAGTATTTTTGACTCCCCTAAAATCTATATATATATATATATATATATATATATATATATATATATATATATATAGAGAGAGAGAGAGAGAGAGAGAGAGAGAGAGAGAGTTGTACATGTGTATAACAATACAATAACAATATTTTATATTTGAACACTATACATGTTTCTAACATTCCCCCAATGTAAACATGGGAGAAGAGAAACATATCCTAAAAATGTTGTTCCTTGAAAGCATTGGTTAGACTAGGTATGCTCCATCAATCTATCACTTTACCCTCAAAAATTAATAATGGAAAGTAAAATTCTAATGGGGTTTTCCCGGACCTTTTTCTTGAACTCCCAAATTTTGAATCCTCTGATTCCTATACTTTCCAAGATATTTCTCACTAGCTAGACAAAAATACATATTGAGATACCTTAAAATCTTTGCATACTTCCTAAGAGTTAGATTCTTAGGTACATGTATATTTCCCAAAATTCGCTATAGATTTTTATTGAACACATTAAGAAATCATGAACACTGAAATATGAAACACGCCATAGCACATGGGAAACCAAAAACTAAACTAAAAGAATAAATGAAAATTAACAAACATGCCACTTTATCTAAAGTGGCCTCATAAATCGATGGTTGATGATAGGTCGATGTTAGACCTTCAACATTTTTTTCCTTCATCCTTCAATTCAATTTTAATTACTTATTATAAGAATTATTTATAATTGTAATCATTTTCATCGTTCATTGGTTATTATAAATGGACCCTTCTCGGTGATCACATTTTACTTACTTATTATAAATGGACCCTTCTCGGTGATGAAATTTTCTTCATTTTTTTAATTTTTACTTTGAGAAGATCACTTGCTCAAGTTACGCAATCCCAAGACATGTGCTTTTTTCTTACAAAGTGGAAACATTCAATTTCTTCCTTATTTTTGTCAAAAAAATTACAATTGCTCTTTGAGTATAACACACTTTCCTCATTTATATCTTATTTTGTTCTCTTTTCTTCAGCTAGGAGAGCTAAAATCATATCTTCCAAAGATTTGGAAGGAGTTTGACCAAGATTGAAAATAAAATTATTTTATTTGGAAGGTAAACTATTCAATAATATAGCTTTGTCATCTTCATCATCAAGTGGAGCTTTGAGTTCTTCTAGTTACCTCATGATTTATCCCATCTCATTGATATGAATTGAAATTTTTATTCCATAATTCATTTTGAGTTAGAATAATTGTAACTTCAGAGAAAAAATTTCATTCATAGCTTTAACAAAAAAAATATATGTTTAGTAATTCCCACATTTCCATAGATAATTTTTCCAAATCAATATGATGTAATTCAATAACTAAAAGTGCAAGCCCAATAATGTTGGTTGTTTAACTTTACTACTCACTATTCCCCACACATTTTTATTCATCGGATGCACCTTATTTTTACTTTCCATGTGTGAAAAATAAGTCCAATAAATTTATCTAATGGAATTTCCATTATAATACATATCCCTAGGTTGTCGGTTTCATTGAAAAATGTGTTTGTACACACAAGTAGAAACCATGCCTTAATATTCACTTAAGCCTTTCCAATTAATTTTTACAAGATAGGCATACTATTTAAACTCCATTTATTTTGAATCTAACCATTTAATAATTAGGGATATGAACCTTTATTGTGTTGTTTTGGATTATTTTGTGACAATTTGAGACACCACTTAATATTTGACACTTATCAATAATAAATGATTGTTCACACCTTTATGAAAATAGAACAAACAATGAATTTTAATTTTAAACTGCAGATTTTATTGATGTGGTCTTGGTGAGAAAATTTTAAAGTGTGATGAAGCCTTAAGGGGTCATGGGTATTGCAAAGAAAATAATTTCATTCATACATACATTCGATCAATCAGATTAAAAATAACTAACTTCACCTACTCGCATGTGAGGATCAACCAACAAGCCTATAATGGCTTATAAAATTGCAAAATTGAAAATTATCATCATCAATGGCATCATCACTATCATATTTTGTAAACATGACCTTACTCCATGTTAGCACTACCTTCATTAAGGGTTTAGGACCAAATAAACATCAAACTTACTCCATTAGGTCAAATTTCCCTTTTGTTCTTCCACACTATCCTCTAGTCCCAAATCATGCAACCTTGATTTCAATCCTCCTTATAGTTCCTCCATTTAGATACCTTATTTATACGCCTCATAAAAGCTGTTATATTGATCAAAAAATGAACTCAAACAACCAAAGAAAAAAAACTCCTCTCCTTTGTCAAAATTGTCCTTTTTACCCTTAAGACAACATATTTGGATCATCCATGGTGGGGAATTTTAGGGATACCTAGAAGAAGTTTTAAACTACATTATTCCTCTTTCATGACCCTTAAGGTGTATTTCAAAACTTAGACCCAACCTCTTTTTATAACTACTTTTAACTCACTTTCTCACTTCTAACTCACAATGCTCCTACTAACCCTATCTCATTGTCTTTGTTAAGAATACCTTCACCATTCTAAGGTTTCAATGTATAATCCATGCATTTTTAGTAACCATTTTTGTCTTCCTTCTATTAACCAAATTACAAGTTCTAACTATACTTCCAAATACTAATCCCTTTGTAAAGGTACCTATCTAATTAGGCTTTTGACTATGTTTAAAGACCCTTCTCCAAGTTGTCAAGAATATCTCTAGGTTTAACCCACAAAATAACAAAATTCCTTCATAATCTCTTTCTAGTGTTTTTTAGGATGGTATCTTCCAAGTTTCAAAATAAAATTCTAAGTATTAAAGGTTCTAGGCCTTTTCTTCTTGGAACCCTAGATGGGCATGACTATGCAAGCTCGAGAAGCCACAAAGCTCAATATCTCCTCTTGATCTTGTATTCAAAACTTCAAAATTATCTACGCCATGACTTTCCTAACCTTCTATTGGGTGCTTGTGATACTAGTGAGGCTCCATGGTAAGATCCACAATATCCATAAGTAAAAATTTCTTTCATGCACGTATGAATCGGGGTATAAACCTCATCTCTTACCTCAAGAAGCTTGACTCTAAGATATAGAGATTTTTATCATTTTTCGAGACACAAGAACATTGAATCTTAAGGATAAAACATGCATTCCATTCCTATCATAGTCCCTAGCAATCACGTCTCTCAAATTTTCTAACAATTCAACATAGTCCTTCTCGGGTAGGAAATGAAATACACCAAGGCATTGATCCTCAATACCATGTAATGGCTTCACAATCATTCTTGACACTTATGTATCTCCTTCACCTTCATAAAATACCAAGGAAAAGGTTTAATTTATCATACACACACTTTTGAATGAAGATAATCAAATTCATGAGGGCGAGTGTCATCCTTCCTTCATTGTGTTTTGTAACTGACATAAACACCTTCATGCACAAACCATGTTAATAATCCTTCTTAACATTACTTTAATAAGGAATCTAAACAACACAAGATCAATCTAAAAGAAAGGAAGAGTTTATGAGAAGGAAAATAAGCAAAACATTGTCCATTTCTAAACAAAATAGGGACATACACACACACACACACACACACACACACACACACACACACACACACACACACACACACACACAAAGTGTGTTTAATCCTTCTTTACTTCAACCTTCTCTTCATCCTCCACATGAGTAATCCCCCTCACACACCTACCATCTCTCCTATATTCAAATTTCACATGTATGTAACTCCTTTCCTCAAGATTCATGATGACATTATTAAATTCTTATCCCATTTTAGGCATTTTACATTATTTTCATAACTCTCACCCTCACACTTAGGACTCATTACACAACACGTGACTTAACAAGACACTTACCACCCTTAATCAACCACTAGGACTCTTTTGAACACTCTCAGATATGAATACCCCCTCAAATTCATGATAATCCATTTTATATCATTCTTTGCAATTTTGAATACATTTTGGAGGTAACTATAAAAATTCAAATTTGAACTAATTTACCACCTAGATCTTTCTATACAATTCTTTCCTCACACTTCCTTGTAATTTTTTTGAGTCCACAATCATAAATAGAATGATGATTTTTCAATTTGGAGGTTTTTAAATATGCCCCTACATCATACTCCTAGGGGGAGAAATTTGAGCTCTATCTTTTTTTTTCTTCCAATTTCTTCTCTTTCCTGACTTCATCTTCTTCCTTCTTTTCGAGTTCTCATTATTCTCTCGCTTAGATTTGTCTTATTCAATATTCATTTTTTATTTCACTTTATTTTCTTTATCTTTGTCTTCACTTTTCTCTTATTTGTCTCTTTAACTTTCAGTTGTCTCAAGAAATTGAGTTCTTTTTTATCTCCTTCATTTCATATCTTACTCAAATCTGGTTTAACTTGTTCCTCATGGTTCATCTGCCTTTTCATATCCATGTCATGTTCTTCACCTGCACAAACAAATATAAAAGCCACATTAGTTTGAAAAATATAGGACTAATAGTCCCTTCCTTTTCTTATCTTCTTGTTAACTTGTTATCTTCATCCACTCATTGCAAAGCATCATATTCTTGCTTGTTTTCTTCACCTTGAATCTTCATTACACTTTCATCTTCATTGTCTTCTTCACTTTCCTTGTTTCTCTAACATTTTCCTTAGCATGGACCTTATATTATCCACTTAACCAGATCCACATGCTTGTGATATCTCTCCATGATATTCTCATCGCACTAATTGTTGCATTTTCATTCTTGACTAATCCAAAGTGAGCTTACACTTGCTCACAAAATTCCTCTTTTGCTTGTCTTCACTTTGATTCTCTATCTCTTCATCCAAGGCATCATTTATTTCCTTTTATTCTTCACTTTTGGTACCTTCATTCACATATACAAAGAAAAAAAAATATATTAGAAACTTGGAGTCTCTTGAGCCTCTTAAAAATCTCCATCAATGAGCTCTTCCTCTTCATCACTCAATTTCTCCTCTCTTTCACTTTCTTGTTCTTCTCCAAGACAAGCTAAGAAGATTGCAATTACCCATTATTCATATAAATCTTGAACTTCCTCATATACCACTTCTTTAGCATCTTATTTCTCTTTTTTCTCATCCTCTTCTCCATCTTCTTTAGCTCTCTCTCTCTTCCTTCTTATGATATTTATCATCTTTTTTTTTTCTCTTCTCTATAAATATCTTTAGATGCCACTTAACACCCTTATTCATCTCAAAGATAAGTATACTGCTCTCTCTCATCATTCTTGTAGATTCCATCAACTCCCCTAACTTCTCCACATCTATCTTGAGCTCATTGATTTCTTGTTCAACCCATAACTCTTGTTTTCTTACCATCTCTCTCTCTCTCTCTCTCTCTCTCTCTCTCTCTCTCTCTCTCTCTCTCTCTCTCTTATTTTATTCTATTCTCTTTATTTCTTTTCGTTTGCCATATTCTTCATCAAATTTTCTATCTCTTCCATCTTCCACGCTCTCATACCAAATGATGTAGATAAAATAATTTCATTCATACATACATTCAACTAAATTCACCTACTCTACATGTGAGGATCAACAAACAAGCCTATAATGGCTTATAAACTTGAAAAATTGAAAATTATCATCATGAATGGAATCGTCACTATCATATCCTGTAAACATGACCTTACTCCATTTAAGCATTTCCTTCATCAAGGGTTTAGAACCAAAGAAACATCAAACTTACTCATTTAGGTCAAATTTCCCTTTTGTTCTTCCACACTATCCTTTAGTCCCAAATCATGAAACCTTTCTTTCAAGCCTCCTTATAGTTCCTCCACTTAGATTACCTAATTAGCCTCCTCATAACAGTATTAGATTGATCACAAAACTCCTCTCCTTTGTCAAAACTATCCTTTTTACCCTTAAGACAATGTATTTGGATAATCCATGGTGGGAGACTTCTAGGGCTACCAGAAGAATATGTAAATTAAATTATCCCTCTTTCATGACCCCTAAGGTGTTTTCCAAAACTTAGACCCCAACTATTTTTATAACTCCTTTTAACTCACTTTCTCACTTCGGCTCACTGATGCTCCTACTAGCCCTATCTCATTGTACTATCAAGCATATCTTCACCATATTAAGGTTTTAAGGTATAAGCCATGCATTTTTGAGTACCTATTTTGGTCTTTCTTCTATGCCCCAAATTAAAATTTATAATGTTAATTCCAAATCCAAATCCCTTTGTAAAGGTGTATATTCAATTAAGTTTTTGATTGTGTTTAAAGACATTGCACAAAATTGTCAAGAATATCTCTAGGGTTAGCACACAAACTAACAAATTTACTTCATAATCTATTTATAGTTTTTGTTACGATTGTATCTTCCAAGTTTCAAAATGAAATTCCAAGCATTAAAGGTTCTAGGGGTTTTCTTCTTGAAACCCTAAGTGGGCATGATTGTGCGCAAGCCAAGAAGCCACATAGCTCAATGTCTCCTATTGATCTTGCATTAAAAACTTCAAACTTATCTACCATGAGTGTCCTAACCTTATCTTGGGTCTTGTGCTACCAGTGAGGCTCCATGATAAGATCCACAACATCCATAAGAAAAAATTTCTTACATGCACGTATGAATCAGAGTATAAACACATCTCTTACCTCTATAATCTTGACTCTCGGCTATAGAGGGTAGGGAAAATTTTAGGGGTGAATATTCATGAAAAGGTGAATATAAGGGATTTTGAATTTTGAATCTGGAAAATTTTGTACTAGCATATGGTAGTGTGTTCACCAAAATTTTATGGGACCTAAAAAAATTGAATATAATTTCGCCTACGTATTTCCGCCAAGGGCCGACTGAAGTTAGTAAATTCTCCTTCATGTTATAACATTATAATATATATATGATTAATTTTCCATAGTATAGTCCTATTTTTTACATTATAAGTGTGTGAATAATCCAAAAGTATAAGACCACAAGCCGAAGGATTCAAGAAAAAACAAGAGACTCAAGAGGTAAGCAAAATATATCAGTGTTATAGGGTGACAAGTCAAATGTGCAAGTGTTACGAGACAGAAACACGTATTAGTGTTATAGGCTAAGAAGAGATATATGTGTTACCGAACGGTAAAAAATATATCTATTGTGAATCAGTAACAGATATATGAGTTACCAACCGGTAATAGATATACATGTTACTACTTGATAACATATATACGTGTTTAGCCATTAACATATATATATATATATATATATGTTGCGGTCACAAGAATGAATATATGTGTTGTTGGAAATTACGAGATATTTTGTTTCTAGTAAGTACCATTTATATGTATTGTTATTCGGTAACTCTAAGTTCTACGGCCTTCTTGCATATTTCCTTCATCATTCGAGTTCTCGAATGTGTTGTCATTGTTCATTCTTAAGTTTTTTTTTCTTTTGTTTGCATAAAGATTTTTTGTCATCGTATTTGAAAGTTCTATGTTTTTGTCACATGTGCAGACTTCAAAATCATCCATTCGATGGCCCCTGTTACAAATGAGAAAATAACTCAACTTCAAGGAAAAATAAAATGTAATATGGACATTTCAAAATATTTCAATTAACCAGAAGTAACCCTAGTGGTGAGAGGTAAGAAAACCAATTTCTACTATGATAATGTTACTTTAATTTTTTGATTTACTTAGGGAAGTTGTAAGCAAACCAATTTCTCTCAAATGCGAAAAACCTAGTAGTGACCTTACTCCAGATGAAATTTCCAATCACCAAAGTAATCCAATTCAAATTGATAGTATTGATAATCCCATTTCCTGTCCAAATCAAACATCTAATAAACATTCCAGAAACTCACATCAGAAATGTAAGAGTGGGAAGTGGACTATAGGAAGGACTTATAAATTTGAATGGTCAACCAAATATCCATTCATTGAACCTGAGAATAGTAATGATACTCCTAAATAATGTAGATGTATTATCTCTAGTTAGAAACTTGGTTGAGACCAAAAAATGCACATGAAGTTGTATATAATAGAGAAGCATTGTGGGAAGATATACGAGTCTAAAAAGCAAGATGATGGAACAGTTATAAAAATAACTAGATGGAAAAATGAGGAAGATTGTTTGCATATGAGATATGCTACAAAATATGATAATCATCATAAACATCTTTAGGACCTTGTTGAGAAAGGTGGAACTATAAAGGCTATATTTGAAAAATCTACTGACGTAAGTCTTCAGGAAAAACTCATTCAATTCAGAACAATATTTCACATTTTAAAAAATGGAAAACCAATTTTAGATCTAATTTATTATGAGACAATGTATAAATCTAATGGATTTCCAAATATTACAACACATTGGTCAAATACTAGTGCATGGGAGATGGCAAATTGTATGGGAGAAATAGAAATCATTGATTTGAGAGAGAAGGTAAAAAATGCAAATTTTATTACTTTTTCACTTGATGAGGTCACAAAAGTAGATAATACATCTTGGGTGTGCATGCATGTCTACACTTTCGGTTTCGAGTAATCATTTCGGGAAAATCATCTACTAAATATGTAAAAATGGCGACAATTGTAATCTTTGAGAACATCTGCAAAAATTTTATTAAAAATTTGAAGGAAATAGCTAGTATGGATGATCATTCCATCTCTACAAAGTTGATTTTTGTAGGAGTTGATGGCGCTTCTATCATGCAAGGTCACAAAACTATACTTTGTATCCATTTGCAAACAAGATTAGCCCTTTACATGATACATATTCTTTGTATGTCTTACCAAATGAATTTGGCTTACAAGATTGTAAGTAATTTTGAAAATTTTACTAAGGTAGAGGAGATGAGACAAGACTTGCATTTGAAAGAGTTGATTTAATCGTATCGTAAACTATGCACCATGATGAAGTTGCACTCTAGTTGAATCGTAATGGCTCAATGTAATCACAAGGAAGAATCGATCAATCAACCGAATAACTTGCATAATGAACAAAGCTTTCACATGTATAGAGAAAGATAGCAGAGTGTCTTGGGATACTCATAAATCATAAATGAAATGGTACATATAGGGTGTTGAGTAACCCTAGTGCATGACTCATAAGCAAACCCTAAACCTAACCCATGTGAGATGACCCTCCATATGTGAGTGGAGGAAATATATGATCCCACACACCAACACTCCCCCTTCATTGAAGCTAGGGTAGAGGCTATGATGAGTCGGATAGAAAAAGAATACACTCCTTAATAACTATGAAAAATATGTCAATGGGGCCTAGCAACTAAAGGCACGATAAGGTGCCTATATACAAACAACATCTTCCTAGAAGAAGAATAAGAAAATAAGGACTACATAGCTTTGAAGAAGATGAGAAGTTGTAGAAGACCTCACCCCAAGAAGAGGCAGTAAGTGAAGAAACTTTATCTCAGTGAAGGGCTTGGTAAATAAATCTGCAATCTGATCAGCTATCTGAATGTACTAAATGTCGATGATATCATCATGAATAAGCTCTCATATGAAGTGCATATGGATCTTAATGTGCTTTGTATGCTGATGTTAAAGCGTATTTCTAAAAATAGAGATAGTTCTCGTGTTATCACAGTGAGATAACGGTAGGCCACCGAGGGTGGATGCCAAGCTCTTTGAGAATACCCCTGTAGCCAAATAGCTTATGTGGTAGTGTTAAGCTTTGCTCCTCTATATTCTACCTCTGTAGATGATATCGCAATTACATTACGCTTCTTTTAGACCAACTAATAAGACCCAAACTAAGAGAGAAAATGTATCCGAGAAATAGATTTCGATGATCTAAGTCACTAGCCCAATCGAATCATGTGAACCCAATCAAGTCAATATCCACCCCCTCCATGATAGTGAATTCCATCAGTATAGGTGCCATGAACATAATGAAGGATCTGTTTAGCTACTTTCCAATGTAGCTCATGTGGATCCTGCATGAATCTAGACACAATCCCAACAACATATGATAAATTCAGGTTGAGTGTGAGTCAAGTAAATCAAGCTTCCTACCAACTATTGATAAAGGGTACTATACATACCCAAAATTTTAAGGTCTTGCCGCATCGAAATATGTTACGCATACCCCAATGATGATACTGAGTCTCCTCGCAAGGTGTTCGGAATCAAAAAAGCTCACCGGGTATATTTTGTATCCCACATGCCTCACCCGGCCTCCACATGCTTTGTTCTTCCCTCTGCCCCCTTTTTCCTTGCATTTTCATCTTAAGTGATGAGACCACAGCCTTGCCTGGGCAGCGGTCCCGTGACCACCGCCTAGGACAGGGTGGTGGTCTCGTAAATGCCACCCTACACAGTGCGGCGGTCCTGTTTACAGTTTCCAGAAAGTTCGACGATTGCGTCAAACGTAAATTTTCAATTTTTACCCACTTTTTTCAGCTACTTTGCTTTGCATTTATGTTTTGGCCACCCTATGAATAGTGTTTTCACTTTGTTTAATGGTAAAAGAGTTTCATTCCAAGTTACCTTCTAGTGAATGCATTTGCTATAAATAGCCAGACTTGTTTTCAAACAAATGGCCCTCTCCTTCTCTATTTAATCATTCAATCTTTGAGTTTCTTGCTTAGAATTCCAATAGTTTCATGTTTTGCATCCATTATTGGTCTTCCTTTGTTGTTTAGAGGTCATTCAATCTTCTTGTTTCATTTTTGCTTCATTACAGTTCCATGCAAGTCAGTTTAAAATAAAGATAGTTTCATTCTTAGATTGGAATCCATTTATAGTTGCAGGTTTTGTTTAGTCACAAAAGATAGCTTCTAAAACTCTTGGCACATTTGTGTTATATTCCCGCAATAAATCCCGCTAGGAATTACATAGTCAAGCTCTGTTCACTTGCACTATCTCTCTCTTACTCACATTGTATTCAATCTATGTCCAAAATATGCCATTGTTCAAGTTATTTATTTTCCGATACTATCATATACACGCTTTTCTAGATTCAAGAGAACACGAAGAAACAAGGAGATCACACTAAGGGGACAAAGTCACACACAACTGGATTTACCACTATTCTATAAATGCCAGGTTTGAGCTATCAAAGTTCTAGTTACAACGTATCAAATAGAGTAGTGAATTATTTTATTTCAAAAGCTCACTCTTGATATCGCCAGGGAAGCTATGGGGATTGATAGTTTCTAAGAAACTGTGATTCATTCCTCACTTTTGAGGTAGAATTGAGAGTCTTTCAATTTAAAATAATTAGTTGCTTAGATATTTAGGATAAATTCACAACTGCACAGGTAAGTAGCCACACCAAGCTGTTTTGTTTGTTTTAATTCTATTACTAGATTAGTTGTCCATTTTCTAAATATATTAGAATAGTTGCTCTTTAATTTCATTAAAATACTTCATCGAAAATACAAAAATAAAAGAATACATGCATAGTGTAGATACATATTTCATAATTAGTTCATTAATTTTAGTTAAAAGTTGAATCATTTTACATGACAATCACGGGACCTAGAGAGCCCAGAGAATACATATTTGAACCAATAGTGCCTCAACCAAATCTACCCACAACATTAGCTGATATAGATCAAGACCTTAGGATACAGGTCTTTCGAGCAACGACAAACCTACAAGTAATTAGTGAACAACTGAGAGGGTTAAATATCGAAGATGACAAGGCATACACATTTTGGTCAAATCATCCTAACTATAGACTGCCTTGATAAAATATCTATATGATTGTACAAGGACTTGAAAGAGAACAAGTATTTGGTTGTGATCCTTTAGTTCCACAGCCTAATGCAAGAGACATCATTAAAATAGATACTAGCTTACGCATTCAAGTTGCCAGAAAACCTATAAGGTATTCTAAGAAAATTATACAACTTCTAGTTCTAAACATAGAGGCTAAAAAGACGTATGATTACTAGATAATCGGAAGGAGAGATTGACTCTTCATATGACCATAGGAGGTTTGCCACAACCATGAACTTATGGTTATGATCCACAAGTCCCACAACCAAATGGGCCTAATAATCAATAAGACATTGATGTTAGTTTACGAACACTAGTATTTAGGTCCTCACCACTTCCACCAGACATTATTACACAATTCTCATTACTAAACATAGCAGCCAGTCAAGCTAAGGATTTCTAGACTAGACCAAAGAATCATCCATAAAACCCTGGAGAAATCAACTACACCTCCTATCACCATTTTTCATGACCTTGTCTAGAAATATATACGAAGCTCCCATAGGTCACTTCCCACGTATCCAACAGCCAATAAACAGGATCTCAATAGAGCTCGACATTAATTGGAGCCTCCAAACAACTATTATATCCAAACAAATCATTACACCAATTCAAGTTAGGAGGGCATTCTTTGCCTTAGATTTACATATTCCATTATTGTGTATTGAGGATATAAGATTACCCAACTAGTTTGTCTACATCCACATATTTTCCACATTCACCAGCCATCTCGGCATGACCTCGGGAGGTCGGGTATGAGGAAGAGTTACTTTTAGATTCCCATGCTCACATGTCACTTTTCTATCGTACAAAATTGGTGAACCCGATGTGAAACAAACAAATATTCCCCTTTTATTTTCATTTCTTTCATCCACATTTTCTCTTTCCCATTATTCTACGGGTATTCATATATGCCCCAAATATGTCGGGATACGATGCATATGGTAGACCTCTCTCAGGTCTTGAAGAAAATTATAGTCAAAAAAATAGACAACCATCACCCTCACTTTCCGCATGGGCTGATAACTATTCAAGTAACTACTTGTCATCTCAAACTCCCCCTCAAAGAACTAACTCCAGTTCTTCATTCCGAATTAAGGAGTTTGATCAGCTTGCACAAAGACAATAGCTAGAGCCCTTAGGCTCTAACAATATGACATTTACTAGAGAATCCACTTCATCTCCTCGGGTCGTGTTCAAACCACGATCAATAGACAGTCAGATTCACTCCCATTTTTGGATGAGGAGTACTTAGCACGCTATGCTAGAAGCGAACAACGCTTCCAAAACATGTATCCACCTATAGGGAGTTTACAAATACAATTTGATACCCTATTCCAAGAAAATGCCCCCATTCGTCCACCTATGGGAAATGCCCTCGGTGAAGCTTGGCAGGGTAATGATCAATTCATAGAAGGGTATCATACCCCTTTAGAACCTCAAGGTATACAAAAATGCCATTAAGGAAAAACACTACGTCTTCACCAATAGAGGTCATTTCAGCCTTAGTTGAGAAAGTTAGAGGGCTAGAACTTGCTCAAGAAAACCAAAATTCATATTTTGGGCAAGCAGGAATCCCCAACCCTCCACATCACCCCAGTCAGGTTGACCTCCTTACAGGAATAGGCACGTTAGGCATGCCTCCTCAAAATTTGTATAGTTATCCATAGTAGACACCAACTAGGACCGTGTTTTCAAACGCCACTCTAGTTGAAAACATGATACCTCCCGGCTTGGCACCAAACAACCCATACCAGAACAATGCTCCTCCCTACTTAAACATTTATTCAAAATCACCACAAGGAGACATGTTCTCTTCTCTCGGGATGTTCATTCAACCACAGGGATTCCCTTATGTCCCTACAAACACATATGCTATGTCATATCAACAACCCATTCCACCTCCACCCCCTCAACAAGCCCCATCGATGGTTGAGGCCTATGTGGTAGGGAATTATTCAAAATATTCAAAAGAGCCCCTAGACTTCACCATACGAAGTTTTATGCTTCCAAGACCTCTTCTTGATTTACCCAAATATAAAGGGAAGGGGATCCAAATGCACACATTAAGACCTATGCCATAGCCATACGGGAATTACTCCTTGGGATGGGGTTGTTCTAAGATATTCCCTAAAACCTTAGAGGGTATTGCCCTTAATTAGTATTACTGAGAATACACGAAGCCTCGATACACTCATTTAAACAACTCGTGTCGAGTTCATCAAAGATTTTGATATGAACAAATTGTTAAGAACAAGAAGCGGGAATTCTTGCATATTAAACAAGAACATAATGAATCCGCTGCTCATTTTATTCAAAGATGGCATATGGTTCTCTACTCATCAGCAAGTTCTCCAAACATGGATCAAATGGAACTATGTGATTTATTCCTTAATTCTCTCAATAGAGAGATAAAGGAAGTAGTCCAAAAGTTCCCACTAAGAACTTATGATGAAGTACTCGAGAGTGCTCTCTCTCGAATTGACCAAGTAGTGATAGATAGTGGTCATAATACACATGGAACAAATGGGAAATTAACCACTCCCAATCAAAACACTATGGCCTATCCTAATGTTGGGAATGCTAATCAAGGACCTAAGATCCTTAACAAGAACCGTGGAGTTATAACAGATGGAGTAACTAACCAAACTAAAAGAGAAAACGTTGTAAACATTTCACCGCCTATAAATAATCAGTGAAATAACAATTTTACTCCAACAATTAATGCAGTGGATTTTAATCATCCATCACAACAACAACAACAACAACAACAAAAATGGCGACGATGAAAAATCCAAACACAAAGTCCAAATTGAAACCCAACTGGATATCAGATTCAAAACCAAAGGCAACAGCCTCAAAATTTTAATGCTAACAACCAGCAACCTTATCAGAATTTTGGGCCACAACAGGTTTAAATCAATAGCCTCAAAATTATAATCCCAATTTGTATTGTGGTTTCCACAAAATTCAAGGCCACAATACTAGGACTTGTCGTGACTACAATAAATTCATGTAGCGTTTTCAGAAGATCAAAAACAACTCTTTATAGATATGTTTTTAGCAAATTCTATAGTACCCACGTCAAACGCTTATACAAGGGCAATTTCCCCTCAAAATGCACCCCTCAAGATCTTTAATGATCCACTCCCAAACCATTCTAACAATAACAGGCTAGATCCTAATGGAACAAACAAGGGTGTTATAATAGGAAACAATGATCATGAAGCCTCAACTTCATTAAATCCACCAATCACACCCCAACTAGGAACTCGACCCCAAACTAAGATAGTTGGTTTGGTGGAGTTAGACACCGAGCTACCCATAGAAACCATAACAAGAACACGGGATTATTCTTCTCAACCAACTCCAAGTTATCCATTGGAACCAGACAACATTCAACAAACATTGGTAAAACCCATAGGTGCCTATGATTTAATTAATGACTTAACTAAAACCTTCTCTCACATCTCCTTTTTGGATTTGTTAAAAAAATCTCCCACCCACAGGGCTGCCCTCTTAGAAGCATTAGGCCTTGGTCATTTAATCAACATCACTCCTCCTCTAGAAATGCAAGTAAACCATGTAGACTTTGATGTCTATCCTCTAGGGCAGCTAGATAGGGATACTGAGTTTATATTTGATATAAGAAAAATGCCAACAGACGTTGAGATTACACAAAGAGGTGACCCAACTTTACATTTACAAGTATGGGTTTACAATAATTATGTTAAATGTGCAATGATTGATGATGGGGCAGTAGTTAACATAGTCCCCTTTGATTTTCTTCAAAATTTAGGATACGAGAGAGACAAATTGTTCCACAACACGAAATATGCTAAGAGGTTATGATAGCCTCAAAGCCACTTCAATTGGAACCATAGTTTTACCAGTCACTTTAGTTTCCAAGACAGTCCTCACCGAATTTTATATTATAGATTGGGAAACCAACTATAATATGATCCTTAGTTGGCCATGGATACACCGCATGAAGGAAATCCCTTCCACGTTATTCCAAGAAATAAGATTTCTACACTTAGGAAAAATATTTGTGGCACAAGGTGACCCAAAGCCCTTCGATATACACCTAGCTGATTTGAAGAAAAGACCAGGCATTCACTCTGAGTTTGAACTCCCAACAAATCAACTCATCAAACCAATTAATTCAAAACCAAAAGAGAAGTTGATACCCACCATAGAATTGGAAATTACAAATCTAGCCGAAGACATTCCAACACTCAAAAATGAGACCAACATTATAGAAACAGTGTCACTAGGGACTACCACAAAAATTATCGAGTTGCTAGAGAAATACTTACCTATTCTCCTACCATTTGATTCTATGGGCATGGGATGCACCCTGGGAATTTCTTCCCGTCCATCAGACAAAGTCTTTATGGTAGAAGTAACCAAAGCAAAAGAAATAGATACGATAAATACCCCAACATCCATTTTTCCAAGCAAATATTGGACTCTCCGCTTCGATGGAGCTAGATGTCACTTTAGAGTCAAAGGGGGAGTGATATTTACTTCACACGAGGGAAAGATCCTACCTTTCACCTTTAAATTAAACTTTGAATGTACAAACAATAGGGCTGAGTACGAAGCTCTCCTCCCCGGCCTCATCCTAGCCAAAAGGATGGGTGTCGATGACATTAGAGTGCTAGGAGACTCGCAACTAGTTACAAACTAAGTCTCTAAGGTGTATGAAACTAGGGCTGAACATTTATAACTCTACAAAATAATGGTGTTAGATCTAAGCAAGGGATTTAACTTCATATCAATTGAAGCAATCCCACGAAAGCAGAGCCTTCTTACAGACTTAATAGCAACCTCAGCTTCCCGTTTCACTCCAAACAGTGAGTTGGAAGATACAAATTTCACAGTATCACTTCGTACCAAACCATTAGTGCGTAAAATACCAACAAACCCACTCCTAACTCATGGAGAAGTTGAGAATGATTTTTCTATCATGGATCACTTTGACAATGATAGAGTCACTCTCGAATATCTAAACGCCTATGCGAGCTACACCTTTCTTACCACATAGTAGATCTTTCCTTAATACCACATTCCTCTTCCTATTTTGGAAATCCCATGGTAGAGTATCCTCCATAGAAGGATCGGATATCTATGAGATAGAAGACAGAGAAATCTTGGAAATACCTCCGGCCCCACTTGAATTTGAAGAAGGTAACACTTATTTAATAGAAGAAACCATTGACATAAACATTGGAACGAAGGAAGAACCAAAAATTTTGAAGTTGGGATCCTCATTAACTCCGGAGGAGATAGAAATACACACCCAAATCCATAAATAACATCAAAAGGCTTTCACATTTAACTATAAAGAAATGACGGGCATTGCACCACATATCACGAGTACATAATCTTGTCACTAAACCGGGTGTAAAACCAATTAAACAAAATCAAGACCAATGAAGCCAAAAGTGGCTCTCATGGTAAAAGAGGAAGTAATAAAACTTCTCCAAGTGGGATTCATCAAACCCATTGACTATTCAAAATGGGTATCTAATATCATCCCTGTTCTAAAAAGAATGGGAAGATACGCATTTGCATAGATTTTGGGATATTAACAAAGCTTGTCCCAAGGATGACTTCCGTTACCATCCATTGACGTTATTTTTGATGCAACAGCTGGATTTGAACTATTGTCCCTCATGGATGGGTTCTCAGGGTATAATCAGATTAAAATATCTGAGCAGGATCAAGCCAAAACTACATTCATAACTCCCTGGGGAACTTATTACTATGTTGTCATGCCATTTGGTCTTAAGAATGCCAACGCTACATATCAGTGAGCAATGACATACATATTCCATGATCTTATCCATAAAATTGTGGAATCCTATGTGGATGACTTATTGGCCAAGGCCAAGAAGCATTGTGATCATCCAAAAGTACTCTGTATCATCCTCTCATGATTAATTGAATATGGCATCACATTAAAACCAAAAAGTGTGTGTTTGATGTGACAGAGGCAAGCTTCTACGCTACATTATATCTTCACAAGGGATTGATGTCGATCCAGCCAAAATCCAGGTTGTTCTTGAAATGATCCCACTATCAGACGAGTCTGGAATCAGGTCATTTCTTGAGAAACTTGGTGCAATCTGAAGGTTCATCCCAGATTTAAGTTTTTCCATTCATCCAATCAACAATCTATTAAAAAGATTATAGCATTGATTGGGTGAAGAATGAAACAAGGCCTTGAAGAAGTTAAACACTTATTGTTGTCTCCACCCACACTAATGCCTCCTAAACTAGACCACCCCTTGATCCTATACTCACAAGCCACTCATGTCCGGCTAGCCTACATGCTTTGGCTCAAGAAGATAATGATAAACATGAACGTGCGGTCTATTTCATTAGCTGAATGTTACTCGATTATGAAACATGTTATACACAGGAAGAGAGAGAATGTCTTGCCATAGTATTTGCAACAAAATGTTTAAGGCATTACATGTTGAACCAAGAAACAAGGTTCATGGTAAAGACAGATCATTTACAAACATTCCTCACGCAAGGGTCTTTACCTAAAAAGGTTGGGCATTTCATAACCTTAATGGGTGAATTTGAGTTAACATTCGCAAACCAAAAATCTGTTAAGGGACAAATCATTGCAGACTGGTTAGCTGACAATCCATTAGATGGAGGCGATCTGGTAAATCTGGACTTTCCTGATGAGTGTATATACTTCATCGAAACCAGGCCCCCTTCTCTACATGTCCCTGATACATTGATATCATTAATTTTATCATAGACCACACATACGGAAGGTGACACATCACAAAAAGAAGGCGATTATGCATTATCACCACTAAATATGTTGTTTTAGAACAGGTACTCTATTATAAAGCCTTCGACAACATGCTTCTAAGATGCGTCGACATAGAAGAATCTAAGAAGATTATTTATGAATCCCATAGTGGGATATGTGGAGGCCACTTCGGTGGTCACGCCACCACTCGCAAAATACATCGAATGGGCTATTTTTGGCCCACTCTCAAACATGACATAGTAGAGTTTGTACGTAAGTGCCACAAATGCCAAGAATTCTCTCATGAGATTCACATGCCAGCACAATCCCTATAACCAATAGCGACCTCGTGGCCCTTCTCCACATGGGGTCTAGAATTGATAGGGAAATTCTCTCCCTCATCAACCGATGGCCATAATTTTATAATTACAGCCACGGAATATTTTACCAATGGGTAGAGGCCATGCCCTCACCACCGTACCAGGTTTGGTAATTACCAAATTCATTCTAAACCAAATCATTTGTAGGTATGGTGTCCCACAAGTCATTATCTCAGATAATGGCACATCCTTTAAAAATGATGAGGTCCATGAGTTATGTAGAAAATTCAAAATAAACCATCACATGACCTCTCTTTACTACCCTCAAGCCAATGGGCAAGCCAAGCAACAAACAAAACATTAAAGGCTATTCTCCTCAAAATCGATCAAGGAGAACAAGTGAGATTGGAATTTAAAACTATATCCGGCCTTGTGGGCCCATCGAATCTCAATAAGAACACCAATAGGAGCAACCCCTTTCTCATTGGTATTCGGGCAGAAGCAGTTCTCTCACTTAAGGTTGAAATACCCAGTCTCTACATCTCATTACAAGGGATTTTGGATGAAGAAGCTTATAGGGAGGCATGCCTCTCTCAATCGAAAAGCCTTGCGAGGCCGGGATAAACGTTAAACAATGGCACAGAGCCTATGCTTTATTTGGATGTGTCGTGTATAACAAAAAAATCTATGAGTTAGAAATATATGAGGGAGATCTAGTTCTAAGACTAGACAGACAACCGGATCAATAAGAAAATCGGTGAAGGAAGGAAGTTCCGGCCCAAGTGGTTGGGCCCATACCGAGTCATGAAAGACTACGGAAATGGTGTGTATCTCTTGTGCACACTAGAAGGTGAGGAATTCAATGAAACTATCAATTCCTTGCATCTTAAACGGTTTTACGCATGAGACATCAGAATCACCACTTGTACATTATGGCTACCTACATTGCATTAGTCATCTTACTGTTTCATTTTGTCCGCTCATTTCATAAAAATTGTAGTCAAGGAACTTACTCTTAAGCAATCTATTACAAATTTCTGAAAGTATTGCAAAATCATTCAAATCACATCTCCTCAAACATCATCAAGTAATTTCAAATCTTCTCATCAAGTTTGATAGACAAATATTGATGAAAACCATACCAAGGCCTGCATACTTGGTTTTGCTCTTTCTTTCTACTAGGTGAAGTTTTCCTTACCTACGGTCTATTCTAAAAGCTTCTTGGTGTCACATCTATCCCTCTTAAATCTCTTTGAAAGAAAGGATATCCCAAAGTCACAGATCAAAAATGTCAAAATCAAATGGAATCAAAAGTGCCAAGCAAACAGAATATTTTATTTTACACACTTCTTTGCCCCACCAACCTTTGGTGATAAGCCCGCATCTCTTACTGGTGGTGTGAGGTTGGGAAAGGAAAGAAGTGCCCTTACTCGCCTATATCCCACCTTTGGTGACAAACCCATGCTTCTTACTAGTGGCATGAGGCAGGGTGTGGGGGGTCCATTCACACAAATTAACAAATCTTGGTATGCTAGAAGTAAAAATCAAATTATATTAAGAGAAAACAAATGTCCAAATTCCAAAGAGATCAAATCCTCAAAACCATATTTTGTCAACCGGGTTGCCATTTATGAATCTAAGTCTAGATAAACTGGAAAATAAGTGACCTACTAAGCTTGGTGGTAGTTTTGAGTAGGGTAAGTGTGTAGGTCTAAGTTTGGTTTCTGATACTGGTTTGTCTATCTCTTATCATTCCATTCAGTCAAACTCATACAATTTTTCCCTTCCCAACTCTTGGTGTAGAGCCCTCACATCTTACTAGTTGCATGGAGTTAGGAATGGGGAAAATTCATCTCTTTATCACTATACATTCATCACGTTTTTCCAACATAAGAAGAAATCACGAACATTGCCCAAAGAATTCAAAAGTTCAGTACTACAATATGTTTGTATCATCTCATATCAGCATTACAAAAACATACAAAGTAAAACATTTTATTTACTATCATTTGTCATCCATCACATACATTTTGAAATGTTGGTGTTAGCACACCGGTTGTATAGACTATATATTAGATCTAAGCATACATGTAAATAAAAATGGATATTCTACCAGAAGAATTATACAAAACAAGAGACATAAATCAACACCAAATTTAATGTGGTTCACCCAGTGTGGACTACGTCCACCAAGAAACAAGTCAATCTATTATCCAAATCTTTGACAAGATATACAATGAATATTTACAATCTTCTACACTTCTCAGATGTTCAGTACTTTCTTCCTTCAAGCTTTTTGATTCTTCACCAAGAATTCTCTCTCACATAATTATCTTGTAATTATGATACATCCATTCCTCTAAACCCTAGCTTTATGCTTTAAATAGTCGTTTAAGACTTTAGGGAACTTAGCCATGTAATTACATTCATTAAATCTATTCCAATGCTAAAAATAGAAATAAAACCCGAGAGTTAATTAAAAGCTCGTCGCACAGGTAACCAATGCTGGTTCTGCCCAACCGTCATCAGTTTTAACTTGCCCTAACCGATCTTTGGTCAAACCCTAACCAATGCCAGTTACTTTCAACTTCTAGAAAGTTCTATTTTCATGCTAAAACATGAGTAATTTAGCTCCATACTCAACAATCTCCCACTTGGAGATTAATTATTGCACACTATACCTATACAGCGCCATTCTTGGATCCTTCCTTGGCTTTGTCTCTTCCTCTTCAAGTTTAAAACTTGAAGACCAACAAAAGTGGAGTGTAGCTCCAAATTCTCCTTTTTTAATGGCTTCATTAGCATATCCATGAGGTTCTTTCTCGTATGAATCTTTTCCAGATTCAATTGTCCATCCTCCAATACCTGTTGTATGAAGTGATATCTCAACTGAATGTGTTTTGTTCTCGAATGAAATGCTTGAGTTCTTTGCCAAATGAATTACACTCTAACTGTCATTGAATAGTTTACAATTACCTTTCTCCTTTCCCAACTCTTCCATGAACCTACTCATCCATATCATCTCCTTGCTAGCCTTTGTAGCTGCAACATACTCTGCCTCTGTAGTAGACAAAGCCACAACCTTTTGTAATCTTGAAATCCACTAACTGCCGTTCCACCTACATTGTGAAAATATATCCGGTAGTGCTCCTCCTACCATCCAGATCTCCACCATATCCAAATCAACATAGCCACGTAATGAAATATCCAAACCTCCATAGCATAACTACATACTATATGTCCCTTTCAAATACACGAGTATCCATTATACTTCTTTCCAATGCTCTTTACCGGATTATCCATATATCTACTCACAAATCCCCTTTGCTGTGAAATGTCCGGTCTTGTATAAACCGTAGCATACATGAGACTTCCAAATTTTGAAGCATATGACACTCATGTCATGGATTTGACCTCCTCTTTTGATGAAGGACACTCATCTTTACTCAATTTGAAGTGTCCAGCCATACGTGTGCTAACAAGTTTTGCATTCTGCATGTTGAACCTTTCTAACACCTTGTAGATATAATCCTCCTGAGACAAATAAAATTTCTTGTTTTTCCTATCTCTATGTATTTTCATGCCAAGGATTCTTTTACAGCTCCCAAATCCTTCATTGCAAACGTGTGAGCTAGCTTTCTCTTAATCTCACTAATGTCTTACATATTAGATCTTGCGATAAGTATATCATCCACATACAGTAACAAAATAATATAGCTCCCATTTTCAAGCTTCTTGAAATAAACACAATGGTCATATTCACATCTCAAGTAACCATGCTCATGCATAAAACTATAAAACTTCATGTACCATTACCTTAGAGCTTACTTGAGCCCATATAGGCTCTTTTTCAACCTGCACACTAGTTTCTCCTTACCCTTGACTTCATACCCAAACATTTGTTGCATATAAATATCTTCATCCAAATCACCATGAAGGAAAGTTGTCTTCACATCTAGTTTCTCTAAATGCAAATCTTCTACTGCAACTAAACTCAATACAGTACAAATAGAAGTCATCTTAACAACAGGAGAAAATATTTCACCAAAGTCAATACCTACCTTTTGTGCAAATACTTTTACTACAAGCCTTGCCTTGTACCTTTTCTATCCACCCTCTTCTTCCTTAATTTTGTAAACCCACTTGTTCTGTAATGTTCTTTTTCCTTGTGATTTAACCAAATCCCAAGTGCGGTTCTGCATTCCAAAGAGTTCAGCTCCTCATCCATGTCATGCTCCCCTTTGAACGTGAGTTTTATCTGCATTACTTCTTAAAATCTTTACGGTTCACCACTATCAGTCAATAATAGATAAAATAGAGAAGGTTAAAATCTTTCTAGAAGTTTACTTACCCTTTGTGACCTTCTCACAGGAGTTTGGGGTACCAAAGGCTTAATCTGGACCTCCTGGACATTAGTATCAACTTGCCGGCGGTGACCCGTCGGTCACCTCTAACATGACATCGGTTTGGCTAACCAATGTTGGTTATGATCCTCTGTAACCATCGGTGGTTCATTTGACCGATGTTGGTCAGGGCCTAACCGACCACGGTTATTGTGTATTTCTGAAGGTGTTTCTTTAAAACCCAAGAGTTCATTTTCATCAATAAACTTCTCAATTTTCTCATCCTTGGGTACCAAAATTTAATCCTGTTCATTCTCTTTTACTTCCATTCAACATCACGGCTCCTAACAATTTTAGAATTCTCTAAATCCCAAAAACGAAAACAGAAATCACCAGATCCATAATCAATGAAAGTGCACCTCTTGGATTTTGCATCCAACTTTTTTCTATTTTCTCTATCAACATGCACAAAAACTTTTGAACCAAAAACTTTAAGAAAAGAAATATCTACCTCTTTTTGGTCCATGCTTCATCTGGTATTCCTCCATCTAGTGAACTTGAAGGGCCATGGTTAATCAAATAAATTGTTGTATCAACTGCTTCTACCCAAAACTACAAGGGCAATCCAGAATGTATCCTCATACTTCTAGCACATTCCATGATTGTCCTATTCATTCTCTCTGCAACACCATTCTCCTGTGGTGTTCTTGGAATCGTTATTTCTCTACGTATCCCATTCTCTGAACAATAATCATTGAAAGCCTTGCTATAGTATTCACCACCATTGTTAGATCTAAGGCACTTTAACTTAGAATTTGATTCATTCTTAACAAGGTCTTTCCATCTTTTAAAAGTTTCAAAAACATTAGATTTGCATTTAATACAATATACCCATACCTTTCTTGTAGCATCATCAATGAAAGTAACATAATACGAGGATCCACCATGAGAAGCTACCTGAGTTGGTCCCCACACATCTGAGTGTACAAGCTCCAATTTTTACTCCTTCTTAGTTGCCCCAACTTTGAGAAATCTCACTCTCTTTTTCTTTCCAAAGATATAATGCTCATAGAAATCAAGATCTAAATATTTCAAATCTAATAACTTACCCTTAGCCTTTAAGATCTACATTCCTTTTTACTCATATGACCCAACCGATTATGCCACATGCATGCATCTGAATCTGAAGTAGATAATACAGAAAAGGAATCAATAATATAGGTAGATAAATATAACATTCTTACCTTCTTACCTCTTGCCACAACAAAAGCACCCTTGGTGAATTTCCAAGAGTCTCCTATAAAATTAACCATGCAACCAGATTCACCTAGTTGCCCTGCAGAAATAAGATTCCTCTTGAGGCTTGGCACATGCCTCACATCTTTCAATACCCATGTATTTCCATTCTGTAATTTTAGATGAACTTCCCCTTTACCAGAATCTTTGTAAGGTTCGCCATCACCCAAATAGACATACCCAAAATTTCCCTAGACATAATTTCTGAAATGACCCTTATTAGGGGTTGCATGGAAAGAAGCTCCTGAATATAAAACCCATGATTCAATTCTACTATCTAAAGAAAGAATAAGAGCATCTTGCATTACCTCGATGTAGCAAGATTCACCTCTTTACCTTTTTTCGGTTGTTGGTTCTCTTTTTGTTTGACCAACAATCTTTCTTTACATGTCCTTTCTTTCCACATTTCCAACAAGTAATTCCCTTACTTATAGATTTAGATCTATTATCCCTTGACTTTGATTTCCCATTACTCTTACTCTTGGATCTCTCCTTCTATCTGCCTCTACTTTCTACATTCAAAGCATTTCCAAATGATTTTCCTTTGTACTTTTCCTAGGAATTTCTTCATTCAAGATTATACTAACCACATCATCAAACTTCAAAATATTATTAGCAGATATTGTATTACTAATAGCCATTACCAAGTTGTCCCAACTATCAGGCAAATAACATAAGAATAAAAGTGCTTTTACTTCATCATCAAATGATATTGAAACTGATTTTAACTGATTTACAATAGATCGGAAATCATTCAAATGACTAGAGGCAGATTCACCTTCATGCATCTTAGAACTAAAAAGTTTCTTCATCAAATAAACTTTATTTTAAGCACTAATTTTTTCATATAAATTAGCAAGATATTTCATTAAGTCTATCGTAGAAGCCACTTCTGTAATATTGGAAGCCACGGATGCTGTTGCTAGGCTCAATCTTATAGATCCCAAAGCCTTTCTGTCAAGAATCTTCCATTCTTCATTAGTCATCTTTGTAGGTCTAGACTTCTCATCCAATGGTAAGTACAAATCGCTCGATACGATAATCCTCAATCTGCATCTTCCATAATTGATAATTTCGGCCATCAAACTTCTCTACCTTGTATTTATTATCTTCTATCATTGTTGTAGCTCTCACTCAATCAGAAAACCCTCTGTGAGTAAATCTATCAACACACAAAACCCTCAAACAAAGCTCTGATACTAGTTGTTGGGGTTATCACACCAGTTGTATAGACAATATATCGAGATATAAGAATACTTGCAAATAAAAGAGGACATTCTACGGAAGTATTATACAAAACAAGAGACATAAATCAACACCAGATTTAACGTGGTTCACCTAGTGTGGGCTATGTCCACCAAGAAACAAGCCAATCTATTATCCAAAGCTTTGACAAGATATACAATGAAGATTTACAATCTTCTACACTTCTTAGATGTTCAATACTTTCTTCCTTCAAGATTTTTTGATTCTTCACCAAGAATTCTCTCTCACATAATTATCTTGTAATTATGATACATCCATTCCTCTAAACCCTAGCTTTATGCTTTAAATAGTCGTTTAAGACTTTAGGGCACTTAGCCATGTAATTACATTCATTAAATCTATTCCAATGCTAAAAATAGAAATAAAACCCGAGAGTTAATTAAAATCTCGTCACACAGTAGCCAATGTTGGTTCGCCCAATGTCATCGGTTCCGACTTGCCCCGACCGATGCCGATTCTTTCATCGACTTCAAGAACTTCTATTTTCATGCTAAAACATGAGTAATTTAGCTCCATACTCAACTTGAAAAGCATGAAAACAAATACTCTAAAAACATCTAGTATACATGTGGAAACAAGTCACAAAATTCTAGGCACCAAAAGTCTAGATCCAAAAAGAGATTATATATATATATATATAAATCAAGTTTTATATACAATGCCATCATGCACTAGGCATGGTCAAAATGCTCAATGAGCCCGAAAAGTACAAAAAAACTCATATAAATATCTGACAAAACACTACAAAAATGGCCTCTCAACCCCTATGGGATCCCTCAGGGCGTACGACCACGTCTAGGACTTCAGGCTACGCCGACACTCTGAATGCACTGAGGGCTCGCGGTCATGACCAGTAGTTGCCATCTCACTATGAGAATGACTCCTCCTCATCAAGCGCTCGGCTGTCCTATATCTAGCTACCTTAGCACGAAGAGAAGTCATGATCCTTGCCACTGCCAGACAGGGGCAAAAACATCGGTATGCCTACGGGTTGTACATTGAAGGCTCTCCCACATCCTCAGAAATCTCAGCACGAGTCTTCTCCGAGGGGAGCAACAAGGTATCTACGCATACTCGGTGAATCAAGTCTCGCCACTCATCAATGATTCGTTGCAAATAAAGGAGAAAACAAGTTAGAAAACGATCAAAAATAAAACCAAGAATAAACGAAACAATAAAAGGAAATAACAACTAAAACAATTCTAACTAAGGAAAATTCATGAGAAGAGTAGTAACTCACTCGGATCTCCAGGCCTCCAGGAAGGGTCTCTAAGATCCACACCTACCGCTGATGATGTTGTTGACTGTCATCCCTCTCCCACATCTAGAGCAATGTGACAGCCAGCAATGGACTCGCCATCTCCCCCTAAATCCTGAGAAGGTAACTCCTCTGAAATCAATGTCACCCTCTCTACGCTCCGTTCCTCCCTCTCAACCTATAGAATATCCTAAGTTTCATGCCACTCAAAATTTTTGTCATCCTCATCACCTGTTCCACCACCTCTCGGTCTCCGTCTCCCCTATCTCCTCCTCTGTCTCTCCCCTAGTGAACTCCTCAGACTTAGATTCCACATTAATGGGCTCATCTCTGCTATGGACAAGACCGGTGGTAATCCGAAGTAAAGGTTCCTGAGGAGCACTGGCTACCCCTCGAGCACGGACCACTCTCTGAGCTATGATAAGAACACCAGGAGTAACAATAGTCCAACCCCGGACTCTAGGACCTCCTTGAGCCTCACGAATAGATCTATACACTGGCCCCACTGGAGGAAACATGTCTATGTATGGGAGGTTAAACTGCTATGGTACTCTGTCAAAGGGGTGGATCTCCAACTTCCCCATCCTATCTACCAGTTGACTGGTAGTGTGGCAAGCAATCAATGTAACAGTCTCCTCTCCCCATAACCCTGCCATGGCCTGATAAGGAGTAGCCTCCATGTCTGCAGTGGTCAAAGAGGCCACTGGCTGGTGAGGCACTCTAAGAATGGTCATCCCTGTCCACCTCATTTCCCTGATGGCCCCAGGATCCTCTACCTCTACACCTCTCCCATACGGAGTGATGTGCTCATACACCCAACTCATGACAAGAGTGGGGTGGCTTAATGACTATCCCTGTAGTTTGACCACCCTATATAAATCATGGTAGGTGGTCCCAAGGATGTCTGCTCCCCAAGCGTAAACACATCCATGGCCCTCAATCTGTGCAATGATGGGAGCCCAGCAATATAAGAGAGTGTCCCCTCCCTTATCCCCAATCAATCTCGAAGCAAGGATACCCATGATAGCCTTATGAAGCACAGGAATGTCAAACTCAATAATGGAGTGGACCCTTACCCCCTTCTTCGAACCCATCGAAATAATGACATCCCCCATATAAGTGGCCCACTGAACCACCTGAGATCTTGACACTGCTATCTTAAGAGATAGCCACCTCCCAAGGATCGGAACCCCCAGTATATGGTAAACATCCTCCAAGGTAATGGTCCACTCACCCCTAACTCCTAGAAATCAAAAAGTGTTCCGATCCGCATCCCAGTATGAAAATAAGTCACATAATATGTGACTAGCAGGTGCAACATGAGGGACCTGTGTAATCCTCCAAATACCAACCCTCTGAAGTGTATCTTGCTCTACCTGAGTGAGTGCCTCCAACACTGCTAGGAGCCAATCACACTCCCTCTCTCAGCTCCATCTAATGTACTCCTCCTTCTGCATCCACCCAAAAACATAGAAAAAGAGTAAGTTAGTGACAAAATCTGATTGGAAAAGCTATCAAAAACATGTAAAAGTGCTAAAAATGCAAAAATAAGTAAGTAAAGCATATTTTTTTGCTTTCTGTTGCGAACCGCCGCCCTGTGTAGAGCGTCGATTCCATAACCACTGCCTTCTAAGGCAGCGGTCCCATAACCGCCACCTTGTGTAGGGCAGCAGTCCTATCCCGAACCTACAAATGGATCGGAAGCCCTAAAAATGCCTAAAAACAAGCAAAATACACCATTTTAACTAAAATAAGGACCTACCCTATGGGCGCCCCCTAGAAACTCATTTAAAACTAATATTTTCAAAAATAACCCCCAAGACAAAGATTTTATCATTTCTACATTTTAGATTTTAAAAAATAAATTGACAAGAACTAACTTTTGAGACTTTAAGGGGTCGATGTTCCGCTCTCGGAGGCATGTTCAATATCTCACCACGAATGTTTTGACTATACTCTCATCGAAAATCACACATAAGTGGGTCCTAGAGCTCAAAAACTATCAAATCAATCCGTGCAAATGAATAGTAAAGTGAGTTCGTTTTTATATATATATATATATATGACTTTCTAAAAATAATTTTGAATGTCTTTCACGGGGTTAGAGCGTTGACGGAGGTAAGTTCTAAACCCCGCACAAATGGTAAGTCCTCATTTCATATCAATTTAGTTTTATTTCTCAATTTATTGTATCTATCTGCACTTGAGTCCCCTTTTTCATTTTGCGAGATAGCAGGATTTTGGATGGTGACTTTCGACACATGGGTGTGTCGGTATAACTCTTAACTCCCCATTTTGGGACCGCCATACTCGGATCCAACGTTTTATGTCTCTTCATGGCTAAGATGTTTCTCCGAGGAGGCAATATGTACATACCCAGAATTATAAGGTCTTGTACCATTGGAAAGATGTTACACATACCCCAATGATGATACAAGTCTCCTCGTAAGGTGTTCGGAATCCAAAAAAGCTCACCAAGTATATGTTTGTATCCCACATGCCTCACTCGACCTCCGCATGCTTTTTTTCTACCCTCTACCCCCTTTTTCCTTGCATTTTGTTATTAACTAACAAGACCACCGCCCCTGTTTGGGCAGCGGTGTTATGGATCTTGCTACCCAAGACAATGCGGCGGTCTGTTAGCATTTTCCGAGAAAGTTCCAACAATCACATCAAATGTAAATTTTCAACTTCTACCCACTTTTTTTAGCTACTTTGTTTTGCATTTATGTTTTGGCCACCACCGTGAATAGTGTTTTCACTTTGTTTAATGGTAAAAGAGTTCCATTCCAAGTTTCCTTCTAGTGAATGCATTTGCTTTATAAATAGCAGCTTTTTTCAAACAAATGGCCCCTCTCCTTCTCTATTTAATTATTCGGTCTTTGAGTTTCTTGCTTAGAATTCCAATAGTTTCATGTTTTTCATCCATTGTTAGTCTTCCTTTGTTATTTAGATGTCATCTAATCTTCTTGTTTCATTTTTGCTTCATTACGAGTTCTATGCAAGTCAGTTTAAAATAAAGATAGTTTCATTCTTAGATTGGAATTCATTTATAGTTTCAGGTTTTGTTTAGTCACAAAAGATAGCTTCTAAAACTCTCAGTGCATTTTTGTTATATTCCCGCAATAAATCCCACTAGGAATTGCATAGTCAAGCTCTATTCACTTGCACTATCTCTCTCTTACTTGCATTATATACAGTCTATGTCCAAAAGATGCCATTGTTCAAGTTCCTTATTCTGCTGATACTATCATATACATGCTTTTTGGATTCAAGAGAACATGAAGGAATGAGGAGATCACATTGAGGAGACAAAGTCACACACAACTGGATTTACCAATGTTCTGTAAACACCAGGTTTGAGCTATCAAAGTTCTATTTACAACGTATCAAATTAAGTAGTGAATTATTTTATTTCAAAATCTCACTCTCGATATCGCCAGGGAAGTTGTGGGGATTGATATTTTCTAAGAAACTGTGATTCATTTCTCACTTCTGAGGTAGAATCGAGATTCTTTCAATTTAAAAAAATTATTTACTTAGATATTTAGGATAAATTCACAACTACACGCAGCAAGTAGCCACACCGGGTTGTTTTGTTTGTTTTAATTATGTTACTAGATTAGTTGTCCATTTTCTAAATATATTAGAAAATCTGCTCTTTAATTTCATTAAAATACTTCATCAAAAATACAAAAATAAAAGAATACATGCATAGTGTAGATACATCTTTCATAATTAGTTCATTAATTTTAGGTAAAAGTTGAATCATTTTGCATGACAATCACGAGACCTAGAGATCCCAGAGAATACATATTTGAACCAATAGTGCCTCAGCCAAATCTACCCATAACATTAGTTGATATAGATCAAGACCTTAGGATACAGGTCTTTCGAGCAACGTCAAACCTACAAGCAATTAGTGAACAACTGAGAGGGTTAAATATCGAAGATGACAAAGCATACAAATTTTGGTCAAATCATCCTAACTATAGACTACCTTGATAAAATATTCATATGACTGTATAAGGACTTGAAAGAGAACAAGTATTTGGTTGCGATCCTTTAGATCCATAACCTAACGCAGGAGACCTCATCATTGACATAGATACTAGCTTATGCATTCAAGTTATTAGAACACCTGTAAGGTATTCTGAGAAAATTATACAACTTCTAGTTCTAAAAATATAGGTTGAAAAGGCGTATGATTACTGGATAGTTGGAAGGAGAGATTGACTCTTCATATGACCATAGGAGGTCCGCCACAACCACGAACTTACGGTTATGATCCATAGGTCCCACAACCCAATGGGCCTACTAATCAATCAGACATTGATGCTAGTTTACGAACACTAGTATTTAGGTCCTCACCACTTCCACCAGACATTATTACACAATTCTCATTACTAAACATAGCAGCTAGTCAAGCTAAGGATTTCTGGACTAGACCAGAGAATCATCCATAAAACCCCGGAGAAATCCACTACACCTCCTATCACCATTTTTCATGACCTTGTCTGGAAATATATATGAAGCTCCCACAGGTCACTTCCCATGTATCCAATAGCCAATAAACAAGATCTCTAGCAGAGCTCGACATTGATTGGAGCCTCCGAACAACTATTATATCCAAACAAACCATTACACCAATTCAGGTTAGGAGGGCCTTCTTCGCCTTAGATTTGCAGATTCCATTATTGTGTATTGAGGATATAAGATTACCCAACTAGTTTGTCTACATCCACATATATTCCACATTCACCGGTCGTCTCGGCATGACCTCGGGAGGTCGGGTATGAGGAAGAGTTACTTGTAGATTCCCATGCTTGCATGTCACTTTTCCATCGTCAAGTACCATCAACCAAGGGAATAGAGAAATCATAAACCAACTTAACCCCGTAAAGAAAAGGAGTAGGAGAAGACTTGTAATCACACATTTGAAAACAAGCTAGCAGATCAAGACTATACTTAGGTTATGAAATCAAAATTCTGAGTCAGATTGTGAAACTGGATCCCAAGAAAGTAATGAAGCGAGATATGTGGAGTCATAGAAAAACTGTTGGCCAAGATGATCTCATGTGAGTCAATAATATAGGAATAACTTCCTGTGATCAACAAGTCATCAACATAGAGAACAAGAATGAGTATGGAGTCATCTTGCCCTAGAATATAAACATTTGGATCGAGTGAAACCTAAGTAACCCTAATGTAAGTAATAAGGAGTCCATCTTGGCATACCAAGCCCGAGGGGCTTGTTTAAGGCCATAAAGAGACTTATTTAACTTATAAACAAGGGAGGGATCATGGACATAACCTAGAGGTTTTTCCATGTAGATCTCTTCCTCTAGGTCCCCATGAAGGAAGGCACTCTTAACATCCATTTGATGGACTTTCCATCTGATTGCTATAGAAATGGCAAGGGTTAGTCAAATAGAATTCATCTTCGCAACTAGAGAAAAGGTTTCAATATAATCAACCCCAGCTATCTAGGAGAAACCCTTAGCTACTAATCATGCTTTAAACTTTTCAATGTCTCCATCTACTCCATACTTTGTTTGGAACACCCACTTACACCGAACAATTTTTCTTCCTTTCGGAAGAGGGTGAGATCCCAAGTATCATTCTTCATGAGAGAGGAATACTCCTCATCCATGGTAGAATCCCACTCGGGAATACAAGAATCCTCCCAAAAATACTGTGGATCAAAATTAGAGGTGAATAAAGAGTGGGTTCCAACAAAATATGAGCGAGTACGTCTCATATCCGAAGTATCTCCAACTAAATCTCTAGCACTTTGTAAAGTTTTCCTAGCCCAAAGAGGACCAAGAGGATCAGGCTTAGAGTCGGAAGATTCTTCACTTGAGTGAGAAGGGACATAGTCCTCATCATCACTACTATCGAGGTGGAAGACTCGAGGTCTGATGGTCAGGAGGATCGAGAAGAGGAGTACACTCAACAACATCATCATCTGATGAGTCAGAATCTGAATCAATGAGTTGAATAACCTCAATAGGTAGAGAAGTAGAAATTGAAGAAGACTCATCGAACTTAACACTTCTCTCAATACAAATCTCATGAGAATTAGGATTCAACAATCGATATCCCTTCATGCCATCAGGATACCCTACATAGATACAAGGTTTGGATTGTGGTTCTAATGCCTTGTGTTTATTTTTGGGAATCGAGCCATAACCTTGGATCTAAAGACGTGAAAGTTCTCAACATCAGGATTGCATCCAAACCAAGCTTCAAAGGGTGTCATCCCTCTTACTTCCTTGTGTGGAACACGGTTCTGAATGTAATTAGCACAATTCACTGCTTCAGCCCAATACTGCGGAGGAAGAGACTTCGAGTGAATCGTACAAATGACCATCTCTTTAAGAGTACGGTTCTTTCTTTTTGTTACTCCATTCTGCAAAGGGTTGTATGCAACTGCATGTTGCAAGGAGATCCCTTCAGAAGTATAGAAATTCATGAACCTATTGTTTACATATTCACCTCCATTGTCAATTCAAATAACCTTGATAGACCGTTCCACCTATTTCTCAAAGCAAGAGCCTTAAAGTCCTAAAAAATTTCAAAGACTTAGACTTAAGCTTAATAAAATATACCCAAGTATATCACAAGTATTCATCAATGAAGGTCATTACATAAAGAGCTAGTAAACGAAGGAGATAGAAATGGACCAAAAATATCGTTGTGAACAAGATCAAAGGATGAGTAGCTCTCTCAGGATTTTCCTTTGTCAAAGTTATTTTAGGATGCTTTCAAGGTACAACCTCATAAAGACCCTTATAAAACTTGACGCGGGGTAACCCGTTGACCATTTCATTTTGGCTCAATTTTTCAAGGTAGTGATAATTTAGATGTTCAAATCACTCATGTCATATCTTACTAACCTCATTTTCATGAGTGAGAAAGGTAGTGGGCGTAGAATTAAAAGTAAAGTGGGAAAAGGTATACAACCATGAATGGTGATCCACCTTTCCCTCAGCCATTGTAGTGTCATCATTAAGCTCACAAATAATCACCGAGTTAGGACCAAATTCCATTCGCATTCCTTCACCAAGGTGATTAATTTGGTAAAACAATAGGATATTGGTAGAGAGATCAGGAACACTCAACACTTGGTTCAATTTTCCCCCATCCATCTCTATTGATCCACTATCAAAAATTGACATTGTCGTGTCATTACCCATCATGATTTGGGACATTCCACAAGGATCGATGTTGGAGAACTCAACATGCAAAGAACCCATGTGGTGCGAGGCACCGAAATCTATAATCCATGTTGATGAAGGAGAAACTTTGGCTACAAGGGCCTTTCCTTTCTTCTTATCAGATTTAGAACCTTTTGCAGTGGAAGACTCGGCCTTCGGAGCATTTTGTTTGATAGAATCAGGAACACCTATTTTATTTTTCTCAAGTAATTGAGTAAGGTGATCAATTTGTTTTCTCATACATGTATGCTCTTTATGACCAGGATTCTTGCAATAGGAACACAAATACTGTCTTTCTATGCTCTAGGCTCAGAAGTCGAAGTGTTCGTGTCAATTTTAGTTTTGGTCTTGGTTTCCTTCTTAGGTTGATCCTTTTTTTCTTTCTTCTTTTCAGTCTTATTTTCCTTACTAGTACTTGCTACAAGGGCATGTGACTTGGACTTAAGAGACCCCATTTAAATGAGTTTTCCTTGTTCTCGAATGAGTTGGGATGAAAAACATTCAAAGGAGGGCATATTCCAATCCTTTCCCAAGGTAGATTTTGTAGCGTAAAAGGTTGACACAAAGACAGAATATTCAGGACCTAACTTAGAGAGAATCGACAAGATCAGTTGAGAATCTTTCTTCTCTACTTGACATTCCTTTAACAACAATCTAGTGTGGAAAAACTTCGAGAAGAATGCTTGTAGGTTTCAAAATCACTAGGATTTAACACTAGTAGTTCATTTTCTAACTCATGCACTCTCATGTCATCGTGTTGTCCAAATATTTCATCTAACATTGTCCACGTAGACTTAGGTATTTCAGATGACTCAATGTGGAAGAGCAAGTCAAGAGAAATGGACATGCAAAGAAGACCTAAAGATTCATCACTACGGTTTAACCACTTAGATTTTTCAAGGTCATCATCGGGTTCAGTCTCAATTCCCATGGTGATGCAGAATAACCCTTTACCTCTTAGTTTTATAATTATTTTTTATCTCCATTTGAAAAATTTGAGTAGGCGTAAGAAAAGGAATTGAAAGTGCATCCATAGTGAAAGAGAGAGAAGGAATGCAAAAAAGAAACACAACCACCCAGGACAATATAATAACCCCTGCTTTTGGCACTTTATAGTTTAGTGCATTGAATACAATCGGGTCTGAGTGTGCGTCTAGAAACACTTGGTAACTCACCTTGCAATCAGCGTAATAATGCACAAGAGAGGAGACCATAATCGTGTTTCGAGAACAAAAAAGTGACACCGTACACAAGCACAATTGCAAAAAACTAGGAAGGAGGTGAAATCAAATCCTAGTTGTGAGAAAAATGTCTCACGTCGCAATGGATACCCCCTTGCTGCAAACTGTGGTGGATGCACTCACTAGTCGCAAGCAATAATAAGGGTAAAATACAATGTTTTTAAATGAACTCAAGATGAGTTTTGATGATCTTTAGAATGTCGAAAGGCACGCGAAAGACAAAAAAGTGCTCAGAGTGTCACTGCACACTTGAGCACATGATTAGTAAAAAAAATCAACAATAACACCTAAAAATTATCATTTAGAAATGTCCAGTTTAGCTAATTTTAGAGCTATTTGGAGTTTTAATAAAATGATAAAGAAAGCGTGACAATAAAGACAATTTTAAATAAATACTAAACGTAAATGAAGTTTAATTTGAAATTAATAAAACTAGATTTAATTAAATTAAATCTAATTAATTTCTACTAATTAAAAAATTTAATTTAATTAAAATATATTCCCCCTTTTTAAAAAAAAAATTCCACTTTTTTTAAAAAAGACACAAATTTAAAAACATAGAAACTTGCTTTAAATAAAAATTAAATTTCCCACTTGATAAAAAAACCCACCAAAAGGATAATGTAGAAACTTTCTATATATTAAAAAAAAAAATAAAATTTACCACACAACTTACCAAAAGGATAACGACTTAAATTGTTGAAAAACCAAAAATGGAGGGGGCTTTGGGAGGATCCCAGAGTTTGAGCGCAAAAGTGGAAGGTGAGAGAAAAAGTGAGGATCCCGGTTTATTAAAAAACGGTTAGAAGCATTTGAGGATGGAAGTGAGTAGGAGAAGCCATTGGAAATGGTGACATGTTTGTAGTGAGCTCCGCGTCCATGGAAGGGTACCGGTGGATAGGTAACGTGGAAGCTTTCGGAGTAGGCGAAACACACGGCCATGGTAGAGGAAGGCAGAGGAGTGACTTAGGCAAGAGGAACTCAAGGGCCAAGGGGAAGATGCGAGGTAACTCGGCCAAGGATGACTCGGGTTAGAGGAAAATGAAGCTCGGCCAAAGAAAAAGAACTATCCCAAACAAAAAAATGCCGAGGGAACTCGGTTCAAGGTAGAACAAGTAGAGGAACTCGAGAAAAGGGAAGCTCAAAGGAATGGTGGCAAGTTCATAGGGAAGCTTGAAACCAACTCGGCCAGGTTAAAACCCACACACCAGAATAAACAATCCTTCAAATTTTAACCAGTCACTCCAAACCACAAATTTTGAAAAACAGGTCAATTTTGAAAGGAGCTCATGGCGTGGCAAGCTGATTGAATGAGCTCGGTGGAGAGCAGTGATCTTGGTGGGGAGAGATAAATCTCCAAGGCTCGGATTGAAAACCTGTATTCTATAAAATACCATGCAAACACATAAGAGAGACCAAAAATAGAGATCTAAAAAATTCAGTTTTAAAAAAAAAAAAAACCAAAAATTAACCTCTATTTTAAACGATCTACCAAATTTAGCGTAGTTAGCTAAATGTAGCTGCAAAACCCTTAATAGCTCAGGAATACCTGCACATGCACGAAGATCACAACAAACCTAAAAACTTTCCAAGAGAAAGAAGTTAAATACATTAGCAAGGAAAAACCAAAAATAATGATCGAAAACTTGCACGAGGAGTAAAAAAATGAAAAAACAAGAGTAATCACAACTCAAAAAAATGAGTGCACATTTACCCGATCTTAGCTTTGATACCATGAAAGAGTTGATGAATCGTATCAAAAACTATGCACCATGATGAAGTTACACTCTAGTTGAATCGTAATGGCTCCAACGTAATCACAAGGAAGAATCAATCAATCAACTGAATAACTTGCATAACGAGAAAAAAGTAATGTAGAGAAAGATAGCAGAGTGTCTTGGCATACTCATAAATCGAAATCATATAGGGTGTTGAGTAACCCTAGTGCATGACTCATAAGCAAACACTAAACCTAACCCATGTGAGATGACCCTCCATATGTGAGTGGAGGACATATAGGATCCCAACAGCAACAACATTCATATATTTCAAGATCCTAAAGGATTTCTAGAGTTTCAAAGATTTTTGTTAGAATAACATATGGTAAAAAATTGTTAAAATATGTTGACACGAGATGGATATCATTGTATGAACCAACTTGTAGGTTTTGAGAATACAAATCCTTAGCAGGGTATATGTTCAAGAATCGAAGACAGTAGCAAGGTGATATAGAGACATTATTAGCTTTATGTGGTATTTTTCCAATGTTGAAGGAAATAAACAGCTTGGTGAAACATGCTCAAGAAAAATCCATATACATTGTTGATTTTCTAAAATTAAAGAGACAAGTATGTATGATTTTAAATACCTTGTATATCACCAAAGATTGGATTCAAAAGCCAGTTTTTAGCATCTTAAAGGTTTTAATGACACTAAAGATCTCGAACAAATATTTAAATTTCAATACTTATGGTCATCTTTTCATTTCTATTGATGGGAAAAATATTAAAATGCACAATTTGTGCAAAGATTCTTATGTAGGAGTTCGAACTTGAGGAAGTAAGCTGTCATGAGCCATCTTTTGATGTTGCGTATTTTGATGTACTTAAAAAATTGATGAACATATCAAACATTATCTTATGAGATCGAGATTGTTTTAAAAATAGTGATCCGTTAGATGTGATGGGAGTTGTAAATGTTTTTTTCTAGAACACGATGATTGATGAAGAATAAATAAATAAAAACTTCAGGAATTCCATAGCTGCACTTATGGAACAGTTTTACAAATATTCACATGTTTATGGAGGGGAATTAAATGGTATATTGAATAGAAAATTACTCATATCCCAGTCACAACATTTTGGATTTACAATGTTTTATCAATACAAGCTTATTGCTGACCCAACAGAAATGGGAGTTGTCATGCTATTGTGGAGAAGGATGTATCAGAGCAGCATTCTGAGAGAAACTATAAGTGAATACTTCAAACTATATGAACTCATACAGACAATGATTCTTGGGTCTATTGAAGATGAAATGGTATTTAGTGCACTTTTTTTGTCAAATCAAAACTTCGCAATAGATTGGACAAGAATTTGGAAACTTGTTTGAGAATCTATGTTTCAAGATATAGGGTGGAATCATTTTTGTATGAAATATCACTAGCTACATGGACATCTCTTGCAGAGCGCGGAGCTGTTAATCATTTAGTGAACAATGAATTCTTTAATGATGGTAAAATTGACTTGGACTCTGTTAGACAAGAAAATGCACCAAATATAAGAAGTGATGAAGGACCATCCAGGATATGGTAGTTTCAATTACCATACGGTTAATTTTATTAAGTTTCTGCAATATAAATTGTTACTTGATATTTTTTTCATTCACATATATTGGGCATATAATGTGTGGAAATTGTTTAATCCCTTCTATATATTTAATAATGTTTGAACTTTGTAAATAAAAAATGACAGTAGACAGTTCAAATTAAAGTTCATTACTAATAAAGTATGTTCATTCATCAATTTCTTTGATGGAAAATATATTATAAATTATAATCCATATATGATATACAAGTAACAACATCGTGATTATTAGGATTAATCAAAAAACATGGCATTCTACGAATACATCACTTGATCCATCATTATTGGAGATAATCTTTACATGATGAATCAAGAATCAATTAACAATTATTAAAATTGACATCAACATGCACATGCAACTTTCAAGACACAATTTTTAATTATTGAGTTCATATAGTTTTGAAACTAAATTAAACAATGTAAATCCATATTTCATAATGAATGTGTAGTATTCTAATAATGTATAATCTTGAAAAAATAAACAACTAGAGTTTTCATTCGACAACACCCATGACAGAAATAAACAAATCAACAAATAATAATTTCACATAAAGATAATCTTTTCAAATTCCAATTATAATCCAATATCACTATCACAATTCCACAAGCACAATTGTTCACAAAAATATTATAATCCATATATGTTATATAACATCATGATTATTAGGAGTAATCAAAAATATATTTGAAACTAAATTTCAGAATCCATGTGTACTATTTATCAACCGTTTCACATAAATATAATAAACCATTTCACATGATATCTCATAATAAAAAGATCAAAATTTTCTTGTAAAGATAATTTTTTCAAATTGCATTTGTCATCAGTCAAATACTGAATACATAAATAGTAACATAGATAAAAGTTTTAATTCAAGTTAATTGGACCCTTGTCCTTGACCAGATTCAACAACTATAACATTTTCACTATCTCGGATTACACCAAACTCTACTAATTCCTTTTCCATAGCCTTAATATTTTCTAAATTTTCTTTGTCTTCCCTAGTTGCATCTCCTACTAAAAGGATAGAAGGATCCTCATCAGTTTTTTTCTTCATAAGAATTTCCTGATCCATATGATGTTCCTTAATAATCCTCTATAAATTATTGTTATGCTTTTTTAACAGAACAAGGTTTTCTTTAAAACCAAAATCCCCTTTGACACTCTCTTTCGCTTTCTAAGGTGTTCCTCCAATAGTTGCACCTCTATCTTCAAAGTCTGGTATTTTGACTGCAATTAAAAATCACATAATTATTATTTACAATAAGATAAATAATAATGTGTGTGTGTGTGTGTGTGTGTGTGTGTGTGTGTGTGTGTAACAATCTACAAAAAAATTATAACTTACCATGGCCAAGTCTTTCTCTACATTAGCAATAGTGACAAGATTCTTGTCACGATTCCACTTGTTGTAGTATGATTGTGCCTCAGAATTTAAATTAGCCAATTTTTTCAACATTATTGTCAAAACTTCATCCCTATTATAAACATTATCAGTGACTACATTTCCTTTTTGTGCTTGAGCAAGAATACCATCAATCACCACCGGTTGATTTTTAACCAATGAAAACAATTTTTCTCTATTTTCAAAATTATGATATCTATCATTAATTTATTTTATCATAGCTTTTGATCTGATCTCCCACATCTTCATCTCCTTAAGGTCAGGAATAACATTTTCCATGACAAGGGTTGTAGCATTTTCTAACACAAGGATGTCAAGTGAAAAGTTGGTCTTTGCATCATCATCCATTTTTTCTTGTGGATGCCCAGTTGGGGAAGGGGGATCTATAGAGCCTATCATCTATGGAATTTTCTTACGAACAAATTGCATCAAATCCTCATCATTCCTCCTCGAATATTGAATCCCATAATACTTTTCCAACCCAAGATACTCCTCATCAAAATCGATATTTTTAGAAACGAAAAGATGCCCTCAACATTAAAACTAGGGAAATCAGATGTTGTGAAATTATGAGTTCCCTTGCTCATACTCATTGTAGCATTAGGGAGCATAAGCCTTTTTCCCCTACCATAAGCGAGATGACGGAAGAAGAAGGGGAGTTCGGAAAGAATTGATGGACTCCTTTTGTGTTGAGATGGAGTTAGAGCATAGGTGGTGGTATTAGGTGTGCCCAGCGGGATGAATTTTAGATTGTAAAAGATATGTAAGCAAATATAATTTAACAATATAAGATTTAACTACCGATGATCGATGTAATCAATATGTTGAAAAATTGAAATTAAAAGACAAATAAGTGAGTAGTAAGAATTTCTTACGTTGTGAATTTTTTTTGTTGTCAACAAAATATTGGTGTCCGTGTGGCAATGAGGGGAAGGGTGGTGGTGGCACAGGCCCTATTATGGAAAATTCTGAATTTAATGAAAACCAATTAAAAATAATGATAAATTCGTAAAATAAATTCAAAACACTAATATAAATAAAGTTTAAGTCACTATTTTTTAGTTGCTTTGTACCAGAACTTGAAACACCTAGGTCGATTCATTGTAGAGATGAATCTCTTCGTACTCGTCTTGCCCTCGTGTATGTATGTGGTGTCACATTAAGCATGAGTAGATTCTCTCCGAGGTCATGCGAGATATTCCAAAAAAAGGCTTCACATTAGGATAATGAAATCGAAATATGACATTATAGAGAATCATAGATTCATATTATCAATATCATTACTCTATAAAATAATTAAATAAAATTGAAATGATTGATCATTGTGTATTATGTAAAACTTAAAACCTTGAATTTTTTTTTGGATAGAAGCAAAGCATGTTTTACTTCTCTCCTTGTTATGGGACCAAAGCCAAGTGTGACGAATGCAAAGAAAAATCCATCCATTTGTCTAGTCTTGACTCTTGAGCCACATAGTCTTTGGACTTAGAGACATCAATTGCATTGTTGTCACTAGACCCCTGCCTTAAAAGGTTATGCAAGCGAACTACCTTTTGATGAGTTCCAGTGTTTTGCTTTCTTTGACATATTCATTGGTTCAAAATAGAATTATAGATTACATATTTACAATACAAGAATTAATTTAACAATGATTTTGTTTTTAAAGGAATCAAGATTAAATGCTTTTTAAAAAATACTCACCAATTGTTGGTCAATAGGAATTGCATGTTTTTCCATCTTATTATGAAGAGAAGTTGTAATAGCTGTGGATTTGATTCCGTAAAAACCTTCATAATATAAAGCAAGAACATAACAAGAAGAAAAAATAAATGTAGTAGGATTGATTTTGGCCCTATCAATATCGAGTGAAGCTTTGACGCTAGATATTTGTACCAATCAAATCTAACACCAATAATGGTTTGAAGAAGGTAGTGCATTTCCCACTGAGGAATGTCGGTGTATCTTCCCTGTAACATGATACGGGACTAGAAAAATTCCACCATGGCCAGGAGATAGGGGTCTTTGATAGATTGAGAGTTAATGCCTCTTTGTCTGGATTATTTACCTAGGCCTCAACAGAGAGATTGTAATAAGACTCTAAAAAATTCTCATCAATAAGAATGAATTTGGAGGTTACAGGTGATATGTTTTGATGGGGTAGGCTTGTTATATGATGAATGTCTTCAAGTGTTATTTTGATGATAAATTTGTGGGAGGGTAATTGAACTACGAATGTGCCATCAAAATGATTATACATTTGCATTAAATTATTTAGTAATGTGTTCTTTGTCTGATACTAGGGCATGTAAATAAGACCATGGAACCCTAAGCTACCAATCCAATTGGATTTGTTAAATAATTTAGGTTCTTGGAGCAGTTGCAGAAATTAGAGATATAAAATGTTTTAGTAAACATAGGAAGTCAGTTTAATGGTTTTTTTCCTTGGGGCCATTATTATTGAATGTTGGTTTCTTGATAAAAGAAGAGGTTTGAAAATTACACATTAGTATACCGTATATGATGACAGATTTGTCTTTACCTTGAATCTTGATGATCGACTCTAATAGTGGAAGAATGGAAGCTGAAAAGAAGACTAGAACTCTCTGAATAACTCTATCTCGGAGAAACCTACATGTGAAAATGGGACAAAATGAATGGGTATGGCTATATATATAGGAGAGGAAATTTCATTAAATGAGGAAGGAACTTTTCATATTAAATGACAAACATACTTGATGTTACCATCCGGGATACCAAACACACGTTACCGCCAACATTTCTATCATCGTTACCGGCTGTCAACACTGATTTTTGTTACCGGATGGTAATTCTAATCACACGTTACTAGCCGAGAAGCACCACATAATGTTACTGACCAAGAACACTAGTTAGTGTTACCGAATGATAACACCAACCAGTTTTACAAGTTGGCAACACTAAAAAGTGTTGTCGGCAGTAAAGCGAAAAGTGTTAATCGGTGGTAAAACTAAAAAGTGTTTCCGTCCGTAATACTGAAAATTGTTTTCGCCCAGTAACACCGAAAAGTGTTACCATCCTATAGGACCAAAAGTGTTACCGGTCGACAACACTAAAAGGGTTTCCGACTAGTAACACTTTGCAAGTGTTCTTTGAATGGTAACATTTGGACAGCTTTTACCTACTGGTAACACAAACATTTTTTTCTATTTTCATTTAGACTTTTAGTAAAAAGTTGTAGTCCACCAGCTTTTTTTTCCTCCATCACGAAACCCATTTTCGCACTTTTTCCTATAATGTGAATGGATTTTTCATCAGATTTGCCACCCATTCTATAATATTTTTTTTTGAGGAGGGGGTCTTAAAATGAACCCCGATAGAGGGATTTATCATTTTCTTAGACATAAGACTATTGAATCTTAATGAGATAATAGACATTCAATTCCTATAATAGTCCCTAGCAATCACGTCTCTCGGATTGACTATAATATCTCAACAAAGTCCTTCTTAGGTATACAATAAAATATACCAAGGAATTCAATCCTCAAGACCATGTAATGGCTTCACAATCATTCTTGACACTTATGTATCTCTTTCACCTTCACCAAATACCAAGGAAAAGGGTTAAGCTATCACACACACACACACACACACACACACACACACACACACACACACACACACACACACACACACACACACACACACACACACTTTTAATTGAAGATAATCAAACTCGTGAGGTAGAGTATCATCCTTCCTTTATTGTATTTATAATGACATAAGCACCTTCATGCACAAATAATGCTAGATGCACAAACCATGCTAATAATCCTTCTTAATAATGCTTCAATAAGGAATCTATCCAACACAAGATCAATCTAAAATAAGGAAGATTTTATGAGAAGGAAAATAACCAAAACACGGTCCATTTCCACACAAAATAGGGACATATATATTCAAATGTAAATATTCATACAATGTGCTTAATCCTTATTTACTTCAACCTTCTCTTCCTCCTCTACATGAGGAATCCCCCTCACACACCTACCATCTCTCCTATATTTTAATTTCACCTATATGTAACTTCTTACATAAAGATTCATGATGACTCATTATGAGCTTCTTATCACATTTTAGGCATTTTTAATTATTTTCATAACTCTCACCCTCACACTTAGGACTCGTTACACACCCTATGACTTAACAAGACACTTACCACCCTTAATAAATCTTTATGAATCTTTATAAAAGTCTCATACATCAATACCCCCTCACATTCATGACAAGCCATTTTACATCCTTTTTTACAATTTTGAATACATTTTGGAGGGAACTATCAAAATTCAAATTTGAACTAATTGACCACCTAGTTCTTTCTCTCCCATGCTTTCCTCACACTTTCTCACGGTCATAACTAGAATGATGATTTTCCAATTCGGAAATTCTTGAAAATTCCCTGTAATAATGGGGCATATTTTTCTTGGAAATATGTAGTAATGATTATAATCATTGATCTCCGACTCCACACAATTCACATCTCTACATGACTATATGAATCATATAGAAAATTTTATATCAACATGTTATGTCAATAATGATGTGGATTGTTGAAAATAAAAAAGTTCACAAAAACAATGTATCAATGGCTATTAAATAAATTAAATATTTTGATTTGTATATATGCAATGCGATCACAGGATCAATGCATGCATGTGTAGAAATGAAGTAGGTCGACTCTATTTGATATGGTGGACACATGTAGGAGATGGGTTAAGGTCTAATTGTAGAAGAAAAAGATATAAGTGCATACATTGTAAAGGTGAAATGCAGAGAGGTTGCTAATAAATGAGAAGACAATACAGACGTATAATGTTAGTATAACTAATGTGATTATCACATTCAATATCTATGATCTACAATTGCACCAACTCATCTTTCCAAGAAATTATATACCCATAATCTTACATAGCCATTAATTAAAACCTAATATATATGATTCTCTTATACTAATTGAAAATAATATTTGGAGTATATTACGAAATAACAAAAGAAGTTTACATAGGATTGAGTCTCACCGGTATTGTATAGTCTTAAATCATGGAACTTGTTACATGTAAATAGAACCAAATATCCTATGATAAAGGAGTATTTTATAACAATATCCCATAGTAGATTTAACTCCCCTAAAATCACTCAAAAATATATTCGATGAGTTCTACGTATGTACAACAATACAATAACAATATTTTATATATGAACACTAGTATTGTTTCTAACATGAATTTAACATTTCATTGTGCTTATGGCAATATGATAGAATTTGAGAACCACAAGAATAGTTCCATTATTCCACAAGTGGTGTGATGTGGTGACGATGGGAATGCAATATAAAAATAACCTAAGTCATAGTTTAGTCTAGTTATTGAGACTTTGGTTAATGTCATGGAATAACTTTGGATAATGTTTAGTTTTTTCTTATAAGTTATTGTGAACATTAATGAAAATAAGTCTATTTATTAGTTCCATGAATTAGGTATGATATTTGATTTGGAGGTCACACACACAAATAAAAATTGTGTGAGATTTAAGTTTTATATTACAATGAATGGTGCCTTTCACAAGACAAGAAATGGATCTTATTAGGGACATGGCTTGGCTTGACGTAAACTAGGTTTAAAACAAATAAGACATAACTTAGACTCTAGAATATCTTGGTTAATCAAAAATTCCTTATCCATTATGTAGAGGGGTCATATTACTATGAAACACATCAATGCTTCATTTATTGAACACACAGACCCAAACACGTGTGAACATGGAAAGGGAAAAAATCCAAAATGGGAAAAATATGTACAAATGTAAGAAAACATTTATAGGGGAAGGATGGAAAAATAAAATTTAATACAAACCCAACAACATCATGAGATATGTAGGTACCTTTATGGAACATCAGGCTAAATGCATGGTGCTTTTGAAGACTAAATATGATCACATGATCATACCAAAAATTTTGACATCTCCACATGGCTTGAGAAGAAGAATGGAAACAATAAATCCATTCTTAAATTGATAATTAACTAGTAAATTGGTTGAATAATATGATTATTTTGTCATTTGTTCAAAAATTCTACGTTTTGGGTAATGAGGAAGTGTTGAAAATAATTTATTACCTACACCAAGCACTGACCTTCATGGGCATTTATTACCATCTATTTGACATCTACAAATAAATTCTCTTAAATTTTCTTGTCATGTGAATATTTTTCCCTTTGTAACACACTCTTTACATGTTTGAGATCTAAACCAAGCATTATTTTTTTTTTCTTGAGATGAGGCCAAGGTACAACATTCATTAAAAACACATTCACAAAGGGATATTTTCTATATAGAAATGGATAACATACATTCTTTATCATGAGGATCCTCGTTCTCATTACCATACACTTTCACAATTCCCAAATTTTAGTAAAAGAAGACATAGAAAATAACTCTTCTCATTAACATAGTGTGTGATATTATTTGTATGGAAATTCATTAGCAACCTCTCTATCCTTTTGATTTTTATGTTTTGTAGAGATCACGCTGAAAAAGATGAGGAATTTTTCCTTGCATTTTTACTGACTTGAATGTCATGTGTTTGTTTATGCATTGGAGCAACATTCAAATTCACATATTAATTTGAGAGAAGAAAAAACTTTTGTCATGGAGCATATAACCTCATTGAATTTGAATTTCACAAAAATTATGGGCTTCAGATTGAACGTGTCTAATGGATTTTATTTTAGTATTAGTGATATTAGGAAGATAAAATTCAAAAATACTCTCAAGTATATCTTTTATATTTAGAAGAGTACACAAAAATTCCTCTACATGTTTTTTTAGCACGAGAATTTCGTGGCACTTAATTTTTCATAAGGCCCCACATATTATTTTTGTGATGAATGAGAGAAAAACATGCGGGAAAAATCACATACGTATTTATATGAGTATGCATTGTTTTCTTATCACAAAATGTCATAGGACGGATGAACTCTTCAATTTTCTCTTGATTGATTATAAAAATATTGACATCATATAAGAGATCAAAAATACAAGAAATTCATTCAAATTTACCTCAACTTCACTTTCTTGAAGGGTCTCTATTGGAGAGGAGGAATTATTCTTGAAAAAGGGTTTCTTTTTCATATCTTCATGATGAGTAGAAAATTCAAAAATCATGGGATCATTCCTATTGATAAAACGTGTTTGTTTTCCTTGCAAGCCACTTCTTCAAAATCTCTATCTCTCTTCATTATTTTTAGTGATGTTAGCTTTAAAGGCACCAAGAGGTCCAAAAAGAATGAATCCAGTAAAGGCATAAAGGTATCTCTCAAAAATAGTTTATAGTGAGGAGGATCTTGGGAATTACTTTTAGTATATTTTTTCATTTTTTCTCTAGAGTATCTAAAGCTTCTTGAAATTCCTTTGCATAGCTTGCACAAGTGTAAGATTTTAATATTAAGGTGTGGATCTAAAACCATTTTTTTATTTTCACAATATTTTGTATGTATTCATCCTTTAATATAATCATCTCCTCATCCCCATAAGTGATAAATTCATTACTTAGAAGACAAAGGAAGGGAAATGTTATGATATTTTCACCAATCCATGAATTATCTAAAATATCACCTTCAACAAATATCTCTTCCATGTTGGATGTGTTGGTGAAATAATTTTTGAAGTGGATATTATTTGTTTTTAGCAATGGTCATGGGGCTAAGCTCCTCCTTCTTGGGTATGGGGAGATTCCCATGATTTAATGTAGACAAACTAAAATTTTGGGGTGGTCATTAGTCTAGGGATCACACAGGAAGGTAAATTTCTTGTATAGTGTACAAGGGAGGAATTTTCTTTGAAGAGAGGTAAAGAGGAGTAGGAGAAATAGGGAGAGAGGGTTAATGCTGTGAGTATGCACTAGAAAATTCTCATCAACAATAACCATATTAGATCCACATTCAATAGAATAACAAAACAATGTAAGCAAAAACAAGAGTAATAAATCAAAGACACGATTCTATAGATCCATTAATCAAGGCACAAATTTCCTTCTCGGTTTAGACAGATCAAAATTCTTACAAATTTTTAAAGTGGAGAGGATGGAGGAACATAGACAAGGAGATGGAATAAATGTAGCTTTTATTGCCTACATGTAGTGATGAAATCCAAAAAATTACAACAATCAACAATTACAAAAATTCTCGCTTCCCTCTCCCCCATGTGACTTTTCATCTCACCACCATGCAGGTTTTCAAATTCCCTAGGAATGAAACTAAGTATTTTTCTTATTTTTGAAAAGGTACTTTCCCATTGCAACATTAAGTCACTTAAGTGAATAAGATGAAAGATTGAAAAAGTAAATTTTGAATGAAGGAATAGAATGTTAGAAAGAGAAAGGGAGGAGAGGGGAGGGAGATAAAAGTGATGACTCGTAGAGGAGGAACTTCATGCTAATGAATAATTTTCCTCTCATGGACCATTGAGATAATACTTCATGAATTATATTCTTGACCTTTGACCACTTGTCGAAGTGAGACAATGTGATTGTAAATGCATCCTCCGATGAGATGCAAACACACTTATTGTGCGGAATTGAATAAGTGTTCAAATCACTAATAAATGTCTTACACTTTGTGTAGACACCTAAAATATGCTTACACTTAGCATTTCATCCAATTCAACCAATTGACGACACTTCGTTAATTCCCCATTCTTCACCCCACTCTCGGATGCCCATTTACGACACCTTCTTGGTCGTATTCTTCCCATAATCAACTTATTTGGCTAATATCTCTCTTATTAGCTAAAAATTCCTCCTTTCAACCATTCAGAACCTCCCTAGTTCTCTCTAGACCACTTCTATTGACTTCTTAGGCTATCTTTCGGTCATAATTGGTTATCTAGACCCTTCCAACTCTCACCCGAGTCTCTAATCACTTGTTAATCAATTTTAACTAGCCTAAACCCTAGTTAACTAGCCTAAACCAAGATTAACTAAGCCTAAAGCATGTTTATCCTAATCTAATCTAAAATAGCTTTAGTCCCACATGCACCCAAATTCCAAATTCTTCCAAACCAAAACTATAAATACAAGGCTAATCCTACCCATTCAAACTTACAAATTTACATAACACAAAACCAAAACAATCCTAAAGAAAGCTTTGAGATCTCATTTGTATTAGCTTTAAGCTAATTAGACATTTGATCTTAAGCTTACCTCCTCCATTATCCTTGAGCTAACACCTCCATTTGCATCCATAATCCAAGTTTTAAGTAATATGGAGAGAACCATTGGCCTTGAAGCCATTAATGGCAAGACTCCATTCTTGAAAGCTTGAAAACCATAAACAACTAATCACCCCTTTTATTGCTAAGTTGATCATTTTAGGTTCAATATCTTAATTAAGTAATCTAAAGAGTAGAGAGTATTATATATGCTAGGTTTTGATGTTTTTGTCAAAGTTATTATGCATGTATAGGATTAACTCTTGTTTAGCTCTTATCTCATGGTGCATGGATGAGTTAGCAAAGATTTGAGGTTCTTTAGCCTCATTCCATAGCTTTTGCAACTTTCCATTGCATACTTTTGGCAAGACCGGTGGGACACGTATGTCCATCCTCCATTAATGGAGGTCTTTTGAGTCCTTCAAAGTTCATTTGCAAGTTTTTGGATAAAATAGCTTGTTATTTGCTCATTTCTATTTCTAACACTAGCTAAATCACACTTATTTACATATATTTTGTGGGTTTGAACTAGAAATAGGCTACTTTGACTAACAACTAACCTATTTGCTTTTGAAATCTTTTTGTTTCCGTTTATTTTGTAGGTTTACAGGGGAGTGCGCATACATGTCTTGGATCGGTGCGTATGCGTTGAAACAAGGGCATTTCCATTGAAATAGTCACGCACACATATTTCTAGGTAAAAAAACACCTACACGCATGTGTGTCCATTTAAACAGTGCGTATTCATCATTCTAGATGCATATCTGTCATTGTTATTGTGTTTTTCTTTGGGGCACGTCTTCATCGAATCTGGGCACGTATCCATCGAAACAAGCATGTATCCATTGAAAGGGCCACATATGTGCATCATTCTAGGTGCCTACCTATCACCGTCACTTTTTTACACCGAGGCTTGTATTTGTGGAGCTAGGTGTGTGCCCGTTGAAACAGCACGCACCTATCAATATCATTAGGCGCATATGCATCGAGGCGGGGTTCATTACCAATCTTTGAAGCCGTAACGTTTTCTCCAAAACTCAAAACGACTCTATTTTTGTTGCGTTAAAAGGTATTAAAGCAAAATACGTAATGGAAACATAAAATTAGGATTTTGAATTATAGAAAATTTATGGTTTATGTTATTAGGTAACTAATTCATTTTCTAACTTGTCTTAAAGTTTGAAAAATTGTTTTCTTGACCATTCTAACACTTTGAAATATTTTTGTGACACTAACAATGGTTTACAGGTTTCTTTCCCATCATATTTTTCATACTAACTTAGTTAAAATGTTGCATCTTTATTTGTGAAGGTTTGAAACGTGTATGCTCTTCCCTCACGCCTTTCTAGGTGATCTTGGGAATCAGAAATGTTTTACTACCTTCTTCATACTTGCAAAGAAATTTAATTAGCTTTCAAAGTTGGTTAAAAGGAACTTCGTTTTACATTTTACTTAGGAATTTTTCCATTTCTTGCAAAATTTGAGTGAGATACCTTGTTGCGTATGCTCTTTCCTTGCGTCTTAGGACGATCTGGGAAATCAAAAACAACATCTTATCTCCTTTATATGATGTTTTGGAAAATTACTAACCTTGGTATGTAGGACCAAAATCGCTTGTCAAAAAAAGGAGTCAAAAAAAACCAAACCCTCTAAATACACATGTTCACATACAGTTGCCAAATGGTGTGCCACTTGAAACCACATTTAAGTTAAAAAGATAAAAAAATACCACATTCAAAACACTATATTGCAGGTTTTGGAAAAGGGTACGTCCCTCTCCGCTTAACTGGAACATAACCCCTTTGGCATAACGCCTTAAGATAAAATAATTGGGGTGGTTCCAAGAACCCTAAAGTAATCCACCACTGAGTAACCTCATGGATGAAAAAGGAAGCACTCCACTTACCCACTTGACTAGTTTTTCATTGTGAGTTAGCGTTACCAGTTGTCCATATGGCAGCCCCAATGAGAGTACACATGGACACATTTATTGTCCACTATGCTTAAAGGGGGTAAAGTAAATCCAATATACTCCCAAATTAGTCATTGTGACTTTTTGGGTAAATAGAGATTTTTTAAGATAGCATTGTGACACCTAGTTGAGAGATCTTATTAAGGAAGCCATTCTGTCTTGAAGCCCACTTTGCTAGTCCTTCGTCACGTTAAGCCATCACAAAGCAACAACTTATTTGGAATATGAACCTTTTTTTTCGAACAAGGAAAATAGCCCATGTAATTTGGATCTAAGTTCCTTTCATCACAGAATCAACAACGACTCACTTAGCTCGTTTTCTTTCTTGCCTTCAAATGAGGTGAAAACTACGTGGATGTGTCCTTATATATTTGATGGCCACTTGATCTTGATTTCAAGATCATCATCATATTTAGGATTGATTCATCAATTGATCTCCCTTTAACATGTTACCTTGTTCTCATTGTCTCGACATAATTAAGATACTTATGTCATGTTTTTCGTAAACATGATCCAAGTATCTGCATTGTGGTGTTACGCTACACACATTTTAACACATCCTCAGTATACCTTGACTTGGTTTAAATTTGAACATTGCTCCAAATATTGACGGTTTTCGCTTACATTTTTGTGTCATTTCGATACCACTTTGACACTAATATCTCGCTTCTCCACGAAGCTTGACAGGCATGTCCACTTTGTGTGGTTACGTGGCTTACATTTATAAACCTCACCCTTTAACATTTGGGAATTTTTGGTTGTTTAACTCATTGTGGTATCCTTTGATTGGGAGTCACCTCTACCCTTTTTTAATATTTACGCTTTTTTCATTTCGAGCTTGATGTAAATATTGACATTTTGTTAATCATCTTTGCATCAAACTATCACTTTGCACATGCATTTGCATAGGGAGTATTTCCTTATTGATTGGATTTGTGTTTTACACTTACATGATTGTTTATTGTGATCATTCATCTAAAAAATTATTGTTATAGGACAATCCTTTTTTTATCTCGTCGAGATTGTGTCATCACAATGTCTATTTTCCTTAGACATTCTTTGGGAAATCACACACGCATCTCCATACCTATGAAATTTATAGTTGGTTTCCATTATGCTTCCCAAATTGACATGTCACTTCCTTCCCTTTGAAGGATTTCCATCACACTATCTAGGTCTAGAAATTTGTGCTTAAATGATGCTAACAATGACTGACTATCACGCGGTTTCTCACACTTACTACAATATGGAACATAGGTTTAGGAATTCAAATCAAAAGATTCCCATTACAACTAAACCTCATTTGGTTTTGCATACTAGAGATCCCATTCGGGTACCCTGTTCCCCACCTTCAACTCATAGTCAGTGGTATGATTTGGATGCTTCTGATCCAAATTATTATCCAGTTCTTCCCACTCTTCTTCTTCGATTCAAATCCCAACTACCATTCGAATTCCAATTCTTCTTCTGAAGACTTGGATCCCAACTATTGTTTGAATACCCCTAGATCAAATCTCGAATCACATTCCTCCCTTCCTTCACAGGACCTTTATTCCAAATCACCTCAACGACATCTTCCTCCTTTGAAGACTCGTGTGACTCCAAGTTTTTTTATCGAACTTCTAATTTGGTTCTTGAGTCACGGTCCTCCCTTTCTTCACAGGACCTCCTTCATTAGTCATCTCAACAACCTCTTCCTCCATCAAAGAGTTCCATGACTCAAATTCCCTCTATTCAATCATCTAATTTGACTCCTACGTCGTAACTTAACAGATGGCTATGTGATCCTATTTTCTCTCCTACATTGCATCGTCTTCTAGAAAAGCAATCTAGGTCCAAATCCAAATTGTCCATTCATGAGGAACCTACCACCAATCCTACTTCCTCTCTTGAGTCATCTTCTTCTATCAATCAATCTTCCCCCTTATCATACATGTTTCTTCTATTCAACCTTCTATGGTCAAATAACAACAAACTCTACTGATTGATTTCTCTCATGTTGATGGAACAATCAAACTACACAATGATATCCCTCTACAAGGATTCTTTCTAAAACATGATACGCTCACGTATTTGGGAAAACAATTTTATCCCTTTTTTCATAATATAGATAAGGAGCCTAAGGTCATGGAACTTGATTCTTCTTCTATTCCATCTTCACCTTCCTCTGAGCATAATGAGATGTTAGGGTCTAGCATTGATCCATGGCCTATCTTCTCATTACCCAATCATTCCTTATCTATCGTTATTCCTCAATCAAAATCTCTCCTTGGGTCACCATTGAGTATCCCATCGTCTTCTTCTATCCTGAAGCCACATCCTAGTATTCCTCCATTTTCTACTTGTGGGTCACCTCCTGGTATCCCATTACCTTCTATTCTTGGGCCACATCCTAGTAGCCCTTCATCCTATGCTATCTATAGGACCCTTCCCCAGTAGTCCCTCCTTGTCTATACTTGGGCCACACCCTAGAATCCCTTCATCATATTCTTCTATTCTTGGGCCATGTCCTCATAGACCAACTTCTTCCATCTTAGGGCCATATCCTAGTAGCCCTTTGTCATCTTTTATTAGTGGCTCACCTCTTAGTAGCCATCCTCTTCAATTCTTGGACCATATCCTTTTCATCCATCACATATTTCTTTTATCAATGGTTGTGGCAAGCCCACGGTCATTTCTCACATCAGTTCTAAACTTCCACATTTTCTTTCTTCTCCTTCTTAGGATTAGAAAAGTCACACATCAACTTATAAGAAACCCAAGCAGGTTCATTATCAAGCTAAAATAAAAACTTCCAAAAGCTCCAAAGTTCCCAACACTTCCAACGATCTTAGGGTTCATTATCAAACACGCTTTAAGAATGCAAACCAACGTACCCATCAAGTATGGTGCAAAGTGCATAGACCTCTAGATAGTGAATTCAATCTCCCACATACAAAATCCATGTTTCAAGATAAATCATAGTCATGTGTTGAGTATGAGCTCACCTCTATCATTGATATTGGACAAAATATTACGCTTGATAAACAAACATGCCTAGGCTCCCTTATCAAGGAAGTCGCAAACATTGTTGTTGGATCTTACCACATAGAGTGACTTTGTTAGTCCCAACCTCCTAAAACTATCAAAAATATAAAAATCAAAACAATTCAAAATACAAAAAAACATTGAGAAAACACAACAAAAATCAAAGGTACAAATATCAAACATTGCAATCAAGTATTGCGTACACATGAATGTTTCTTTCTTCCCTTTCTTACTCTTCCTCTGTAAGTCTTCTTGCCATTTTCATCCCTTCGGTGATATTTTGGTTAGCCTTTTCACATGCATTTTACAACATTTATATCTATGGTATCTGTTTGACCCTGGTCTTCCATCACCTTGGTAAATTAAAGAATGACTAACCTCTTAGAGATCCTATTACATTCAACATCTAATAAACTTGTTGCGAAGAACTTTTGGACATATTTGTTGACACTATCCAATGTCATCATCATAATCACCTCCATGTCCTTCCATCAAACCATATGTGGTTCTTAACCCCTTGTCAAACAAGAGATCTGAAATAAGTTTTTAGAAAGAAAAAGAATCAAAATCAATCAAAAATCAAAATCTAAAAGCTAAGAGCAAAAGCAAATTGATATATAACTCTCTCCTGGGGTATTTCCAATAATATCTATTAGGGATATGGAATCCTAACTCGGCAAGAGTAGAGTAATGTTGCGATTAGAATCAAATACATCTCTCACAGCATGGTTATGAACGCTTGGCTGGTAGTAGAGAGAAACATACGGCTATCCTTCCACCCTTCATTCACAAATCACCTATCGCCTTTCAAAATCAATCATTCCTACACATTGGCTAGGGTGTCTTCACTTTTTGTCTATTAAATATTCCCTTCAAGAGGTAATAAATTCCATGTGCACACACTAGATCTCTATGAGTAAATAGGATTGGTATGTTACCAAGTATCTTTTTGGACTTTGTTCGAGACTCTTACTCTAGTTTGTATCTCACCTCACGATTTGTGCCTTTGGCTAATCACTTCTTCATTTCGAGGCTTATAAGCTACATTCATATCATTCACATCATTCTTCTACTTCGTTCAAAACATCCATGTGTATAAGATTACTTTTTGGCCATGTTTTCGAACACCTTTGTCCCCTTTCACAAAAATAATCTTCTCCTTCCTTTTTATCATGCGCTTTTACGCCAACTTACATTGGGGCATACTTGTTTCTTCCCACCACTTCATTGGTTTACATTCATCATCATGTTGAACCTATCCATAATGGGCTTGGGTACCTCTTCTACCCATGAAGAGTTTACCTTTGAATACTCCCACCTAAACGCTCGGGGCATTTTTACATCTTCAACTTTATCGTATGCACGTGGCCTTATGCCCTTGTATATCCCATCTATCACTAGGGGCATCCATGCTTCCTCGTCTTCCTGTACATAGTTTTAGAAAACTTTAAAAATCAATCAAAAACATTCAAATATGTTAGAAAAATAAAAAACATTCAAATACGTTTTGAAAACTTCTAAAAATTAAAAACATCCTACAAAACATCACTCTTTAGTTCTCACCTGTTCATGTGCGTGACTCATGGATCATCTTAATCTACCTCCATCAACAAATTTTAGGTTGCTTACTTTGTCTATACTCTAGGCACAATCGGTTATCTGGTACTATTTTGTAGTGCACATTGCTTTATCATCAAATGAAGTGTCCTTCGTTATTCCCCTCACATGTATCCTTAATTGGAGAACCATCATAACCCTTGTCCTTAATTCACACAGGTTGGAATTTAATCTCGATAACAAAAACATTACATCTTGTTTCTCTATTAGTTTAGCTTGTTTACTTTCTCGTATTGCATTATATTTTGTATGTTACATGGAGTTAGGCATATTTTACTTTCTCGTATTGTATTGCATTTCGTATGTTGCATGGATTTGGTGTTGTTAGGAATGGACATTTTTCGTATATGGCTTTCCATGTCATACTACACTTTTGTTCATTCTTTTTAATAAGGACCAATGATGAAGATTACTAGCAATATGATGAAAAATAAATTTGTTTAAAAGGCGGTGGATGGATGTTAGCTCAATCCCCCTTCCTCATACTCATTTTCTTCTATATCCACTTTCTTCTTCTTCACACTATTGTTTCTTGTTCTCTTTCTGTCATCGTTTCTATTGTCAATCAAGTTCATCTATCACCCCATCGACATGGTTGAGGGGCGTCCTCCATTCTACTCATTTTTCTTCTATCCCTTCAAAACATTTCTACTTGTTTATGCTTGTCTACTTTCTTTAAAGTGATGTCACTTACGCCACCTCAAAGAGGGAAAAATGTAGACACCTAAAATAATCTTACACTTAGCATTTCATCCAATTCAACCAATTAACAACACTTTGTTAATTCCCCATTCTTCACCCCACTCTCGGATGCCCATTTACGACACCTTCTCGGTCGTATTCTTCCCATAATCAAATTATTTGGCTAATATCTCTCTTATTAGCTAAACATTCCTCCTTTCGACCATTCAGAACCTCCCTAGTTCTCTCTAGACCACTTCTATTGGCTTCATATGCTATCTCTCTCCACAATTGGTTATCCAGACCCCTCCCAACTCTCAACGAGTCTCTAATCACTTGCTAATCAAGTTTAACTAGCCTAAACCCTAGTTAACTAGCCTAAACCAAGCTTAACTAAGCCTAAAGCATGTTTATCCTAATCTAATCTAAAAGAGCTTTAGTCCCACATGCACCCAAATTCCAAATTCTTCCAAACCAAAAATATAAATACAAGGCTAAGCCTACCCATTCAAACTTACAACTTTACATAACACAAAACCAAAACAAGCCTAAAGAAAGCTTTGAGATATCATTTGTATTAGCTTTAAGCTAATTAGACATTTGATCTTAATCTTACCTCCTCCATTAGCCTTGAGCTAACACCTCCATTTGCATCCATAATCCAAGTTTTAAGTAATATGGAGAGAACCATTGGCCTTGAAGCCATTAATGGTGAGACTCCATTCTTGAAAGCTTGAAAACCATAAACAACTAATCACCTCTTTGATTGCTAAGTTGATCTTTTTAGGTTCAATTTTTAATTAAGTAATCTAAAGAGTAGAGAGTAGTATATATGCTAGGTTTTGATGTTTTTGTCAAAATTATGATGCATGTATAGGATTAACTCTTGTTTATCTCTTATCTCATGGTGCGTGGATGAGTTAGCAAAGCTTTAAGGTTCTTTAGCCTCATTCCATAAATTTTGTAGCTTTCCATTGCATACACTTTGTGAGAATGAGATGATTCTCAATTCCTACAAACATGATGATCTTATTTGAACACAATGTTGGAGTTAGAACATGGATATCACCACCTTTCTATTCTTGGCTTCAAAATTCACCTCCATAACATAGATGTTTCCCTTTTGAATAGAATCAGATTTAATATGCCAAGACGCCTTCTTGCTCATTGACTCCTCATTGAAATATGTCTTCTCCTCCAAATAGAAGGATTGTTCCCTGAATGAAATCCTTTTCTTCTAACCTTTTGAAGGACCAAAACATTTTGGTCGCAATATCCTTCTTGTGAAATTTGGACACACTCCATGACATTGAGCGAGCGTCGAAACAATTTTGTGAGACGTTGCACTATGTGGACTTGGGATGACTACCTGATTTTGTGAACATGGTGACCTTGAGTACCTTAGTAGCATGTAATTCAAATGGCAATGTTTTACACACACTAGATCATTTTGAGCCATTCCTTTCCACGGTGTGATTCACATGATGTATCTCCTATTGGAAAGAGATTTGAGCGCAAGGTTAGAGTTGAAATGTGGATATCACCACCTTCCTCCTCGTGACTTTCTAGAGATTCAAAATTTACCTTCATGAAAATTTTCAAAGTGATTCAACCATGAGGATTCCCTTTCATGACAATGAGGATGAGTTGAATCATTCAAACTTCTTGCATCAAAGTGTGTCATATAGAATTCACCTCAAGACTGATGTTTTGGGAGCCTATGAGGGCTTTCTATCATGTTTGAACCATGAGACAACTTCCTAGCCTTGTAATTATGGAAAAAATAAATGAGATATGTGGAATGTGAGTTGATACAAATGATTTTATCCCATTTACAAGAATTTTTATATTTAGTGGTCTTGTTCAGGATGGCTATTTTTAGTAATTTTTCACCCTACGATGGTTTTTTCTTTTTTAGAGTATCAAGGATGTTGAGAATTTTTTGATTTTGGAAACTTACTATATTTTTACTTGTGAATCCTTACACACTTACTATTTTTAGATGTAGGTCTTTTGGGTGTCGGATTAGAATGAAACTAGTCTCAAAAGATTTAGTTTTTCTCAAGACATGTTGCTCCAATTTTCAAGGAATTTTATTCACTGAACTCTATATATCCAAAAATGTGACTTCCGGGAATGAAAATTTCAAGTGGATGATGTAAATTATACATATCATCAATGGAAATTTTCTCATAGTCATCTTAAAGGAATTTTTGGAAGGAGTGTACTAATAAAGTTTGATGGAAATTGGTTGCATGGTTTCGAAGATATGAGCATTTTTTTAGTGTTAGGAGCTTGATGTTCTTGGAAAAATAGCAGCATACATGTGCAACAATGGAGGTTTTGGAGAGAATAAAAAATTAAAAATGACAAAGTATGTATAGGAGAAATTATCCATATTCATTTACAAGATTTTAACTCACCACCTAACATAATAGCTTAACTACGGTTAGAAGATGGTTGACATGGATTTACACTAGTGAAAGAGGTGCGAGGGGACATAAGGATCATAGAATTTTTATTTTCACTATATTTTGACAAGTGATAGCTTCGGTTTAGTGCGAATGAGATACATGGAGTGAAGATGGTCATTGGGAGCTAAAAATGGGTTTTTGATGTGACCAGGGCTGAGTGGTTGGATGGGGAGTGCACTTTCTTGTCTCCATTTTCACCTAGTGTAATTGAAGAGGGAAGTATTAACTTGAAAATCTGTCATGGGGGTTATATCATGAAGAGGGGCCAAGGAGATAAGTTGTTTGCAAGATGAGGTTGTTCCTGGAGAAAAATGTGATAATGAGTGAGTTGCGAAATGAAAGAACAAGGGGAAAACACTTTTATGTCCACCATGTCCCTTTACACCTTGGTGAAATATAAGGGGATAACCTAGGTGAGAAAATTCACCGTGGGTCCAAGTATATGAGAAGGGAACAAGCTAAAATGCAAGTTTAGGAAACTTAGGTGCAAAGTGATGAGCTCAAGTTGCAAGAAATTTACCAAAATGGGGGAGTGAATTTTGGTGTCTCACTTGCACCTTAGTTAAAATAAAAGGAGACAAAAGTACCTGAAAATTCTCCAAAGGGTTAGATTTCCATGAAAGGGGACTTGACTACTCAAATCTTCCATACACTCCTCTTAACACCTTAAGTCATATTTTAAGTGATGAACTTTTTGAAAAGGTGGGGAGCACACTTTGGTATTCCCCTTGTCTCCTTTGCACCTTAGGGAAAATCTAAGGAGACAAGGCTTGCTCAAAAGTCCACCAATGCCATTTTTAGAATGTTGATGTCATCTGCTAAGTGTAAATTAAGACACTTTGGGAGTGTTATTCGCCCCAAGAGCATGAAAGGGTATTTTGGGGTAAAAAAAAAATATTTTGACTCAAATAACTTGTTGAGATCATGTCATCCATTATCAAGAGCTAATTATTCCTAAAATTTTAATTTTAGGTCATATTCCATTCTTGAATCGAAGGGGCAGTTGTAGTGTCCTAGATTATCACAAAATAGTTTTAGATATTGGAACAAAAGTGATGTATCTATCATTTAGAGGGTTTTAATATATTTTATTATTTTTTAAAATCCTAACTCCTCCCGTAGATTTAAGATTCATCTGGAAAAATTAGCTATCACCATTGGATCCTTCATTCCCTATGCCCAAAAGGACTGGTCTTGTTCAAGTTTCTCCCAACATCAATTTATTGCATAATTTTTTCCTAAAATTCCTTGGATAACTTTATTTCACACCTATACAATTCCTAGATGGATTAAGTCTTCAATATCATCTTCCCAAGGGTGTTCACCAGTTTCAAAATGGCCAAAAATGGCCCTTTATAGGCCCTCGAGTAAAGTTGTTCCGCTTCAGATACTAATGACTTCTTTAATCACCTTGGGCATATATCCTGACACGAGAAAACACACTTAAAAATATTTTTAGCAAATTCCTACTAGCTAGAATGTGGAGGACATTGTGGTTAGGATGGCTAGAGGAAGGGTTTACAAAGATCAAGAGAGGAATTTTCAAGTGGGGGTTTAGTTTTCATTGTTAGGATAATTAATTATTCATTTTATAATTAATTATTTAACTATTGTTATTAGTTAATTATTGTTGTTATATGGTTTTATTAACCATATTTGTATTTTATTTCCACAAGTATAATTGTTATGATTGTTATAACAATTATGTGCTTCTTGGATGCATTTTGGAAGTTGTAACAATTATTATTGTATTCATATGTTGTACAATTCCTATAAAAATTATAGCACTCCATTATATTCCTGGTTGATTTCACATTAATATAATTCACATACCACCATCCCTATTTTGTGATATTACATTTGGTACCAGAGCTGGTTGAAGCTCCTGGCAAGGTTGGAGAAAGGTTGCAGAGGAAGGAAAAATCTTGGAGAAGACATTTGCTTCACATGAGAGCCAGTGTTGCCTCCGAAGCTTCGAGATCTCCCTACACTCCCCACAACCTCTTGTTTGATCTCCAAGTAAACATAAAGCAAATTTTCTTTTGCCTTGGTGCCCTTTATACCAACCAAATTTGCTTTGTGGAAGCTAATCATATGTTGGAATATTTATAATAAAAAAATATTCCCCATTAGGGGTTTTCCCTCTAATTTAGAGGCCCTGTTAGTATCTGTTATTATTAGCAGACCTCTACATTTGGAGCATTTTGTACCATTTTTGGAGGACTGACTTACATTGTCTCTAGATCGAGCTACTCTACATATTAGCGAGTTAATATTGGTGGAACTGAGTCGAGGTCCCTGGTTTGCATTGTCACCGAGTGTTGAAGGTATCTAAATGTTGCATTTGTAACCGTGTTACAACTTGAATCACATCGAACCATCCAAAATTTCGATCGAGATATCCATCAAGTTGGGTTTCAAATATTCTGAGCCCCCTGTTTTGTTTCTTTTGATAAAGTTTTGAATGTGACAAGAGTGCTCACTGCATGCAAATTCGTTTCCACTCACTCAAACGCTCACCTAGAAGTTTGAGTCAAGCATTCGAATTGATTTCTATTTCAAATCAACAAACCTTGAAGATAGAGTGCTATTTTGACAAAGCGAGTTGGTGAGTTGGGGCCTTTGCATCAATCTAGCCATCAACAAAATAGTGGTGAGCTACCTGATCCATGACCCCAGCAATACTGAGGTCAAGCCATCCACAATACACCGCAACTGTAACCACAAACGGAGCACAAGAAAACAACACGAGGTAGTGTTGAAAACAAAACAGTGGTAAGTTTTTTGGAGAACGAGCTCCAATTCTTGGCCGCACCAATCAAAACAACAACCATCCTCCTCTAGTCGTACTGCGTGTAAACAAAGCGGTGGAGGAAGATAAAACAAAAAAATGTGATAAAAACATCTCAGATCTATCTTTTGAGCTCAAAGGAACCTAATCCGCATTCCATGCATGAAGCTCCATGTGGAACTTCAATTGAGTCTCCAATTTTAAAAGGTGAGTCAAACTCCTTGTTTAATAAATATAATTTACTTAATTTCTATGTCAAATGCTCATAAGTGTAGACACTAAAATTAGGTCACACTCCCCCTTCGCCCTTTGACATATAAGTACCCTTCATCACTTTCACCTAGCCATGGCCCCCTTCACCACACTAGTATTAATTTAATTAATTTAATTAAATTAATGTTTTACCCTCACTATATTTATTATTTAAATATCTTATCTAAATAATATCTACACATATAGTTCACTTGGACACCTCATCAAGCTAACTCACCTTAAGACCTATTCTTAGCAAGTTACCATAACTAACTAAGACTTACCCAAACCCTAAAAATCAATGCCTACACTCCCTCTAACCACATTCTGCATGCTCACAGAAGCTCCTAGTCTAATCTGGGAGATAATGACATGAGATCTAAGGAAATCAGGAGGATCTCCCCTAAGTTTGGTAAACCTAGAAAATCCCACCTTGACCAACATTGGTTTCCCCTAACCGTCGTCGATTAAGCCGGACCGCCATCGGTTCCCCCTTTTCAATCCTAAACTACCTTATTCTCAAGGTTGGAAAACATTGGGAGCAAAGAAGGTTTACGAGCAAGAATGAGATCTCAAAAGATAACGCATCTTCAAAGATCCATTCCGTAAGAACTCACATCCAAAGAAGGAGATTGAGCATATTCTCCGCATGACCATCCCAACTACATTCGGATCTACCCAAGAAAAAGAGGAGTGTGCATACATCCCATGCAGAAGATTTTCTCCAATTGGTGATCATTTGCAGCCTCCAAAATCCATCATCAGCACCTCCATCCTTCACACACAGACTTTCATATTCGACATCCAAGTAAGTAAAATATCATACTTGCCTAGTTAATTCATTTCATCATTGTTTTACCACCTATTGTCCACCTTGCTTCTTATTGACCATCTCCAACATTTTGTACCTTCATAGACCCATCAAAACCTCATAAAACCTACCCCTGTCACCTAATACCTCATCCCAACTAACTGAAATCATTTTTGCAATCACAAAGGGGACCAAAAACCCTATTCTGTGACATTTCCAAATTTCACAGTAACCAACGCCGGTTGTACCTAACCACGGTTGGTCACCCCTGACCGATGCTAGTCTCTGTGTTTTCCCACACAACCTTAAACAGAGACCCATCCACCCCATTTTACCTCACCCTCACTCACCTGTGACCTACCCAACACCTTCATTGGACCTGGAGAACACATAATTAACCATTTGACCTGTGGATTCTATTCTAGCTTAGCCTATTAGATTAGATCTATTTCTTATTGTTTTTTAAGTGAGACACCTAAATCATTTTAAAATAACAATAGGATTTACCTTGTTTTTAGTATTAATTTGTTTAAAACATTGGGTCGACAACCATCTAGGAACTACCATACTTCTTGGATCTAGCTCACGCTAGGCAGTTCATCTTTGCTCATATTGTTTAATGCTTTCGGTGGTCTTGCTTTCATTCTGGTAGTTCCTCCTAGAAAAAGGAAGATCTCACACGTCAGTTTGTGGATTTAGAAGTCATACGTGTGCAACAACCCATCAACCAACATTTGAATAGGTATTCCTCCTATGCCCGTTACCCTATCTGTTTCGTCAACCATTCAAAGGAACAATCTAAGAAAAAGGTGAAACATTTTGGCACACCTGGTGGGACCCATAAAGGGTTCCTTGAATTTCATTCATTCCTAGGAAAAAATTGTGTATTTTTTTCCCTTCTAAAAGCGCATACACACTAATTTTCTTCCACGGTAATCCACTCCTTTCTATTTTCTCTAAGAGAAACCTTTCTTTTGGTGTTTTTAAAAGGAATCATCTCTTCATGTTTTCTACATTTTAGTGAAATAGCATCCCTCTTCCTATCCATCTATTTTTTCCATCAAATATCATGCATTCGATTTGGGTTTAAAATAAGTTCATTTCATTCTCGATTTTCTACATTAGCTCACATTAATTGAGGGCAACCTATACGCTGGAAGTCATTACGGTGATGGTTGACAAAGCGAATCATAGAAAATCACTTCTATCCTTTTCTCTTTCTCTCGAGTGTTACCAAACTACACAAAAATTCAAATACATACATTCTTAAAAACATCTTACCTGGAAGAAGTTGTAGGTGATCACACAATCACGACATAGTGGGCACCCAGCTCGCTGCTCTGTCAAGTCATACTTCAAAGCATAGCCTGCCCCCACCATAACAAACCTAAAACCTCACCCTTTAGATCTCCTTCTTTGTAGGAAGCCATCCTCACCAAAAATTCTACTTCACAATTCATGTGTCAATCCCTAAATAGCATAAGCTAAACAAACATAATAGAATAGGCACTCTAGGAACTTTCTTTCTTAGTGTCTGTTTGATTTGCATTTTGAGCTAAGAGCTTTTGATCATTATTTTTGTATTTCCTTGCACACTCCCCATCATAGATGGTGTATTCTGGCTCCACCTGAGTGTGCCTGGGCCATATCACCATCATTCCCAGAATTCTGGGTCTAATTCCACATCAAATTCTAATTTACAACCACTTTTTCTCATCACTTGTTTCAGTTTCATAGTGACCATCATCAGTTACCTCGACCACCATTGGTTACGCTTAATCGACGTCAATTCAGTCCTTTTGTTAACCTATTCAAAAGGATAGTTTCACTTCACTTTCTTCCACCTTTCCATAGTCTCTGTTACTATCACCTTTTCCATTGATGTTTTACACATCCCAGATTTGACATACTTGTCAGATTTTGCCTTATGCTTCACTATTTACTCACTGTCTATTTTCCACAAGATGGCAGCATCTGTTACCCACGACCACCGTCGATTGTCCCTAATCGGCATAAATTAGCCTGTTTCACATTCCACTCACCATTTACTACTTCATCCATTTTTTATCACCAGATTCACTGTTCCTGCTATTCATTATATTATTTACAGAGAGGCAAAGATCACACGATCGGTATTGGTTCACATGGTACTAACTCAAGACAAGCAAACACCCTCGTGTTCCATGCCAGTCGCTAGCCACTCCCACCTAGTCCTTCACCACCCTCTATTCTATCACTAGCCATGGATCCCATCCAGCCTACCAATATCGCTACCGGAGATGAGGAGTTCACACGAATCCTTGACCAGAACCCTGTTGCCTTATAGTTTTACCTCTCCCATTCATCCACTTGAGATTCCTCAGGTCAGTTGATATACGGCATGCCCATATCTATCCCCTTGACACTTGCACCCACTTCTACCCTAGCCCCATCTAGCTCCATGCTACCGCTTCCACTTTACCCCCATTCGTTTTGCAGTTAGGCCCTATACCCGTTATGACTACCGCATATGTTACCCCTATAACATCCATTACATCTACCATACCCTCGATGACTACCCCAAATACAACTTCATATGCCCCTCATATTTCATACATACCCGTTGCTATGTTCCCACCTCCAATGTCGGTGACCCCTACCCCATTTAAGAATGTAGTTCTTTCCATTCCACAATCACTAGCCCCTATTTCCACTAGGGTTACCACAACCCTTCCTCCCCCATATCCATACTACCAACAACCACCTGTTTCATCTATTTTTCATTCCAGGTAAGTACCCCTATTTCATTTCCTTCTTCTTCATCATCTTACATGGTAGCCCCATACACCTGGAATGCCCCACCCATTATACACCCAAAACCAACCTCCTCATGCTATATGAGGTATCCAATCATCATAGCCCACCAATGACCTAATAGATTAATGATGGATAAGATGCAAACACTTTGGAGGCATCGAGTTTCGGCTCCCACAACACTCTCACTTATGATGAGATTTGCAATGAGCCTATTCATCCATCCATTCCCACCCATTCATACCCTGTGCATTGGGAAATGCCTAAATTCAACCACTTCAATAGTAAGGAAGACCCACAATAGCATTTGTGCTCGTTTAAACATGGATGTTATTTGATTTCTCATGATGATGCCTTACTTTTGAGAACTTTTCCCATGTCCCTCACTAGACCAGCATTAGATTGGTATAGTGGGTTACCCAAACACTCCATATTTTCATTCAATCAGGTAGCCCAAGCTTTCTTGGATCATTTTTCTATCAACATTGCCAAGAAAGTTACCATGACCAATCTATATTCCACATGTCAATACGAGGATGAATCTATTGCAGATTTTGTCGCTCCTTTGGCGCACTGGCTCAATCAACTTACCTTTCAACTGCCACAAACTGAACTCATTGAGCTCTTCACTCAAGCTTGCACCAGACATATCTCCCCAACCTTGTAGGTCCAAACTTTCAGAACATTCGATGAGGCATTTACTATGGCACGAAAGTTAGAAATTCGGGCTATTAAAGAGAAGAAAATCCAATTACGAAATAAGAATTTGACATTCAAGTCAACCGAAACCTCTTCTTCTTCTAAACCACCAACCAATTATTCAAAGGCTAAAGGTACCGCTAATGTAGTGGTACTCAAGGCTGGCCCAGCTCATCCATCCAATCAAGCCACACCCTCATCTAATCTATCACCTATACAGGCTTTTTGATTCAGACAAGAGCAGCAAAAATATACCCCAATTGGGGAACCTTACTCTTCTATTTTAGAAAAGTTGATCAAAGCTGGTGCCATCACCCTTCCACCCATAAAACCACACTGGTTTTGACCCTACTCGCCCCAAGCCTACGTGGTATAAGGAACAATATTTCTTTAACTGTCATCGTGTAAAGGGTCATAGTGATGGCAACTGCATGACTTTTAAGAATATTGTCCAAGAAATGCTTGAGAAAGGTGAGTTAACTGTGGATAATCCCAACGCCGCCCCTAATCAAAATCTAAAAATATTTATAAAACCATTTCCCAATCATGCCCCTTCATCCAATCAAACAGGTGAGACATCCACTCACAATACCCATACTCGTGAGGTTCATGCGATCTTTAATGAGGTACCTATCACATCTCAATTACCTCACATCCCTTCCATAGAGGAAATCCTATCCCGAAACCCTCCTTCCACGTCTAAACTAACCATCACTATTCCTTCACCAATAGAGGAACACCCTTCATCTCCTACAGAGGAGTCTTTTGTTGACATTGAGACCATCTCACCCCTAGCTTCTCCACTCAGTGAACCTTTACCTACCATAATTCCTCCACCCATAGAGGAGCACCCATTACCTCCTCCACCCACAGAGGAGAACCTATCAGTTCCTCCACCCACAGAGGATCTCCCATCATCTCCTCCACCCATCATAGACCTAGTGGAGATACCTTTACCTCGTGGCAAACATTCTCCATCCACTACCCGACATCCAACAGACCTACTTTCAGCTCTCTTACCCATGGAAGTTGAAGCCGGCTGATTCCCCATCTCCAAGATTCATTTTATGGGAATTCCCATGAGGTCCTCACCAACTCCACCCACAAACATGTCATTCTCACATTTGGCTGATCACTTAGAGTATGTGGATAGAGCCTTGTTATGGGGGTGCCTCTTACTCCCTGTCTCAACACAAATGCAGAAATCCCTCGATGACACCTCCACCATCTACCCAAGCACACTTCCACCCATCAAACCACATACAACCACTACTGTTGCAACCCCTTCCATGATACCCGTTAGCACTCACACCACATCCTTACCCATAACCTGACCTATGCCTAAACCTAAACCCATACCCACAACATTTACCTCCACTAAACCTATTACCACTTTAGGGGTTACCCCAACCACCAACCTTACCCATCTGCCTATTAAATTAGATTTAGCTACATCCTCCAACGTTAAAACCACACCTACACCGATACCAAAACTAAAGAAACAAACTCATAAAACCTCATACCCCTACTACATCAATCACACCCACACATGTCCCATCTACCTTCCGACCTCGAACAATTTTGCCCAACAAAGGGTTAAGCACCCCTCACCCAGTCATAACCCAATAACCCAACCACTCATTCATGCCTCACAAATATCTAACCTACCCAGACACATAATGCGACTCATACCGAACCTGCAGATCTTTTCCACTAATACATCTAATACCTTCAGCCATTGCCTCACTACCTACCACACTTCAAGTATTTATCCCTCACACCTCAAGCATGACCTGCGTCATCTACCTTCATAGCACCCCGTTATCCCCATGGGTAACTTTCCCTCTTCCTCCATCTGCTTTCCCTCATAGGCCTCAGTACACCCACATCACCTTTACCCAAGAAGGTGCACCCCAAAAACAAAACCCCACTACCCCACAACTAGTCAAAACAAAACCACACCCTCCTACCCATCCATCTACTATACCCCTACCCAAACAAACCCAACAGATACCTCAAACCATACCGGCACCTAAACCCATGGCTCGACCCCTTCCTACAATTCCAAAAACAATTTCCGACAAATAACCACACCTACACCCAAACCCACATTTACTTCCCATTGTGATCCACTCGCAGGGTCTTATGCCAAAATTTTAACCAACCTCCTCGAGACTTCTGCCATCACATTACCACCACTCCGACCTTACAACCCCCTCAAACCCAAGCCAAAAGGGTTTGATGATACCAAAACTTGTGCATACCATCACATGCCAGTGGCATGATATGGAGAATCTGTAAAGCCTCGAAAACTGTCCTTATCCAATTCTGTCCACCTGAAACCAACTTTGATGATGATGACCTTCTTGACAATGACCCTACTTCACCTACACCCTCTCTCATGTTACCCACTCAAAAACCACAACCTCCACTCCGCATGTGACTCCCTTAACCACACACAAAATTTGAAATTAACATGGTTCACATCAAAGAACTTTCCACACCACCACCCAAATGTCGTTGTGCCCAACTGACCTCACAGGGATTTTCTCCTCCCGTAGGTTTTTGCCCTTCATGTCATTATACCACTTACCCTACACCCTCTCCATTTTACAAATTCCCTCAAATCAACATGGTACACGTCACTACACGTGCATAGAAGGGTAAAGAAAAGTAGTTGACCCACCATCCAATCCTATACCCAACATACCATCTACACCCATACCTAAGATAACTATCTCGCAGCCCCACATACCCCATTTCTAATGGTGTCACACATCGCACCATGCTCAAACAATTACACCAATCTCCACTCAAAATGTCCCTATATGACCTCATCCAAACCTCAGAATCCCATTGGTAAGCCCTCATGGAGGTTCTTCAATCTATCAAGGTTTTACCCAATGACCCTACACCCGTAGCCTCCATTATCACACCCCATCATGTAGCTTCCCTCACCAAATTACCACCTTCATCTTCACCTCACCTTGTTCACCAAGTGGCCTCCCTTAGCTTCTCAAAGGAGGAGATTGCACCATACCAAAACGAGGACCTGGACCCAGCCCTCTTCATCTCTATTCACATTGATGACATACAGTACACCGTGTGATGATTGATGGTGGCGCTAGCATTAACATCATTGCATCCCATGCATTTTCTCAAATTTGCATACCTGATAATTACATGCACAAACATCCAATCATGTTTCATTCATTCAATGACGCTATCACCTCCACACTAGACATTGTCATCCTTAACGTTCGTGTGGGACCTCGCACTATTCAATATTTTTTTATGTTTTGGAGGGGGAATTCCAATATACTTGTTGCTCAAGAGACCCTAGATCCATGTCATGGGTTGTGTCCCTTCCAATTTGCATCATTGTGCAAAGTTTGAACATGGAGGACACACCTATACCATTCCAGCTAACCCATCACCTTTCAAAACATGCAACATGCTTTACCGACCCAACGATGTGCTCATACCGTCAAGCCATCTAACTCTAAACCCACTACCACTTCACCTACACCTCCACCTACCAAGACATCACCGCCTCAACCACACATACCTCCTCTATTCCTAGAACCCCATTAGCTCCCCAATCCATTAACACCACCTCTCGTATTGACCTCGACACATCATCCATACTAGCTACCCACATACCAACCATCGATCCCTTAGAAGGCATTTTTCAATGCCTCACTGGAGGAGTACCACCTATATAGTGTCAACACATTCCTTACTCCGCATGAGTATGGAAGCCATCACTAACACCCTTGTTATGATCACCGTATCGGAGAAATCCTCCTCTATGGTCCTCCTCATCTTCATACTAGTCTCACCTATGGGGGACTTGATACTACTACCTACACACCTGAACCACCATCACAATCCCGCCCATTTTCCACTAACTTCCGATCACTTACCAATCACCGTTTCACCCACACCTTCCTACACCGCTGTGCATGGAAGGGTTTTTGTTTTGGATTTTACAAACAGGGTCTCCATACCATTATTCCATGTACCACCCACAAACATAATGACCATAGTGGTATCAGCTTCCCCAAACCTCCTACCAAATAGGCCCACATTGAACTCATTGAGGACCCTAGCCCTTCTCCACCTTCATCACCACCCTCACCGACAGAGTCGATGGATCCTGAATCTATCCCTCCTAAAAAAAAAAATTTCATAAACACCATTTCCTTGGGGCCTTTGACTTATCAACGTGAAGGTGAGGCCCCTTCCACTCTCCCATTCCTGTATCCTAAGATGATTGATGATGACACACCAACCATTAATGTCATTCAATGTCAGGATGATGAATCCATACTCACCTACCTTGGTGTAGAAGACTCATATATTCATCGGTTGTTACCATCTGAGATGTAAACCATGTTGAATGAATCGACTATTGAAATCAACATTCATACTCAGGATGACCCGCACATCCTAAAGATCGGACAATCTTTAGATGTTGTTGAACAGGAAGCCATCACTTCTTTTCTCTGAGAGCATAAACACGCTTTCACTTGGTCTTACGTAGACATGCCCAGTATTGACCCCACCATAGTGGTCCACAATATCATCACCATTCCCAATGCCAAACCTATCAAACAAAAGCTAAGGAAGATGCACCCTCGCATTGCCCTTCTCATCAAAGAAGAACTTTAACATCTTCTTTCCATTTCTTTCATCTTACCCATTGATTACCCCCAATGGATTTCTAACATCGTCCCTATCACTAAGGTGACAGGGGGACTCGCATTTGCACGGACTTCCGTGACCTCAACCTCACCTACCCGAAAGATGACTTTCCCTTGCCTGGTATTGATCAATTGGTAGACCTTACCGCGGGTCACGAAATGCTCTCACTCATGGATGGTTTTTCAGGTTATAACCAAATTTTTCTTGCCCCAGAAGATCAGCACAAGACCGCATTCATTACCCCTTAGGGGACCTTCTACTATAGATTCATGCCTTTTGGCTTTAAAATGCTGGTGATACATATCAGCGTGTTATGACTTACATATTCCATGATATCATGCATCATATATTGGAAGATTATGTGGATGATCTCTTGGCTAAATCTAAACATAGCGCCTCACCTCTATCAATCACACCTCTGCCACATGTTGTCACTCCACCTGTGTCACGCCGCCCGTACTCTCAATAGCAATATAAGCAGCTCCCGATCCCTCATCCATAGCTCATCCTGGACCTGCATCCATCCACCACTATATATTAGTATGCCTGTTCCAAATTACCTTGTGTTCACCCCCAACCACCTATCCTTCCCGACACCCCTCTACCCTAATCCTTAACCAACCCAACCACAACCCATCCCCATTGACCATCTGTTTCCACTACCTAACCCATTTTTGCCTATTTCTGGCCCCATTTCCTTATTTTCACACCGACTCCAGGTTACCCATAACTATCACTGGTGGCCTTTAACCACTATCGGTCACCTGTGTCATGACTGATCCCACTTCTACATGACCGACGCGTCGGCCTACAGGGACCGCCTCCGGTCACTGTGATAGCAAACAATGCCAAAACCCCCGACTATATTTTTTTCATTTTGACCAAATCAACCCAACTACCCAACCAAACTTACTTACACCTTCCCTACTTCCCTTCCCACTCCTATTGACCTACATTCCAACCTCCCCCACCCCAATTATATCCAATTTATCTCCCAATCCTAAATTCAAAACTTCCCCCCACGTTTTTCTTACAACCCATATTTTACCCTACTTAATTAATCAAATCATTAAGCAATGGTGTAGAGCTTACCTCATCCTTCAACCACCGTTATGGCAAGATATCTGCCCGTGCACGGTGGACCTCTCAAGCCCTCTCTCGGCCTTTGCCATCCTCCACTCAACCAACACTCCTCACCACACGAATCGTGCCACTGCTCTCGCGGCCCCACCTCTCAATCACCCACTCTCGCCTATGTGGCTCACCAACCAAGCTTCTCTATTGTACTCTCTTGTCCTTTTCTTCTTTTCTCTCTTCTTGTCCTTTTCTACTTTTCCACATGCACAAATGAATTTTCAAATGCGGGTTATCCTACCCAACTTGATCGACGTCGATTACCCTTGCCGATTATGTCGGCCTATTGCCCTAGACTACCGCCATCGGTTACCTTACACTATCATCGGTTCATTACGACCGATGTCGGTTACCCTGCGTACTCATTACCCCCTCCTTTACCTCATTTTCCTTACCTCCCTTTTCTTTTGCACCCCATACACCTACCTAGACCATTTTACCTTCACCTTTATCCCTCCACCCTCTTCAACCTCCTTGCATCCACTGTTGACGCCTTATTATTTTACCCCTACCTCGGCCTTACCCATGCCGTGATCTCGATATTTAGACCTGGACCACCGCTAGTGACCTTTGACCTCATGTGTTTGCTATACCTTGTGGCACTATTACCTGTGTTGTTGACCTAATGACCTTACCTAGCCTATTATCATGACCGTTTATCCTGACCCTACCTTTGGTGTACCGGAACATACCTAAACGTTCTTGCACCTAACCTACGTTGTGTTTCCTGACCTTATCCTATACCTTGGATACTAGATTCACTTCACCCTTGTTTGGATAAACCTATCAACCTTAGATGATGTAGAGTTTGCTTGCTCTTCAACCCGGTAGCGTGCTGCAGTTTATACGTGTGTGTGCATTTGACTGCTGCTACCTTTGACCCTGACCCATTACCTAGATCACCCGAGTATACCTTTCACCCTCTTCCCCTACACCCACTTACCTTTTCCTCACATTTACCTTTTATCAAACCACTCACCGCTTCAGCCTGCTACCTCGTCAGTTCCTGGTTTGAGGGGGATCACCTTCACCCACACATGGGGCAACCACACCTTATTTTTGTTAGCATCGCTTACCAATACAAGCCACACAACAAAAAGGGGAAAAATGTAGACACTAAAATTAGGTCACACTCCCCCTTCGTCCTTTGACATATAAGTACCCTTCATCACTTTCACCTAGCCATGGCCCCCTTCACCACACTAGTATTAATTTAATTAATTTAATTAAATTAATTCTTTACCCTCACTATATTTATTATTTAAATATCTTATCTAAATAATATCCACACATATATTTCACTTGGACACCTCATCAAGCTAACTCACCTTAAGACCTATTCTTAGCAAGTTACCATAACTAACTAAGACTTACCCAAACCGTAAAAATCAATGCCTACACTCCCTCTAACCACATTCTTGCATGCTCATAGAAGCTCCTAGTATAATGACATGAGATCTAAGGAAATCAGGAGGATCTCCCCTAAGTTTGGTAAACCTAGAAAATCCCACCTTGACCGACATCATTTTCCCTAACCACCGATTAATTTGGACCGCCGTCGGTTCCCCCTTTTAACTCCTAAACTACCTTATTCTCAAGGTTGGAAAACATTGGGAGAAAATAATTTTGACGAGAAAGAACGAGATCTCAAAAGATAACGCATCTTTAGAGAGCCAATTCCAGCAAGAACTCACATCCAAAGAAGGAGATTGAACATCTTCTCCTGCACAGCCATCCCAACCACATTCAGATCTACCCAAGCAAAAGAGGAGTGTGCATGTATCCCATGTAGAAGCTTTTCTCTAGTTGGTGATCATTTGCAGCCTCCAAAACCCATCATCAACACCTCCATCCTTCACACACAGACTTTCAGAAATGACATCCAAGTAAGTATAATATCATACTTTCCTAGTTAATTCATTTCATCATTGTTTTACCACCTATTGTCCACCTTGCTTCTTATTGACCATCTCCAATGTTTTGTACCTTCATAGACCCATCAAAACCTCATAAAACGCACCTCTGTCACCTAATACCTCCTCCCAACTAATTCAAAATCCTTTGTGTAATCACAAAGGGGACCAAAAACCCCGTTCTATGACATTCCCAGATTTCACAGTAACCGGTGCCGGTTGTACCTAACCGCGGTCGGTCACCCCTAACCGACACCGGTCTCTATGTTTTCCCACACAGCCTTAAACAAAGACCCATCCACCCCATTTTACCTCACCCTCACTCACATGTGACCTACCCAACACCTTCATCAGACCTGGAGAACTCAGAACTAACCATTTGACCTGTGGATTCTATTCTAGCTTAGCCTGTTAGATTAGATCTATTTCTTATTGTGTTTTAAGTGAGACACCTATATCATTTTAAAATAATAATAGGATTTACCTTGTTTTTAGTATTAATTTGTTTAAAAAAAGGACTGGATTGTGACCATCTAGGAAGTACCATACGATAGGTATTGCTAGAGCTTTATCACAAGTTTTACTCAATTAATGGAGTTCAACACAGATTTAATATAATATTCTTCTCTATCTATTCACTGCACAATAGATTACAAATATATAGGAAAATACTTTCCTATAAACAAGGTGATGGTTGTTAACAACCTCAACCATCTGAAAACTCACATACAACAATAATCCCGTAATATATATTGTTATATATTTGTTATAACAATATATATGTATAATAAACTAACATGTAACAAATATTTACCTTACGGTAACATACTAACAACCATGTGAATACTAATTCCTAACATTCCCCCCCTTAGTGTTTACATGGTAGAAAAACATCCACACTCTCAACTGCATTATGCTCACCCCTATGGCATGTCCAACTTTGTGACTCATGACCTTGATCCAAAAGAAAGGTTCGCTCCTTCCATGGTTTTAAACAAGCTTACCAAAAACCTTGACATGACAAGAACCTCATCAACTGTCCACCTCATGTGGTTTTCTAGATCCTCCCACAAACCCTTTCAAGATCCATGAACTGACTTACTCTGGTGCTACTATTTTGCCACTATGCTTATACATTAGGGAATAATGTAAGAAACACAACTTACATATCTCAAAACTACACAATAGAAGTTATACTGAAAATATTTCACATTACTTCCTATAAGAATCGTAATGTTCTTAATCGTAGTCTCTATCATTGATCGTTGCCACTTGATCTCGAAGAAGCATAGAAAATTACCATGCGCCACTGGAAGCTTTCCTTGACTAAGTCGTTTCAGGTGCAGAATGGGAATGGAACATTGGTATGTATTCCCCCCCACAATGTGAAATTCCAAATAAGAAATTAGAAAGGGAAAAATGTATTGTGTTGTATCATACTAACTGGATCTTGTTGTCTTGATCTTGCTGCACATGGTCACCATTGCGGGTGAACATATTCACCAGCCGACCATCTTCCAACAAAGTATGGCAAGTCAGAGGATCTATGTAGTCAGAGGATCTCCATATTTTTCTGCTCTCTTATACAATTATTTTCCAGTATTAACAATAAATCACACCACTCAAAGCAACAGGAACACTACAAACTGAAGCACACTAATAAAATGGAAACCATACTAAAAATCATATACTCACACCATACATATGCCACCACAGCTTCTGCGCAGCCCCATCGTTGGTGACTGACAAGAGGTCGTTGTTTGACCTCCTTCCTCTGTTGCCTCCTTCCTCCATCATATGTCTTGCTTAGGTCATAGAAATATGCCTCGGACTTCTTTTTCAAACTTCTCATTTTTCATAAAAGATAGTCTTTGTATTCTTTAGTTGTCAACCTTTTTCTTTTTAGAGATCTAGGTGGTTCAAATTCATTATCACCTTCATATCCTTCTTCTGAATTTAGCATAGCTGAGTTTTCTTGATCTTGTATATTTTTGATGTCTCTCTCCATGGTAATTGGTTCCATGAGAATACATTTTTTTCTTCTTTTCTTGACCATTGTGAGATAGGTAAAACACATTTTTACAAAATTATTTACCTAGACAGAGTGGTGGAGAACTTACAACTGATTTACATGGCACCTTCAAATTTCCTTCGATTGAGATCTTCGAGACTCAAACAATTCCTAGAAAATTCCACTTCAGATACATGTCGCTTCAGAAGCCGATAGTGTTAGGAGAGCAGTATAACGCCAATGTGCATGCTAAATGATGAGAAAATGAAGCGGATCACCAAAAGAGATTGAATCAAAACAATTCTGTAGCAGATAACAGGTCTATGGAAGATCCAAAATCATCAAATAGCAAGAATATTTGTCATGTTGTATTATGGCTTAGACTACATGAAAGCAATCGATCCCAATCATACATGAATCTAGACACACAACTGGAAGCAAGCTTTAGATCCCCACTCAATAGACTATGCACCTTGGATGTGAAATATCCCTTCTTCTAATTATTGTTGTGTGTGAGCAACAAAAACAGCAGAGACGTGAGCCCAGATTTGCATATAAACAATTTTAGATGCACGGAAGATCTCCCAATAGCTCGTCAAGACGTGTTCTTTCAAATACAAACGTCTTGCAGATAAGTCAGCAATCTTGAGAATCCTCGTTAAGTCTTTTACAAATGCATGCACCACAATATGAGCACACAACCGAGCATGAACTCAAAACATAGTCTCAAATACAAATTCCAGCACATTCATTCTTTAAAAACAAGTTCTAATGAAATGACAAGATGATACTGAATGAATTAAAAAATTCTGACAATCACCACAATTCACAAGTCACTGCAACTACACGACCACATACCCGAGTCACGACTACACGAAACATAAGCATGTGGCATCGAAAGGTCTACAGCCTGGACAAGAACGGATGGATGCTCATGCACTCCAAAATAACTGTTTCCAGGTTGAATGGATCACCAACTGTGCAGTATGTAGGTTCTAAGCTTGTAAATCTACACTTTTGCATAAATCAGCTTCGTAGAAGCTCTCATCTAGTAGCCTATGCAATGATTTGATGGCATGTGATTTGGAATGGATCGGAAGATCAAAATGTCAATTTACACATAAACCAGGGCCATATACAAATTGAATATGCCCCTCACAAAATTTCATTGATACGCCATGCTTGCTCTGATACCAATGATAGGTATTGCAAGAGCTTTATCACAGGTTTTACTCAATTAATGGAGTTCAACATAGATATAATATAATATTCTTCTCTATCTGTTTGTTACACAATAGATTACAAATATATAGGAAAATACTTTCCTATAAACAAGGTGATGGTTGTTAACAACCTCAACCATCTGAAAACTCACGTACAACAATAATCCCATAATATATATTGTTATATATTTGTTATAACAATATATATGTATAATAAACTAACATGTAACAAATATTTACCTTACGGTAACATACTAACAACCATGTGAATACTAATTCCTAACACATACTTCCGGATCTAGCTCACGCTAGCAGTTCACTACCCATATTGTTTAATGCTTTTTGCTGGTCTTTCTTTCATTACATGTAGTTCCTCCTAGCCAAAAGGAATCTCTCATGGTTAGCTTTGGATTCATAAGTAATACGCGCGTAACAACCCATCAACTGACATTTGAACAGGTATTCCTCCTATGCCTATTACCCTATCTGCTTGGCCAACCAATCAAAGGAACAATCTAAGAAAAAGGTGAAACAATAAGAGCCTAGTTGGATAGAGGAAAAGACTTGGTAGGGGAGGCGCTAGGTTCAAACCCCACCCCCAAAAAACAATTTTGTAATTTGGAGGTGAATTTGGAAAACCACCAAACTTGGAGGTGGATTTGGTGGAAAAACCATCACTAAACCGTTTAGTCATAACTAAACAACCTACCAAATTTTAGCAAGAAAAACCCTAATTTAGGGTTAAAAAAATCTCCTAATAGGCCTATTTTTTCATTCCAGGCATTTTTTGCAAAAGAAAGCCTATCCAAAAATTTCATTTTCAGCTATATTTTTGCAATTTTTTGGCGTAATGGGTCGTATTGGGCTTGAGAGGCCACGGGGCTGCAAAACAAAAAAATCTTGTCATTCAATTTTTTCTAAATTTTTGAATGTAATTGCATGCTTCAATATATTGTACTAATTTTCAGGTTGCCATAGTCAACCGCAAATATTATAACTACTCAAAAACTGGTAGAGAATTGTAATAAAAAATAGTAAAAATTGGTTTTGTAACACTCACAAGATCCTAGATCTCATTCGTAGCATTCGGTATATACGGTGCCTCTAGGAAGCACTTACGGGTAAATCCGTTGCGACTACTACTACACTTAACACCTAATATAGCTACAACAACATCGTCTGGGCATCAACCCTTTAAATTGACAAGGAGTAATAAGGTCATAGTGCACACACTATGAGCCATCCATCCGTCTGTGAACGATTACACGACATAAATCTGGACTGAGAAATTATCCAAGTATATAGCGAAGTTACGCGTGCGTATGAGGATATTTCTTTGAGTCGATGTCAATAATCACATAGACCCCTTTCAGTATTGTCTTGGTACCACATATTGAATTCTTTCACATACGTTAACGCCTCTTTCACGTACCATTGGGTATATAGAAAGGGCAAGCTTCTTCCACGTACCACCGGGTATATCGGAAGGGTGCGTATATAGAAAGGTTTGGTATATCAGACTAACGGTATATAGATTGGGAGACCTTATACCTGGAGTGATAAGAGCTAAACCCTGTCAGTGTTTTCTACAAAATGGGCACCAATGCCCCCAAATTTTTCTTCCAGATTCACAACTACTCAAAGGAAACAACTATGTTGCATGGAAGACAAAAATCAAGACACAACTTGAGTTTGAAGAGATCTGGCCTATTGTGACTAGTACTATGACCAGATCAACTACTGATACAACACAACAATGACAGTTTGATAGAGCAGATCAAAAATCCAAACTCATCATCTTGTTTGGAGTGTCGACAATGTGCAACCCCACATTCATGATGCCACAATAGCTAAAGAAGCATGGGATAAGTTGAGCACGGTGTATGAGGCCAAAAACAAGAATGTCATTCTGAATTTGCAGAGTCAGTTACACACACTGAAGTTCAAACAAAATGAGAAAATCGAAGCTTTCTTAAGAAGAGTTACAGAATTGAGGGCTTCACTTCTAGCCCTAGGAGAAGCGGTCAAAGATGATGCTCTCATTCCCATTGTTCTGAGAGCACTCCCTTCTTCATACCATATTTTTGTAACAACACTAAAATTGTTAGATACAACAGTTAGTTTTGACAAATTGGTAAACCTACTGCAACAAGAGGAAGAAATGCACAATAAGGATGATGAAGAGGAGTAGGCACTTTCTTCACATCAAAAATGCAAAGGAAAAGGTAAAGGAAAAGGAAAATATAATTCTTATCAAAATCCCAACATCATAATCAGTATCATGGGGATAAACAAAGAAGAATAAATGTCCAATTTGTAAAAGAGGACATGACCTAAAATATTGTTGGTACAATACTTACAAGAAAGGTTCATCAAGCAACTTTGGACCTCCACAACAATCTCACAAGGGACATTCTAACTACAATCAAGGGTAGAAAAAGGGAACTGGAAAATAAGACCCCATCAACAAGGAAATATTGTTAAGCAAGAAGAACATTCAAATAATGAAGACTTCTTATACACTACTCGATCAAGTGAACCATCCACGTCATCTAGTGATGTCTAGTATGTTGATTTGGGAGCCACTCAACACATGACGGCCATATAGACTGGTTTACTTCACCGAGGGCACACCATCGAAAAAAAGCATGTTTCATCGGGGATGATTCTTCATATATAGTTCGGGGATTGGGAACTTCTCTCTACCCTTTGGTTCACACAACTCTGACTATCGATGTCTTATATGTCCTGGGTTGACAAAGAATCTACTTTTTACCAATCAAATCCTAGATCATAACTTGAAAATTAACTTTGATAGTCATTCAAAAGAAAATGTGTTTGATTGGAGATAAATCACGAGGCTCGAAAATAGTTGCAAAAGCCTCCATTGTGGGACACATGTTCCAACTTGATTTTTTCATAGATATGATCAAGAACTTGTGGCTAAGAACTCTACCTTAGCACGCTTATGGCATCGAGAGACTTGTTCATGTTAGTTTCAAGTATCTTGAGACACTTCACCAAAGCATAATATGGTACATAGGCTACCATCTCTTCGAAGGATACAGACAAGTTCCTCACCGCCTAGTAGGAAAACAACACAGAGCTTCATTCAGAAGATTACATTCTAAGCTCATGGAAAACTTGACCTAGTTAATACCGATCTTTTTGCGGTCTGATGCAAACAAGTCATTATGGGTTCCATTACTTCATGCTTTGTGTTGATGACTATTCAAGGAAAATGTGGATTTTTTATCTTTGCAAGAAAATTGAAGCTTTTGAAACCTTCAATAAGTTCAAAGTAGTAGTTGAGAATGAAATTGGTCATCACATCAGAACTCTCCATTTAGATCGGGGGAATTCACCAGTAATGAGTTCAAATACTACCTATAAACTCATGGGATTCATCGACAAATGCTTCCTCCACACACACCGCAACAGAATGGTGTTGTTGAGAGAAGAAATTATACTATCATGGAAATGGTGTGATGCATGATTGATGACTCTGGAATTGCAAAGACATTCTGGGCAGAAGCAACAAAGACATCAGTGTATTTGTTGAACAAAGTGCCCACATTTTCTCTTGAAGGAGTAACACCACAAGAAGCATGGTCAAAACGGAAACCATCTATTGCACACCTCAAACTATATGGGTGCAAAGCAAGCATGCACATACCCAATCAGAATAGAAAGAAATTGGACATGAAGTCACAGAAACTTGTCTTCATTGGTTACAGTGAAGATACTCTTGGGTATAGATTGATCGATCCAAAGACCAGAAAAGTCTACACCAGTAGAGATGTTGAGTTTTTCTAGAAGAATGAAGCAGAGACTCCTCCTCCAAACTCACTAGATGTATATTTTTCACTAATTGTAAAAATTGAAGCTGATGTTCCCTCAAATAATGAAAGTGAGGATAGGGATGATGGTGTTGATATGATAGAACCACGAACCATGGGAACAGTTTAGTGTATTCCCAAGTGGTGTACTAGCACATTACGAGATGCAAGAATGGATGCTCCACCGGATACATCCACCCCTAGACCACATACTCATAGTAAAGCAAGAGAAGAAGTTAACTTTGCTTTGATGAGTAGAGTTATTGAATATGATGAGCCCTCTACAGTCTGGGAATCCCTACAATCAAAAGCTTAGAACGATGCCATGGACTCTGAATATCAATTAGTTATGAAAAATAACATTTGGTAGCATGTCGATCTTCCACCAGGGAAGAAACCCATTAGATGCAGATGGATATTCAAAATGAAGTACAAAGTATATAGGACAGTGGACAAGTATAAAGCGAGACTAGTAGCAAAGGGGTATGCAAAAAAATAAGGCATTGATTACAAGGAGACATTTTCTCCCACAACTAAGATCAAAACGATCAGGACGATCTTTTCTCGAGCTACACAATTTGGATGGAAATTCCATCAAATGGATGTAAAAAGTGCCTTTCTGAATGGAGATTTACAAGAAGAAATCTACATGACTCAACCTGAGGGATATGTAGTACCGGTCAAGAAGCAAAGGTATGCGAGACTCATGAAATCTTTGTATGGCCTTAAACGGGCACTCGGGCATGGTACATCAAGATTGATGAGCATCTCGTACAACATGGATTTGTTAGAAATCCATACGATCTCAATATCTATCTCAAAAATCAAGGGGGGAGATTGTGATTGTAGTTGTCTATGTCAACAATCTAGTCATCATGGATTCAAAGGTGAGGATGATTGATGTAATGAAGAAAGATCTTAATCGATCGTTCGACATGATAGATCTCGAAGCTAATGCATTATTGTCTTGGATTGGAAGTATGGAAAAAGAGAATTTTTGTTTCTCGGATGAAATATACCAAGACAACGCTCAAGAAATTCAAGAAGATGGATTGCACACCAATTGCTACACCTATGGAGAACAGATTGTAGTTATCTCGTTCAGATCCATCTTCTGAGGTAAGTGTCACTCTCTATCAGAAGTTGATTTGGAGTCTCATTTACCTGACCTACACTAGACCATATATCAACTTTGTAGTAAGCTATCTATCCAAGTTCATGCAGAACCCAAAGTTTGTCATTGGAAAGTAGCAAGGTGCATCTTGAGATATCTCAAAGGATCAATGGATCTTGGTCTAGAATAGAAGAAGAACAAAAATTCTTCTTCATTGGATATTGATTCGATCATGCAGAAATATTGATGATAAAAATCCACTTCAAGATTTTGTATTTTTATGGGATCGGACCAATATCATGGGGAAGCAAAAACAACACTTTGTTTCTCAATGTTCCATAGAATCCGAGTATCATTCTGTAGGAGAAGCTATATGTGAAGTGATTTGGCTACGTCGCATACTCGAAGGACTTGGAATACCACAGGACAAACCGACCACCATGTATGTTGACGATGAAGGTGTTCTCAAACTTGTTCGCAATCCAGTTTTCATGAAAGAACATAGCACATTGATGTACAGGTTCATTTCATATGCAAGCATGTGTTGAAGCACAACATCCAGCTTTAATTTTGTCTAATAGCTAAACAACAAGCAAATATCTTCACGAAGTCACTTGCACATGACAAGTTTGAGTTGTTCAGAGAATTCCTCTCCTCATCCCTTGAGATAATGCACAATTAAGGGGGGGAATGTTAGGATAATTAATTATGCATTTTATAATTAATTATTTAACTATTGTTATTAATTAATTATTGTTGTTATATGGTTTTATTAACCATATTTGTCTTTTATTTTCACATGTATAATTGTTATGATTGTTATAACAATTATGTGCTTCTCGGATGCATTTTGGAAGTTGTTGTAACAATTATTATTGTATTCATATGTTGTACAATTCCTATAAGAATTGCAGCACTCCATTGTATTCTGGTTGATTTCACATTAATATAATTCACTGTGCTACTATCCTTATTTTGTGAAATTACATTCATGGCTAAAATTTTCAATTTTACATGCTAGACATTTAATATGAAAACAATTGGCTCTATTTTGGGGACATTAGACTGTTGGAAAAATAATTTTTCAAGTCACAAATTATTGAATTTTCAGCAACACTTTGGGGCTAATCCTCCTTCTTGTGTATGGGAGGCTCCCATATTATTGAATGTAAACTAACCTAAATTTTTGGGTGGCCCTTAGGTCGGGATCACATAGGAATAATCCACTAAAACCTATGTCAAATGCTTGTACAAATTACAAGGAGGAATTTGCAGTTTGGAGAGGTAAAGGGGAGTTAGGAAAATAAAGAGAAAAAGGATTAGAGTTATGGGTAGGCTTACAAAACTCATATACAATAACCAGAGTAGGTCCACATTTAATTATAAGAACACAACAATTTAAAAATGACAAGATATGACAAATAATAGACACATAGCTTATCAAATATGTAGACACATTTCTTGGTTTTATAAGATTATCATGCTCACAAAGTTGGAAATAGAGAGAGTAGATGAATAGAAGAAAAGGAATAGAAGAATTACATATTTTATTTCTTGATATAGAAGTGGTACTCTCAACAAAAGACATTCAAGAAACAATTTTCAACCCCTTGGAATGGAGAATCCATTCCAATTTATAAGCATTACAAATTTTCTCTTCATCTACCCCCGCATGATCTTTCACCTATCCCCATCACTTGTGATCTTTCATATTCCTAAGAGGTGAATATTTTTCTTATTGATGAAAAAGGACTCTTACAAAATTGACTTGAGGGTCACTTAATTGAATAGGATGAAATATAAAAATTACATTCTTGATAAGAAATTAGAATATAGAGAGAGAGAAGAAAGAGAAAGAGAGACATAAGGGTTGACCAATCCAATGAAGATGAAGCTTTGTCTGATGGAGAATTTGTTGATTTGAAGCATGGTGTTCATAATTTCCTCATTCTAAAAGATACATGAACACTCCATAATATCAATTGAGTGTTTAGAAACACTGTTGTGAGGTGTCATAATGAAATCATGGGATGATTGTGGGCATTACTCGTGATGGTTCTTTCTTGATCTCATAGTGGGAGTGAGACTCACTTGTTTGCTTCTTAGGCTTTCATAATTGACCCCAGTGATCATAAAAGACAAATAAATGATGCTCAAACTCTTTTTATGACCATCCTTCTCTCACTAAAATAGGGCATGATCATTTGGGTGAAAGGGTTATCCCATTACAAAATTATTGTCACATGGCCATACACTGAAATGAAATGAGGTGATGGAAATGTTCTTTAGCAAGGCATGATCACACTGTTAGGTTTGAATGAGTGTTTAGGAACACTACTCAGTGAATGACATCAAGTGGAATTGATATGGTCTCCCATTTTTCATACACTATGTTCCATATAAGGACCATACTCTTTACCTTTCTGGCTCCATAATTCTCCTTCATACGAGATCAAATCATACACCTCTTGCTCACATGTTTCTCATGGGAATGGATGATTTATTGATTCTTCACACACAATGGTCTTGGATGCCTTGGTAGCTTGTTCCTTGAATAATATTTAAACATAATGGTGGATTCAGGATGTGATGACTCTTGACCTGATCCATGAGCTTCAATATTGAATAAGATGACACCCTTTTTCTCTTCGTAGTTCACTTCTTTGACCAAGATGTCACTTGAGTGGAAACATGCCTATAACATTTGGACAACCTTTAGATCAATTTACTTCTTAAGGAAATGGTATTCCCTCTCCATATGGAAATTTTGGCCTCTAAATGGAGCTTGATTATGAGTTACATTTTTTGACCTACAAATTTCAATAAGACACCGCAAATTTTGCCTCCTCGACATGCAAGATGTGTGCTCGTTATCAAGCATGGATTAAGTGTTTAGAAACACTTCACGAGGTATGCATTTATTGAGATGACTTCCTTCCTCACTCACATTTATCTTCTCTCATCATGCTTATGATGATCATCCTCTTGATGACTTTGAATTTCAATGGATCTCTTAACTCTTTTCAAACTCTTTGTCAACCTCATAATATTCCTAGTGTGACTGTAAAGTTTGAACTACCTCAAGAAATAATCATACCTTGGATCAAATTTGATGCTACCACCATGTAGAGGATTCTTCAAGATTTAAATTTCCTTTTTTTTCCTTATAACTCCTTACGGAGCTCCCGGAATCATCTAGAGAAGTTTAGGTTCACAATTTGATTGTTCATTCCTTACACATGAAAACCCGCTTTTGCACAAACTGCCCTTGAATCACCAAATATTTCCTAAATATTATTTAAATACTTCAAACATATTCAAGGATCTCTAATACCACCTCTGGATGTTTATGACCTCTTAAAAATTCTCCTAGAGGATTACATAGACCCGAAATAGCCAAAATTGGCCATTTTAGGCTACTTTGGAGAACTAGTCTTTTGTTGCACTTTCTTGAATGGAATAATTAACCTTATCGGATCATTTTGAAAATTTATATAGTATTATTCATTACATTAGGATAAGCTGTAAGGTAAATATGATCATGACACGAAAGACAAACCGAATGGGGACAAGGATTCGAGAAGGTGTTGAAGCAAGTTTACACTTTGGTGGCTTGGTTGTCATGATGAAAATTTTGCATTTTTGGGCTAGTTAAATTACATGAAAATAGTTGGATCTAACTTGGGGACATTTTACCATAAGGGGAAATAGATAACCTCATCTTTCTCATGGGTGAGAAAATCAATTCCTTATAAAATTGTGCCATAGATTCAATTCCTCATTACTAGCACAAGCGAAGAACACACATAAGGGAAAACCAAACTAACACACCAAATCGAAGGCAAACACACTGAACTGAAAGAGATAACACAATATAAATGAAATTTATAATACATGGGAGGGAAATTTATTGAGGCAAGAGAAGAATTTACACACACTCGCTAACGTTTTGATAGAAGTATGTACCATCGGGAACAATGGGCTAAATTCATACCTCACGAAACCCAAAGATAATCACTCATTCATGACATGCTCTCGTGATGGATCTGCATGGTTTGAGAAGAAGGAGAGAGACAAAATTTCCATCTTCATACTAATATTGCATAGAAAACTCCTTTGCATCTATTTACCATTTTGTTACTCATTTGGAGGTTTTGCTTTTTGCAGTCTCCGCCTAAAGCTTTGTGACTATAAGAATTCATTCTCTCATGTTTCCAAAAATGGAATATTTTATTTTTTCATGAAATAATTCATCATCCTTGAGTTAATTTTGCAGCACGGGATAATTCATATGATCAAGTGGGGCATCCGGTGGTATTGAGAACAGATTGACTCTAACTCCATTTACAAGACTCGTGCATGTTCTCCTTCATTTGTTCCAAATGATTTCTCTGTATGCCTCGAAACTCATCATTGATCTTGATATCACTTTCTATGGTGGAGATACTACCTTCATAACTGAATACCTCCACAAGATATTCAATAATTTATTTTCCTTTCCATTCATAGTCTTCTTCAAAAAACAGGAAAGGAGAATACTTACCTTCACATTCTTACTCATCCTCCGAGGCTTCAAGACAACATTGATCTCATCTATTTGTTTTATCTCATAATGGAACATTTTTTCATCAAAAGGAGATTCACCACTTGGCTCATACTTATCTTGCATTATCAAGGAGTAGGTCAAGATCTCAAGACTAAGTTGAGGGTCTTCAATTTCTTCCACAATCTTCAAAATGTCTCACACATATTCTTCCTTCAAAGCTGCCACATACTCATTTTCACCTTCATTTGAAAAATATTCACATTAGTCCTCAAGGATATGGTTAGAAATGTATTCTTCACATGGCTAAGTCTCATTTGAAAAGTCTTCCTCCTCTGATCCACATTTCTTATCATCCATGGGTTACCTTCTTACAAATGCGGTCATACATGGTTTTCATCATTTTCAAATAGAGAGAATAGATCCATGCTACATGCACAGTCACACCTTTCCATTCAATATTCACCACATGATCCTCACACAAGGAGGAATAACACAATGTTGTGGTTGTAACATGATAACAATCATCTTCTCCATCCCTGAAAATATTCTAGAGTTTTCTTCTTTGCGAGGAAAAGGGAATACTCCATACTCACTATGACAATCAACATTATACTCCTTTGGTGATGAAATGGAAATAAAATCCTTAGAGACATCATGCTCAATTTGTTCATCCGATATTGTCTCAAGAAGGAAATTGGATTCTTCCATTTTCTCCATTTCATCATTGGGCATTTGTGAATTAAAAGGATCACTTAAATTACAAATAAAACCATCAATGATTACCTCAAATTCGTACTCTTGAAGAACTAGATTCTAGTACGGAGGATTGATTTCATGAACACCTTCATGGTTGGTGGAGTCCTCCGCAAGAACTAAATCATCTGTCATGGAATAATAATCTTCATCTCTCGTGAACATTTTTCATTCTAAGGATTGTATCTTGAGCCAAAATGAAGTTATGAATGGAGGTTCAACTCTCATAATTTCTTCATTATCCTCCAAGGTACTTAGTTGAATTTTTTTGGAAGGATCTAGAAGAGGAAAATCATGAGAAGCACATAAGAATATTTCAAGGAAATATACCTCATAATACAAATAATCATCAAAATTTTCTTCCAAAAGATGAATCTCTTCTTCCTCGTCATTATGGAGTGCTTTGAGATGCTCATACCTTTTTTTCATAGCCTTAACATAATTTAGAATCTCTAAAGTGGTTTGGGGATCACAGTCTACAACACTCACAATCCTTTGCACAAAATATCTTTTCAAGGTTGTCATTTCTTCATCTCCATAAGCAATAAAATCATCTAGAGGAAGAGAGACAAAAGAAAAATCTTTGAGTTTCTCGCTCAGTTGTGTCAAGTTAAAAACATTACCTTCATTGGATTCTTCATCATCATGATTTTCATACAACATTTCATATCTCTTCTGCATATTTCTCATCAAGCTCTTGGATTCTCATTCATCAATCGTGCAATTCCATTTTCATTCCTCAAGCAAGCATCTTGCTTGAATTGAAGCCACTGTGGTTTGATGGTAGGATCTTCAGATGCAGAAATTTTCTCTATTATAAACATTCTTTTCATAACTAATATAGAAATTTTACCAACCTTATTTCCTTTTTCGATTACGGATTTTTTTCAAAGCAAGAGACTTCTTCGTTGTGCCAAAATCCTTAACTTTGCAAGATTTGGACCAGAATGATAGCTAATAAGAAATACCAATTTCTTGGTGTTCATCTTCTTCTTCATTGTTGTTGTCACTTATTGGTTCTAAACACCAATCTAAAAATGCATTATTGTGATGAGGGAAACAAACGTGACATGGATTTTATCCTAAATAGAGTCACCTTCAAAATTTTATTTTCACTTTGAAACCTAATTTTTTGTTTTATTTTTGGAATATATATATATATATATATATATATATATTTTCAAATATCTTTAAGGGTGCACACGAAAATATCTCTTCCTAGTGGACTCATTAAAAAAATTGGAAAAATAATTTATCATGTCACAAATTATTGAGTTTTCACCAATGCTCTAGGCTAAGTCCCTCCTTCTTGTGTATGGGGAGGCTCCCATTATTGAATGTAAACTAGCCTAAAGTTGTGGGTGGTCAATAGGTTAGGGATCACACAATAATACTCCACTAAACCTTTTTCAAATGATTTTACAAGGTACAAGGAAGGAATTTTTAATGGAGAAAGGTAAATGGGAGTTAGAGAAATAAAGAGAGAAAAGATTAATGTTGTGAGTAGGCTTACAAAATTCACACAAAATAAATAGAGTGAGTCCACATTCAATTACAATAACATAGCAATGTAAACCATGAAAAAATAAATAAAAAATCATAGACACCAGATTCCATTAATTCATTTATCAAAGGCACATACACATTTCTTGGTCTTACAAGATTATCATGATCACAAATTTGGAAAACATAGAGAGAGTAGAGGAACATAAGCAAAGGAATAGAAAAATCATAACTTTTATTGCTTGATGTAGAATTGGTAATCTCAACAACATACATTAAATCACCAATTTCAAACCCCTTAGAATGGAGAATCCATTCCAATTTATAGCATTACAAATTATCTCTTCATCTTCCCCACATGATCTTTCACCTACCCCCATCACTTGTGACCTTTCATATTCCTAGGAGGTGAGTGCTTCTTATTGATGAAAAATGAATCTTAAAATTTTGAATTGAGGGTCACTTAAATGAATAGGATGAAATAGAAAAAAATTACATTCTTAATGAGAAATTAGAATATAGAGAGAGAGAACAAGGAAGAGAGATAGCGAGAGAATGATTGACCAATCCGATGAAGATGAAGCTTTTTCTAATGGAGAACTTGTTGATTTGAAGCATGGTGCTCACAATTTCCTCCTTCTGCAAGATGCATGAACACTCCAGAATATTGAATGAGTGTTTAGAAACACTATTGTGAGATATTACAATGCAAGCCTAGGATGACTATGGGCATCACTCATGATGGTTCTTTCTTGATCTCACAATGGGAGTGAGGATCACTTTCTTGTTTCTTAGGCTTTCATAATTGACCCCAATGATCACAAGAGACAACTCCATAATTATGAAACTCTTTTAATGATCATCCTTTTCTCACTAAAATATGTGTTTAAGAATTGATGATAAAGACTCTGTGAGTAGAGTGTACTCTCTACATTTCAATTCGTATTTGAGTGGTCCTTGTGAGATTTTAAATGAGGAAATTATTTTGGGCCACTTGCACATGTTTGGAATCATTGATTCCATAACCTACGACATTTTTTTTTAAGAACTTGGACTTGTCTATAGGTTTTGATTCATGGTTATCTCTTTGGAAGCGTTTTAAGGTCCCTTAGGAAGAAAAAAATCAATCTAGTTTTTTTTTCAATAACTTCTTGAAGGTTCTTACACGATGCAATTGAAATGAAATGATATCTCAAGATGTAATTTTGGTACAAATATATTGACTAGTTGTTTCTCCATAATGGAGCAAGGGAAGAAACTAGCTAACCCTTTCCATCTTTGTAAGAAACCAGTGAAGTTTTCATTATTGTGATGTTTTGTGTTACAAATGTTTATCATAGTGATATCACTTTCCATGTTGAATGAAAAGTGGTGAAAACAATTCTCAACTAAGTCTGTGAATGTTAAAACAAGCCCTTTAGGGAGATGGAGAAACCATTCAAGTGTTTGGCCTCCAAGACTCCGTGGAAATAAGAAAATGAGCTAGTTATTGGTATAGGATACTTCTTGGAAAGCTATGAAGAATGATATTTACGTGATCATGAGGATCACGTTTTCCCTTTCTATATTTGTTAAATTTAGGGCAATCAAAGCTAGGTGGAAAGGGAGTATGTAACATCTCTCGATCGAAAGGATAAGGACATAGTTCTTCGAACTGATATTTCTTATTGTGTCCAAGGTTGTTTTCTTGAAGACCAATAAGTGCTTCTTTTGTGGATCCCACTCTTGGTCAAATATTTGGCCACGTGAAGGTGTGGTGGGTATATATATGAGGTTAGATTTGGCGGATTTTCAACCACGTTTTTCAATGTAGCTTTACGCATAAGTCACCATGGGATTCTCAATACATGCAGCTCTACTTGTGTCCCTATGGACATGTGAAGATAGGTTTTCCAATTGGAAGCTAAGAATTTGTAGTTGTTGTATGGTGACCTCTTTATTATGGGGTTTTGGTTGAGGTTCATGTTCAATTTCTTCACCCTCTTTTCTAGCTTTGTGGTTGGTTCGAATAAATAGTATGCAATATCTAGTTGTATTCTTATAGGATTATGCTTCCTCATTGTTACCTTCAGGTTGGGCCAAGGTAGAAGCATGTCCATGGTTTAGTATGTCCTCAATGTTTGATAAGGAGGAGGTTTTATTCTTTCTTCTCCTCGAATCATGTTTGTAAGGAAGGAAGGATCGAATTCAAGTGGCAATTTGGCCCCTAACTCTACTAATCGCAATAAGACTTGATCTTTGTTTTGGAAGATGAAATTATCCATGTGGGTGGGGTCATACTCAAAGATATTTTAGGGAATCGGTCCCTCATCTCCACTATGGTCAACAATTGGTTATTCCTCGGCCAGATAATGGATCGGTGGGTCTCGAATGAAGGATTTGGATGTACACCTCTTATGTGTCAATCTTGTAACAGGTGCCATGATGGAAAGTTTTTAACAAATATTTGAGATAAGTGTACAAGTGTCACAATGAATCTAGGAAAAAATGAGTAGCGTAATAGTAACAAAGTGAATATTTTCTAAGGGTATGGAATGTATGATGAAAGTAGCCAAGGAAAATCTATGAAATTTTGAATAGAGTAACGGTTGTGAAGGAAGATTTTCCTAGGTGCAAATGTCTCCAAATTTATTTGATAATGCTCAATAAAACAATTTCAACACTTAAATCAAGTTTGAGAAAACAAGATTTAAGTATCAAAAAGGGGTTGATATGATTTTGGCAATGTAACAACACAAATTTCAACACTTAAATCAAGTTTAAGAAAAACAAGGCTTAAGTATCAAAAATGGTCGATACAATGCGAGCAAAGATAACAACGTAATTTCAAACCTTAAATCAAGTTTAAGAAAAAAATATTTAAGTATCAAAAGGTATTGATATAATGTGTGTAGTGTAATAAGCTGAATAACGCGCTTTCAACACTCAAATCAAGTTTTTAAAAAACAAGGTTAAAGTATCCAAAAATGGTTGGTACAATTTTGGCGGCGCTTGAGATAGTACGTTTTGATAAAATGGGAGCCAAAAATTTGTGAAGGGAATATGTTTCGTAAAAAAAAAAATACATAGCGCAAATTTGAAAAAAATTTCCATCTTCTAAAACAAGGTGGAAACTAAAACTAATTTTTTCTTACTAAGGGTTTGATATCAATGGTAATGGGTATGGAAAAGTTGGCCCCGATGCCAAATAGCTTCTTAGATATTTTGTTCTCAAAACTCACCAATATTTTTCTAAGAGAGGTGCGCTTTTTTAGAATAAATTCTAAACAAGAACCATTACCCCACAATCAAATTAATGAAAAAGACATCATACAGATAACATTTGATATTCCTCAGAGGTTTTACTAGTGAAGTTGGTATTTGGTGCATTTCTCGTTTCGTCGAGTAGTTCCCTCAATGTGCCTACTACTTTAGGATTCCTATGGTACTTCTCACAATAAGTTTTATGGCTTAAGCCAAAGCACTTCATATAGTTTAAAGTAGATGGGTTTTAACCCTTATTTGAACCTGCAAATATAGTGTGAGTTGTTCTTTTTTATCTTCTTTTAAAGTATGATTGTCTTAAAAACTTTCTTTGGTGTGGAAACCTACACACACAAGGCATTAGTATTTTTTTATTGTTGTCTTTGACAAGCGTAAATGGTCCTACACTCAAAGGATTAGTAATTTTCCATATGATCACAATGTTAGAAAAATATCAAGGATCTCAACCATTTTTGTTTCTCAAGGTCACTCGAAAGCATAAGAGAAGAGCATATGTGGCATTTGATTAAATTAAACCAACATGAAACTTTAAAACCAAAATATCAAGTGTTAGCAACTTTTTCAAATGACAATCGAAATGTTAGAAAAGCATCCAAAAATCGTAGTCATTTCTAATTCTCCAAATTGCTTGAATGCAAGAGAAGAGCATACGCAATTTTGATTAAAATATAGCAAAAAAAGAGATTTCTAACAAATACTTGAAATGTTAGTACTAATTTAGAAAAATAACCTGCATTTTAGAATCGAAATATGTATAAAACTACCAGAAATTGAAAATAAATTTTGAAACTTTCATAAATTTTGAGAAACTTTGACCGAAATTTCACAGAGAATGCTAGCGCAAGGAATAATGCGTAGACACTAGCTCGGGAATGATACATAGGCGTGTGCAAGTGAATTTTTCAAAGTGTAACACGGGGGCATGCAATGAGACGCGAGGCTTAGAAAGTGATACGTAGGAGCAAGTAAAATGATACGTAGGCACATACAAATGAACACAAGCGTGTGCAATGAGACGCTTGAGTGTGGGAAATGATATGCGAGTGCATACTGCACGAACGCTTGAGACCAGCATAAGTGAATGTAGGCAAGTACAAGCATATTTTCAATGTAATGTAAATGTGTGTAATGATACGTAGGTGTAGATGAAAAACACAAGCACATGCAATCGAGTTTTAGTGTAACCCATGCGTGTGTAGTGATATGTGCCTACGTACGGTGATACACAATCACGTACAAATGAACGTAGGTGCAAGGAACATGTTTCGCACATTAAAAATATCAAATCCGAGCCAAAAACAACATAAAGATCATATTTTTCTCATCAAGACTCAAATTTGACAACATTTTTCCTCCTAAATATCTATAAAGAACACTCAACACTATCAAACATCATTAAACATGCTTTAACAAAAATAACAATTGAAATAAAGAGCATGTAAAAATGAAGTCTAAACTAAGAAAACATAAATAATGTGCATGAGACAAAGGAGTGTCCCATATGTATGTTATGATTAAATTGAAACTAAACTATGGCCGAACCTAACACAAAATAAATTCTATCTTAATCCAATCTAAGAAAACCCATCATGATAAAGCATAAAGGAAAACTTAATTAACTATGTATGAAATTGAAACTAAGCTATGAAATGAACCTAACACCAAGTAGATTCTAGCTTAATCTAATCTAAGAAAAAACATCATGATAAAGCATAAAGGAAAGCTTAACTAACTATGCATAAAACATTAAATCAAACATCAAATGCAAACCTCCTTTGATTGTTGGATGTGCTTTTAAATTGTAGATATTTCCTTTGTGAACTGAACGCAACCATGCACGATCAAGGAATTTCTCCAAGGAAGAGGAAGAGATCTCACCAATATGGCTTGATTGTCATTTTAGTTCTTCTCTTACTACTCTTGGCCAAGTAGAAAGGGGGTTTGAACCAAGCTTTCCAATAACATGAAAATGCTCTTATCAAGTGCAAATGTCTTACAAGGACATAGTGAAAGATTAGTAGGAAGGTACTAGGTTTCTTACATAACTTTCCAGTTTGGGAGAAACTTGCAACTTAGTGAATGTGGGATAAAGGGAGTGTAGAATTAGAAAGGGATAAGTATGATTAGAAGATATTAATTAGAGATTAGCACCTCATGGGAGTTGGGGTGATTTAATTAATCAAGTAGGATTAATTAATAGGCCAAACTAAGCTTATAGAAGCTATTTAGAGATGATTTGGAGGGCAATTAGTATAATTTGAAGGGTTTGATAGGGATTTAACCAATAAGAAGGTTTATTGATTAAATATAAGATTAAAAGGATTAATTAACTAATAATTGTTAATTAATCAATTAATTAAAAGAGGATTATAACTAACGAATTGTCGTTAATTAGCATCCAAGATGGGAGGAAGGCTAGTTGAGGGGGAATGTTAGCTAATTAGTAAGAAATCACAAATTATAACAGAATGACGGGAAAGAGGATAATTAGTGCAATTTTAGTATTCAAATTGTGTAGTCAGATTTAGGTTTCTACGTAAAAGTATATATAAAATATGTTATTTATCAAATTGTACAACAAACAACATACATAAATTGAAAAGCTAGCGAATTCAATTATATGTAGCTCCTTTTTTTAATTTTTGAAAATATTTGAATTTTATTGTAGCTATTTGATTATTTGAATTTTTATATTTTAGCATGTTTGTGTAAAAAAAATAAGGGAAAAAAAAAGCTACCCTATGATAGTGTCGATATGAGGATGGAAAAACTCATCTAACAAAGGAGGCTCAAACCTCAAATAAGCCACATGGGTAGTGGGATTAGGATAGAGATCTAAAAGTTGGGGTTGCATAACACACTTGGGACCCATATTATGTGCAATAAGAGAACTAAGAGGAGATGTGTGAGGATATACCCACTTAGGGGTATCATGTGTAGGTGCGACAGGACTTAGGTGTGACAACCATTACTTTTATAGTAAAAGGATTAGGCAACGGGGTCTCATATGAGATACTCTTGACCATAAAAACTTTCTTAGTATAATTGAACTTGATGCATTGGTGCAAAAAATATGGGGTAGCCTTAAGAGTACGAAGCCAAGGGAAACCTAGAAACATGTCACATGAGTCGAGGGATGAGATGACCCAAAAAAGGATACTCGTAGTAGCAGAGCCCACCATAATAGGTATAACAATATGCCCAAGAGAGGTCTTAGTATCAAATCCCATGTGTTGCTTAGTATAGCCAAGAGGAAAGCAATTTGAATGTGCACATGTTGTGTCTAGTACCACTATCCATCAAGACACCATGAATATGAATTGCACCAAAAAAGCTCGAACATAAAGTTTATCAAAGGCAAGATCATGAGTGATGTAAAAATTTGCAAAGGAAGAATAGAGTGATACTACCCATAAGAGAATCCTGTGGATGAACTTATGAAGGAGGAGGTTGAACTCGATAAGTTTTGGTGCACTTCAAATTAAATTTAATAGTATTATGATTTAGAAGTGGATCATTGAAAATCTTAAGCTTAGCATTTTCATTAGTAGGCTTAGATTTCTCAAGAGGTGAGTCAAATTTAATATCATTTGTATATATAAGGTCTTGATAGCATGCCAAATCTTGATACATCGATTGATGTAATCGCCAACACATCTGATAATCGCAATAGGCATTAAAGTCATAATTTTACCACGAGGAATGCTTGTATCAAGCTTTATGAGTAGAGGGAGAGACAAGATTGCACTCTAACAAACTTTGACCTCAATATGAATAGAAGGAGAGACAAGTGTCGGGTTGTTGGTGTAAACACGTTCACACTTGTCTTTGCGAACTAGATATTTTGCACCTTAAATAAGCTCATTTGAGAGCATAGGCTATAATTATTTTTAATTATTTTATGGGATATTGTTGTTTCTTGTAACTTCTTGGAGTTTTTTTATTTGTTGTCTCCACTCCTTGATTTATGGAGATGTGATTATCTCCTTGTTTTAGTGTTTCCTCCCTATTTTTGGTTGATTATTAGTTTTATAAATACTATATAATTGTGTGTTCAAAGACGTGAAATACACAAGTTTGATTGATATTTTCACTTGTCTTTTTCTCTGCAAATTGCATAATTATTTTAAAGTTGTTTGCTTTGTTTTCATGCTAAGATCCGGTTGTGCTCTCTTTTATGGTATCAGATCTTGATGGTTATCGCATGTTACCTAGTCCCAACATTGTTTGTGCATTTTTGTTGTTGGAGATTTAAGGTTTTTGCTTTGCTGGAAAGTGTTTGTTGAGACTTGTTGTTTCTCAACTTAGCTCTTACACAACTCGATCTACCTCCTTGTAGATGTTGAGAACTCCTTTGATTGTGAGTGGATCTGACCCAACACATTTCCTCTACCCAACTAGACGTGTTTTGTTCAACCGTGTTAAACAATCAACCAAAGGTGTTTTTCTTGCTTGGCATTTAGATATTTTTAGGAGCATATTTCTCACAGCTCCACCTTTTTGTCGTGCATTGAACTATGAGGCTCAGCCTCTCTATCTCTTTGTTGGAGTTCACACAGTTTTGGATCAGCTCCATGTTTATTTTATATGAGCCGTGAGTTTATTTATTTAATTAATTTGTTGCATGCACAACCAATTCTAATTGGCCAATTAAATTATTTTTGCAAAACTATAGTTTTGAAAAAAAAAAAAAAATCTATAGTTTTTCTTAAATAATTTTTTTGGGGTTAATAATCTTGTTTTGGGTTAAATTAATATTTATTTTTAGGGATGTTTATAAATGGAAGGCATACTTAGAATCTACATCTTCTCCCGATTCCAACAAGTGGTCACATGACCACCTTTTCCTCTGTTTGGTCTGATTTTTTAATCAGTGGGTCATTTTAAATTAAATTTGGCCTATTTTACGAGAATTTGAAAGCTTAATAACTTTTGCTTGGTAACTCGAAATCAAGTGCCATTTTTGCAAAAGTGCATGTTTTTTTTCAACCCCATTCTATTGGTTTAATTTTTATTACCATCTGAGAAAGTACCTTTTTGGGAAGAATTGTTCATTTTCCGCCATGTCAAGAAGTCTGCCTTCTTCGTTTGTGCTCACAAACATCATGGATCTTACGCCTATTTGAACCATTAAATTCATCCAAATATCATGTTTGGAAGCTGAAAATGGAACAATTGCTTAAATCCCGTGGTCTGTGGCGTGTTTTTCAAGATTCGGTGCTTGCCTTTATTAGTGAGAAGGACAGGTACAGTTACACGTGCAAGAAAGATGAGGCCCTAGGACTCATTTCTCTCAATGTTGCAAACAACAATATTCAGTTTCATATTTCATCTGCCAAATCTCCTAAAGAGGTATGGGAGATTTTTGAAAAATTGTTTGGTAAAATTAATGAGTTCAAGTTACTACAACTGGAAATGGAGTTTACAACTCTGTCACCTTCTAATTTTCCTCTCATAGAAGATTTCTTGACTAAATTCAAAGAAATCAGAAGTAAATTAAATGATGGTGGTAAAGAAAAAAAGGATCCTGAATGCATTTTTTTATTCTGTCAAAATTAAAAGGTCCATTTTCTGTGTTCACTTCTACTTTCTTTTCAACTATGGATGCTCTAGGGGATGAGTTTAAATTGCCAACATTTGAGGTGTTTTGTGAGAGGTTATCTCATGAACAAACTAAGTTAATGACACTTGATGCCTTGCCAACCTCAAACTAGACACTTTTAGCAAATTCTCCTAAGGGTAAAGGGAAACCTAAGTCGAAGCCGAAAACCTAAGATTTCAAAATATCCTAAACCCTCTTTTATTGCCACTGATAAAAGTTCTGAAATCCCTAAACCTTCTAGTCCTGAGAAAGGGAAAAATACTATCAAAAGAAAGGTGTATGATCCTTGTCCTTTCTGTAGTAAAACAAACCATCCAGAATCACGGTGTTTTGTGAGAATTGAAGCACTTGAGAAGATGTTGAAACAACATAAGCTTTCTATTCCTGCACCTTCAACCTCTTCCAATTCTGGTAAATGGAAATCCCTTTTAGCTCGGGCCTTCACTCCATTGGATGATATATGGGTTTTTTATTCAGGTGCCACACATCACATCACACATTCAAGAGAATTTACTAAGTTCAGTTTCTCCTTGCAACATTTCTCAGATTATGGTGGGAAACTCTACTTCGTTAAAAGTAATGGGTGCAGGGATTGTTAACATGCCAAATGGTTCAATGCATGATGTTCTACATGTTCCCCGCATTTCTAAAAAATGTCTGTCCATTTATCAAATTTGTAATTAAGGGAAAGGAAAGACTATTGAATTCTCACCTGATAAAGTTGTAATAAGAGAATTGAATGATCCTAATGATATTGTAGCTACAGGTGTTGTGGATACAAATTCTAGATTGTATCTCTTTGACAAGTTTGAGACTTCTGTAGGATCTTCTCTTATTGCTCACTCAGATTCTGTTAGCAAGTTGTGGCATGAGAGATTTGGCCATCTAAATTACAGATATATGTAGCAGCTATCTTCTCAGAACATGGTAACTAGACTTCCTAAAATTTCTTCTTGATGGTGTTTGTCTAGGTTGTATGTTAGGTAAATAGCATCAGGATCCATTTCCCAAAGGATTGGCTAAGAGAGCTAAGGCTCCTCTCGAGTTAGTACATAGTGATTTGATGACTCTTCCTTCTCGTTCTTTTTTGGTTGTAAATATGTATTAACTTTTATTGATGATTTCACGATGAGAACATGGGTGTATTTTCTTCATCATAAGAGTGATTTTTTCAATGTTTTTAAGGAATTTAAGGATTTTGTTGAAAAAAATCATCTCATTCCATAAAAATCTTCGCGTTGCTGATAATGGGGGCGTATATTGGTAATGCATTCAGGGAATTTTGTACTGACCATGGAATTACATTAGTATACAATTCCTTACACTCAACAAAATGGTCTTGTGGAATGGAAAAATAGGACACTCAAGGAGATGGAAAATTGCATGCTTCAGTCAAAGAACCTTGCACCTAAGTTTTGGGTTGAAGCCATGAATTGCTTGTGCCAACTATATTCAGAATTGGATTCCCCATAAATTTGTTCAAGGGATTACACTTGAGGAAGCATGGTCTAGAGAGAAGCCTGATGTTTCTGATTTTCGAGTCTTTGGAAGTCCAGCTTGGGCTCATGTTCCTGATGAAAAAAGGAAGTCCATGCAACAAAAGAGTAAGGAACTCATTTTTTTTGGCCATTGTGAACACGTGAAGGCATACACCCTTCTGGATCCTTCTACTCTGGAAGTTCATTTTGAAGGGATGTTCATGTTGATGAGACAAATTCTGTTGAGACTCCTAATGAAGATCAACATCTGTCTCCAATACCTCCTTCACCTGACATGGATGACATGCTTATTAATGATTCTTCTGATGATGCTTTTGAAGAAGAGGTTTCTCCTCCAGCTCCTCCTTCCCCTCCTTCTCTAGCACAATGACATCCAAAATGGCTTCAATCTACTCTGTAGGCAAGTTGGTAACTTGGTAGGAGATCCGAGTGATCCTCGACACACAAGATCTAAGACTTCAGGTGATATTGCTTATCGTCACACTTAGTCTATGCCTTTGGGAATGGATCTTGTAAGTGAAGCTATCTCCTCTGATCCTGTTACTTTTTCTGAAGCTTGTGGAAACTTTGAATGGGATGAAGCTATGAAATAAGAATACTCCTCTTTGATGAAAAATAATACATGGGAATTGGTTCCTCTTCCTAAGGGAAGGAAAGTGGTAAAATGTAAATGGGTCTTTAAGACTAAGTATGCAGTTGATGGATCTGTAGAAAATTATAAGGCTTGTCTTTTCGCTAAGGTATTTTCTCAAGTCGAAGGGGTGGATTACTCTGAGACTTTTGCTCCTGTAGCAAAGATGGATTTTGTTCGCCTTGTTCTTTCCCTTGTTGCTTCTCATAGGTGGTCAGTGTATCAGATGGACATGAAGAGTGCCTTTTTGCATGGTGATCTCCATGAGGAAATTTATATGGAGCAACCCCTTGGTTTTGTGCAAGATTCTTCACTGGTTTGTAGACTTCGTCGTTCTTTGTATGGTCTCAAACAAGCTCCTCGAGCTTGGTATGAGAAAATGGATGAGTTTTTGTTGTCTACTGGTTTTCATCAATGTGAAACTGATCATATTGTATATGTTCTGAAACGTGATGATGAATTGTTAATATTGATTTTGTATGTTGATGATCTCATCCTCACTAAAACTTCAGGACTTAAAAAAATTGAGTGAACTTCAACATGACAAATTTGGGATTTTTGCACTATTTCCTTGGTCTTCAAGTTTCTCAATCTTCTGAAGGCATCTCTATTGGATAGAGGAAATATGCTTTCGATTTATTGTAGAAGTTCCACATGGCTGACTACAAGCCATCTCCCACTCCATTTCAGTCAGGTATTGAATTGACTGTTAATTGCAAGACTAACCTTGTTGATGCCTCTTTGTATAGACAATTGGTTGGGAGTCTTTTGTATCTAACACATACTTGTCCTGATATCACCTTTTTGTTAACCTTTTGTCTTGTTTTTCACATGAGCCTCATGAGAGTCACTGGAAATCCACAAAGAGAATTTTGAGATATATAAAAGGGACATTGAATTTTGGCATACATTATTCACCACAGGGATCTTGTGAAATTGAAGGCTATACAGACTCAGATTGGGGAGGTTGTCGAGACACACGACAATCTACTTCTAGTTTATTTTTCACCTTGGCTGGTTCAGTAGCATGGGCATGTAAAAACAAAATGCATTTGCTTTGTCATCCACTAAAGTTGAGTACAAAGGTGCAGTAAAAGCAGGTCAGGAAGTTCTTTGGCTTTGCCAAATACTTGATGAGTTTGGATTTCCACAAGAATATCCTTCTGTCATATGGTGTGATAATCAAAGTGCTATTCAAATTGCACGTAATCCTATTGAACATCAGCGTACAAAACACATTGAAATTCATATGCACTTCATCAGGAAATTGATTCAGGATGATGTTGTTGACTTGAAGTTTGTATCTACAGACTGATCAGATAGCAGATATCTTCACTAAACCACTTGCTTCTCCTCGATATCTTCTTCTACGAGAAAAGCTTGGAGTCAAGGAAGTTGTACTCAAGGGGAATTCAGCATGAAGTCCCTTATTTCCTTCTTCTTTTCTCTTGTTTTGTATGGTACCTTATTTGGCATAGTAGCCAGGACCCTTTCTTATTTTTCTGCTCCCTTGCATTCGCTTATGGGAGGGTGTTGGTGTAAACACGTTCACACTTGTCTTTGTGAACTAGATATTTTGCACCTTAAATAAGCTCATTTGAGAGCATAGGCTATAATTATTTTTAATTAGTTTATGGGATATTGTTGCTTCCCGTAACTTCTTGGAGTTGTTTGAGTTGTTGCCTCCACTCCTTGATTTATGGAGATGTGATTATCTCCTTGTTTTAGTGTTTCCTCCCTATTTTTTGGTTGAGGATTAGCTTTGTAAACACTATATAATTGTGTGTTCACGAATGTGAAATACACAAGTTTGAATGATATTTTCATTTGGATTTTTCTTTGCAAATTGCATAATTATTTTAAAGTTGTGTACTTTGTTTTCATGCTAAGATCCAGTTGTGCTCTCCTTCTGAGATAAGAAAGAAAATTGTGTAAATTACCTCTAAGGAGAAACTTGTAACTAAAGCTTGGTAGGTTGAGATAAAACATTGGTAACTTCTTTAACATTAGTCTTCTTCTCATTAGATTTTTCCTTTGAAGTTAGGATTTTTGTAAAATTTAGCATTAGATGTATTGTGAGCATTAGAAACATACTAAATCTTGTTCATTGTGAGGAGCTTAGCCTCTCATTCTTTTAATGTGTCGCATAATTTGATCAAATGAACGAAACTAATCAAATATAATGGATTCTTGTAAAGTAACAACGATTTGAGTGAATAAATCTTGAAGCTCATGATCAGCTAGAATATTGTTCATTTTGGTAAGCATAGTCTTATAGCGCAAAACATAGTCACTAATGGGCTCATTGGAGCTTTGTTGTATTTTAGACATTTGAGCATAGGATACCTTATCGCCAATATTGATTGAAAATCATGCAAGGAATTGATTAGCTAAAGGAGTAAAGGTCCACACAAAATGAATAGGAAATTCATAGAGCCGTTTGCAACACATTTTCCTTGAGGCTTGTAAAAATATTTTAGTAAGGAGTATATCGTTGTGAGAAAAATTTAAGCAATCGGCATGAAAACACATGGTGTTTTTAGGATCACTTATTCCATCGTAGATAGGAAGCTTAGGGGAGACAGAACTAATAAGAAACGGGTAGGAAGCCACTTCTAGTGCAAGTGGGTTGTAAAGTAACTATGCAAAGTCCATGACAGAAGAGGTATATGCACCTTGTTACAATTGTAATATTTGGGCTTGCGAACTATGGAGAAGATTCAGAAACGCTTGTATGTTAGAAAAGGAAAACTAAGCCCCATGGGTGTGCACAATGGATGTAGGAATAATGAGTAGACATAGGAATATACATTGCGACACTTTGAAAGAGGATATGAGTTTCCCTTGAGATATAGGCACAATGGATGTAGTAATAGTAGAAATAGCCATAGTTGAAGATGTAATGGTGGACTCGGGGATCTTAGATGCATCTATACATTATTGTTCATCTCTAGCAATGTATAGAAGGGTGTCGATATGCTTTGAGGATTTTGCTAAAAAAAAATACATGAATGTTTGTTTATCATCCTCATTAAGGGTGTGGGTATTATCATTAGAATCAATAAGGGTCAAAGGAGGTAGTATAGATAGTATTAACAAATACAAAAGCAGTAGAGAATGTGTGTACATAAATATTATGAGCCATAGTAGAGTAAACCTCATAGGTGTTATCACAATCATACTCAAAAAAGTCATCGAGTGCATCGGTAATGTCCTCACATGAATGTACTAGTGTGTGTCATTGAGGTGGGCTCATTGGTGTATGAAAAAGAGAAGGGCACAAAAAAGTAGGCCATGAAAACAAAAAGGAAAACTAAACGAAAATGAGCAAATATATTATACACCAAATCGGAGGAAAAACTCTTAAGGCAACTAGGGTTTGAACAAGTTGAGAAATTCAATCAAGGGTTGAGTTCACCAAATGATTACACCCTAACTAAATAAGTATTCGTGTTACAATGTGTTTCTTATTTATTTGAAGGCATAGAAGTAGAACAGTTTTCTATATTCCAATAAACTAATGAACATTAAAGAGTAAACCAAAATATAGCTCCTAAAGCATTTTGCAAGATATAACGATAGACGTTATTTCTCAAAACACAACAGAGCAAGTGCACTTAGCGGTTACATAAGAAAATAGGTGATTTGATAGTGTAGAGTGGACCTGTATGCAGACTAGAGATAACTTGGAGATGCTTGGCCTTTGGACTGTGTAGCTACAAATTGAGATGGTATGGAATCATATAGTCTATCTTGAAGTGTGGTATAGTTTGGACTTGGGTTGTATGGTTTCGGACATGAATGTGTTGGGACTTTGTAACTTTCTAAATGGCTACAACACTCTACAATGACCTTTGCTCTAAAAATTTAGGTGTCACACATCCGTGAAACCCTCATTGTGATGCAAAACACTCTCAAACCCTAACCATGGGTAATAGAGCACTACAAAAAGGTTAGTGTTTGGGTTGAAGTGCAATGTACCACCTATATTGGCACCGATCCATAGAGACATCAAACCACATGTAATTCTCCACCTAACATGTGATATCTATATGGATGCATCTACTTTGGCAACTTGATTCTTTGACAATGAGAGACAATGGCTTGGCACACTTAAGCTTGGCTTGGTTTGATTTGTAGAGTTATAAAATGAAAATCATGGCTCTTGAACTTGGCTTGGCTAGCTCCATACTTGTGTATGGGTTGCTCTTAGGTTGTGTTGTTTTTTGAAAGAGTTTAGAGAGCTTGGAGTGCTTTTGGAATGTATTTTGTAAGTTCTCTTGAAAGTGTCAAGTGTGAAAATAAGTGACTTAGACTTGCTTATATAGGTGATCGTACATTTAATTTTGCATTGAGGCCAACCTATGGGATATGAACTGACCCATGAAAATATATCGGTTTAGAAAAGTTTCATTGAGTGGTGGGAGATGAGATGGTTTCTCTTGGGACCAAACCATCCCATTAAAATAGTATTACACATGAATAAAAACGAAAATGGCAATAGAAGAGAAAGAAAAAGATCACATGCATAATTTTATTAACCACAATTGATTGAGATTATCACTTATGTAAAGCAAATTAGGATTATTTTGAAATCAATGTCACCAATGCTAATACAGATTTCATACTTAAAGGAGTTAACCATGTATGCAATGCTACTAAAAAGTATGGGCACCATCCTTAGATCATCTTGGTTAGATACTCGTGCATTTTTACTTTTAGCTTATATCATCAATTTATAAGGTTCATTTGAATAGTTGTAAATATCTAATTTTGAGTTCTTCCCCTCCTTTAGCTTTTGATATCTCATCAAAACAATGAAAAAAAAAAAAATCCACTTTGGCCCCTATATGCATTTATGTAATTTAAGAAAACGACACAAGCACAAGCCATGTAATATTACCACTCAAGATTATGCAAACAAACCTTTGTTCTTGCTATTTTCAAAACACACCTTCTACATACAAAAATTTAAGCGCACCAATAAGTGGAAAGACACCAATAAATAAGTTTCTTCATTAAAACTTCATACACAATATAAACTCTTATTTATTCATCAAAAACAAATTACATCCACCTTCATTCATAATCTCCGCCTCAACACCAAACATACATTGGTTTTCAATCTTAACAAAGTAGACTCCTATTTGGACTTACTAATTCTAAAAATAGCTAAGAACTCCATTTGTTCCTTTCACTCCACCAAAACAAGTCAATTAGGAAAATGACTATTATTAGGAAACAACTCCTAAAAAGACTCTTAATAATCCACTACAATAAACAACAATTAATTAATCGGTTACATCATTCTCCCCATCTTTTAGAAATTTTGAACCCCCGATTCAACGGGGGTTATATTTGTTTTCTTTCGTTTCCTCTATAAATCAAATGGGTCTTTTCTTATACAAGCTCATGTATACTTTCACAAACAATTTATGTTTTTCTTTGCAACCACACATTGTTCAAATTAATTGAAAATGACATGATCCTCCTTTGTTGCAAACTCGCCGAACTCGTTGATAATTACCACATCAAGTGTGTTGCTCTCTTTAAAATTTCCATCTAATACAACCATGAAATATTCAACGAGTCCTGAAACTAATTTACTTTGGTAAACAAAACAACTTGCATGTTGTATTATGGCTGCTATAACAACACTATGTTCTTTCGCGTCCATTTTAGCTATGGCAATCTCAAAATGACACTTTTCCTCCTCTTTCATGTCTTTATATTCACCTCCATGCTCTATGACATCAATCTCTCGCAACTTGCAAATCATTCTCATCTCCAAATTTACCTTCATGCATGCAATCATTTGCATGCCTATATTTTTCAAGAGATTTCCCAATCTCTCTCCTCCTCTTGATGACACATTAAGACCACATCATCTTCTTTCTTCTCTTCATTTTCATCCTCATGCTCCATGAGATCAATTTTTGCAACATGTTGAACATTTTCAGTTGCACCATTTCCATGCATGAAATCCATTGTCAATGAACTTCTTTCTAGTTTCTTCTCAATGCCAAAACTCTGTTCCAAAAGAGATTCTTTCATATCTTATAAGGTCTTCTTTCTCCAAGAAATCATTATCACCAAATCAAAGCACCCCGAATGGCACTGGATGTGGATGGGGCATTCGGTGTAATTTGTGTAACATTGGGTTACCTCTCAAGTTGTAGGACTGCAGGCTTGAGATAACCCTCCAGAGAAAGTTGGTTCTTGCTCCTAAACTACTTGTCACAATCTACTCTTAATGCGGGCAAGCAAACTACTTAATCTTAATCTAACCATTACCAAGGAGACGGAGAGAGTGCGTGAAAGTAAAACTTACACTAAGAGCGGTAATACACCAAGAAAAGGAGGTGGTTAATCACAGTCCAACTACCTGAAATGGAGAGAGGTGAGCAATGGAGAGGGTGGACAAAATGCACCACAAGCCAAAGATGAGATTCACACAGAACACCACTTCAAACCCATTAAACACAACTCTCAAAACCTACAATAGACATCAAAAATATGCACAGTATACCTATGCAATGGAGAGAGGCAAGTAGAGACAATAACACATGCAAAGGATGGACAAAATGCATCACAAAACACATTATATTGCTAGAAAGAGAGAGGGGCAAGAGAAAAAATGACTAACTCTTTACAAATGAGCCTTAGATTACAATTTATAGAATGAGAAGGAGAGAGGAGTGTAATCCCAAAATTGCTTTTCCAACCACTTGCAAGTTGCAATAAATGAGGTGAAATGATGGAAATTGATTTGCAAAATCTCCCTCATGTTGTCCCATAACCTACAGTTGAAGAAAATGATGCCCATGCTTCATTAAATGTCCTCTCAACCACCATCCAACAACCTAACTAAACTGGGTTCATTTTCTTGTAAAATTCTCCTCCAAAAATTCATCAATTCCAGAATTTCTTGGTTGGTGTGCGTCGGACTTGGAGCCATGATTCCAACGAGTATTCATTTGTGCGATTTCATTGAGAATTGCTCAAGATATGAGCTCCTAAGCACATGTAGTTTAGTGTTTGCCAAGTTTGTCTCGATCTTTGCGGGATCGGGAATTAAATTCTTGTTGGAAAGATCATTTAAATTATTTTTTTTCTCTCGATGTTTTGCAAATCTTTAAATATCTTGGTGTATTTAAAAGATTTTGTGAGGCCATCCTTTTATTGCTTTTATTTGGTGGGGGATTTGATGTTTTAATATTGTATTGCCAGCTCAGTCGAGTTGGCTATTTTCTTTGTACTGCCGACTACTCATTGCATCGAGTCTTCATGTTTTGTATTGGCGGGCTCTTCAAACTATGCCTCGACCCCCTAAATGTATGCCAAGTCACATTATTTTGCATCGGGTCGTGGCTATGCACACCGCCAACTTGCCACGCACCCCAACATTGCCTCGAACTCAGTGTTATCGCCGGTTTGGTGCTTTGCCATATCATTCACCAACTTATTATTCCCCATCGAGCCACCCTTTGCATTCATTTGAGCGCATTGTGTTAATGCTTTGACTCGTCACCAACTCAAGTTTTAATGCATTGGCTACGATAGAATCGGTTTAAATAAACCTCGGGCTTGACTAACCGAATAACCACCGAGAGAGGTAGTTTTTACTACGTCATTCTATCCCATTGCCAACTCGGCGCCACCCTTGCATATTGACCACCGAGGCCCCTTGCCTTATATTGCAGTCCGACCTCCTTGCGGAGAACTCCACCCAACACGTCCCGGGCCGCTCGTGCCTTGAACTTCCGCATCGCTCGCATTGCACGGGTCACCAATCTCCTTCGCGCCACACCACTTTGACCGGGTCATGGGGATCGTTGACCTCTGCCATACCCACATCACACTCCATCGACGAAGTCGCGTTTTTGGGTCCCCATGTCCCAAGGTTGGTCAGCCGCTTTTTTTTTCCGCCATCCTTGCATACATCTTTGCGGCATTTCGGGTTTTGGTGCACACAAGGCCCAACTCGGTCGGGCCACTTGATTCATTTCCCTCCGAATTTCTGCACTAAATTGCTTGTGGAAAAGGCGGATAATTTGTGCACAATTAGTTCAAGTTCATATGGGTCGTTGGGGCCCGGATACCCGCTTTTAACGATTTCAACACTAGCTTGCCAACCGCCATGTCCTAACCCGATTCGCTAAGTGTTTGACCCGACTCACGATTCCAACGGAGCTCGCCCATGACTACATGATGCAGTTTGATCGCCTTGCCTTCACCGACTCACCGCAACTCGAGGCTTGACTCATTCCTTGCTCGGATGCAATGCACAACTTGACGGGTCATTGTTGTTGATGCTACGTTCGGACTGTTCAATGTGACCCGCCCGACACTTCGTGGCGCCGACCTTGCTCAACCCGCTATGTCCCCCATGGCAAAGTCTTCAAAGCGAATCCGAGCTCCTTCATCCTTGCTCAAATCCATTTCTACTTAGCTCGGCTAATAGCTCATTACAACCTTGCCCCGAATGCATTGCTTGGCTTTGCTGGGAGGTTATTCACATCTTGGCATATGTTTTGTGCTCGATCCAAGAGTTCGCCCACACCATGGAGGGCTCGTGGCCTGTATAAAAATGACTTGGTGTGCGAGCTTTTGGCGAGCTCCACTATTAGCTCGATTCCCCTATAACATAACTCCGTAGGCAACTTAAAGAGCTCGGTCCTCACTTAGCACCAACTCCTTTTGATCTTACGTGCGCTTAATTCTTTATTCAAACAACTCAACCAACCATGTAACTCAAATTGCATTCAAATGACTCAAGTGTCCTACAACATTGAACTCGTTTAGCTTGGTGCATACATTCCCATCGTTGAGCCAATAACTCGGCCATTCCCGTAAGGAGCTCGTAAGTAGCTCGATTCACCATTGGGGACCTCGGTCTACAAAACAAGGCAAGCCTCCTTTGATGTATGTTGATAATTTAAATGGTTAGACATTGAAGCCTTGAAAATAGCTTGGTGGGTATTCGATATAGCTCTGAGCAGCTCGATCTCAACAAATAGCTCGTCGGTGTTTGTACTAACTCGGGTCCCTCAAAAAACAATTCGATCTGTGATGGATGAGCTCGGCATTTCAAGGCACAACTTGGTCATCGAGCTAGGTGAGCTCGGTCTACCTTATAAGAGCCATAGTGCACTTCCTTTAAATCCTCCAACTCCCCCATATTTTATGAACTCTGATGGATCTTCGTAGCACCGGGTAATGTATGAACACTTTGGATTTCACCAAGCAGGCCCCACGGTTGTGGTCTCCTTAACTGAATAAAACTTTGGGGCTTAATTAAGACCAAGAAGAGGAAAAATTCCTCTTGCAACCTTCAACTCATTCAAGGATCCTTTAAACATTGAAGTCTGCCCGTTTCTTTATGAGGTCTTCCTAGTGCAAGCCTGCTCTATTGTCCAATTTCACCCGGGGGTGAAATTGGATAACAGTAACCTTTTTCCTTTTCATTCTAACAACGCATAGTGTGGTCCATGCCATCTCTCTCTCTCTCTCTCTCTCTCTCTCTCTCTCTCTTCTTTATGATCTTGAGAAAGCTCTGTTCTAACAACTATCTCCTTAAAGTCTATGATAACCTCCATAATCTTTTTCTTTTGCTTCTACATCCTTTGTTCCTCCATCTCTCTTTCCTCTTTCTCCATGTCCCTAAACCTCAAGGCTGAAACTCTCTTCCTTTTAAGATACTTGCCACCCTTCTATCAGTTTCTTCAATCATTCTCAATTGTGATTCAATTTCCATCTTTGCATCCATAGCCATAGCCACAACTCTTTTCAATAACAGCTAAGGCTGTCCCACGAGTTCTCTACTCCCTGCGTCTTTAGACACTCCGATACCAACTGATACAGATAAACCTCTATTCCTACAATTTTCAAAACATGCCTTCTACATACAAAGAATTTAAGTGTAACAATAAGGGGAAAGACAACAGTAAATAAGTTTCTTCATTAAAATTGCAAACACAATATAAAATATGATTAAATCATCAAAAAAATTACATCCACCTTTGTTCCCAAATCTTCTTTACCCTCTACACCAAACATGTATTGGTTTTAGAACTGAAAGAAGTGACTCCTATTGAGACTTTACTAGCTCTAAAAATAGCTAGCAACTTTAACTATTCCCTTAACTCCACAAGAACAAGGCAGTCAGGGAAATGACTATTATTAATAAACAACTCCTAAACAACAACTAAAAAAGACTTAATATTTCCACTACAACAAACAACACTTAATTAATCGGTTACATCACAAGCACAAGAACAACCAAACAGGGGTATCATATCATTTCACCTCTTTGGCATCAAACCAAATGGTCAAGTTTTTAGCACTACTTCAACAGTAAAGCATTTCAAGAAAGACATCCATGTTATATACCAGTATTAGACAGAGACACGACATGTTACATACCAATGTTCAGGTGATGTCTCGGATAGGAACATCCCCAGTTTTTTTAATTTTATTCCTTTTTCTAATTAAAACAGAGCCATCCCCTTCTCTCCCCACCTGTTCCCACAAAACATTGAACTACCTTGAAAGCACCTTCAAAAGCTTTAAATAATGTTTAAACCCCTAGACCACATTGAATAAAAACATATTTAAGTATTAATTTTGTATAGTATTTAGTGTTCTGGTAGGAAGCCTGTCCAACTCCCAATTGTTCTAGACGTTTGAAGGACTTAGGGATGGGGACAAGGTAAAAAATATTGGGGACATTTCTGGCACATCCCTGAAATGTCCCTCATTTTAGAGGAAGTCTATATACCCTTAAATTTTTATTTTTCAATTTTATTTTTATTTCTAATTTTAAAAGATTTAAGTGCTAGTACAAATATCTTAAATATAGCTATTTGAAAAACACCAATGTGAATTGCCAAAACAGCCCTTTTTAAAACGTAAGTCCCAACATCCCCAAATTTTTATTTTTCAATTTTATTTTTATTTCCAATTTTAAGATTTAAGTGCTAGTACATATATATTAAATATAGCAATTTGAAGAGCACCATATGTATCAATAGATATCATTGATTTGTCACATAGTTTCGCCCATTTAAGGGTTCCATAATGATTTATGACTCTATCACTCTCCGCAAGTTTCTCGCTGTCTGGTGATGGATGGCCTAAATCTAGCTTCACCACTGTGTTTGGCTTGGAAAACTTTTAAAATGAAATAAATTTGGGAAGGCCTTGATGTACTCTAGTAGTTTAAGATTGTTTTTAGAAGCCATTCATTTCTATTTGACAAAAAAACTGTACGTATAAATCTAATTGAAATTCATCGTGGAAGCTCCAATCACTTAATAAAGCCTGTATGTATAAATTTTAGATGAAGAGAATTGTTGTGTAGATGATAAAAGCACTAAGGCATGGACTAGAATGGTTGCCCATAGCCCGACTCACTCTATATCAGGTGATATTTGACTTGAAAAATAACAACAATATATGGTTCATTTGTGGATCATTAGACGATTTTCAAATATAGTCGCAAAAAAAAGCCCATGGACCCGACCCATACATGAGACAGTAAGGTCTCAGACACCCCAAACAAAAAACACGGGCTTTGATGTTCCTTGAAACTCTAAAAAGTAAAAGAAAGGAGAGAAATAGGATGTGCCTATAAGGCCTTAGGTTAGAGAGATGGAGACCTCAACCTAATGTCTCTTAATTTCTCATAATTCTTCTGTGTGGATGTCTTCCTACAAGTGTTGGAATTGCATCCCAGGAAATAAAACTGAGAAAGGTCAATTACCAAAGAGAAATCAATATTTTAGTGCAACCCATGATAAGGAGAAACCCTCAAACATAACTATTTCTCTATTGCTAAATGTTCAATACAAATAGTTGACTCACATGGTCAAGGTGTACAAGCACCAGAAAGACCAGGTAAACCATCATCGGCCTCATACCAGAAATGTGTCACTTTCATCTCATTCTATTTGCTATGCATGCCCTTAAACAATAGGTAAGCATTCGGTAAACATTTGGATAGTTGTTGGCGACTTGCCCTTAAAAGCTCCTAGTTTAGTATTGCTTACAACTTTGCCCTTGGAACTTTGGAGTGAGAATTTTTAAACATATAGGGAGGATGTTGGGGAAACTACAAGTGTCATTTAAGGTAGAGGACGTTAGGAAACTACAAGTGTCACTTAAGGCACTAGAAAAGGAAGATTGCTTGATATGCTAGAATATACAGAACCTTGATCTTGAGAAACACAAACTCATACCTTTTAATTGCAGAAATCACTTTAAAAATGGTCACCTGGCTAGATATTGTCCACGCCAGAAAAACATTACTGAAGAAGGTAGGGAAAAATGGGATGGAAAGAGGAGTTATAACTAAGTCTAAGCTTCAAAAAGTAAGAAGACGTCACAAACCCTTCGAGATCATGGAGCAGAAACCAGATATGCTAATAGGAGGATTGAAAGGAAAGCTAACCGCTCAAGAAACTGCTATAAAAGCACAATCTTCCAGGAGGAGGTGGAATTGACTCCTACACTCATATCACAAGCAAAGGAAAGCCTAGTACAACTAAGAAAACCAGAGCAAGAGCAACTCGAGTGGAGTTACAGAACCCCCTAGGATGTAAGATGTTACAAAATCCTTGGAAAAACAGAACTAACAAAAAAAGTAACCCATGTAGAACTAGAAGGTGAAAGGAGGTAGGTTTCTTCTCCAAATACAAGCAATGAGGATAGATTGAGCAATATGTTAAAACATAGGCCTGGTTTGAAGACAGGTCCATGAAAAAACAATCAAATTAGAAGAGGACAATAAGCAAAGAACGGGAACAAGAAGTAAGGCTTTGTAAGAGCATCAACAAATATTTATTTTCTTTGGAAGCTAGAAACAACAGGATAATAGGTTTTCATTAAAACTCGTCAAAAGTAGAGCTGTTCTCGAAGTCTGAAACCAACTATTCAGTTTTTTTAATTGAATTGATAGTTTCCCTATCAAAATGAAAACATAGTCCATATTATGAAAACATTCAATTTTTGAATTGATAAGTCACGTTTTAATAAACCCATTCCAAATAGTTGGCCAACACAAATCAATGAATTGGCCTCTTCAAGAACTGAATAATAAGGGTTGGAATGCAAAAATGAAACAAACCTTGGATTTGTAGTGTCATCATTAGCTCTACAATCCAGGGTGATAAGAAAACAGTATATTTATCAAAAATTGCAGAAACGTTCTTACGGAGCTACTCATGATCCAAAAACCTAACTATATGATAACCCTATCCTATTCATGGTTAAAGCCTTTATCATTAAGTTCATCAATCTTTTTGAGAAATTTTCATTTTCAACCATTTTTTTGGCAGTTTATATATGTTACTCGTAAATGAATTTTCCAAAGGTGTTGTGAACACCTGTTGACACGCCTCCTCACATTTGTCCTTAGTTTTACACCTAGGATTGACCCTCAAATTTCAATCTCGCCTAACTATGACAAAAAATCCGTACTCCTGATTTAATGTTTACCATTGTGAGTGCTTTTGAAGATAAAGCTCAGAGGTTTCAACTTTCAAGAAAATTTAAATCAGATTTGACATTATCCACCAATTTGAAGTTTCATTTTCTACTTGAAGGAGACCTCATAGATCATTTTACGGTCAGAATTTCCTAGGAGACTACCTGGTGAACAGACCACTGAAGAATCTATGTAAGCGTATAGGTCATTGTTATAAAGTTGTTTTACAGCTAGAGTTCTGATTTTTCTCTCTTGTTTTTACATTTTCCCATAAAGTATGATAAATAAAACTCCTTTCACACTCTATTATATTCCATGGTTTCCAATGGGCAATACTCCCACAATGTAGTGTAGTGAATCTTTCCTCAGTTCATGCCAAGATTCTTATTCATGCTTAGTCTACAGCATCTTACTGACTAGAATGTTTTTCCTTTCCTCTACAAATCTACCACCATTGTATCTAAAGTTGAGATGGAGTTGAAAATTTGAACGTTAGACCTCCACCATGTAATTTCTATCAGTTTTTTCAAATTAAAGTCCCCATATGACCATGTTTTAATACATACAATCTAGGGATGGATGAGCATCGAAAGGGTCCATATTTGCATATAATTTTACAATATAAGCAATGGTCATTCATTAAATGTCCCTATAACCTAGCTCAACTTTGGATGTGTCTTTGCAGTTTTACTTTTTCCTGACATGAATATATTTTAGAACTAAAAAGTCCTGGGAAATTATAGAAAGTGAGAATTGAGCCTTGAACTAGACTATTTCAATTATCAAGCTCAAACAAAATATATAGAATTGACATATTTCAACAAGAAATTTAACCTCCCAAAGAAAGGATTTTAGGATGTAATACACCTCTTCTGCCGCTGAAGTAAAGATGGCTGTCACAATTAACTGAAATCTAAGGAATGATAATAAAGATAAAAATATATGGATGTGCTACACCTCTTTTGCTGCTGAAGTAAATATGGCTGTAACAACTAACTGAAATCCAAGGAAAGGAATGATAATAGAGATAAAAATATATACATATCTTCAACCACCATAGTGCTATTTAGAGATAATAATGCTAAACAAAGTATTGGCATTCACGAATGAAATCACAGTTCATTTACAGGAAAGCAAAACATAAGACATGTTTTACCCAATATTCATTGCTTCGGTATTCAATGGGGGCACTAATGCCTTCCTCCAATGAATCAGACTATACTGCAAAACTCTTTCCAAGTTGCTGGATTGAACTGTATATTTTACGCCGAGACCCGACAGCATTGATCCCCATCTCCTTAAGGTCATCAAAGGTGAGAAAATGCAACGCATCCATGTCGACCTCATGCATATCAAAAATTTGGGCATATCTGCCAAGTCCAAGCCCATTCAACCATGCCTTTACACCATTTCCCGGGCTGCTAACCCCATGTCTTCCACTATTAGGAAGAGTGTTCATATTAGTTTCATGTTCCAATTCCGTGATCATAACACCATTTGTGTCCTGCCAAAGCCTAGCCAATCTATCTGTATTAGTCACAGCCCAAGTTTCTCCTGATTTTGACTGCCATTCTCTTTGCCCTGACATCAATTCATCCCTCTCGTTTTGGCATACTTCTTTCACTGTCTGTTGACTGTGAGATGGACCCATATTCATAACCCTCCCCGTCAATGAGACTTCTTGAGCTGCCAAACACGTCTCCTTCACATCTCCAGGGCTGTCAGAAGTTTCAAGGTCAGAATGCCTGAAACCCTCAGGAGTATAGATATCATATGAAGTATTAGATAAGGGCTCCCCAAAACCATCCTCCCTGAAACTTTATGATTCTCATTACTAGCTCTTGAGGCGGATTGCTTTTGCCGATTCTGGGATTTTTTTGGATGAGTTTTATGAAAAAATGGGAGAGAGTGGAAGAGGGAGGGTTCAGGTTTGACCTGTGTACTCTTGCCCGGGTTTCGAACTGCAGATGAATTTCTAGTCCCTCCTGCCTTGATAGTGCTCCCATACCGAGTCCTTTTACTTGCAGCCCTAAAATCCAACTGCATTTTCTTACTAGCAATATTCATGACCCCCTCCAACATCGCAGTTTGATGCTCCTCCCTAGCCAATAATGAATTTGGCTTCTCCTGCCTTTGGAGTTCGATTGTACTTTCTACCCGCCCGTGGGGATGATGATTTTCATTCCCTGAATGCTGGGGTTTTGGCAATCTGTTGCCAGAACCTGATCCTCCTGAAACTACAAGCTCGGTGCTAGGCTTTGAAAAGCCCCAAGGGACTTGAAGCAATGAGCCCTTGGAATGATCTTCTTGTAAACCTTTCACTTGCTTCTCCTCCCACATTTCCCTCCTTTTTTTATAGGAATCTGCAGACTGGCGGCCACCTATTTCACCAAGCCTGACACTAGGTCTCCTCTGCCGTTTCGAGTTCATGCTAATAACCATATCTTGTGAGCCCCCACTGATGGAAGGCCCTGCTGACAGTGCATGCCAATCGCCCATCCAGTCTCTGAAACCTTTCCACAAATTTCAGTGTCAAACCAAATCAGTCCACAAACTTTAACAGACACCCAAATCAGTTTGAAGCTTTCCCAAAAATTTCAGTAACCACCGTTTTTTTTTTTTTTTTTTTTTCACTAACTTTAATTTAAACAACCTGAAAGCAAACATTTAAACTCAAATCACTGACACCATTTGGAATAAAGAAAAAGGTTTAAATTAAAGAAAAGGGCATAGTATTAACTCTAGTTCACCCTAAATTAGAGAATATCACCTACCACAGATATGCAGCTGAAAAATAAAATCATAATTGCAAAGCCACAAGCCAATTCACATGGACATCCAAAACTGGGGGATAGACCCACATGAAGATGCCTTCAAAACAAAGGTGTAAAATATATAACTTAGATGATAAAATATATTTTGCTTTTGAATTACAGGCAATCATAACCTAGTACATGAAATCTTTAGTTCAAGACAATCAAAGAAAAATTGCTGAATTCATTTCAGAACAATCTGCCCCCAGAAAAAAATCTTCTAAACAAGTCATATACCCTGATACCAATTTAGCTTGAAAGATCATTTCATCTAATCAATGGACACCCAAAACAATCTAGAGCTCTTTCACAGATTTTGATGAACACCCAAATCAGTTCAAGGCATCCTACAAGTTTTAACACACGCCCAACCCAATTCAAGCACTTATTTTCTTACCTGCTTCAATATCTCGAATGCAATGCACAACAACAAGATACCCACTTCAACCCTGCCTCCGCCGAAATCCCCAATAGTCTAATGGCTAGGAAAAAACGAATTCTCAAAATGTATAATGAATACCAAAAAGAGGAAGGACACTTACAGTTCACAGTAGCAGGGTAAACATCAATGCATTCAGATGGCATTCTTGAAAAACAGGAAATTCCATATACTACATAGATGCAGCTGTCATCTGCACAGATATTAATGATCTGTTGTCAAGAACATCAGATTTTATAGCCACCCCATAAAGCACATTGGTTCCAGAGCTACTAGAAATAATCTTTCCATTCCCAAATATATCTTTGAAATGGGGATCATACTTTCGGGGTTTCCTATACTTTGTCACGACGCATTTTTAAAACGGATTCCACATACTTTGGGAGAAAGGAAAAGTTTATCTTGCTATTGAAAGGAGTCTTCCAATTTCCAAGTTTATCTTGCTATTAAAAGGAGTCTTCCAATTTCCATGGCTTTTCACACGCATATATATAATGGGAAAAGTAAGGTGTCGCCAAGGAATTATCAAGGTTTATGTGCCTGGTAAAAAATGGACATCATAACCGCGCAGTGAATGCAGGGAGGGTACGATAATATTTGTCCATAAAACTCCGCAACATGAAAAATATATAGGGAGGAAAATTAGATAAGGAAAAAATTAAAACTAAAAAACATGATTTTAGAAAAGCTATGTGAGTATGTTCAACAATATAAAATGAAGTGGATATTTTTATAAAATTTTAAATTAAAATTATAGATCAATAATTTATTATTGATAAATAGAATCATAAGGATATTTCTTGTTATTCAACAATATAAAATGAAGTGGATATTTCTATAAAATTTTAAATTAAAATTATAGTTCAATAATTTATTTTTGATAAATAGAATCATAAGGATATTTCTTGTTGACAAGAAACACATGACAATAAATATCAACCTTATTATCCTTTTAAAATATTGGAAAATAGATTTTTCCTTGGTATGTACCCTCATATTTCATATAGAATTAAATATATAGGGTGGTCATTTGTGAATTTTTTTGGAATAAAAATATAATACAAATGTCAAAATTTATGAGTTAAACTAATTCATTAAGTGACATGACATTGTGGCCCACATGCTACTAAAATATTAATATCACTTTTTCTAAATGGTCACTATCATTGTTGGAAGAGGATTTATTGTTCATCAAAATTATAGAAAGAAGCAAAAATAATGGAATATTCTTAAATAAAGGAAAACAAAATATTCTAAAAAAATTAATGCAAAACTTTATAAAACACATGAAATATTACACATGGCATATTGTTATTGACTAAAGGTAAAAATTAATGGTCTTGGTGGAAACTATATAATTGTCGCGCTATAAAGTATAATAAGTACTTTGAAATACAAAAACTCACATATCTACCCAACAATTTCAATGTTACCAAAAATGTGTTATTTTATGAATAGTTTTTTATTTTTTAAATTAATAATCAAGCAACTCATGTAGTTAATTTTGAGCATACACATGGATTTATTCATCAATCAAAACTTTCTCAATATTAAACAATGATATATAAGACTACAAAGTAAACCATTAGAATAGGTAATAAGTAAACAATATGAATTGTCGATTTCGGAAACACAAAAATTAGTTATACACAATGCTAAAAGAGAATGAAACACTATATTAATATCTTTGTAATGGGCATTGTTGTTGTGCCCATAACACACCCATAATTTCACAAGCGAAATCAAGGAATCTCTTGATCTTCTCAAGGAAGTCTAGAATTGTGCACCCTTAGCTCTACTATACTTTGAGCGCAATTCCTTCACCTCAAGCATTTGCATGCCTTAGTCATGTTGCAAAGGGCATATCTACGGCCAAAACCTACATGCCCTTTGCAAATTTTGTCCACCTTCCATGTGCAAAGCACTTATAATCCATATGTGAAATTCTTGCACACATTTTTTTACCTTTACACAAACTTATTTCATACGAGTGTGATTGCGCAAACTTATCGTGGCGCTACCTTCACCCATTTTCACGCATTTTAAGCCTTCACATCTAACTGGAGTCATCATGTGGCCATACTACGAGTCTCGCAAACCCCTTAGCGTTTTGCGACACCCTCTATAGGTTGTGTGGAATATGGTGAACTTCCCGCATATTCCCAATACTTGGTTCATTTCTCATCTGCAAAATTCAAGCTAAGAAACTTCTCGCGCATGGTAAAATCAGTCCTCACAAGGTGTCGGCAATCAAAACATTGTGTGGTGGATAGAACAAAGAATTTTTGTATTCGCTTGCATACATGCACAGTAAGTATTTCTCCCTACACCTAATATATTGTGTGCAATGTTAAATGATGTCCTTGATTACTTTGTGTATGGGGGATTTTGGAGAAACATGTCAAGGATAATTGTGCAAGAAAGATACATGCATCGACCGAATACAAAGGAGAAGATTGTGTAGGAAAGCCTTTATAATTTTGAGAAGAGTTACTATTGCATGAACCTTCCGCATATCACTACACACCCCAAATTAAGAGATGTGTTATACAATGAAAATGTCAAATCAGCCACAAGGCAAACCAACGTCCACAAATCACAAAACATTGTCAAGTCACTTTGCTTAGAAAATCTCAGCTCTTATACATGTCATGCAAGAGGTAGTTGGTTACCTTAAATGGAAATTTTGAATCTTGCATTTGACACCTCATGCTACCAGGGAACCTACAAAATATGGGTGTACCATGTCTAGGATTTTCTTGAGCTTTGCATCATTTAATTAAGATCTTGTAGAGGATGTCTTCGATGTGGAAAAACTTCTAGATTGTCGACTTGGCATTGAATGTAATTTGGCTATGCACTTACCATGCAATATTATATTGTCAAATCTAGGGTGTGAAAAGCCTACCACCATTAATGCTTGTAAGCATTGTTCATCTAGATTTTTCCTATAAATACCTAGATCAAACTCTTTGTAAAGGTCCTATTGCCAAAGATGATCTCACACTTCATTTTTGGGAAACTTGTTGAAAATCTAAATTTTGGAGGCTTTTGATCATGAAAACCACACATTTCAAACACCTGGGAATCTTCAAACTTATCCAATTCACTTGCACAAATCAAATTTGGGTTCACATTGTTTTAAATTTCTAGAGGATTGATCGAAATCACTTGTTTCTGGATCAAAATGGCTTGTGACATCCAAATGCATGTCTCCCCTTTAATCCCCAAGCCATCAAATTTACTCGCACAAGTATTAGGGTTCACGGGATCAAAGGAATCTCATACCGGTGAATTAAAAGGATCATCATTGGTCCATGTAGACCAACGGCAATGGAGATCAAGGCACATGATCAATCTCGGTTTTGCGAGTCACAATTATCGAAAGGGACTTGAGCTCTTAGGTCTAGGGGATTCTATACAAATGGTGGAGGCGGCGGGAGATGGGGTCTCGGGATCCCGAGATCTTGATATATACAAAGGTGGCCCCAATGAGGCATGAAGCGATCCCAACAACCCCAAAACATAGAAGGGTCCCTGATTGGTCCACATGGACCAATCGTGGGTCGCTTCAAACTCAAGTAGCCAAAGTGATCAAGCGATTTGCATGACCTCGCAAGCTCGGAATCTCGAGGTATATAAGACAACCCCGAAACCAATGAAATGGTGATGTGTGGAACAAATTCTAGGAATAAATGAGATCAAGGTCACCAATCAAAGAAATACACATACCAAAAGTGATCCTAAGGCTAAAATTGACAACCCCGTGGTCATCATATGCATTAAATGACATTAAAATCTTTAAATGATCATATCTTTTGATTGGGGTCACCAAATCACACAATATTGGCACCATTGGAAAGCTCTTAAGGAGAAAATCATGATCTACATAGTTTTGGGTCACTTCGAGGTAAGTTTTGTGACAAAAAAATCAAGTTAGAGGGCCCACAACTGTTTTAAACCCGAGCTCGGTGACCGCGTTCTATACTAGCTTCAAATAATCAAATATTTTGATCTAGAGATCTTGTTCACCTACACAATACACCATTGGAGAGGTCTTGATCAAGATTTTAATATGGGACCAAAGTGTCTCGAGATAGTAATCAAGATATCAAGGAGAAATTTGTGACAAATTTTGGAGGTGTTTTTAGCTTATTTTTCATTCATATAATGCACAAATTAGATCAAATCACCCCCAAAACCAACATTAAATCATTTTGACCAATCCTAGCATGATTTGATTTAATTTTTCTTCATCCAAGAAACCCATGGTGTGGTATGTATACATTGATTAATGTTGATTGGTCCTTGGTGGGTGATCTTTTAACTTTATTCCTTTCTCCTCTCTTATTTTTCTATATATTACAACCCAAAATTCATTACAAACAATCATCTCCTAAATGTAAAGTTACCATGCCCAAATGGTGGTTGAATATTTAGAGTTGCAGACCTTTTATTATGATCTTGTGCAATGTACTTGGTGTATTCCCCCATTGATGTAATGGATTTTGCATATTCTTATCAATAAAATATTTGTATTGTGGCTCATATATGCCCTTGACTTGTGTTTATTGTGTCTCTTACTTTGTTCATTAGTGGCATTATGTGTGTGAGCCATACTTTCATGTTTTCATTTCTATGTTTCTTAAATGTGTGCAATGAGAGTTTGGTTTATGCAGGGAGAATCGTGGCTTATTTTTACCCTCTTGACAATGTATTATCCCTCCTATTCTTCCCCACAAGGAGAGATATCCTTTTTATTTTGGTGCAATCAACACCCCTTTGCTTAGTTTATTTCATGCATTTATCCTTTACCTTCTCCCCTTACAATCAATAATTTTAGCTTAGGAGTAGTGTTAGTATTAGGATAATTAGATGAAGAACCAACTTTCTCTAGAGGTTTTCCCCAAGGAGCAAGGTCCCACACCTTGGGGACATTCCAATGTTTCACTAAGGTGTTGAGCTCCGACCTCAAAAAAGGGTGAAATATCACATGACAATAGTTTTTGCATGCCCAATGGAAATTCTTGAGTCATTTGTAGCTCATTTCACTAATATTAGTGTGTGTCATAGTGAAATATAGCATTTGGAGGCATCATCCCAACACACATGGTGACTCCATTAATCAAAAAAGACCCATTTCTACCATCTTAAAGCCACTTTCATTTCCATTTCTTACTCATATTCTTCCTTTTTGATGAAGTTATGTAATCATGGATTGTTTCCCCTCATTGGAATTATTATTTTCAAGAACATTATCATCCCCCTCCACCTCCATTCATCCAAAATCTCCATCAAAATCATACATATGACCCTTATTGTGATGAATATACATATGCTCCAAGGAAAACTGATCCACGTGCATATCCTACTAACTATGGTGATTTGTAGGGACAATAATATGTGTATGATGGGGATAACTTCAAGTCGATGCTGATTTTTAGTTGTAGGTTTAAGTCTTGGAGGAGAGCATGTAAAGAATCCGCCAATTTTTTATGAGAGGGAAATTAAACATCCTAGTATAAAGGGACCTTGTCTATTGGGTTACCCTTTTCCATACTCCTTCAACCCTCAATACAAGATTCATATCATTTAATCAAATTTGAAGAAAATACAAGATATGGAAGCAAGATTTGATGTTGTGTAATCTCATATTAAGGGGCCATATCCATAGGAAAATCCTTCACCATATTCGTCTTACCATCCTACTCCAACATTTGGAGCCATACCTTGTCTTTAACCTAAATTTTGTGTCTCTTGTCCCTTCTCATATCCCCATGATAGTTATTCTCCTTCCCAAAATCAAATTCCCTTTCCCTTATTAGAGCCTCTATAGGAATAGCCCAAGTTTCCATCTTTCCCTCACAACTTGGATTCTGATCTATATGGCTATCCAAAAGACTCATTCAATTCTCCCTATTTGCAACAATATACCCCTCCCCCACCCTCAAATCAAGTGTTATCTAGTTCCAAAAAGATTTATGAAAATAATAATTCATGGCATATAAGTCTGTTCCTCATCCTTTTGAGCAAGATAATTTACAAACACACTTAGAGAGGCAACATGAGGAAGAGCCAAGAAAATAAGATTAGCTACAAAGTCTAAGAGATTGGAAGGAGTTTGAGATTGAATAAATTACCCAAAATTTATGCAGTAGTTCCCCTCCTTCAAATGAATCAAAATCAGTTAAGGTATATACCATTGTTGAAAATCATGAGGTAATCATTTCAGATTGGAATGAAGTGGATTCTAATAATGAAGAAATCATAGCTATTTTCCTTGAATACGTTGATGTTGTTATTATTGATCAATACAATTTTTAGGATGTTTTGAATGAGCCTACACATGAGGATGAGTAAATTATTGATTCCAAAGGAGATCAATCTAAGGATAAAATATAGGAAAACCATGCTCATATCCTTCGAGGTTGCACCCCTGATCATGCAAAGTTTTTTCTAAGTTGAAGATCAAAGAGAGAGGTTGGTTGTTGTTTTGAACACCATAGAAGAAAAGAAACTTGAACGATCTAAAATCATCCATCTAAACACAAGGGAAAATTTCTTGTTGTCCAAAATGTGTCTAAACCTGAGATTGATAAAGAAGTACACTCAAAATCCATAGAGGTTTAGACAAAGCTGTAAATGGGGGAGGAAACAAAACATTTAGTGGAAAATATTGCATGTGAAAGGCATAAAGAGGGTGAATTCTCCTTTGTACTTGATGATTTTGAAAGTTTCATGGATATTTTTCAATATGAGGATTGTGATCCAGATTTATTTTCACTTGTTGAGCCTTCATGGGAAGAAATAATGGCTTGGTCATAATATGAAGGGATGAATAAAGCATCCGATAGCTCTGGTTATGATGCTAAATGTGAAAGAAATGGGAAAATTAGAAAGAATAATCCATTGGTTTTAAGTGTTGGGTGTCCAATCAGATATTTAGCTAGATCAAAGCCAAGATCAAAGTTTTCACTTGTCATGTTCACATCAAAATATGAAGAATATCTTCAAAGAATCAAAGGTCAACTTAAGCACCTCCAAAACAAGTTCTAGATCAAACGGGGTATATTTTCTCTTAAGGCTTATATTTTGAAGGTAGTAGTGGTGTGGGCCATGTTTTCACTCTTATTAATTTCCCAAGTGTGGAAAAATTGATATCATGACCACACTTTATCAAAAGGGGGTTATTTTTCCCAACCACTCTCTATTTTTGTTTAATTTGTTTTAGAGGATGGCTAGAGTTGTCTAACTTGTGGTAGAATAAGTGCTTGCACACTCTACATGTTTCACTTAGATCATGTATGATTTCCACTTTTGTATATAGTTTATTTGAGCCTCTTTTTAGCTTGTGAACAACCATATTATTTCAATTCGTCAAGAAAATGTGAACCAGTCGATCTAATCTATATCATAATTTCAATGCCAATACATTACATCTAAATCAATTGCTTCTAAGTGATAAATTAGAGGTTTTGGGAAGTTTTCAGTGGGATCAAGTGTTTATTCAAAGTTTAAAGATCATATTCAAATAATAATGCAAGTTTAATAATTTAGACAAAGACAAGTTCAACGTTTGAGTAGATTCGTGGTGAGTTTTCAAAGCTTTTAGGACCAATCTTTAAGATATATGTTGACTCCATGCCCAATGGATATCCCAAGCTACTAATCAGTTATCTTGAAGGTAGATGTCCCTTATGAGTTTCCAAATTGTTGCCAAGAATGATCTCACACTTAATTTTTTGGGAAACCTGTTGAAAATCTCAAATTTGGAGGCTTTTAATTGTAAAAATCACACATTTAAAACTCATGGGAATATTCAAAATTGTTTTATTCACTTGCATGGATCAGATTTGGGTTCGCATAATTCAAAACATCCAAAGGATTGATCAAAATCACTTTTTTGGCTAGAAATAACTTATGATTTCTACATGCATGTCTCCCATTGATCCCTAAGTCGTCATATTTAATCACATAGGTATAAAGGTTCACGAGATCAAAATTGGCTAAGTATTGGGATCAAAAGAATCTTAGATTTGGGAATCGGAAGAACTGGTATTTTTCTATTGGACCAATGATGGTGAAGATCAAGGAACAAGATCAAGTTTTGGTTGCAGGTCATAGTTAGCAAAAAGGGACTTGGGCTCTCGGGTCTTGAGGATTCTATCTAGTACAAGAGAAGTGGAGGTGTTGGAAGATGGGGTCTTGGGATCCCTGGTATCCTAACATATAACAAGGTGACCTCAACAAGGCGTAAATAAATATCATCAACCCTAAAATATAGAAGGACTATGATTGGTCCACGTGGACCAATCACGGGCCACTTCAAACTGAAGCAACCAAAGCGATCAAGTGATCCTCATGACCCATGTGAGCTCGAAATTCTTGAGATATATAAGGAAACCATGTAACCAATCAAATGGAAACAAACATGAGTTCTAGGAAGAAATGAGATCAAGGTCACCAATCAAAGCAAGACACATAGGATAAGTGATCCTGATGCTAAAATTGACGGCCCTGTGGCCATCATCTACACTAAATGACATTAAAATATTTAAATGATCATATATCTTGATCGAGTCACCAAATCACATAAGATCGACACAATTGGAAATATATTAAGGAAAATATCGTGGTTAAGGTAGTTGTGGGTCACTTCAGGTGTGTTTTATGACCAAAAATTCAAGTTAAAGGACCAACAACCATTTTGAACATGAGCTCGGTGACCACGTTTGGGACCAATTTCAAATGACCATATATTTTGATCTAGAGATCTTGTTCACTGCACAATACACCATTGGAGAGATAATGATAAAGGATTTAATATGGGACTAGTTTCATATAAAATACTTTAAAGATCAAAGATAACTTTATGACAAAGAGTTTGAAGGCATTTTCAACATGTTTTTCATTTAAATGACACCCAAATTAGATCAAATCAATCCCAAAACCAAAATTAAGTCATTTTAAGTAACCCCGACATGATCTAATCTAGTTTTCTTCATCCAAGAAATCTATGGCATACATACTTGGTTTGCAATCGATTAATGTTGATTGATTCTTGGTGGGTGAAGAAGAGGGTGATTATTTAACTAATGTTCGGTTCTTATCTCTTCTTTCTCTATATAGTGCAACTCAGAATTCATTGTAAAAAATTATCTCCCAAATGTAAAGTTACATTACCCAAATGATGGTTGAATACTCATAGTTGTAGACCTTTGATTTAAATCTTGTGCAATGCACTCAATGTCTTCCCTCATTGATGTCATGGATTGTGCATATTTTTATCAATAAAATATTGTTATTTTGGCTCATATCTACACTTAACTTGTGTTTATTATGTCTCTTACTTATTTCTTCATTAGTGGCTTGATGTGTGTAAGCTATACTTGCATGTTTTCATTTCTTTTTGTTTTAAATGTGTGGAATGTGAATCTAGTTTGTGTGGGATGAATGGTGGCTTGTTTATGCTCTCCGGCACTTTGAATTTTCCCTCCTATTATTCCCCTTAAGGAGAGAGATCCTTTATATTTTGGTGCAATCACTACCCCTTCTACTTAGTTTATTTCATGAATTTCTCCTTTCTTTTTTCCTTTGTAATCAGTAGCTTAGGTTAGGATTATTGTTAACATTAGGATAATTAGATGAGGAACCAAACTTCACTGAAGGTATGTCCCAAGGATAAAGGTCCCAAACCTTGAGGGCATTCCAATGTTTCACTAAGATGTTGAGCTTGGCCTCAATAAAGGGTACAATCTCACATGAGAACATGTCCTCAAATATAGAATAAAAAATCTTATGATACTTTTATTTTATTTATTTTTCTCACTTGGCTTTCCATGTTCATAGCCTAAGTTCACTTCTATGTTTGCCTTGTTTCAATTTGAATGGGTGTTAAGGATAATTTTTTTGATTGAATGTAATATCACCCTTTAATGTCTAGAAGATCAGAGAACACATCTTGCACATATAACAATGTCATGTAACCCTCTTGGATTTCTAAGTTCCTACCCTCATACTCTCGTACTTATACGTGTCATGATTGATTACATATTGGTCTACGGATGGGAATGGTTTTCCATATTCCTTGATGTTTAAATGAGTTGTTGTGAAAAAATTGTACTTATTCTCTTTCTTCCCTACCTTGCTCTTGTTTACATTTTTATTGAATCTATTAGTATTAGGACCAAACCTTATAAATGGTAATCACCGCACAATATATATTCATGTTACAAGTGATGATCATAGTTGAAAATTTGTTTTATTGGTTGATGCACACTAAAATTACTGATGAATGAATTCTAAATTAGTTTTTTTGTCTACAAAATCCTTTAACCGACTCTCTTATGATGTATTAGCCATGCCACCAATTTCTCACATTGGGTTAAAACTAGCTAGAAACCAACAAATGCCCTCAAAATCATAAACAATCAATCTCCCTTGTCTTGATCTATTCCTCACACATGTTTTTGGCCACCAAGACCTGGTGGGAAAGGAACCATAGATAAAGGATTCCCACACCATATTAAATTTCCTCTGCACTTTCCCATGTGTGTGACTTCCTTTTCAAAAGAGGTAGAGCATCTCCCGTTTATGTGAGACTATGTCTATATTACCCACGCTTCATGTTCCTATGAATACCTTCTCTGGATCAAGATATTTGACATTGTGGAAGGGAATCTAGGTGTGACACTCATGGAGATCAACATCTCTAACACTAGAAGGAGGGTGTTTTATCAATCATAAGTGTTAGCCTTGGAAACTAGAAGAATCATCACAAGATAAAAGTCTATTGAAGGGACTTTAAAATTCCTCCTTCTAACCCATAAGATGCTATTGGAAAAATATTTTGTCATAGAAAAATATGGGCTTCAAACATTCTCACAAGATCGAGTCCCTTCGCTTCAAGATGGGGTGGCTCCCATTTATTGAAATCTAGAAAATATATACACTATTTATAACTTTGGGGGTTGGTCATAGACTGGGAAAGTTCATAAACACCCTTGTTTTGACTGAAACAATATGTTAGAGGGTGTAGAATAGGTGACATAGAGAAGAGAAATTTATGAGGGAAATAGTGAGAAAAGAGGGTGAGGGATTTATGTCAATGGTAGTATAACAGATTCCATTAACTGATAACCCAGAATTGTATCTAGTTCAATTGGAAGAAACAAAAAAATATACACAACTATGCAAGAATCATGAAACAATAATAATAATTAACACAAAGTTTAATTGGTAATTTTCATTCCATGGCTGAAAATCCAAAGCTTTTAATTGCTTACAAAAAAATTTAATACATTTGGATGAGTAAAAAGTTAAGAAAATGGATGAAAATAGTAGAAGGATACGATATGCTAAGGGCGGAGCACACATTGATTTTTTACAATGAGAGAGAGCCTCAATATATAGCCCAAAGGCTTGTGACTCCTCACATTCGTATGCCATTTCACCTTCTTTTCTAGAATAAGACACTTTTCCTTATTTCAAGAAAAGTGCTTTTACAAAGTGGAAATTAAGTGACTTAAATTACTTTTAGAAAATTTATTTTCCCAATGAAGAATTAGAACATACTTAAGTTACTTTTGGGAAAATTTGCTTGTTACATGCTAGAATGAGAGAGAGAAAGAGAGAAGGAGGAGAGATCAATTGATAGGATCACGTGAAGAGCTTTGATACAATGAACTGAGAAATACTTTAGCTTTCCATTGTTGTATTGTACCTGAACATAACTTTTAAAACTTCATTCCCATGGGGGATGGTATTATTGGTGATGATGTCCAATTGGTGATCAGTTGCTCCTTGGATTATCTTGAAATGCATGAGAAACCATGGAATATTTTGAGCCACATATGAAATGGCTGATTTGATATGAGAAAGCATGTCCATGAGCTCATCTCTGTAGGATTGAGGATCAGATAGATCACCTCTTACAATGTTTCTAAAGTTCTCTCAAAGCTCATCAAGTGACACTGACTTAGAATGTAATGTAGGACACCTCATCTTACTCAAGTGATCATTAATTTATTCCTTGATTTCTCACCCTCAATTTTGGTGATGTGGACAATCTTCAGTAGCCTCAATGAGGGCTCTCATCTTCCATTCAATAGTACTTGTCCACATGTGCAAAAATTGTCCTCTAAATTCACTAACACCTTATTTTCCAACAATGACCTTGGATCTGTAGTGCTCATCTTACGAATGACTAGTAGGAGATCATTCTAATGATCAACCTCTTTTTAACCCTATAGATAACATCATTCACTTTCTTAATTGAAATGTTTGTGATCTTAATATTCGGGCCATCTTTGGGAGAAGTTTGCAATCTTTTGTATGATAGAATCAATCCACGATTCAGTCATCTTCCCTACTTTGCCAAGCCACTTGAATTCTTGAACTGCATGAGGGTCAATCTTACTCAGAGGAGTAATTGACTCAGAGGGGGAAAGAGGAGGAGCATCTGGGTCCAAAAAGGTTTGGACATATGAAGTCAAAGTACACACTTGGCTCTATAATTGCTCCTTGGTTGCTTCACTTTCCCTTGTTTTTGCAACGAGCTTGGTGGCAGTTTTCTCAAAATTATGAATATATCCCTCAAGACCTAATTCTCCAAGAGGGTATCAAGTCATTTCATAGTCAGTTATCCTCATCTTAGCCTCATCTTTATCCAATATTGGGATAGAGAACTCAATGAATTAAGACCTTGAAGTATTGGTCGTGATCTAAGAAGTCATATTGGATTTCTGTGGTTTAGGAGTGAGCTTCCAAAGTTAGGAGATATTTTGACCATTGGATTTTTTGCCTTGGTTATGATATGTTGATGATATTTAGACTTGTTTATTTTAGGAGAAGAAATAAACTCCTCGGGCTCGAGGCACTTGAATTAGTTATTTTAAATGACAACTTCCTACATGGGCTTATGTGAAGACTCTAGAGATATTCATGTAATAACTTGCCCGAATTGAGAGGTTTCCTCACTTTTTGGACCTCTCAATTACATTATATACACTTTTCTTCAAAATTTATTTAAATTCCTATAAGACAATGAATTATTACAGCTCTACTCATGAACCATTTTGAGAAACCACTTTTTTATTTTACCTCTACGGAAAACCATTGTAGTGTGAGTCACAATGTTAATGGGATTTACCACATACCAATATATAGGAGGGGTGGGATTGAAATGAATGTCCTCCAAGTATCCAGACTCAAGTATCTCACTACCATCATCTTCAATATCCACAATGACCCACTCCATTTAGAATTCTTTCATCCGTTTGATTGTCAACGTTGAGAATTTTATTTGCTTGACCTTTGTCTCATCTGCACAATCTTCCCAATAGTCTTCCAACTCATGATGATGAAACAGGTTGAGATACTTGTGTTCCACCCCATGTATTTATTTTTATCAAAATACCTTCTAGCTAAATAAGAGTACAAATTGAAGGATCCTATGGAAGCTTCAATGTTGCTCGCATCTGTGAGTTTCTACAAGAGTGAATTCCCAGTTGAATTGGGAATGTCACTCCTTTCTTTTCTCTTTCATGAAATTCGATGTGTACTTTGGAAATTTTCTTGCATAGCTCAATGAGCAACAATTTTTTCTTGAATATATTGGGAGTCTCGGTGGGGCTTCGTTCAAACCATCCAATATGAATATAGAGAAGGTATTGAATTATGAGAATAAACTCCCATATTTTCTTATTAACATGCAAGATTCCATTGAGAATCGATGATTGGTGTCACCCTCCATTTTCTTGATCAGGTACATTATGAAGACATCATTCACCTTGGCATAGTGTATCTTATACTCCCTCAATGGGAATCGAGGGTAGACTTGATACAATGGCACACCTTTTGGGAGATTTCTCTTCGGAGTTAGCCCATGCCACTTTCAGTAGTACTTTAATGACATATACACAAAAAGGAAGCCATGGTGAATTTCTTTGTCTTTTCAAGGTTGATCAAATAAGAATGTAGATTATCATTGCAATAATCTAACTCTAATTTATTTTTTTGGGATACCTTGGTGGCTATCAACATGAATTGTGACATCCATGGGTGGAACTCCTTGGTGGACGGTTCTCCCATGAGTTGGATGAGGAGCACAATGTAATTAGATATCTCTTCAATGAAATCAAACTAAGAAAGAAAATTTGGTAGGTGAGAAAGCTTGTGTGACATATTCATCTAGTTTCTAATTGTCATTCCTTGCAAACATGACTCCTTCCTTTCCCACTCGGTCAATGCATCCTATTTGCTTAGAATTATGGCATTTTTAGGTCTTGGAATGCAGAGGCATCTTGATATGCCTTAAGGGGATAACACAATGATGATGGATCCATCATCAACAATAATGATTTAGCTTTCAAAGTTCAAATCCTACAAGGGGTAATACGTACACCTTGTTTGTAGAAAAAGTTAGTTGCCTTCGCATGTGAGTCGAGGTACTCCCATATGCTATAAGCCACTTGAGACCCAAAAAGAGCCACCCCACGGCATCATGAGAAAAAACCTATTATTATTATTATATTACATTGTAATTATTAGTGCATGCGAGAATGAATTTTGTTCTTTGGCCCTGAACCCAACGACTCGATAAATTCCATTGTGGAATATTTTTTCACCCATGATAGTGCACATTCCTTCATCCTCCACCTCATATCATGAAATCCATGTGCTCCACATTGTTGTCTCCAATGTCTAGGTACATAGACACTAGAAATGAAATGGGATTATATCTCAAGTATTGGAACTTCATTGTGTGATTTAATGGTTTCAATGACCTTAGAATGATGGTGGAATGCAATTGTACATGTGAAACTATATTCCAAGTTAGTTTTCAAAAAATTGAAAATTTTAATGGATTTTAATGGTACAGGCAGCTGAATCCATATTTTGGCCAAAATAGGAGAAAATAAAATCCAAATTGGATGTGAATCAATTCATTGGAAATATATTCCAAAGATGAGGATACGCTCCAAATTTGGTGACAATCCTCTGGTCAGAATCAATGGGAAATGAAAAAATGATTTGTGGAGAGGAAAAGCTTGAAAATAGCTTTAATGGAGGAGGTGCAAAATTTCAGTCCTTCATTTTGGGAGCAATTCTCATCCAAATGGAGTGGTTTTTGATTCGTTAGGAAGGGAGAATTGATTCTCCAAATTTGGTGAAGTTCTCTCATGGGTTTTGGGAGAAAAATCCAAAATAATATTCAATGTATATAGGAGTTCTTGAGTGGTTTTGGAGGTGGATAGTGGTTTTATTCACAACTCAATAAATCCTTCATCATAACACATGATCAATATCTCAAAATGGAGGTTTTGGTGAGGGGAACTTGTTGGAAAACTTTGAGAAGCTTCCTCTGTGTAGATTTTGAACAATCCTCAACACAAATTTTGGTGGTTTGGGAAAAAAAACTTGCTTATAACAACTGAATATTTCATGTGATTATATAAAATAAAATACCAAATCATATGCCATGATCTTAGGATCAATGGAAATTCATTTTTAAGAGGGTTTTGTGGTTAAAATTTGGAAAGGTTTTGACCATGGAATCACAAGTTATGAGAAAAAAACTTTTGGAGAACCTAGGGCACAACAATGGTTTTGAGGAGCATGGAAGGTGGAAAACCAGCTTGAAAAATGGTTTCATGGCTGAAATTTATGTTTTCATGTCTTTTTTTGATTTTTGAGGGAAGTGGAAGTTTGAAAGACAAGTGTATTTGGTGGTGGAGAATGCACTTTGCAAATGCAAAGTGAATTTTCCACCCATTTTGCAAAGCACATGCAAGAATGTGCCTCCACCAGCATGGGGCACACTTTTTGGGGTGCAATTCCAGCTCCAAAGTTCACCTATGTGCAAGGAGGCTCTCAATGTGCACCTAGGTGGGGTTTTTAGGACCCATATGCAAGTTTGACCTCCTTTTGCCTTTTCCTTCATGTTTTTTTGTTCAAGTGTTTTCATTGACTAATTAAAAAGGGAAAATTTTTGCAAGTGCGAATGAAAAGTGAAGAGAGAAGGTGAAATTCTGCCCCAAAATGCCACCAAACTCATCCAAAGTGTGCCTAGGTCCACATGATGAGATCATCTACACAACATGAAAATAGAACACTTAGTGTCCTTTCTGCCCGTGGTCCAAACTTGACCATTTTGGGTTGTATAATATATGGTTTTGCATGGAAAAAGGAAAAAAATCCAATGGTAACATTTAGAAACTCTGAAAATGAGTTATTCATGAAGGGTTTCTAATACACTCAATTTTTCCCTAGGAAGGCACGCCGGTGAGTTGAGTTCGATGGAGGATTTTGTAATAAGTATGAACTAAACCATCACTTGGGTCATGAAGGGGGTTAAATATGATTTCATTTGATCTTTTTTGGATCCCAAATATGCTCAAGGTTCTTGAAACCTCAAGTGTAAATTCCTTTTCTAGAAAGACCATATGGTATAATGTTGGGAAGGTTTCTTATTTTTTATGCTCCCAAAACCTTGTCTTACATATTCCATCATGTAGTAGACTCTGTGAGATTTCCAATGACTGGGATTTGAGCTCCCAAAACCACGGAGTTTATGAAACCTTTACCAAAAGTTGACCCTTCTATAGTGCCCACATACTCACTTTCCCTAAAAAGTGTATGGAGAGAAAGCTTTCCCAATACCGTTATGAAGCTCACAGAATTTGTTATAAACCCTACTATGGAGAAAAAACACTTCGATACCTTTCCATTGAATATAATATGGGCTCCTAAAATGATCCTAGGCTCCCAAAACCTTTACTAGAAGTTGACCTTTTGAAAGAGGTAATTTTGAGTAGTTTTGAAAAATTTGTTTGAAAGAGGTAAAAATTTCAATAGGGTTGTCAAGTAAAATATATGAAATTTTACATGCCAACAACTGGCTCATACTTAGGGACTTGTCTTGGGTTGGAAACTAATACAAATGAGGTAATTAGGAACACCATAATCTCATGAACCTAAGCTGACTAGTGCCTTATCCATTGGGTCATAGAATCTCTCATGACATACTGAAGGAAGAAAATATGATTTGTAAAATATCCTTAATTGAACACACACACACACACACAACAAGAAGGAAACACATAGGAAATGAAAAACACATATAACACATGATAGGAAAGGGAAACACACAAAAATCAAACCTAAATCACCTATCGTACATACGGGAACAACCCACTTTCATTGTTTGTATAATTTCAAGTATTTCTCGTTGGGAAATTCCAAGGGTATGTCATCCAAGTAGGAAAAGTAAAATTATTATCACCACATAAGTTTCACGATCTTGAATGGTCCTAACCAAAAAGAATAAAATTTCCCAAGGATTCCTTTTGGTTCTCTCCTCTTGTCCCATAGTAAAACAAGATCTCCAATTTGAAATATGGTTTCCGTATTTTATGAAAAATACTCTTTACCCTCATTTTATGCTCTTTGATCTTATCCTCCACCATGACTCTTTCTTCATTTATATTTTCCAGGTACAAGATCCTCTTGTTCGAGTCATATAACTATTTGTCTTCGACTGCCTTCACTAAGCTGCAAGGCTAGTAGCTCAACGAATGATATGGGCACTTCCACTTCTATCCCATAAAGAAACTAATAAGGTAACATTCCTATTTCCTTCTTGGGAGTGTTCAATCAACCATAGAAGTTTCCTTTGATTATAATAATCAACCAATTTATGGATGATTATCACAATGTTCTTGTTATTGGACTTCTTCTTAACCATAACCTTGGGGGTAATAATCAAATGAATGAAATAGGGAGATACCATGCTCGTAAAAATCAATGAGTTCCATGTAAGAAAAATAGGTAGCATTGTTAGTAAAAATATTTTGTGGAACACCAAAGTGCAATATGATGTTCTCTTGAGAAAGTTACATTTTATTTTGTGTGTTTAGTGCTTGAATGGGATAACCTCAACCCATTTAGTGAAGTAATCTATAGTGGTGAGAACATAGGAGTGGACCACACTAGAATGTGGATTGAGTGCACCCTACAAAGTCTATACCCCACTACTAGAATGGATCTTTAATAACCAACAGGTCTAAGAGGCAACACGACTAGTTGAGTTGAGGTCTACCAACAAATTGATGACACCGTTTGAATTTTTCTACCCAATTTTGAGCATCTCATAAGATAGTAGGTCTAGTAATATCTTCCTCGAGGATATTGTGAGTTGTGACCAATGATGAGAAGCTTCCACCACAAGCTTGGCCATGATATTCCTTGAGTAAATTTTTCATGTTTCTCTTTGTCAACACACCATATGAAACAACCATCTAATCCTCTCTTGTATAATCCATGCTTTCAAACCACAAACCTCGTTGATATTAGCTTGAGTTTATTTATTTTTCCCATTCAGGTGTGGTGGGAAATCACCATATGTCAAGAAAAAGGTGATGTCAACATATCATTCAGAGGTAGTACTTACAAATAGGACTTTTGATAATTCTTCCTCTAGGATTTCATCTTGTAATCATGTATCTACCTCTTCTCTTGAATCTGTAGTGTCTTTAATAATGATTTGTCATAAGCCCTTACCTATTATAAGCTTGTTTGGGTGGATCTCGAGATCATATTATTGAATCTTGGAAATCCATTTACCTCTCTTAGATCCAAACTCTTCTTTGGGTGAGTATTGAATTCACCATGATATCATGGAAAAACACTATTATATGAATTTAAAGATATATAACCTAATTTTTTTATGGATTTAACAATCAAGAATGCATGTTTCTCTACAACCAAGTATTTCAACTCATGATTCTTCAATGGGTAGCTCATGAAAGCTATAAGAGATTCAAATCCTTCTTCATATTTCTAAACTAGAATAATCAGACAAAAAGTGTGTTTCGAGGCATAACAATAGATTATAAAATCTTTATTAAAGTTTGGACATAATAGTGTGGAAGCATGAGCAATGGCCTTCTTGATGTTTAAAAATCAATCTTACCTTCTTTATTACAACCAAATATCCCTTGATGCTTCATCATTTTGGTGATATGTTTGGTCACCTTTACGAATTAAGAAATGAAATGGCGAAGAAATTTCACCTTGCCAAAGAAGGAATGCACTCTATGTTTGCTTGTAGGTAAAGAGAGATTTTCAATTTCTTCTACACTTTTAGGATCAATCTTGGTTCCTTATTTTTTCATGATGTGTTTAAGGAGTTTCTATTTGTTACCCAAAAATTGACTTCTTGGGATTCAAAGAGATACCATGTGTCCTGCATTTGATGAGAACTTGTTCAAGATGTTGTAAATGGTCACCTCGCTTCTTTGAATACATTTTGAATTCATCAAGGTATATTACTATGAATTTTTCTTGAGATATTTGAAATCCAAAGTCATAGATCTTTTAAAAGTAGCCTCTACATTGATGAGGAAAAATGACATTTGTTTCTATGTGAACATTCCCATGGGGTTGTGAATGCAGTCTTGTGTTGATTTTCTTGTGTTACCTTAATTTCATTTTTATCCAAATTATCCATTGAGCATGGAAAGAATTTCAAAACCAATGATAACTTATATGATTTTATCCATAATTGGTATAGATTATTTATCTTTTAGAGAATCCTAGTTCAAATTCCAAAAATCAACACAAATTCTTATTTCACTGCTCTTCTTATGAACTAAAACAATGTTTGTTACCCAAGTGGAGTTGTGAATATGGAAAATGATACATACATTCAACATTTTGATTAATTCCTCTTTGATAGTCTCAACTATTTTAGGATTGTATTGCCTTTGTTTTTGTTTGAAAGGTTTCACTCCTTACGTAAGAGGAAAAGAATGTTACATTTCCTTAGGTTTGAAGGATTTCATCTCTCCATATGGATAAACTAGCACATTTTAATACTTCTTCAAGAGTGAAATAAAGTCCCTACATCTTCGAAGAGCTACACATTTCAATATTTACTAGTTTGGATTGTTCTACTATTCCAATGTTAATCTTCTCATACTCCACAAAGCTTAGAGGAGACTTCTCAGCTCTAGCCTTTATAAACCTATCATGCTAGTTGAAAATATCTTCTAGGGACATGAGGCATTTAGGAATCTTGTTACCTTTTAGTTTGATGACACCATCATCATATAATATTTCAATTTCACCCTTTCCATTTCTTGAAGTGGATTCCATGTGACGAGAATCACTTCTCTCATAATAGAGGTTGTTGAAGTTGTCATTTTGCTTTGAAAAAGATAAAATGTTCTTTTCATCATTGAATACTTTCCAGTTATCATCGTTATTTGGCACACTTGGTCTGAAAATCATTTTGACTGAATATTTTTGTTCCCCAAAAGATGGGTGAGGAATTAGAAAAGAGGTAGAGACTACTAGGGAATTTTCCTTCTCATGTTATTCACATGGGAAAAGCTTCAAAATATTCCTTACAATCCCATACCCTATTACTATAGTGTCTAAGCATTGCATTCTTTGCTTGAAACTAATTTTTTACTTGTTTGACAATGAGCTTAGCATCACCCTAACATTCTAGCTTATTGATTCCCATTTCTTTAACATCTTTCATTCCTAGCAACAAATCCTCATATTTTATTATGTTTTTGTGTTTGAAAATTATAATTTATATGAAAGAGGAATGACTTTACCTATAGGAGAAGTGATCACTACACCCACACCCGAACTAGAAGTGGATCAACTTCCATCAAACTCTAGAGTTCATAGTTCATTTTATTCTTCCTCCGATATGACGGGAAACTCTTCATCCTTTTGTATGTTGAGAAATTAGTTTCCCATGTCTCTATCTTGGTACATGATATCATCTCATGGGTCATCTTACTTCTAAAATGTGTGCTTCATCTTCCTTCCTAGAAGAAACTTATTCATTTGACATTTGATTGGGATAGTGGCATATGACCGGCCTATTTGTCTTTCACCACGCACGTCTCGACAAAAGATTCTACTTAGAAAAATTCCATAGGAAGCGGGCATGTCTACAAATAATATGGTTATATTCACTCTCTTGTTTGTAAAGGAAGTGAAGGTAACTTGGGCATATTTGATTTGACTCTGCAAGGGTGTAATGCCACACATGCGGGACCAAATATAAGACATAATAAACCTGGATAATTTATTTCTTTGATTTTTTGTTATACGACACCACTTTGAATCACTTATAATAAATCAACATCACACAATAAACTTACACAAACATGGATTCTCATATACAACAAGATGAGAAAGTGATTGGAACCACAAAAAGGAAACTCACACTACCAAGCTAACTTACATGTCTTACAAAGGGGAAGATATCTTCATTTTAACTACCACTTATCGCTCCATTAAGGAATCCTAGCTAGCCTTTGTTTCCTCCAAGATGAACAACCACATCAACTTTGATAGGCCCCTTATCCCTCCATTCTAACATGCACGTATATCTCCACCAAGACTAGCTAATAATTCCTTTGGTTCCTCCAAAACAAAACACACAATATTCCTTATTCCTCCCTTTACTAGATACACCTTATTCCTCCAATAATCAATGATGCAATCTCACCCCAACACGAAGAATAAACTAAAAACAAAATTAAAAATGCACATTTTTGGTTGAAATATTTGAATCACAATACAAGAAATAGTTAAAGGGACAACAATCCCTCCTCTTTATGGGAGAGGTTCCCTTATTCCACACACAAAAAAAGTAAAACTACTTATTTACAAATATACAAACTATTAATATCTGAATGAGGATTTTGATGTTGGAATTATTCCCATATTAACGATATTCTCAATACGAGAAGAAGAGATGAGTATACAATTCATCAGAGGAAACAATAGCCTTAAACAAGAAAGACTGGTTGGAAGGAAATCCTAAGTTCACTTCTTGCTTATCAAGAACATGAATGTTCTCCGTGGTTACCCAATATTGATGACTATTGCAATGAAGGAGAAGAGACAAAGGAAACACTTTTAGGAAAATAGATAACAAAGTGATGCCCTAATAATGCATACATGAGGATTTGAGAATTACATGAATTTGCATACATCCAAATAACCCATGA